>OY970800.1:25756380-27191100 GCA_963853775.1 Xanthia togata
TTGCCAACGTCATTTTTATTACCTGATTTAAATAATGGTATAACTTTACTACTCTTCATGAGGTCAGGAAAAGTTCCTAAATCAACACATTTATTAAAAGTAACAGCTAGATAGGGGGCTACGATGTCTATTATATTACTCAAAAGTTAAATGGAGATTCCCCAGTAATCACCAGTGTTTTTAGACTTGAGTGTGTTGAAAACATTAACTACATCACGAGGCGTTACATGTTCGAAGCTAAATAAGCGACTACTTTTAGACACACTACTAAACAAAAGGTTTTCAGCTTTAGATGGGGACGAATTTAAGGAGCGAGTCGTAGTTATAGGTATGTTGGCAAAAAACTCATTAAACGCCTCAGCTACGTCAGCTGCTTTAGTAACTAATTTATTATCGACCATAATCTCAAGTTGTTTATCTTGCTTAACCGATTTTCCCGTTTCATTTTTAATAATTTTCCAAGTGGTTTTTACTTTATTATTGGAATTTTTAATTGTATCGCTTAAAAGTTTAGATTTAGCAAAAACACTAACCTTTTTAAATAATTTTGAATAATTTTTGACGTACTCTAGGAAAGGAGTATCAAATCTATATTTTTTCATACCATATAACTCGTATAGTCTCGCTCTACTTTTATAAATACCCGGAGTGGCCCATTGATTAAAGCCAACGGAGGTGCCATTAATGTCAATAGTTTTAGTCTTGAAAGTAGATTGGTACTCTTTTTGCACAACATCAAAAAGGGCTGCATACATTTCATTAGGATTCTCGTGTTCTATTATAGATGGTGTTATTCTATGAGCTATATTATTTTTAAATTTATTGCAACGACTAGCTGTATATGGCCTACATTCTATTTTATGCGGCTTTTTATGTAATGGCATGGGGAAACTAGCTAATAAACCACAGTGGTCAGACGTTAAGTCACTTAACACTAATTTATTTTTGGCATCACAATCACTAAATATATCATCAAGACAAGTTGACGAAGATGCCGTGATCCTAGTAGCTTCAAAAAACAAGTTAATTAAATTATAAGACCTAAACAGATTAAGAAGTCTAATACTTAATGGAGTAACATCTAAAATATTAATATTAAAATCTTCACATAAAATGATACTTTTATTACTTGATTTTAACCTATTGAGCGAATCCTCCATTACCGATTCAAAACTAATAAAATCACCAGAGGGGGGTCGATAAACGCCAAGACAACTCAATAGTGCGCTCGATGGAAAGATTAACTAAATCTAAACGTTGTTTACATTTCAACTTGTTTGAAACAAGAACCAAAGATCCACCGCGAAAGGCGCTTTTTCTTACAAACGCACTTTGTACAGTAAAATTATCATCATTAATAAACACCACTTCATGTTCTTTCAACCAGTGTTCAGTCAAACATAACACCTGAACATCATAGTTCTCCATAAATAAACTGAATTCTAGCTCTTTGCCGGACAAACCCTGCATATTTTGATGAACAACGTTCAATATATACGGCTCATCCGTTGTCGCTCCTAATAGTTTAAACTACTAGGCGTATCAAAAGTAGTGTTAGTACCACTACTAACAGTAATCGATGGTACACTACAGGTACCAGTGTCACTGTGTATATTGTATGCTAAAAGATTAGCAATTTGTCTTCTACAACTAGGTGGCAAATACATTGTATAATTTGTCAGTTTATAATCAGTAATGAATTGATTACAATCAAAATATAAAATAGCGTCACTGTGACGACAGGTCCTATTATAAATTAACATATTTAATTTATAAATGTGCCTATTTGTCTCATTAGACAAATATCGAGAATAAGGCAAGGCACAGAAAATAAATTAACAATTATTAGTTTCATTGAGATGTAACATCAAATGGACACATTCAATTATGTCCTTTTTTCTTACAGTTAAACTGTCCCCGTATAATAATATAACAGTGGAACTGGGGTTTGTTTGTGTCAGTTTAATATTATTAATTAATTGGCTAATACTGGCACCGGGTAAACAATTATTAATTACATATTGTTGTGAACACTGATTAAATATACGACCAATACCTTGACCAAATTTGTCCGAAAATACATAGGTTGTGTTAATCAAATTATTATTATTTTTGCCATCCAAACAGCTACCTACAGGCTGAGCCACTGAGGGTGTAGGTGTAACCAGTTGAGGTTGGGGCTCATGGGAGCAGGCACAGCTAAAAGAGAGGTTATTTGTCAGAGACTCATACCTCTCGGCGTTGTACTTGACCAGATCAGCCAATTCATTGGCCTCCTGCAAGCGCTAACTCAGGTCTTGTTGAGAAGCCTCATATTTACTAAAGATATCCTTTAGAGCATATTCCCTAACAAACAATTCATCCTGTAGGTGCTGAGTGTCTGTATTATACATTGTATTACATAATTGTAGTTCACTATTACACTTCTTTAATTAAATTTAGATTTTTTTGCCTAAGTTTTATATTTAATTTGTTAACTTTTTGGCGTTTCAGTGATTTTTTAATTTTTCTAATTAATCTATTAATTTTAATATATTTTTTTAACTTATTATGGCTAGTAAACAAATTGCATTTAGTGATAGTTTCATCAGTTAAGTCTATTGTTACAATTGGCTCAACACATGTGGGTCCAGACCCGCTACCAACCAACTCATCATAAAGACTGCAGGTGATCGCAGACTCTTCACCGGCTTTGAGAGATTCCAAACAGGTTATTGTGTCGTGGGCCCTGCTTAATTCCAGTTCCAATTCAGATATCCGTCTCAAAGCCAGTTCGTGGGTGTCACTACATTGCTGGAAATTTGACACAAGTTGACGGAGTTGTTGATGCTGGTCTAGTATGTAATCCCCCCTATCAGTGATGTAATCCCCCAACTTATAATATGCCTGCCTACATAGTGTGCGTTTTATACGCACACCGCGTACTTTACTTACTTACTTTATGTACCTATTTTTACTGCATACCTACACCGACATTATTGTGTAATACTGAACTTAAAAAATGTGAATAATAACAAATCTGTCCAGTAATTTCGCAACGTATCCCGTATGTCATCTGTATGTAAATCAGATTTGAACAGGGTCTACGGGCGCTATTCATATTTCATTACATACAACCCTTCGGGGATCCTTCATTATCCGATACAGGAAAAATAGAGCCAAATTATCCAATCCCCAATCGCTTTACAACCGTATCCCGAAATAAGTTTCGAAATCGTGTATAAAATATCAAGCGGAAACCGTTCTGGCCGACTAAGCCCACGATCGCACGGACGTAATAAAATCGCGGCGATTTTTTTTCGTTCACTGGATTTTCAACGCTCTGCTTAGCGCCGAGAGTTGAAAATCCAACTGTGTTTTTTCAACGCCACTGGGACGAGATTGCGTCCCAAGCAATGATATTTTAAGTAAAAAGAGGTAGATAGGTTATAAACGTTTCGCAAGTGGCACGTCAAAAGTTGGCTAATTAGCCACATTTTCTTCGTTTTTTCTCTTTTTCGCTCCCGATAATTACAACATGCCATCCTACTTCCACGTGTCATATAATAGTGTGACATAGTGCCGTTTTTGAAGATAGAATGTTAGGTAGGTAACCTATCTACGTCTTTTTACTTCTAATATCATTGGTCCCAAGTCTCAACGCGTTGAATTCTCAACGCTCGACGCTCGGCTCAACACCGAGAGATGAAAATCCTGTATACGAAAAAAATCGCCGCGATAAAAACACGTCCGTGCGAAGTTGCGAACGTGCGCTAATAGCTCTCCGTGAATACTTATATAATTATAAATGCTTGCCTCCCCTAATTACATCTATAGTGAGACCTAAGACACGGAATTCGGAGTTTATTTTCTAATCGTCTAAACAAGTTTTGACAATCGACTAACGTGTCATAACCACGTTCAAGGTTTTCCAGGTGCTCACTTACTCAGTCAAGTTCAATGTCTCTGTCTCCAACTCGCCATACACGGCCGCCGCTTGCGACACCTAATATAAATATTTTAATGTATCGCAGGACCAAGCTTGGACGACGCCAAATAGTTTCGAGGCCTAGCGCCCACATTAATGAATTGTTCGGCTTATTTAGACGATTTTATTGTCATTTTGTAGATTTGAGAAATTCCAACGGGCAAATTGAGAGATCACACGACAATCGTGGTTCTTAAAATAACTTGGTATTTGTGGGTATTTTGTTAATACAGAACTGAGTACTTCTCTAAATATTGTTTGTTCTCATTCATGTCTCTCTTTGTTCTCGTTCAAAAACAGAGTGAATTGAGGGTCTACTGAGTCTACTCCCAAAGCTAAATCCGTTGTTTCGTCCTAAGTTACGGGCGCTTAGTTCTCCGTCTCTTTTACAAACATACTGTGAGTGAGACGAAGAGAGTAGCGTCCGTAACTTCGGCCGAAACTACGGTATTCGCGTAGGGAGTGGAACTTCAGGCAACTTCTGGATACGCTTATTCCACCGCCGTTAACCTCATCCGTCGCTTTTTATCAGGGGAGATCGATGATAAGATTAAGCGGATTCACGTTGAATGCAAAATGTTGAATTTGTTAATGAATTAAAAATTGTCGTGTATTCCAGTGTTCGTGCTTGGAGCCGCGAGTGAAGTGCGGCAACATGTCGAAGAAGCCGGCCGCGCAGCCGACGCTGCACAAAGTGATCATGGTGGGCTCGGGCGGCGTGGGCAAGTCTGCGCTCACGCTACAGTTCATGTATGACGAGTTTGTGGAGGACTACGAGCCGACCAAGGCTGACAGCTACAGGAAGAAGGTGAGGTTCTACTTCATTAAGAGACACCTCGGAATTTGTTTCGGCATTTTTCTCAGGGTTCAGTCAGCTAGGAAATGCCTGCACCATCTAGTTTCAAAAGATTGACTTGTAAAAGTGTCTTAAAAGATCTAAGTATTTACAGAAATAAACATCATTTCATTTCAATTAAATCAAAGTTTTCATAACGTATATGAGCCTGTGTTCCTGTAGCAAGTGTAGGGTTATGTTCTGCTAGTGATAATGTGTCTGGGGACCACTGGCTCTGGCAAAAATATACCGGGATGTCTGTTAAAAATAGACTAGAATCCTTAACCCTTGGAACCACTTGTTTTCGGTTAGCTGGAACTAATGTCCGAGAAAATAAGCTACATAGGGTACACCACACCTGAGTCATTGGTACAAAGGCCTTTGAGTAAATCGATACCAGTTAAGCCGAAACGCAAATAAAATACAGTTACTACGTTAGACACGTTTTTAGCTAAAAGCCAATGAGTAACCGTCTACCACACAGTGTTGATAAAACTCGAAGTGAGTCTCAATATCTGATCACATCTGGCACAGTTTTCGTGATTGCTATTAATATCTACTTGATATGCACAAATATCTGCTCTGACATTTACTACCAAATGAGAGATAATCTCCGCAATCTACCAATTGTACCGATGCACGATGTCATAGACGTAGGAGCAACACTTTTAGCATATTGTGAAGCTTCTCATGATGTAATCAGCTGTTTACTATTTTGCTGGCAGGTTTTAGGGCGTCGATTTCTCTTGTCGTTTTTAGGGTCTTAGTTCTTCGCACACGGAACACGGCTTTGCGTGGTTCTCATCGCATCTTTTCATCTTTTTCGATGTCCATTGTTTCTCATATAAATACGTATAAAAGTTTTGAGTGTGAATATGGGTGGCTTTAAGAGTAGAGGAAGACCAACAAAACGATGGATGGACTGTGTGAAACATGATATGGCTAGAAAGGGGGTGACTACCGAAATTAAAAGATGTGTTGCACCCGTCCACTAATAAATTGGGATAAAGGCAGAAGAATGATAATATAAATGCTTATAAAAGCAGTTTAGATGTATTCACTTCGAACGTTCAATGACAACATAATGTTTTCAGTTTATAATGCGCGACCATTCATTAATATAGCTTTACAACTCGCTGCAATCCATTAAGATTCGTGATCACGAACTGACCAGTCAACCAAGTGCTATTAGTATAAGAATCTCGCGATGCAGCTAAACGAGACGGTAGTACATTTATTTCAAGGTTTAATAAATTGCGGTGGGAATAATAATGTTTGCGAGTAATTTTATCTGAATGAGACAAAACTGCACTATTATAATATCGTCAGCATTCTCAACATGGAACAATTCGGTGAGTCCTAGACTGGCTACGGAAGTAGTACTACAAATTTTTTTTTTTTGAGAAAAATCTTATGCTGAACTGAATGTAATCATCTCCCGTACCGGAAATTAAAATATATAGGAAAATTCTTTCCTGGCTAGCTACCGCCACCATGAAGTACTCCTTGAAAGCTGAACGTTGAGTTCTACGCGCCGATTTTTGGGTCTTGGAAACCACAAAGACCTTCCTATCTACGAAGTGTATGTACCAAAAAGGTTTTGTTTTAACTCCAATACCTTGATATGTCCAGGTGGTGTTAGACGGCGAGGAGGTCCAGATCGACATCCTCGACACGGCGGGCCAGGAGGACTACGCCGCCATCCGCGACAACTACTTCCGCTCCGGCGAGGGCTTCCTCTGCGTGTTCTCCATTACCGAGCCTGAAAGCTTCGATGCTACACAGGAGTTCAGGTAAATTGGCCTTAAAATCTGTCCTTATAATAGGTGGAAGGTTCTAATGTTCAGAGGCCTTAATACATTCCTAAAATCGTCAGTTTGGGTGAATCGCCAACATCACTAATCTCATCCTAAACACGTTGACTGCTGGATATAGGTCTCCTCCAGCCTTTGTGATTTAGGCTCACCTTAATCGTACTTTTGACTGCAATAATAGATTGGCAACGATATTTTTTATTATGTACACCCACCTCCACCTGAATAAACTGCCAACTGTTTTCTTTTGTAGCCGTTGGAGTCGCAGAATTAAGTTTTTGTTTTCATTATAATGACGCTCCTCTAAATTTTTCTCGTTTTCTGATTATTGGCCCCTGCAGTATAGTATCTATGTATTTTTTTTTTGCATGAAGTCCTCCTTTTAACCATTTCTTTACTTGTGTAAAAAATAACTATATTGCCATGTAAATCTTGTAAATTTCAGAGAACAAATCCTCCGTGTAAAAAACGACGAGAACATTCCGTTCCTGCTGGTGGGCAACAAGTCGGACCTGGCCGACAAGCGCCGCGTGCCGCTGGACGCGTGCCGCGAGCGCGCGCAGCTGTGGCAGGTGCCCTACGTGGAGACGTCGGCCAAGACGCGCGACAACGTGGACAAGGTGCGCTGAACAGTTCACACTGTAGGGCGTGTGTTTCGAATAGAAAGATTGGGCCTGTTTCAGGTTGGATGCCAACGATAGAGTATAGTTTGAGCTTTTATATGAGCCTTATCCTAAGTGCAACCAAAATGATGTGCTTAGTATGACTCATATGAACTTGATATCAAGTTCATGTAGCTGGTTATACATTCAGACTAGAAATCGACAGCCGAAGTTTTTATAAATCAAGAATATATTACTATACTTACCGTTTAACCTCTCCCCGCCTCTACATCTATCTCTCTAAAAAGCGTTTTTATTTTAATGCTGATTTGCTCACGCACGCCCCGAGCGGCCCGCATGCGTGCTGTCCGCAATGCACTTGTACATATTGTACGTATTTACGGGTAATGCAAGCTAATCCTGCGTACGTGAGCAAACCCTAAGTCTTCTTTCTCCTTCCTCTATGACCCACTCGAGCCAAGCCTGAGCTTTGCACGCTTCTGACTAAGTTGACTCTGACTAGACTGACGACGCCCAGTGCGGCTCCGGCTGGCTTGTAGAGTTGCGCTGCGCATCGCTCGCCTGACGCTTTTCTATTACTTCACCTACACTTACAGACATACACTTTGCTTACACTTTATAACAGTGTTTTCAGGAAATAATTCTCAGATTTCGTTAGTCGTGTGTAGGATCATCATACTTTAAAAGCGTTACATTTTAGAGCAGGCAGTGCGCGGTGCAACTCCAAGTCCTACTCATATCTAAAGCTATTCTCAAAAAACCAGCCGTAAGCTACTGATAATACCCTAAACTTGGCCCAGTTTTAGCAGATTCAAATTTTGCTCGTTCAGCTACGTTGCGTTACGTATTCATCTATTGACTGGATTTACATTTGCTAATCGGTTGCACCTTTTAGCAGCACTGCAGGGTGCAACAATAAACTCCTGTCCTGAAAAATCGTGCTCCACAGTTGCCAATGTGAATCCTGTCTTAAAAGCCATTCAAGGAATGATTTAAAGGAGTATTAGCGTACTATCACACAAATACTCCCTTGAATCAGTGCGTAGGTCAATGTGGGTGGTGGGGGAAGTGTGAGGGTGAGAGCTTCTGTGTGTGGTCTGTCCGGTGTGTGATGGTGGCTCGTCCGCAGGTGTTCTTTGACCTCATGCGGGAGATCCGGTCGCGCAAGTCCGACGACAGCCGCGCCACCAACGGCGACGTCAAGGGCAAGAAGCGGAGGAAAATCAAGTGCGCCATCTTGTAGACGCGGCCCGGCGGATATGACGACACGCGATCTCAAATGATTATGATATTACAGACGCCACGTCTATGGGGTTCTTTTGTATGCTCAGGGTGTAAATACGGTGTCAGTAGAACGTTCAGTTGCCGTGTGTAGTGTCCGTGCTCGTGCGACGTGTCCGCAGGCGTCCGACGGCGCTCGTGACTGTCCGGAGGCGTCCGTGTCCGCTTGGCTTGCCAGTGATATCGTCTCCTGTGCAGGTCTACTGTGTGTGGGTGGCGCGTTACACAGTTGTGTATGTGGTACTTGTCCTATGTAACAGACATTACAATACAATAATAATATAGTGCAATGCAATAAACAGTTTGACGAGATCAAACAATTATATTTATTTATTTTCATTAAGTTTCGTACCATAACAATTATCACATACATTAAAATTCACTACTCAATAACACACCATGTAAACTCGTCTATTGTATTGTGGAAGTTCGACAATCGCGTGTCAGAGGTCACTAGCACGCTCACATGTACTGGGTGTAAGCAGGCTATTGTAAATTTTAATATATTTCGCCCACTTTGGTGCTTGCATTTATTGAATATTGTTTGTAATGACGCTGTCGAACACAATTTGCAAAGTATTCTTAAACAACAAGTATGATTCCCCAATCCGTGGCCTAAAAGCCATGCTGGCTAAAACTTCACTAACTAAGACACATGTTTTCTAATAACTTGCTTTAATAAGCTCATTCATATTTGTTGTAATGAAACAATGCGTTCATTTGCCGTTGCCTTTACTTGAGTTTCATATACACTTAAAACAAATACACAAATACCTTTTCAATAAAGTGTTCTGACCGAACTCATTACAAACAGAATTCCATAAGTTTTTCTATGGATTAATTATTATTATTGTATCAAAGCTTAGTGCTTCGCGTTATTTATGCGTGTCTACCCGTCTTGTCCCGTGACGTCACTCAGCTAAGTGTGTATACACTGACAATAAGTTTATTGGTGACATATTGTTCATGTTATAGGCCGTAATACAAACCTTTTGATACACTCCACTAAGGCCGGGGATCTATAAACGTTAATAAGCTCGTGCTTTCACTAAGACACGTCTCTGTCTTCCACTTGTAGTTTGACAAAACATCCCGGGCTGAGAAAAAATAAAGACACCAGAGGCCGTTTCAGAACCATTGTTCCGGTGTAAGAGATATGGAGTTATACAGGACGGATAGCACTATCTCTTTTTCGTAACGGAACAATTATTATGACTTTTTTTCTCATAATAAGGCCCTAGTTCTCACTTATTAAAATAAGGGTAAGCGAGATATAATGTGGCATATAAGCACATCCAAGGTTTACCCGTATTACATATCTTTTTAACATTCTCCTACTTCTCAAGGTCATTGTTAATAGACCTAATTAAGACATCTTTGATGGAAAGCAAATTCCTTGCTTAGGGTTGTGCACATGTCACAAGTGAGTATGTAGTGTGGATGTAAGCGCAATATATATTTTTTCCTATAAAATACATTTATGCTATATTATTGTCGAAGGGAAAAAAAAAGAAAGAGAGAAAATACGTTTATTCAGCACAAACTAAAGCGCATATAACATGAACAATATATTAGTAGTACACACTCGAACACGCATGGTCGGTAGCGTAAGTTTAGTATTTATTTTCTATGTAATAAGTGCTAAATGTATTGTGTAATGTATTGAGCGGGGTACTGTTTATACGTGTTTGCGGAAATAGTATTTATTTAGACAACGCTATGTAGGGGCTAGTCAATATTGATGTCTCAAAAATATTAAGATATTCGGTCAAAATTTCACGGTAAAAGAATCTCTTGGATATTAAAGATTTTGTAAGAAATATGTCATAAGATGCACGAATTTTTGGGAAAACGCAAGTTTTTTTAAACGTTCACTTTTTTCTATAAGAAAGTGGATACACTAATACTATTTCCGTGAACATTTAGTATGTGACGTCTGCACCAGAATGTATAGGTTCGCTTCTCGGAGTAGCCGGTAGTTGTCATGTCTTGTATGTTGTACGGTTTAGTGTTTGACTGCCATTCTTCATACAAAACAATTCACTAATTAATATTTCTTGCAGTACAGTAAGTAGCATTTCCCGTGCAACAACTTGAATAGAAACTAATTTATTCATTTATATGTGTTTTCTTTGAGTTTTGCTCAGTGGCAGTCAAAAACTCAAACTTAAAACTATAAATGTAATGCTAAGTTTTGTACGCAATAAAGTCTGATATTTTTAAATCTTCACGATTTACTTTTTATATTTGTCGGTTGATCCGCCATTATGGGCTGTTTGCCTTACTTTCAACTTACTCGTTTACTATGAAAGACTCTTGGAATCACAAAAAACATACATCCGCTAGAACTTTTATAGTGGTTACTGAGAGCCAGGATGGTCCTGTTCAAACTTGTTAGAGAGTAAACAAAGCTGGTCCGTTTTACATGAACTCAAGCAATAACTTGCTGAGTAGAACGACAGCGAGTCGGTGGGTGAACACAGATATCAGTCGCCGACAGTTGGCGCTACATTGTAATGCCGTTATGATATATTTGTCCACATAGTGCTATGCACGCGTAGCAATCACATGTTAGCATAATATACTGTTATCGGGGCCAGATGTGTATATCTTTAGATGGTCCCCAACTGCCAAGAAGAAATAATTTTATAAGTCTATTCGCAAAAATAGCAATCCTTCAACTAGGATACCTATTCTATAGTATATCGGCTCTAAATGACGTCACGTGTCGATAGAAATTGTCGAGAATAGGCTTAAACTTTTATAATTATCGTGTTTCACAGTTACTGTCGACAGATGGCGGTGTTTTCAAACTTATATTCCTAAATCTACTTGTAATTTTCTATAGGCTAGTAATTTTAGTTCACAAATGTATGGATTATGTACCTACGTGTATGTATGTATATCGAAGTCACAGGAACAAAATGATTGATATAAAGCAGGAAATATACAGATTTTCAAAATGATGTGTATTATTGCACCATAACTCGATTAGATGGAGAAGAAAATAATGTGGAGGGTATAAGATATTAGTAGGCCCACGAAGATTGGGCTTTACCATCATAGACGCAACTACCTAATGCACCAAATAATATATTCCGGAATAATCCCTGTCTAGTTAGGTAAGTATTCAAAATGACGAATAATACAGCACTAAATAAACCCTTAATTTATTTAGATTACATTTCACGAACTAAAGCATGTAACTCTTAGATTGTATCAGCACGTAGCGATTCATAAGAAATTAAACCTTAGTTCAAATTAAATAAGTACTATAATAGCTAATGAGACTTTACAAAAGTCGTTTTTACCCTTTTAAAATCAACCTACTTCACTTGTTTTTAATGTTGACATTTGTGTATTTTATTTTCTACATTCGTACGTAATGGAGCGTCTAATATAGTTTTACCTAAGTCTTTTCAATTCTTAAATATAAAACCTGCAGGCGTTCCTGACACTGATCCGGCAGATGTCGCGCATAAAGAAGGGGCTGGCGGCCGACCAAGAAGAGGAAGAAGTCAAGAAGCGCGGACCCTGCTGCGTCATGTGCTAGACCCGCTCATTGTACTCGACTGATCACACACACTAGCACAGTGTAACTACTTACAGTGGTTCATCGCTCATACGTTTTAAAGGAGCTGTTATATTTGCATGGTGCGACTGCCTGTGGCATGCCATGAGCTACAGTAAAAGTTGCTTTGTTTATTCAATTTTATTATATGCCACAGCCAAGAAACTTACAGCACGATTGTTCTGCAAAAGCGCTCCCGTGGAACCACTGCAAGCAGTTACACTGACTATTATGAACGTAGCCGCAGGAAAGAGATAGCTAACCATACAGGTCCCACTCTGTTCCATCACAATGCTTATCAAGTCAAATGACATACGATTCCCGCATCTGGTAAGATCAACCGCAGCTACCTCGTATATAGCTAAACACTAAGTAAGTTAGAGGTATTATATTATACCGGGCTGGTGTGCACAACTGCGTGACCAATCGCGTATTTTACGTAGGTCACCACTTCACCAGTGATGCCTGTAAAAACTACTCTTGCTAAGATTATACCCAATAAGCGTTGGCTACGTTCACATAATATTTAACGAATGAGCACTGCCAGGTTTTCTAATTTTATTATACAACTCTGAGATGTCGGTTATCATCATGGTAAAGTGCCATTTAACCGGAATTATCGGGATGTAAGTATCTTCTAATGATAACTGACCATTTGATCTAAAAGTAGTGCTATATTAATATAATAATTTATTGAACTGGTCTAACGTTTATAATATAATAACATTCAAAGTTAATGCATATTATGAGTGATTTAATTTTCTTACAAAATGGAACTGCATTTTTCTCAAAGAAATCGTTACATTCCGAACAAGGACTGATTATAAAGAGACTATTCAGTAGTGGCGCCATCTATTATGTCATCTGTTTCGCTAACGAAAGTAGATGTTTGTATAGGAACACCAACATAACGCGCCTGTTCTTCCCGAAGGGTTAGGCAGAGGTGTACCTATATTATTTTTATAGGTGTGATATTAATACTAACTGCTCGCTCAATCTCATAGCTTGTGCCAATCATAATTAAACGAAACGAAACTCCTTTTGTGAGTGTGTTGGAGCAAAAGTGACCTAAAATACAGATTTGGGTATTTATTAAAAACCATGCAATTAGTATGTACTATGTTAAAAACACTAGATCTCGGAACATTCTAAAAACTTGTGGTCACTTTCGCTCTTGTCATGGCTATCTTGCCAAAACCAGCTACTACCTAGTAACTCGATTAATACGAATATGACTGTAAATAATTATTATAATAAAACAATTGTATTATATGTGTGCATTTTTATTTAGAAAAAATATCTGTTACAAAATGTATCCTTAATTCAGTCTATGAATACAAAATTATTCTTATTATTTACATTTATTTAGTTCCTTACACTTTAAGTGCTCTTATGTATTATTAAAATATATACAATATAATATTCAAACATTATTTAGCTTCTATAGTACATTTTTTTTTTTTTTTAATAAACTTGCTATTTCATTGATATTGCAGCTACTTACTTAGTTTTTACTCTGCCTTTTGTCTCGGATAGTAATAAAAGGCGAACTTTCAGCTTTAATGACACGGATATAAGATTTAAGCGAGATTGACTTACGTTTGCAATAGCTGAAGATAGTGTCTTTATGACAGGACAGAAATACTGCTTGTGGTGCAGGTGTTGGGCCCTATGTCCAGCAGGGGCCGGTCACGCCAGCTGGCACTGATGCCCGCAGCCGGCGGGACACAGCTGGTGCGTGTCCATCCAGCGCCGATGTGGTGCAGGTGTCGGGCCCTATGTCCAGCAGGGGCCGGTCACGCCAGCTGGCACTGATGCCCGCAGCCGGCGGGACACAGCTGGTGCGTGTCCATCCAGCGCCGATGTGGTGCAGGTGTTGGGCCCTATGTCCAGCAGGGGCCGGTCACGCCAGCTGGCACTGATGCCCGCAGCCGGCGGGACACAGCTGGTGCGTGTCCATCCAGCGCCGATGTGGTGCAGGTGTCGGGCCCTATGTCCAGCAGGGGCCGGTCACGCCAGCTGGCACTGATGTCCGCAGCCGGCGGGACACAGCTGGTGCGTGTCCATCCAGCGCCGATGTGGTGCAGGTGTCGGGCCCTATGTCCAGCAGGGGCCGGTCACGCCAGCTGGCACTGATGCCCGCAGCCGGCGGGACACAGCTGGTGCGTGTCCATCCAGCGCCGATGTGGTGCAGGTGTCGGGCCCTATGTCCAGCAGGGGCCGGTCACGCCAGCTGGCACTGATGCCCGCAGCCGGCGGGACACAGCTGGTGCGTGTCCATCCAGCGCCGATGTGGTGCAGGTGTCGGGCCCTATGTCCAGCAGGGGCCGGTCACGCCAGCTGGCACTGATGCCCGCAGCCGGCGGGACACAGCTGGTGCGTGTCCATCCAGCGCCGATGTGGTGCAGGTGTCGGGCCCTATGTCCAGCAGGGGCCGGTCACGCCAGCTGGCACTGATGCCCGCAGCCGGCGGGACACAGCTGGTGCGTGTCCATCCAGCGCCGATGTGGTGCAGGTGTCGGGCCCTATGTCCAGCAGGGGCCGGTCACGCCAGCTGGCACTGATGCCCGCAGCCGGCGGGACACAGCTGGTGCGTGTCCATCCAGCGCCGATGTGGTGCAGGTGTCGGGCCCTATGTCCAGCAGGGGCCGGTCACGCCAGCTGGCACTGATGCCCGCAGCCGGCGGGACACAGCTGGTGCGTGTCCATCCAGCGCCGATGTGGTGCAGGTGTCGGGCCCTATGTCCAGCAGGGGCCGGTCACGCCAGCTGGCACTGATGCCCGCAGCCGGCGGGACACAGCTGGTGCGTGTCCATCCAGCGCCGATGTGGTGCAGGTGTCGGGCCCTATGTCCAGCAGGGGCCGGTCACGCCAGCTGGCACTGATGCCCGCAGCCGGCGGGACACAGCTGGTGCGTGTCCATCCAGCGCCGATGTGGTGCAGGTGTCGGGCCCTATGTCCAGCAGGGGCCGGTCACGCCAGCTGGCACTGATGCCCGCAGCCGGCGGGACACAGCTGGTGCGTGTCCATCCAGCGCCGATGTGGTGCAGGTGTCGGGCCCTATGTCCAGCAGGGGCCGGTCACGCCAGCTGGCACTGATGCCCGCAGCCGGCGGGACACAGCTGGTGCGTGTCCATCCAGCGCCGCATGTGGTGCAGGTGTCGGGCCCTATGTCCAGCAGGGGCCGGTCACGCCAGCTGGCACTGATGCCCGCAGCCGGCGGGACACAGCTGGTGCGTGTCCATCCAGCGCCGCATGTGGTGCAGGTGTCGGGCCCTATGTCCAGCAGGGGCCGGTCACGCCAGCTGGCACTGATGCCCGCAGCCGGCGGGACACAGCTGGTGCGTGTCCATCCAGCGCCGCATGTGGTGCAGGTGCCCGCCGTGGGAGCAGCCCTGGCACCACGCGTACAGGCCTCGCACCACCTGCAGTCAAGAAAGCAGGTCAATATTTGACGAACGTTGAAGTGTTAAGCGATTTTGAACCATGTGCGATGCAACTATTAATGTCAACTTGACCTGCCCTGTACTTAAAACTTTCCCACAAATGATTATGCTACCATAGTTTCTCATCTGCATAGTCCAAACTGTTGGGGTGGGCGTCCATTCTAACCGGCTGCAGCTGAATACCAGTATGTTACATGGAGCGACTGCATATCCGACTTCCACAACCCAGTTACTAAGTAACATGATATCCCCCAGTTAAGACTTTCGGGCTTATGACCACCAGTAACGACCCCCTGAAACGACGCACTGATAGTACAGGAAAGTAGATAGTGTGGACTGTGGCAGTAGACGGCTTCGTGCGCCGTCCAGTTCGGGTCGAAACTGAGTCATTACATCACGACAAGATTGGTTTATCTTTATCACCAGCCTGCGTTATCGTCACCTGACCTCAGAACAGGTCCAAGAACAGCTTCAAGACTTCATGATTGATGTTAGAAGGGGACTCGAAGAATGTGGCCTGAAACCTCATAAGCCAGCCAATTGTCCCAAACTGACACGAGCTCACAGAATGGTGCGCCTACAGTTTGCACGCGAACATTTGCATTTGCGTTGAACTCAACGTCCATGGAGCCAGGTGCTTTTTACGGATGAAACCAAGATTATGCTGTAAGGCAATGATAATGTTGCATTGAAGAGAAGGTGTGTTATAACGGTAATCGGTGGAAATTCCGCCCCAAACTGTCCATGTCCCACACATGGACAGTTTGGGGCGGAATTTCCACCGAAGGAAAAACGGGCCTTGAGGTAATTAGAGGTTGTGTCGGGACCACGGTTGCCACCACCAAATAGCGACCGATACATTCGCCAACGCCTAGAGGCTCATGTGATGTGTTCCTGACGTCACATCGGGCCACACACCACACCGCGATCGCGGGCTTCCCCCACCTTTCACTCGCTCGCCGACACCTTGAGCGTGCGCACACATATCGGTCGTCTCATAGAATGTAATCAGTACCTACCTACTAAATACAGTACTTGTCATTAAATTGGAATCAAGTAGTTTTATTCAAGACCACCAGCAGCACACCTGGAGCTTGATACTCAACATATGGTCCTTCGAGCCGGATCTTGCAACCAAAGACGTTGAATTTAAATTTATACCTGCCTATAGCCCACATTTCGGTGGGATTTGGGAAAGTGCAGTAAAGTCCACCAAACATTTATTGCGTAGAGTCATGAGCCTCACTCATTTAACGTATGAAGAGCTCTCAACTTGTCTAATTCAGATAGAGGCTATTTTAAATTCGACCGATATGTGTGCGCACGCTCAAGGTGTCGGCGAGCGAGTGAAAGGCGCGGGGAATATGTTCCTGACGTCACATCGGGCTACACACCACACCGCGATCGCGGGCTTCCCCCCACCTTTCACTCGCTCGCCGACACCTTGAGCGTGCGCACACATATCGGTCGTCTCAATATAATGTAATCAGTACCTACCTACTAAATACAGTACTTGTCTTTAAATTGGAATCAAGTAGTTTTATTCAAGACCACCAGCAGCACACCTGGAGCTTGATACTCAACATTTGGTCCTTCGAGTTAAAGAAGATCACCGTTTTTGTGCTACGCACGCGTCTCCAGTGGACTTTGGACCGTCCGTCCGTACTGCAAGCTCGCCTTCGCCGTAGAGGACACTTAGAGGACAGTCTACCCAGAGGGACATTTTTCTGAGTGAGTCCGTTCCATTATCCTTATCTGCCTTCCTGTCTTTTCGCCTTTTCTATCCAGGAATTTTAAAATAGTGCTATACGGATCAGGCATACATTGATCTCTTCATACCTATTCCTCTGCTTACCTATTCAGTGGAAGTTTACATAATCACGTCATCGTCATTTTGCATAATAACTTAATTTCTTAAAACATTCCTTCGTTCGCTAACCGCACGTGTTTGCCAAACGCGTAAACAACCTCATTAGTGTTTTTTTTTTCGATATTGTACTTATTGCACCGGTTAGCTCGCCGGACTCATTAGCAATATCAGCTGATTTTACCGTAGGCTTGGCCAGCTGTTTACGCATAATTTTATAACTTAACTTAGATTATTATTGGTTTCTTTGTCTTTGCTTGCATTTTGGACTTTTTGCTTTGTCTTAACGACCTACCTACCTTTTCATTATGTCTGATGCAAAGTTAAGGGAACTTATAAAGAGGCGTGGTGGCTACAAAGCAAAGCTTACGCATTTTAGCAACTTTTTAAGATTAATACCTAGCACGGGAAATGACTTAGATAGCTTCCAAGCTGCAGAATTAAAAAACCGTCTTACTTTAATGGAAACACTTTATAAGGAATTTGACGTGTTGCAGACAGAGTTGGAGCTGTTGTCCGAGGATGCGGACGAAATGTATGACGAGAGGGAGCAGTTCGAGACGCAGTACCACGCGCTGGTGGCCCGCGCGAGGGCGAGCCTCACCCCCCCGCGCGCCTCCTCGCCCGCGCTTGTGTCTGCTACCTCCGTCGATGATCTCCCGCGCCACGGCTCTGGCTGCAGGCACGACTTCGTTCGGCTGCCTAAGATAGACTTGCCTCACTTCGACGGAGACTATCAGCACTGGCTTGAATTCCGAGATACGTATCTTTCTCTTATTCATAACAATGACAGCATACAAGACATCAACAAATTTCACTACTTACGTGCTGCCTTAACCAGCAGCGCGTCATTAGTGTTAAAAAGCATAGATTTCAAAGCAGATAACTATGGTGCAGCTTGGCAGTTATTATCCGAAAGGTACGACAATGAAAGACTTCTTGTTAATAATCACGTGCAGGCCTTATTTAATTTTGAACAAATTCAACATGAATCCTGTAAATCGTTACGGAATATGATTGACGTTACTAATAAAAATCTTCGTGCCTTGTCAACTTTAGGGCAGCCTTCTGAGCAAGGGGGTCTAGGGGAAACCCTTATTATATACATGATGTCAGAAAAACTTGACAAGGTCACACGAAGGGAGTGGGAAGAATATAAAAATAATTTAGATGCCTTTCCAAATTTAAAAGATTACATTAAATTTTTAACAAACAGAGCAGATTTACTTGAATCCTTAAATTATAATAAAAACACAACAACAACAAAAAACACTCACGAAAACAACAAAACTAAAAACTTCCTTACAACAACAAAAACAAAAAATACTAACAATTCAGATAATGTTAAATGTCCTATGTGTTCTCAGAACCACTTTTTATTCAGTTGTCAGCCTTTCAGAAATCTGGACATAGAAGCACGCATTAAAAAAGCTTCAGAAAGCAATGTTTGTATGAACTGCCTTCGACCTGGTCATATCGAAAAGCGTTGCAGTCTCTCGCATTGCAAATATTGCAAGATCAGACACAATACCCTCTTACATAGGGAATCAACAGAAAAACAGCCAGGGGAAAACATTGTTTTGTCAACAAACGTCGTATTACCCTGTTCAGAAACTAATCAGGTTCACATTTTGCTATCCACAGCCTTGGCAAAGGTGACAGACGTCAATGGAGAGCTTCATACTGCCAGACTACTGCTGGACAGCGGCAGCACCTCCAACTTCATCACCCAAGAGCTCTGTGGGAAGCTCGGCCTGGTAAAACGCAGCACTAGCTCCACCGTCTCAGGTATAAACGGTCAATTATCCAGTACCTCAGAAAGCTGCAGTCTTCATTTGCGGTCTTGTAATGGTGGCTATCAGGCGACAGTAAGCTGTTTTGTTTTACCAAAGATCACACAATCACTGCCTGGCTCTTATGTAGACAAAAGGTTCATTACTATCCCGCCAGGTATTCAATTAGCAGATCCTTCGTTTAATGTACCTACCGCTATTGATATTCTAGTAGGTGCTGAGGTATTCTGGGACGTCTTAGGTTCCGATACCATTAATTTAGGCAATAATCAGCCTAGATTACAGTCATCCAAACTAGGTTGGCTTATTTCGGGCCGCGTCAGTCGGTCTCGTCTTCGTACACAACCTTCTCTTTGTCACTTTCTTTCACATGAGGAGGCAGATCAGCTGACTCGCTTCTGGGAACTTGATACTGTGTCGTCTGCAAACTGTTTCTCTTCAGAAGAACAGGCTTGTGAAAACCTCTTTCAAGAGACCACACGTCGGGATACGCATGGTCAATTCGTTGTCACCATACCATTGAAGGACTCGCTCGAGTGCTTAGGTGACTCTTACGCGATGGCGAAGCGTCGTTTTCTCTCCCTAGAGCGCAGATTTGAGCGGGACTCCTCATTTAAAAACAGATATTTGCAATTCATGCAAGAATATATTGACCTTCATCATATGACAGAACATTCAAAAACAAATCATTCAGAAATTAATTATTTTATGCCTCATCATGGTGTTGTGCGCGAGTCAAGTTCTACCACAAAACTTCGCGTAGTTTACGATGCTTCGGCCTCCAGCACCTCGGGCAAGTCCTTCAATGACATTCAGATGGTAGGTCCAACTGTGCAGGAGGATCTGCTATCCATACTTTTGAGATACAGGCAACACAAGTTTGTTGTAACAGGTGACATTGAAAAAATGTATAGAGCTATTTTAGTTGAACCATCTCAGCGCCCGTTACAACAAATTGTGTTCAGATTCAATTCCTCAGACCCTTTAAAGACCTATGCATTGAATACAGTGACATACGGTACAGCATCAGCACCGTATTTGGCCACAAAATGCCTAGTTTCGCTTGCAGATCAATGTTCAGACCCAGAGGTTAGTCAGTCCATCAGACGTGATTTTTATGTAGACGACTATTTGAGTGGCGGCGATTCGATTGAGTCAGTCATAAATGTATGTCAAGGAGTAGTAAATACTCTGGAGTCCGCCAAGTTTCACCTTAGAAAGTGGCAATCAAATAGTCCGAAGATATTAGAGTCAGTCACTAATCTGAAACCAGAACATCAAGATAAAAAATTAAACCTAAATGACACTCCTAGCAAAACACTTGGGCTATACTGGGACTGTAAATCAGACAGATTATTCTTTTCTATAGATTTAAAATATACTTCAAAAATTACAAAGCGTAATATTTTATCTTTAATAAGTCAGGTGTTTGATCCTATTGGCCTCGTCGGGCCATGCATAGTTCAGGCTAAACTTATGTTACAGCAGCTGTGGATACTTAAATGTAACTGGGATGATGAAGTACCAACAGAGATAAAATCTCAATTCCTTGAGTTCGTACAGTTACTTCCAGCTCTTAACTCTGTTCACATTCCTCGTTGGGTATCTTGCAGCAATGCTTCTTTAGTAGAGCTACACACTTTCACAGACGCTTCTGAACGCGCCTATGGCGCGTGTATTTATGTGAGAACGATAGCAGTCGATGGAACAGTTTGCGTTCGTCTTTTAGCTTCCAAAAACAAGGTCGCCCCTATAAAGCCCACAACCATACCAAGGCTGGAGTTGTGTGGCGCTTTACTGGGCACAAGACTTTTTCTGAAGGTACGTAAATCACTCACTCTAAAGTTTAATCACTGTTTCTTTTGGTGTGACTCGATGATCGTGCTTGGATGGTTGTCTACATTGCCAAGTCGAGTTGATCAATTTGTCCGCAATAGAGTGAGTGAAATTCAAGAAGCTACGACCGGACAGACGTGGAGCTATGTGCCTTCTAAGAGCAACCCCGCTGATCTCACATCTCGGGGGGTGAAGGCTGATTGCATCAGCTCGTCCACTCTATGGTGGTCGGGTCCTAATTTTCTTAATCATAAAGAAATCAAATTTCCTACATCACCTAATACACAAATTCAATCTTTACCAGAAACATCTTTACATACAACTGCTGACACACATAACCAAAATAAAAACAACATATTTTCAAATTTAATTAATAAAAAATCATCATTTACGTCACTCATAAGAATCATAGCCTATGTACAAAGATTTATCCATAATTGTCAAAAACAGAATCATAAAAAATCTACTTATTTAACAGTTTCAGAATTACAATCATCACAGAATTTTATATTACAGATTTCTCAACAGGAAATGTTTCCTGAGGAATATTCATGTCTTAAAACTAATCAAGCCTTACATAAAAAGAATCGACTAATAAGTCTTTCTCCCTTCATTGATTCAGATAATTTAATACGCGTAGGTGGACGTCTTAACAACTCCAACTATAGTTATAATGTTAAGCATCCTATCCTTTTATGTAGCAAACATCACATAACTAAAATAATCTTCGAAAGAGAGCACAAAACACTCTTTCACGCAGGGCCACAATTACTTTTAGCGCACATTAGACTCACCTACTGGCCTTTAGCAGGCAGAAACCTAGCTAAGCATGTAGTGCGTAACTGCGTTCGCTGCACTCGCTTCAAAGCTCAGCCTATTCAGGTCATCATGGGCAACCTACCAAACGATAGGACTCATCTAGAGTACCCTTTTTTGAATACAGGGCTTGATTATGCCGGGCCAGTGCTGATAGCCGACCGTAGGGGTAGAGGATGTAAGCTAGTCAAATCATACATTTGTGTTTTTGTGTGCTTTGCAGTCAGAGCCGTTCATCTGGAGCTGGTTTCCGACCTCACCAAGGAAGCTTTTCTTGCGGCCTTCAGCCGATTTATTAGTCGTCGGGGCAAGCCTCAGCGCGTGTACTCCGACAACGGCACTACATTTGTGGGAGCTTTCAATGAGCTTTCACGCTTCTTAAAGGTTTCATCTAGCAATATAGAGTCGGATCTTGCAACCAAAGACGTTGAATTTAAATTTATACCTGCCTATAGCCCACATTTCGGTGGGATTTGGGAAAGTGCAGTAAAGTCCACCAAACATTTATTGCGTAGAGTCATGAGCCTCACTCATTTAACGTATGAAGAGCTCTCAACTTGTCTAATTCAGATAGAGGCTATTTTAAATTCCAGACCTTTAACACCTCTATCCACTGATCCATCAGATCTTTCTTACCTTTCTCCTTCACATTTCCTCATCGGACGATCACTCACGTCAGTCCCTCGTCCTCAGATCACCGATGTCAATATCCAGCGGCTACAGCGCTTCGATCGCATCGAAAAACTACGACAACATTTTTGGCAACGCTTCTCTAATGAGTATGTGTCTCTCCTGCAGCAGAAAACCAAATGGCAGACAGCTGGGCAAGAGCTAAAAACAGGCACCATGGTCTTAGTGAGAAACACAAATCTTCCTCCTCTTCTGTGGTTGCTGGGCAGAGTGGTTGCAGTGAAGACTGGCTCTGACGGACATTGTCGAGTCGCCGACATCCTGACGAAGAAGGGCGTCGTAACACGGGCGTACAACAACATATGCCCTCTTCCGGTCTCGTCATCATCATCTTGAAGATTTCTCTTCAACGCGGGGAATATGTTCCTGACGTCACATCGGGCCACACACCACACCGCGATCGCGGGCTTCCCCCACCTTTCACTCGCTCGCCGACACCTTGAGCGTGCGCACACATATCGGTCGTCTCATAGAATGTAATCAGTACCTACCTACTAAATACAGTACTTGTCATTAAATTGGAATCAAGTAGTTTTATTCAAGACCACCAGCAGCACACCTGGAGCTTGATACTCAACAGATGCCATATGCTGAGTTTGTGAGCCAGGATTACATTTTTAGGGTTCCGTACCTCAAAAGGAAAAACGGAACCCTTATAGGATCACTCCTGTGTCTGTCTATCACAGCCAATTTGCTCCGAATCTAGTGGACCGATTAAGTTGAAATTTGGTACACATGTGAATTTCTGTGACCCAAAGACAGGCGTGTAACGAAATAAATGAATTTTGAATACTAAGGTCATTATTGGGAAGCAAATAGAAAATTTAAAAAAGTTTTGCATACTGTACCGTATGACATATCAAATTAAAGGACACTGTGAGGGTCTCAAATATATTTTAATATCATTTTAAAATAAATTGTTATTTAAGAAAATAGACGAAAATTTACGATTCCTTCCTCTTTATCTCCGCAACACCTGAGACTATTAAAAAAAAAACAGAATGTAGTTCTATACTTATAGATTGAGGAAACCCTTTATGAAGTATAGAGTCTAAAGAGAGTCTATAGAGCATATTATGTAACTTGAAAAGATTGTAAATACCATTTACTCCAAAAAGCATGTAATGTGGTCATTATTTTGACAACCTTATTTGAGCAAAGTCGACCTTGCCGTTCTGTTTCAAGGAGCGGCCGGCAAAGTTTTGCTGGTCGCTCTAACAGGCCGCCAAAACATTGCCGGCCGCTATTTTGACGTTTCAACGTTTTAACCGTGGAGTTTCTTGCCGGCTCTTCTCTATAGGAAACGACCAATTGGAAACGTGCACCTAGCTTCTGACGTTTCATAAGTGCCTTTGTAGGTTTATGTGAACAAACATATTTTTAATTTTGAATATGACAACATTCCACTGCACGTCATAGTGGCATGTCATAGTGGCATACCTTTTGAACGCCATTGTCATATATATGTGACAAACGAAATCTTACCCTGAACGCCAACGTCACAAATATATGACAAAATACACGTCGCACCATATTATGAAATAAACAATTTAATCATTACTTTTGTGTGTTTTTATTTATATAATTTAAAAGTTTAAGCTTCCGTCTATATTGTATTGCATGAAACTAATATAAATAAACCACCAATATCCAGAAATTTGTTGTTTTAAAAGTAGATGTTAAACGCGTATAAAAGGAGTACCTCACACGCCGTAGTCTGCTATAAGTGACAGCTAGTGATGTGACGTATGATTGTAAAATCAATAAAAACTTTAGAAGATGAATATGAAATTTTAGTCCAGAGTATATTATTTGTGTATAAGTTGGTATCAGGAGAAATAAAACGTATTTTTAAAACAACTCAGCCTAACTGTGCGTTTGCACTGGCGAAACATCACAACAAAACATGTTGAAATCTCTAGTTCCTGTCAAATATTGTATGGAACTTTGACAGAAACTAACGATTTCAACGTGTTTTGTTGTGAATGTTTCGCCACACAATCAAAAATAAAATATGCAAATGTCTAATATCGACACTTGTTATACTCATCTTTTACGCATCCCTAGCGCAAACCAATATTAACAGTCCCTTGTACGCCATAGTCATAAATCTATGACACAACGGTGACGTCGTAAGCGCAGGCGATTAAGTTTAGTGGAGTGTTTTCAATTTTTAGCTAATATTTTTTTGTATTTATTTATTATTAAAATATCGTGTAAGTTAGTTATATTATAAACTGCGATCATGAGTGTAATGACTACCGAAGAACTTCTTCGAACATTAGAAGGAATTGGAGATGACGAAGAGTTCTCGGAAGCGGAATCAATACAAGAAGATGATTTAGAGGTGAGTTATTTAAATATTAGGTAGTAAACTGATGTTCTTCCTAGTATATTATTAGGTACATTTTGTTAAAGATTTGTGATATTGTAAGACTGATTCGTAATAATAATTATTAGGTATATGTAACTGTTGGTTTTTAAATTATTTATGTGTATTTTTTACATATAAAAAAAAACAATAATTAAAATACTGATTTCATTTTTTTTTTTATTACTACATTAAAATCCTTGCGTATTTTGGATACTGTAGTGGTAGTATGGATAGGTATTATATTAGATGATATACACTGCTACATCCCTAATTCAATGCGAGACTTTCATAAAATTGACTGGCAAGCAACGCCATTGTCACAATACCAAGACAAGTCATGTTGAATAGTGTTGTTGAATAGTGTTGTAACCATAATGTAATAAATATTTTTTTTTAGTTTTCTAATATCTGCTTTTTCATTGATAGTCTCTGTTAAATGCTGTGTAAAGATTACTATATTGGAATATAGTGGCAGGTTAAATAAAATTTCAGTGTCGTGAGTACGGTTTATTAGAAAATTAAAGACGAAAATAAAAACTCAGTTGTATATCGATATAAGTTTTGGAAATCCCTATTTTTTATGAAGGTCATTTGACAGAAAAAGTGGCCTGGCGTCAGGGGTACGGGCGGTACGTTTAAACTCAGGCGTTCAAAAGGTTAATTAACTATATGCGAAACCGCATTACGACCGTCGTAAATGCTCTTAGAGGTAACACAAGTTACTAACGTGTTCTCTATGTAAACCATTGTTTTCTTTAAAAAATCCACGCTAATTTTGCCCTTGAGAAACGCGAAAAGACGACTTATTGCAATTAAACTTTCCACGTTATTCCAACTTCTCAATCATTCCAACTTACCACATTTCTTTGCTTGTCATACAAATACTTATTTAAAAAGATGCTGACTGTAATAAGTTAGCTATAAGTTTCCCGAACAGAATAAACATAACATAACATCAAGCCTTGTTTCCTCGAAGGGTTGGGCAGAGGTGTACCTGTATAGTCTTTTCGCCATAAGATGAGTTCCCTGACAGTTCATTTTTTTCCGTGGCACGCATACTACTTTAGACGAATAAAAAATAAACTGGCAAAAAAAAAAAATGATAAAAAAAATATTGCCTTTCGTAAATTACTAAGTAAATTATTGTAGTTAAAATTAACTGTTAATAAATTAAGTAAATAAAATAAAAAAGTATAAATCTTAAAAATGTCTAATACTTTAATAATAATAAATAATAAAATATCTTTATTTCCCAAAAATACAGATAGAGAACATTTACATAAAACATTTGGATGCTGAGAAATCTGTACACAATTGATTAAACTCTGTCTCTTAAACTAGGGTATCCTGTATCTTAAGAGACAGTGATTCGCAATGAGGTTCCAATTGATATTATGTATGAGTGGACTGTGTCTTCAAAAGGGATTTTTTTTTAATAAAAATAAGTTATATTTTACGTTACAAGTTTTTAAAGTTTTTTTGTGAGAGTGTGGGTGAGAATAAATGAAATTAAATGAGTGTAATTAAAGGTGTGTAGGTGTGTGTGAGTGGGGATAAGTAGATGTGGTGTTCATGTGTGAGTGAGTGGGGGAGTTGTATGTGCGAGTATGTATGAATGCGAGGATAGAAATAATTCGTACGAGCATGGAGTTGAGTATGTGCTTATTATTAGGCGATGAAGGTCAGTAAAGTCTCCGTAGCGGCATAGTCCTGTTTAAGTAGCCATTCTGTCACTTTTAATTTTAGGTTGTGTTTGTTCAGGTCTAAGATATTCAGTTTTATATGAACCTTTTTGTAAATATAAGCGCTAATTACATAATACTGATGCTTTGCGAACGTGGTCCTGTGTTGGGTGCCTGAGGGAAGGTTTGTGCGATTTTTTGGGTTAGACGGGGGAAGGCTGCTATGTTTCCTAAGAACAGATTGAAGCACAAAGAGCTGATGGACTGTAAGAACCTTGCAGTCTGCATACAGTTGGGTTGTTGGGTATCTATGGGGCTTCCTTGTTATTACTTTTAATACGGCTCGTTGTGCTCTCTCTGCCCTCAGGAGGCAACCTTTCATTGCAGCACCCCACACAGAGATGCAGTATCCTATGACAGATTGGCATAGTGAAACATAAATCATTTTCAAAATATCGGCATTAGCAGAGTTTCGGAGGGATTTAAATATATGAATGAGGCGCAAGGTTCTAGTCGTGACAGCGTCAAGTTGTTTTTTCCATGTAAGTCCGTCATCTATGTGGACACCTAAGTATTTTACGCTGTCACTTCTAGTTAGTGCTAGACAACGGCATGGTGCAGATCGGTTTGAGCATGAATGGGCAGTAATTGCAAAACTGTGTGGCGGTGCGGTCTTTCGCCTAATTGCAAAAGGGATGTAGCAGGATTTATTTATGTTTATGGTAAGAAGATTAAAATTGAGCCATTTCATAATTTCCGCTAATGCCGACTCTGCTATAGATTTTATAGTATCCCAAGTAGGTCCATGAACTACGATCGCGGTGTCATCAGCGTATGCATATATCTTAGTATTTGGGAGGCTCATTTTGCAAAGGTCGTTGACATATATTTGAAATAAAGCGGGGCCCAGTATGCTGCCTTGAGGGACGCCGAAAGTAACCGACTCCTCTTCACTAAGGTGGGTATCAATTTTGACTCTCTGGGTGCGATTTTTGAGATAATCTTTAAATATATCAAGCGACACGCCACGTACACCTAAGTGTTCTAATTTTGAGGTAAGGATGGGGACAGAAACTGTGTCAAATGCCTTAGAAAGGTCTACAAATATACCTAAACATTTTGTCTTCTTGTCTAGATTTTTAGCTACCTCTTGAGTCAATCCTAGCACAGCATCTTCTGTTGAAACACCGGCTCGGAAGCCATACTGGTTGTCTGCTATTAACTTGTGTTCTTCCAAAAATGTCCTGAGACGATTGTTTAAGATCCTCTAAAGGATCTTGGAAAGTGTCGGCAGAACTGATATAGGCCTATAATTATTGACACAATTTCTGTCCCCCCCCTTGTGTATAGGATGGACTATCGCCTTTTTAAGAGCATTCGGGAACACGCCCAATTCCAGACAGCGGTTGTATATGAAGGTAAGTGGCGGTATCAGTACGTGGCGACAGTTTTTCAATAAAAGAGGCGATATACCGTCCCATCCGATAGCACAGTCATTGCGTAACTGTAGGATAAGCGATTCTGTTTCTGCTTCATCAACTTCTAAGAGCGCAAGAGAGTTTACAGAGGAGGGGTATATGCTATTTCGATGAGACTGATCGTTAGATTGAGGTAATGGGGTGTGGTGTTGTGATATAATGTTGTCAGCTAGCTTTTTTCCTACATTACTGAAAAAGTTGCAGACCTCATTAACGGAAGACTTAGGATCATTGCGTATTTTTAATAGCTCAACGGGGCTTGCACATATTTTCGTGGTGTTGGTTATTTCTTTTATTACTTTCCATAAAATTTTAGGTTTGTTACTTGCTTTCTCAAGCTCACTCCTTTCGTATGATATTTTTAGTTTTCGGAGTAGATCGTTACAAAAGTTCCGGTAGCGATTATAGGTAATTTTAAGTATAAAGTTGTCTGGTGCTTTCGTGGATTGTATGTGTAACTTGTCCCGGTGTCTAATGCATTTTAGGAGACCAAGAGTTATCCAAGGTTTTAGAGTTCTTTTTTGTCTAGGGATTTTAGCTTGAATTGTGTGTTTCGATATGACCATTGTAACGATGTCTATGAATTTGTTCATAGAAATATTAGCATCGTTCTCAGTGTATACACTTGAAAAGTCGGTATTTTCAAGTTCTATCTTAATAGCTTCATGGTTAAGGCGGGTGGAAAGGTAATATTTTCTGCGCGCAGGGTTTGCGTCTATGATGTCGAGGAGAATCGGCTTGTGGTCAGTAATATGGGACTCTAAAACCAGTGTGGTTGACAAAAGTTTAGACTTTAGGAGTATGTGATCTAGGCTTTTTTCGAGGCGAGTGGGAAATTCGTGAGTGGGCAATAACCCTTGAGAAGCATTTAAGATGAGATAGTCAAGACATTTGTTGTCCTCATTAGGTTTGATTATATCAAGGTTTAAATCGCCCACTAATGCTATATTTGGGCAGGCGGATATGGTATCATAGACATTAGTCAAGCTTGTCTTGAAATTATCAAAATCGTCGTTGGACTTGTATGACGGAGAGCGGTAGATCGCCACAACTGCTAAATTGTTTTCTATTTGACACACGAGGCAAGTCCCGCCCCTAAAGGAGGGTTCCCATACATTAGTTTGCAGTCCCAGTTTAGTATACAGGCTGAAATTTTAATGGTTTTATTCCCGCGGCAGAACGATTTGCCCTTAGTAGTACTATTGAATCATAGAGTTAAACTAAAGAAAAACAAAAGTTATTTTTTTCAAATAATTAAAAAAAATATGCATAAACTCGAAAGCGTGAGAAACAATAGTAATCACTAGACATAACGTAGGTACTTCTCGAACCGCATGCGTGGCTCTGCGAGCTTCCGACAAAGCGAAGTGCAGTTCGTAAATGTTCAGACCACAATAAGCTGTCACGCGTAGTGATACGGCATAAACTAGTTCGCACGCCGCCGAGTCGCGTCTCTGCTCTGCGCGCTGTTTGTAGTATTATTTATTTCTTTGGCGGTGCCGACAAAGCGAATACCGATTCGCAATATTCGCAAATGTTCAGAGCAAAATAAGCTGTAACGCGTAGTAATCAAAGCAATAAACGGCATAATCTAGTCTGCACACGACGAGCGCCTCCCCACTCATCACCGCCGCACCGCCCGCTGCCGTCTCAGTCAGTTGTTTCGCGACCGTCGTACCGTTGTACGTGCGATATCGTGATAAGTGATTATCGTGCAAAAATGGATCGACACTACAATTATTCCAATTTGGAGTACCTCGCTATGGTACAACTGTACGCTAGGGCTAATTATAACTCCCACGCTGCCCGGCGACTTTACGCGGAGCCGCAACACATGGAGTCGCTTCGTCTTCGCGGGGTTCTGAACCCCCAAGTCCCACAAGCCCGGACGATCGTAGCGGCGACACAGCGGCTACTCGATCACGGGCAGTTTCAGACACCAGCGCATGCACAGGGGAGAGGTCGATCGGCCGTTCATTCGCCAGAGCTCGACGAGGAGATCATCGATTACTTCGAACGGGATCCTCGTCGAAGTACGCGTATGGCTGCGGCTAGGTTTGACGTAAGCCAGTACTACGTCTGGAAATTATTAAACTGCGAAGGACTTCATCCCTATCATTTTCGGAAAGTTCATGCACTTCACGAAAATGACGCGCCGGCCAGAATAGCATTTTGTCAGTGGTTGATAAACAATCAGAATCTGAACATTTTGTGGACGGATGAGGCTACGTTTACGCGAGTTGGACTGTTCAACCAGCGCAACGAACATTTTTGGGCTTTTAATAACCCACATGTTATTCGCGAGTGTGCTCATCAGGTGCGTTTTAGTGTTAACGTGTGGGCCGGCATTATTAATGGCCAAGTTATCGGACCGCATTTTGTGACAGGACACTTGACAGGTGCAACTTACCTGGAAATGCTACGTAACGTTATCCCGGACTTACTAGAAGACGTTTCGCTAACGGTGTCCGAGGACAACATCCACTACCAGCATGACGGGTGCCCGGCTAATGAGCCGGGCACCCGTCATGCTGGTAGTGAGAGCACCTGGACTCGGTGTTTCCCCAGCGCTGGATCGGACGCGGCGGGCCAGTGCCTTGGCCAGCTAGAAGCCCGGACCTGACTCCGTTGGACTTTTACACGCAACTCGCGACGCGTTAATAACTGCGATAGTGGACGCTTTTAATACCGTAAGACGTGACAGAGACACTTTATTAAAATTGAAAGACAATCAGTTAAAACGTGCTCGATTGTATATCGAACGTAGTGGCTTGCACTTCGAACAATTACTCCGTTACCGGGAAGTGTAAGTCCCCACCTTTGTAAATAGCGAACATTTAAGTAGGTAAGTTAATTAAAATCATTGTAAATAAGTTGATTCCAATTTTTTAAATACGCCTTATATACAACATTAAGTATCTAATTCAGAAATATTATTTTTGTAAAATAATAACCTTGTTTTTCAGTTTCGTATTCAGTAAGTTGTGTCTAAAAAGTATTTGTGACGGTCCTAAGCCCGTAAAAGTATGAAGGGAAAATTGGAATTACTTTTAGGTAGGTAAGTATTGTGTTTCGTTCAACTCAGGAATAGGTATCAGCTGTAGCGCGAGGCAACGACCGCGCGTCGCTCGCTCCAGTCTCGCGCAGCCGGTCGTTCGCGCTGTAGGTATGACTACTATTGTTTCTAGGTTGGTTTCTAGTTTTGTTTTACACAATTCTAAATTCGCCATTACTTAACATATTTTTTAAATTCTTTTATAAATCTATTGTACTACCAAGACAAAATCATTTTGCTGCGGCAAAACAACCATTAAAATTTCAGCGTGTAGATTATAACTCCATCATTTTGATTGAGATTTGTTTCAGTTGAGTGAGACTGGAAACCTTCCAATATAGGTAAATTATTAGCTTTACTCAGCCAACATTCGGTCAGAACTATGATGTCGAAGTTAATTTTAGTTAAGCGCAAAAGTACAAGAAGTTGATCGAAGTTTTTATTTACACTACGAATATTTAAATGCAGTAATTTAATATCGCTACCAGTAACGTTGACATAATTTATACAGTCTTCTGGGTTACATAACAAGGAGTTGCCTACGGTAAATTTGTCAAGGTCGTTATTAATATTAATCAAATTAGTAATTTTTAATTATAAAATAAATATCTGAGCGTGAGCTAATTGTATGAGCAAGTAATTCACACATTATGTTAGAATGGCAAGTACATCGCACATAATATGTGAAATTAGTGTTATTAACGAGTCTTAGGCCCGTATTACAGAACGTCACTCAACACTCAAGCATTACTTAAAACTATTTTCAACCAATCAAAAGGCTTTAAACGAGTTTTAAGTAATGCTTGAGTTTTGAGTGACGTTCTGTAATACGGGCCTAAGTATGTATGTGTAGGTCATGTGAATATATTTGTGAATAGGGTTTTGTGTTATGTGTAGTGGTTGTGAGAGTATGGTTAAGTTTGTTAATGACTGATTGTTTTTATAATATATAAAGATGACAATTTGAATAAAAAGTGATCTAACTAATCTAAGCAGTTTAAAATAAGAACGATTTACGGTGAGCTTGAGGCATAGTCACATATTAATGTATCCAAGATCTTGAAGGTTTTTTTCGGTGCTGATTAAAATCTGTTTGTCGCCCTCTTGCTTCCGCAGGAAAATATTACTATTGGATATCCAGCAGTATGTGTATTTGTACTTCTTGGCGAACTCACGGGATTGGTAAAATAACTTCTTGGTACTGGCAGGTAGTTGTTCAGCGACATAGACCGGTTGGTGTTTCCCTGGCAATCCAATTATACTGGTGTTAAGTTTTTCGTCTTTTCCCTTATCCTTGTTAAACGACCGCACTGCGGATAAGAGAGTCTGTTTTGTCTGCACTCTAGTGAAGTTGAACGGAACCAATAGAGATTGACACTACTCAATACACTAATCGACAAAAAAATAGATGAATCGGAGCGTCCATTTTGTAATCGCGATCGCGTCGCGTCAGTACGAGTGCGTCTGCCTTGTATGCTGTTTGTGTTTGCGTTACGTCTGCTCTGAGTGTTTGTTTGTTTTTAATTTTGTTACTGTTTTTGTTGAGTTTTTTTTGTTAAGTTTTTCGTTTTGTTGTTTTTGTTTGTTAAAACAATGCCGAAAAAAACAAAAAAGACTGTTTTAAATTCCCAAAGTCGGGAGTTAGTGATACGTTTGAGGGACTACTTCGAACGAGAGCGTACAAACGGGGGCCCGTTGATACCGATCGACAGAGTTATAGATCGATTTGCGGCAGCATTGGACATTGGAAAGGCTACCGTTTCCCGTATCACTAAGGAGAAATTTGGTGAAACTGGCACCGAAGACAAGAAGTTGTCCACTCCGAAGAAGCGTCAGCGCAAAGAATAGAATAGAATAGAATTGCTTTATTTCGGACACAATTATCCATATGGTATTAGTAACATACAAAAAATAACTTATTGCCTAGTGTTAGTAACAATCAACCTCCGCACAAACTGCTGTACAATCGGAGAGCCGAAGCTCTCGGCTACAGTATTCAGGATGCTGTTTTGACTGCCTCTCACTCTCCTCAGAAGCGACGCTGTTTTTTTGCGTACAATAGCATAGAAGCCGTCGGTGCGGGCTTGCGCAAACATATTAGACGCGCTACAGTATCGAGGCAGCCTCAACAACATCCTGAAAGCATTGTTATATTGGACGCGCAGGGCATCCAGCGATCTCTTAGTATAATTGACCCATAGATTGCCCGTGTACAAACTTTGGCAGTAAGCCTTAAAAAGTGTTACGTTAACTTGGTCTGTACACCGCGCAAATCTACGGGACAACATATTACTCCGGACCGCTAGAGCCCTGCGCTCCCTCTCAATGTCTACATCGTCCCTGAGGTCAGCGGCAAGCCAATGCCCTAGGTATTTTAAAGTTGACACCCTATTAATTGGTGACCCGTTAATAAGCAACTCGGGTCCCTCTCCACGGCGTTTGCCGCTGACCTCAAAGACCATGTATTCACATTTTTTTTCATTATATTTTAATCCATGTGCGACAGCGTAGGTCTCACACGTTCTAAGCATCTCTCTGATTGCTCCCGCTGACGGACCCAGCAGCACCATGTCATCTGCATAGCTGATGTTGTTAATTCTAACCCCATTAACACTGCATCCGACACGCATGCTGCTGAGTGCGACTACCAGGTCATCCACGTAGAGGTTGAAGAGCCTGGGAGACGTCAGACCACCCTGCCTCACCCCGCACTCCAACCCATACGGCTCAGAGACTGTATCATCCCATTTCACCTGATTGACTTGGTTACCATACCAATACTGGAACAGCCCACATATTTCCGCGGGTATACCCCTGTCTCCCATCTTTCTCCAGAGCACATCGTAAGAAACGAGATCAAAGGCCTTGGAGAGATCAAGGAAACAGGCGTACACCGGCGTACTGCGATCTTTATAATATTGAGCGGTATGCTTGAGACTTAAAATAGCACTTTCAGTTGATAGTCCGGGGCGAACTGTGCATCATGAAGATATATATACTTACTTAAACACGAATCAAGCATACCGTCCAACACCTTGGCTATTATAGTCGCAAGAGAAATAGGACGATAATTACCTCTGTCCGAGATGTCACCTGTCCTGTTCTTCACAATGGGAACTACGATGGTCTTCATTAGATTAGTAGGTACGCGTGACTAATACACATTGTGAAAAACATAGACAAGACTCGCGGCAAATGTACACCTGCGTGCCTCAGGTGCTCAATGCTAAGCCCATCATGCCCTGGAGATTTGCCTCGTTTCATGTTGTTAATGGTTGCAAGTACCTGCTTGCTCGAGAAATGTATCAAAGGTTTCGTGCCAGGACTGATGGGCTCAGAATCATTCACCAAGGTTGAGGGACCCAGAGGAGACTGAACTTTGAAATGGTCCCTGAACTCATTAGCAATTTCCTTCTTAGCACTTATCCCTTCCACACACGCAGAGAGGCCAGGTTTCGCATTCAATTTACCAGTGGACTTCCAAAATTTCCCAAAATACTAGCTCGCTGTTCTGCTAGCCTATCCATTACAATTTGCTCAGCGTGGTTTTGACAAAATTTTAGTCGACTTTTAAAAACTTTTCGCTTCTCATACATTTCATCATAAACCGGGCCACACGAAGGACGATTGTTCAGTATCCAGGTCTGAAAGCTACACCTGGCCTCGCGATGGGCGTCTCTCACATACTCATTCCACCCACACACTCGCTTACCTCTCCGCGCCCCCCTTCCAGATGTCCTTCTAGATTGCCTAGCCGCCGCACATAGGATTTCTACAATCTGTTCATACATATTGTCCAGAATAACTCTATGCTCAGCCAACCTACATGATCCAACGCTGCACCTTTCAAACTCATGGGGGAAATCAATGTCCCGCAATTTACTGGTACATAAATTATGATAGCTTTGCGTTTCTGACTTAGTTCTTTCACCCCAAAAAACAGAATTGCGGCCAGCGCCCCCAGTGATCAATTTAGGCCTCACAACTTCTAGGTCGCAATCCAGATGTATCGGCAGATGATCCGAAACGTAAACATCCTCCGATACATCCACATTTGCAATTGTGTGCCAAGCTGATACAGATACCACACAGTGATCTAACCATCTCCTGCTTCCGTGCACATCACTTATAAAGCTTCAATAACCGAAGTAGACAGTTTTGATATGGATGCAATCCGAAATCATATTTATGGATATTATGAGCGAAATGATTTCCCGACATTAATAAAATTAACAAAATCGTTAAAAGAAGCTGAACTGTTTACTGGAAGTGTTACATCATTATGGCATGTGTTGCACAAAGTGGGATTTGGATGGAAGAAAGTAAATAAAAGGAAAATAATAATGGAGAGAGGAGACATTGTGCTTGCACGTATAGCATTTTTAGATTCTGCGAAACAGATCCAAATTTGGGACAATGTTGTATTCCTCGATGAGACTTGGCTGAATGCTAACCACACTGTCGGCAAAATGTGGACAGACGACACGGCTCATTCCTCCACAAAAGTACCAGAAGGAAAAGGCGAGAGGCTTATTATATGTCACGCTGGGAATGCAAAGGGGTTTATACCTAATGCCATTCTAGCATTAAAAAAAAAAAACGGGAGACTACCATGAAGAGATGAACGCCGATAAATTTGAGGAATGGTTTGAAAATAATTTAACAGAACCAAGCATTATAATCATGGATAATGCGAAATACCATTCCCAGCAACTTAATAAACCTCCAAGCTCGCAAAATAATAATACCCTTGTGGAATGGTTGAAAAAAAATAACGTGGATGCCGATATGTCGATGTTAAAGGAGAAATTGGTTAAATTAGTAAAATTACACAAGCCGCCGACGCCCACCTACAGGCTTGATGAGATGGCGAAGGAACGTGGGCATCGTGTTTTAAGATTACCGCCATATCACTGCCAGTACAACGCGATAGAATTGATTTGGGCTCAAATAAAAGGTATGTACTTACTTATTAAATACAGTGCGACCAAGATCATAATGAATATGAGCTATGGCGTCATTTGCACAGAAAGAGACCGTAAAATGACGTTTATTTTAGACGGCATTAGTTCCATTTGTGGCCACGTAAATTACCATCGTGGTCGCACTGCAATAACAATTTCGACATAAAAAATGCTTATTTTAGTAAAATTATTATTATAATCAGTCTATTTTATTTCAATGGGTGTTTAACCAGTTTACCTAGGCTACCGGAGACAGTAATTTTTGTAATATTCACATATCAGTATATTTTTATTATTTTCAGGTTATGCAGCCAAAAACAATGTCTCCGCCATTCATGGCAAACAAAATGCTGAAATTATTGGAGGAGGCATGCAAACATGTAACGGCAGAAAATTGGAAAAAAGTAATAGAAAAAACTCAGAAAACTATAACAGAGGACTGGAATAAATATATCCGGATCGATCGAATTAGGGACCAACAATTAATTATCGCGGTTGGAGAAGATTCCGATTCCGATATGGATATGAGTTCAAATCAAGAATCAAGTTCTGATAGTGAATAATAAATAAATAATTATTTTAAACAGACTGCGTTTCATTTACCACTAGCTGTCCCTCGCGGTTTCACCCGCGTTATGTCAGGTTTTTGCTCTGCTCCCGTGATGTTATGTAGCCTATATCTTATTCTGATGTATAAGCTATATTACTGTAAAGTTTCATCAAAATCCGCACAGTACTTTATGCGTGAAAGAGTAAGAAACATCCACACACACACACACACACATAAGACAAGAACTGTCAGGGAACTCATCAAAGACTTTAGTAGGTACACCCACATTTCGCCAGTTATGTTTTAAGTCCCATGTTATAGGGGCGAGTCAATTGCCATCAACCGGGCACAAATCTAGACTCCGGGCTACTACTGAGAAATTCCAGATAGAAAAACCCAATAATACTTTGCCCGACCCGGGGATCGAACCCAGGACCTCATGCTCAGCAGTAGCGCTTGCAACCACTACACTAACGAGTCAGTCAGGCAGAATAAATATAAAATAAAATAAACATACCCGATGGCACACGGCGCACAGGTCGGGCAGGTGGCGCAGGTGCGGGTGGCAGGAGTCGCAGGCCGCGTGCGGCCGGGTGCGGCGCCCGCACCGGCCGCAGCACACCGCTACACTGGTGGACTGTTGGGACATCACCCATACGCTGTTCAGCCAGGCGCAGCGAACCACCTGAATGAGGAAGCGGACGTTTTTAGATATATTAGACGAGGCTGGTGAAGAAAAAAGTGCATTTTTCCACAGAAACCAACCAACCAAAAGATTAGCAAACGAAAACATTACCTCAGTGGCGACATTCCACAATTTGTGTCTCTGCAGCACCTCGATGTATCCCAGAAGCCAGTGCTCTTGTAAACTCTCCTCAATGTACGGGAACAAATCACTCCTGAGAAGACAAAAAATATCTTTACCAAATGTATCATGTGATTATTTTTATTCTTGTCTCCAGCCGCCTGAAGAGGCCTGATCTTTTGTTGAATCGTGACGTTCACAACAAAATCTCATAGATATCGTATTCATTTATTTATCCACAATTTTGTATGTAAATTATTTGACATTGTATAGATTTTTATTTTGTATAGATTATTGGGTTATTATTAATAACTGACCGAGCGAGCGTAGCGAACGAAGCTAAAATTTGCGATCGTGTGTCAGGTTGTTCTATATAGGACAGGTCGTATTTTACAACCGATCTGGACGAAACTTGGCATACACATTTACGATTTTTTTTAATATTTTTTTAGGGTACCTAGAGGAGGTCCTTAACCACATAATTTTATTTCCCTACACGTAATTTTTTATCCGGTTGCGAAATATTAAGCTTTAAAGTGCAAGTTTTTGTAACAGTCAAGTGTCCCACCTCTGCCAGCTAAATGGTTGTTTTTGGATATGTGAAAAAATCACGGTAGAATATAAAACGAAATTAAAAGTAAAACTATAACAGCTATTATAAGTATGCTTTACAAGTTAACAAGTAATATTCGACAAACTTACATTTGTAGTTGGAATGTATGGGAGAACCTGTTTTTCAACTACAATGTTAAAGTTTGTTCTTGGGATGAATTCATCTCAACTACGAGTACCCTTCATTGTGCGTGGTCCACGCACTTAGCGTATTGAACGATGTTTGTTTTTTTGACGGGAAAAAATCAATCATCGCCTCCTTTGAGTATATATATTATGTTCTGTGGTCATCGCCGTCAAATCATAGAAGAGCGTTTTGGTAGCATAAAATATTTAAAAAACGCTAAAACTAAAAAGCTATCGTTCATAGTTTGTTCCTACAGGTCTACTCTCTAAACATGAAATTCGAAGTTTCTGACGAAGTTACGGGCGATTCCAACTCCTTATCACCTACGGAGATTAGTTTGGGGCCCGATCTAATAATGAATGGTAGTGTTCAGGGTCTAATGATTGAGCCGGAAGGTGGCCGTAGGAACTCCTCGACCAAACAAATTGGAACCATCGTTTTCGGACTCACTGGACTATTATTGACATGACAAGTGCTTTTACACTAGGTGCTGTCCCAGGTCAATAAGAACTCCTCAACTAAACAAGATAGCCCTTTTGTTTTTGCGGTCGTTGATTTTGTCTTGCCAAGTACTATAGCCCAAGGTCCAGGGCCTCATGATGGATCTGGAAGGTCACTATATGAACTCCTTAACTAGACAAGATAGCCCCGTTGTGTTTAGGCCATTTCGATTTGTTTTGACAAGTAGGTACGTTAGCCCACGGTGTAGTAGTCTAGGGCATGATGATAGATAAGGTGGCCACAGGAACACCTCAACTTCACACGGTAGCCCTGTTGTGTTGAGACAAATCCAATGAGTCCATTGGATTTGTCTGTGAAAATGTAAATCCAAGATTTTCACATTTTTCGTCATGGGTATCGTTTTCATAGTTTTCGAGGGTGCTAAAGTCGATAGTGAGGTCAAAATATAAATCCAAGATGGTGGCTGCGAAATACGAGGTGATGAATATTATGTAAAAAAAAACTTATCTGATCCGAAAATCGGGGGAAAATGGGCATATGGTACTGCAGTAACATTACAAAACAGTTTTTTTTTTAAATTATTATTGATAGTAAAAAGTTATTGGTATTTAAAATTCACATTTTTAGTTCCAAAATTATCCCAAATCCATAAAAAAATTGCAAAACTCATAACTTATGACTTTTAGACACCCGCTAAACGACGGCCGCCGCTCGCACTAAGTGTAAAATTCGTGTGCGTTACCCCAGCCAGATAATGTCGAAAATCGTCATCCAAGTGCAATAGATAATTAGAAATACAGCTTCTGTAATTGGTAAGCAGATTTTTAAATTTGGTATGCTGATAGTTTTTTAATTATTTGATAAAAACACTTCCGGCTGGAGTAACGTTACCCCAGCCAGATCTTTTGTTTTCTAATTGATATTTTGAAATAAATTTTATCTAAATAATTAGAAATGAATTTGAAATAAATGGTACAACTTAATTTGTATTTGTATTTGCTATGGTTGCGAAGATATTTAAAATCCTGCTGGAGTAACGTTTGCACGTTTGCTGTATCTCGGAATTGACTATACGGATGATTGTAATATTTGTACATGAGATCTGGCTAATTAGTTATAATTTGTTACGCAATAAACGAATCCACTATAATGCACCGTTTTGAAGTTATTTTAGTAAATAGAAAATTGCTTTAATAGGTCCTAGCACTTCCATTATGCGCCCCAAAGACTAAACCTAAACGTTATTATATCGATAATTACTGTCTTTAAATGGTACTGAAGTTTCGTTAGTATCCTTTAAGTAATTAAAAAGATAAGATGATTTTTCGGCCACGGTGCGCAGCTCAGTTATTTGACCACCGATTAACCGAGTTTACTGTAGTAGTGGTAACTGAATTTTAGATGAATAATTAGAAATACAGTTCAATTATATACATGCGAAATTTCAGACTTGTACACTAATTAATTAACGAGATAATCGAAAAAAATGATATATGCGTGGTAACCCGACCAAATCTAGAATGTTATAATAAAGCGGGCGCGCAATACATTACACTAACCTTGTAAAATTATTAGCATAATTGTCCTTAAAAGTTGGTACAGTCACGAATAAAACTAGTTTGATTGAAAAATTAAACCTACCATTCTAAATGTTTAAATAAACTTTAAATTGCTCAAAGTAGTGTACACTATGCCATGCTTCAAATACCTACCTACGTTTAACCATTATATCGATGAGGTAGGTAGGTACCTACTTACGTAGGTACCTGAACATCTTGATAATATTATATAATTTACATGCAATTAGACATAGTTAGTCAAAAAGTACGTATTGTAAGAAGTGTGTGTATGTTTTATTTTTATACAATAAAACTCAATTAAGAATACGGCTATCTTTATGTAAGACATTTGTGATTTTTTAAATCATATTAGATAAAACAGTAGAACCTACCTACCTATCTTTTGTAAAGTTCTATGATATGTTAGTACTTGCTGCACTGTGATGTTTTAATAACTTATTACATTTTATTATTGTTGATCTGTGATTTATTACAATAAAACTTAATTTTTATTTGAATTTGAATTTGATCAGTTCTTAATTTTAATTTCAGATAAGCTAGCGACGTTGCATATTAGTCCATAAAAAATATCTGTGATTATTTTTGAAGTAAATTTATATAAGGTAAGTAAGTAAGTACTTACCGTAATTAAATTAATTATCTGCATAGGATCATCATCATCTACATAGTTAGATACTCCATATTTGTTATTACCTACGCATTATTATTTTTTAAATGAATATTCCATTATAAATATGTTTTACTTTACCACTTGTTTACCCGTCTGTACTAAACACGTAATTATTCTCACGTATGATACTGTAAGTTGTAGAAGGTTGGTATAATGTATTGCGCGCCCGCTTTTTTATAACATTCTAGATTTGGTCGGGTTACCACGCATACATCATTTTTTTCGATTATCTCGGTAATTAATTAGTGTACAAGTCTGAAATTTCACGTGTATATAATTGAACTGTATTTCTAATTATTCATCTAAAATTCAGTTACCACTACTACAGTAAACTCGGTTAATCGGTGGTCAAATAACTGAGCTGCGCACCGTGGCCGAAAAATCATCTTATCTTTTTAATTACTTAAAGGATACTAACGAAACTTCAGTACCATTTAAAGACAGTAATTATCGATATAATAACGTTTAAGTTTAGTCTTTGGGGCGCATAATGGAAGTGCTAGGACCTATTAAAGCAATTTTCTATTTACTAAAATAACTTCAAAACGGTGCATTATAGTGGATTCGTTTATTGCGTAACAAATTATAACTAATTAGCCAGATCTCATGTACAAATATTACAATCATCCTTAGAGTCAATTCCGAGATACAGCAATCGTGCAAACGTTACTCCAGCAGGATTTTAAATATCTTCGCAACCATAGCAAATACAAATACAAATTAAGTCGTACCATTTATTTCAAATTCATTTCTAATTATTTAGATAAAATTTATTTCAAAATATCCATTAGAAAACTAAAGATCTGGCTGGGGTAACGTTACTCCAGCCGGAAGTGTTTTTATCAAATAATTAAAAAACTATCAGCATACCAAATTTAAAAATCTGCTTACCAATTACAGAAGCTGTATTTCTAATTATCTATTGCACTTAGATGACGATTTTCGACATTATCTGGCTGGGGTAACGCACACGTAAAATTCGGTCAAACTCACCATTGAAAAAAAAAATTGGGATTATTTTTTCTTTTTTCCTGAAAATTTCCACATAAATATGCTAACAGCGATACCTAACAACACCCTCACGGATCGGACAGGGTTTTTTTTTTAACATGTTGTATGTTCTCGCTGCTGAGGTGAAAAGTTGTGTGTTACACGAGAGCAAAGTTATTTGCATCTCGTGTCTTTGAATCCCTCGCAGCGCTCAGGATTCTAACCTAGAATCACTCGCTACGCTCGTGATTCAATTATAGAATCCTTCGCTTACTCGGGATTCAAAATCAACACTCGCAGCAAAAAAAGACTTTGCTCTCTTGTTGCACAAATAACTATTTTTAAACAAGTTTTTATTGAACTTGTTTAAAAAAGTTTTATTTAAGTAGTACTTTATCTAAATAAAACTTACTTACTAGAGGCGTGAACATCGTTCTTTCACTTAAAGATAAGCCTCAAGCTTTTAACAAAATATTAAAGTTTTATTTACTAAATAGAACTACTATTTTAGACGAGAAGAGGAAAAGTCTTGGGGGGTCCTTCCCCGCGAAATCTCAGATCAGTATTCCATATAAAAATGTAACCCATGGAATATATAAAATAGGTGGTAGGTACTGCTGCTACCCTGCCAACCGACTCCGTCCCGCCCGCCAGCTTTAAACTTTCTTAGACTAAGTACTACTTACCTGAGCTAATTTTATTATTTTTATTAGTAACCTACAGTCGCAGTCGGGTATTTTTTTAAAGTTAGATAGGTATAGTATTTATAGGGTTTTAAACTGATGTTTTTTTACCACTACTAAAGTTATGTAAAACGGGATATACGAGGGTGACACTGAAAGTTCTTAGAAAATCAAAAACTGAACAAACTAGCAAGTTATTACTTTTATTAAATCTAATCAAAATAGTGTCCAATTACATCAATACATCGCTGCATCCGATAGAACTACTGAGAAAAGCACTTTGCCCACTCGTCCTTAGGGACCCCTATGCCCTCTTCGACGGTATTTTGAAACGCAGCCACTGCTTCCTTGACGTCCATAAAACGTTTTCCTCGAAGATTTTCTTTTATTTTCGGAAATAAATAAAAATTGCAAGGTGCGACAAGGGTGACCCAGTAATTCCACGTCTGAGCCAAGTTGTCGATTGTTTGCTTGGCGGTGTGCGAAGAGGCGTTTTCGTGGTGAAGGAGGATCCTACTGCGAGGTCGTTTCTCCCGAACTTTTTCCCAGACAAGTGGCAAACAATTGTTAGTGTATCACTCTGCAGTACCTAACTGTTAGTGTGCCACTCTGCAGTAACTGTTTTTCGATCCTCTAAAACAATTGTTGCGTAATGACCTGTCCTTCCGAAGAACGAGGCTACCACCTTTTTTCCCACGCTTCGACCTCTCTTCACTTTAGTAGGCAAGTCCTCGGAAGGAAACACCCAGACAGCAGACTGTCTCTTAGTTTCAGGATCATAACAACAAATCCAGCTTTCGTCACCCGTATGAATGTCGAACACAGCATTTTGTCACCTCCGTTAAATCTTTGAACCATTTCACGACACCAATCAACACGACGGAGTTTTTGGGCTTCTGTCAAATTATAAGGATACCTCATAATTAACACCGAGCACAAAGCTTCCTGACCGCTAAATGTTCACGGAGGATTTTGTGCACTTGACTCATACCGATGCCTAAGCTTGTCTGAATCTGCTGATAAGTCACTCTTTTGTCAGTCATACGCCGCACAACACTGATGTTATTTTCAGTCGTCGCCGTAGAAGGCCGTCCCTCACGCAGATCATCGGTGAGATTAGTGCGACCACGTTTAAACTCATTAAACCAGTTGTAAACAGTGGCACGAGATGGGGCTTCATCGTGAAAGGCCAATCGAAGTCTATCATAACTTTCTTGTTTACTTAAGTGACATCGAAAGTCATAAAAAATCATTGTAGGTACGAAAATTTTCTCGCGTTTAATTCATGCTGACGTGACACAGACAATTTTCAATTTGCCGCCAAAATACAAACAAATGACAAATTAATAAAATACATTCATAATAATATTGGCAAAGAGTTCCATTTTCAAAGTATGAACTTATTTTTTTCTTATATCGTTTACAAGTGGCCAGTTCTAAAAACATTCAGTGTCGCCCTCGTAAAATAAATATTTGCACTTTATGTTCCTTATTCACAAATAAACTCTGTGGTCCGCAACCAACCCCACGCGACTAACAGTGTGATTATTTTGGCGCGACTAGCTAAAGGTTAATTGCTGCCAAAAAGTTTGTGCTCGCGAGGTCTACTGTTCGCAGTACTACTAGTAATTATGAGTTATCCTCACCTGTGTTCCTGTAGCACCAGCATGACGACTGCCGCAGTCTGTACATCTCCGAGCTCTGCGTGCAGCTTCAGCGCCGCAGCCAGCAAGGGAGCCACTTCTAGCTGAGGACTCTTTGCTTCTCCCACACGGACTGCTAGTCCTGAGTCCCCACTCTCGCTCTCGTCCATCTGACAGGATTCGAGTGGGACACATCAGTTGAGCAAGTGTTAAACATTATTTCCCGCAACATCTAATCGATTCAAGATTTTGTTGATAACGCTTTTTAATTCGTTCCAAATCCAGCGTCGGTTATTGTGCTGCAACTGCTGTTCACGCAAGAGTTAAGAATTTACGATAGCTGTTCATACATGTCGAACCTTTTCAGCCAGCCTTATCTAATGCAGTGGTGGATCCCAAAGTTGACTGGACCACGACCCACCTAACAAAAGCTTCTAAATTCGGGACTCACCTCTTGGTTGTCATGGTGGAAAAGGGGCATACTCAACCATATGAATAAAGAACTGTTTATATAAGAAAAAAATACATTCCGTTACAATCGAAAATTTTCATATGTACTTAATTAGGTACGGCATGTATTTAACGCGGCGAAAAATTAATCTGAATTTGAGATTAAAAAATTATTAAAGCCGGTGTTTTAGCCAAGGCGTTACGGCTACACTTAAGTTTAGCCGGCTAAAGATGAAAGAAATTAACATCAGCCCCTCCTCAAAAATAAACGCTTAATGATAAATAAAAAGAAAAATTAATACCAAAAATAATAAATAACATTTAAGTGGAAGTGAGTAGTAGAAAAACATTTATATTTTACTTTTTTCAAATAATAATATATTATTAGCCCTCTTCCTCTATCTTATCTTGCTGTGCCCGACAGGGTCCACAATGATCTAAAATTATGTATATTTTATAATGTACCACCTATGTTAACATTGTGGAATGTAAATAAATAATAATATATTGAGTATTGAAAGTGTTTTTTTTTTATATGGAAGCCTATAGTTGCCTATAATAAAATGTTTGTTATCCCACTGATAGTATCAGTCGCCATGTCATTATTTATAGCACCTCGCCTATGATTTTAATTGGCCATGTTTTAATATGTTCGTTACCTTATTATTTAGTTATTTCTTAGTCCTAGCATTTTCAAATTGAAAAATTTACTAGGGATAAATCCATCCCAACTACGGAACCCTTCATTGTGCGTGGTCCGACACGCCCTACGTTGACTCGGACGAAATTAGTTTTAAAACTATTCAATAGCTGAAAGAGAGTACGTGACACAAACTAGCATGATAATCAGAATGAACTTGTTACCTACCTATAAACACATGCTTATAATAGGGCAGGCAGGTAATCATACAAGGAAATTCTAATTCTTCAATGTCTTCATGGCACCTCCGCATAAATAAGAACTGCAATAAACTAAGTACCCAAATGTTAATAAACTCACATGCATATGATTGTGATGGTGGTACCCTGCGTGGTCGAGGTTGGGCGGCGCGGTGCAGGCCGAGCCGCTGGAGCCGCTGGAGCCGCCGGAGCCGCCGGAGCCGCCGGAGCCGCTGCCGGGAGACGAACTGCCGCCCGGGGACGTGCCGCCGCCGCGATGAGGGACTGCGCCACATCATACAATTAGTACATTACTGCCGCGGTCTGTAATGACTGCGTTGCTGGCAGCGGCGATGATGCGGTCAGCAAATGCTGCAATGACGACCAAGCTTGAAGGCCGAGAGCGTAGCTAAGCTAAGCTCGAGGCCATCATAGCGTGGCCAGCAACGCAGTCATTGCCGACCAAGAGCCTAAGAATGCGGCGACGGATGAATTGTCCATACAAACGTAATACCAAAATTATTTGCAATTTGAGCATATTTCCACCATATTACTGTGATATTATGTTGATATTCGGATTTAGACAGTATTTGTTATTTAAGTAAATGACTTGTATTAGTGTTTTATATAGGTATTAGTTACATAAGGATATTATAATGAACAAAATGTTGTAAGGATTTCTAATAAGAAAGAAAAAAATGCACAATTCCAAGATTTCGGCTTGCACCAAAAATATCGAAATTATACGGATTTTCTATAAAAGACGTGACATTTTGTGGGCAAATACGTTAAAGTCCGGCTAAGCAACTACGACCTTAGTAGTCACCTGCGAGATGACCTGCTAAAAAAACAAAAAAGAGTGGGCAAATGCAGTCGCAGCCCAGCCATCAAAGAAAACTCACTAAGAATAGCCGAAGTCTCTGAAATAGTCCAAGTAGGTATATTAGTGTTTCATTTCGCTGCATCAAGATAGTCTGTCAACCTAGGTACGTATTCAGGGGTACGTGGTGGTGTGTGTAGCCAGCGGAGCCACCCGGGCTCAGGTAGCAGGCAGCGCACTACTAGCTTCTGCCCGCGACTTCGTCCGCGGAATATTTCCGAAGATCTATAAGAAGTGGACTGCCTCGTTGGTCTAGTGGTTGCAAGCGCTACTGCTGAGAATGAGGTCCTGGGTTCGATTCCCGGGTTGGGCAAAGTGTTATTGGGTTTTTCTATCTGGAATTTCTCAGTAGTAGCCCGGAGTCTGGATTTGTGCTGGTTGATGGCAATAGGCTCGCCCCCTATTACATGGGCGAAATGTGGGTGTGCCTACTACAGATACACCTCTGCCCAACCCTTCGGGGAAACACGACGTGATGTTATGTTATCTATAAGAAGTCAAGAGTTCACCCGATACATAAGAGTGGTGACAGAGACTGTGCCAATAATTATAGACCAATTTCAATTATCCCTATCCTATCAAACATTTTAGAACGCATCATTAACAAAAGACTTGTTAACTACTTGGAAAATAAAAATCTTCTCTCACAAGCACAATTTGGTTTCAGAGCCAAGAGATCCACCGCCGACGCTGTGTCAAAACTAACAAATTTTATAGTTAACAACATAGATTCAAAGAGGAAAACCATTGGAATATTCTTAGATTTAGCTAAGGCCTTTGACACAGTCTCTGTTCCTATTCTGTTAGCAAAACTCGAAAGCCTGGGTATCCGGGATCTTCAATTAAAACTTTTTAAAGATTACCTAACTGACAGAACCAATGTGTTAAAATCGGTAACATAACTAGTGAAGAGGTCCCAGTGACTTTTGGAGTTACACAGGGCAGTATTCTTGGACCGACGCTATTCCTAGTCTATATAAATGATATGTGTCAGTTAATATTTCCGGATTCGAAAGTTGTTGCGTTTGCTGATGATACAGCTTTACTTTTCAGTGGTAACTCCTGGCATGAAGTTTTTGTCAAAGCTCAGATAGGCATGAACACTGTGATGAGTTGGTTAAATAAGAATTTACTAACATTAAATGTAGAATAAACGACTTTCAAAACGTTTTCCATTCAAACTAATGACAAACCGGATCCCTCTTTGAGTATTGTCTCCCATTCATGCCCAAACGCAAATGACACAATTTGTCGGTGTCCAACTTTAAAAAAAACTGAATCTACAAAGTACTTAGGAGTAATTATTGACAGAAATCTTAAATTTCATGACCATATTAATCATCTATCAGCAAGAGTGCGTAGACTTATAGTAATATTTAAAGCCTTAAGAAACACTGCACCAAAATCTATTATAAAATCTGTCTACTGTGCTCTCTGTCAGTCTCAGCTTGAATACTGTATCACCACATGGGGTGGCACATGTAAAACTCATCTCTTAAAAGTTGAGAGAGCGCAAAGACTCCTAAAGGTTAGTCTGTTTCTACCTTTTTATCACCCACTACTGATCTCTACTCGAAATGGGAGGTACTTACTGTGAGGCAGCTCTTCATCCTGAAAACGGTTATGAAACAACATGCCCTAACAACTTTTGATCCAGAAATAATCAGAAACAAACGTCAAAAGACAATAATTAGTATTTTGTTCTATTCCAAATTAACTTAACTCATTTTTTATTTCAACTTGAGAAAAAATGTATAAACAATCGTACAACAGAATTACGAACTATTTGTGATAACCAAACAACCGAAAAAAATATTAGAACCTATTCTAAACTATCTCAAATCAACTCAATTTTATTGAATGCAACTTGAGAAAATTTAACATTAAACAATCGTACAGCAAACGAACATTCGAACCAAAGTACAGTACAACCGAACGAAACAATTACTATTTCAACGAAAGAACCGAAATGACCGAAAATAACCCACAACCAACAATATCAACAATTTTCATCACTTGTCACCTTTGTGATCATAAAATAATTTAATTTGATAAGAATTGATATTTTCTTGTTTAAATAATAAAAATGTCTTTGATGCGTAGTTCGTATGTGGCGGTAACCGCTACAGTATAGATAGGTAGGTACTTCATTACACTTTTATTATTTGACCTGTATTCATTATTTAGTAATAACAATATTTGAACTTTAGTAAAAGGAATAGGTACCTACTGCAATAAGACAGGAAAAGCCTTTGTTTTTTTAATTTTGAGACTACCCCAAAGGAAATCAATATAAGTGTAGGGACGCCATAGCGACAGTATGTATGTAAGTACCTATCTAGTATGTAAGTTAATACTTTATAATGTAAGGCGCACAAGAGACGCCGCCACAGTGTATGCGATCATTTTACTGTATAGACGTGTCAATTAAAGTGAATACGAGTACATGTGTCATTGGTAAACTATCGTTTTATTGAGTTAACTACTCCTAAATAAGCATAAACAGGCTTAGCCCACGTTCGCACGGAAGTATAAATATCGCGGCGGGATTTTATCGCGCACTGGATTTTCAACTCTCGGTGTTGAGCTGAGCGTTGAGAATCCAACGCGCTGGGATGCACTCTCGTCCAAGCGTGTTGAAAAACACACTGTTGGATTTTCAACTCGGCGCCAAGCAGAGCGTCGAAAATCAAATGCACGAAAAGAAATCGCTACGGAAAAAAATCGCCCATGCGTAGTTGAGTCCGCAAGCCCGCGCCTAAGGTGGCCGGGAATCGGCATTCCCGACGCCCAGGGCGTCTCCTCCTGCGGCGGCTAGGGGCGTGAGGGCGCGAAATTTGCCTCTCCCTCACGCGCTTCGCCTCCTCCTTCGCGAGCATTACTGCTTTGCAGAAGGAGGTGACGGCCTCCCATGCCCTCTCGCTTCGTACCATGGCCTGGACCAGGAACGGACGCGAGAGATCCCCGCCACCGATCGCCTCCACGAGGACACGGCGGTGCTCTGCCCAAGCCGGGCATACCTCCACCGTGTCCTCCGGGCGATCCACGCAGTGATGACACCTGGGCGTTTCGGGAGGAAACGCCCGGGTGTCATCACTGCGTGGATCCGAAACAGGTACCTCCCGAAACAGCCGTGTCCGGTGAGGACCTGCGTCAGGCGGAAGGACGCTGTTTTTCTCCAGCCACTCCTCAAAGAGGGGACTTATCGCCGCAATAGTGGCGTGCCCAGCACTGGGTTGCGACAAACGTACTCTCCATGACGCCATGAGATTCCGTCGGAGCTCTGTGAGTCAAGCCCCGGCGTTTCGCCTCCTCGCGCCACTCCCAAATATGCGCGAGGACTTTTGCCTCCAGATCCCATGGCGGCAATCCGGCAAGGAGGCTCGCCACCTCACCGGAGACAGTGCGGTATCCCCGGACCAGCCGGGTGGCTATGACCCTCTGGGACGCGTTCAACCCGCGGGCAGGCCGCTGCCTCAACGAACGCGCCCACACCGGTGCCCCGTACAGGGCCATGGACCGCACGATCCCCGCGTATAGCCTCCGGCAGGAGGCGTTTGGGCCCCCTAGATTGGGCAGGAGCCGCTTCAAGGTAGCCCCGGCCCGCTCCAGTCTGGGAGCCAAACGTCGGAAATGCTCCACGAAGTTCCACCGACTGTCGAGGACGAGTCCCAGGTACTTCATCGTCGACTCGACGCCGGCGCCGATGTGAACCCCTCCTACCGTTATTTGGGAACCCGACGGTGGCGCGTTCCGAGGACCATGAAAACACATGGCCTCGGACTTGTGCAAGGCCACCTCGAGTCCCAATTGCCGGATTCTGGCCACGATTGTCGCAACCCCGTGTGTCGCTAGTTCGGCCGCCGCCTGGTGCAACCTCCCCTGCGCCAGGACCAACGTGTCGTCAGCGTAACAAAACGCTGACGCCATTGGGGAAGTCGGCGCGCAGCACCCAGTCGTATCCGATGTCCCACAGATGCGGCCCCAGGACCGATCCCTGTGGGATACTGCACGACATCTCTCGCCGGTTCCACTCTCCCTGGTGACCGGGGTAGATGATGGCCCTGTCCGTCAAATAGGCCTCAACCACACGTCAGAGGTAGGTCGGCATCCGGTGATACCGGAGTGCCTCCCTGATGCAACTCCAGGGCAGGGTATTGAAGGCGTTGGCGATGTCTAGAGACACCGCCAAGACGACCCCACCCCGAGCCACCGCATCCCCCGTCGTGAGGGCTCGCACGCGCATGATGGCGCCCACCGTGGAGCGCCCCCTGCGCAAACCAAACTGGCTCTCCGCCAAATCCGGCCCCACCCGCACTAGCCGCCCGACAAGGCGGTCTGCAATTACTCTTTCAAAGAGCTTGCCCACCTCGTCGAGCAGCACTATGGGCCGGTAAGCGGACGGAGAGTCCGCAGGGCGCCCCGGCTTCTTGATGAGGACCAGTTTCCCTGTCTTCCAACGAAGTGGGAACTGGCCCCTCTCCAAACATGCGCTTAGGAGCCCCCTTAGTCGAGGCCCGAGAGCCTCTGAGGCCATGACCCAGGCCCCAGGACCCGACTGCTTACCTGGGAAAGCAGTCGGGTCCTGGGGCGGTATTTCTGGCATTCAGCCTGCGTAACGCCACCCTCATCTCTACCTCGGTCACCTCCGGAGCATCGTCGTCGTCGGTGTGGTCCGCATTCGGAGGGCGAATACGGAGCCTGCGGTGCCTGGTGTACCGGCGTCGCGCAGCAATGCACGCATTGCGCAGTGTCGTCAGCTGTCGCGACCACCAGTACACCTGGCGCGAAGCACGTTCGGGCTGGACCCGGGGCATTGCCACGTCACATATTTCGGACATGGCCTCCCGGAACCACTCCGCGTCGTCGTTAATGTCGGCAGGCCTGTCCGGTGATGACACCCAGGCCTGCACGATCGAGGCTTCCAGGAGGAGCTCCCGGTCCAGCTGCTTCAGCGCTCACCGCGGACCACTCGGGGCCTGTCGGACCGGCGCGCTCGAGGTCTGGGCGGAGACGTCAAACCGGATGTACCGGTGATCGGAATACGTCTCCACCCCCTCTCTCTCTCACTCTCAACTCCGCAAGGGAGTTGTGGAACTCGGCGAGAGTTCGGTTCGGAGAGAAGTATCCTACCACAACAATCTCCCCGAACCGTGCTGCAACGCAACCCCGTCCTCTCTTAACAGCCTCGAGGGACGGGGTACCGGCGGCGGCCGACGAAATTAGGGCCACTGAGCCGCTCAGGTCCTTCAGGAGCCATACTTTGTCCCGCCCAGGGATGACTGGGTATCCCTGGGCGGGACAAAGTACGGCTCAGCGACCACGTCGATGTTAATCGACCACTGCGCCATGCTCTGGAGCAACAGATGCTGAGCTGCGGCGCAGTGGTTGATTCGCCTGGAGGAGGCGAAATGGAGCCATTATTGGCACTCCATGTCAGCCCCCTCCTTAGCCCCCAGTGAGGGCCCTGCCGCGGCGGCTGCGGCGGCGACGACGGCTGTGGAGGCGGTGGCCTAGGTTGCGGCTGTGACGGCGGTGGCAGAGGGCTTGCCTCGGCCTCGGCTTGCTTTGGCGGGTGGGGCGCAGGCCTTGCTCCCAATCCGGTGGCCGGCTGTCTTACCTGCCGCTGCACAGACGACGCAATGCGGCGTGGCTTTGCACGAGCCGGCCTTGTGACCGGGCTGACCACAGCGGTAGCAGTGACTGCTGCGGTCCACCTCCGAGGTGCATTTAGCTCCCACGTGGTTGCCCACATGGCAGCGGAAGCACCTCAGAGGTCTGGGTTCCAGCAGTTTGACCTGCGCGGAAACCAAGCCCACCAATAATCTTGGTGGCCCTCCCCGGCTATCTTCTTGGCCGCCGACACGGGGCAGCTCACCGTAATGGCTCGCAACCCCGTGAAGTCAGGTCGGAGGGCGCCTTTTTTTGTTTTTTTCTGGTCTCGGGGTGGAAAATCCTCATGGATGTCCTCCGCCCTGGGGCGGGCGAAGGGGTCTGTCAGACTCGTACTGACTAAAAACCACCCTGGTGTTCCATCTCACACCTACGTCGGGGGTCGCGGGAACGCAGATACTTGCGCGACCCTCGGCTGGTGCCGGCCCGCCTCTGCGGGCCACCTCGAGTTTGGGGGGAGTGAGGTGTTAAACTCCCCCCTTACATCATAGAGAGGCGCGCGTGGAACACTACGCGCCGCCATCTCGGGTCCTAAGGAGTAGGTGGCGATGGATTTCCCCAGATCCATCGCCCCTGGACCCATTTAGGGGGGCTGGAAGAGGGCGTTATCCGCCCTCCGCCGACGCCCGGTGCGTCTGCTGCGGATCAGGTTAGCAGAAGCAATCTCCCGCTCCCTTTCCGCAGCCTCCTTCTGCGAGATGACTGTCTCGCAGAAGGAAACCACCGCGTCCCAGGACTCCTCGTTGCCGGCCATGGAATTCACGACGGCCGGCAGCGAAAGGTCACTGCCTACTCCAGAGACGAGGGCACGGCGCGGCTCCTCCCAAGCGGCACACTCTGCCAGCGTATGCCGCGCCGTGTCCTCCCGACAGTCGACGCAGTGGTGACACCGGGCGTCCGGCTCCCTGTTTATGCGACACAGGTACTTCCCGAAGCAACCATGCCCCGAGAGCACCTGCGTCACCCGAAACGACAGGGAGCCGTGCCTCCTCCCGAGCCAGCGCTCGAGCACCGGCCGGACCGCCTCAATGGTATTGAGGCCGGCGGTAGGGCGCGAAAGCCTGTCCCGCCATTCCGCCACCAGGACCTCGCGAAGCTGAGACCGATGCAGCTCCACGTGTCGCTGCATCGGTCGCTCGCCCCGCGCCCGCGCTTCCTCGCGCCACCGATACGATGACGCGAGTACTTTCGCCTCCAGGTCCCAGGGCGGGGATCCGGCCAGTGCACAAGCCGCCTCGTAGGAGATCGTGCGATACCCCCGGATGACTCTGACGGCCATCGCCCTCTGCGGTCTCCGCATGACGGCGATGCTCCCGGCCGTCAGGTCAGCCGCCCAGATCGGGGCCCCGTAAAGGGCCAGGTCGGAGGGCGCCTGCCCTAACCTGCTCGGCAGAGCACCCCCCAGCCCTAACAACAGCGGCTACCACCTGTCTCTCCGTCACTGAGTCGTCCAGGCCCAGAATACTCTCACGGGCCTCGTCCGCATTTAGGGACGCCCTAAGCCTTTTGGCCAGAGCGTCAGCGCCCGGGCCGCTTGCCGCACCGGGGCCTCCAGCATCCGGGCCCCAGTGGCGGTGACCTTCACCCGGATGCCATCAGCGGCGCCAATCTCCTTTAGGTCCACCGCCACCCCCACCTTGGCGAGCACGTCACGGTAGGACACGCCCTTCGTCTCCGCCTCTGGCTGTAGTGTAATTACTACAGCTGCGGACTTCGGGGCGCGGAGCCTAGCCGCGACGCTTCGCTCCTTGCGCCGCTGCCTCCTCTCTTTTTTTCTTGGCCGTCCTTTTTGCCTTACCCGCCTTTTCCTTTTCCCCGGCGACTTGCCATTCGGCGCCAGCCAGAGTAGAGATAGGAGGAGGCGGGGGCGGCTGTTTCGCCGCCTGGGCCGGGGCCTTCGCCGCCTGGGCCGGGGCCTTTGCCTCCTGGGCCAGTGCTTTCGCCGCCTGGGCAGGTGCCTTCGCTGGGGCAGCTACGGTGCCAGCATATGTTGCCTGATTCCGCTCGCCGCTGGAGGAGGGCGCAGGACGATGGCTTCTAGCGCGGAAAAACGAGACTGCATAGAAGCCATCTCCTGCCTCACCAGGGTCAAAACCCGGTCCTCCGCAGGCACGGGCCGTCCCTGCCCTTGCTGCTCCCTCCCCTGCGGCACTTCACGGGGGCCGGCACCTCGGAGCCTGGCCAGGTCCACTCGGGAGCTCCTCATTATCCTTTCGAAGAAGCTCCATGGCGGCTGTCAAGCGGGCGACCTCCGCCCGCATCTCGGACATGCCGTCCGACGGAGGCCTGAGGTGATAGGCCTCCGCTGCCGCCAAATTTTAGGCCATGGCCGCGGGCATGGCCTTGTCTTTAGAGGACTGAGTCCTCTTCAAGACCAAAACCTTCATTGCGGCTGCCACGGCCTCCGCAAACCTGGCCGCTCGCTCCGAATTGGAACCGCCAGCGGCATGCGGCTCACCGCCTGCCGACTCTGTAGGGGCCGCCCCAGTGCTGACCCCTACAGGGTATTCTTCCTCCGTAGAGGGCCTCTCCACCTCAGCTGGGCTGGCCGGACTCGGCTCGCCTGCCTCCTTGGTGGTGAGTCCTCTACCCACACCTTTTCCCCGGGCCGCACCCCGCCGACTGGAGTGGATCTTCCTCCTGCCTTGGCCCGAGACCCCCTCGTCGGCGGACGACCCCTGGCCATCCCCCGGTTTGGAGCGCTTCCGGAGGAACTTTCGGTTCCTCACGGTCGCACCCACCACCACTTCGCGCTCCGAGCTCTGACCTGAGCTCATTACGCCAGAAGCAGCGTCGGATTCCGACTCCGCATCACTCCTCTCTTTTTGGTTGGTTTTTAGTTTTAAATTTTTCATATCTGTTCCCACGAGTATATTTCATCCTATCGTCTCAAAAAATAGTGGTTCGCACTAGCGACTAATTATCAAATAGCTACCCATTAATCAAGCTTACAGCCTCCCTCACGGTACGCCGCCGCTTGGAGGTTTGGGGTAATTTTTTATAGAGGATTTCTTCCTCGCGGTCCGGGCGGTTAAGCCAAGACCCTCGACCCCCGTCAAGTGCCAGAGACATGACCTTGACACTCTTAGGGGCTACGAGACCAACATACATCATCTTTACATATCGCGATACGTAGTACAGTGTACAGTGCATCGTCTTTACATATCGCGATACGTAGTACAGTGTACAGTACATCGTCTTTACATATCGCGATACGTAGTACAGAGTACAGTACATCGTCTTTACATATAGCGATACGTAGTACAGAGTACAGTACATCGTCTTTACATATAGCGATACGTAGTACAGTGTACAGTACATCGTCTTTACATATCGCGATATGTAGTACAGTGTACAGTACATCGTCTTTACATATCGCGATACGTAGTACAGTGTACAGTACATCGTCTTTACATATACCGATACGTAGTACAGTACATTGTCTTTACATATACCGATACGTAGTACAGAGTACAGTACATCGTCTTTACATATAGCGATACGTAGTACAGAGTACAGTACATCGTCTTTACATATAGCGATACGTAGTACGGTGTGCAGTACATCGTCTTTACATATAGCGATACGTAGTACAGTGTGCAGTACATCGTCTTTACATATAGCGATACGTAGTACAGAGTACAGTACATCGTCTTTACATATAGCGATACGTAGTACAGAGTACAGTACATCGTCTTTACATATCGCGATACGTAGTACAGTGTACAGTACATCGTCTTTACATATAGCGATACGTAGTACAGTGTACAGTACATCGTCTTTACATACCGCGATACGTAGTACAGAGTACAGTACATCGTCTTTGTCCTCGCGCATATTTGGGAGTGGCGCGGGGAGGCGAAACGCCGGGGCTTGACTCCGATGCCGCGAGAAATCGCGGCACAGCGGACAGAGCTCCGACGGGATCTCATGGCGTCATGGAGAGTGCGATTGTCGCAAGCCAGTGCTGGGCACGCCACTATTGCGGCGATAAGTCCCCTCTTTGAGGAGTGGCTGGAGAGGCGCCACGGCGTCCTCACCTTCCGCCTGACGCAGGTCCTCACCGGACACGGCTGTTTCGGGAGGTACCTGTTTCGGATAAGGCGGGAGGAAACGCCCGGGTGTCATCACTGCGTGGATCGCCCGGAGGCCACGGTGGAGCATACGGTGGAGGTATGCCCGGCTTGGGCAGAGCACCGCCGTGTCCTCGTGGAGGCGATCGGTGGCGGGGATCTCTCGCGTCCGGTCCTGGTCCAGGCCATGGTACGGAGCGAGAGGGCATGGGAGGCCGTCACCTCCTTCTGCGAAGCAGTAATGCTCGCGAAGGAGGAGGCGGAGCGCGTGAGGGAGAGGCAAATTTCGCGCCCTCACGCCCCTAGCCGCCGCAGGAGGAGACGCCCTGGGCGTCGGGAATCGGTTGCCGATTCCCGGCCACCGTAGGCGCGGGCTTGCGGACGGTGAGCAATGGGTAGCTCGCCGTCCGGTAAGGACCAAGCCCGGGTCGACGGCGCGTTGTGTTCCACGCGCGCCTCAAAGAGATGTCAGCGAATGAAGGGGTCCGATGAGACCATTGCCTGCCGGGGTTGCGGGAAAGTCCGAAAGGGATACCGTGGCCCCCTGGCATTGCACAGGCAACAGAAGGAACACGGGTGGGTTTTAGTCAGTAAGAGTCTGACACGCCCTCCCGCTCCACCCAGAGCGGGAGACGTCATTTGATGATTTCCCACCCAAAAAAAAAAAAAAAAAAGTACATCGTCTTTACATATAGCGATACGTAGTACGGTGTGCAGTACATCGTCTTTACATATAGCGATACGTAGTACAGTGTGCAGTACATCGTCTTTACATATAGCGATACGTAGTACAGAGTACAGTACATCGTCTTTACATATAGCGATACGTAGTACAGAGTACAGTACATCGTCTTTACATATAGCGATACGTAGTACGGTGTGCAGTACATCGTCTTTACATATAGCGATACGTAGTACAGTGTGCAGTACATCGTCTTTACATATCGCGATACGTAGTACAGAGTACAGTACATCGTCTTTACATATAGCGATACGTAGTACAGTGTGCAGTACATCGTCTTTACATATAGCGATACGTAGCATAATATTGAGTTTATGAAATAGCCTATTTGTACAGCGTCCGAGTCGTCTGCGTCGCACTCGTGGGAGTTTCTCTTTGAAGCTCAATTTGTCATATTTACGTATGGGGTACTGTACACTAAATATTGTAATTTGTTTTAGTAGGAGCTTGGTTTCTAACTAAAAGAACACTAAACTATGTCTGCCGACAAGCTGGTTTCAATAATTAAAGTGACTTTATACAATGATCACTTCTCATTGTTTTCAGCCGTCTTTCAGAATAGTTGTTTTTGCATTTTGTAAAAGGTTTTTTCCTGCAAATAAACTACAGACGCCGTAAGCCCATACCGCTGTGCTCCTTCTCCCCCGGGCGCGCGTGCGCGGCGCGCGGCGGCGCGGGCTCCGGCGCCGTCCGCAGCGGGAAGGCCTCCTCGGGCAGCGCCCAGTCCGCCGCCTCCGTGTCCACGTAGTGCGCCGACGCCGCCGACACCCAGCCCGCCGGCTCTGTGGGAAGGGTCGAGGTGTGGTCATTTAGCCAAAAACATTCATATTATGAATGCTAGAACAGGAACGTGTTAGATTTATACCGATGTAGTTAGTATATAACTACATATTTTACGTTGTAATATAAAGTAGTAAGTTAATTTGTAATTAAATGTAGTAAATAACATGTAAGATAACATCATTTTAAATTAAATAAGATGTATTCTAATATTGTACAGCAAATAGGTATGAATCGGACACTGATTTGACTCAACTGTTGTGATTCATACTTGTTTGTTAGCGGGTATAAAAGAGCGTAGCCACAGTGATATAGCTCAGTTGCTCTTCGACTTTCAAAACGTTAACATCTAAGAACAGACCCTGAGTGGTATCCATGACCATAATATTAAGTTGCTAAAAGCGAATATAAGGAAATCATGTTGCTTATCGGAAGTTCTGCTTTTATTGTAAAATGGATTGAAATGAGGATCATCAGATTACTTTGGTCAAAGATCGACTGACTACAATGTTCATGTAAGTTAAATTGTTATTATATCTTGATAATTGCTGATAACTATGATGTTCTGTATGTATTTAAATATGGCTAATGTTGCTACATAAGTGTTAAATCGAATTAAGGAATATTCATATTCTATTTCTTTTCATTGATAAAGTTGTTAGCTTTGAGAAATGGTCCAAAGATTAATGTGATAACAATACTAAATGCTAATGTAAAAATGTGTTGATATAATACTTCAAAACAAGCTGCCGTGGAGTTTCTTATCCTTCTTCTCCACGAAGACCTAGATTTGGAACGGATAACTAGCTTTCTCATTAACGATACCTATTTATTGACAAGTCTAATTGAATTAAATGCCTAGTCTTGTCTCCATGTGCTTTTCTTATAATCCTTGCCTACACACCATATTCTTAGATATTAAAATACCTACATAGTTAAATAATGAACTAGTAGGTAACCATTCTGACATTCAAAAGTTTATAGTTAAGTTGATATCAATGCCCCTTAAGTGTAGTAATTTCATCCTCCTCCTAACAAACGCATTCAGTTGTTTAGTTTCAACTGACTATACCATTATTAAGTTGAGAATGCGTTCCTGACAGCTGTCAGTTACATACAGTCCTTTCCTGAACAGTTACATCTAACGGCAACCCTCAGGCCGCTGCCTATTTAAAAGCCCTCGCCGCGCGAATACGCGATCGGTCGCGTGCATATGTCACTTTTTGTTTGGAAAACCGGATACGCCCTCTGTCGACACGACCGCGCCGTCAGGTTCCCCGAACAAAAAGTTCGAGCGATCGTGTATTCGCGAACGATCGTTTTTAAATAGGACGCGGGGTACATAGCAACGACAATCAAGATCACTGTAATACAAAACTGTTATGTTGTTATTAATGAATATATGAGGGTAGCTGCAATCCTTCCTATATAACCCATGTCACTTGCCAAAAACTCAGTGTACTACTAGCTAGCTGTTGTTTCACTTGTCCCTACGTTCGCATACTTATCGAAAACCAAAGGTAAAATAACTGTGAAAGGAGTTGGACTGCAAACGCTGAGTATAAAACAATACGTGTTTTACGAATTTAAACTTTATTAGTTCCTAATCGTGTCCAACTGAACGGTGTCAGGAATGAACATTTCATTCATAAAATAATTCATATTTTGTTTTAACATTATTTACTTTAACTTTTTTATTAATTCTCTGTCTTTTTTAATGGCGTAGGCTTAATGAAGGCAAAACAGAGATGACGATATATGTCTATATTTTGTTAGTGCCAGCCCGGATTATAAAAAGTCCGGATAACGGAAACCGACCCACCTCTAGTAGTGACACGGAACTAACAGGCGAAATACTATAAAGCTCTGCATACCGCTTCGGGAAATACCGGCGTGATGTTATGTTTGTTATAAAGATGAACATTGGCAGTTTTCTATAAGGCACAATGACTATATCCGAGGTTCGCAATTAAGTTGCCAAAAATGTAAACAAATGGTTTTCAGTATGCGCTACAACATCAAATATTTTTATGACTTTTCAATAGTACAGTCACGAGCTTTAATTTGGGATGAATGGATGATTTTTTTTATTAATATAATAATTTTAAAAAAATGAAGTCAAATTAAAAACGCGCAAACTACAGCCCGCGTTTTCGACAATTTTCACAGATTGTTAGAAATTCATGGTTTTGTTTTGAAATATTAATTCTTCAAGTGACAGTGAAAGTATAGAATTAACTCCTGAATGTATTAGAACTGACGCAAAAAGTGTGATGGATAATCTATTACCTGCAAATTTGCGGGAGAAATATCTGAAAGCCTATGGTAATTTTATTGAATGGAGAAATACAAGAGGCGCCAAGAATTTTTCAGAATCTTTGTACAGTCACGAGCTTTAATTTGGGACCCATTTCCGTTAAATGTTGTTAGAACAATCATAATGCAATAAGGTCGAAACTTTGAAACTTTGCTTTAAGGTTGAAATGTTGAATGTCAAGTTAAGACATAAAATGTCTTATCTAATCGACCTATGAAATGATAACCTCGTTGCAAAAAGCTATCATTACGATTTTCTAATTACGAACATGTGTCGTGTCAGTGTCATTTAAGAAAATAGTTTAATGTGATATTTTCACAAAATATAATTTACCAATTAATAAAATGCTTGCGGCTAATCGTGACCAAATAAGGCTCCAAATTATTGATTTGCACGAACAAGGAGTAGGCATTCACGAGATATCGCGACGAATAAATGTGACAAGAAACACAGTTCGCCGCTGGGTTCGACGCCACGGGAACGAGGAAAATATTATTGACTTACGACGAAACAACCATCACCCGCAAGTTATAACACAAGAGCAGAGCCGCTTGATGCAAAGGCAATACCTGATGAATGGATTTACGCCAACGAGGCATTTTGCGGAAGCGTTTGAAGTCCACCCTTCAACCGTTAGAAGGCATCTTAAAGCTATGGGACTGCATCACAGGCGGCCTGCAAAAAAAATTGCGTTGACGGATGCCCATAAAGCTGCTCGACTTATTTTCGCACGTCAGTATCTAAATTTTGATTGGACGACGACGGCTTTCATCGATGACTTTTCAATCTTCCCAAACGGGCAGACTACATTTGTGGCGAATTGACAGGACGCGATACACGGAAGACCACGTCATAGCTAACAACGCGTCTGGTCGCATTACAGTTAACATGTCTGGCTGGATTAGTTCAGCCGGCATTGGAGAACTAATAAATTTACCACCCAGGGCCACTGCTCAAGATTATGTCGATTTATTAGACGAGAGTGTCCTTCCAACATTGCAACTATATTATCCAAGAAGGTGTTGCTCCAATAAACTTTGTTCAAGATAACGCAACAATTCATACGGCAAGAATCGTTAGAACTTGGTTCGACAATAATAGAGCAAATTTAAATCGTATTCCGTGGCCTGCAAAGTGTGCCGATTTAAATCCTATAGAAAATTTATGGGGCTTAATGGTTCAAAAATGGTCAAATAGAAACGAAAGTACTAGAGGAGCACTTATGGATCACTGCCTCACAGTCTGGGAAAGTTTAAGGGGTACTGACATATGTGACAAATTGATTGGATCCATGCGTAACCGGCTCCAGGCTGTGATTGACAATGAAGGTGGATATACGCGGTTTTGAATATTTATGATAAAAAAATTACTGGAGAGATTTAAATTAATTTAGTCGTAGCCTTCGGTGATAAGTGTTTATTTTGTGCACCGCTAACCATGCTTTCTATATAATTGTGTTAAGATTGAGGTTTGTGTCATAAATGTCTTAATAAATATAAAGAATAAATAACTTTGTTTTTCTAAAGATTTTATTAATCAATATTTTAGCTGAAATCTTCTAAGCCCCCATAATCATAAACGGCCTTTAAACCTATTTTATTTTAAATATGTTGTTTTGGTCCGTCACTTTGATATTTATGTTTGAGAAAGAGACAAAACTTTTTAACTAATAAAGGTTTGAAGAATAAGCGGGTTAGTTGACTAGCTATCATATATTGACAATATAATTTTGTTCTTTTTTATTTGTTTCTTTTTTCTTATGGGACCACAGGACCAAAAAGTAATTATTACTCGGAAATCGGTAATGATCGTTTGCCCTCGCTCCAGTTGACGTTAGCCCCTAGAAACGTAAAGTTGTCGATGGTAAACATTATGACGTTTATTGTTTGTGTAGTGACAGCGTTAACATAATAGCTCTAAATGGCGAAAGTTTGCTACACGATATTCAACCTTAGGTGGGTCCCAAATTAAAGCTCGTGACTGTACTTAAGAAAGAAAAATAGGTTTATTTGTATAAGTTTATCGAATAATAAAAAAAGATCTATAATTACGAGCAAAGAACTAAATTTATATTTTTGTTTTTAAAAATAATATCGAATGGAAACAAGGTTTTGAAATTGGAATATTACTTAAGTCCTATACTGTACTCACCATCAGTTCTGACATGCTTGGCCTGCTTGGTGGGCGGGATGTAGATGCTCAGCGTGGGCTTGCCGAGCACCCCACTATTATGGAACTGTGTCTCCGCCCAGTCTTCTACTTCTTCTAAGGGCTCTTCTTCCAGTGCGTTGCTGGTAATCAAAAGTTAATATTAGTTTCTATAAAAAAGGGGCCGAACGAATACGTTCAGATGTGGATAGAGCGTCTTCTATCAAGACAAAACATACTTGGCTGTTTCATTTTTAGGGTTCCCTAGTCACAAGTTAACGAGTAGTAAAGCGAGCTCTTTAAGCTACTAAATGACAAGGTATATTATTCAATCAAGGAGTATATGGATGACAAATTTTGAAGAATTTTTATAAATTTTAATTTTTTATAATTTTATATATCTGTGTTTTTGAAATCTATTGACATTGTGTATTTTTCATGACATCTTCCTTACATTATTATGACAATTTTATAACTTGACATGCCTAATAATATGTTTTTTTGACATTGTTAATTTTGTTTAAAACTATAACTGCATGAATTCTTCTTTTTTTTGTTTTATTTTTTATAAATAAGTTTACTATAACTTTAACTCGGATTTTGTATGCCTATCGGCGGAACATAGTTTGTGCACTTGACATTTTATATTGTAAAACACCTGTAATCACCTATGTTCACAAAATAAATAAATAAAAAGTCATAATCGATCAACTTACATTTGCAGTTGCAAAAACATGTTCCCCATTCATTACATAAGGGAGAACATGTTTTTCGACCACAATGTTAAATTTGTTCTTGGGATAAATTTATCCCAACTACGGAACCCTTCATTGTGGCTGGTCCGACACGACGGTTTTTTAATTAAGTTAATTGCTCCTTCTAGTGGGTTGAGATTATCCCTGTGATGGTGTGACATTGACTGGAATCCTTAGGCCGTACTCTCGGCGGCGGCGGCGGCGTGTTCTAAACTCAAACTAAAAGCATTTATTTCAATTAAACCATTTACAGGCACTTTTGAACTGTCAAGGGGTCGGTCAGTCAAAAATATGAAGCTAGTTGCTCATTCCAAAGCGTAGTAGGTACCTATGGAGAAGAACGGGCAAGAAACTCCACGGACACTCTTTTAAATCAAAAACTTGATGCAAAATATTGGTTACATCATTCGTTTTGAAAGTATGCATGTGAGAACAATGTAGAAAGACGTGCACGTTCGTAAAAGCGTCCGTAATATATAGAAAAAAAAGAATCATTAAAAGATCTAAAATAAATTAAAATAAGTCATGGCAGCTAAGACCAGTCCCAACTGACGGCGCCCGTTCATGAACATGACGCATGAATCAGCACCATTCAGCTCAACCATTTTGAAGGGAGCTACATGATCCAACTAATGCATCGTTGTATATGTATGCACGCCACACACGCCGCACACGCCGCAGTGCCGCTGCGTGCTGCCGCCGAGAATACGGCCTCAAACCCTTTTAGAAATCCTAATAAAAGTAAAATGTATTTTTTTTGTGTATGCGCTTGCTACTCCCTCATAGTTCTTATATTGTGAATGTGGCCCTCTGTCAATGTCAGTAATATCCCATCGTTCAATGAAGACAATCTTAAATAGAGTCAGCCAAGAATTTGGCAACGAGTTTGGCACCTTCAGTAGGGTCCGTCAGTCCGTGACGCGCAGCATCAATGTCACACCGTCTGTAAGACTCACTTCGGATAAGGATGTGTATACGGCGGCAGGGGCGGCGGCTCGGGGCGCGGCAGCTCGCGGTCGGGGCGCGGCGGGGCCGGGGGCCCGCGCCCCGCGGCCGCGCGCGCGCCCGACACGCAGCGCACCACCTCCCACACGTGGCACACCTGCCGGAGGACGCAGAACTTACACGAGGAAGGAACCAACTGTGGGATCATGGGGTCGAAAATCGTCGCTAACAGTAAAAAATAAAGCTTGAGCGAGCGCGAGCAAAGAATCCGCACACTACAGCATCCGCACACTACATCACCAATAGGTGAGCCTCGATTTACATACTGTTAGTACTGATTAGACTCCTCTAAACGCTGGTCACAAATCTGAAGGGATTGAATTAGTTCTAGGTTAAATTCCCATAAGATATAGTATCAAATGAAAACACAACGTAACTAACTCACCATGTGTCTATTGTGTGCTCTAGCGACGTCCGCGTTGTGCCGGGCGAGGTCGTGCGGCGGCGCGCCGCGCATGCGGTAGGCGCGCGCGCACTGCACGAGCGCGAGCGTGCGCGCGCACGCCGGCGCCGCGTAGCGCCACAGCGTGGACGACGCCCCGCCCGGGAACGCGCGCTCTAGGGCCGCCTGCGCGCTCGGGGATAAGGAGCCGGCCGTTGGCTGCTTACGACTAGAGTTGAAAAAATAATTGTCAAAATCGTAGTTCTCTGTAGAAAGTTATGCGTGACAAAAGAAACAAATATAAGCGTCAAGTTCAGAACCTCCTTTTTTCGTCAATTCAAAAAAATAAAATAAAATTGCTGTCAAAAAAAGGATTAATATATGGATTTGTCCGCTGCTTCGCTCCACGTGGTCTATCTCACAGAAACCATACATTTTCCGGAATGAAAAGTAGTTAATTTTTCTCTACGACGACGGGCGGCGCGCGGCGGTTTGTTCAACGGGCGGCGGCGGCGGTTTGATTCTAACCTCTCTCTATTCTAAAAATCACGTCCATCCACTGCTTCGTTATTGTGTGAAAAAAGGAACAAACCAAAAACACACTTTCACATTATTAGTAAGTTTCTAATGAAGCATCTCTCACCCCAGCCCCGGCACGTGCCGGTCGGGGTGCGCCGGCAGGGCCGGCAGCGCGGGCAGGGGCCGCTCGGGGGCCGCGTGGGCCACCTCGCCGCGCGCCGACACGCACACGCCCTGCGGGTTGGCCCACAGCACCGGGTGCGCCGCCTCGCTGAACCGGTGGCGGTACAGGCTGCAATCCTAGACAAGGAAATTACACATACATCAAATCACGCCTGTAGTCCCCGAAGGGCAGAAGTGTACCTTATGATACACTCACATTTCGGCAGTGTCAGACCCATGCAATAGAGGACGAATCTATGAAATTGAAATGACTGTTAACGGACCAAAATCAAGACGATATATAATAGGTCTTTACCTATATAATTGGAGATTCTATAACCAGCATTTTCAGATTTAATTATCTGTGGATTGGCGCGCAATTCGAAATTCAAATGAATTTTATTCGAAAGACGTGTTAATTTAATTTCAAATACAGTCATTTATTTTTAGATAGTTTTTTGTTTTTGTGACATTGTGGTAGTTTTTGGCGCCATGGATAAACTGAAAATTCGTAAATTTTTTGAATATGAGTTCCTACGTGGAAATACCGCTGCGCAAACAACACGAAACATTAACGACGTGTATGCCTAACACTGCTGGCATAAAAACGGTCCATTATTGGTTCAATCGTTTTAAATCTGGAAATTTTGAGTTGAAGATAGAGCCTCGCGTTCGGCCGGTAGCCATTGTCGACAACGACGAATTGAAGGCGATAGTGGAAGCGGATCCAACTCAATGCTTGCTACGGGCCTTGGAGTTAGTGTCAAAACGAAATTAAAGCACTTGCGTCAAATCGGAAAGATAAAAAAGCTAGATAAGTGGGTGCCACACGAACTAAGCGACCAACAGCGAGATTTACGCGTCGAAGCATGCATAGCACTACTGAATCGGCATAGAAACGAGGGAATTCTTAATCCAATTGTTACCTGCGATGAAAAGTGGATCCTGTACGACAACCGTAAGCATTCGTCTCAGTGGGTGGACCCGGGCACAGCACCTAATCAGTGCACTAAAAAAAAGATTACTCATAGGAAGATGATGGTGACTGTCTGGTGGACCAGTGCCGGACTTGTACATCACAGCTTCTTACCGAATGGCACAACTGTGACGGCAGCTGTCTATTGCCAAGAATTGCAAACAATGATGGAGAAGCTCGTAATTCAACAACCAAGAGTAGTCAATCGCTCTTCCCCATTGCTTCTCCACGACAACGCGCGAGCTCACACTTCACGACAGACCATCGCAAAGCTGCAAGAGTTACAGCTGGAAGCTCTCCGTCACCCACCGTACTTACCGGACCTTGCCCCAACAGATTTCTACTTTTTCCAAAATTTAGACAATTTTTTTAGTGGGAAAAACTTCAACATCCGGGAGGCAGTACAAAACGCTTTCGCTGACTTCATCGCCTCCCGTCCGGCAGACTTCTACAGTAAATGGATAAACAAACTGCCATCAAAATGGCAAAATTGTATAGATAATTAGGGCCAGTACTTTGATTAGCTGAAATAAAAAAAATACCAACATTTTTATATTTAAAAACTATCATACAAATCTCCAATTTCATAGGTAAAGACCAAAATGTTCCCGCGCCCACATGCGGTTACGAATAAGATGTAACCTTGCGGTTATGCATGAACCAGTTTTGTTTGATATGTTAGCATGCCAAGTGGTTATAAGAATATGTTACTTGGGCGAAACCATTATAACTCACCATTTTATCATTTCGATTATACAATGTGGAGCAGGACGCTTGACATTCCTCAAAACCACATAAAGAGTGTCATGTTCTTTACCCGTATACAAAAAATCAATCAAATCCAATGAATACTTTAGCCACAGGAAATTATTTTTCATTTTCTTATTTTTCAACATGATGTAGATTCTGAGTCCGTAATAATAGGTAAACATTGTAAGGTCAAGAACCTGTCCAAAACGTACGATTCTATCCTCTACGTCTCAATATGCTTGAGAGACAGAGAAAGGTGTCATACGATTCCACTCTGACGCGCCCCGCCCAGTCCCACAAAATAATACTACAATTAGAAAGAAAAAGAAATATTACTTACGCAAATTATGCATTAGTGGTGCATAGACAATTGCGAGTGTTTGTGTGAGCGGAATTTTTTCGGTAGTCTCGGGACTCGGTCACAGTCAGTGCAGCGGCGCCCTTTGAGGAGCGCACACGGTTATCACGAGACGAGTCGCGCGCGCATTGTTGTGATTTTGCGAAAAAAATTAGTTGTTATTTGTGATTAAAGACGATTTAGTGTGACTTATTGTTCAGTGTTAGTTTAATATTAGTTAGTTAATTAGGTATCGATGTCGCTTGTGCATAATGAACAACGGTGGAAACCTTGAAAATTTATAAATTTGACTATTGATGTAAATTCTGATTGTGATGTGATATTATGTGATTAATTATTCAACCAGTGATCTTTTAATTAACAACGCGCAACTTAGTGAGTTTATGCCGCTAATTTGTTGTTCTCCGACTAAACTACCTACCCACGTCCACCTACGCCCCGCACCGCAGCGCAGGCGCCGCCCCCCGCCGCGACCCGCATCGGGTTAGTGACTTTTCGTAGATAAAGCGTGTTTACTTTTTATGCAGTCGACTCTGCTATTTATTTTGTTTGAAAATTGCAATTTTTCAATTTTCCATTAACTACTAATCTTCGTCTTTTAAAATGTTTCTATGGACTAGTACTGTGCTCGTTTTAATTTAATGTCGTAAGTCCAGATCCACATTGTATATTCATTTTCGTTAATAATGGTTGATAGGCACTGTCGAATTACTCTGCGATCTATAAAGACAGTTGTAAAGATACTGTTGTAGGAAAATAAATAAATAATTAACAATTTGGAACCTGTGAATCTACTACTAAACATGTACTTACCCGGCTAGTAGACAAGAATGTATGTGGCTCAGCCAGCCAAGCGATGGCGGTCGTGACGTCACGATGCTCCGCGAAGGTGGCCAGCGGTACATGTGGGCGCCTGACATCCCACACGTGGACGGCACAGTCCAGCACTAGGGCGCAGGATGCTACTTGGTACCTGGGCGAAGACCGACGTTACAGTACGTAGGACATATTGAACTTTGACTGTCACACATACAGATAACAGTGACAGAGACAAAACAAGATGGGCCACTTTCACGGCCGGGTACTATAAGTAATCTATAGCTTGCAGAAACCTAGATATGGCTAGGGAAAATCTACTGAAAACTACTGTGAGAATAAACTAGATATCTAATACTTGCACTTACTTCTTCTGCGGTCTCCATTTGACGTGGCCGACTGACGCTATGGTGTAAATAGTATGCTCTAGATTAGGCTTGCCATAGATGTCCCACACCTGGAATTTAATTGTAGATTAGGTATTTCAACGATTTAGGAAACTGCTTTCCGTATTTCTTGACCGTTCAGCAAATATAAAGGTATGCATGCGTTTATTTACCAAATAAATCGATATGTATAGGTACCTACTATACCTGCGGTGAGGTAATTATTGTAGTTTTCTATGAGTTTAGTTTCGAGTTTCAAGTAAAATAATTTAAAATAAAGTGTCAGCACTATTCTAAGTAGCCACACATAAGCGATCTCTGAAAGGTTCTGAACCTCTACTAAAACACGAACACCGTCCTAATGTACCATCTCAGTTACACGAACCACGCTGATAACAATCAATCTGCCTAGCCTTTTCCCAACTATATTGGGGTCGGCTTCCAGTCTAACCGGATGCAGCTGAATACCAGTATTTTACATGGAGCGACTGCCTACCTGACCTCCACAACCCAGTAACTGGGTAATACGATACCCCTTGGTATGACTGGTTGTCAGACTTTCGGGCTTCTGACGACCCGTAACGACTGTCAAAGATCCACGAATGACAACCGGGACCAACGGCTTAACGTGCTTTCCGAGGCACGGAGGAGTCTCGGTATGTAAAGATGGTCACCCATCCACAGACCAACCCCGGCAAGCGTAGCTTAACCTGACGGATCGACCCGTGCGGCAGTTACTACTTAGCCACGAGCTCCTCCCCACGCTGATAACAGCTAGACACAATAACTACTTCATTAATAGTCAGAGCGCCACAGTGTCTCGTTGGGGTCATACCAACTACTAGACCTTGTTGCAAGCCCCTAACGATAGGAGGGAAATTGCTTTCGGAATCAATTGTGTAAACTGAACTCTCGTGTCTAATAGGAAAGTGTCGATTTATGCATTCTTATAAGTACCTATCACTCAGTAATTGAGCACTTATAATTTATGAAGACCAGACAGTAACCATTACTTAAAAATGAAAGAAAATTTTAAAACTCATATTAAAAGTACACTTTGTAAACAAGCATATATTAATAATTAGATTATTACACGATTATATCCAAGATTGATTGAAAACATGCTGGTCCTGCTCCATATGATAATTTTTTAGTCAAGACAAAATCAAACTGGTTGATTATTTAATTGTATGATAGGTATTATTTTTTAAAACATTGATTTTACATTCTGTGATTACTTGAACTCACACACTGACATATTAGTATTACTTGTTAAAATATTAGGAATATCGTACAATTTTACAATGTTTGTAAATATGTGAGCACCATGCATCTATCACATAATTAATTTATCTGTCATTCCTTAATTTTTCATTCTTTTTACCTATCGTGGTATGGTAATCTTATTCTAGGTGCATCGTCTTCACATATAATTATAAAATTTGTGTTTTCAAGATATTGTGAAAACATTTCAAAACAGTAAAGCTTCGTGCAGACTAGCGCGACGCGACACCGGCTATTGTTATACCGTGAAGTTTTCTTAGAAATTGTATTGTTCGAGTCGCGTCGCGCCGTCGCGTTGCGCTGGTCTGCACGAGCCTTAACGGTAGAGTTTCTTGCCCATTCTTTTCCATACGCTAATAACCTTTTGGAAGTGGCGACTAGAATCAATTCTGTCTTTTGCAAATTTTGACGTTCAAAAGTGCCTTTTATGTACCTAATTGAAATAAATTATTTGACTTTGACTTAGTCATTACTTGATAATAAAACATTGCGATGTAACAGAAGGTAACTGGTCTAAGAGATAACATCGCAATTAATATGTTATACGAACTAATATTATAATAATATCACCGCGACCAGTAGGCGCGAGCTATCGGTGACCCAATTATTTATCTAATAGGCGATAACTCAGAGCGCAACCTCTTGTTCAATGTTATTTACCTGCTAAATATTTAAATTTTTAAACATTAAAATTCTTCAGATCTTTGAATTTTATGCTGTTTATAAAATTAAACTTCTTGTTTTTAATTTTGCATTTAAAGTATCATAGTAATATTTTGTGGCTTCTATTCTATCCATGCCACATGCAAAACATCCGGAAACTGGTGATACTGACTAGTTAGCACATTAGTGTTGCCAGATAATCTTACATAGCCATGACCTATGCTTGTGTGTGTTACTGGGAGCCCAAATCATCTTCAAGATCTTCTTTCTACCTTTTGGTTTGACTCAAAAGAACAGGTATCACCTAAACCAGAGCCTTACTAGATTAGCTAGAGGGCAACAGAACCTTGATAGTCTTATCCCTAGAAGCGGTAGCTAGCCAGGGCATCTCGGGATGCCAGTCACAGGCGAACACGGGCCCCGAATGGGCGGTGAACTGCAGCAGACAGCGCTCATGGCGGCGAACGTCCCACAGCTGCACGTTCCCGTTCTCGGAGACCGCCGCGAACGAGTGCGCCTGGTGCGGGCTGAACTGCACGTCGCGGATCGATTCTGTGTTACTGATTAGAACGTAAAACATAAAATCTACTGAGATAAAGTGTCAACTAGGGCTACAGATACACTAGTGTTTTTATTGTTATAAAACTGATCATAATGCTGGTTACTTTGTTTAAGATTATTTGTTGTAGGTTGACCAGCAACCTGGGTGCAAATCCAGTAGTCTTGGAAAAGTTCCGAGTCATTTTAAAACAAATTAATTATAACTTTTAGAGACCCTCCAAAGTTACCATAGTGCTAAACTTTTTTTTTTTAAACAGCTCAAAATTAAAAGGATTTTAAGTACTAGTGATTACTATCTCACCTTATGAATGTCCTGGCCACTTCCTTCATGCGCAGATCAAAGCACTTCATCATCCCATCCTGAGAGCCAGAGATGAGGAGTGCTGGCTCTGTCAGGTGGAAGCTAACCTGTATTCAATAAACCACATAGGTATTAGAGGGTTAAAAATTGTTACATTGGGTGTTGGCTAAAGGTCTCTCCAAAGTTTGTCACTGTCAAGGACATCAATGTTAAGGGGGGACAGAGAGTTCGTGACTTAGGTATTTTCTGTGAATAGCACTTTGGGTGACACAGAACAACAATGGAAGGTGCACTGTGCACATATTTATAACTCTATCATCACTTAGTAATGTTAATAATTTTATTAAAAATATGCTACCAGATACTACTGAACTGTAGCCTATTTGGGGTCATCACAGGTCATTGCGCCAAATACATACTTTATCATCAACAGTTTTAATTACCAAAACATTTAGCATGGTTATCAATATTTATCCTCATTACCTTGTTAACAGTTCTCTTATGGTCGGAGAACACATGCTCTTGTTTGGAGCGGCCTGACCTGCCCAGGTTCCACACAACCACTGCTCCATTGGTGGCTGCTGTGGCGAGGGTATTTTCTGTAAGATCAGAAAAACATAAGAAAAGAGTTTTGTGGCTAGGTAAAAATATCCAGGAATTTTTTTTGGCTGGTATGTATGTTTGTATGTTCATCTGTTCCTTCATAACTTCTAAACTAGCCATCATGGTTTGAAAAATGAGGTATTGTTGGAAGCGTCTTGATCTTCTGCTGCTTTTTTATTATCTGACTGACGGACTCAATAGAATTAGAGGACATAGTCACGAAAAAAAAAAAATGGTGCCATGTTGGGTATCAAATGAAAGGGCTTAAATAGTGTGTTTCAAAAATATATATACTATAATGCCAAAATTAAATAAATAATAAAAAAAAGTTATAAAAACTAAAACCCTATTAAACAAAAAAGTAGACTGAAAAGGTATAAACAAGTCATCACAGAGACATAATTATTAAAAATTCTGAGTCACATGTAATGTCTTGTTTACTTATACCTTTTTAGCTGACTTTTTTGTTTCAGTTGGGTTTTAATTTTTATAACTTTGATTTTTGTAATCTATCTTCCTGGCAAAGATGTAGAAGTGGTTTTGTAAAATACAAAATAATAGATAGATAGATATTGTATAGACAAATTTAGAAATTGTACATAGGGTGACACAATGAAATAAATGCTCTAGAACATAAATTGATGATGTAATTAAAGACCTATTTTAAAAGCTGAAACTGCAGAGATCAAAAGTTCACCTTTGATAACAACTGATAGATAGCATTCCTTAAATTAAGTTATTCATTTATAATATAAATAAGTGGTGTATGTGAGGGTCCAATTAGATAACCACTGCTAATGGTGTTTCCTCTAGCAAAGTGGACATGATATGCAAGCTGACTCATAATTTCTGATCATTTGATTGTTAACCTACGTAGGTAAGAAAGACAAGATTATTGTAAAATTTTAGATAAAATTATACCTTCAATAGTGCTCCAGGCAACATCAATGGAAGAAAAATTTAGATTCAAATTTTTTCCCACTCTCAAATTGCAGACTTCCGAAAATTCATTTTCGCCAATAGAAAACACTTTGAATACTGTAACAAAAATTATCGAAACTTAGTCATGGCTAGTCATTTTATGCAAATTAAAACAATGTTTTACATAATTTGATTTACCATTGCGCCCAGCTATGACTACTTGTGAGCAGTCTTTATTTAGAGCCAAAGCGTTTGCTGGCCCTTCCTGGGACACGCATATTGTGTTCGACGGTATCATTATCAATAAACTTATATCAAAACAATTTAGTGAAACACAAATAAATTGTCCATGATCAATTTAACCCACAACCCTTTTCAGCAACCATCACAGGATGAAAACTTGTTTGTAACTGTGGACGAAAGGTAGATAACCAGTTAATACATATTTTTTACACAATAAAACAATTACAACACTAGAAATCGCTTGTTTATTTTGAAAAATGAATGATTGTCTTTTTTGAGGTTACTTGTCAATGTCATTTGTCATTTCAATTTGACACTGGCAGTGTCAGTTGTGTCAGTGGGTAAGGCACAATGGCGTTTGGCTTAAGCGGAACAATCCACGTATTTGGTAACGGCGCACGGTGGATCGAAAATGGGCTGTAGAAGACATAGGATCTCGATTTCTTAAATGTTATTTTTTTTGCTGGAAATGACTTCTGCTGATCATTACTGTTCTATAAAATGTCATATGAAGTAAATGTGTGCACAAATGGAAGAGTTATAATTTTTATAAGAAAAAAATGTATGGAGCTAGTATGAAAAATCGAATTATCTCCTAAACGGCATGTTTAACCGTACCATCCTTGGAGGTGGTCATAGTGCTAATTATTTATAATTTTTTGGTTGCGGATTTGACGAAAAATTTCATGCCGTTTTTTTTTAAAAAATCGTCAAAATATTTTTATTTGTTTTTTCATATAAAACTATTCATTTTAGTGTTTATGTTGAAGAACACGGACTTTTAACTACACGTAACATAAAATAGCATCACTCCTATATTTCCGAAGGAGTTGGCAGAGGTTTATAGTACACCCACACGTAGACAACTATGTTTGAGCTAGATATTTATCAACACATCATGAGTTTTAAAACCTTTCATACAACCAAATTACCAATTGTTTACTCTTCTAATGAGTCCGAAAAGAAGTGATTAAGTAACTACACTGATTAGGTCTTCTAATGAGTCTTTATAGGTGATTTAATGATTTTCAATATCTCACGACAATGCCAACTATGGATTACATTCAACTTTTCTTGATAAGTAAGCTAATTTGTTAATTAGCAGTGCTATGAGTTCTAAGAATAGTTAGTGACAATTATAAATTTTCATTAGCTAATGAGAAGATAACGAATGAGGGTAGTTACCTAATTATTGGCGTTTTGCAATAAAAGGGCTAAAGTTTTGTTTTATAATTTAGTTTGTTCACAACTGTGTAACTGCTAACACTAAATCTGCGACTATAAAATCTTAGAATGGAAAGTTTAATCACGAATTTAGACTTGTTTGTTCTTCTACGAAGTGAGAGTACTTCATTTGATCATGAAGTATTGTTCAGTGCAGTTGTATCCCGCATAGGCGATTGCCTGTCTGACGAAGATCGTGTTGTTCTCAAAGAATTTTGTCGGAGATTTACGCGAGCCGCTTTACAAAGGTGGCAGAAATCCAACCGATTCCTTGATAATTTCAGGAGAAAGTACGAGAATTGGTTGGGAGCAAATATTGATTGGCCGAGTTTTGTGCAAACTTTAGTTAATCAAGAACCAAGTGTTGATGAGATACCAAGAGCGCCCTCAGTCTCTCCAGAACCGTTGACATCAACGTCCATTGGAACAATGACGAAAAGATCCCGTAAACCATTCGAAGATCTGGGAAGTAAACAAAAAAAGAGAAGATCTGATGAACACACAGGCGAAGATTCCAGTGAATTGGCATATGCAGCTGCAGCACGTTTAAAAGAAGAAGGGCATGGAGATATCGCCTCTGTCATCGAATACATGATGAAAAATCCTGAAGCAGCCGCTAAATTAAATGAAACGCTTAAGAAACCAGCGAAAACAATCATATTTACGTCAGAAAAGGCGCTTGGATTGCTTCTTTCGCTAAAACTCTCAAAGTGGCAATATATTACGTTGCGAGAGGCTGCCATTCGGGAAGGTGCTAAGGATATTTATCCATCTTACTATAAAGTGCAACAAACTAAGCTTGATTGCTACCCTCCGAAGCAATCAGTGACAGTTACTGATTCATCGGCTAGGATTACACTTCAAGCTTTACTTGATATCACAGTTACAAGAATCCTTCAAAGCCTTTCTAAGGAAGAGCATAACAAGCAGTTGAAGCTGATATCCAAGTGGGGATTTGATGGTGCTTCTAACCAAAGCCGATACAAGCAGAAAATGGAGGGTGAGGAAGATGACTCGAGCATTTTTATGACCTCCTTGGTGCCACTTAAACTGACAGATGGAGACAACATCTTATGGACGAACCCAAAACCATGCTCAGTTTTGTATTGTCGTCCAGTTCAGTTTACTTTTGTAAAGGAGAGTGAAGCAGTTGTCCTTGAGCTGAAAAAACAAATGGATGAAGAAATTGAGGCCCTTATCCCCACAGAGTGCAATAATAATAATAGGGTGACTCATGAACTAATGATGACGATGATCGACGCTAAAGTTTGCACTTACCTTTCTGAAGCTAGATCAAATGCATCGTGCTACCTGTGCTTAGCAAAGCCTACAGAAATGAACCGCTTAGATGCTGTAACATCAAAAATTGTGTGTTCTGACCTTTATGAATTAGGCTTGTCATCCCTACACGCCCGTATAAATTGTATGGAATGTCTGTTACACATTGCATACAGGCTCGACTTCAAACGGTGGGCAGCGAGAAGTGATGAGCACAAAGAAATGCTACAGACAAGGAAGAAAATAATTCAAAATAAATTCAAAGATGAACTCAATCTGTTGATTGATATAGTAAAACAAGGCTCGGGAACCACCAATGACGGGAATACTGCAAGAAAATTCTTTGAGTTTCCTAATAAAACCGCAGCTATAACCGGTTTGGATGAAGACCTCATCAAAAGATTTGCTGTAATTTTACAAGCAATTACATCTGGAGAGCAGGTCGATATAATAAAATTTAGAGATTATGCCCGCAAAACAGCAGAAAAGTACGTATTATTATACGACTGGTACTACATGTCGTCAACCGTTCATAAATTATTAATCCATGGGGCTGACATAATCGAGAAAAATAATATTGTGCCGATTGGGACTCTCTCGGAAGAAGCCTCAGAGTCTCGAAACAAAGATTTTAGGAGGTTTCGAGAACATCATTCGCGGAAAAGAAGCAGGCAGGATTCCAATCAAGACATTTTAAATATGCTTGTTGTTTCTTCGGATCCTTTGCTAAGTGCACAAAGGCCTAAGTTAGATGCCAAGAAAAAGCAGAGCTTTTTTGCTGAAACTCTCGACTTAATTCAATTTCAGGAAACTGAGTTCGAGTTTTTGGACATATCCAATCTGGATGCTGACTCAGAATTGGAGTCTGACAACGAGAGTGATAAGGAAAATTTGTAAAAAAATTATACATTTGTAAATTTGTATTTGAGTCTGTTTGGGTTTTTTTTTGTAATATTTAATGATATTTTGTCTTTTTTTTTATTTTTTTACTTTATTTTACAAATGCTTAGTATTAATTCCTTCAATTAAATTATTTTGTGTATAATATAACTTTATATGTTACTTAAATAAGAGTTTGGTAATCTTTTTTTATTTAAATTAATAAAAATGTGTCAAAAAACAGCAATTTTTTTATTTAATTTTTCTTGTTTTGTGTGTTCTTAATATTTGGGTTAATAACATATCGAACTTTTTAACTTGGACACTAAAAGGGATCGTTTTACATGTAAAAATAAATAAAAATATTTTGACGATTTTTTTTAAAAAAACGGCATTAAATTTTTCGTCAAATCCGCAACCAAAAAATTATAAATAATTAGCACTATGACCACCTCCAAGGATGGTACGGTTAAACATGCCGTTTAGGAGATAATTCGATTTTTCATACTAGCTCCATACATTTTTTTCTTATAAAAATTATAACTCTTCCATTTGTGCACACATTTACTTCATATGACATTTTATAGAACAGTAATGATCAGCAGAAGTCATTTCCAGCAAAAAAAATAACATTTAAGAAATCGAGATCCTATGTCTTCTACAGCCCATTTTCGATCCACCGTGCGGCGCGGCGACGCAACATTTTTCCTATAGTCCTTTTTAAATTTTGAACATTGAGTTGCATCACAAAAGCAATGCAAGGAAATTAGATGCGTTTAATTTGTTATTATTGTAATCGATCAAAACAATGAATTCTGATAGCTGCGTTTTGATTCACCGCGTTTCAGCTGCAGCGCTTTGAAAAAATCAAAATGTCAAAACTCAGACGTCAAACGCAGGTTCTCTTTTTTCATGGATTTTTCGAAAAAACGCAAACAGCATACGGGTCGCGTAATTAATTGCAATGGTTTTTCGAACACAAAAAACTGTTAGTATGTGAAGAATAGTGCGAAGCTCATTCATTCATTTGGGACGATGGATAGTGGAGACAGGATTTTGGTGGCTGCAGGGCTGACGGCTGCTGTAGTGGTTGGAGCCTTCGTACTATGGGGTCCCGGCGGGGCTCCGAAGGTGCGCAAGAGACGCGGGCAGATCGCCGGCCTTCAAAACCTGGGCAGGACCTGCTTCCTCAACACCCTGTTGCAGGCGCTCGCAGCCTGTCCCACTTTCATCGACTGGCTCAAAATTTATGCTAAAGCAGACGGCCACAACAGTATGATAACTACATTGTATACAGTTATTGAAGGTAATTTTTCCCTGTGAATAATTTAATCTTATGAAGTTGTTAAACCTCCTAAACTGGTTAACAAATTTAAATATTCCTGTGGTGTTTAAATAACAAATAGATATTTTTTTGTATGTTATAAATACAGTTTATTTACTACCGTTAGTTACACTTTACTAACTACAATATTTCAGAACACTACTAAACAGCATCAGAAAATCATTGGTAAACTGAAGAGAAACCTACTCATTCACAACAATTATGATGTAACTGAATAATATATTTTTGTGTTTTTTTTTGCTTTAAAAACTTATCTGTCAATCATTTCCCTAAAGCAAAGTTCAATAAAGCTACCTGTGTTGACTTAACGCTCCTCATACAAATCATAAAATTAATCAACTTTTTTATTATATAACTTCTTATGTATTTTAAAAACTTCTATTGTTACAAGACCAAGTTAAAATAATATTTAAAGAATGAACTTAGCTCAAGACATGCAAAATTCACTTCAAATACACATTATAAATTGATGCTTGAATACCATGATTAATACTCCTATTGTTGGGTCTTGCTTCTAATTCACCTAGGCTTACACACAATAGGGTTTATTTACAAACATTGCAAAGTTAAGTAACAATTAGCAACTGTTTAACTATACATTTGAATGTCACTAACTTTAAGCAACATATATAAATAAATCCCAAGAAGTTTAATACGCATTAATGTAGGGGTGGTGTAGAACAGCCCTGCCCCCAAAAACTGTCTTACTGTGTAGACATGGTCTCCCCAAACTAACATCTTAAGTTTATTTAGAGTGAGCTTGTGCACATAAGCCATTATATTTACTACCTTTTGCTGAAGTTATATTGTATCCTTTTTGAACCTATATTGTATCCTTTTTCGAACCTCATTTTAACCATGTTATGTTACAACATTGGGACTTCCAGAATAGGGAAGATGACTAAAAAAATGTTTTTTGTCCGTAATGTAGATTATGAAAAAATAACTTACACATATTTTTTCTTTTTTTACGTTATCAAAAGATTACGGCGATACATTGAGTTGTAATGTGCCATGACGTCACTTGTATGTAGATTTTATCCATACACATATTCACAACATTGGCTGTCAGGCTTAGAAAATAAATATTTTGAACATGGGAAAATCTAGTTGAAGTTGAGCTAATATCGTAGAATCTCTGTCCAGCTGGGAATTTACATCATTTCATTGGTTTGTTGGTATCTCCATAATAAGTAAAAAAAAAGAAAAAAGTCAAGCAATAATAAGTATGATTTGATTACTGACAAATGCTTGCACTGACTGGACAGGTCCACTCAAATCTGTGTGGTTCCTTCCTCAAAAGACCATTTCAGACACTAATCTACATGGTCCTCATATGGCCTGACCAAGATTATGTCTGGACTTTAAAAGAGACTGCAACCTCTGAGTTTGTTTCGGCCTTTCTCCTCAGAGTAGTCAGATAGAAAATGCCGAACTCATCTAACTATTTTATAAATTTTATTTAACATGATGTGTGAAAGTGAATTTCATTTCAATATAGTATTACAATTATGCATTAACAGTCAGTGTATAGGCATGTACAGGTAAATGTTGTTTATTTTTTGATTCCGGATATCCAGATGGAATGCCAGTATCCATTTAAATCATACATAACCATCTTTGTGACCAATACAATCCTTGTTTATTTATATCTTTTGATTACGTGAAACTCTTCTACAATGCTATAGAAAGATATTTAAAAAAAAAACCGGCCAAGTGCGAGTCGGACTCGCGCACGAAGGGTTCCGTACCATTATCTATAAAAACGGCAAAAAATCATATCTGTTGTATGGGACAGAATAAAATAAATATTTGTAGGGGACTTTTTTTTATTTTTTTTATTCTGTTTTTACCTAGTCTTGCCATAAATATTGTCACAAGGATTTTTTTTATTATTTTTTATTGAAAATAATATTTATTACTTTTACAGTGTGTTAGTTTAATACATAAATATAAAATATAAAAACCTTATTCGAAGTGGTCTCCATTGGCTGCAATACAGTCCTTTAAACATTGAGGCCAGTTATCAATAGAAGCACGCACTCTTTCCATGGGAAAATTCTTCACTGCCAATTGTATGGATGTTTTAGGGACTCCAAATTATCATGGCGTTTAGAGCAAGCCGTACCCTCTAAAACAGACCTTAAATCATAATCCAGCGGATTAAGATCGGGACTAGACGACCGACGGCCAGTCTTCAGCTCTGATGAAGTCCGAAACATTCACTTCCAACAAAGACTGCGTGGACCGAGCTTTATGACCCGGCGCCGAGTCTTGTTGGAAGGACCATACTTGGTTATTGAATATGGTGTTGTTAAGGGGCTTAACTACCTACTCAAGAATTGTATCTTGATACACTTGTGCCGATGTTTTGATACCTTTTTCACAAAAATATGGCTCTGTCACTCCTTCATAGCTAACACCCCACCAAACCATCACTGAAGTCGGATAATGCCCACGTTGCACTTTGTCGACTAATTGGGAAGCTTCCTTAGAGCTTTGCGCATAAATACGGTCATTATGTTTGTTAAAATGTTGCTCAATTGTAAAGATTTTCTCATACGTAAACAAAAAAAAAATCTGTGACCTCCCTTTGCGTACCGCTTCAGTAGTTGTTTCGATTTTACCACCCTATTCTTTTTTAAATTATCAGTTAAAGAATGACCAGTGCGTCTCTTATAGGCTGCAAGTCCTGAGTCATCTTTTAAAATACGCGACATGGTTCTGGGTGCTATCTTCATCTCCCGAGATAAAATCTTTTGCTTTCGGACAGGATTTCTTCGAATTCATTCCCTTACTGCTTTGACCACCTTTTTCGTACGAACACTACGTGGACGGCCGGATCTTTTTCTGTCACAAACAGAGGAGGTCTCATTGTACATATTAATAGCCCGGTACACAAACATTTGACTAATACCAAGCGTATGGAGAGTTTTAAAAATTGCATTTGGCTCCATACCAACTTTGTGTAATGCAATCACAGCGATTCGGTTCTCTTTATCACCCCACTCCATTTTAATATCACATAATATTGTACAATGTATTGGCGCCAAAATTAGAAAACTCAATGAACAATCGTATAAAAATGACAGAATCCAAATTCAAATGTAATATCTTTCTTATTTTTAATTGTAACAGTATTTATGGCCAGACTAAGTAGTATGTGTTATAGCAGCAACTGAATTACATCATCTGTAAAAATTTCAACTGTCTAACTATCACGGTTCATGAGATACAGACTGGTGACAGATGGACAGAGATACAGCCTGGTGACAGATGGACAGACAGACGGACAGCGGAGTCTTAGTAATAGGGTCCCGTTTTTGGGTACGGAACCCTAAAAAAGGACTCTCAAAGCTATACTAAAGTGTTTGCCATATTTAGTAGATAGGTGATTTTCTCAATGTTTTGATAGCAAGCAAGTACTCTTTCCATTAAATAAATAAAAAACATATTGCCAAAACGATTACAGGGTGTTTTACGTTGGCCCTAAATTAAGCAAGCGTGTATTCTGGGTACTAATAGGGTTTACTATTAAAAAACTTCGTATATTTCCAACAGTTGTCAACGGCACCCACGAGTCAGCGCGCGGTACGCCAGTTTGCCCGCTGGGCGTCCTACAGTCACTCCGCGCGGCCGGCTGGGTGGTGCCCGCAGACCAGCAGGATGCTCACGAACTTCTCCATGTGCTACTGTCTTGTATTGAAGAGGAGACCACTAGCATGTCTAAGAAGGTATGGCTATTTGAATGTTTTCTTTCAAATAGCCATATTTGAAAGAAAAATAATAAAAATAATAAAAATAAAAAACCATATTTCCTATTTTTGGTCATTATGACATCCATACCAAGGCTTCCATACCAAGATTACGAACTTTTAGCACAGTGCTAATGGTGTTGCTATTAGCACTGTGCTAAAAGTTTGTAATCTCCTAAATCCATAATGGCGATTCAGTGGTCAAAAGAAATGTCAAAATAATAGGAGATTACGACTTGTTATTATGTATGAGATTACTAAACACCTTCAAGCAATTTTTCCAATGGAGTGTCTTTGCACGCCATCGGACAATCATAATGGTGCCTTCCAATTAGAACATTATCAAAACTGACAAATCATAATGATGCCTTCCAATTAGGACATTATCAAAACTGACAAATCATAATGATGCCTTCCAATTAGGACATTATCAAAACTGAAAAAACATAATGATGCCTTCCAATTAGGACATTATCAAAACTGACAAATCATAATGATGCCTTCCAATTAGGACATTATCAAAACTGACAAATCATAATGATGCCGTCCAATTAGGACATTATCAAAAGTGACAAATCATAATGATGCCTTCCAATTAGGACATTATCAAAACTGACAAATCATAATGATGCCGTCCAATTAGGACATTATCAAAAGTGACAAATCATAATGATGCCTTCCAATTAGGACATTATCAAAAGTGACAAATCATAATGATGCCGTCCAATTAGGACATTATCAAAAGTGACAAATCATAATGATGCCGTCCAATTAGGACATTATCAAAAGTGACAAATCATAATGATGCCTTCCAATTAGGACATTATCAAAACTGACAAATCATAATGATGCCGTCCAATTAGGACATTATCAAAAGTGACAAATCATAATGATGCCTTCCAATTAGGACATTATCAAAAGTGACAAATCATAATGATGCCTTCCAATTAGGACATTATCAAAACTGACAAATCATAATGATGCCTTCCAATTAGGACATTATCAAAACTGACAAATCATAATGATGCCGTCCAATTAGGACATTATCAAAAGTGACAAATCATAATGATGCCTTCCAATTAGGACATTATCAAAAGTGACAAATCATAATGATGCCGTCCAATTAGGACATTATCAAAAGTGACAAATCATAATGATGCCTTCCAATTAGGACATTATCATAACTGACAAATCATAATGATGCCGTCCAATTAGGACATTATCAAAAGTGACAAATCATAATGATGCCTTCCAATTAGGACATTATCATAACTGACAAATCATAATGATGCCGTCCAATTAGGACATTATCAAAAGTGACAAATCATAATGATGCCTTCCAATTAGGACATTATCAAAACTGACAAATCATAATGATGCCGTCCAATTAGGACATTATCAAAAGTGACAAATCATAATGATGCCTTCCAATTAGGACATTATCAAAACTGACAAATCATAATGATGCCTTCCAATTAGGACATTATCAAAACTGACAAATCATAATGATGCCTTCCAATTAGGACATTATCAAAACTGACAAATCATAATGATGCCGTCCAATTAGGACATTATCAAAAGTGACAAATCATAATGATGCCGTCCAATTAGGACATTATCAAAAGTGACAAATCATAATGATGCCTTCCAATTAGGACATTATCAAAACTGACAAATCATAATGATGCCTTCCAATTAGGACATTAACAAAACTGACAAATCATAATGATGCCTTCCAATTAGGACATTATCAAAACTGACAAATCATAATGATGCCGTCCAATTAGGACATTATCAAAAGTGACAAATCATAATGATGCCGTCCAATTAGGACATTATCAAAAGTGACAAATCATAATGATGCCTTCCAATTAGGACATTATCAAAAGTGACAAATCATAATGATGCCGTCCAATTAGGACATTATCAAAAGTGACAAATCATAATGATGCCTTCCAATTAGGACATTATCATAACTGACAAATCATAATGATGCCGTCCAATTAGGACATTATCAAAAGTGACAAATCATAATGATGCCTTCCAATTAGGACATTATCATAACTGACAAATCATAATGATGCCGTCCAATTAGGACATTATCAAAAGTGACAAATCATAATGATGCCTTCCAATTAGGACATTATCAAAACTGACAAATCATAATGATGCCGTCCAATTAGGACATTATCAAAAGTGACAAATCATAATGATGCCTTCCAATTAGGACATTATCAAAACTGACAAATCATAATGATGCCTTCCAATTAGGACATTATCAAAACTGACAAATCATAATGATGCCGTCCAATTAGGACATTATCAAAAGTGACAAATCATAATGATGCCGTCCAATTAGGACATTATCAAAAGTGACAAATCATAATGATGCCTTCCAATTAGGACATTATCAAAAGTGACAAATCATAATGATGCCGTCCAATTAGGACATTATCAAAAGTGACAAATCATAATGATGCCTTCCAATTAGGACATTATCATAACTGACAAATCATAATGATGCCGTCCAATTAGGACATTATCAAAACTGACAAATCATAATGATGCCGTCCAATTAGGACATTATCAAAAGTGACAAATCATAATGATGCCTTCCAATTAGGACATTATCAAAAGTGACAAATCATAATGATGCCGTCCAATTAGGACATTATCAAAAGTGACAAATCATAATGATGCCTTCCAATTAGGACATTATCATAACTGACAAATCATAATGATGCCGTCCAATTAGGACATTATCAAAAGTGACAAATCATAATGATGCCTTCCAATTAGGACATTATCATAACTGACAAATCATAATGATGCCGTCCAATTAGGACATTATCAAAAGTGACAAATCATAATGATGCCTTCCAATTAGGACATTATCAAAACTGACAAATCATAATGATGCCGTCCAATTAGGACATTATCAAAAGTGACAAATCATAATGATGCCTTCCAATTAGGACATTATCAAAACTGACAAATCATAATGATGCCTTCCAATTAGGACATTATCAAAACTGACAAATCATAATGATGCCTTCCAATTAGGACATTATCAAAACTGACAAATCATAATGATGCCGTCCAATTAGGACATTATCAAAAGTGACAAATCATAATGATGCCGTCCAATTAGGACATTATCAAAAGTGACAAATCATAATGATGCCTTCCAATTAGGACATTATCAAAACTGACAAATCATAATGATGCCTTCCAATTAGGACATTATCAAAACTGACAAATCATAATGATGCCTTCCAATTAGGACATTATCAAAACTGACAAATCATAATGATGCCGTCCAATTAGGACATTATCAAAAGTGACAAATCATAATGATGCCGTCCAATTAGGACATTATCAAAAGTGACAAATCATAATGATGCCTTCCAATTAGGACATTATCAAAAGTGACAAATCATAATGATGCCGTCCAATTAGGACATTATCAAAAGTGACAAATCATAATGATGCCTTCCAATTAGGACATTATCATAACTGACAAATCATAATGATGCCGTCCAATTAGGACATTATCAAAAGTGACAAATCATAATGATGCCTTCCAATTAGGACATTATCATAACTGACAAATCATAATGATGCCGTCCAATTAGGACATTATCAAAAGTGACAAATCATAATGATGCCTTCCAATTAGGACATTATCAAAACTGACAAATCATAATGATGCCGTCCAATTAGGACATTATCAAAAGTGACAAATCATAATGATGCCTTCCAATTAGGACATTATCAAAACTGACAAATCATAATGATGCCTTCCAATTAGGACATTATCAAAACTGACAAATCATAATGATGCCGTCCAATTAGGACATTATCAAAAGTGACAAATCATAATGATGCCGTCCAATTAGGACATTATCAAAAGTGACAAATCATAATGATGCCTTCCAATTATGACATTATCAAAAGTGACAAATCATAATGATGCCTTCCAATTAGGACATTATCAAAACTGACAAATCATAATGATGCCTTCCAATTAGGACATTATCAAAACTGACAAATCTACAATTATTATTACACAGTGTTGTTGGCCCCCTGGTTATTACATTTTTGTGGTTCGATGCAGCTGTCATACATCATGATGGGTGCTCGGGGCAATAAAGAAGTCACAGCCGTGCAGGCTGGACAATCAAACCTACTACCACCTGACTGGCTAGATAATATTATTGTTGGTATTGATTTGGTAGGAGTATTAGTTAATAGCATAAAGTTATGAATTATATTGTTTTAATTGCTTCACATCATTTTGCAATAGAAAGTGATTTCTTTCCTATTTCTAGAGAAAAACCCTGAGTCATCAGGTATTGTAAACCACAGATTACTCTGTCATAGACTTCCGTAGGCGTATGCACATTTACCTACTAAAGATGATGATTATTTCCACATTTACATATTACCTATCAATTTTAAGCTGTGTGTGTGCACACTTAGGTTTCACACACACACGGGCGAATGGAACAGTTTTGTACCGTCGTCACCGCCCGCTCGGCCATCGTTCCTCGCCGCTGGTTTCGTGACCGCATCCTTAGGACCGTTTACATCACAAATCACTACATGCTTTTAGGGTTAACCTCATTCTGACTGTGAAGTTTTCAAAGAAACAGAACGATGTTTTAAATTGGACCTTGCAATCAAATGATATTTTCCACCCAGCCGGGCTGTCTCTCAGACGCTCTCGGCCTGGGCGGCAGCCGCGCCTGGTCTGCACTAGCGTCGCCCGCGTCCCCGCCCGCCGCGCCGCACCCGCTGCGCGCCGACTCCACGCCGCCCACGCCGTCCGGCCTGTCCGTACGCCCGGCGTCTGCCGCGCCCACCGATGAACCCGATCTTGTGGAACCAGGTAACAGCAGCCGCAGCAGTAGCGACATAGTATTGTGCTAGTACAGAAAATAGCTCTACCTACTCCGATCACTGGATGTTATTTTGCCATTCGTTTTTCTTCGTTTTATTTAACCCAAAAGCCATCAGTAACACACGGTATGACCCCAGAGCCACCAATGGAGCTGCCCCGCCTCACGAAGGGCGTGTCCCGCTCGCTGTGCCAGCTGAGCGCGGCGGCGCGGCGCTGGGCCCCGCCGGGCGCGGCCCGGCCGCCGCCCGCGCCGCCCTTCCGCGGCACGCTGGCCTCCCGCCTGCAGTGCACCGTGTGCTCACACAAGGTCAGATAACTACTATAATCTCAGTTAATTTACATTCAATAAATAATTGTCTCAGATTGTAAATTCGTATAAAGTAAAATCATCCTGCTCGGTTGATGGCAATATAGGCTCGCCCCCCATTACATTGGACTTAAACATAACCGTCGAACTGTGGGTGTACTATAGGTACACCTCTGCCTAACACTTCGGGGAATACTGGCGTGATGTTATGTATGTAAAATCATTCTTCGTGAATATCGGAAATACACAGTTTCTAGCGAATTACGATAGCGCTAAATAAACCGTACACAAAATACGCGCTTGGATTTTTTTATTCTAAACAAAAATACTTTCTGGAAATACATTCTGGACCTTGACTCTAGTACAGTTTTGTGAAAGCGTCAAAATAGAACATGTTTTCCTGACAGCTAACATAAAAAAATAATTTCAACACAATCATTTCTCTGAACCGAGGCATGGCATAACCTCATTTTGTATGTGCCTTTACCGAAACAATAATTGCTAGGGTTTTCCTACAGAGTCCGATCCGGTACGACAAGTTCGACAGCATCTCCCTGTCGATGACTAACGCCAGCGTCGGGCTCACCGGCTCTTTCAGCCTCTCAGGTGAGCTAAGTATTTCTAAGTTTTATAGCGATTGTTTGTAGTAAAATGGTAATTTATACAACAACAACAAAAAAACATCCTAAATACCTGCACTGCGATATTATTTGAAACGATAACGATTGTTTTTTTTTTTACTTTCATTTGTTTATGCGGCACTAACACTGGTTCGGCTCAGCATGATGTGGCTCAGCCGGGCGGCAAAATCGGAAATATGTAGATATAATGTTCGAGGAAATCCGCTTCGCTTAGCTCGAATTGTGCTGATCCGATCAGGCATGAATCAGCGAGGGTAGATGACGAACGGTTTGCCGAATGAAAACCGAATATGCGGGTCGCCTTTGTTGTTCTTGTACTATTCAAATACTCAAATCTAATCTCTTGGACCTACCAAGAGATTCCCTTCGAGAAAAATTCAAAGAAATAAATATTCTGACTGTAGCCTCACAATATATTTTTGAAAAACTATTATGTATGTACACAAAAATATATGAAATATTAAGAAAATGTCCGATATTCATTTAAACTATGAACAGATATTTTCTTTAAATTTGATATATTTTTGTCTAAAAAATACCAGGAATAAACACAACCTTACTGTACATCGCACACCAGAGTAGGCAACTCGTTCATGGGTCAATGTATACGCTTTTACAACAAACTTGCACATTGACATTCGAAACTTACCCATTAAACGATTTAAAAGCTGTACTAAAACCAAACTTTAAAAAAAAGGTAAAAAGCTTGGGATTGAGCTGCTCGCTCTGCTAAGCCTTGTGATAAATCCATAAAACTTGACATTTTAATTATTATGTAAAATCATAAAAATATAGTCTTTTATACACATTGACATTGTTGAAAATTATCTACAAATGATTAATTATATAGTTTATTTTAACTATTGTGAATGTGAGGGCTATGTGGATATTTTTATTCTTTCTCAGTTAGTTTTAATGATGGTCTGGCAGTTTGAGTAGTCGATGCGACCTAGTTTGAGTTCTTTCCTCAAAAGACCAATTTAGACACTAATCTACATGGTTCTGATATGGCTTGACCAAGATTATGTCTGGACTTTCAAAGAGACTGCGACCTCTGAGTTGGTTTCGGCCTTTCTTCTCAGAGATAGGAACCGCCGACCTCATCTAGCTTATTTTTAATATGACATGTAAAAGTGATTCCGATAACCAATTTACAGAATAAACCATTTCATTTCACTGCCGAATAAAATGTGCCGACCCGTACAAGTGTGTATAGTTGTCGCGTTCTAGCATGGCCATAGCGGTCATTGTCCCTAAGTCCCACCGACCTACATTTTCTAGCATTTTTTATTTCAAAAACTGAAATAAAGTCTGTTAACGTCTGAATCAATATGTATCGTGGTCTTCAACATGCGGCGTGGCATTCATTGGGGCATTGCTCAGATCGTCAAGAGTACAAGTGAACGGACATTTGGGACACTAGTCGATTGGGCATAGTCTGTTCAGGAGCACCTCACTCGGACTAGATGTTGGATGAATCGGTAATGCCCAATTTCATCAAATTATGTTTGCAGGGGCCTACTTGGGTACGTAATCAATTCAGTGCTTTCCAGGCCACTGCAGTTCGCGACCGGGAGGCAGGTGTTCAGGGGGCTTTACGAAATCTTGAGGTGGGGATATCTTTCGTCCCATAATTTACTTCGCTCTTTAGGTGGCCTGTCTTGGATTGCCTTGGACTTTTTAGCCTACCCGGATTAATCATGTAGTCGTAGAGGGGATGCCAGGAATCGGATTCTTGGGTCTTTGTTTCGTGCGCGCATACGACATCCCTTTGTACGGCAGGTGGTGTTATACCTGCTAACGTGTAGATCTTATAGAGTGGAGTTGGTTAAGCAACCCGATATTATTCGACACATCTCATTCAGGGCAGTGCTTGGGCTGCTTGGCGTGATCGGATCAGTGCCACACTGGACACGCAAATTCTCCCGCAGGAAAGCATAGAAACATGCCAGTTGTGTGCGAAGAACATCGGGGACTGCTGCCCAGTTGGTAGAAAGCAGGCGACGTCGTTGCAAATTATTACGGGTCCTGACGTTCTGCTTGGTTTTGAGGCAGTGTGACTTATACATTAGAACCCTATCCAACGTCACACCTAGACATTTAGGGTTCAAGTATATATTTTATAGTGTTCGACCTCACTACCGCGCCACGTGATGTTGAGCGTCCGACTTGAGTTCTTGTTGCGGAGATGAAATGCGCACGAGTGTGTCTTGGACGGGTTCGGCCGGAGACCATAATATTGTCCCAGCGAGTCGAGGGCCGTGTCAAATTATGCTCCACGTTATCGAAATTTGCTGATTGTGGCGCTAGGGCCAACTCATCCACGTACAGAAGCGCTCAGTGTGTTGGGTGATAGGCTGGTCGTTGGAATACATTTTAAAAAGAGTGCCATGCTAAAATCTGTCTACTATAACACCCCTTAGATTTTGAAATCGCATTGCAGAGCGCGATTATAATAAACAGAGACCCTAATACAAGCTATTAAAACAATTACAACTATTCAAACACCCGTTATGCGGACCAACCATTTTTTTTTTTTAACTTATATAGGTTTTATGACACACGCAAGAAAGTAATAACATAGCAGTTTAGGTTAATCTATAACAACTATGTTTTGCAACTTACTCAATGTTTATCGAAGTAACTACCCACGGTCAAAGACTCATTACCTAACACTTTCATAAATATTCGTACCGCTTAAAGTGAAGCGCCGCGGGTTTTGACCTCGAGCTTTTGTAACAGTGAATGAATTTCTAAGATCCAGGTGGAATTTTGTTTTTTATACTATAAATACCAAAAACTTATTTAGCTTTTGATTTTTAGCATTGAAAATGGTTTTTCGCTTCAGAAGGGTAATCGTTTTCATGAAAAGTGCGACCGGGGTCTAGCGTCCTCAACGCGCGTCCTCTTTTGATACCATTTTCAATTCTCTATCTTAATAATTGAGGACGCTAGCCAGAAATATTTGTTTCAATAATCCACCTATCATTCAATTAGATAAGAATAATTGATTGTTCCATTGTTACAAAATAAAATTCAGAAAATAATGATATTGTATGCTTACTGTAACTAGAATATTTACCATAGTATTAAAAAGTGGTCCCCAAACTAGGCAGCGCCTGCATCTTGGGGGCCTGAGGTGCGTGATCTTAAATTTTAATTCGAAACATGTTTGCGTTAGCTTAAATTTTATTTCAGGATGTTTGAAAATGGACAGAATATTTAATTAAACGAGGGTAGCAAACTATCAAAATAAAATAAAATTGAAGAAAATAAAATAATTCTTAAGAACATTGTATTGTGTGTGTGCGAGTGTGTGTGTGTTAGTGCGTCAGTGAGTGTGCGTGTGGTGGTGAGTTGCAGGTGTGAGTTTTGTGTAAATGACCTGCTTGTATATTTTGGTGTTAACTCACAATATCCTCAGTGTCGTTGTATGACAGAGACAAACCAACTTTTTGTCATTATTTTATACGAGTGGGTGTTAAGACCTTTAATATTGCAGCGCTTGCTTATTTTATTGTAGATATGAGTGTGTGAGTAAGAGGGGCACGGTCGGGCCAGGAGACTGCATTAGGAAGAGGGACGTATAAGATTCGTTTTCAGAGCAGGCTTTGGTAGTCAGGTCTGTTTTTAATAGATTTGTGTGCACGCAGGGCGGCACTTAGTATATATAGTTTACGTACCTACTCGAAGAACCGGAAATTGGTTGTATAGCAGATCTATCGGGAACCTATAAGGCTTTCTAAGCATCACTTAATTACAGCTCTTTGAGCTCTTTCTATTTCGATAAAATATGCTTGAAATGAAGTCGAAGAAAATATTTTATTTACACAACGATGTAAATTATTTAAATGAACAAATATTTTATCAAAACGTTCTTTACTTAATTTTCTTTAATTAACTTCTTTTTCTCGATTACTATCTCTATATAAATAGATAGGTTAACTTAATTTTGATATACAAAAATATTCTGATCTGTAATTCTCTGGATACTACAGTCGTAATTTCTATGAGATATTTTTCTTTTTCGGCCTTAGACAGATGTCAGGCCTACGGGCTTCGGACGTGCCTTGCGCCAGGTGTACTGGTGGTCGCGACAGCTGACGACACTGCGCAATGCGTGCGTTGCTGTGCGACGCCGGTACACCAGGCACCGCCGGCTCCGTAGGCTCCGTTTTTGACCTCCGGATACGGAAGCCATTCAGGTGGAGCTGTACGAGGGGTACAGAGCGGCGAAGACCGCCCTCCAAACGGAGATCCTGCGGGCCAGGGGACTGGCCCGCGAGGAGTCGCTGGAGACTGAACAGAGACCCGTGGGGACGCCCATACAAGATGGTACGGGAAAACTCCGCCCATGGGCTCCCCCGTTGACGCAGAGTGTCCGGCCGCAGCTTGTGGGGGACGTGGTGAGCGCTCTATTCCCTTCGAGAGGGGAACATGCCTCCCCGCCCATGGCTCCGCCTACTGCGGTGCCCGATGCGGACCACACCACCGACGACGACGACGATGCTCCAGAGGTGACCGAGTGTGACGTTGCAAAAGTAAATATTGATCGCATCAAGTAGCGACAACTGTCGTGGGTATCGACGGGCGAACATCATGGTTGTTTACGTGACACTAGATGGTGTTGGTGTGTTTTTGTTTAGTATGTTAATTGCAAGTTTATAAGTTATTTAAAATAAATAAACAAACATACATAATTTACCATATTTTAATTCAAATACAATAAAAAAAAGAGAAACCAAATCCGACGTCCGGTCTTGGACGATCGAAGACACGAGCCTAAAAGCTGATTGAGAGGGACTTAATCCGAAAACGATCGGGATGTGTCCAAATAACTCGATGGGGTTTTTCTTATAAGTCCAGTAAAAGCTGAATCCTGTCTGGCTGTTGGCCTCTCATAAGATTGGTGCTATGCGCGATTAAGTAGATGCCTTGGTGTTGCACCGTTGTGTGATGATTAGAAATCCATCAGAGCGCAGGCGGCTTTGAGGTTATCCCTTGCGGTGTGGTCATCCGACGTTCAGGAAGGCCTTACCTAACTGAATGAAGGTGATGGGAAAGTTCGCCACTCCAGGTAACGAAAGCGTCACTATCTAGTCCGTAGGCTACGTTCGCGTATGTTGACAGGTTTCTCCTGTCAGCGAAGCCAAGGACGGAGAATCCGTCAACTGAGAGAGGCAACTGATAGAGTTCAACTCGAGCTTTACTGAGAGTGTTATCTGTGTAATATTATAATTTAACCTATGAGAGAGTTAGGCCTTTTGTGTTAAGACCAGTTGTTGTAAGGATATTGTGTCTCGGGTTTGCTTAGCATATTAGTTATTTTCCCACAGTCCAAATAGGTCATACGTGTACGGTTGAGCTAGAGGTTATTAAGTGGTTCGCCTCACGGACTCGCTATAGCTACTCTGAGTAACTGCTATTGTCTCATTGCAGGCGTTCACCGATACCACTAGGAATGGAGACTAGCAGTGGCGGCTGTGCCTTAGGTGCGCTCGTGCGCCGCACTACCATTTTAAACCTTCGAATATACAGCTACCTTCTACCCATACCATACTATCTATACAGTATAAACCTAAGGTATAAACTTTCAAAACAATGATCTATACATATAACTATCCATAATACTACCTACCCTACACAGAAATCACGTTTATGATAACATGGTTTTATTATTGGAGTTGAGTAAATCAAGCTGACCTGTTTTGATTTCTACTGCAAAAGAATTAAATCTTATTTTTGCTTGAATAAAAACGGCACGGTGCGCTCGCTAAAGCGCACGCAGCGAGCTCTAACAACTTCTATGAAACAAGATGTAAACCGCCGGGCGCGTGAGACGGAAGATGCTTAGAACAAAATGTCATGCATTTTTAGGATAGCTAAGTGCGCCGCACGCGACCGGAAATTGCCGAAAGAATACGAAAGATTCTCGGGCGCCGGGGGTAGCGGGGACACCTCGCTTTCGCATGCATGACCCGAGGCCTTGACCTACGCAGTACGCACTTGTTATTGTTACTTTTCGCGCGCGATTGCAGAGTAATTTTGTACTTGCGTAATTAATTACTTATTATCTAAGAAAATAGTGAACATTTTGTGAGTAAACATGAGTGTTAAATACAATATTGAGTAGATACAATTTAGACTAAAATGTGTTGTGTGTGTGTATTGTTTGTGTTGTCGCCTGCATCTCATCACTGCGCCTCGCTATACCTGCCAGTTTCCCGTAGACCACGAGGCATAGTCTATAGGGTGTCCTTTTTATAAGGTAAAAATTATATATTTTATTTGAAAATATTCACTAAACCCATGCAGTGCACCACCGGTTTTCTGAGACACCAGCCGCCACTGGTTGTGTGGGTGGATGCCGTAGTGTCAGGGAAAGGTATATTAATTTAGTGGCTCGCCACGTTGTTGGTATGTGTGCCTTAATTTTGTATAATTCCAATAAACTTTGTATTGTATAAGAAGGTACTTGTTTAATTTAATATTTCCCTAGCAGATTATACCCTATAAATGTACTTATGCACGGTGGTGAGTAGTATAGTTCAAATAGAAACCATCATCAGCTTGTTTCCAATTGATTTCTGTAAACTACTACAAAAATACCGCCCCAGGACCCGACGGCTTACCTAAGGGGGCTCCTAAGCGCATGTTTGGAGAGGGGCCAGTTCCCACTTCGTTGGAAGACGGGAAAAAACAAAAAAAGCCGGGACGCCCTGCGGACTCTCCGTCCGCTTACCGGCCCATCGTGCTGCTCTACGAGGTGGGAAAGCTCTTTGAAAGAGTCATTGCAGACCGCCTCGTCGGGCGGTTGGTACGGGTGGGGCCGGATTTGGCGGAGAGCCAGTTTGGTTTCCGCAGGGGGCGCTCCACGATGGACGCCATCATGCGCGTGCGAGCCCTCACGACGGGGATGCGGTGGCTCGGGGTGGGGTTGTCTTGGCGGTGTCTCTAGACATCGCCAACGCCTTCAATACCCTGCCCTGGAGTTGCATCATGGAGGCACTCCGGTATCACCCGATGCCGACCTACCTCTGTCGTGTGGTCGAGGCCTATTTGACGGACAGAGCCGTCCCCCGGTCACCAGGAAGAATGGAACTGACGAGAGATGTCGTGCGGTGTCCCACAGGGATCGGTCCTAGGGCCGCATCTGTGGGACATCGGATACGACTGGGTGCTGCGCGCCGACCTCCCTAGTGGCGTCAGCGTCGTTTGTTACGCTGACGACACGTTGGTCCTGGCGCAGGGGAGGTCGCACCAGGCGGCGGCCGATCTAGCGACACACGGGGTTGCGACAATCGTGGCCAGAATCCGGCAGTTGGGACTCGAGGTGGCTCTGCACAAGTCCGAGGCCATGTGTTTTCATGGTCCTCGGAGCGCGCCACCGTCGTGTTCCCAAATAACGGTAGGAGGGGTTCACATCGGCGTCGATTCGACAATGAAGTACCTAGGACTCGTCCTCGACAGTCGGTGGAACTTCGTGGAACACTTCCGACGTTTGGCTCCCAGACTGGAGCGGGCTGGGGCTGCCTTGAAGCGGCTCGCAGCAGCCCAATCTAGGGGGTTCAAACGCCTCCTGCCGGAGGCTATACGCGGATGGACCGCACGACCGTGCGGTCCATGGCCCTTTACGGGGCACCGGTGTGGGCGCGTTCGCTGAGGCGGCGGCCAACCCGCCGGTTGAACGCGTCCCAGAGGGTGATGGCCACCCGTCTGGTCCGGGGATACCGCACGGTCTCCGGTGAGGCGGCGAGCCTTCTTGCCGGATTGCCGCCACGGGATCTGGAGGCAAAAGTCCTCGCGCATATTTGGGAGTGGCGCGAGGAGGCGAAACGCCGGGGCTTGACTCCGATGCCGCGAGAAATCGCGGCACAGCGGACAAAGCTCCGGCGGGATCTCATGGCGTCATGGAGAGTGCGATTGTCGCAACCCAGTGCTGGGCACGCCAGTATTGCGGCGATAAGTCCCCTCTTTGAGGAGTGGCTGGAGCGGTGCCACGGCGTCCTCACCTTCCGCCTGACGCAGGTTCTCACCGGACACGGCTGTTTCGGGAGGTTCCTGTTCGATATCAGGCGGGAGGAAACGCCCGGGTGTCATCACTGCGTGGATCGCCCGGAGGACACGGTGGAGGTCTGCCCGGCTTGGACAGAGCACCGCCGTGTATTCGTGGAGGCGATCGGTGGCGGGGATCTCTCGCGTCCGGCCCTGGTCCAGGCCATGGTACGGAGCGAGAGGGCATGGGAGGCCGTCACCTCCTTCTGCGAAGCAGTAATGCTCGCGAAGGTTGAGGCGGAACGCGTGAGCCTCACGCCCCTAGCCGCCGCAGGAGGAAATGCCCTGGGTGTCGGGAATCGCAGGCCGATTCACGGCCACCGTAGGCGCGGGCTTGCGGACGGTAGCTCGCCGTCCGGTAAAGACCAGGCCCGGGTCGACGGCGCGTTGTGTTCCACGCGCGCCTTAAAGAGATATCAGCGGGTGAAGGGGTCCAATGGGACCGATGCCTGCCGGGGTTGCGGGAAAGTCCGAAAGGGATACCGTGGCCCCTGGCATTGCACAGGCAACTGAAGGAACACGGGTGGGTTTTAGTCAGTAAGAGTCTGACACGCGCTCCCGCTCCGCCCAGAGCAGGAGAAGTCATTTGATGATTTCCCAAACAAAAAAAAACAAAAAAATAAGGTTTTTCTTTTTAAGGGTCGGCAATAGGAAATCTTGTTATGGGTTTTGGATAAGTTTATATAGAAAACTTAGAAGTAGCCAGCCAAGAAAAACAACGTCTGGGTTACATTTTTGCCTTTTTGACATTGATTGTCGCTGAGATGAGATTGTGAAATGAATTTGAACCTTTTTTATTTAGAAAATTGGCCTTCTGATCTTGCCAACAATTAGTCAACAAGGCCTCGGAGGAACCTTTCCCCATAGGCCATATTAACTCAGTTTCTTTGGTCCCCTTAGGCCTCCTCCGCGCGTTCACAGCGCCGGAGATGGTGAAGGGCGTGCGCTGCAGCAAGTGCTGCCCCGAGCGCGCCGAGGCGCCCGCGCCGCCCGCCGCCTACACCAAGCACATACGCACCGTCAGCTTCGGGAAGGTACGCTTATCTGTATTGGTTATTCAAACGTGCTTCTGAATTTGAATGAAACTTACTCTAAAACTTTTAAAACTATCTACAAAGCAGCTAAAGCTTCATTCATTAGCAACAAGGTTAAATCAGCAGATAGTAAAATAAAGATTGTTTGGAAAATTGAGTTGCTTCCCCTTTTATTTTTTCTGACATTACGAAAAAAATATTCATGTTTCTATATTTTAACGTCCTGACTATGTGTTACAGCTGCCACACTGCTTGTGCCTGCACATCGGGCGCGTGGAGTGGCTTGGCGGAGCCCTAAATAAACGAGGCGAGTTCGTGGCCTTCCCCGAGTCGCTGTCCATGGCGCCCTACTCCGCGGTGCAGCAGCCCACGGTGCGCCTCATCACTTATGACAAGTTTTACTCTTTCAGACAGACTCAATAAAAAAAAATAACGATTTCTTATTATGGTTGTGTTTCGATTTGAAACATGGCTACCAGTTACATGCTCATAACCCTATATAACTTTGTCATCAAAGCGCAGGTGCAGCAGATATGCAGTCACCCTTTTATTTACCAATCTGCAGCTTATCTGTATCCCACAAATTAATTGAAGTATCCGTGGTCCACTTGGAAGAGTCTGAACCGTCTCCGAATTAAAGCGAGAAGATGTAACTGCTACCTCGTAAAGTGCACACCATCGGGTAGTCCCCCGACGGAACGCAGCAGGGTGTGCATGTGGAGCTGTGTCGCAAACTATGGTACACCTCCTATACTGCTCTCTGTGCCCAACACATGCAGCCAAAGTGACCTCTGCGCCGCCTACGAGGTCGCCGTGGAAGTGGCGAAGTTTTGGGCCAACAAAATTTTAAAACCCGTCGTGCGGGAAACACTAAGAATAAGATGAAAGCTCTTCCCCAGCAGGTGGACCTGGTGTCGCTGGTGGGCGAGGGCCGGCTGCGCGGCGGGCTGAGCGCGCTGAAGGCCGGCGCGGCCGACGCGGGCGGCGCGCAGTACCGCCTGGGCGGCGTCGTGGTGCACGTGGGCGGCCCGCGCTCCGGACACTTCGCCACCTACCGCCGGGGGAACGGCTTCGAGGCCAAGAGGTAGGGCTGGGATGTGGCCCGTGGTGCTGGAACTGTTGTGCACGAGCTAAACTTCATTTAGGCTATTTCAATCTTTTCTCTCTAATAAACTAACAAAGTGACGTAAGAGTTTATTAGAGCTGTCAATTTCAGTCGCTCTGAAACTTCTATACATTATTCCTTAGATTTTGTTTAACGTAAAACTCTTTGTACTTATCATTATGAACACTTTTACAATGGGCCAATACCAATTAACAATCCTGAAATTTAGTAAAAAGTTATTCGACGCAGTCGTCGGACATTGAAGAGCATGGACGCTCACAATTTTGCTCCGCCAATGTTTTATTACTACACGTTTAGTGAAATGTGCACACCACGTGTTGCAAGTTTGAGTTATAAGCCGGGCATCGAAATCGAAGTTTTTTTTGTTGTTTTCTGTGGTCGTTGACTTTATGTCGCCAAAAAATACATCAAAACATTACAAAACTGGGTGGACTAAGTGTTCCTGATCTCAAGCGAGCGGTCCAGTGCATAAGTACGATAGAATAACTACCGCAGGACCCAGCTAATCTAGCTAGCTTGCAAGTTAATCTGGTGAGATCTTTCCATATATTTCAGGGATTTGCTGAAGAGGCCTAAAGTCATGAGTGGATCTCATTATAAATCCACACATCTTAGTTACAATTTATTTAACTAACTTTAAACTATAATAATGTGTGATTATTTGTGTATTGCAGTGTTCCACAGTGTTTTGATTTTTATGCGACGACGCATTCTTTTTTTAGAAATTTTGAGTTAGTTTAGGGGCGCAGGTAATGCCGATTTTTGCCCAATATAGAATTACCTTTAGATTATATTGCTCTTGACTCTCGGTTAACTTCGAAGGCAAGTGTAGCTTTATGTTTATTTGAATTATTTTTGTAAAGAAGTGTTTAAGTTTACATATTTCAATATTTGTAAATTTGAAGACTGCTGAAGACCGAGATATGAAAGTAAGACTATTACAAGAAACATAAAACGTTTAGTGGGTTGGCTCAACTAAAGTTCTTTACCCGAATTGTTCTTCCTAACGATTTGTAATCCGAATGATCACTAATCCTAAAAATTTTCATCCTAGTTTTCATTCATACTATTTGTAGTGCTACCGGCGATGTTCATAACACCCATGTTTCCGAAAATTGTAATTAATAATATCATTAATGTAAATATATTTAAACTCCTACTGTTTTTTATCATAACGCTTTTATCCCTAAACATAATTACCATAATATTTTCACTCATACTCAAAAACGATTTGCAAAAATAACACTTTTTTGGCAAAAAAATTCTAAGTGTTCGCTCCGTAGCGCCCCCAATGCTACACTCCAACCGAAAATCATAAAACACGACTCATTTACGGTTATGTTTATGGCCTGGGAGTTTATACCGCAGTTTTAACCGTACCTAAACCAATAACTATAGGACTGATTCGGTTCTGGCACTTCGCCGGCCGCTGCCGCGGCACGCTCGCTTCGCTCGCTCGGCTCGTGCTTGTGGTCACAGTTCTAACCTAACCTAAACCAATAATTATGAATAAGACCGATTCGTTTCTGGAACTTGACTGAATGACTGGAGCGTGACTCTGGCTTCCAAAAATACACCAATAAAAGTGATTATTTTAAAGCTATAGCCGCTAATATTAAACTAATTTAATTGAAAAGTGTATATGAAAACATGTATTTAACCACTTGTACCATGGTACTATTATTCTTATTGTATGTTATGTGACAATAAAGTTACGCAAAATTAATGTATATAATACTGATTATTATGAATAAAAAGAAATCTAAACAAAAAGATATGACTTTGAATAATAGTGTAAAAGATGGTTATGTTGAGAAAATATAGGAAAACAAATAAAAGTATAATAGATGTTTATTGCTACTGACATTATGAAGTTGAATGCTTCGGAATTATGAACATTAGAGACAGAGTAGTTAGGAATTGTGATTGTTAGGATGAAAAATGTTAGGAAGAACATTTTCGGATTTCCAATTATCGGAGTTGAAAATTTAGGTGAACTTTGGCGCACCCACATTTAGTAGCCAGACGAAGACAATGGAAACAGCAACGTATAACACAGCATAGCAGTGACATAGAAAAGAGTCGAGAAAGAAGTTAGCCCCGCCAAAAGATGCACCGGTGAAGCTGGACAAGTGGACATGAACAATGAACATGAACATGAACAACCTGGCGGCGACGTCGTTAAAAAATTCGCACATCCATAGATAAATATAACCCGTCTCTTCACTAGTCCATTGTCTACTCAAGGATGAATATACGGTATGGCTCGAAACTCCTTCCATATCCTAAGGGCACGTCTTCTTTACCATAACCGTGCCACCCGATCTACTCCTTGATATGCCATGGCCTCTGTAGCCCCATGCAACATGAGGTTCCAGGGGATATTGAAAATCTTGGGGTTCATTCTATTTATCGAGTCTAGTTAAACCACGCTGAGATCGGTGCATTCATTCATTCATGAAATTGAGTAAAATAACTTACTCAATTTCATGAATGAATGATGAACAATGACCCAAAAACTAAGCTTGTATAGTTGACAAATCAGAACACATTACGAATAGACAAAAAACGCGGTGAAGTTCAAGGAATTCATTACTTTGCGATATCTAAGTTAAGGTCCGGCGTTCCAAAATTTGCCAAAGATGTAAACAACAATTACCGCTCGAAACTGTCTATCACACTTTGTATTGAATTACCAAATAATTAAAAAAAATGTCGTTATTTAATTTTGTAAAACATGAAAAGTTTAATTTCGTTTTAACTTTATTTTATAATAAGTATGTGATTAAATGCATAAAAAATGCTTAGTTATTAATTTTTTGATGTGTGTAATTATAAATACATTATAAAAGTATTAAATACTCCTTGAAAAAAAATCGTTTAACGTTTGTAAAAAAAAACACTATTTTCGCTTTTATTGTTAAATATAATAATGTATTTAAAAGTTTGGAAACACGCACATGATGTAAAACTGGGTGTGATAATACGTGTATCCCATTTAGTGCGTGTTTAATCAGTGACACGCAGATATCGCTGCTTTTGGCAAGTCGCGACAAAATCCAGGTTAGTTCTTATCTACCATCGTGCTTTTCTCGAGCTCTCTGTCAGTAAGAGATGTCAACTCTCATTTTAGTTTAGTTTGTGTACAAACGAATCGGAACCTATTTCAACTTCATGGTCTAAAATTCAAAAGTTATTTATTCAAACTCGGCTGAAAATCAGCACTTTTCGAACGTCAAAATTACATAAAACAGTCCCCCGGCACTTTCTAGTGCTTTAGCTGGGAAGAAGAAGTGGCGCAACAAACTCTCCAGCAGCAAAGCTTTCTGTTCAGTTAGAAAAAAAATATTCTTTAAAATATTATACAAAATAATTTACATTACGCAACACAAAATATAATTAAAATTATAAATGAATAGCCACATGACAGCTAGCACACGCCAATATACCAACCAAAAACATCGAGAACTATACTCAGGCAGACATAAAAAATAAATAAGTTGTTATTATTAAGTTTGCTTCACTATTGCATTGGGTTGTACCTGTAATAATAGTAGTAAGTGATGATATAGTAAATTAATACATACTATAGGTAAACAATATCCAAATAAAAGCCTCCAGGCATAAAGGGCGTGCCCGCTTACATAATATATCTATATATAGCTGTAACTGGAAGTTATAATTGTTAAACTCGCCACACACACACATCGACGTAAAATAAATAAACAGTTATTTACTAATAGCAGCACCCGTTAACGAGCATGACGCAAAGATCAGCTATTACCCCCCTCGCCATATTTGAGGAAAGGAGGCAACCCGACCCCCGACGCTACCGCAAGCAGTGACATCTAATGGAGCATGATGAACTTACTGCCGGTTGCCCAGACAAACAATTATATGATCAACTGTCGAGGTCACTAGCTAACCACATATTGCAATATAACTCATAAAAAAACATTGTAGTGAGTAGATTATGTCAACCATAAATTAAAATAAATTGACATATACAAGTCAAATTATAAACAATTATATAAACTCATATAACCTGTCAGTAGGTAAGCTAATTTTGGAGAAAGAACATTTAAATGTCTTGAGTTAATCACGGCGACCAACTATTCTTATCATTTAATTTGTCGTTTATAGAATAGTATAATAATAAAAGCCTTTAGTTCAGACAGTTTTTTTTTTTACAATACTTTAGAACTTAATCGAACGACTCTGGCGATCCGAGTCGGTGACACCGACAACCCGGTCTATTTGCCCAACTTTGGCAAAGGCCTCCTCCATTTCTTTCCACTCTGTTCTATTTTGTGTTCTTCTAGTCCATGTTTTTCCTGCTATGATCTTAATTTCGTCTTCCCACCTTCGAAACTGTCTACCTCGATTTCTTTTCCTATTTCTTGGGCAACAAAATACTATGTTTTTGTTCCATTTTTCGATGCCTTATTATATGGCCAGTCCATTTCCACTTTAGCTTCCTTATTTTAATTGTTACGACTTCTATTTTCATGCGTCTTCTGATAGTTTTTTCGTTTATTTTGTCAGACTTCCTTATGTTCAGCATGCTTCTTTCCATTGCTGTCTGACATGTTCCAAGTTTCCTGTATTGCGCTTTAGTGAGGGCCCAAGTCTGGCAGCCATATGTTAACACTTTGAGAATGCAGGTGTTATATAGTTTTGATTTGACGGTCATCTTAGTTTCCTTGTTCTTCATTACTTCCTTAAGCCCCCAATAACATTTCCATGCTTTCCCGATTCTTGTGTCTATTTCTTTTGACATTATGTCAGTGATTGAGATTTTTTGGGCTAGGTAGGTGTACTCTTTCACAAACTTAACTGGCTCGTCTTTTATAATGATAGTGTCTTCTGATGCGTTTGTCTTGGCTTTAGTTTTGGAAGTGTTCATCGTTAGACCTACCTTGCGACTTTCTTTATCTAGGTCTATGAGCATGCTTTGTATATGCTCTTTCTCTTTGATAGAATAGTATGCCTTTGAACAAAGGTCGGATTTTACTTTAGTTTTAAACGCATTGAATGTCAAATCTAGCAAAGAAAAGAGTAGCGTAGGTTATACCAAGCCCAGCCTCACTTAATAAATCCTATTTCTTTTCCCCAGATGGTGGTATACCTCAGACACACTGGTCCACGAGGTTTCCCTTCAAGAGGTCCTGCGATGTTCAGCATACATGCTGTTCTACGAGCGAGTGCGGCCCGAGGCTAGTATGGCGGCCTCCACCAACTCGCACCACTTCTAGACCGGACACCCGGACACGGAGCATGGCCGGACACCAGGGTTATCACTCTTGAGAATATCCATTTTAGCGGCCGGACATTATGTCCATTTCGAACAGGGCTCTCGTTTGCGGGATAACTAACTGATATGAGCCACAATCCCGGACTTGGGATTTAGGCTTGGGCCGCTTGGGTTTCCACTTACAGAAAATATAGTTTCAAAATAAACGGAAATAGTAAATGAACTGAATTCTGCGCGGAACTAGAACGAATTGAGATAGATAGTGTTAGGGCAGGGAGGAGAAATAAGACCAGGGCACTCATTGGCCGCGGCATTTTAACACAGAATTAAAATAGGTCTACTATTTTGATTAATATTCCCACAGTCAATGCAAACTAAATTACATAGAAATAGATCTATAAGCATATCAGCACATTATAAAATTTTAATGAAACTATATTTTCGCGAAAGTGACAAACCATTTGATATCATCACTAGATCTGACATCTCCAAAAATTCTAACAATGGAATAAAAAGTTTAAAATTATAAAGTTTGGCTGTGCCCTTATCAATTGTACAGAATTCACTCACATAATAATAATTATTACTAACGTGATTTCACTTGCATAAAGCTCATTTTTGAATAAAATCAGTATTACTTTTAAGTATTTTTTTGCCAAAAATGTACTTTGGCGAGAATAGCTTATTTTCATAAACTAACATTTTCCTACATAAAATCCTTACAAATATTTTTCTCCAATACCTATTATTTCATTGTTATTATGCCAGTGTGCTATTTTTGAACTATTGTACTAAATTCTTGAATGTGATACATTTTCTTTTGCACTAAAAACAAAAACTACATATCGTATGTAACGGTTTCATATTAGCTTTGGACTCAAACGTAGTGTGCCGGGTCAGTTCCTAATATAGTCAAGATGATAGTATAATGGCATGACAATTACACTAGGATTAATATCACGTAGCCATCTCGAAACGAATGGTGAGTGCGCGCCATGACTCCGCATGACGAAAAAGAGGTACTTTACGTGTTTTGCAATTACAAGTTTCTTACTCAGTATGAAGGAAATCAAATTCTATTTATTTCTGCAAGTGACAACCCCGTTCCTGTTAGTTTATTACTACACTTGTTTTTTTCGGGTTACTCTTTTCCTATTGGGCTTACTCTAATTTCCATTGGCGCCCACAAGTCTTGTTTGGGCCCCTCATTTTCATTGAGCAACCAAGACTGCGAGTGCAGTGTTCCTGATCAGACTGTCCATTCGCCAGCCAACGCTGCGCAACGCAACGTTTTTCGCAATAACGCTTCTGACGCCGCAATAAACGTGAATACCTATTGGACCCAAACAGTATAATATAGATGTACTGCTGATACAAAAATAATGAGAGATTGGACAGCCACTCTTGTTGGAGATCCTCTGTTTGTCGGGCAAGCCCCACTCCCGTCGTCGCTGCCAGTCCGCAATCGCTACTATAGAAAAATATCACTCTGTGTGTAGAAACAATAATACTCTGTACACTAGTCTGTGTTTAGATCCCGGCTCGCTACGTTTCCTAGGTAGAAACCCCTAATCTTTAGGAAGTCTATTTTCCACTCGCCCGATTTCTTCAGCGGAACGAATCTTTTACCTTTTTGTACAAATCTACACAAGTTAGAGTTTGATCTTTAGAAGGCACCTTGTTCCTTGTGATACTCGTATTAGAAAGATATCTTAAATTCCCTGGTATAATTCTATAGGAGCTTTTATCTATAAAAATTTACATAATATTGATGTGTGAAAAACTACTTGAAATACATAGTAGTAATCCTGAGTTTTGTACGCCAAATAAGCATTTTGGACCTTATTTCTACGCAGGTAAAGTCGATTTAATTTTCCTCAATAAAGGAAATTCTGTAATATCAAATGTGGAGTTGATGAAGTTATACGAAAGATAATATTATAAGCCTGAGTGAAACCAAATTAAAATGTATTGGTAGCCGATCCAAAGTTAATTATTATTACGATTATACACTTTGTGAATTTATTGTAATTACATTTAATGGACTTAGATAGAATTAGCTTTTTGGCCCATGAAATTCCTATTGGACCGGTTTTTTTTTTTTTTTTTGAAGATACAAGTGTAGGAATTGATTCCAATAAAATTTATAGGTGAATAGTGGGAGGCAGGGTGCCAAAAAAATAGTTAAAAATGGTAAAAACAAGTTTTTCGCTTCTAGAGCAAAAACTACAGCTCGGACAAAAAAATAATAATGTAACACAGTGCGCAATAAAAAAACAAAGGAGCCCCAGTAGAGCAAAATCGGTCCAGAGGGTCGTCCGCAATTCGCAAAAAAACACGTTATTTTTGCAAATCTTGTAAATTTAATAACTCGCGTTCCGGAAGTGATAGAGTTGAAATACTGACATGAAGTCAGTTTTGTAGCCCTCTAACTACATTTAAATTTTCAGATGAAAATGTTGCAAGCTTTTTGCAAACCGTCGACTTTAGCAAAAAGGCATCTTTTATTAAATCGACTGGGAGGGAATTTTAATTTTCGAAAAATGTAAAAATTTCCTGTGCATTAAGGACGAGTTGAACTATAAATTTCCAACTTTAAATTTTTAGATCATTTTTTTAATTTTATTTATTCGGTAAAATAAACAGATAAACATTAAAATCTTACACTAAGTTATAAATATACAAGGTTTATAAATGTATAACCTACGACATTTTCCACAACATATTAAAAGTTATATCTAAAACGCGCTATTCTAAGATTTTAAAACAGAAAAGTAGTTAAAAGTGAACCTAGGCATAGATAAGCATGCAAACAACAGAAAAAGAGAGATAGAATGAGCAAATATTGAATTAAATAACTAAACTAACTATTATATTCTAAAATTATTTTGTTTGTAAGTTTTCTAAATTTTTGAGCAGAGACAAAGAATAAAGTTGTTTAAATAATTAATGAAGTTCAGGTAAAAAGTAAATGAACTTCTCAAAAAAAAAAACTGGTCCAATAGGAATCGCATGGACTTTTCAAGATTTTTTCGCTAATTCTATCTAACTGTATTTTGTCGTCCAATCCTGTATTGATGTACCTACCTTAGATGTATATCATTCTTACTGTGCATTTTGTCCTTAGGCGGTAGGTCAAAGTATGTAATAATTGTATTCGAAAAATGAGCAATATTTATGGGTAGCAATAGTTCCGAGCATATCTTCTACCTGGTGAGTACACTATAAAACTAAACGCACATTACAGCCGCAACGGGCCGCAGCGCAACGCATTTTCATACAATAAAGCGCGGTGCGGCTCGCATCTAGTGTGCGTTGGTTTATAGAAAATGTAGGAAAGTGATGAAGGAGGCGTTGCGGTGCGGCCCGCCCCAATCTGCTTTAGCTTCTTTATATTTTCTTTATATTTACAGTGAGGTCTAAAACCTCACTGTAAATATTTATTACGATTTGCAGGGAGCCAAAAGGTGTAGGCAAGGGAGAATAGGGATGATGACTAAAAAAATGTTTTTTGTCCGTAATGTAGATTATGAAAAAATAACGTACACGTATTTTTTCTTTTTTTACGGTATCAAAAGATTACGGCGATACATTGAGTTATAATGTGCCATGACGTCACTTGTATGTAGATTTTATACGTACTTGTGACGTATCAACCCCCACTCCCCAACTTTAATGCGTTGTATCGAAGTCATTTTTTATTAATATGATATAGCAAAAAATACGTGTCTAATATTTTTTTATTATCTGACTGACGGACTAAATATAATTTAATTTTTTTGACCCAGTCGTCATCCCTATTGTAGATACGTTATTTTGTAGTAACTATCTTCCCAATTCCCATGTGCGCAAAATACATTAATTTATTTATTTAAGCAGCGGTAGCCATTGATTACCAGTGATAACGTTATCCGCAGCTGTGACCTACCGCCACCCAATAAGTAAGTAAGTACTTATGCATTTATTTTATACAATTGACTTGTCCACTCGTGTTCTTCCCGTGCATAATATTATTGGAATATGCATGTAATTTTTTTCCACTTTTTCAGTAAAATACAGTAATAAGTAAGTACTTACTTATGCATTTATTTTATAAAATTGACTGGTCCACTCGTGTCCTTTCCGTGCATAATATTATTGGAATATGCATGTAATTTTTTTTCCACGTTGTCAGTAAAATACAGTAATGTAAATCCGAGAAAAGTATTAAAATATAAATTCAACTACTGCTTGTTGCTAAAACAAGTTATGAAACTCCAACAATTTTCTACTACAGTTCAAACGTCCGTTTCTTCAATGTGACCACGGTAGAAACGGACGATTTACCATGTTGCTGCTTTATTTGTTTTTTAAGGTTTTTTGAGCCCTAAATCATTATAATTTAAATTATTTCTTGTGTTTTATTCAAGTAAAAGTTGCACTTACTTAATTTAATGACATTTCAAGCTCTGCAAAGAATAGATTTTTATTCACACAGTTTTTATGTCACTTCCGTCATAGTCGAAGGCGACGCGTTTTGAGTTTGCATTCCGTTCCACCAAAAAAAACTCAACATATAATAATAAATTGTAAAATAACTAATGCATTAAAAAAAATTGAATTTGTTTCTTGACTACAATGTATATTTAACTAACGAATAAGTTTTGAATTACGTGCATATTCCCTATTGTCTTAAAATTAAGTTTTCGAATTATTAAGTTCGTTACATAAATTATTTTTTTTGAAAGAAGGAGGTCCACTTCGTGTATTGAGGAGGGAGGGGGGAGTATTGGTGCCTAAATTGTGGCCATTTGTGACTATGACTGAGCAGTGTTGCCATTTTATATCGTTATCGCATAAACGTAGCTGTAGATGTTATTTATTGTGTTCTGACGGTTAGAGGCTCGATGCGGTTCAGTGGTACGGATTATAGAGTTAATTATTTGTGTGAATCTTGCTTTGGATGCCTATAAATCCTCAAATATGTTTGACTATGAAGTTTAAAAGCTTTCATATTAAGGTTGCTAAAATTATTGTTGCGCCGTATTTATGTTGGTATTTACAGAAGTAATGTGTTCTATAATTGGTACTTCTGTATAATATTTTAGTTTTAGACGAATATTAGGTTATATTATTGTAAAATATGTTGCTAAAGAAATGTTTTCATTAAAAACATAGTAAAATATAAAATTAAACATTGCATAATTATATTTGTTGTTTTAAAAAGAAAAAATGTTAAACTATGTTTGTTTTATAGAAATAGTTTATTTTTATAGAAATTTCGTTTTTTCCAGCCATATTATGAAGAATTGTTTGAAACCCTCTCAGCATGAGTCATAGTGTGCAAGTGTGATGAGCAATCACACAATGATAAACAAATTGAAAACAATAAAATTGATCGCTTGATTAGATTCTAAATTAATTTTATTTTCAGACGTCAAAGTGGTTCGGAGATCCAAAACTGGTTTTCCCTTTGATTCATTAATCTCCAAAAAAAGGAGTTTTTGTTTTAATGTAACAACTTGTGCAAGATATTTGCAAGAAACTCAATATTTTATGACCTATTTAGACTAAACTAATGCAAAAAGCATTTCTGTGTGGTCGCAAAATACGGGGTAAAAAGGAATAACTGCCATTAGAATGAATTCATGAATTGTTTTTCTCGTGAATTATCATGCAGTAATTGTAGTTTAATATTGTGTAACATTTCAAATTGAATCTTGAATTAATGACTCAAGGCTGAGGGTAGTAGTTTGAGCTTCCCGACTTTTGGAATGTAGTGTACAGGGCAGCCAAGAGATGCAGTACTAAGCAAAATGAACACAACAATTTGTATGGAAGTAATAAATCAAAAGAAGGGAAATCAATATTTACATCCTTCCTAGCTACATGGTACACTACATTTGATTGGTCAGAATTTGTAGGAAATTTTGTAAACTTATGTTTATCTTTAGGAAATTGCTTTGCATAATATTTGTTAACTTAGACATTGTTGTGTTGGCGATGATTGAACTTCCAGAGCAACACTTGTGGCAACTGTAGATAGGATGGACTGTATCTAACAAATGTTTATAAATAAAATGTATTATAAGTGGCACCATGTTTCTATTGCTGAGTCACCCTTAACAACTTGCATTTTACTTATTTATTAGTTAAGAAAAGTCCTTGTTAACATAGCTCTTGTAACAATAATTACTATTGTATTACTGACATGAAGCTTCTTTGGCCGTCTGAAGAAAGTATTTAATAGTCTTCTGCAATCTGCCTAGCCTTTTCCCAACTATATTGGGGTCGGCTTCCAGTCTAACCGGATGCAGCTGAATACCAGTATTTTACATGGAGCGACTGCCTATCTGACCTCCACAACCCAGTAACTGGGTAATACGATATCCCTTGGTAAGACTGGTTGTCAGACTTTCGGGCTTCTGACGACCCGTAACGACTGTCAAAAATCCACGAATGACAACCGGGACCAACGGCTTAACGTGCTTTCCGAGGCACGAGTCTTCTATCAGGCGGAAACAAGGTTAAGGGGGCCATCAACGGTTGGGTCATGCCGGTTTTGATGTACTCTTTCGGCGTACTCAAACGGACTCAGACCGAACTCGACGCCCTGGATAGGAGGGTCCGTACACCGCTGACTGCATATCGAATGCATCACCCATGGTCATCGGTAATGAGACTGTATATCCCGCGAAAGTGTGGAGGTCGAGGCTTTTTAAACGCTAAGACCCTCCACAATCGCAAGATATATTATGCAGTCTCAGGGAATATGTCCTAGAAGCCGACGTGGGGATACATCAAGATTTGGTCGCGGTGGACAAGGTCCTTACCCCGCTCTCCTTAGCTAAAGAGAACTGGCGCAAGTAAGAGAACTGGAGCACTAACGATCGCAAGGAGGTATGGCAGAGTAAGGAGCTTTATGGACGCTACTTCCGGGCCCTACATGGACCCGATGTAGATTTACTAGCCTCCGTAGCCTGGCTGCGTTTTGGTGACCCTGGGGAAAGCGAAGGTTTTGTCTGTGCAATTATGGACGTAGTTATGATGACGAACAATGACTGCAGATTCATTGTGAAGGACGGCACGCTGGACATCTGTCGGGCATGCCACCGTCTGGGAGAATCAATCCGACACATTTTCTCCGAGTGTTCTCGTCTAGCTAACGAAGAGTACTTGCATAGACACAACCTTGTAGCCAAGATTATCCATCAGCAACTTGCTCTGAAATACAGTGTGGAATCGGAAGTACCGAACTGCAGGTATGTTTCGTAGTTCTCAAAAATCGAAATATTGTACTGTGTTCCATCCATCATCACTGACAGGACTATTGTTATCAAAAGCCGGATAGTGGTGGATCGAGGAGAGCGCCGCACAATGATTATTGACATAACAGTCCCGCATGACGGGAACCTCGTGAAAGCCGAGAAAGAAACAAAAAGTAGGTATCTTGACTTGGCTCGCGAGGTTGTCGACATGTGGGATGTGGACTCAGCGATCCGCCGATGGTCGTATCAGCCAATGGCTTAATTGCCAAGAGCCTCGACCAACACCTAAGGAGGTTATCGTTGGGCAGCTGGATTAAGAGCTATATTCAGAAAGTGTTACTCCTAGACACGGCTCGCACCCACCGGAGCAACTGGACAGATTCTCAGCTGGACAGATTAACAACTGGACAGAACGTGTACAGTCCATGACATAATAATTAAAGTGGATGAGTTAGGAATATGGACATTATAGGATATTATGAAAAAATGGTCTAGATAGGAAAGTGGACGACTTGCTCAAGAGGGCAAGGGCTGACTCTTTTCAAGCTTCGATTAGGCCCATCATTCACGGTTTTTTAAAATATTTGATCTGAAATTGATATAGAGATAGACCATCAAATACTAAGTAATAAAATAAATTCTGTACTTAACTACTTACTTACATAATAATATATTGAAGGATTGTTCGCTTTGTAGGAACCTATAGTGTTGTGAACTCTTTGATAACAATAAAATCTATGATTAATAGCTTTGACATTGAATGTCATCAAGTCATTTATTCAAACTAGGCTGAGAAATCAGCACTTTTCGAACGTCAAAATTACATAAGACCCAAAAACGCCCGCCCTTCACGCCGCCTAGTTGGTCTAAGTCGGACAAAATCAAAACTAGTGCTCGTGGATCACGACCCACGAGCACTAATCTAGTTGCATTCACAGATAATTTAATTGGTGCTGTTGATTCTGGTCACCAGGCAGACGTAATTTACAGATTTTAGCAAAGCCTTTGATAAAGTTTCCCATAAAATTCTATCTCATAAGTTGCATGCGTATGGTATCACTGGCAGCTTGCTTAAATGGGCAATTTCGTATTTGGTTGATAGATCTTTCTTTGTTGTGGTAAACGGTTACCAATCTAATGCATATAAAATCTCCTCTGGAGTCCCGCAATGTTCGCATCTAGGGTCTATATTGTTTATCTACTTTATTAATTACATTCCCCGCTGTTTGCGGCTCTCCAAGATGTTTATATAAGCGGATGACCTAAAGTTTCTTAGAATAGTTGAGGAGACCGTAATCACAGCGCCGTTAAGTTGGCAGCGAGAGCGTTCTCCAGGACGCCAACATAATAAACGCGTCTTGTCGCCCGTGCTTTATACGCCTCTCGCTCGCTCTCTTTCCCGGGTAAAATCAAAGGAGACGCACGCGCCCGTCTGCGTCCCAAACTCCTGGCGCCATTTTTATTATAACTAACTTCCTGCTACCTATAAGCTAAAACTGTGTTAACGCTTATGCTGTGTTTGATTTAAGGACATTAAATTGTTGTTTAACGAGTGTGCGGACATTTTCAATTCCACGAACCCCTACAAGAAGTCTGATAGAGACTCCTCGCTTTTACAGATGGACCATAAGTCTCATCGGATCCTATCACTATGAGGAAACAAAACGTCGGCCAAAGCAAATTTTTGATTGATATGCAGATACAAAATATATTATCGGACTGCGTTAACGAAAAAAAAAATCAGTCATGACGCTTAGAACGCCTACGGTCGTTAAAATTATCTCAATATTAGTTTTTCCCCGTAATCAAAAATTCCAAATTGAAAATTGGGTTTAGTAGTACAGACGCCAGCCCATCAACCTACTACAATCTGTCAAATTTTCTTTAATAGATTTTCAACTTTATCACTAAAGCATAAGGTTCCAAGTTGATTGGGAAAATTTTACAGTTTCGGGTAGGATGACGTGCTCGCGTCTGTACCTACTTAAAACCAATTCTCAATACAACAGTTTGTAAGACAGGCCTTATTCTATTGTCGTGCCTTTGTGTTATATACCTAGACTTCCTTGGAATAAACACTTTTTAAATTTAATAGGTACCTATATGTTTCAGTTTATAATTTTATTTTTTCACGACTGTACTCTGTCCAGCGGAGAATCTGTCCAGTTACTCCGGAGCGGGCTCGCATTGTTAGGAGGTTCCTCTCTCGTGTGGCTGACCCTGGCAGAGCCACCATCAGGGATTTTAATTTTGATAATACAAAAATTTTATCGTCGCTAATTAGTCGCCAAATATCTGAATTGGTCGGTCACTGGTTCAAAAGATATAAGGGTTTAAAGGTGGCCGATCTGGTTAGAGCCTACCCCAGCAGAGCCACATTTATATCTCAAAAACTAGAGCACCTAACGAAGTTCTGTTTTCTCCTATATTTAGTCGCTAAATATCAGAATTGGTCGGTCACTGGTTCAAAAGATATAAGGGTTTATATAGGTGGCTGATCTGGAGAGCCTACCTCAGCAGAGCCACATTTATATCTCAAAAACTTAGGGCACCTAGCGAAGATCTGTTTTCTCCCATATTTAGTTGCTAATTAGTCGCAATGCGTCGCCGGTGGGCTACTATTTTTTTATTATATTATGTATAATTTATATGTAAAAAATTAAATAAAGGAAATAATTACTATTGTTGATGTTGATAGTTCTACATAATATATTGGATTATGCAGTAAATACAGGTAGCAAACAGAATATAAATTTTATTATCAATTAGAAATTTTAAATCAAAAGATATTCATAATATTCACAATTTATTTTCTTATGTTTACAAATAAAACATAGACAATATTGGTTTTTATGAAATCTGATCAACAGTTACTTTTCTTAAAATTTTCTGCGCACTGGGTGTGTATGATTCACAAATAATATCACAAACAGTCTGCTCTACAAGTAGTTAGATGTTAGGACATGCTGTCGATGAGCGATGCTCGCATTGTTGATGTGATTGCTGAGGGTTTGGCATCATTTAGCTTGAACACACTTTCGATAACTGAGATTTCTGTCGATGTAGTGTCCAGACCACAGAATGCACACCAGTCATTGACCACCATCCCCGCGGCAATGACGTCGCTGCCTCTGTTCACTGTGCCCGCTACCAGTGGTACTTGTAGCAGAGATGACAACTCATCCTGGTCCTGGATTGTGGTTTTAGGATGCACTAGCCCACCACGATTACTGAGCGCGGCGTATGATCCGACCAGTACGTTCGACGCGACCGTCTGTCTGAACACTTCCACGTCAAGTGTGTCTGCGAGGATCTCCTCCGTGTCGCGGTCCAGGTCGGGGTGCACGAGCGCCACGTAGTCGTTGCAGGCGATCACGTTCCCGAGCGCGCTGAGCCGCTCCTCCACGCGCTGTACTTTGATGGTGTCCGGAAGACTATTTCTAATGTGTTGCAACTCTGTGTCTGTTGTCGATGACGGAACTAGCAGTCCGTTTTTGTTGCCCACCGTCATGCGGCCGATGATCCGGCACCCCGCGACGCTCATGTGCACTACGGGGATGGTCTCTGACAACTCTGCCTCGAACACGCTGTAGAAGTTCTCCGATCCACCGATTGCGACGAGGCAATAGGAATTTGTCAATTTACTAAACACCCCAACCTCGTTGTTGTTTTCGAATTGGACGCGGACTGCCATAATTTTTAATTCAAACTACTTGTATGTAATTACAAAGTATTTCACAACAATAACGCTTCACGTGTGGAGAGAGAAAAGAAAAAACACGGGGATCTTCGTTCAAATGGTTACATTTACGTCAGTTTGACAACTACATTAGCAGATAAATATCAATGTCATGTTCCATAAAAATAACAATTTGTCAAACATTAGTATAATGTGTCTCGGTCTTTCTTGGGCGGAAATTATATAATCTTTCTCATTCTTATGCTACGAAAATAACTTTTAATTATTGGAACGCGCTTAACGTCAGTGAGCTTTTTCAGCTGGGAACACATTATCGGGCGCGTGGACGCGTCCGTAAAGCAAAATTTACAAAGTATTTTATTGACATAAAAAAGATTGATTTATAAATCTTATGTCAATCAATGCCGTAAAGCCAGTACCCTAATTGCGTAATACACGATCAATCAGAATCTGATTTGTTTTGAAACAGATTGCTAATCCATTTGGTTTAGTTCGAAAAAAAATCTGCTCAACAACGTAAAACAGATTAGTCGTAATCGTTTACGAAAATGTGTTGCGCAATTAATTACATAGAGTAGAGGGTCTGCTGCGCCAACTTCGAAACAATATGCCACTGCGCCATGTTTTCGTGTTTTATAAACATGAAACATCAACACACACACCGATTTGCGGGCGTAGTTTAACAAAAAACTAAACTTATAACATTAACATGTTTGCCGCAATGAATGGATCACATCATTCACGTTCGCCTGCGGGGGCCGGGAGGGGTAAAGTGACTCATTTCGTGTTTACACGAAAACATGGCGCTGCGGACCAGTATGTTTTAAAGTACTCTGTGGTCGAGACCGATGAGCCAAGGTCCTCCGCGATCGCGACCCTCCCGAGTAAATAATACTCCCCCCCCCCGACTCTTGCTCGATGATGTTTAAAGCTAAGCTAAGCTAAGCTTTAAATTCCCCGATTAATAATAATGAAATATCCTTGATCCAGCCTGTCCCATCTTGCTGTCATCCCCCCAGTGACGCCCTAAGCCGAGGTTCGTACCCCACAAGGGGTGCCCTTAGCGAGCGCTCGCCAATTTGTTATTAGAAAAGTTTTTGCCCCTGACTGGAGGCTAGTGAAGTAGCTTAAGGCAGCCACAGGAAAGCCCGGTTAAGTACTCATGACCTCAGAGGTCAGCAACGAGAATGCCCTAGTTTAAAAAAAAGACCGATGAGTGTGCACGGTACAGGGATTCCATGGTATGCGGATGCTCCGGCTCTTCGGATACATTTCCCCCAAAAGTAAGGAATGTAAGATATTTAATCTAAAAAAAAAGTTAACTGATGTGATGAATGATGATGAATGGGCATAGGTTTCCATTGCCGGCCATTGAGTTGGGGGATGATATTTTTTTTACAGAAAGGTTACAGTATTATAAGCACTCACGCAAAGTTTCAATACGCGGAGACGTACACATTTTGAGAAAAAAATAATTGAAAATCATTTTTTTTTGCAATATTTATGTCAATCCCTACCGCAGATTATATAGAATAGAATTGTCGCCGTTGCATGTTTCGTTTTACGTACGGTTAAGTTGTCATACGTTCGGAAACATTTTATTTCATATAAATTTACGTAAATAATTATATTTTCAAAAGCTTTCATGCACACATATATTTAACAGTTTATATTTAAATTACAGCACTATATTTTCATTACGAGCTATTAAAATTATAATGTTTAGTGTTTACCGTCTTTTGGCGGCTTGTGGAACGAAACGTAAAAAAGACGCAAAAAAGGTTAGGTTCAACTTGTCAAAGAAACGAATTGATTGACCCCGACTCCACCTGTTACGAGTCTGTCCTACCCCTAGAGTGCTTTTATAGAGCCAGAGGCACCATCCTTGCCTCCACAGCTTCGGCTTGTTTTCAGATTACAGAAATTTCCTCAGAATTAAAAATTTAAAAAACTCGAAAAGGGGGAGGGGGGGCTCCGCAACTTTTCCTTTTAAGGGGGGTAGCAACTCTCCCCTCACCCTCCTCCCACCCTAAATTCGATAGATGGCAATGGAAACTCGTACCTATAACTGTGCGTTTGCACTGGCGAAACATTCACAACAAAACATGTTGAAATCGTTAGTTTCTGTCAAAGTTCCATACAATACTTGACAGGAACTAGAGATTTCTAATAATAGCGTCTAAAACAATGCGCTAGAAATATAATTATTTTAGTCTTTATGTATCACGTTTATAGTTTCTAGCGGATTTGAACATCACTAGCGTATACTAGTAGTCCGAACGCTCAAGGACGGCCCAAGGTCACGACCTCCGCGATTTCGACCGATAATTTGCACAGTTTAGTGTAAATATATAGTGTATTATCTATGGTGTAAATGTTGTACTATCCAGATACAAGTAGGCCGCAGCGCGTCCCATAATGACATGTGTTTCCAGCTTTATGAGCGCATTCAGTGAAAACAATATTTTGGTACAAACACACGTTCAACGATTAGTATCCATTTAATCTGTGTTCAACGACGCGTAGCGTAGCGTTACCGACTCTTGTGACAAATCACAAAAATTTAATTTTGACAAAATCTATGAGTTCTGCCAATAATTGTAATCATCACCTGTAAAAGTAAATAAAATGGATGAAATTATGTAATATTTTGTATTTCAATTTTAAAAACAAAATTAAAAGTATGTAAAATGTATTCGCGATGAAGATGAAAGATGCGGAATTTCATAATACTGAATTGCTTGGTGGATTGCAATGATACGGAGCTCTTCCCAAGTGATGTTATTCAAAATCTAAGGCAGGTTGTGATTGCTCCAATCGCATACACGCCGAAGATCCAACAAGCTTTACAAAAAATCAATTTCAGATATCACAGGACTTGTAGTTACTCGAATCTATTACGGGTAATAATTACCATATTAATAATTATTTAGTAGAAAAAGTCAATTCTGCTTCAAGGTCGCCATTGTTTCGATTTGGTTCGTAAGTTATACCGGTTCCCGGGTGTATCCGCAGTTGCAGCCCGCGAAATTCATATTTTCTTTTTTGGCAATTTGCAGGTCAATGTCAGGTTGTATTTTGATCATAATATGAATCGTGACCAAAACAAATATTTATTCACAGAATTGTAATCTCATTTGTTCCAATAGAGAGCGCGCAAAGTAGAGTTCGCGTTATCGCGACTATGTAGCCGTATCAGTTTTTTTTTTTACCACTGCTGATTCTCCTTAATACTGGGGCTACATTGTCGCACTATCGCGAACTAAACTCCGCGCGCTCTCTGTCGCACTCCGCTCGACGTCTCGCTGAGCAACAGAGATCACGCGACAATGAAGTTCGCTATAACGCGACAATGTAGCCCCAGAGTTTAATTGGAGATTTTTATGTGAAAGATCCCATCAAAATTATTATCTTCTGTTTTGTTCTTAGAATCCCTCTCGCTTCTCTTTAGGTCCAAAATTATTTATTATCTTTATTAACATCGATTTGCTGATTAGAATCTTGATATCATTACCTATTGTTTGCATAAACTAACCACTTATTTTTACTTTCCAAAACGTGACACACATGGTGTTGATCCAGGAATGTAATGTTGGCGAGGGTGAGACCTTGTTGATGTTCTGGGGCTACGAGCGCTCTGACAGCAGGGTTGCCATAAGTATGTCCACCGATAGCTGCACTTCCTTACATTTACCGGTAAGAGCACTTCAAATACCTACAAAAAAGTAGTAACGCCGGGTGAGGCAAAACATGTTGGTCCGGTAAAGTTATGTTTCCATCTATAAGTGCACATTCATTTATACACCCATGTTTGAACAAATAAATCGGGAAATGATGAGTGCAGCAACAAAAGTTTTCTTTTACACCTGCAACCTAACGTCTTTTTTGTATGTAGGCAACGAGTTAGTAAAACGGCTTCTATTACATTAATTCATCAACTGCATCGTTGGTCTAGTGCTCGCAAGCGCTACTGCTGAGCATGAGGTCCTGGATTTGATTCCCGGGTCGGGCAAAGTGTTATTGGGTTTTTTCATCAGAAATTCCTCAGTAGCAGCCCGGAGTCTGGATATGTGCCCGGTGGATTTCAATAAGCTCCCCCCTATTACATGGGGATTTTTGCAATCTTCAGCAGCTCCATCAATATTTTCGAATGCTAATCAATCAGTTTATGCGCCCTTGTTGAGCTGGACCAGCGTTGAGCCAAGCATTTTTGTCAGCGATATAATCCCCTAGCTATATGCTTGGCAGCATAGTGTGCGTTTTATACAAGATTTAAATTTCGTCTCATTTAGTTGTAGTATGTGGGGAGGTATCTATTTTATTGTAACATTTTAAACAGTACCCCATGAAGGATTATTGCTATATCCTTACGGTTCATCTAACTAGGAATACTATGATACGAGCAAGGCCTTAATTGTAATATAACTTTTAGGGCATTCCGACCAAATAGGTTAGTTTAGATTAGAACTGTGACGCAGAAGGAGGCTGCGGAAAGGGAGTGGGAGATTGCTTCCGCTAACCCGATCCGCAGCCAGCCCCGGATCTTCAATTTTTTTTAGGCGGGGCAAAAATTGAAAAATGCCGCTCCCGCCCACTATGTTTATTTTTACCTTTATCATCCATATAATTTCAGCTATGAGATGTCCAATACCTAGTTGATTGAAATTTGGACATAGCCTACATAGGCCTTCCAAATAATGCATCCATCGCTGTTCTTTCTGTGTGCCTATTTATTTACAGATTTAAAGACAAACGTGTAGAATATAGGTATATTTTATACACAGTACAGGATAGGATTTAAAATAAAAATATGTATGTTAAAAATCAAATATATTATTGCATTTGTGAATTGAAATTACAATTTTACTCTTCGAGCTTTTTGTTCAGCAATAAATCTATGGCTTTGTCATAATTTAACTCGTGTGCAATTTGTTTTTCTATCGCTAAGATTGCAAGACTCGATAAGCGTTCCTGGCTCATAGTCAATCTGCCTAGCCTTTTCCCAACTATATTGGGGTCGGCTTCCAGTCTAACCGGATGCAGCTGAATACCAGTGTTTTACATGGAGCGACTGCCTATCTGACCTCCACAACCCAGTAACTGGGTAATACTATACCCCTTGGTAAGACTGGTTGTCAGACTTTCGGGCTTCTGACGACCCGTAACGACTGTCAAAGATCCACGAATGACAACCGGGACCAACGGCTTAACGTGCTTTCCGAGGCACGGAGGAGTCTCGGTATGTAAAGATGGTCACCCATCCACAGACCAACCCCGGCAAGCGTAGCTTAACCTGACGGATCGACCCGTGCGGCAGTTACTACTTAGCCACGAGCTCCTCTGTTCCACGAGTTCCTGGCTCATAGAAGATCGCAAATAATTTTTAATTAGTTTTAGTTTGCTAAAACTTCGCTCGCTGCTTGTGGATGTAGTAGGAAGCGTAAGTAGAGTATATTCGCAGGGCAATACAAATATTAGGAAAAGCATCCAGCAAATCATGCGCATAGATCTGTTGCAACAGATAGAAACCGTTAGCCTTTTCTATATCACCAAATAAAAGCGGAGCTTGCTCTTTAAAAACGTAAAGTTCCTGGCAGAATTCAACGGGCGGCGCTTTAAATCTCGCTCGTATTTTCGAGCAGATCTGCTCCATACTTTCGCAGTTCTTCAATTGACATTTTCAAAATATTAGTAGATACCATTAAGAAAAGCAAAATTCAAATTCAGCATCGTAGCACAATCAAACCTCTTTTTAATTTCTGATATGATTCCATCAAATACCATCATTATTTTTTTAGAAAATAGTTGACCAGGTCGGAGTGTTTGTAATTCGTCTTCACACATCTCATCGAAATGTTTTTTACGTTTCGGAATTCGTTTGTTTTGCAAAATAGGGTCAACACCACTTTTTTCAGCAACTTCCCCAGACTCTTTTATCCAATATTCCATTGGATTTTGTCTCATTTTTTGCATAGTTTTGAGCAAACCATCCATTAGTGCGACGGAACGGGCAAGGATAATATTATCTACTTTCTGAATTTCTATATTCACTCGATAGATTTCGCGGAGAATATTCGCCCAAATAGGTAAATTAAGAATTAATTTGAAATCCGAGATGCAATAATATATTTGATTCCTGCGGGCGAGCGGGCGCGTGTTTTGAACTATGCCTACGCACCTCGCGAATAATAGAAAGAAGAAAAGAAAGAAAGAAATGTTCGTGCAGCACGTCTCACTCCGCGCTCTGGGTATCGGTCGAGTTGATATGGCCATGAAATTTCTGTACTTGTACTATTATTTATTCCGTGGTCAAAGTAGTAAATGATGAGTTATCCATTCGTCTGTAAAGTGTGAATTTGGCCGCCCTCTGAACTTGCCGCCCGGGGCGTAGGCCCCGGCTTTCCCCCCCTAAATTCGGGGCTGTCCGCAGCAGACGCACCCTCTTTCGGCCCCCCTAAATGGGTTCAGGGGCGACGGATCCGGGGAAATCCGTCGCCCCCTACTCCTTAGGACCCGAGATAGCGGCGCGTAGTGTTCCACGCGCGCCTCGCGCTTGGCTTAGGTCAACATTTAACTTCGAACGTCTAATATCTAATCTGAATTTGCATGAGACTAAGCGCTGGCTGTGATTGGTTACACAGACGAGTGTACCGAGCTCCCAGCGTGACAGGGAGTTGCGCTCCACTGCCCAACAAACGGATATAAGCTGTCGATTCTCCGGCATCTCTTCACCAGGTACAGAATGTTATTATGGCAGAATTTATTTTTTGGATAGAGCAGCGATAGCCCAGGGTAACGACCCCGACTTACGAGTTGTACGTCATGGGTTCGAACGTTACATTTATATTGTGTATTTTTTTTATCACCACTGCTTTGAAAACGGTGAAGGAAAACATAGTGAGGAAACCGGCATATCATAAAACCAAAAATTCGAAGACATGTGACATCTCCACGCGTGGATTACAGGCTATACAGCCCACCCCCTCGAAGGAAGTCTGTGCCCCTACAGTGGCAACATTATAGGCTGATTATGCTGTCTTTTTTGGAGGGGAGGTGTATGAGGCCTGCGTGTGTGCGTAGGCGCAGCGAGATATGTCGATTTTTTTAATTTCAGTTTAGCAGATATTCAGTGGATGACGTCGTGTAATTGAGTACCTATGGTAAGTAGCCCATCCAACTATTGGGGAGCTACCTATTCAACAAAAACTGTTTCTGCTGGAACTACGTCATCCTAGCGGCACTTTTTCTTTTCAATGGATGTAGGTACAAAACTTCTATGTATTAGTGTCAGGGGATGATTAATTTGACAGGACTAAACTAAAATGTATCTTCTGTCCTTTTCTTAATTAAATAGAAAGAAAAAGATGCAATGAACTTAAATTTAGTTTAATTTGTGAACAAGGGAATCGACACCACTGTCCTTCTAAGTTTCATTTATGTGCTCTTAGTATTAATGAGCAATGGCATAATTTACTACGACTGGACCAGTATATTGTACGTCTGATTGTAGGACTTTTTTATTAAAATGAAAAAGCAAAATAAAACATATTCCGATATTTAGTGTCTTACTGCAACTATTTACACGTAAAATTTCAGCTCATTACACTAAACAATTAAAGAGATATAATAAAAATACCAGAACAACCGCAATATAATAAGTTTGAATGACTACTAAAAAGCGGCCGTGCAGTAGGTACCTATGTAGAGCTAACCTTCTAAAATTTCCAGCGTTGTACCATTAGGGTTTGGTACATAACAGGTGGGCACACAATTCTTGAACAAGTTACTAATAAACTAATAACTCTCGTGATAAAAATAGATCACTTGTTTTTTTCTTAAAGTTATGAAATTATTACATCTGTATTGCATCTGTATTTACAAATGCATTTAGTTGTCAAATATTACAAAAAGTTGTTACAGTAGGTAATTATGATGTCCGATGTTAGGTAAATATGATGATATATTATTCTACTGCTTCCAGCGTACTAATATTTTGATGTTACAAGGTACAATTTGATTAATTAGGAAAAAAAACAAACATTAATACCAGCCGGTCGATTCTGTAAAAATCTCACCGTGAAAACTTAGGTGAAGAGTTTGTTTTTGCTTGGAATTGACACTATTGACAGCTCACTCCACGCTCACTTCAGCGAAGTTTTCACTGTGAGATGGTTATTGGTTACAGAATAGCACTGCATTTCAAATGTCGAATTTATAAACCTATATTTGTTATTTAATTTTATATTTAAGTCCTAATAAAAAAAACTGATTCTTTATATCAATGTCGTTTATTTATTTTCTTTCATGTTGTTCACGCATGATGTTGTCAACCTGCGTGTTGCAATCATATAACCTTTAGGCGCTCTTCCACCTATCTACCTACCTACTTATGGACACTTTTACTACTTACGCATCGATAATCAAAATTATCAAGTCACCTTCGGACAGCCAATGAGAGGTCCTCGAGGAATGTCTTCGAAGAAACACCAATAGGAGCAATTTACGAAGACTTCCGAATGCTTCTTCGCGGAACGTTAAAACCGCTCGTTTTTTCTTCACCTAACACACAATTTGAATCGACCTTGCTCTGTATAACTGCTTTTCTAAAATCTCAAGTCAAGACGAGTTCCTACTGTACAAGTCACTAACCTTTATGCAATAAACCATTTATATTACTAAAGAAATCAAGAAGTTATCATTTCACTCAACCGCAACCACAAATTCGAAGAGGAAGACGCATAACGCATGAACATAATTTGGTCCTTCATGCCGCATTCAGTCAGCGAACTAGCCCATCAAGTGGAGAGTCGTCGTGGACACGAACGAGAGACGCGCAGCTCGGTAAGACGTGCCAGCCAAGACTCCTAACCAACTTCCTCTTCTCTTGTGTTAACAGTGTTTTTCCTCTCGAATTCCAGTGTAAGATCAGACAAGAGTCGCAGCGGCTACAGCCTCTGCGCTCCAGACGCTGAAATCGGGTTCGCAAAACCGTGAGTACTCCAGATTTCTATATCCACCAAAATGTCTGAACCAGGTTCTACTCATCTAAAGGTTACTATTCCTAAATCTCCGTTAATTACACAGATTGACGCCCTCACGCGCAAAAGGGGAGTAATTAAAGGTCGATTGTCCTATTTGCAAAAATATGTTGAATCATTCCAACAGCCGTTAGATGCAAGTAAGAGTTTTGAATTTAAATTACGCATAGATAGTGCTACCTCTCTGTTATCTGACTTTAACGACCTTCAATCGCAAATTGAAGAATCGTGTGATAGTTTGGATGAACATCTGGAATATAGGGAACAATTCGAACAAAGGTACTTTAGGGTCATCGCGCAAGCTAAGTCTATGTTGTCTGAGGATGGCAAAATACCTAAAAGTTCCAATAACTCTGATCCGCTGCAACTAGTGAAGTTACCCACTATACATTTACCAACCTTTGACGGTTCTTATGAGAGTTGGTTAGAGTTTAGGGATACCTTTTTATCCTTAGTGCATAATTCCACACAAATAAGTTCGATTCAGAAGTTCCACTATTTAAAGTCAGCTTTGAAGGGTAGTGCTGAATTAGTAATCGATTCACTGGAATTATCAGCCAACAATTACTGTGTTGCTTGGGAGTTACTCACTAATAGGTTTAACAACAGCCGTCTACTTATACACAATCATGTAAAAGCTCTTTTTTCTATACAAGCTTTAACTAAAGAGTCACCCGTGTTATTGCGAAAGCTCGTCGATACGATGTTAAAACATCTACGCGCACTAAAAATACTCGGTGAGCCGACCGACTCCTGGGATACGCTCATAATTTACATGATTGTGTGTAAGGTGGACCCTGCTACCGAGCGAGAATGGGAACAATTTGTAACCACACAAATGGTACACTGTCCCATCGGCGCAAAGTTTGAGATAAAGGTCGAGGATTTAATTCGTTTTCTCGGACAGAAAGCAGATATGTTAGATAAGCTATTAGGGACGCATAGTAAAGGTACACACGATAGTAAGAAATACACTAATGCGGTCACTTCTAAAGTACACTGCAACGCTTCTTCGTCCGGCACTACGAAACCACTGTCACACAAAACACAATACAAACCTTGCCCTATGTGTAAGGAAAAACATCCGTTATTTTCATGCCAGAAATTCCTTGATCTGTCCATAGCAGACAGATATAATTTAGTCACGCAGAATAAATTATGTACAAACTGTTTGCGCTCAGGGCACGCAGTGAACGACTGCCCATTCGGACCGTGTAGGAAATGTTCTAAGAAACATAACACACTACTACATCGTAATGAGTCAGAGGATAACACGCGAAATCAACCTCTCTCATTAGTGGCATTAGGACAGTTTTCGCAACCCGCATTAGAATCACACACACATAATGCGAAATGCGACGGCAACCCCACCACGCTAGGGCTAGCCGCCAAACCAGTTCTGTTGTCCACCGTGTTAGTCGAGATAGCCGATATTCATAATAATTATCACACGGCACGCGCACTTCTCGATAGCGGTAGTACACGATGTTTTATCACAGATGCGTTATGTAATCAGTTACACACACAAAAAATACAGTCCACTTACAATATAACAGGTGTAGGTAACTCAGTTTCCCAGTGCACACAGACCTGTAATGTTACAATTAGGTCCCTGGTAGGTTCCTACACTACACACATATACTGTTTAATTTTACCTTCTATAACTTCACAATTACCAGCCGTGTCTTTATCTAAAGATGGTCTTAACATTCCTGTGAACATTCAGTTAGCCGATCCCTATTTCTTCGAGTCTCAACCCATAGACATATTGATTGGTGCTGACCTCTTCTGGGATCTTCTGGAAAATGGAAGATTCCGGTTGAAACATGGTCCATATCTACAAAACACTAAATTAGGGTGGATCATTTCAGGGTCTTTGAATACTCACATACATAGTTCTCATGTTTCATGTAACGTCACATCGTCATTGGATGAACAATTAAGGAAATTTTGGGAGCTCGAAGAGATAGGCAGATCGACTGATGTCCGCAGTAATGAGGAGCAGGCTTGTGAGGATTATTTTATAAAGACCACCACACGTGATTCTGACGGTAGGTTTTGCGTTTCCATGCCTTTGAAGGAGTCCCCTGACGCATTGGGTGACTCATTTTCTCAGGCAGAACGTCGTTTCTACGCACTAGAGAAACGCCTGCAACGCACACCTGCCTATAAACAATTATACATGCAATTCATCCATGAATACATCGCATTGGGTCACATGTCACGCATCTATGTATACGATAAACCACACTACGTCTTACCACACCACGGTGTATTCCGCGAGCACAGTACTACCACTAAACTACGAGTCGTTTTCGATGCAAGTGCAAAAACCACTACCAGTAAATCACTCAACGACATACAACGCGTGGGCCCAGCAATACAGGGTGACTTGTTTGCTATTTTGCTTCGGTTTAGACAACACCGTTGGGTAGGATGTGCAGACGTCGAAAAAATGTTTCGCCAAGTTCAGAAAGATCCGAATCAGCGAAATTTACTATTAATTCTATGGCGTGACAATCCCATAGACCCATTAGAAATTTACAGGCTCAATACTGTCACGTACGGTACCGCGTCCGCACCGTTTACTAGCGTACGTTGTTTAAAACAGCTGGCATTGGAATGTTCTGAGCCATTGATTCGCACAGTCATACAGGATGATTTTTTTGTCGACGATCTGGTGACCGGTGCTGACAGCATTGAGATTGTAAAACATATAGCTAAGGAAACAACAAAGGTCCTACAGGGTGGTTGTTTCCCACTTCGGAAATGGATCTTCAATTTTGATCATGACACACAAGAGTTCCCGTCTCATTCCAAGGAACTTTCACTCGGGGAAAACGCACATCACAAAACCCTAGGTTTAGGCTGGTATAATCAGTCTGACACTTTACATTTTCACACTGAATACACAAATGACAACCGGCCATTAACGAAACGCATCATATTGTCGGAAGTCTCTAAAATTTTCGATCCGTTAGGATTACTTAGTCCCTGTGTCATGACTGCGAAGATTTTACTTCAAAAACTATGGCTATTAAAATTAGGTTGGGACGATAAGTTACCTGATGACGTCACACACAGTTGGGTTCAGTTCGCAAACGGTATAGCGTTGCTGAGTGCATTACGAATACCGCGACACGCTATAGGTATCGATGCTACTCGTATAGAACTCCATTTATTTACCGATGCTTCACAAACAGCTTACGGCGCGTGTGCTTACATTCGTTCCATCACAGGCAAGTCCATAGTTACAACGAAGCTACTGTGCTCTAAAGGAAAGGTTGCACCCTTGAAACCCGTAAGTATACCACGATTGGAATTGTGCGGTGCCCTATTAGGCGCGCAGTTGTATGAAAGAATCGCAAAGTCACTTCGTTGCACATTTGATAGTGTCACATTTTGGACAGATTCCACTATTGTGATAGGTTGGTTACGCATGAATCCTAACTCTCTAAAGCCTTTTGTGCAAAATAGGGTCGCGGAACTACACGAATTAACAAAGGATATGCCCTGGAACCACGTATCTGGTAGGGAAAACCCAGCAGATCTAGTATCACGTGGTACGACTATGAACGTACTTAGTTCATGCACGCTTTGGTGGGAAGGGCCGTCTTTTCTTTCGGATCCGTCATTTAATCTAGCCGATCACAATAGTTTTGATCCCACAGGCAATACAACACTTGATTTACCAGAGGTTAGGTCTCAAGCACATATTCATCAAATCTCTGATAGGGATAGCGGGTTTCCATTCCATCGTTTCACTCGGTTCAGTCACATGAGACGTGTTTGTGCCTATATGTTACGTTTTGTGCATAATGTGCGAAATAAAGCTGCTAAACGTACTAGCTCATTGAACGTCAGCGAGTTAAACGAGGCACTAACTATTCTAACAAAGGCGTCACAGTCACAATCATTCCCCGACACTTTAGATAGCTTAACAAAACACAAAACTTTAAATCACTCACACAAATTAATTAAATTAAATCCATTTACAGATGAACAAAATTTGATTAGAGTCGGGGGACGTTTGTGTAATTCATATGAGTTTTCGTATAGTAAGAAGCATCCAATACTATTATGCAGCAAGCACACATTCACACGGTTGCTGTTTCACGCTGAGCATGAGCGACTAATGCACGCCGCGCCGCAGGCCCTCCTGTACACACTCAGAGAGACGTGGTGGCCGGTGGGAGGGAGAAATCTCGCCAAACAAGTTGTGCATAGTTGTGTTCGATGCGCTAGATTCCGTGCCAAGCCTATTACACCTATTATGGGTAACTTACCTGCGCAACGCTTGTCTCCAGGGTTCCCTTTTATGACCACAGGTGTGGACTATGCGGGACCAGTTCTCATATTGAACCGTAAAGGTAGGGGCGCTAGAACCGTGAAGGCATACATATGCATATTTATATGTTTCACTACTCGAGCGGTTAGCTTGGAGCTTGTAGGTGATTTGTCAACAGACGCATATCTATTAGCTCTCAAACGTTTTGTCTCGCGCAGAGGCAAACCGTCACACATTTATTCAGACAACGGAAAGAATTTCGTTGGCTTAATGAATTTATTTTCAAAATTCCTTTCCGAATGTTCACAAAATATTATAGATTACGCTACTTCACAGGATATTAAATTCAGTTTTATTCCCCCTTACGCCCCGCATTTTGGTGGATTATGGGAAGCTGGGGTAAAATCATGCAAACATCATTTGCGCCGTGTTGTAGGCAATTTGCACTTAACGTACGAGGAGTTCAACACTGTTTTGACACAAGTGGAAGCAGTCCTGAACTCCCGTCCTCTTAGTCCTATGTCCACAGATCCCCATGATTTTCAACCCCTATGCCCAGCTCACTTCTTGGTTGGCCGTCCGCTGACAGCGCCGGTCTGCGAGGACCTGATCGACAAAACTACACATCGTCTCTCACGCTATCAACGAGTGGAGCAGATTCGTCAACACTTCTGGAGCAGATGGTCCACAGAGTACGTTTCCGAGATGCAGACCAGGACGAAGTGGAAGGCAAGGCAAGCTGATCTAAAACCAGACACACTGGTACTCATTAAGGATGATCACGCACCGCCGCTGAAATGGTGTCTTGGCCGTATCATCAGCACTGTTCCAGGCAGCGACGGAGTTGCACGAGTGGCGGATATCCAGACCGAAAAGGGCGTCATAAGAAGAGCATTCTCCAAGATTTGTCCTCTGTGGGATAATGAAGCTGAGTGAACACGTTGAAAGAACATCTTTCAAGGCCGGGAGGATGTTCACGCATGATGTTGTCAACCTGCGTGTTGCAATCATATAACCTTTAGGCGCTCTTCCACCTATCTACCTACCTACTTATGGACACTTTTACTACTTACGCATCGATAATCAAAATTATCAAGTCACCTTCGGACAGCCAATGAGAGGTCCTCGAGGAATGTCTTCGAAGAAACACCAATAGGAGCAATTTACGAAGACTTCCGAATGCTTCTTCGCGGAACGTTAAAACCGCTCGTTTTTTCTTCACCTAACACACAATTTGAATCGACCTTGCTCTGTATAACTGCTTTTCTAAAATCTCAAGTCAAGACGAGTTCCTACTGTACAAGTCACTAACCTTTATGCAATAAACCATTTATATTACTAAAGAAATCAAGAAGTTATCATTTCACTCAACCGCAACCACAAATTCGAAGAGGAAGACGCATAACGCATGAACACATGTATTATTATCTACATTTTTAAATGTAATAATTTATATTTCTTACACTAAAAATATATAAAAAAAAACATCTAAATTATAAAAAATTGAGGTTCACCGGTGTCGGGAGCAGGCTCTAAGTTACCGGTCGGTGGTCAGGGCTGCAGAGACAGGAACCTCCTCACAATGCGAGCCGTATCGAGGAGTACTGCCTTCGGAATCAGGCCCTTGATCCAACCACCTAACGAGAGCCTTGAAAGATGTTGGTCGAGGCTTTCGGCCATCAGTCGGGCCGTTACGACAATCGGCACAATGATAGCGCACTGGTCGACATCCGGGATATCCTCCGTGTAGTTAATTCGGCTCGATGAAGGATAGACGTGGTCGTATGCCACCTACACTAAGAAAACAATACATTCTAACAATAGTAAGCGATCATAAGCTTTAGGCGGATGTGGCATACCTATATTATGAACACGGCTATCCTCTGAACATCACTATGAATGTGTATTAATGCATTAAAAAATTTACCTTCATACGTATAAGTTGTTTATTTAATAGACGATAAGTATTGAATAGGTTGTACATAACAATTTCAGATGAGCATATTTTCTTGTTTCATATTTTTTCGAGCTTAATTTTTATGTAGTCGGGTTTTAATTTTTTGAACTTATTTTTTTATTATTATTCCTGACCACTATGTAATCGTGAAACAGCGAATCCAAATGAAACGGATGAGCAGCGACAGATGCGAGCTCGCATAGCGGACTCGCTGACGTTCTCCTCGCCCGCGTCGTCGCTGCTGCAGCCGGCCGGCCGCTCCATGTCCATCCTCAGCTCCGTGTGTGCGCTGCTGCTCAACAAACAGGTGCCACTATTTGCTATGACTGGGTAGGTGCTTACATAATGTTTAGATAGAATAGCACCCAACTGTATATTTGGTTTGACTGGACCGGAGGTGCCAATACCTAGGTGGATGTTTCAACAGCCAGTCCCCGATTTGTTATTAATTTTTGACGAGAATTTCATACGCCAAAGTGAAGAAACTAGGTGACTCTGGACACCATCGTTTTTTTAACTCATATATGTATAGGAACGTACCTATCAATTTGACGACTAAGAGTTTTACGACATGTATACAATCGACTGTAAAGTTTGGTCCTGCACCGTCGTTAGGGCGCGCCAGTGGCGAAGGAGGTGACCAGTTTCACGGGAAGCCTTCGCTCGGACAACATCTGCCGAATCTGCTTTGGCGGTGAGTCGGCAGAGCGGCTGGTGCGGCCCTGCTCATGCAGAGGAACCATCGCCGCCGTGCACCGCTCTTGCCTGGAGCGCTGGCTGCTGCAGGCTGCTACCTCCTACTGTGAGCTGTGCAGGCATCACTATGTCGTCACCAGGAGTCATAAGTGAGTTGTTTTGAGAACCAAATCCACAATCAATCGGCTCGTTCATTTAATTTCGTGATTCTCGAATAACTAAAACTGAAATTAAAATGCGGTATCATTTATATGTCGGGAGTCTATTACAACTGCTTCCGTCCAGATGGTCGTGGGTGCGCTCGCTGACGGAGTGGGCGCTGTCGGGGCGCGGGCGGGCGCTGGCGGCCGACGTGTGGCGCGCGCTGGCACTGGGCACGGCCAGCGTGCTGGGCACGGCGCGCGCGCTGCACGCCTGCGACGCCGTGCTGCAGGCCGGCGCGCGCAGGGGGGGCGGCGCCGCGCTCGCAGCCAATCTGTTCTCGTCGTTGCTCATTGGAGTTATAGGTGAGAGGATGGTTCATGGTAGTTTTCAGCATTTGTTTTTCAGAATTTAGGGATTCAGATCAGAAGACTATTCGAAAGTTCCCTAATTCGGCCTTTTGCCTTATTGTTGTTAATGTCTCATTGTCTTAGATTCACCATAATCACTGCTGGGTCTTTCCATGGTCACACCAGGCGCGCTAAACGGTTTGCTGACTACGTGGATGCTGCTGAAGATCCAGGAGCACCAGCTGTCGTGGCAGGCGTGGCGAGACAGCACTCTGCACGTGCACGTGACGCTGGCAGACGAGTTGAACACGCTCACCCCGCACACGTCGGAGGCCACGGTGGTCGGCGACGAGGATGGGAACGCCACCGCTGACAGGAGCACCAATGTTGCTGACCCGTTTATGGTTTCACTCCCGTACAATCTGCCTGACCCGTGAGGTTAGGTGAGTTTTTTCTTAAAGTAAGATTTGATCGTGAGACTGAGGCGGTAGAATGGGTGCGGATGTTTAAGGACTGACGTTGGGACGCAACTGGGGCTATATAGTAGTTTGCGATGGTTGTCGAGATTGAGTTGATGGTCTTCTGCTAAGCTGATGTTTCTGAAATTTTACTAAAATTTTCAGTTTTTCGTAGCGTATATTGATACGCTACGAAAAACTGAAAATTTCACGCACGTAGAGTAAACCCGAGGTGGTGGCTCAGGGACCAATAAAATGGAACTTGCTTGGGAATTCAACACGATTTCTGTCATTAAATACGCGCCTATAGCATAACATATATATTATATATGTATAATATCACGATCACTTTTTCCAAAACTAATAAATATACGTTGGGGTGGTCGCAAGCGCTACTGCTGAACATGAGGTCTTGGGTTCGATTCCCAGGTCGGGCAAAGTGTTATTGGGTTTTTCTATCTGGAAATTCTCAGTAGCAGCCCGGAGTACGGATTTGTGCCCGGTTGATGGCAATAGGCTCGCCCCCTATTACATGGGACCTAAACATAACTGGCGAAATGTGGGTGTACCTACTACGGGTAGGTACACCTCTTCCCAACCCCTCGGGGAAACAAGGCGTGATGTTATGTTATGTTAATTTAGCGAAAATCTGGGACAAGGTTGAACTCATACAAAACGTCAAACGACTGACATCCTTTTTGTCTCGTCGCCGTCGTCGAAATTTATTTTTGTCATTGAAATATGTAATGTGATCATGTGACATAATAATTATCGATATTATGTACACAGAGTATTTAATGAAGAAAGACAGAAAGAGAGAAAAATAGGTTTATTTGTCACAGAAACACGTGCATAGGTACGAAAAGACAAGAGTAATCAGAAAACAAAATAGATCGGAGTACCTACTTATGAAATCACGAGTATAAAACGGAAATAGTCGGCAGCTGCACGTCATGACTGACAAGAAGGCTTCCACTCGGCATGATGCTGTGCTATGGGTCTCCACAGCACAGCGCTGCTTTTAGTGGTCACCCAAAAAAGACGTGGTACTTTCCGAAATCAAGTCAGGTTCAGTGATTTGTAAATAATAAATAGGTAACAAAATAAAATAAAATAAACAGTACTTAGAATATACTACAACTATGCAACGAATTATATGAATAAATATGATTAAATAATATAAATATTAATCCGCAGGCATCACCGTGCGTGCATAATGTACCTACCTGTAACATTATTATTTTTACACGACAATATCCAGTGTTCGGGTCAATCACCGAACAATAATAAACATGTCAGCGTAATTGCGACACCGCGCTTTATGCCTTGAATATTTTATGTATTACCTAAGTAAAACAGTCAGTACGTTTTCGGATAGCATATCGGGCGCGACTCAATCTCACCTCATTCACCTCATTAGTTTTAATCTTTATCCCATTTGTATTACTGAAATATACCTATCTTTAATCTTAGTTTATCTTGATCTCACCCCAACCCCGAACATTGGTCCTTCGAGCCATCGGAGCGGGACCATTACGCGTGTATCTAAGTTTACTGTGTGAGTGTCTCGCTTGGAACTTATTACCAGACCCTGACAAACAGAACTGAGTGGAATAACTTTCCAAAAAGTTCATCATCCCGCTGATCCTGATTGAGCCTGGTTTTTACGAAAGCATCGCGTCATCTCATCGCGCTGTTACTCCAGGTTTGTTCTTGCAGCCATCGCAAGGACATTATGTGTGTATCGTTTGTGTATTGTTTCGCTCGCACCCTCACCTCCGCGTCGCCTGCGCGCGTGATCACAATATAAAAAAGTACCTACAGCTATTCGGCTAGGATTTGCCGTCCCGACAAGTCCATCGCTTTCGAGGACACGGAAAAGGTTGAATGCGTAGCAGACAGTCTCGAGGCTCAATGCTCCCCTAGCTTCCAACCAGTAGACCGAACTCATCTCCTAGAGGTCGACGCTGAGGTCTAACGTAGAGCCTCTCTCCCTCCGGTCGAAGACCCTGATAGTCCTCTGCCTCCCGCCATTCCAGACGAAGTGCATGACATCATCAAAGGTCTGAACATGCCCTAAGCAATAACATCTTTCCACAAGCATGGAAAGAGGCCACGGTCATCGGCATACCGAAGCCCGGCAAGCCAAAGATCGAGCCGTCGAGTTACCGCCCCATCAGTCTGCTCAAGGTACTCTGCAAAGTCTATGAGAGGCTATCTAAAAGCGTCTCAAAGACTATGCCAAAACCAAGGGCCTCATTCCCAACGAACAGTTTGGGTTCCAAACCCAGTTCTATAGCCCACCGGATTATCGAACACATAAGCGCTGGCTTCCAACGCAGTTTGATAACCGGTGCAGTTTTCTTCGATATAGCGAAAGCGTTCGACAAAGTCTGGCACAACGGCTTATTATATAAGCTCTACAACCTCGGTGTGCCAGATCGTCTCGTGCTCATCTTACGGTACTTTTTGTCGAACCGCACCTACTGCATCGAAGGAGCGATATCCTTCCTCAAGGGTCTGTGCTCTCCCCGCTAATCTTCACGCTATTTACCAGCGATATCCCAAAGAGTAGAAAGGCGCAGTTGTCTCTGTTCGTAGACGATACGGCCATCTACTACAAGGGTTCCGGCTCTGACTCGATAGCCCGCACTCTCCAGACCTCAGTCGACAAGCTCGGTGCCTGGTTTAGAAAGTGGAGGATCGAAGTCAACCCAGACAAAAGCCAAGCGTCAATAGTATCCAACCGTCCCTATAACAAAGAGGGTTGGATACATAAGTGGATAGTAAGGGTTAACTCCGTATTGCCTGAGGTACAGATACCGAATACATTTGTTCTGCATTTTTTCCACCATGAGACTATATTTAGTCTCATGGGGGTTCCAGATAATGATAAATGATAAATGATTTATTTCTGCAAGTAGGTTTGTACAAACACTTTTACACGTCAATCATATTTTAAAAACTAGATGAGGTCGGCGTTTCCTATCTGACTACTCTGAGAAGAAAGGCCGAAACAAACTCAGAGGTCACAGTCTCTTTTAAAGTCCAGACATAATCTTGGTCAGATCATGTGAAGACGATGTAGATTGATGTCTGAAATGGTCTTTTGAGGAAATAACCATTCAGATTGAGAAGACCTGTCCAGTCAGTGCACGCATTTGTCAGTTATCGTGCAGCTCAACTCAGAATTTAAGGAGCTCAACGATTCGACGAACAATACCAAAGAAAGGACGTTTGGGTAGGCCACATAAATTACTCAAACTGCCAGACCATGATAAAAACTAATTGACAACAAAAAAAAAAAAAAAAAAACAAAACAAAAGGGAATATCTGCATAGTCTTCACATTCACAATAATTAAAATAATATAATACTTTAAAGTAAATATTCATGTCAATGAATATATAACATTCATTAATGTCAATGTGTATATAATAACCCGGAAATAATCTTGGTCAGAGCATTTCAATTTGAGGACCATGTAGATTTGTGTCTGAAATGGTCTTTTGAGGAAAGAACCATACAGATTTGAGTGGACCTGGCCAGTCAGTGCACGCATTTGTCAGCAATCGTGTAGCTCAACTCAGAACTTAAAAAGAGCTCAACGAATCGACGAACAATACCAAAGAAAGGACATTTGGGTAGGCCGCATAAAGTACTCAAACTGCCAGATTAACATAACAAAAACTAAAAATAGCTAAATATATGACCCACATAGTCCTCACATCATAATAATAATATTATACTTCACAAAGTAAATATTCATGTCATTTTGTATAGAATTTAAAGTTAGCAGAAAAACAAACAAAATTCAAAATGAAAAAAAAAAAAAATATATATATAATAAATTGGAGCAGCTCAATCCCAAGCCTTTTTGTCCTCAATGAAATCTTTAACGGTATAAAACGCTTTCTGGCACAACTTACGTTTAATGAATGATTTGAATTTATTAAGGCTTAGGTCTTGTACGCGGCTTGGAAGTTTATTATAAAAGCGTATACATTGACATCTGAACGAGCCACCTATTTTCTTGAGCCTTGTTGTAGGTACAACAAATTTGTGTTTGTTCCTAGTATTTATGTTATGGATATCACTGTATTTTTTAAACAAGTTTAAATTTTTATGGACATATAAGAGATTTTCAAAAATATACTGAGAAGGCACAGTCATTACATTAATCTCCTTAAATTTCTCTCTGAGAGAGTGTCTCGGACTTAATTTATAAATTGATCGAACAGCTCTTTTCTGCAAAACAAAGATAGTCTGAATGTCGGCGGCATTTCCCCACAATAGAATACCATACGACATTACACTATGAAAATAGCTAAAGTACACTAAACGGGCTGTCTCTATGTCTGTTAAATTACGAATTATGAATAGCACTGCTTTCTAACCTGCTCCTAACCAATGCGTTATATAAGGATTTTACCGCTTCCGTGTTATTATAGTCGCGTGTTATTATATAATTTCGTACGTACACGGCGTGTTCGTCCCGTCATGACCTATGCGGGAGCCGTCTTTGCACAAGCCAAGGCCCACCATATTCATATGATGTACGCTCCAAAATAGATTCCTTCGTAAAATCACCGTTGCCCCCTGGTACGTTAGGAATGAGGTCCTCCATCTCGACTTAAAGATCCCCACAATCCACCAATTTCTAAAACGCAATTCCAAGCGTTTCTTTGAGTCCGCCGCCAAACATCGCAACCCTCTGGTTGTCGAGGCCGCCAATTATGTCCCTATAGAATCAGTCAGATCCGCCGCCGAAGCAAATCCTCACCGACCCAGACGACCCCATAACCCTCCTCCAGGAGAGCAATAGGGCCACAAGTACAGTGCACAAACACAGACACCGAACCGCATTCCGACCTCGCCGCCGAGGTCCTCCGCGATCGCATCCGTCCCGAGTAAATAATACTCCCCCCCGACCCTTGCTCGATGATGCGCCAGCCCGCGTAGATGATGCTGGGCCAGTACCTTTAAATTCTCGGATTAATAATAATGAATTATCTTTGATCCAGCCTGTCCCATCTTGCTGTCCTCCCCCAGCGACGCCCTAAGCCGAGGTTCGTACCCCACAGGGGGTGCCCTTAGCGAGTGCTCGACTAGTTTTAATTAGAATAGTTTTTGCCCCTGGCTGGAGGTTTTGAGTTTAGGAAAGCCTGGTTAAGTAGTCATGACCTTAGAGGTCAGCTACGAGATGCCCAATATAAAATGAAAATAAGCTAGGATTTTCAAGATGCTGTTGGAGCTGCTAGTCCGCGGTTAAATATGCGGTCTTTTTTTCCTTATTAAATAATGTCGTAGGCTTATAGGTAATCGTAGATTGCATTTATATCTTGTTCGTTTTCACGGTTTAACACAATAACATAATGCAATGGATAATTGCTTTTGATTTGAAAGTTACTCAATATAAAAAATACTGATGAAACACTACAAAAAAAAATCGTAATATATCGATAGCACCAAAACTTAAAGATTATACAAATAGCGATTGACTGCTGCACTGCGTGTCGCGGGTTCGATTCCCGCACGGAACACATATTTGTATGACCTACAAGTAGTTGTTCCGGGTCTGGCTGTTTGTTTATGTGAGTTTAAATGTTTGTAAACGCACAACACACCCACAATAAAAAAAACCTAAGTTTGACCATTGGAAATTCATAATGACGCCAATATATTAGTAGATTACCAAACTTGTCAAAATCAACAATTATGAAATCAATGATAGACCTTTCTGACACTATTGTAATAGCAGACTTGAAGCCCTGCACCCATACCCTAAACGTATGGGTAAAATAAGTTACTTTTCAAAAAATTCAAATTCAAAAGTCATTTATTCAAACTAGGCTGAGAATCAGCACTTTTCGAACGTCAAAATTACGACAGTCCCCCAAAACGCCCACCCTTCATCACTTCCTAGTGCTTTTGCTGGGAAGAAGAAGTGGCGCAACAAACTCCCCAGCAGCACAGCTGTCTGTTCAGTTAGGAAAAAAAAAAGATTCTATACAATAATTTATAAGATAATTTACATTACGCAAAATACAATTTAAATTATAAATTAATAGCCATATGACAGCTAGCACACGCCAATATACCAACCAAAAACATCGAGAACTATACTCAAGCAGAAATAAAAATAACTAAACGTAAACAATATCTAAAAAAAGAAAATAAAGCCTCCAGGCATAAAGGGCGTGCCCGCTTACATAGAGCTGTAACTAGAAGTTATAATTGATAAACTAGGACCATCGAGGTAAAATAAATAATTGTCGAGGTCGCTAGCTAACCACATATTGCAATACAACTCATTAAAAAAAACATTGTAATGAGTAGATTATGTCAACAATAAATAAAAATAAATAGTTATTTATCCAACATGTGAGGAAAGTTCGTTTTTCCTATGAGTTGAAATTTTGAGTCTTGAGCGAACGAAGGATTGAAAAATAGAATCACGAGCGCAGCGATTGATTATAAATTTCAATCCTGAGTAAGCGAAAGACTCAACAAAACGAATAGCAAATGAACTTGCTCACATGTTGCATACAAAACTTTTCACCACAACCAGCAAGAAAGTATTCAGTCATCATAGGTAAATAAATTAAATAGACACAAAGCAAATCAAAATAATTCTTTATTTTTTAAAATATCTTTAAAACTTAACATAAAAAAATCAGGCAAGGTTAGTTTCTGAACGGGATCATTACTTTCCTCACTGTTCAAATAGTGAGGAAAAACCAACTTTCCTCACTGTTCAAGCAGTGAGGAAAAACCAACTTTCCTCACTGTTTTCGTAGAGGAAAGACACTTCTTTCGTACGGGAGTGGTGAAATAGTTATTTGTGCAACAAGAGAGCAAAGTTGTTTTTTGCTGCGAGTGTTGATTTTGAATCCCGAGTAAGCGAAGGATTCTATAATTGAATCACGAGCGTAGCGAGTGATTCTAGGTTAGAATCCTGAGCGCTACGAGGGATTCAAAGACACGAGATGCAAATAACTTTGCTCTCGTGTAACACATACAACTTTTCACCTCAGCAGCGAGAACATACAACATGTAAAAAAAAACCTGTCCGATCCGTGAGGGTATTCTTAGGTATCGTAAGTTACTGTGAGCATATTTATGTGGAAATTTTCAGGAAAAAAGAATCCCCACATTTTTTTTCAAAGGTGAATTTTACCAAAATTTTCGTTTGGTGCGGGCGGCGGCCGTCGTAGTACGAGTTTTGCAATTTTTTTATGGATTTGGGATAATTTTGGAACTAAGAATGTGAATTTTAAATACCAATAACTTTTTTACTATAAATACTCGTAATAATAAAAAAAATACTCTTTTGTAATTTTACTGCAGTACCACATGCCCTTTTCGGATCGGACAAGGTTTTTTTTTACATAATCTTCATCATCTCGTATTTTGCAGCCACCATCTTGGATTTACATTTTGACCACACTATCGACTTAAGCACTCTCAAAACTTTGAAAACGATACCCATGATAAAAAAACTTGAATATTTTCGCAGCCACCATCTTTGATTTATATTTTGACCTCACTATCGGCTTTAGTACCCTCGAAAACTACGAAAACGACACCCATGACGAAAATGTGAAAATTTTCGCAGCCGCCATCTTGGATTTTTATTTTGACTTCGCTATCGGCTTAAGCAACCCTAAAAACCATAGAAACGATACCCATGAAGAAAAATTTGAAAATTGTTGCAGCCACCATCTTGGATTTACGTTTTGACTTCACTATTGGCTTTAGCAACCTTGAAAACCATAGAAACGATACCCATGAAGCCAAATTTGAAATTTTTCGCAGCTGCCATCTTGGATTTACATTTTCACCTCACGACCGGCTTTAGCACCCTTGAAAACTATGAAAACGACACCCATCATGAAAAATGTGAAAATTTTCGCATCCGCCATCTTGGATTTGCATTTTGACCAAATTCACATTTACTATCTCACTCCGTCTTTCTTTCTCTTTGAATCAGAAGAAGACAGTCGCAAGCGCCTTTTCCCGTGACGATTTCTGCCAATGCACTCTTACCGCAAGCCGCCTATAGAACTTCGTTCCAAAAAAAAAAAAACAGAATTTAAATAAAACCTTATCCTGTGAATCCGAACGTTTTATTGTTGGTTTCATTTTTGGGCCTACTAGAGGAATTTTGAAATCGAACTTCGAATAGACTTATTTCTATGTCTCGCTTTTTTCGTATCGAAGTGAAAGTGACAAAACTAATTGAGGTTCAAATCTTTAGAATTTTGTGAGTAGACCCAACACTATTCACGGCATTTAAAAAAAATAGTTAAAAAGTTACTTTGTCTCACGCTCGCAGCAAAATCGAATTTTGCTCACTGTTTTTTGACAGCAAAACCTGCTTGTTTGAGGTGCTGAGGTGAAAATAAATTTACATAAAAATTAAAATTATAAACTCATAAAACCTGTCAGTAGGTAAACTAATTCTGGAGAAAGAACATTTAAACATTGTCTTGAGTTAATCACAGCGACCAACTATTCTTATAATTTAAGTAGTCGTTGATAGAATAGTATGCCTTTGAACAAAGGTTGGACTTTACTTTAGTTTTAAACGCATTAAAAGGCAAATCTAGCAAAGAAGAGGGTAGCTTGTTATAAAAGGTTATACCAAGCCCAACAAATGAGTTATGAATGTTATGAAGCCGGTGAAAGGGAGCACGTAGTTTATCCTTACTTCTAGTGTTAACATTGTAAATATCACTGTTTTTAACCGACTTCAAAAAAGGAGGAGGTTCTCAATTCGACGGTGTTTTTTTTTTTTTTTGGTATATTTGTTACGCGATTACTCCGCCAATTATGAATTGATTTTGATGATTCTTTTTTTGTTTGGTAGGGCATACTTCAGAAGTGGTCCCATATAAATTTGGTCAAGATCTGAAGAAGGGTTTTTGAGTTAGCTTCAATAATACATATTTTTTCCCACCTAGCATATGTGGATGATATTCTAATAGTTCCTGTCACTGTAATTTACTTGGTATTCAAATTTTTGTGGGGGTTTTGTGTAGGTACCACAACTAAAAAGTGAAAAATAAAAACTTTTTCACAAAAAATAAAACCGACTTCCAAGAAAAACACTACAAAGTGACAAAATAACTTTGATTTCGGAAGTCGGTGGCAAAAAAAACTAAAATTAAAAACCCAAGACACCGACTTCCGAAATCAAAGTTATTTTGTCACTTTGTAGTGTTTTTCTTGGAAGTCGGTTTTATTTTTTGTGAAAAAGTTTTTAGTGTATAAGTGTATATTCTGCCTAATATACAAGATGTTGGCGAAGATGTATTGTGATGCCACTGTGAGGATACCGATATCTTTGAAAAATCTCTCAGAGAAACTCGGGCACCTAGCTGGTAAATTGCTCGAATAGCTCGTTTTTGTAGGACAAATATATTTTGAATATCTGCAGCTTTGCCCCAAAGCAGAATACCGTAGGACATAACGCTATGAAAATAACTAAAATAGACTAACCGAGCTGTATCAACGTCAGTGTATTGTCTTACTTTTCTGACGGCGTAGGCGGCCGAACTGAGCCTTCCCGCTAGGCTCGATATATGTTGGCCCCACTGAAGTTTAGCATCTACTGTTATGCCCAGAAAAACTGCCGAGTTTACAGTTTCAAGCACCTCTTTATCTAAGACGATGTTGGGTCCTAGATTTCTTACATTTGGGAGGGCAAACTTTACACATTTCGTTTTCTTGGCATTGAGAACTAGGTTATTTATCGTAAACCAATCCGTAACCATTGACAGTGCACTGTTTACATCGTCAAAATCTTGTCTATTCCTGTCTACTTGTACAACTTCACACATATCCTTTAAATAGCTGCTCCATACTTTCCTGATAAACACAAAAACAGTCAAGATGTATCGCTATCATATTTTTATTTAGAAGAACATTTATGGTACAGGATTTATACAACAAATGTTACTGTACTCAGGCTAAGGAAAATAATAACTTGTATAATTAATTATTAAACACTACTTGCAACCCGCATACTGAAGATTCTATAATGAAACATATAACCTAGCTGCGTTTTGGTGACCTCTTTGGGGAAACCGAAGGTTTTGTCTGTGCAATCATGGACGAAGTTATGATGACGAACAATTACCGGAGATTCATTGTGAAGGACGGCACGGTTGACATCTGTCGGGCATGCCACCGTCCGGGAGAATCAATCCGACACATTATCTTCGGGTGTTCTCGTCTGGCTAACGAAGAGTACTTGCATCGACACAACGTTGTAGCCAGGATTGTCCATCAGCAACTTGCTCTGAAATACAGCCTTGTGGAATCGGAAGAACCGTACTACAGGTATGTGCCCGACCCATTGCAGTTCTCGAAAATGGAAATATCACATTGTACCTACTGGGATCGATCCATCATCACTGATAGGACTATTGTTGCCAATAAGCCTGATAAATTGGTGGTGGATCGAGGAGTGCGGCGCGCAATTATCATTGTTATAGCCGTTCAAGCGCGCTAAGTGACGTTTGTCCCTTTATCGTTTTGACAGTAAAGCACGCTAAGGGACAAATGTCATTTTTTTCCTTCCAGTACGATACGACGTCATAATATATCGGTTTTTTTCTAACACACGATGTTTTAATACCTTTTCTCTTTTCTACTCAAATCTAAATACGTTTATTCATGCTAAAAATACGTCAATAGTATGGTTCATTCGGATTTAAAAAATAATGTCAAAGTCAGTCGTTGGTTCTCGTGCGATAAGCGGAAGTGTTTTCTTTTTTATTTATTTATTTATAACAATCTTACCTACACTATCATTACAGATCCAATGTGACAGAGTGGCCTTACTAACTAAATCCTAAATCTACACCTTATACCTAGTTAAAAATAACTTATTACATATAGTGTAGGTAACTTTTGCGAATTCACTCAAGTTGCACCACAATACATCAACCCTCCCGTGAACCTCATTCACCACGCGTATGGCTCTAGTGAGAAGAGTTCTCGCCAGGAGGTTGGTCCTGGCTGTAGGCACAGAGAGCAGGGGCGGGCGTTGCCGCCTCTACACGTACCGGTCGGGCACGTACAGCTGTAGGTGTCGCAGCACTCCCGGGTTATGCGTCACGCCACGTAGTAGTTTCACTACATACGCTACGAGCGAAAACTCCCGTCCTACTCTTAGAGTGTTATACCCTACCATACCCAGAACAAATAGTGTAGGGTACATCAATGGGTATAATGGATATACCCCATACAGCTTGTAATACAAGTGTCTCGTGAACTTATTTTGGATACGTTCCAACATAACACTATAGGTATTTCGCCTCATGAGGAGCCCAAATGAATGCGCTATGTTCGAGGTGACTTCTGACTAATGCGTCATATAGTACCCTTAGTGTCGTGATGTTGGTGAATTCTTGGGACTGCCTGAGTACGAAACCTAGGTTTCTGTATGCCTTCTTACATATCTTATTGATATGCTCACGGTAGGTTAGTTCCTGAGAGAAGACTACCCTTAAGTCTCGTACCTGAGACACTCGTTGCATCGGCACATCCTCAACCTTGTACTGATAACTCAAGGGAGTTCGCGCGCGAGTGAACGACATCACCGAACATTTAGCAACATTATAATGCAGTTTGTTCTCATTGCTCCATTCGACCACTCTGTCAATGTCTTCCTGTAGGCGTTCACAATCCGAGTGATCCCGAACCTCGAGCAGCAATTTCAGGTCATCTGCAAACAATAAACAAGTTCCATGTCTGACGACTTCCGGCAAGTCATTTATCATTACAATAAACTCGAGAGGCCCTACATTGCTGCCCTGGCTCTCGCCCGATCTCGTGTAATACGGTTGAGATACACAGCCATTGTAGTCGACATATTGCTGGCGATCCTTCATATAGCTAGCGAAGAACTGTAGCAGAGGTAGTGTACATCCAATTTTCGCGAGCTTCCTTAACAAGATGTCATTATCCACCGTATCGAACGCCTTTTTAAAATCGAAGTACGCAGTATCTACCTGTACCCCCGAGTCTACTGCCGGCACCACCTGTACCATAATGTTAATAAGGTTTGTAGCAGTGCTGCGTCCAGGTCGGAACCCATGTTGCGCATCTGACAGACGTGCACGCATTTGTTCCTGAACGGAGCGCTGAGTAGCTGACTCGAGTACTTTAGCAGGCGTGGACAGTACAGCCACCGGTCTATAATTACAGGTATCTGAACTTGGTTTTCCTTTAGGAACCGGAACAACGCGCGTGATCTTCCACCTTTGAGGGTTTGTTTTGGTTTGTTCTGTGCAAGTTTTTACATATTTTCGATTGTCGGTGAGTATTTTTATCGTATGTAGATAGAACCCTTACCCTTCCACCATTAAAAGTCATAAAATATATATGTTACTGATTAACTTTAAAAAAAAACATTTTTAAAGTTCAAATAATGATTTTTTAAACTATAGTCAATGTTTAAAGCTAAAAATAAAAAAAAATGTAACTAAATGCTAACAAACACTTGACACGACTTGAAAGAGTAATTCATAAGCTTGAACAAAAACATTACTAGAGGTGATTCATGTTAACAATGAGTCACCAAAAAAACATTTTATGAGCTTGGCCATCTGGCGAAGCTCTTATCTCGCGATTTTTTTTCGAACCGGTGGCGGTGGCGGTGGTACGTAATTATGAACCGGCGCGGCAGCGCGCTCACGGCTGAGCGGATAACGGTCCCGCATGACGGGTAGGTACCTCGTGAAAGCCGAGAAAGATAAACAAATTAAGTATCTTGACTTGGCTCGCGAGGTTGTTGACATGTGGGATGTGGACTCAGCGATCATTGTGCCGATAGTCTATCAGCCAATGGCTTAATTACCAAGAGCCTCGACCAACACCTAAGGAGGCTCTCGTTGGGCAGCTGGATTAAGGGCTTGATTCAGAAAGCGGTACTCCTGGACACGGCTCGCATTGTTAGGAGGTCCCTCTCTCTGGTGCCCTGACCGCCGCCGGTAGCTTGGACCCTGCTGCCGATACCAGTGGGCTTGTATTTTTTTATTTTTAAGATGTTTTTATTTTTTTTATTCTAATATTTAAAAATATAGTTTATATGTATTAATGTAAAATAAAGGAGATACTAAACAACCTAAATCTTATATTTATATTTGAGAATTTTTTCGCAATTATGAAAATGTATTTTTACAGTTTTATTAGGAATAGAGATTTTTGTAGATTTTATATTCTGCGTGTTTGAAATTATGTCAAAATGTGACTGTGAATCTCATTGTTTGGATGTAGATGGGCGCGGCGACAGTGGCATCCAGGATGGATTAACTTTAGTGCGATGCGTTCACATGTTTTCCCCTTGTTCTCAATTGAATCTTCTATATACCCCTCTGTTAAAGCACTCGACTTCCATCCTCCATGTCGCTTGAGAACAGTTAAGTCCGCTCCAGAATCTGCCAAAAGGGTACTGTATACAGTTTGATATCCGGTAACTTCAAATAAGTAGCGATTTCTTGTGGCATGTTAGAAATTTCATTTTTTCCCATAACTTGTTTGAAGAACTTGCCAACTTCTCTTCATAACAGCAGGACGCAGGTCCAGGTATTTCTGTACAATAGTTTTGTACTCTCCTCGGATTACGAAGGATCGGTCAATTTTTGTTTTTGTGTCTGTCAGCTTTACTAACAGTAAATCATCCGAGTGATTTTCGACATCGACAACAATCATTTTTAAAAGTTAATTGCCACGAAAAGCTCCATGTACTCCGAAAATTAAAGCCACCTGTAACAAAACCGAATGTGAATATGACAAGTATCTATCGAAATACAGGTTACAATAAAATGCGCATTTTAAAACACTATGGTTATACTTCTAATCCACCATATACTCGTACATAGTAACTTACTTTTAAATAAATCCATCAGACATCCTCTTCAGATACGCTATTAATTTCGAATGTGTCCAGTTTTACATCGTTATTAGAACCGACTGTTGATTTTAGCATTGAGTAGGTACTCCAAAGAGTGGAAGGTTGTTTTGTTTTGGCTAAGTACTGGATGTAGGCCAAAAACAAAGATTCTGAAAAATTCTTGGCGCCTCTTGTATTTCTCCATTCAATAAAATTACCATAGGCTTTCAGATATTTCTCCCGCAAATTTGCAGGTAATAGATTATCCATCACACTTTTTGCGTCAGTTCTAATACATTCAGGAGTTAATTCTATACTTTCACTGTCACTTGAAGAATTAATTTTTCAAAACAAAACCATGAATTTCTAACAATCTGTGAAAATTGTCGAAAACGCGGGCTGTAGTTTGCGCGTTTTTAATTTGACTTCATTTTTTTTTAATTTTTATATTAATAAAAAAAAAGAAATCAAATTGGCGCGACTATGGGCCGTCGTACCAGCCAGTCTTTATTCAAACAATTTTTGCGTTCGATTTCATTGGCGTTGAACACTAAGATGTTCCAAATTCAAAAAGTGCGCGTCAAAGATAATTGCGGCGCACTTATAAAGAGGATTAAAAACTCATTACTGCCCGCTTAAAGTTTCTTATAGAAAACACCACCTTTGGGTGCACTTAAAGGCGAACCAAGTCGTCCTTTTCGAATAGATGGAATGAAAAAAGTATTTTCTAGCAGTGTAGTTAACTGTACAAAAAGGGCTAAGCAGAAATCCTGAAATTATTTCATCAAAATATTCAAGATTTTTCTTCCAAACGATTGGAAATTTAATTGGTTGTTTGTTGTACAAGTAACAAATAAAAAATAAAAACTGCTCTTTGAAAATATTTAAAATTTAAAATTATGAAAATATTTTTTTCTACTTTTGTTTCAAAGCGAGCTGTCATTATAAATTATTCCTTGGATTGATCAGAGTATTCAGTGCAATATCATGTCGTTAACACCTGAAGAATGTACACTGATTATTACCATGGTACAAGAAGGAAGAAGTCAGCGTAGCATTGCTAGAACAGTAGGAGTATCTTTATCAACGGTTCAAAGAGTAGGTACTCCAGCGATTTCAAGAGACCGGCATGAACATCAGGAGACCTGGGGCGTATTTTTATAAATTCGTCATTCCAACACGATCCCATTGTCATTTTGCTAGAAGTTCGTACCTAATCTGCTAAATTCATAATGTTCGATCATTGTATTCCACAAACACGATACTCGTAACGAATTAAAAGCAATGACTGCACAATGACGTTCTAATGGTAGGTCACTGATCAAAAGAACTGTCAAAATGTTAGCAGATTACCGCCTAAGTCAGCCATTCATTTTTCATACGAGATACCAATAGATACCAATAGATGCCATTTCTTTTAATGGAGTGTCAGTGGCTGACCATTGGAAAGTCATAATGACGCCAATATGTTAGTAGATTACCAAACTTGTCAAAATCAACAATTATGAAATCAATGATAGACCATTCTGACACTACTATAATAGCAGACTTGAGGCCCTGGTTGTTTTTTCGTGATATTGCTGAATTTAAAAATGCCGAAAGCTATTAAAAGTGATGCTCGAAACATTATTCTAAAGGTAAAACCTTTTTTGAAGAAGAAGCTCGGGCGGGTTCTCCGATTATTCCATTTAATCAATATACAAACGAATTTCCGCAGCGACAGGTTAGTGTTGTCAACTTTCTTGTTATAAATTACCCGATACTTAACTAATTATTGAAGTCCACGAAATATTCGTTTCTATTCTTCCTGCAAGTTAGCGTAACGGTAACGTACATCTATTAGGTAACCTGCTAAGTGAGTGAGCAAACTAACCTACCAGATTTCAAATTTCTACTAACATTTATTTTATATACTATATTTCAAAAATAGTTAAGGAAGCCAGCAGCAGAAGAAACTGGTACAAACATTCGGACACCAGGCAAGGAGACAAAATGTAAAAGTGGATTTGTGCATGTTGATGATTTTGACATTGGAGTTATACGGAGGAAAGTACATGAATTTTATTCTGCTAAAAAAGAGGTCCCTACGGTTAAAAAGCTTCTAGAGGTCTTAAAGACAGAAATAAATTACACAGGACAGCGAGAGAGTCTGCGAAAGCTGCTTCACAAAGTGGGATTTCGTTTTAAAAAATCTCAATCCAATGGGAATTTTGTTACGGAGCGTAATGAAATATCAGCTTGGAGTATAAGTACTTGCATGCAGTGGATAAAAATAATAAATCTCCCCAGCCCCAGCCCTTAATTTATTTAGATGAGACCTATATTCACTCTTCGCATACATCGGGTAAATGTTGGCAAGGAGAGGGTGAAGACGGAGTATTGGAGCCTGTATCGAAAGGGCAAAGATATATTATTGTTCATGCGGGAGGAGATACTGGATTTGTTACAAATGCACTAGGTACTTGTGTTAAAATCAAACACAAAAAGTGGTGATTATCATGACGAGATGGATAGTACCAACTTTAAAAAGTGGGTTATTGAAAAACTTGTGCCTAATTTACGAGAGCCATCCATAATAGTGATGGATAATGCTCCTTATCACCGTATTTGTGTGAATAAAGTCCCAAATACGAATTAAAAAAAGATATGCAATTATGTTTGACCCAAAATAAAATTGACTACGGAGAGAATTTTACAAAACCTCAGCTTTTAGAAATAATGAAGAGAAACAAGCCTGAACCTGTATATGAGATTGAAAAAAAATTAGAAGACAATAGACACAAATGCTTATATTTACCACCTCTCAATCCCATTGAACTCATATGGAGCACAATGAAAAGAAAAGTTGCTGATGTAAATATTGAGCACAAAAATGCTGAAGTTCCCCGCCTAGTTAGAGAAGCTTTTGACGCTATTACAGTTCATGAGTGGGCACAGCATTGTAAACACGTTCGCAGGTTAGAAGGAGAGTACTTAAAACATGATTTGTATTTAGATAAACCTTTTATTATAGAAGTGGTAAGTGACACTGAAACCGAAAGCGATAGTGATAATGATGATAGTGGTACGGATATAAGCGGAGTATGGCCTCACAACCAGGATGTTGTGTATGCAGGTTCATCTAAAGATCACAATTACTGTAAACCTGGTTTTAATAAATTATTGTAAAGCAATTTGTTTTTTTTAGTACACTACACTACCACGAGGTACCACTGCTAATTATAATTAGTCAAATGTGGTGTTAGGGGCCGCCTCGAGGGACGGGGACCGTACCTAATACGGTCCCCGTCCCTCGAGGCGGTTAAGAGAGGACGGGGTTGCGTTGCAGCACGGTTCGGGGAGATTGTCGTGGTAGGCGCGTACTTCTCCCCAAACCGAACTCTCGCCGAGTTCCACAACTCCCTTGCGGAGTTGAGAGTCGTCGTTGTCGGGTTCTGTTCCCTCCCCGTGCTCGTCCTCGGGGACTTCAATGCCAAGAATGTGGCTTGGGGTTCCCGGTATACGGACACACGGGGCAGATTGGTGGAAGACTGGGCGCTGGAGACAGGCCTGGTCGTCCTTAATCGGGGTTCTGTCCCCACGTGTGTGCGGATGCGGGGTGAATCAGTGGTGGACATCTCGTTCGCTAGCCCCGCTCTGTCGCCGCGTGTCATTGACTGGCGCGTCATGGAGGGGGTGGAGTCGTATTCCGATCACCGGTACATCCGGTTTGACGTCTCCGCCCAGACCTCGAGCGCGCCGGTCCGACAGGCCCCGAGTGGTCCGCGGTGGGCGCTGAAGCAGCTGGACCGGGAGCTCCTCCTGGAAGCCTCGATAGTGCAGGCCTGGGTGTCATCACCGGACAGGCCTGCCGACATCAATGACGAGGCGGAGTGGTTCCAGGAGGCCATGTCCGAGATATGCGACGTGGCAATGCCCCGGGTCCAGCCCGGACGTGCTTCGCGCCAGGTGTACTGGTGGTCGCGTCAGCTGAAGACACTGCGCATTGCGTGCGTTACTGCGCGACGCCGGTACACTAGGCACCGCAGGCTCCGTATTCGACCTCCGGATACGGAAGCCATTCAGGCGGAGCTGTACGAGGGGTACAGAGCGGCGAAAACCGCCCTCCAAGCGGAGATCCTGCGGGCCAGGGCACTGGCCCGCGAGGAGTCGCTGGAGACTGAACAGAGACCCGTGGGGACGCCCATACAAGATGGTGCGGGAGAAACTCCGCCCATGGGCTCCCCCGCTGACGCAGAGTCTCCGGCCACAGCTTGTGGGGGACGTGGTGAGCGCTCTGTTCCCTTCGAGAGGGGAACATGCCTCCCCACCCATGGCTCCGCCTACTGCGGTGCCCGATGCGGACCACACCGCCGACGACGACGACGATGCTCCGGAGGTGACCGAGGTAGAGATGAGGGTGGCGGTACGTAGGCTGAATGCCAGAAATACCGCCCCAGGACCCGACGGCTTACCTGGGAAAGCCTGGGTCCTGGCCTCAGAGGCTCTCGGGCCTCGACTAAGGGGGCTCCTAAGCGCATGCTTGGAGAGGGGCCAGTTCCCGTTTCGTTGGAAGACGGGGAAACTGGTCCTCATCAAGAAGCCGGGGCGCCCTGCGGACTCTCCGTCCGCTTACCGGCCCATAGTACTGCTCGACGAGGTGGGCAAGCTCTTTGAAAGAGTCATTGCAGACCGCCTCGTCGGGCGGCTGGTGCGGGTGGGGCCGGATTTGGCGGAGAGCCAGTTTGGTTTCCGCAGGGGGCGCTCCACGGTGGACGCCATCATGCGCGTGTGAGCCCTCACGACGGGGGATGCGGTGGCTCGGGGTGGGGTCGTCTTGGCGGTGTCTCTAGACATCGCCAACGCCTTCAATACCCTGCCCTGGAGTTGCATCAGGGAGGCACTCCGGTATCACCGGATGCCGACCTACCTCTGTCGTGTGGTCGAGGCCTATCTGGCAGACAGGGCCATCATCTACCCCGGTCACCAGGGAGAGTGGAACCGGCGAGAGATGTCGTGCGGTATCCCACAGGGATCGGTCCTGGGGCCGCATCTGTTGGACATCGGATACGACTGGGTGCTGCGCGCCGACCTCCCCAATGGCGTCAGCGTCGTTTGTTACGCTGACGACACGTTGGTCCTGGCGCAGGGGAGGTCGCACCAGGCGGCGGCCGAACTAGCGACACACGGGGTTGCGACAATCGTGGCCAGAATCCGGCAGTTGGGACTCGAGGTGGCCTTGCACAAGTCTGAGGCCATGTGTTTTCATGGTCCTCGGAACGCGCCACCGTCGGGTTCCCAAATAACGGTAGGAGGGGTTCACATCGGCGTCGAGTCGACGATGAAGTACCTGGGACTCGTCCTCGACAGTCGGTGGAACTTCGTGGAGCATTTCCGACGTTTGGCTCCCAGACTGGACCGGCCCGGGGCTGCCTTGAAGCGGCTCCTGCCCAATCTTGGGGGTCCAAACGCCTCCTGCCGGAGGCTATACGCGGGGATCGTGCGGTCCATGGCCCTGTACGGGGCACCGGTGTGGGCGCATTCGTTGAGGCGGCGGCCTGCCCGCCGGTTGAACGCGTCCCAGAGGGTCATGGCCACCCGGCTGGTCTGGGGATACCGCACGGTCTCCGGTGAGGCGGCGAGCCTCCTTGCCGGATTGCCGCCATGGGATCTGGAGGCAAAAGTCCTCGCGCATATTTGGGAGTGGCGCGGGGAGGCGAAACGCCGGGGCTTGACTCCGATGCCGCGAGAAATCGCGGCACAGCGGATAGAGCTCCGACGGGATCTCATGGCGTCATGGAGAGTGCGATTGTCGCAACCCAGTGCTGGGCACGCCACTATTGCGGCGATAAGTCCCCTCTTTGAGGAGTGGCTGGAGAGGCGCCACGGCGTCCTCACCTTCCGCCTGACGCAGGTCCTCACCGGACACGGCTGTTTCGGGAGGTACCTGTTTCGGATAAGGCGGGAGGAAACGCCCGGGTGTCATCACTGCGTGGATCGCCCGGAGGACACGGTGGAGCATACGGTGGAGGTATGCCCGGCTTGGGCAGAGCACCGCCGTGTCCTCGTGGAGGCGATCGGTGGCGGGGATCTCTCGCGTCCGGCCCTGGTCCAGGCCATGGTACGAAGCGAGAGGGCATGGGAGGCCGTCACCTCCTTCTGCGAAGCAGTAATGCTCGCGAAGGAGGAGGCGGAGCGCGTGAGGGAGAGGCAAATTTCGCGCCCTCACGCCTCTAGCCGCCGCAGGAGGAGACGCCCCGGGCGTCGGGAATCGATCGCGGATTCCCGGCCACCGTAGGCGCGGGCTTGCGGACGGTGAGCAATGGGTAGCTCGCCGTCCGGTAAGGACCAAGCCCGGGTCGACGGCGCGTTGTGTTCCACGCGCGCCTCAAAGAGTGTCAGCGAGTGAAGGGGTCCGATGAGACCATTGCCTGCCGGGGTTGCGGGAAAGTCCGAAAGGGATACCGTGGCCCCCTGGCATTGCACAGGCAAGAGAAGGAACACGGGTGGGTTTTAGTCAGTAAGAGTCTGACACGCCCTCCCGCTCCACCCAGAGCGGGAGGAGTCATTTGATGATTTCCCACCCAAAAAAAAAAAAAAAAAAACAGTGGTTAGGTACGGTCATAACTAAATGCTAGACATCCAGGTAGGTACCTCTTGCAGGGTAGGCACCTACTTAACTTCGCATTAAATGAAAGTTGTATCCCCCCCGTGGAATATTTTATCTGCTGAATTTCCACTTCATTGGATTACTTTTTAGATAAAGCCAATTCTGAGAGACTAAACTGTTAGCGTACCTACGTAACTGTAAATTATCAAATTCTTTTTATTTATTTTATTATTTTTATATAGGTATCATTGTTTTTAATTTGTAAAAACTGTAAGTCTTATTAAACGATTATGTCGATTTTGAAAACTTACTCAATTTTGGGCACCTCATATTAATTAGCAACACTGAATCGACGGTGCCGTCCTCTTTCAGTTTACAGATAAGTTGGATAAGACTGTAAATTAATGTCAATCATTGATGTCAATTCGTTCTAATAACAGTAAAATGTTAAATGTCAAATTAACACAAAAATGTCAACAAGGTTGCAGTACCAAAAATTAAATATGTCAATTGGATTATTAGCATGTCAATCAGTCAGTGGTTCATCAAGGAAGTCGTCAATTGTGTAATAACTTTTTTAATGTAATATTTCTTTTATTTGCTCTTTTGAATTTGAAAACAGTTATATTTTGAATAGCATTACGTACTTTATTGTATATCTACCTTATTTATTATATATTTATAATACCAAAAAAACTTTTTTGCATTAGTGCGGTTTTTGTATTGATTTATGTATTGAGTCCTTATTGGATTCTTTCTTTTTATACCTGCATACCCATAGTTATTCCCGGAAAAAAATAGACAACCCAACGTTTTTATAACATTTAAAAAAAAAAAAAACATTTTTGAATTTAAAATTAATCGTAGTCTGGCCAGGAATTTTTTAGCCAACCGATTCGCGATATATTTTTTAAATTACAAAATTTTACATAAATTACGTTTCATCCTTTACTTAAAATTCATTTCACATGCAGGTCGTTCCTCTAGGGATCCTCTACTACAGGGAGAGAGCCTATGTCAATGTTCTATAACTTTATCAATAGGTACATTTCTGATATCAAAGTAGATAATTGGGTATGTTATTTTGTCCACAGATACTTGCAAGTTTCCTAGACAACTGAGATATCAAATCGCAAGAAATTACAAATGTAAAGAAATATTTTCAGCCAAAATTATCGTCTAGAAGCAGTGCACTACCGAGATCGCCGAGAAAAGATAATTTTATTGCTGTGACTATGGTGGCCACTTCGTTCATATGCTTCGTGCTAACAACCAGCCTTTGTTTTATCATTTTAACGGGTTTGGTAGTATTTCGGTATATGAGAATCAGTTCGGGTGCTATCACGTAATCTTTAATACTTATATAACGCATGACGCGAGGAAGTTAGTCTAGTGTGGCGTACCCAGGGGAACGCGCACGACTAACGCCATGCCTTCTTTTCTTCACTTTCCATCTGAGTCTCATCCACTCTATTTTGAATACCGTATTTATATTACTATTTAATAAAAAAGGGAATATTTTTTGCCGTAATCCATTTCATGTTTTTTTTTTGCTTTTTTGTGTGTTTAATAAAATAGGCAAGTACCTAGACCTACCCAAGTCGATAACACGTCTAAATTTTCAACATGGCTAATCTCTAGAAACATGTTATTTATCTATGTTTTATACCATGTTATGTTATAACATGAAGGTGTATCCACAATGTAATGGTGGCAGGGACATCGACGCGAAAACTGTTACTATGGATTCAGTACATGAATCTGAACCATGATGATTCTGAACGTTGACATTTTTGGTCAAAAAAAAAAAACAGACGTTTCATAGAAAAGTGCAATACCTACGCGGTCAAAATGTATGGAACAGATTACACAGACTGTTTTTTTTTTTAATAACCGACGACTAATTTCAACGCATGTAAGTAAGTAAGTAAGTAAGCATGGGGGATCAGATTCATGTACTGAATCCTTGGTAACAGTTTTCGCGTCGACGTCCCTGCCACCTGTATATAGTGTGAACCTTCACATCACCACAATTCAGTTTGCGGCGTGAGGTATTTTTTAATATAACAATGATATTGTTTTGGGTCTAGGACATGTCAAAATGATTGAATTGATGAAAACAGACAAGTAGTTGATCATGTCTTAAGAGTACCTATGCTACGTAGTTTCAAACATCTAGATGACAATATATATCTACCTATATCGAAACATTTGATGGGAGAATTTTGGTCGATGAAGATTGTAAAGTAGAATAACCTTAGTCCATTCAGTAATAATCGGTGATTTGAATGTTAACTTCGACATCTCAATAAGGTTCACTTGCGCGTTCATGGGTTATCCTAATTAACTCGGGTCAACAGCTAATTCAGGGTTAAACAAATAATTTCTTGTGCCACCAAGTTACAGGTAAACCTAGAGTTAAACTTCTAAATATTTAACCCACCGATGTGGGGAGTTATGTTGTTGACCTCTGGGTTAATGTAAGTAGGGTTGCCAACCCTACTATAATTATAATATAGTATCCTGCTATAATAGAGGTAAGGTGAAAAAATATAGTAGGTGAAACTACTATATTTTGATTTCAATACAAAAAGGCGAGATGATGGCAATAGGATCAGTATTAATCTTATAAAAGCTAAATTAATTTTATTTTGTAACTACAATTTAAAGTGTAATAATAGTAATGAGACATTTAACAAAACCTGTTAATAAAGGTTCCTAGGTAGCAAAAAATATGCATTTAAAAAATAAAAAAGTTTTTGAAACATACTTACCTTTATTTCCCTTTTTCGTCATCTAATATATTTTTACAGACATTGGTTTCCAAAATACTATATTTGATATAAAAAGTAGGCAGCCCTAAGTGTAAGTAATGTCAAAATAAATTGACGTCACGATGCACAGACGCCAGTACCTCAACCTACCCGAAACTGTCAAATTTTCCCAATCAACTTTGAATCATAAGCTATAGTTATAAAGTTGAAAATCTATTAAATAATTTTGACAGATTGTCGTAGGTAGGTTGATGTGCTGGCGTCTGTCCCGCTGTTAACTTATTTTGTATTTTATATTGTTCGACGTTATAGTAAGTGACAATTCGGTTCTATGTCAGCAGGCAAATATTCACAAACTCATAAAAAATACAAATTATAAAAAAACAGACGTCAATCAATAAATTAAATCACACATACAATACGATTAAAATGAAATTTCATGTTACAAAATTAAAAAAACAAGAAAGTATAATTATTACGTATCGATAAGTACGAGTAGTGTACAGACGCCAGCACATCAACCTACCCGAAACTGTGAAATTTTCCCAATCAACTTTGAACCTGAACCCTGAAAGAAATAGTGAAATAGAGAACATGAAAAAAAGAACACTAAAACCCCTTCCGAAACAATAAAAAAAGTGATAAGAATACAAATTGTACAAGTTCCTAAATAAAATTTGATCACATTTGAATTTGAACCTTGTCACGTGAAAATTGAATGTCTAGTTCCAAAGCTTGAATATGATCTAAGATTCTGAATTCAAGCTTAGTGTATAGTATATATATGCAAAATAAAGAGATGTTTTTAGTTTTTACCTTATGAAGAATTTCGTTGAAAATAAGGGGAATGGGCAATGATCATATTTCGTTTATATTGTAATCTAAAAACCATTTTGAGGAATAGGGTTCCTGCGGTCCAACAAATATTCTAAGTTTATTGTTTTTGTTTTTCAATCATGTTCGTCCTTAATATGACCTTTATGATGTCATTATTCTAAAAAGGCTTGATTTAATTACATCAAGAGTAAAAAAGGGACGGTAAGCGATACGATTCTATTTGCTTTCATATAAAAAAGCCAGTTTATTGAGTTTGTTTTCGTCATGACTTATAATGTACTATGTAGTTTAATACTTTGATGATGATCTGCTCGCACTTGCGCGGTTTTTTAATCAATGCCTATAACAGACAAATTAACCTCGGATGTATAAAAGATAATAATGATGTTCAGGTAAATAAAAACGTTTAAAATACCCCACCAGCATCGGTAACAGATTCACGGACATACAATAATATTGAGTGTAACTTTGAAGGTTCATATGTCTTTATCCGATGCCCAACACGGTTTTCGACCAGGTCGCTCCGTAAATTCGAATTTACTGATTCACGTAGACTACACATCCCGTGGCTTAGACATCGGTGGGCAGGTTAACGCTCTGTATTTCGATTTCCGGATAGCATTTGACAGAGTTGACAACGATGTGCTTTTGACTAAGCTGGGGGCCATCGGTTCCTCGTCCGGTCTTCTTAACTTCTTTTAGAATTATCTGCGCGATCGTAAGCAGTTTGTAAGACACGGCTGCTTTGAGTCCAAGCCTTATAATACACGCTCGGGTGTAAGTCAGGGATCCGTGTTGGGGCCGCTTCTGTTCCTGATCGTGATCAATGACCTCATAAATAATGTTAAGTTTGCCAAATGATTGCTATATTCCGATGACCTTAAGCTAGTCGTACAAATCCGAACGGACGAGGATTGCAAACTCCTACAAAGGGACATTGATGCCATCTATGAATGGAGCATTGCCAACAAATTATTTTTTAACACAAGCAAGTGCTATACGTCATGACATACGGTAGAGGGTTGCGGCCAATTCATTATGACTATAGTTTGGGTAGTGACGTGATTGCTCGTGTCGCCAACATAAAAGATTTAGGAGTGACTTTCGACCGCTGTCTAACTTTTAGGACCCCGTTTCCACCCTCGCGAAAGAATCTTTTAGGCGCTTGGGTTTTGTTTTGCGAAACGCTCGTGACTTTCGCAACCCAAATGTTGTTAGGCTGTTGTACGCCGCTCTGGTTCGAAGCAAACTCGAGTCCAGTGCCTGTGTTTGGCACCTCTATAACGCGACCCAAACTCTGATGCTGGAAAAAGTACAGAAAACTTTCCTCAGATGCCTCTTCCAAAGGTTATACCATCTCTTCCCGTATATGTACCTTACCAATTATCTTTTAGGGATGTTGGGATTCAACTCATTGGAGGTGAGAAGAGGCCTTGATCAACTCACTGTAGCCTATAAGACCTTACGGGGACGTATCGACAGCCCAGAGCTCCATGGTCTTTTCTGCCGACTATTTGTGCCCGATAAATATATCGGACACCGTCAGAGCCACCGGCACAATCTGTTTGCGCAACTGCCAGCCAAAACTGTTGCCAGAGTCGAATCCCCAGTCTGTCGTACTCTAAAGATGCTGAATGCCCTCCTGGCTGCCAACCCTGAATGTGATGTGTTTGCAGATGAATGGATTAAAATTATGCGTATATGTCTGGTGTTCTGTGAGAGAAAGTATGCAAAGGAGTCCACTGTTCCATGTTAGTTTTAAATTATATTATTGTCAACGTATTTTTTGTCTCTATGTTAATTAATGTAATTGGTGTTGTACCGTTTTAATTAACTATAAATAAATAAATATCTTTTAAATTTGTGGGTGTAAAAAAATACAAAAAAAATCTAGTGATCGGTTTTTTCATTACTCTCGATTCCTGTAATAATAAGTGAAAAAATTTGGCTTGATTTTGAGAAAAAATAAATAAACTGCCTGATCAGAGTTATACGTAGGATGGGGTTACTTTGATACCCCTTATTTTATTGCGTAATTACAAAGTAATTATTGCGTAATTGCAAAGTAATTACGCAATTAAATAAACCCAATTACAATGCCATTACAATTTAAATATAATTAATTACCAAATTAAAATGCCAAAACAATTTAAAAAATAAAAATTAATCAACGAGAAAAATAAATATTGTCGCATGGGGTAATTTTGATCTAACAATTGATTCGATTGTTTGAATGACAATATATTTACCTTTTTCAATGAAAATGATTGGTGGATTCCCAGCGTGTCCTCAGGAAAGGATTAAACAGCTGATCAGTGTTCATAACTCAGAAAAAAAAAACTACCTAATTGCGTTTTGTTTTACGTAATTCACGATTTTATATGAAATGGAAGTTTCTGTCAAAGTTACCCCGCGAATCAAAATAACCCCGGTTTACCGGTACCTGCTTGTACACAGCGATCATACTCAGGTAAATTTAATAGAGCCGCTTCATCTAGTTATTTTGCGTATAAGTATTTCGGCCGGATTGAAGTATTGTTGAGAGACACGCTTTTTAAAAGGTCCACAAGAACTTGAGAGTTTTCATTCGCCATTATTTAAAAGAAAATCAATATTTAACTCAACATTAATTTTATTTAAAACAACTAAATTATTAACAATAAAACGTTTTGATAGTGTGATCCAGGCGTGATCCGCGTCACAATTAGTTGTGGACGGGGCGCTCACTAGACTCGAACTGTGTCGTATGCTGGAGATGTCGCGACACCCCCGTCAGAGGGCGTGGCGAGCGGGATCAGGGCTTCGCCACTCACCCGCTGAGGCTATACAGTGGCCCGCTAATATGGGCCCGTCAATGTGGTGGCCTACTACGGCCTACGGAATTGACTCAAGCAAACCGCGTCTGTAAATAGTTGCAATGAATATTTTTGTAGGCGCGCCACGACGCTAAATCCATATAGCGCCGCTTTCTTTACGATATCTCGACGGCCTGTCCCTGCCAGGTGAGACCCCCCAGTTGCCGGGGGGAGGCCCAATGAGAACGACCAGCGACAGAGATGGCCGACTCGACGCTCCTACGGGTAGATACTTATGTAGTTTTCCCGCGCCCCGCTCACAGATCTAACCGTTTATGGATTGAGGGGTAAACTGTCATCTATGTGTCAGCGGCTTTTACAAGACAAGCCGCTCACACATAGATGAATAACACCGCTCACGCTCAGTGTCAACGCACATCGCGGCCCGCGTCGCGCATGCGCGTTTATATGTATGAATGCTTCTTGAGTAGTGGTTGTCTGTCTTAGTTGCGCTACATGCGTATATCTCGTGGTCGCAAGCGCGACTGCTGAGCGTGGTGTCCTGGGTTCGATTCCCGGGTCGGGCAAAGTGTTATTGGCTCTCAGTCTTCCAAACTCCGGTTTGTTATTAAGTAACAGCCCGGAGTTTGGAAGTTGGCGTTGTGATACCCCCGTGCCTCGGAAAGCACGTTAAGCCTTTGGTCCTGCGCCTGATCTCTCCGGTCGTGTCGGATTGCCGTTCCATCGGAATATGAGAGTGAGGGAAGAGAGAGTGCACCTGTGTCTGCGCACATACTAAACTTGTGCACTATAATCCCGTTGTGGTTTTTTTTTGTTTTATTTTTGTTGGGGCATCTCGTATCTGACCTCTGAGGTCATGACAACTTAACCGGGCTTTCCTTTGGCTGCCTTAAGCTACTACACTCAAAGCCAGGGGCAAAAACTATGCGAGCTAAAACTAGGCGAGCGCTCGCTAAGGACACCCCCTGTGGGGTACGAACCTCGGCTCAGGGCGTCGCTGGGGGGAGGACAGCAAGATGGGACAGGCTGGATCAAGGATAATTCATTATTATTAATCGGGGAATTTAAAGCTACTGGCTCAGCATCGACGCGGGCTGGCGCATCAACGAGCAAGGGTCGGGGGGGAAGTGTCGTATTACTCGGAGCGTCGTCTTATAAAAGCCGGTCCCTTCCACAAATCGCGTGCATTCGTAAAAAAAAAAAAAACAACGCCTGATTCACTGAGTGGGGCGATGATGTCACTAAACGTTGCGTTCCGTTTTACGTTATAATTTGCTCACTCCGACATAATTTATTTATTTTATTTTTATTTCTTCAGGATAACAAACAATTGAGCAATAATGCTTAATATTTAGGTACAGATATTTTATAAAACACAGTAATCCTGCAACCAGCATCGCTATCCACAAATTAATCCAACTGTAAAAAATAGTTTGAGCAAGATCCAAGCAAACACAGAAAACAATTATTGTCTATCATATTTTAAGTATTGTGTCTTGTGAAATAATATATTATGACAAACTGGATGTGTGATTAGGTATATCAATTAAAACTATGTGGTACTTATTTAAAAGGATTTTTTTATAATTTATAGTATATTTAAACTGTGCGAGTGACAATGCAAATATGTCAGTAACAGCAAAATTATCGCTGTAGCTCATCATTAGCCGACGCAAAGGAGCTCGTTCTCCTGCGTTGGTTCTGCACCGCTTCGGCGCGAATAGACTGTGAGTGTAAGATCACGTATACGTTGGGAACGACTAGGTACATACTATTTACTACAGAAGATTAAAATTCGAATTCTAATACCTAGCTAGATAAACGCTGCGCGTAAAGTTTCTGCTGGCGGGAGCGGATTGTGGTAGGTAAGGGTAACGCGGGTGAAATTTGATTTTTTGCTTGCTTTATACGCCCTCTTAACTCCGAGTTTAACTCTACATTTATTAATTTAACCCCTCTAAACGTGCAAGGGACCTTCATGGTGTTCTCTATGGTAGGTGGTGGCCATGGTGGTGGCTCATTTGACGTCTATGTAAATAAATGACAAAAAAATATTAAAAACAATACACCCTTGTTTTGTTAATCAATATTTATTTCATTATCAATATAAATTAACATAATATTCATTATTATAATATCAAATTTTATAAAATCAGTAGCGAATACATCAAGCCGCTGTTATTATTAATGTCAAATTCATATAATATGTTAATTGTAATCGTGAAACAGTATGTACACTGATAAACAAAGGATTCTACTCTCTTATGTGGGTATATAAGTGCAAGCGATCCTCAGCAGTGCGGTACTACACTATGACCTAACAGTAGTCGCTCGATATATAAATGTTAGTTAAAACTTACAAGCTAACGTAGAAAAAATCACATCTTGAGATTATAATAAATAGGAGGACTGTATCGAGACAGCGCTTGGAGATACGAGTTGGGCGGACACTGACATCTAAACATTTATAACAAACAAACAAATCAACAACATACGCTCTTTGGATTTATAACACACTTCCTAACGTACTATTTGTGACTACAGCGTTCAACTACTCGGCGCAGGCGCCTGACCCCCGCGAACGAGAACACCGTCTATTGTCAATACAAAACCTACTAAAAGGATAGACCAACTAATTTATGAATGGAAAATCTCATGAATGACTAAACCATTGGAGCCTTCTAAAAATAATCGCCAACTTAGACGTAAAGGAAGTCTAATCAATTACCCCTCGAGGCTTCAATTTGTTTGTATGACAGTACAGGGTGTTTGCGTTCCATGGCTGGGCGACAACTGACGGTCAGTCCTGGTCCTTGAACCGGCGATAGATGGACTGGACGTACGTGAACACGCACTTCCAGTCCGGCTTGCGCATCGTCACCATGTCGTCTACGTCTAGCAGGGGGTAGATGCCCGCCTTCTCACTGGAGACAAACGATAACCTATTAGTAAACATTCTGAGTAACTCAATATTGCTTGAGGCTCGATTAGCTTTCGTCCGCCTCCGAAGATGACGACGATATGTATATCCACAAAGCATTCAATGCACACCTATCATCATAGGGTCCGCCATTGGACGCCATATAATGTTTCTATAATCACTATGGATGCTATAGCATCGCAGTTTATTATATTTAGAGAGCTTACAGGCAAATATTATGTTGTTTTTAAAGCCTTTCTTAGGATTGCTAAGAAAGAACCTATTAGTGTTGTGGAATATAATCTTTATAAATACTTACTCGGCAATTTTGAAGGCGAGCGTGAAGTTGTGTCGGCGTTTCTCAGGCGACAGCTGGGAGTAGTCGAAGGCGTCGGGCAGGAAGTGGTGCACCAGTGCGCAGAACGCCAGCCCGTCCGCCCAACTCGTGGAGAAGTTCTCCAGCTTCACATTCTGGAGAAACAGGAGAACATTGCACGTCTTGTAGAATGAGGAAGAATTTAGGCATTGTTCGGAGACGTTGGTTAGAGTCTTAATTTATTATAACTGTGAGAACTGGTAAATTAAGGCAAATTAATTAAATGGAAGTGCACTGTCAAGTTTCCGGCGCACATAAATCACTGTCAAAGTGTCAATGTCAAAATTATTAAAATGGGGGTCAGCCAAATATTAGTTTAAATTCCGTTTTTTATGTTTCCTTAAAATTATTGTGACAAACAACATACATTTGTGTTTGGGGAAATGCTAATCTAAAAACTATCTACACAGGAACTCGGTGGAGGCACAGTGAACATTACGAAACAATTAGGTTCTTGGAGTGTTTAGATTCACCCAATTTATTTACAATTCTACCCACAGTTACTTGGACACTTCTATCTAAAGTTAACAACACAAAATCATGCATAATCCTGGAAAGTCATATTCACACTTCAATTGAAGTACTTTTTTATTCATAAAACCATGCTTTTTAATTCAAAATTAAAATTGATTATAAAATTAGTCATTTTTGGTTTGTTACAAAATTCACACGAATCACATATTCTAGATTATAGGTAAAATTTCGTCCCAATGTTTAATAATTAAATAAAAAAAGTATACATAGTCCATGTATACATGTAAGACATATTACACTGATAGATCGAAACCAAAGCAATATAAGTTGGTCGTACAGTGACAGATGAATAAATATACAATAGCTAGTGTAAATATAATATATACAGGAAAGTAGCAGCCAAAATGAAGCGATAAGAGAAGCGTGGAGTATGAGTGGTAGTGACGTCATTGACGTGTGTGTTAATGCTAGGTGCGCAGCGTTCGCTATCAACATGCTACATCTCGATCACGCGGTTAAATCCGTTAAATCCGAATGCCCTTATACTTTTAAGGCAGATGCAAATTTTGAAATATCGACCTCGGTTTGGCTTTTACTAGTTGGAGATGTCGATAGAAATATGCATTTGCCTAATCTTACCGCATTTATAACCTCCCCAATACGTTTATTTACAGTATCTAAATACTAACAAACCATAAACATCTAAGAAAAACACTGAAAATATTGGTTTTTGGTGCGCTAGTACAGCTACGTAACCCGTGTATATTTAGACGACATAATAGTATACGCAGTGGGGGTGTTGCGTGCGGACGGAGAGGAGGGCGGGAGGTGTGGAGTGTACCTCGTAGTCCCGGGTCTTGTCGCGACACCACTGCAGCAATCGTTCTTTAATAGTGACGGCGCTGGCTTGCAGCGCGGGATCCGTGAACTTGAAGTAAGGCTGCGCCGGAGAGCCCGGGCTCTGCGGGGTCTTGGGCGAGCTACAACCGGGCACGCATGTTAGTCACCGAGGTTCACCTGACTGCGGCCTCGCCGGTTAGTTCGTCGACGATCAAACTATTAGTTCGTGTGTCACTTCGTGTGCTACGGAACGCGTGTGCTATTAATGGGGGTCGCAGGTTATTTACAAGTACGCGTGCTGATTTCATGTCAACTAGATGTCAAGCTATCAGCCGAGCTTCGTTTATGAACGATACTGGATGTTCTCATGACAGGGTAAGTACACACGTGCGATTATTAACGGAGGCCTCGTATGTACTTAGCCTTATATGCTTCTAAAAAAAAAAAGAATATTATCGTGTAAGCGTCTAATATACATGTTAAAATGCATATTATTAACTTTAATATTTACTTGTATCTAATCCTTATTCGTATCCACGGATATGGCTGCCAAAAATAAATAAAATATATTGCATTACATTACGTATGAAGCGAAAGGATCTTATACATAAAATATAGTACTTGAATGGTAAGGAGTCTTATGTATCGGTCGTTTGTTTCATGTACGATATCGTCTGAAGTTGATGTAGTCTTTGGTGCAAGAAGGATGAGACTTACTTGGGACTGTTGGTTGAGTTTTGTTTCTCGAGCTGCCGGAACTTGGCAAATGGCGACACGGGCTTGGGCGCCGGCTTGGTCATACTCTCTATCACTGTGCATATACAAAATATTCGTTTTATATTTTGACTTTTATTTAGATACTTAATAATAATGCAAATCAAGGATAGCTAACCTTTAGATGTTTTAGTGGTGGTAGTGCTACTGCTAACAGTTTTTTCTGAAGAGTTCCTCCTCACGCTCGATGTCACAGTTACTTCCTCTTCCTCTGCAAACAAAACGTTCACATAAGTTACTGTCGCTGGTACGTGGACATACAGATCTAACACTAACTCGAAACACTTGGAAAACAATCAGCAAGACAGTACAACGATAACCTATAAGCTATTAGTCAAATAACACGGTTACAGAGGGCGCGGGTGAAGATGGGGCGGAGGTTACGAGCGCATATGTACATCGACGTGATAGCGCGGGCGCATGGCCGGAGGGGGCCAGGGGGGCATGCGGGGCGAGCACAAGCACAGACCCACACACACACGACTCACGCGCGTCTCGCTTGTCTCCCGCTCCTAACTAGTGGAATGTTGCGACGCTACGCTACGCGAGCGCCGACACCAGGTCTTCGAATGCGTCCTCAGTGTTGCTCTCGTCCAGGAACTGCAGCTCCGACACCGTGGGCATCGTGCGGCTGCGGCCCAGCGAGTAGGCCTGCGGCGGCGCGTACGACTGCCGCAGCGCCCGCGGCCGCGCCGCACCCACTCCTGTCACCGGCCGCAACGGTTGATGCTGCTGCCCAGAGAAATAAGCTTCCACCGTTCGCTTCTTTTCTGTTACTTCCTCGCGGGCGATACCACCCTCAAACAACTTAGGTACAGCTAGCAGGTGCATAGACTTGGCGCGTGCGACCACTCGTCGCGGCGAGGCCGACTTGGGACTGGCAACCATCTGGTGCCACGAGCCCGACCTGCTGAGCGGGCTGGAGCCGAGGCTGCCTGCCGACTCGCTGGACAGTACAGACTCGCGGGACGCGGCGAGCGCGCCGGGGGACTGGGGGGCGTGCGGGGGGGCGGGCGCGAGCAGTGGGGAGCGGCCGGTATTTACAGGGGCCCGTACCTGGGACCTCGCCGTGTCGCGTTTTTTCCTTTCGATCTGCGCGATGACATCGTTTTTCGGTGACGAGAACTTGTCGAGTGCGCCGCGTAGACTATCAGCCGCTGAACCTCGACGACCTTCGTCGTTGCGTGTACGGACGCCGGTTGTGATGGTAGCCGCACCACGCACTGGGCCACGCATCACGCGAGTGACCACGCTATCGTGCTCCGTTGTGACGCCTTCCTCGACGCCATTAGTGTAAGGCACGTCACCATTCTGGTACGTGTGGGGCGAGTCTGTCGGGTTGGTGGCTCGCGGCGAGTACGGGCTGGCGGGTGCGCGTGGCTGCAGGGGCGAGGCGCCGCTGCGGTGGCGATCCGTGTCGTTGGTAACAACGTCTGGGAGGTAGTCCACCTTGTGGGCGCGAGCCTTCTCTATGTCGGGCGTGCGCTGCAGCGGGACAAAAGTGGAGATGCCGCTGGATGGTGTGTAGTCAGTGATGGTATAAGCGGGTGGTGCAGGGGGTTTCCGTTCCGTGGGATCACCGTGGCCGTTCACGACTGTCTCACGCCGGTTCTTTTCACGAATTTGTTTCTCGTAAAACTCGATTTGCAATTTCTGTGCATCAACCTTGGGTAAATATGCATCTTGTGCTGGGAATTTGGTGTCATCAATTTTCCGCACGAGTTCCGGTGCGGAGAGGTCATTCTGACTAGGTATGGTCTTCATCGGATAGTTTTGTATTTGCGGGAGCGCGTGAGTCGGCGGTGCGGGCGGGTGGAACGCGGACGGTCTCTCCCGGTAGGCGGCGGGCGGGGGCTCGGGCTTGTTGCTCTCGAACTTGGCGGCAGCCATACCAAGCACCCTCCTTGGTTTGTCTGTGTCTGTAGCCCAAGGTTTGCTTGGCACCGGCGAGCTCGTGGCAAGAGGCATTAGGTTCACCTGGAACGCGGGTGTATGGTCAACTGTAGGGGAGGTTACGTTTAAGACGGACGGGGGACTCCATATGAAAGCAGGAGCCGCTATCGGAGACGTCACTTTGGTTAGCGGCTTAAACGCAGACAAAGGTGCGTGAGAGAACTGATTGACGGGTATAGGCCGCGCTACGAATGGTTTGACAACCAGCGGCTTTGTAGGGGACTGCGGGACTGGCGGGTATGACGGTGGCGCGACCGGTGCGGTGAGGGCTGGCGGCGCCGGCGCCGGTGGGAGGATGGGCGCTGACGCCGGCGCAGTGACGGGCGCGGGCCGGTGCGTGGGCAGAGATGCGGGCGCTGTGACTTGCGCGGGGCGATGCACGGGTAAAGCCGCGGGCGCGGTAGCCGGCGCGGTCGGCGGCGGGAGCGGGGGCTGCACTTGTCGTGGGATGTGCACGCGCATCGGCTCTCTCCGTTCGTTAACCCACGGGGGCTTAACTACGTCGCTATTATTCTCATTATAGAACTTCCTAGGTCGTGCGGCGGCCGGGTTCACCGTGGTCTCGTCTGCTGTGCGCCAGAAGCGTCGCGCGGATGACGCACTCGACGACCTACTGTTGTCCTCTCGCTCGCGACTCTCGAACGCGTGCTTAATGTTTCCGAACCTGCTGCTCCAGTTGGCGGGGCCGGTGGCGGCTGCCTCACGGTCGGCCGCTTCGTTCTTCTTCATGAACGCTACAAACTTCCTATCGTTCTCGGTCTGAGGCCTGAACTCGGGTACGATGGGGCGCGGGGACGTCTCATCATCGTTGTCGCTGTCGAGGCGATACCCGGCGAGCGGCCTGCCTATGTCGATAGTGTTGGCGCGTTTCATGCGTAACCGTTTGTTATTACTATTTCCGAATCGACTGAACGGTTTCGAGTCATCTTGAGTGGCGGTCGGCGGCGCAGCAAAGTTGTAAGTGGGCGGGAGTGGCACGTATAATGGTGCGCGTTTTGGGTCCTCGCGGTTATATTCTTTTTCTTGGGTAGGCACTGGCTCTACGGGCGCGCGTCGTGATATATTCTCCTTCTGAGCGTGCGTATCGAACTTGTTAGCGATGGCCGCTATGCTACTCTTAGAGTCGGAGGGGCGCCGCTCCATGCGCGGCTGCGGCTGGTACGACTGGTGAAGTGGCTGGGGCTGGTACAGCAGGTGCGGCACCTGCACCGGTTGCGACTGAAACACAGGCTGGGGGGCAGGCGCGGGCGCGGGCGCGGGCTGCGGGGGAGGTGGCACCGGCTGGCGCGGTTGTTGCAGAGGTTGCGGCTGTTGGTAGGGCTGGGAGTGCTGTCCGCCCGCGTCGGCGACCGAATGTCGGTAAAAGTCGGGTTTACGAGTGGTCGGGGCTCGCTTCTCCACGACGACGCGCGCGTCCCTGTTCAGCTTCGGGGCTTCGTAGCTGACAGAGTGAGCTACTGGTGTCGGTTTCTTTCGGGACGCGACCGCGTCATGGTAGCTAACATTCTCGTCAATACTTTGTTTGCGTTCTGGGGTGGAAGGTTCGTCTGTGCTAGTCGCCATAGAAGCTGTGGAGGTAGCGCCCGAAGACAAAGGGCCTTTAGCACCGAGTGTGAGTTCATCGCGGTCTACGAGGCGGCGTGCTTCCTCTAGTTCCTCGTGGGTGACGCCGACGGTGTGCCGCGCGGCGCGGCTGCGGCGCCGCGGCCTGCGCCGGCAGCCGTCGAGCCTGTCGGCGGCGTCGAGCGCGTCCTCGAGCCGGTCGGCCAGCGACAGCAGCGCGCGCGCCTGCGGGTGCTCGCTGGGCGGCGCGAGCGCGGCGCGCAGGCGGCCCAGCGAGCGCCGCACGTCGGCCACCACGTCGGCGGGCGCGGCGCCGAGCCCGGCCAGCAGGCGCTCGCCGCCGCCGCCCAGCAGGCCCTGCAGCAGCGGGAGCAGGAGGGACTCACCGCGACTGTCGCCGCCCGCGCCGCCCGACTCGCCCGCCGCCGCCAGCGCCTCCGTCACGGCGCTCGCGCATGCTGCCAACATTCAACATTCATTTAAAACACAAATTATTAGATAGTTATTGTCGTAAGAAAAAAGCTACCAATAGAGTAGGCTACAATTGTATAGGTATGTGCGAACTTATGTATAAAGTTACAGTGCCGAGAATCAAGGTTATAAAGAACTTAAATTAGTTTCCGTATGCTATTGCATTATTTTTACCTTACAGAACCGCATTTGTTTCTCTGTAAATAAAGATTAGGAAAGAAAAACATCCAAATATATGTAGGTACTTACAATCATGGTTTATAAATAAATAAGGGCTAACTTCTTCCTTAAAATTATTCTTACTTAATTAATAATTTAGGGAATATTTAACGCCTTCGCCTTACATCAGAGGCTTATAGGTATACAATAAAAAGTCGGCTAATACGTACTATGACTGTACAATTAAATTTAAACGCAGAAAGTGTGCAAACATAATGATTGGAAAGTGGTGGTCATGTCTAGTCTCATGCCTCACGGTGGTCGTGTGGCCATGTAAGTGTGGCAACTGTGTTAAGGAGGTGTTATTTACCTTCTTGTTCAGCCATTAGTGTTCGGATGCGCGCGCGCAATCGTCGACGTTGCTCGTAGTCGTTGCACTCGTCCAACTGGAATTAAAATAATGGATAATATTGAAAATGTTATCAGAAGAAAAGTCAGTCGTGGCCTCGCGGGCGACAGCTCGTCGATGTTTATAGAAATAATTTAAACATAAAGTTTCTATACCTAACTTATTTACTGGAAGTTCAAGAGGCTCCTTTTACCATTGACATGAACAACGGTTCACTGTGAACCTATCTTTATAATTAAGAATTCTGCGATTTTCTATTTGGTGACCACTTCACAAAACTATTGTATATGTACATAATCTGTATATGTATATGTACATTACGCAGCCCTTAACGTTCCCACTGCTGGGACATAGGCCTCGTCTCTGTGGGCCGTAATCCTCCGCGCGGGCCCAATGCAGATGGTGGATGGCCCAGTCCGGATTAGAACTATTGCATGGATCAATTTATTTCAGAAAATTAAGTTAAATTGTTGCAAGTTTACCGAGAATTTTCTTATAACTATAAGCTAGAGGAAAGTGATTTGGCCGGATACCGGATAACCGGCAACTGCCGAAGCCGAATAGCCGGATATCCGGCCGAAGCAAACGTCATGCATGTTAAAGAAAGACTTTTTCTTTCCGAAGCTGGTTTGGTGTATGAGAATAAACGAAATCGCTTATTATCTTTAAAGGCTGAAAAAATCGTTCATTACAATTTGCCTTTAGTAGGTTTCAAATCTTGTTTATAATTAGCTACCGTATGTGCTTACAGACCAAAAATGTTCCTAAATATTTTTTAAATAAACAGGTTGGTTTTCGTTTACTACGAAAATAAGATCCAGTATCCGGCACAAGATGACAATACGGCCGTACAAATAATACAAAAAATGGCCGGATAGTCCGGATATCGGATAGCGGCCGGATATCCATTGCAACTCTATTTTAAACACAATTTTCCGACGTTTCCACAACATTTCAATAAGACACAGTCTAATTCGTCACACATTACTGTACACTAACTCACGCATAGCTGTTGAAATCCTCCCAACATCGCGACACCTGGTTTACACACACACAATACGAGTAATATTAACTATTTGTTATTTCAAACGTTTGTCATTCGCGCATCGCGAGAGCAGCTAGGCTACCACGGCCACTGCTTCACGGTAACTGTGTATTCACCGCCTATATTATTTGCACTGCGGTCACTCAAATAAGGCTGCGCTTACACTGGAGAAGCAAAAACCGGAATGCTTTCTTGTGGATTTTGATGAGTAAAGTAATTAGAATTTGAGTGCTAACAAATAATGAGTGTCTTTTTCATGGAAATCTGTTGTTATCTGCTTGTTTCTTCTATTGTACTAACTTTGGCGGTTGATAGCGGTTGATAGGTAGGTACTGAAAGTTCGTAATGAGTACGTATGACTAAAGTCAGGATGGCGAAACAGGTTTATTTTCTTTGTTGATGACTCATTACTTTAATGAGTTTGGGACTTGGGAGAGGTTCAGTACTGAACAATGTCTTAACTTTTGCCGGAGCCAGGCTAATCTTTAAATTTATTCCTTTCTGGACATTTCATAACGGCTTATTTTAGGATTATTTCTTAAATTAGGCTAAAAATAGGGATGATTTCTCATAAGCCGAAGAATATTTAAATGGCATAACATTGTTACTTCAGTATGAACAGTGCCTAAAGAGAGCTTTCTGCACGAGTGGTCAAGTTGTCAATAAGTGACGCTTGTTGAGCGGGCACAACCGGTTCGAGTATCGAGCCGTGCAGTGTCGGAAGTACCTACTCCAGCCGGAAGCCGGAAGTGAGGGCTGCCCTCAATCGTTCGCTTTGTTGGTGCCCGATGATTTGACTATGTGTGCTCGTTTCCCATCACAATGATGAGTCACACGATGGTCACAGAGGACGTTTATTTGATTTTAGTTTGTTTGAGGCAATTGTCGGTGATCGATAATAACTCGTTGCTCGCAGTGAAAGTTTCAGTGAATATTTATTGTTGTCTCTTTATTTATTTTATTCTGCGTTTATTGAATTATTAGTATTATGAGGTCGTCCAGAGCTAAACTCGTTGTTTCTCTCATAATAACAAACTTGATGATGATAAAAAAAAACATGGTAGGTATTCTTTCAACGCATTTGCACTTACAAACCAACACGATTGTCCCGCTAACACATCTACTGCTAACAACCCGAGTGTCTCAGCACTGTGACACTGTGACACCGTGTGAAGAGTGTGAAAACATGATAATATTTCACAACACAGTAGGTACTTAAGTTCGTCGTGTCCGGTGTCAGGTACCTGCACGCGGGTTCCCGTGCTGCCGTGCTGCGTCAGCGAAAGTGATTACCGAGAGGTACCTACCTACGAGTATGGCGAAAGACATAAGCGGCCATATGCTACGCTAATGCCTAGATCACTTTTGGGTCCTCCATGGATCCTATCTATTTCGATCCTATATATTTTCCGATAAAAACAGAGACAGAGGGTCATAATACTTACTGTAAACAGATAATCATTTCATTAGGAATCTGATGATTGATATTAATCATACTGCATATTTTAAAAAGTCGATTCACCTCTTCTTGATGTCTGAACCAATTCAACCGGCTCGAACTCGACGGTGGGCGTGCCTAATATGCATGCTAATTAGTCTAATTATTTATTTCGTTTTATTTATTTATTTATCAAGGTTACTCAATACTCAACCATTTATTGCATTCCATGTTTATATATGTATATGCTTAGGTGGTAAGTAAACATTTGCTGTAAAACTTGTGGACCGTAACCCAACTGTAAGTTTTTGACTTTATATCCTCTGCTACCAGAAGTCGAGCAACATCCTTTAGTTCTGCCACTGATTCCGGCTTTATTTATTTATCACTTGATGATTTCCCACCCAAAAAAAAAAGTACTCCGTCTTACAGACGAGTAATTACCATACTACGTTTGCATGGAAGAATGACCGACTAGCGTACCCTTAATCGCTCTTAACTTATAGCACACGCCTGACAGGCGCACGTCAAGTTTCACGCGACTCGCTGCGCGTGAGTGGACGTCGCCGTCACACCGTGAAAGCCTCCTCCGATACTTCCCACGCAATGACTTGACGATATTTATGCGTGGTGTGAGTTAGACTTCTATAAAGCTACCTGCTCGTTTGCTAGGCTCCTTGCCTGATCTAGTAAAACATGGATCTTTTAAATCGAAAATTGGAAACAGCAGAATTGTTGGAAGGAAAGATCCATTAAACCAAAGCTGTAGTTTGACAAAAGCCTGAGTAACGCTCCTGGCTAATGGATTAACACTATAGGCTTTCAATATTTTTATGTAGCTTCTTGGAAATTCGCTTAATCTGCCAAAAAGACAAGTCAATATAATGTGCTAGAGTCGAAGCGGTAATCTTTATGTTTTGATACGCGATTAACCGGTGGGGGACCGCAATGAGTCAGCTAAGAGCGAATGAATGAAAGTTGCTTATGAATGGAGACGAGACCGGTCGATACACTCAGTAGTGAGTACCTGCTGGAGAGGTGACTCAGTCTTCTTAAGTACCTAATTGGGGCTTACTATGGAATCTGAAAGCAAGGATTTGGTGAGAAATTAAATTATATTCACCGATAAGTTTTCTTTTTTCTGCACATAATTGAAAGAGAGATATCGGCAATTCTATTGGTACCTATCATCACTACCAAAACGTTTGAAATTATAATAAAAATACAATCCAGGATTATATAATAGTAATTCCATAATCCTGGATTGTATTTTTGAAGGAATATTCTTTTGGCGAAAAACCAAGGGTGGTGAAATGGATATCCATGGAGGTCTTTGCATAAGTGCCTTCGTAGATTGTCTACTGCACTTATACGAGTATTGGTCTATAAAATCATACATCGTAGACAGCCCTAAGGTATGGTACGAACACATCGCATCAGAAACAGCTTTCTTTGAGCTTTCCAGTTCCTGACGCCGGGTAATGATCCATCGAGCTTAGTCGTCGCGTTAACATACTTCTTACTCTAATCAATGACTAGTGACCAGCAGCTTCATTGGCGCAGCTTTAAATTATCGGAAGACAATTTTGAGACGCGAAAATTTGAAGCCCTATTAGGAAAATACCTAATGGAATTGTCCATAAAGTTTCTTGCCCGTTCTTCTCCATAGGAACCAACATCGCTTTGAAATAGGCAACTAGCTTCATATTTCTGACTGAACGACTTTTTTGACAGTTAAAAAGTGCCTGTAAATGGTTTAATTGAAATAAATGCTTTGAGCTTGATACTCGTAAACGTGACAAAGAACTCACGAGTTTCCTGAGAAGACGCTCGTCCCAGCACTGGTCTACGTCGAAGTCCTCGAGTTTCCTGGTCTGCGAGCTGGTCACCTTGCCGCCGCCGCTGCTGCTTGTGCGAACTGTCTCCTGAAGGACAAAGAGAAGAGAGTTCATTAGTATTGGTGGTGGAGTAAAGAAAAGATGATAAAAGATTAACAAAAGTGTCTTCCTACCAAAATTGTTACACTTTGGAACAATAATTTTCCACAAAAGAGGTCGTTTTAGTTGATATACGACCGCTATTAGACACAATATTTTCAATTAACTCTTTTTTTTTATAAAACGTTGCACTAGGAACGTGGCGTTGTTCCCCACTAGGAATTTCTCCTGTATCGTGGGTGCGTTTAAAGAAAGAAAGAAAATAAATTTAATTGACTCGGGTACAGGCACACAATATTAACAAAACCAACAAAAAAAAAACAGAAAAAATAAAATAAAAAATAACTTAAAATAGTATTGTGTGCCTCACGGCTGCGCCAAACAGGGCCAGTTCAGCATAATGTCAGTGACGCTGGTTTTCAACTGGACTAAATGTTACGAGGACGTATTACGGATGTAAATCAGTTTTATAGTGTGTATGTGTTTTATATTTAAATAAAAATAGATAGATGTGTAGCAAATAATATTAAACTCGATTAGATATTTGTTTAAAAAATAATTATAGATAATTATATAGTGATGTAGGAAATAAATAAAATAGTATGGTTGCACAAGAAACGATGGACGGTCGTCAATAAATAATAAAATAACTACATCAAGGATTCATAGCAACGAAACATTCAAAATAATCATGCGCATCCATGAGGTACTGCCGTAAGCGTCGTCTAAAAGCGTCTATCGTGTTAATTCAAAATCAAAATCAAAATCAAACCCTAATCGGTGGTGGCAGATTATTCCATATTTTTGAAGCCGCATAACGAAAGCTGCCTTTCAAAGCGGCTGTACTGTACCCCGAGAATGAGTCGAGAATAGTTGTGAGTATTGCCTTCTCCCGCATCCCCGTGTACTCGTAACCCAACTTAACTTGTTGAATAGGTAATCCGGTTTCTGATATTTAACTACACCGAACAGAAGGCAAGCCAAGTGTAGTTTGCGTCTGGACTTCATTTACGTCGTCGTTCGTTCGTTTGTTTTTCATTTACATACATTTAAACTCACATACACAAACAGCCAGACCCGGAACAACTAATTGTAGGTCATACAAATATTTGTTCCGTGCGGGATTCGAACCCGCGACACGCAGCGCAGCAGTCAATCGCTTAACCACTGCGCCAACCGTGCCGTTGAGACTTGATCGCACGACCCTCGAAGTTTATAAAAAATTACCTTTCGTCGTCACTCTTGTGTGATTTTAAACATCCAACAGGTGCTGGATGGCATTTAATTCGATCGGCTTTTAAATAATTTTGAAGATTTTCCATTGAAAAGGTAATGAAAAAATATTACAATATCCCCACGGTAACTAACCGATTTTGAAGTGACTGCCACATTATTACAAGTCCCAACATTCCAACGGTGACTCATTATGTCTGTACCAATGGCTCTCTATTGCAAAACGAAGTTATTTTCACGTAATAACAGTGACATCTTCACGAATAGCGCGACCTGACCTTGTTGGAGAGTTGGTCAAAGGCCGGCTGCGCAGGCGCCGCTAATTTACATTGCTGTCAATGAATCATTAGCTTAACTTAACACGAAATGTTAGACATGTTGAAATATTGGTATTGTGGATTTTATTTATTATTTAACCACTGTACTCACATAATATAAACAGACCAGAAGAAAAGAACAGAAAAATACGTACAAAGGTGATGCGAATTTCTAAAGAAATCTCTTCTTATTTCTAAAGAAATACCTGCTAAGTAATTTAAATTCCCAATAATTGGATTAATCCTAAAATAGAAACGTATTTTTTGCTTTATCATACCTATTAATAAAAAAATACTTAGTAAAACACTTGAAAGATGGGGCTCACTACGTCGCGAAGTATAAAATCTACATAGGCATGAATCATGATGTCCTGCCACATTTTAACTCTCTATATCGCCGTAATCTTTTGATGACATAAAAAACGAAAAAATACATGTCTAATATTTTTTTTAAATATTCATGACGGATAAAGTAAAAACGAGCGGGTCTTACAGCTGTCGCGTAAGATGTAGGTATACCATCTGGCATCTCACCTTGGTAATAAGCAACTTTAAGGGGCGGGGCCTCGTCAAGGTGGTTTCTAACGGCCAACTCTAGAACCGCACGCGCTCATTGGTCAAATCAAATGCGCTTCCCCGGCTTCCTGTTACACAGTTCCGTCCCATTTCACGGAATCACTCACAGATTTGATTATTTAGATTTTGATTGAAGGAAAGCAAGAGAAAAGATGTTACATACAAATAAAAAATGTTGTCATCTGTCATCACGTATTCTCTTGAAGTGTGAAATATAAATTTGCATATCCATCTAATGCCCTTCTAAAAACTTCTGAAATGTTCTAGACCAGTCTAGAACATGTTAAAAACAGATTTATTGGTGGTCATGGTAAATGTTTCCGTAATATCATTTTATCTAACTTTGAAATATATAAAAATCTCCTATTCATTTTCATTTTCAGCCCATCAATTTTCATTAAGATAATATATTTAAAAAAATCGCATTTCAATCTTAATTTCATCTGAAATACGATATCTGCGGTCTTTAAATAATTCACGAAAAAGCCAGCTGTAAAAATATGTCAAAGTAAAAAAAAAAAAAGGAATTTTAAAATTCATTGATACGGAGGTGTGGTAAAAGCTTACAGATAATTCCGTACGGAGCTGAAGAGACATACGTTCTGTGTTGACCTTGACTGAACGATAGATTTGTACAGGGCTGCCCGTTTGTGATCATAATGTTTATGGCGATATAGACGTCATTACGTATGAGAAGCAGATGTTTTATTGAGCAAAAGATAGTTGTGTAAATAGTGAATTTTAAAACAGAACAATCTGAAGCTCACATCTTTACGCGGTAACCGCCAAGCAGTGCTATTCTGTAACCGTCTCATCGTGAAAACTTGGGAGAAGTGACCGCGGAGTAAGCTAACAATCCGAAATATATGAAATAACAGCTCACTTTATGCTTACTTCACCTAAGTTTTCACAGGGAGTGAGAGGGAGAGTTATTACTGAAAAGAGCGGAGACTTGGAAATGAATAGGATAACATCATTGCTACGTTTGTTACACTAGATGTTCGTGAAACAGGTGATACTAACTGTGCAATGGTTGACAAAGCGGTAAATTACAAATGAATGAGGTAACGGTTGAATCGTCAATACTATTCTTAGCTCAAAAAGATGGAAATAAAACAGATAATAAAATATATAATATAATATATGATAAATAATATGCACAATTAACTTTTAATGACAGCCCTCGTTTTTCTGCAGTAGTATTTCAGTGTAACGCTTGAATAGCTGTATAGTCTAATTCTGAGATTTGCACAACAATACCTACCTACACACAACAGTACGATAGCCACATTTTCAGATCATTAGATAATCCACATCACTGAATAGTTTGTTGTGATAGTACATTGAATGTCAAGTTATTTCAGGAATCCTGAAATAATCTAGGTTTATAATGAACATATTTTGTACGGTGTTACCTAGTAAATTCTAAAGATAGTTTTTAGATATAGTGATTTTCTTAGGAATTGATAAGCTAAGCTGCGAAAGCCCGTTTGCCTTAGATATATAGATTATAAGAAACGCACAATCAAGTAGAGTCCTATGCCTAGCAGTGGCTGAAGATGATGATAAGCAATATCAAATGCATCCTGTACCACCAGTGACATCAATAATGTATCTCACGCAGTAGCAGGTGCAGCTAACACTGTAATCAAAACAGAATTCAAGTCTATGTAATGAGAGGCGGCGCCGGCAGCGCCTACGATTCGAACACTTAACAAAAATATGATGCAGCTATTTGGCGTGCAAGTGCATGCCAAATATCAACCAACAAATATCAACCCGGACTGGGCCCGCGTGGTGGGTTACAGCCCACTCCATAGAAATATAAATAACAGCTTCTTTCTTATATCTATCGGCCACTCCATCTGGAAGACTGCGCGACTGTGACTGTGTGCCCGCAGCGGAAACATTCTGATGATGACGGATACCATCTTCATAATCAGCCTCATCATAATGTATCAGTAATTGATTTGATGTGAGAGTAAAACCGCAATGCATTTGCACAACCTACATAAAGAGGGTTCCCACTATCTGGCAGAATCTTGATGCTCCGAAATTTATTTGGCATAACACATTGGCATAATCTTCTTTAAATTGATATTATTATTGTTTGTACGAATTTACAATGGCATACTTTTAAGATGGCAGAATTTTATTTGGGCATATTGGCATTTCCATAAAATAGCATTTTAAATCTTAAATTAAATTAAAATATTGGCATAAAGTCAATAATATGTTGTGCTAAAAAGGTTAGTGACAGAAACGAATCGCTACAAAAGTGGCTCCACGTAGTCTTGTCTGCTCTACCCCTAGTGTGTAATTTAAGCCCACGTAGGCGTGGAGGGGCGAGGCGGCCCGCGAGCTGAGGAGCAGGTGCGGCTTGGTGGCCGGCAATGCGCCGGCCAGCCTCAGCCACGGTGGTGAGCGTTAATCTGCGACAATAAGCTCGCGTGGACCTCAGCAGCCCCGCAGCGCCGGAGCCGTGACATAAACGATGCCTGCTGCATGTTGCATGCTTGCTTGCATGCTGCATGATTGCTGCATGCATGGTGTATGCTTGTTTGCATGTTTGTGTGAACATTCTGCGATATGATAGTTCTGATTTTTAATTATTATTAATATGAAATTTATGCCTAAAGATTATTCATAAATGAGTGTATGCCAAACGATTTTCTGCGAAATGAAGTTTATACTATCCGCTGTTATCCAAAATAATATTATGACATAAAAAAGTTCTACTATAAAGGGCCACAGACCCACATGAAGAAATTGATAACAATTATTTCACTGTCGATAAAAGATATTTTATTGAGCAAAAGAGCAGCAGGTGTTCTGATTTTCTATACTACAGTTGCCATGAAATGTTATTAACCAGTGGTTTAAGCTGCTTTTCAGCATTGAATTTCAGAAAACCAATTCTGTAAGACTGCGGGCCTCATATTATATGCGAGCTACAACTAATACATGATATTCATGAATAAACTTTATGGGTTATGAACACCGCGTGTTTATCCTCGGCTGCGCGGGCGCCGCTCCAACGCGGAACTCGCTACATTTACGTTCGGGCACTAAACTTATGACGTATTCTATATTAATGCTGCTGATGTCTCCGGAGATAGGCTCGTTGTATGTACTAGATGCACCAGGAAGATGCTCAGCTGTTGGTTGTGCACTTGTAGCCAATATGTCGTCAGCAGCTTAATTGTATCATTTATGTTTCTGTTATGATCAATTGCCAGCAGATGATAGACTGCTCAGTTACAGTCGATAAAGGGGGTAAATTTTCCATTTCCAAATGCTTTTAAGAGTTATGTCAGTACCTTCTATAAAATCCTAAGACGTCATTTTCTTACCACATGTTACGGAAATGGACTACTCTTTATAGCTAGAAAATTTACTGCAAGAGCATCCATTACCTATGACATCAGTTCATGCGGAACGCATTTCAGTGCACTAATACTAAAAATAACTTTTAAACTAAACGTTCTGTACGTTTTATTGCCTACTAATGCCATGAAGACGCAACATTCAATTCGGCTTTAGAGGTTTTTGAAATTTAATATTACTAGTTGACCTTATCATAACGCGTACACACGAGAAGATAAGAAAACTTTTGCCTATCCAAGAAAACGGATTTGAAAGACCACAAAATCATTCAAACCAATGTCATCTTGTCTCATCAACCGCCTGTGAGTCTCGCGCGTCTGTCGCAGCCTCCCGACTAGTTACCGATTGCTCCGTCTTGTCAGTCAGTGGGCTATACTTAGCACATGAGTCAGCAGGTCAAATGGCTCGAATGCCCGAGGACTATGTCTTGTTGCATTCCTTCACCACCGCGGCCCGGCGGATCGGCCCGGGCTAATTCCAGTAGGGACAATGTCTCGTGTCCTTGCGCAAGAATGCAAACAAACCAATACTTTGCAAGAGTTCTGGATATTTTTGTCGCAGTTATTTTAGTTGGGGACAGGAATTTTAATAATTTAGAAATGGACAAAAGAGGTTTTCAATTATGAAGAGAGTTTTAGTTGAAGAGAAGTTTCGTAAAATGCAGTCGTGGTGAATAAGCAGGTTCAAATTATATGATATGAATATGCTCGTGCCAATATAGGATGAAAAGTATTAATCAAATTCAATTAACATTATTTTAAATTCCATTCACAAGACCAAATCAGTACAACATACCTATGCTTTTATCATGAACTTTCCATCAAACTCTTACTATATTTATATGATCATCACATTCACCACTCAATGATTGGCGTCCAAAAACAAAGAAACGCATACGTGGGAGCACGTTGACATCAGTGATAGGCGCGATATCGACATTAGTCAGTCATGCGACTGTAAGGGGCGCGTGCCAAGTAGGCAGCCCTTTGATGTGGGACCTTGTGTAGTCTATGAGGCGCCGAAACGGTTATCTAGAGTAGTTGATAGTTGAACCATAACATATCGTTTGCAAGTATTGATGACCTAATAACTTCTGTTTTGTTGGTTGGTAGTCTGAATGTGGTCCCGCTTCGATGTTCTTTATTTTATTCATCGGTAACCCACTAGAATTTGGCTACCGACCGTTTCCAAGACGATTGCAACTTTCAGAGGCAGAGTTGAAAAGTTTTTTGTAACGGGGTTTTACTAATTTTAAGACCAATTTCTTTACTATGCCTTCGATGTCAACGATTGTATGTTATTTTTTTACATCATTTATATTAATATTTTCTTCAAAATGTGTTTTTACTAAACGCGTGTTTATTGTGATGTGTTTGTATATCCACGTCTAGAACGATGGCGTGATGTTAGGCTAGTTTATTTACCTACAGAGAGCTGCGTGGGAGTCTAGAAATGTGAATTGTAATATTCTACACACGTTTATTTTATTCGCGAATACTCCAGTTGAGAAAATAAAGGAAGATGAGATAATCATCTTTAGTAGTTGTTACAGCTGCTGTAAGATTGAGATGTTAGAATGATCTGAGAATGATGGGTTACAATGCGCTTGCTATGTTGCAGATGGGCTTTAAAATATAGATTTTCTGGTTATCTTCATCATGTCGTTTAAAAAGTAATCTGCTTATATATGGAATTCGAATGCAACGTTGTCGTCGCCCCATAGAGTTTCTTTAACAGCTGAAGAATTGTCAGCTTCTAGAGAAAATGACTTACTAATCTTCTTCCCAAAACCTTCTCAGCACGCGTAGAATTACAACCATAGAAATGGGTTTTCTACCGGTTTTGTCGACGGAAGAATAGACAAAATGACAGATTGTGGTTGTTTATCTGTTTCTATTGTGGTCATGCTAAGCTTCCGAACCCTTCTAATCGTCGTCACGCCTGACTCCCCATTCCTAACAACTGACATTAAAACCTGACCCTATTCCACCTACAGCAATTGATCTACAATCGCGCATCGTATAATAATAATAGGCGCGTTATATTTCAGAAGATCACTGGGCCACATTTTTGGCAAGTCGCTCCGAAACAGCGCAGTAAAAATAAAACCACGCGCGCGCATCTCCGCTTCCAATAGATCCGTAGAGGCGGGAAGTGGCTGGATTGTAAATACGTACATTGTGCAGGACGTAAGATGATACGGTGTTTACAAACTAATGACTGAATATGACCGTGATGAGCGTCATCTAACGTGGGATTAAGTACTTGGGTTATTTCATGACTTTTCTCTGTTTTGTTTGGAAGTGCAATTACTGCTTTCAATGTCTTTCATTTTGATTACTAAGCTGATTCGACTAGTAGGTGTTTGATTCTACTAAAACCTGTCCTCACCAGTGGATCCGGGACTCGATTCTACTAAACCCGTATCCTTGCCAGTGGATCCGGTACTCGATTCTCTTTCTTTTCTAGTGCCTGTCATGAAATGCGTCTATTGTCATTATATTCGTATCACGAATCAATTTTCCGCAATGGAGATTATTTCGCTAGTTCTCTCAGGGTCAGAATTTAAAACTTGGTTGGCTATGTTTTAGGGAATCCATAACAATGTAATCAATGTTCGTGATTTTCTAGGACAGTGTTCCGCTGTGGTAGCGTAATAGCGTAGTAAGGTGGATTAGGATTAAAATAGATGTCAAGGATTAAGTAAATGAGCTTATGCTAATAAGCTTATTTTAACGTCGTCATAAATTCTACTATGGCAGGACGCATACTTATGTTAATTAGTCAGATGCAATTTTCCCTTAATGATTCGCCAATATTTTAACGAAAGTTGCTTAATCCGGATATAATTATTGACATAAACTCTTAATCTGAAGAAATATGTAGTAATAACTTTTTAAGCCAATAACTACGAACGAAAGTGGACGAAGATATAAACATAATAAAATGATATTATGAAAGTGTTCTTCATACAGAATTTCGTAACGTGTGATAAACATAAAGGCTCGTTAACAGTAAATCACGGAAAAGTAGAGTTTTATAAATCTTTTTGAATACCTACTGTTATTAATGATATTGATGTAGATATTGAGATGGTCGATACCTCAGATCATAAAAAGGGCCTTTTTATGTTCTGAGGTCGATACAGATATTATTGTAGCCGTTGACGTAACTATAGAGTCATTGAATTGTGACATTATTATGGTAGTGATATCCTCTCCAAGAGCTTGTAAGATCTGGCTATGTAGAAGACCGTAGTGATAAGCTCTATTATGTTGTTTGTTGTGATGCTAACTTAAGTAAAGCTGGTGATGAAATGGTTGTAAAATAAAATATTGTAAAATTGGATGTCGGTATTGTAGTTTATTACTGGCACTGATATAAATTCCTAATTATCCTTTATTGTAATATTTTCAAGCTTTTTTTTCTAATGTTTGTTAGATTTGAATTTTCTTACATGTTTGATAAATAGAAATTAGCATGTGCCAAAACTCACATTGCTATCATCTCAGAAATTATATTTAGATTTAGTTGCAGAGTAATTTAATGAATACTAGCAAACCATCAACATTCTGGATTGCATTCGCTAAAATTTTCCGACTAATGTGTTTGTAATTACGACATATTTACGTCTACGTTTAGCTATATGCTCACTACTTAGAAAATAAACTATTTTTGGATGCTTCAACATGACCACCACAGAAACGAAAGATAAAATGTATTGATGATATGATTGAAAAAGAATAGACATATCTTTTATAGAAAGAGATATTCTTCGTAGAGACGAAATAAAAGTGGTCATGCTGTAAATCCAATCAGATCCAGAAGAATTTCACAGTATTTTCACCGAATGTCTGCCATTGTAGAAACCTCTTTTATTCGTTCTGTGGTTAACAGTCAAATCTTTGTATCTTTTATGACAAATTCAGGCTTTTTAAAAAATGCAGACCTTCCCATCCACATAATATGTTTATAATGAATAATATTCTCGTATTGTGAATAGCTGTTGATGTGACATCTGACAATACCCGTCGCCCTTGCAAAGTAATAGCAGATGTCATTATTACAGCAATATAAACATTACTTTAATGTATGTCATCTACAACACGAGGTTCACCTTCGACTATTATCATTAAAATGGCTAGTAAATAGAATTATGCTCAATTTACACACGTGTATGTAATATTTAATTATCAGCTAACAATTGTCAAACAACTTAACACATCATGCAATTAACGCTCCAATGTTTGCAGTTTACATTTCACATAATCGATTCGTTTACCTATTGAAGTAATTCTCTTGCAAAATGTAGAATCAAGAGACATGAAATAAATTGATGATCATTTGTGTTGATAATCCTCGATAATCCGAAAAATGGGTTCTTGCTTGAAACAACCTAGGTTTTTTAAATGATCAGTATAGACATGATAATCTTAAACTGATATCATTTGAACACACAGCTGGTAACAATGGATGAATTTGGGGACATGCTACACTTATCATAGCGCTTGCACCGATGCGTCCCCCGCTGCGCTTGGAGAGCTGCGCACGCAACGTCATTGGCACGTTTAAGTTGAACGGACGTTTCTGTAAAGCGGCTAGCGGGAAAACTATGTGACGGAAAACTTTCATTTCCATTTCTTTCGCCAACTGCGGAGATGAAAGGTGGGTAATGATTTCCTGAGTCGGTCTCCACTCAGACATATACTTCATGCTGATGAAAAGGAAACAAATGAATGGAAACGGATACTTACGTTTAAATAAATCGTCGACATTGTGAAAAGTAGAAGATGGAAAAGAGATGATTAATTTGACTTCCAAAGCAAATAAAGAGCAGTTAAAGATAAATTTATCATAAAAAACTAGAACATTTTAAGTATCGAAATTAATCTATAATCGAAGCAATACAAAAAGCAACAGTTTAGCAACAACGTTTTATATAGATATTATAATGGATATCTTATTAGAAAAAAAGCAATATAATATTACGTCCGAGTAAAAACTAGTAGATTGGCGGCGACAAAAACTAAACGATACGATATCACAGAATTATGCCTTCAGAAGAACCATTATACTAGACAATCGCATAATTATGTTTATCAAATCGCAAGGCAAATGAAATTGTGTTATCACAGGAGGCAACCCAAGCTTAAAACAGATGGGTTTTAGGGAACTCACAGGTGAAAACGAGAGAGAAGGAGCACAGGGAAAAGAAAGGAGATATAGAAAAGAGATGAGGAAAGAATGGAGAAATAAAGAAAATAGGGAGACAGTCCATGGTCAGCCGGGATGTAAAGCTACTGGTAACATTTGGGAAATGAAATTGTTTATTCTGTAAATAGGATATTGGAATCGCTTTTACACGTCATATTAAAAAAATACATATAAAAAATAGTTAGATGAGTTCGGCGTTTCATGTCTGACTACTCTGAGAAGAAAGGCCGACACAAACTCAGAAATCAGTCTCTTTAAAAAAAAAAATATAGTCCTCACATTCACAATAATTAAAATAATATAATACTTTACAAAGATCATGTCATTTTGTCTATAGTTTTCAACAATGTCAATGTGTATATAAAAATGGTATATGTATTTTAATCATTTTACAAATCTCAATCCCAAGGTTTTTTATATTCTAAAATAGTACCCTTGGAAATATATAGTACCTACCCTTTTTTACAAAGTTTGGTTTTAATACAGCTTTTAAATCGTTTAATGGATAAGTTTCGAATGTCAAATGGGAAGGTTGTTGTAAAAGCATAGCACCCATGAACGAGTTGCTTACTCTGTGGAGACGTGTGCGATGTACACCAAGGTTGTGTTTATTTTTGGTATTTAAACTATGAACATCGGATATTTTATTAAAAAATTATATATTTTTGTGTACATACAAACAATAGGTTTTCAAAAATATATTGTGAGGCTACAGTCAGAATATTGATTTCTCAGATTTTTTCTCGAAGGGATTCTCTTGGACCTAGATTGAAAATGGCTCGAACAGCCCTTTTCTGTAGAACAAAGATAGTATTAATGTCCGCACAGGTTCCCCAAAAAGAATCCCATAAGACATAAGACTATGAAAATAACTAAAATAAACAAATGTCTATTTATTTTAATAGCATAGGTGGCTGAACTAAGCCTTCCTGACAATTTTTATTTGTGTAGGCCCCATTGTAATTTACCGTAAATAGTTTTTAACCAAGAAAAACTGTTGACTCAACAGGTTCCAACTCTATTCCATTAACTTGAGCATTGACTGTCTTACATTTATTTGGCTTTGAAAATTTAAGAAGTCTAGTATTTTGTTCTTTCAGAAGCTTATTTACATTAAACCAATGCACAACTTTAGAGAGTGCATCGTTAACTTGTTCAAAGTTGAGTAACCGACGTTTAATTAAAAAAATGAGGGAAGTGTCATTTGCGAATAAAACGATCTTGTGATTATCCCATATGTGGTAAGGTAAGTCATTTATATAAGTTAGAAATAAGAAAGGACCTAGAATTGAACACTGCGGAACGCCTATGGTGACCGCAGATCCTGCAACTCTCTTGCCATTAACATCGACTCTCTGAATTCTGTTGTTTAGATAAGAAGTCAGAAGGTCAAGAGCCTTGTGCCTCATACTATAGTGGTAGTTTCCTGATGAGTGTATTACGATGTACGCAAGCAAAGGCCTTGGACAAGTCGCAGAAAATGCCAAGAGTATCTTGCGACTCCTCCCAGGCCTCGAATATGCTCTTCAGTAATTCCACACCCGCGTCTGTAGTTGAACGAAATTATTTTTTTCAAAAATTTTGCTCAAACTAGGTAAAATCGAAATAGGCCGAAATTTTGTGGGAACTGATCCCACAAAATTTGCTGCCAGATTTGAACAGTGGCATCACTTTGCTAAGTTTTATCAGGTCAGGAAATACACCAGTATTAATACAAGAGTTAAATTGCTGAAAAGGGTGAAATAACATCAATTATTGAAGACATGGTATGTACAGATAATCCCCAAAGGTCAGCAGTTTTTTTTTTACATCAAGATTTTTAAAAGATTGTATAATGTCTTTAGCAGTAATAATTGTGAATTCAAAAAGTTTGTCACATTCTCGTACACATTCTTAAAGTATTGAGTAAGCAGAAGTGGAGGATGACGATGACAGAGATTTGGTTGTTAAAATGGGAATATTAGTAAAGAAATTACCTCCACGTCTGCCTTAATATCTACATCACTGATTTTTAGATGGAAGTAACGATTCCGTATTGTTGTTTCTGAATTAATAATATTCCAAGTTGTTTTAATTTTATTTCCAGGAGTTTTTTTTTTTAAATGTGTATGGCTCTTGGTGAGGATCAGGCTCTTTTAAAAGTTTTAGAATACTTCTTAGCAAATTCTTTAAAAGTTTCATGATTTAAGGGGATGGAGGGAGGATTTAGCTTTTAGCTACTAGAACTAAAGTTCTCCCTCCTCCCTCCTCTCCTCTATCTGCTCTTAATTAATTCTTTAGAATTGATAGGAATTGTAGCCCTTGCTTACTATCAGATAAACGGTGAAGAAGTAGCATGGAACTTCTGCAACAATTTATTTTCATATAATACTGATATAATTGGCAGTGAAAGTCATAATGCCGGAAATCATACTACTATCATTACGGGACAGTTTATGATGTTTTTGTGTTCCCTCATAATATTGACTCGGTCAACTTTTGCTAATTGATTTCAGTTCCCGTTATTGCTGTAAGCCTGACTGTAACCATAGTGAGATCTCCTAGTACCGACAACTTACGTTTTCGGTATTGTTATACTAAATGGTTTGTCTGCTAGTATTTAAAACATTATCTAATAAAAACTATACAATTTCAGTCTTTTGTAATTTGTAAACAGTGTTAGCACTTTGAATTGTCACACATACATTTAAACAGCAGAACCGCATCATGCCTACAATAGGAGACACAACTTGGCATCGTATTCCAAGTGTCTCGGCTTTTGGCTAGGAACGCTAACCGTTTTCACGAGAATTTACACGCCTTTTCAATTTCTATTTATAATATTACACTACTGTATTATTTAGGGTAAGCAGAAGTCTCGAATTAAGAGAATCAAAAGAACAATTCCTTCCTACTTAAATCTAGCATGAGCATTTATGAGCTCTTCATTCGCAGTTTGCCACGCACCGATAACTTGAACATAATGAAAGCAATTACGCCAATTGTTATTATTAAATACATATACATGAGTTCGCTCCGTTCCGCCCACGTTCACGCCATCTTCTTAGAACGGTAGCAGCAGCACTGAATATTCATTTTGACACAATTATAGCTGTAATTTGAGGTGGTGATTTCCATTTTAGTTGTTAAGAAAAAATAACCTGCTTTTTTTGAAGTTGTTATCTTCGTCTTTAAGAGGTTTTATGCTCAGTTTAACTAATAAGGTTCGTTGTATTGTAAGCTTTAGAATTACTTTTAGAAATATATTTCTTGTTTCGTATTATCTTCATTAAATCAGAAACCATACCAACGTTTGCCACATTCAATAGGAAAGACAAGTAATATTAGTTTCTAAGACTAACACCTTATAACGTCCGGAGAAAATGATATTCACCACGGGATATGAAACTCTATTCCTATAGTAGTAAAGTTTTTATTACGACAACGTTGTAAATCTATATTGAGTTATAATACTTTCCTTTGATTGATAGGTGCGAATGAACGTAACTAACATATTATTATAGAAACGTCCTGGGAAAACGTTATGTATGTATGTATGTGCTTTCTAATTTGTAGGAGAAAAATTGCGCTAGTCTCTGCATAAGAAAACTTATGCAAGGAGTCTACGTATAATATTCGGAAATCCTCGGAAATGTCTAGAGTCAAAATAACAATAAGAAAAACCATTACTGTTGTTGAGAGAGCTGTTTCTTTGCATATTCCAAAAGATTCGTATTATCCTCACACAGTCTAATAGTCTAGTAATATTATAATATCAACAACCATAAATATTTCGCAAACTCTAAACAAAAACTTGGCACACGAAATCAGGAAAAGTCAAAAGGAGTCAATGCCACGATATCTACGGTATATAATAATCTACATTGTAAATCCCGACAAATTCCAAAACATTTTAGCTTGTCTCTTCACAATTTCGTTGTAAACCTTGGCCCTTTTACTGAGAGCTATCGCGCTCCATATGTGGATATAGGGGAAGCAGGGACGTAAGGTCATTAGCTTGTGTTTGTACGCAGCTTGGCACGGGACCAACTAAACGGCGCGCGCGCAGGGCTGATGGCCAGCAGATTTTGGTGAAATTAAATAAGGAAAATTGAGAAATTGTGTTGTGTTTGACATTGTTTGCGGTTTGGCTTTGTCATCAGTCAGCGTCAAATCAGTATGCGACAAGTGAGCGCTACACATCAGTCTCATCGGTCTACGCGGAAGAAATGCTCCGATATGGATGAATTCAACGAACCATCTCAGGAGCTTTCAGACATTGTATTACCTATCTAAATTTATATTAAATAAAATATGAAAATTTATTATTTATATCTTATTTTAAACGGATTGCTGGTTTCCTGATTAAATTGTATTATATGTAGGACTGATCACATCCATGGAAGATTTGGTGGTGGTTTGGTCTAATTTATGTTAGATTTTATTACGAGATTATGATCATGGTTTTCTTACGTTTTCAGTCACTATGTTGGTAGGCAATGACAGAACGTGGCACATGTGGCACTGTCATAGGATTCAGATATATGGACAGACAGATGCCAAACAATTGCGTGGATGGAGCAGATTGTCCCATTCTACATAGATGATAAGGAGTATAATTATAGACGAATCGGGAAAATAGAAACACGTGTGTGATTGTTAGGTAAGAATGAGTAGTGCCATCCCTTGCTCTGGTTACTGGCGAGAGGGCTATTCTAGATCAATTTAATGGGAATTTAAAAACTGACAGTCCTAAGTCCGAGCGACATAGTTTTCGATTCTTCAGGAGTTACACAGTTCACAGCTACACATAATAACAGTCTTTTCACAGACGAATGGAAAATTAAATAAGATTGTACTTAAAATACATTCAATTCTGTGAAATTAAACATAAAGCAACACACGTTGTGAATACTAAATATTCCCAACACAAACGCTCAATCAAATTCACACGTCCATTTCAGTGATAAAAGTCGACACAAACAAACAAAGACCCTTTTCCCCGTACCGCCCGACGTACCAAGTCGTCGCACGCGCTTCCCACGTGGCAGTGACTAGAGCACTCTGCCACATACGTCACGGCTGTATTTCTGGCGGTCAGACTTGGACAAAGGGACTGACTCCCACGACGAAGATGCTCCTTGAATGATACAGCGAAAATAAATGGTTTTGTTTATTTTAGGGCAGTTTTTCCTGGTGCAGGAAAATTGAGTTCATTGCCTGAATCATTTTTGGCGTTAAAATGTTTTCCGTCTTTTACTAGGAAATAAAAAGCTACATAGTCACAAAGAGCAGTTGCGTAGGTCGGCTGCAGTGTTGTATCAATGACCTAGGTTTTACTTCCTGAAATTATTGGTGGTGTTAAATGTCCTCGTCCAGAGTTTATTTGGGATCATATTTCTCTACCGACTTTAAGAAACTTGAAAGATTTTCGATATAAAGGAGATGCTATCTTTGTGCATAACTTTCCCAGATGCTAACACAGATTTATTTTCCTAACTAAATAGGATAGGAGAGGAATGTATTTATTATAGGCCCCCGGAGCCACTCGTTTCACCTTGCACTACTTGAGGTATTAATAGAGCCCTTGTGGCTTCACGAGCAACAGAGCATGTGTGCGATGTATGGAAAGGCATCGCGTGCGCTCGATATGTTCCAATTAGCCTGTATTTACTTCGGATAGAAGTTTAATTGTGTATATATGTTTGCATAATTGCAAGACGGCGCAAATATTCCGCAAAAACTTTCAGTGGGAAACATTGCAACTTGTAGTCGTCACAATTGGACTCAATGATAGGTATGGTTTTCTAAAAACCTTGTTTAAAAAAAAATCTATAGGATTTTAGGAATAACATTATTTTCCAGATAAAACTTTGTAGTTTTCTGAGAATAAAGTGTATGTGAATAAATTGGATGATAAAGATGGAATAGACAAAATGGAGAAAATAAATCCAGAAGATAGTACAACACATATGGAGGAAGAATATGCACCAAATGGCAATCTTAACCCAACACCTTTACAACTCCCCAAGAGACCTAATAACGGTGGTGACCCAGTTGTGTTGGCGCGAGATTGGCGTACTATTATAATCGGCGCAGGCGCATCGGTCAACGACCGCTACCCGCACGGTGTGACCTGTGACGCGCGATGGGGACGCGGAAGCGGACCACTGACATTTGGGCATCTGAATGTCGATTGAGATTCAATGTTGGCATCAAAGCTGATCGAAATGCGATATTTTTCTACCTAGTCGAGTTCCTACTAAGTCAGCTGAATAAGCTTTCATCCGAGAACAGATTTGATCAAACTTTTGCAGAGTTGGTATAATATGCCAACGACAAACACATTTAAATATTAGGCTACGTACAGTTTAATCATCATAATCTAGTTACTCTATCGTTTACTTTATCTTTATTTCGAGGACAGATGATTCTTATTATTTTTAAAGACATTGACCAATTTTATGATTTATTTGACCAACGGTAGTTTTGTTATACAGAGATCACAAAAAAGAAACATGTTGATTGAACCTGTAATAAATAATTGATCGAAATTTAAAAAAAAAAACCTAAAAGCAAAAGCATTTTGGAATAAGGAGGGAAAACGTGCGATATTCAACAATGCGATGCGATGTTCAACGGTGACGATAGACGACCTGATATTCAGCTTGCCACACCGATCTTCCTTTTATTTATTCAAACAATTAAAATCTTAATTCAATTAGGTACGCTTCTATTGATATACAATCTGTTACATAAAAAGTATTAAAATAATTACTATGTACACTTGTTTTGACTTTGTTGTGTAGTATAGTATCGAAGTACCTCCGTTAACCGCTTCCGATTTCTCCAGCACTATATTCACATCCTACGCTCACTTGGCAAGTGACACAGCACTTCGATCCATTCAATCGACCGCCTAATTGATGGCTCTTTGATTGCCAATTAATAACCCCATTTTATGCTTGTCACCATTTGTGAACAATGTTGCGTAACGTCATTGTTTCGGGTGAAGTAAGTGTTATAACACTGAGTTCCTAGTCACAATAGTTTGTAAGGGATTATCTCTCAGTAAGTTCAGTTGATCTTCAGTAGGCTTGTAAGAAATCTTGTATTTATAATGTCAACGATACACGAGCATTCTCTTGAAGCCTTTTAGAAAATTGGTAGCTGTGTGAATGAATAGTAGCGTTCACAAACAGTTTTTTTGTAAAGGAATATGTGATAATTGTTGATAAATAAAAGCCCACAATTGCTGATGCAAGATGGGAAATAATATTGTTCATTGCACAATCCTACTATTTAAACAAACGTTATATTTTATGAAGAATATTCAGCAGCAACATACGGGTAAATGCTCCCAAAATCTTAAGATGCACACTTTCTTTATTTACTTACTTCTAAAAATTCTGCTATTAATATAATTCTAACGTGCCAAAAGACATCAATCTTGAGAAAATTTGAGAACAGACATGTGAAACATTCATCTACATTATAATTTGGAGAAAAAACGTAAAAGTTTGACGCATACCGCCGGACAAATAAAATTTCGAATTAAATTAAAATCAAAACAATGTAATGAGAATTGAGATTATACATGGAATATTAAAATGTCAACGTCTCTCACAAAACATTTTCATAAAATGCACTTTTTAATGCTTGAAGTTTCACAATGTTCTTGACATTGACTTTAAAGGTAAGTACTTACTTCCAATTTATTAGTGCACATTTTTTTGTGGGTTTGAAAATTAAATTATTTGTATTTTTGGTTTTCAACTCTAATATTTTACAACAATTAGGGTCCCAAGAAACTAACCTTTCGGTACCCCTAATGTCATTTGCGAACTGATGGAAACTACTGATCAATTTTTATTAGGCATAGAGCCTTCAAAATTAGACAAGTTGTACATAAAAAAAACGGAATTAGATTTTATACCTATGTAAGTTGATTTGATATAGCGAACTTATACGTATGATTAAGCAAACGAAGGCTTATCTAAGATTGTCTTCAAGAAAGTAAACTAACTACGAGTATAAGTGAAAGATATATGAAATTACTTTGGTAAGTGTCAAGCTTACATCTATTACATAATGATGTCGATGAGGCATATTATCACTTCCTGTCTCAAAACAAAACTGCAGATCATCGTGTGAGGACATTGTGATAGTGAAAGGTGTTCATTGGCAAATCATTGAATACGATTTTTTGGGCGTTACAAGGATTTTACGAAAGCGTTTGATTGAGTTAGTAAAGAAAATTAATCTTTTTAAAATTCTAATTACTTTAGGTAAATCTAGAAGAAGCAGTGATTGTGTATTCGGTAATCTGTTGCAAACTGGTTTATATAGATAGATAGAATACTCTTTATTGTACACCATAAAAATCACAGACATAATTTAGAAATTTTACATAGGGTGACACAATGGGCGGTCTTATCACTTAAAGCGATCTTTTACAGACAACCTTTGGATGGATTAAAGGTAATAGGAGAGACAATACTGCAGGTAGTCAGCGGTGTACCATCTACATATACAATAAATATGTACATACATACATAAAGCATAAACTTATTCATATAAATCTATAAACATGAAACAAGAGCAAGGAACTAAATGTAATGATGATGTTTAAGGAGAGAGGAAGTGTATTTTTACCAGAGTTTTAAAAGTGGACAAGGATTGAGCTCGCCTTATCGACACGGGCAAGGCATTCCATAACCGTACTGCTTGAACTGTAAAAGATTTGTCATAAAAGCTGGTTGAATGCATCGGCATCTCTAGTCTCAAGTTTTCCGATGATCTCAGATATCTATTATGTGTGTCATGTAGGAACTTGAAACGTTCTTTAAGATAGGAGGGGGTTATAGGATTGAACGGAATACTGTAGAGCTGAATTAAGATATGAGAATTCCGGCGAAGACGTATGGGAAGCCACTTGAGCTTTGTACGAAATTCAGAAATGTGATCATATTTGCGCAGGCCAAATATAAATCTTATGCAAAAGTTTTGAAGTCGCTCAAGTTTATCTAGTTGTGCCTCAGTGAGATCGAGGTAACTGACATCAGCGTAGTCAAGGATGGGAAGTAAAAGGGATTGTGCAAGCGCAGTCTTAGTGGCAGTTGGAAGAAAGTTCCGCAATCGTCTCAGGGACTTACCAGATGCAAAAATCTTGCGGCTTACGTCCTGTAGCTGGGGACCCCAAGAAAGATGTTTGTCGATCTAAACTCCGAGGTTCTTAACCTTTTCGCTAATTGGAATGGCAGTTCCGTTAAATTGAACTTGGGGAAGTTGTGTCCAGTTTATCTTGGGGATCATCCTTGAGCTGCCAACAACAATGACTTGGGTCTTCGATGGATTGACCTGTAACCCATGTGCCTCACTCCACTCGCAAATTGAATCCAAATCCTTGTTTATACCATTAATTGCATCAGCCAAATCCGAAAGGGCAGCTTTTTTATATATTTGTAAATCATCTGCATAAAGGTGGTAGGACGAAAGAAGTTTTTTGGAAATAGAGTTTATAAATATTGCGAAGAGTAAAGGAGATAAAACGCCACCCTGAGGTACACCGGCAGAAGTATAACACCAAGAAGAACGAGACTCTTCTATGCATACACGTTGCCGGCGGCCATACAGGTAACTACGAAACCAGTCAATCGCCGTTGGAGATATGTTAACGCTCGCTTAGCATGCCAAGCAGGATATCAAAATCGACCGTATTAAAAGCATTACTAAAATCCAGTAAGCAAAGAACCGTCAGATTTCCTTCTTCCATGCCTAACCGTATATCATCAGTGACGTTAACTAAGGCTGTAGCGGTGCTATGACCAGGACGAAAACCGGATTGGAAAGGATTCAGTAGACTATTCTTACAAAGAAAAGCACTAAGCTGATTGTGGACAAGGCGTTCTAGGACTTTGGAGAGGAAAGGCAAGATAGAGATAGGACGGTATTCGGAAAAGGAAATAGGATTCGATTTTTTGGGTAAAGGAGTTATTTTTGCCTCTTTCCACATTGATGGAAAAACACCATAGGATATAGAGTAATTTAGGATATAGCATAGGATGGGAAGGATTTCGTCGAGGACAGGGACTATCATTTTTCGACTTACACAATCACTACCAACTGCGTTAGATGTGATTGAAACAACGCTCTTCTTAACATCACAATCAGAGAATTGACTAAAAATAAATGGGGGATGGTCCGGAGTTGGAAGGTTTGAAAGATAGTCTATTGTAGCTGCCTTCATGGTCCCGCTGCAGTGGGACGAAGATGAGAAGTGTTGATTCAGTAGATCAATATCTAAGTTTTTAGGAATCGATTCTTGGCGCGATTTTCCAACTCCCAAGGACTTAAGAAATTTCCAGACTTTAGCTGGACTGGCTGGACTTTAGATATGTCGCGGTGGGTAGATTTGTTATCGACCTTTAATTCTAAGTACCATATGAACTACTTAGTTAATACGGCAATTTTCTATCATAAAATCAGTTTCGACCCGTTCCTCAATTACCCATCAATCCTGCAGATATATATCTGCCCTGCCGTCAACGTAAGAAATGGATATAGTCACCATTACGGCTGCCTAGTTATATATCCGCCATTTACTTGTGATGTTACTCGTAGTAAGCGGAGAAAGATAATAACACCGTAATAATATTGTGAAAACAATGTAATTTAACATAATCGCCGCTGTCCGCGGGGGATAAGGTTTTGCACAGACGGACCATTTGTTAGACTAGGTACTCGTATTAAGTAGTTTAAGTTCGAAAAGAACTGTCATTCCTTAATTTTTCATTATTTTTACCTATCGAAGTATAAGTAGTAATCTTATTCTAGGTGCATCGTCTAGTGAAATCATTCGATATTGTGAAAATATTTTAAAAGAGTAACGACGGAGTTTATTGCCCATTCTTCTCCATACGAAAACAATCTTTTGGAAGGGGCGACTAGAATCAATTATTACTTTTTTTTTGTTGTAAATTTTGACGTTCAAAAGTGCCTTTTTTGTGCCTAATTGAAATAAATTATTTGACTTTGAACTAACTTGATAATAAAATTAAAAGAGTTGTTTGAAATTCAAAACTATTTTTTTATAAACTCAAACTCAAAGCATTTATTTCAATTAAACCATTTACAGGCATTTTTGAACTGTCAAGAAGTCAGTTAGTCAGAAATATGAACCTAGTTGCCCATTCCAAAGCTTAGTAGGTACCTATGGAGAAGAACGGACAGGAAACTCCATGGACACTCTTATAAATCATAATATTGTTACAAAATTCTTCAAAATGGTTGAGCTGAATGGTGTTGATCCATGCGTCATGTTCGTAAGTTCTAAGATGTATTTTTTTTCTTACGTACAGGCTAGGTATATATTACCTATGCTGTATCTTTCGATTATTTCCTAAAACCAAAGTAAGTTGTAGCATTTACATCGCAAAATACAATGTTTACTTCAACAATAAACAGTAGATGATGTGGCTTTATTGATGTATCAATGTTTATAAGTTTAAATTGCTTTGATTATCTTTTGATGGGCATCAGTAATGGTAGTCTAAAGTGTTGCGATAGTAGAATTATCTCCCTTTTAGCAATACGCTGGCTATAGAATGGCCCGTCTCAGGTCTGTACACAGCTTTATCGCTGACAACTTCAGAGGTTGGAGTTAAATAAATAGCAAGTATATAATTTGTTTGATGCTGTTCGCGAGCTGCGTGTAATAGCTGTGGTTTGTGCGGCTCGTTGCAAGCCTTACGTCTTGTTACGGTAAACAAGCTGTAATTGCGGAGAAAATAAATGATCATTACATTATTTGTTGTTTTGAGCTAGTGAAATTGTTGGACAGTAACTTTTCATTTGCAAAAACTATTAGGAAGGTACTTATTTTATTGTTGAAAAAGAAGTTATGAATCTATTTCCGTTTCTTAAGTTATGAAAAAGTTTAGTGAATAATAATATTGATTTTAATGGTTTAAATTGTAATAAGATAAGTTTGTAGTTTCTGTGTAGCTTTATTAACCGTCTTGTAGAAGTTGTCTTTCATATTTGAACGCAGGAAATATCTTTCACTCCCAAACCAAATGTTTAATTTAAGAAAGTCTTGGACTCGACAGAAACCTGCCCTTGACTATTTCCCAACATCTATACTACACACTCTTTTATTTGTTGTTTAATTCTAGCAGCCGTGTGTCGCAAGCGACCTCCAGTTGACAAGCACTTGACAGTCGCACGGTCACGTTTGACAGTTGAACCGACCGTGTGTACTGTAGGTACCTACGTCACAGGTGAGAAGGGTGGTACATCGTAAACAAGTCATCAGGATAGGCATTATCAAGTAAATGAACTTACAAAGAAGTCTTCTGTATGTATTTAGAGCAAGTTCCGATGAAATTCAGTTTCAGGAAACGGGTCGTGATTGTTGCGGGAAAATAGTAAAATATTTTAATAGTTTTACCTAGTATTCATATTCAGGGATGGATAATTCGCTATAATAATTATATATTTTAGTGTTAAAGTTCAAAGTCCACTGATGAGAGCTTGCGTGACGTCAACGATGGATTTTAACTGATGCCGACAAAAGACGATCGGTAAAAATATAACCGAGTCAATGGTTCCAGAATCAAATATTTTAGTTTAATTAAACACAGAAATTAAAATTGATTAGATGTTACATTAATAAACATTATAAAACATCAATGTTTCTCATGCATATAATATTATTTTGGAAAAGTATTAGAAAATAATCGTGAATTGTGAACTCACCACAAAAAGTAGAGCTGAAACTTATTGCAAATCCTGAAGATATCCGATTGTCACTATGATAGGGTCTACACCGGTGTATGTTACACGCGGTACTACTGCACTATTTAATTAATTACTTATACCATAATATTATGGTTTATTTTATGGTTCTCATGGCATATCGGCGCGTGCCGTGCGCGGGAGTTGAGGACGGACTGCGCGCGCGGCCCGCTGTGACGTGAGCGAGCCAAATATAGTGCGGGGAACACACCACGCTATTTTCACCCCCACAAAATCGAACCCAGAAGTGTTTAAAGTTAATTTTCGCTTGATGTGTGTTGTGAGTTAAGGCGTTAAGTAGTAAATGGTGGTGAAATGTCGGCCGGGCGTGTTATTTTTGCATAGGATTTTCATCGCTTTCCGCGCTAGAACGCGTGGCTTTAAACGGCAATAAGCTGGCGCTAGCGCATCTGCTTGGAGCTTTTGTTTACGAGTACGTCGCGGTTCGTAGTACAGTAATGTGGATGTAGGGTACAAGGGTAATGCTTGGACGATAAATGGACCACACGTGGGCTGCGACTAAGATTCTTCATCGTGGGACTTTAAAACTTTCGTCACAAATTGCTTTCATTGAGATTCTGGTGATCAAATAAATGCTAAAAGAAAATTGAAGAGATTGTTTAATTGTTATGTGGAGTTATCTGCTGTGTTATAAAAATAAGAATGTTTGTTTAGTTTTCATTGGCCTTTTTTCTTTAATGGGTTGAAGTGGGTCACAGTAACATACCATAAAATAACCTTGCGGCCAGATTTATCAGGGCTTGGTTAGCACTGATCGACGATGAACATCGTGAATCTGATTGTTACAACTTCTAAAGACATCGTAACATTATTACTGTTTCTGCCTATACCTATGGCAAAATGGGCGTGAGTTTATGTATGTTTTTGTAAACTCTTTTATTATTTCTAAATAGTTAACAACTTGGTACTACACATTGTAAATACCTTGAAACAGCCTAGGTATAGGTACCTACTTAGCTCTGAGAAAGCCAAAGAAAACTCAAGAGCATTCCTGACATCTTCCAGACCTACCAGATGCGACAGGATCTGTGCTGTACGTCTAGACCTGTCGCAATTACCTACTACTTACTACATTGCTAACATTGCCCCACATGCGTACGAATGATAAACAAATGATGGCGCGTGCGCACTTCATTTCACACCACGCGCGGGATCTACGAGCTGCGCAGTACTTCACACCCTTATTTATCATCAGCACGTTTGGACATCCTTCTTTGTTATATTCATCGCCCTATAAGGAGTTTTCGTGTTTATTTTTGGGTTGAAATGTTGCTGAATTTTTAAACTAAACAAACTTGCTAATCCTATTCCAAATGGATTAAACAATTAGACTTTTCTATATAATTTGACCCAGAGTCGGGATGATAGCCCGAGCTACCTGCTATCAGAGTAACCATGACATTGTCACTGCGACCTGAAATAAGTACTCGTAAGTAGTCAGTCTTAGCTAATTCTGCAAATATGTCTATGAGGATGATCTCCAGCAGAATGACGAGTACAGGGGCTGTCTACCGTAGTGAGAGGTGGTTGCAACATCAAGCAGGGTGAGGCTGATAGATAGCCATAAGCCAGCTCAAATAGGACCAAGTAAAAAATAGTATAATTTTACATCAAAGATACTTTTTCATCCCCTAATTGAAACTGCGAAGCACAGGACCTGCATATTTGTCTGCCCCACATATCTCGGCTGCCAATCACACGCCGTTACAGTGCGCCAGTTGTATTAAAAAGCGATTATTAGTTCGGCATTAATGCGCGTTTAAAATAAATAAATAAATCAACGTCGCGGGCGCATATGCGCGTGATTCATGCGCATCTCATGCCAAGCGCACTGCACACGATACCTACTGCAATTGTACCAGAAGATAAAGGAATAACAGAAGAACTATTTTTTAAAAGGAATGACGTTTCCTTGATCTAGTTTAGCATTTTGTTTTATGACTTATGACGTGTGGCTATGACACCGAGTTATCAGATCAATAAGATTTATTCTTCACCGTACCATAAACATAAGAAACGGAAAAAAATACCACCAGTGTTGATCTGGGCTGAGGCTGAGAGTGACATTTTGTCAAGTCAGCTTCTATTATCCGCCAGTGGCAGCCTGCGAAATTAAAATGTTCTTACCTTTTTGTTATTTACAGGTCAGTATCAGCAAAGGTATCAGGTTGTATTTTGATCAAAATATGATTCGCGACCGTAACAAATATATTTATTTACAAAATTATAATCATTAGAATCATTAATACATATCAAGTTAGATTTGTTCTCAAATGTCATAATTTCATCAAGACGTCATTCATGAAAAGCATGCTATATAGCATTGTAGCGCGAGGTGGGGCTGCCGCCCCTCACAGCCTGCCGCCTTAGGCCTTGGCCTTAGGGTACATACGGCCCTGTGTATACTTTTTTCGATGGAGGTACATGTTCGGTAAATCAAAGATACTAGAGGAGCAAAGTTAAACTTGATCAGGGAATCGTAAACGAAGACTACAACTGAAAGAGTTACGTAGACCGTATAGAGTAGGTAGTTCGAAACTTTTCTGTTTACCTGCAAAGTATATTACTGTACAAGATTCGGCGAGCAATGTAATAAGTGGGACTTCTGTTTTCCTGTATGGTGTGAATGCACTGCAGTGTGCAGTGTTGTATTTAGCGTAATATTGTATTGGATTAGCACCTGCGTGATGTATGGCTACCCGGTTACATGTTAAGAATAGGAATACACATCGCTTTTCCCGGGTGTAGCAAGAAGCTACTGTACCTAAGTATCTTTCTGTATTTTACAATAAACACACTACTTACGAGTATAGTCACTTGTCGAAAATTTAGACAAACTATATGTGAATATTAGGAAATGGTCTAACTACCTATTATTGCGTAGCAAAAGGTAATAAGAATGAAGACAATGTGTGTTGTGTATACTCGTACGTAAGTATGTGTTGCACACTTAGCGCGCTTCCGCGAAATATGTTGTACCTATATAGGTCATTTACACCGTACTTATGTATGTACTTAATACATAAATAAATATTGAATTCCATCAATAGTCTCGCCGCACATCGGCTTCTGGTTATGGACAACAACATACAACTCGTGTGATGTTTCTTGGATTTTAAATGGAAAATGATTAATCAGACGAGTTATCATCTCTTTTGTGGTGCCGCAATCCCTAATGAATAATAGCTGTCATAACTATAAGCCCATCAAAATCAACAAGCCATTTTTACTGTAGACGAACCTGCTTCACCACCAGCTTGCCGGTGGGTTTCTCGGTGACGTAGTTCTGCATGCCGGCCATCAGCACGGTGGCGCCCAGGAACTTATTGAGCATCGCGCGCGCCTCCGCGTCCTCTGTTGTGTCACCCTCCTGGATCACTGGGGGGGGGGGGGGGGAGGGTTAGACATTTAGTCTCTTCTAATGCCTAGTATCCGCCTAAGCCGAGAAGAGATGGTTTTGAAGTTGTGTTGAAGTTAAGCAGAGAATTGTAAAAATAGCGCGAAGCTTTTTTTTTGTTGTAAAAAAGATTGGTCTCTGTTTGTGACAACCGGCCCTAAGGTTGATTTAACCGCATCGCATTTGGGTTAACTACGAGTAGTATAAAGAATGGTTGAAGTTATCACGAGTCGCGGTCGTGATTCACGAGAAGCTCCCTTAGAAAAATATTCAAAGGAACTAGTGAAAGAGCTGATGAGTGATTTTATAATATGGTGTTTGGTTGTCTTTATCTTAACGATTCCAAATGCAGTCTATTTGAGACCCTGAAATGAATGTGCACTCATTTGCAAACGGAAGCCTAGTTTCTTGCCTTGAATGCACGATGCATCTCAACACAATATGCACGTAGCGTGTTGATTGTTGCTCCATTTTTTACCAGATCGTGCTAACATCGGCGATAGCTACTTATGATCGCGGCCAGCCGACCATGTGAGACACTTAGCTTTTTAAATTGAGCTAATTACTGTCGTACAGAGCAACATGATCATTGTCGTGGGCTAAATTTACAGGACAATTAAAAACGTCTTTTGAAAAGGTCATAGGACAAGTTTTAGGAGTAGATAGATAAATTAGACATGCGCAGACCATAGCTTCCACGTATGAACATCTTAATTCTGTCAAATGACCTACTATTGGGCAGCGGTCGCCGCACATATCTCTCTAGGTTACCTTACCCAGATATTCAAATCATTTTACCAGCGTGACTAATGACACAGGCATCACCGTAGTACAGAGAGTGACAGAAATTACTTGGATGTGTTGGCAACTTGTGAGGTTTTCATCGACTTTCCATCAACCATCGCTGATGCCAAGAGTGGTTTCGAATTGCATAAAGAATGGAAACACATTGTTTTTAAGACCGATGAGGTAGCGTGGCTGTAGCAATTTGTAGGAATTACAGATTTGATATCCAGGATAAGCGACTATAATTAATGGTTGTTTATGATCATTATCAGTTGCGGAATAAGCGAACTGTGATCGTTAATGAGTCTGTGCTTACTTTGTCAGCTAAACGACCTATGTATAAATAAATAACGCGACTAACCTATATCAGCATTCTTCATCCTCGTCAGTATATCCTGTACTCCTGTGACCTTGGTGCTGCTGTCCAGGAAGGACTTTTCCTCCCGCGAGCCCTGCTGCGTGGTGGTGCCGTGGCGGCTGGTGGTAGTGGTGACGGTCCTCACTCCGCCATCCACGCGTTCTGTGGTCACCACCGATTCTTCCACGGAGACTAGGCTGTGCTCACTGTCCGTGCGGGTTAGACCTGAGGGTAGATGGCTAGTTATAATGCGCAGTTTTATACAAGACAGGAAAATGGACAACCCTTAAGTAAATCCCTTAATATAATACAAGACCAATATACTTAGTTTCTAATCAATGTTTTGACTTTGGTTGTGGGTAGGATGACTTAAAGGATACAATTATACCGAGGATTGGAAGCAGTTAATATTTTTCTCATATTTTTTACCCGACTGCCCTAGAAGGAGGGTAATGTTTTTCGAGAGTATGTGTAAGTATGTCTATTTTTTTGGCGCGCCCTGTAGCCTATACGGCTTAATGTATTCAAATATATGAGGTGCCATTAGATTCGTCTTATTTGTGGGAGTGACATAAGCTATATAATTGTATATGGCATCTAATACAAAAAAGGGAAGGGAAGGTTTTTATAAAAATAAATTACAACAATATTGGTATCATACGTAAAAGCTAGTAATGAGTCAATTCCAAATTCGAGTAAGATATCGCAGGTCGCAACAAAAGTTACACCATATTTCAGGTTTTCGGTTTGTCCCGCCTGCAATACTGTAAAACAACAGAGGTCATAGATAATTGCTTGTTTTGTTCGTTTCACTATTTTTGCGGTCGGGTTTTTTCTTCTTAATTATTTGCTTTTTGAGGTACGGTACGCAAAAGGGAAAACACAATAAGTACGTAGGTACGGAAAAAGTTGCACTTTGTCCAATTGTATTAAGAACTTAGTACGACGTGAAGAACTTAGTAGAACGTGGAATCAATTATACACGTTAATTTAAGTAAACAAGAAAAAAAGTGTATACCTCTATGGGTACTCCATTCAAGGTTACCAGAGAAAGAAAGAAAGAAAAATATTTTATTTGGGACACGCGTAAAAATATATATATATAAAAAATCATTTAAAAACTAACAAAATAATAACTTGTGCGAGGCCTAAAAGGCCCCTACCAGAGGTTCTAGTATGCATTAAGTGGTATGTTATGGGAGGCAGGTGGCTTACCAGCTTGTGCCGAGGAGTCGCTGGAGACGCTGTCCTTCATGGTGGCGGTGCGCAGGATCAGACCTGCCTTCGGGTACGTGGTACGCTCAGTCTTGGCGCTTTCGTCTAAGAAGACATACAGGGCATTAGCGTGGTTACACAAAATGGCTACTTTCATGACATTTGCAATCTACGATGTTTAAAGATCGAACTCTAACTAAGATGTCACTGTAACTATTTGGAATACGTAGTAAGTCAGTAAAGGCTAATTTGCACAATAATTTTACCTGAGCACAGCCTAGCACAGGAATGATTATGAAATTAACAGTTAATACAATATGTACCTACCTACCTAGGTACTTTAGCAAAAAAGGTATACGTCTAACTATCGATGTACGAGCGGAATGTTATTATTGATCCGATTTTGTTCAATAAGTACCTACATACAAGTAGTTAGATTAGGTACCCTAAAAACTATTCTAGGTTTTTTCGAAAGGAAGTGTATAGAGTGCCGCTAGCGACACTTTATCCCTGTCGGCTAAAATGCATTATCATTGTCACTGTCAGTTATTTTGTTTGATTGTTAAGGTTAGTCTGCCGCCCTTTGTATTGTGGCTGAAAGGTAGGTTAGGTTAGAACTGTGACCACTACCAATGTGGCCAAGGTCCGTTTAGGCACAAGATAATGTTATGTTTTGGGAATGTGGTGTTTTACTGTGCGTTTGCACTGGCGAAAAATCACAACAAAACATGTTGAAATCTCTAGTTCTTGTCAAATATTGTAAAGAACTTTGACAGAAACTAAAGATTTCAACATGTTTTGTTGTGAATGTTTCGCCAGTGCGAGCGCAAAGTTACAGCGAACTGACCTCAACAATAAAATAAAAAACAAGTGACAGTGACAATGACAATGCAATACTTACGGCGCTTTGGCTGGACCGGGGCAGCGCCACTATTATGCCGCTAGCGGCACTCTATACACTGCCTTTTCAAAATCAAACAAATCACAACATATTTTTTCTAAATCATGAATTATCGTTACGTTAGTCTCCTATTGTAGGTAAATAAACAATTGATTTGAAACTCTACCCCTTTGTCACCGTCACACCGTACACCGCACTACCGGCACTCCGTGCACCGCACTACCAAACATCCTGTATTGTCGTTCAAATTGTCATAACACCGAATTTCAAACAAACATCGTCACAAAAGGCATTTATTTTAAAGTATTTGATAACTTCCTGTAAGTCATCATGTCTTTAGTACGAGGAACACCTGGGCTCAGGCATACTGATGACATTTAAACAGGTAGTTGACCCCAGCGTGCAGCGGGCAGCGGGCGCAACACCCGAGATGATTCACGCGTGTGAATGCTGATAAGATAGCACTCGAGTCGGGTGTTGAAATCTGATAACGCACCGACATATTTGATTATGTAAACATGATTGTAAACATGCATACTAATGATTTGTTTTTTCATTATTTTTAGTATGTACTTAGCTACCGATTTGTGTACAACCAGCAAAATAATATGGGGTTAGCTAAAGTCGTGTTCACTTCATTCATTTCATTTCATATATTTGCGTACCATAATGTGAATTAAGTTGTTAAAAATAGGCTTAAAGCTAAGATACAGTTATGGACCCTGTAAGGGCACAGCAATATTAGTAAGTATAAATAATTTAAATTAAATATGCACTTAATTAAATATGTACTTGCGGTGTTACTATTTTATATAACAATTGTGTTACTGTTTTAACAAAAGCTCACTTGAAAACCTAGTAAGAGTTTTTCAAGGGTGTCAAATGTTATTATCGAGTTTTAATTAATTAATTTAACTAATCCAAAAGTTACAGTTTATCTACATCGCGATTGTGCACATCCAAAAAACCTTTTCCAACCAAAATATGCTAAACCAGAAGTAGGATATTTACTACGTATTTATATATTTATTTAAAAGTTTATGTACAGACATATAAACAGACAAGAACAAAAAATGAATGAATGTTTATGTATGATTGTAGTAATTCCCTTATTGTATGTTTTATATTTAATTAATTTTATTTTTTATATACAGTTCCCACATGTAACAAAGCACAAAGGTGATGCTTATTTCAATAAAAATTTCTTCCAGCATTCCTGCGATAGGAGAATTGGAAAAAAACTTGTAGACATTTTCATCTCTCCTATCGCAGGTCTGCTAGAAGAGTTTTCTATTGAAACAAGCATCACCTTTGTGCTTTGTTGTTCAGTTTATTATTCTTTTCCTATATGTGTGAACTGTACATAAATGGTTAAATAAATAATCCTGCATGCCTAAAAAATATAATTATTGACAACAAAACACTACGCATTGTTTTGTTTTCAATAATTATACTCCTGCGCATTGTTAAGCTATTAAAAAAAACTGTCAAATACCCACTTACCTAATCTTTGATAGATACTAAGCAACAACTTAAAATTATAACTACAATCCTTGTTTGTATCCATTTTAACAAAATATTCTCAAAGCACATGTATATAGTAAGTACTACTCCCAGAACCTCGTCGGGTTAGTCCGAGAGGCAGTTGACGACTGAAAACGTAAACGCAGGTAGTGCAATATGAAAGTATGAAAGTTATTACGTAATGAGCCGCACGCTAACGCGCTCGCGTGCGTTTACGTTACGTTATTATGATGTGTTATCACGAAACTGTAGATTAATTTCCATGAGATTTTGGTGAGAAAATGAATTAAATGTGATGCACATGCGCTGTATACTCTGTGGGTTGTTTTTAATATCATTATAATTAAAAAAATATTACAATTAAAGTGAAACTTGTGCAGTGGATATAAACAACATTTCACTAAGTTCAGAAGGGTAGACAGAGATATCTGGGATATATTTTTTTAACACTTTAGTCCCACGTAATCTAAGGATTCAAGTTAATTAACTTAGTATGCCAGATCCGGGTGTCGAACCCAACAAATAAAGACTTCCTAAATAGAGAGTATTTTTTCTTATTCAGTACCTAGTCAATTATCAGAAGCCCTTTAAATCTTTGCTTTTCCGAATTCAAACGTTCGTTGTATTGTATTGTACAAACGTATCACAATGTTTATTTTGCCCTGTCATTGCTAAGTATTTCACGATCGTCGTCAATATCATAAACAAAAAAATCGTGATATTTAAGCAATGTTGCAACTGTTTGTAACTCTGGTACGCTCCGATTCCCTTCATTAGACCGGCGCAGGCTTATTCTAGTAACTTTGTTGCCTCATTGGTCTTGTATAAGATCTTCTGTAGACCTCGAAATCGCTGATTCAATACTTAGAAACAGACGTAACCTGCCAGGTAGGTAATTGGATTTTTCTGTTTTTTTTTTAATATATCTAAGTGCAGCTAGCAACATACAGCAGCGGCTACTATTGTCTCGGGATAAAAAGTGTTTTCCCATGATGGTTGGGTTGGGTTACGACTAAGTCAAGTTTGTTATGAGGTTACTGTATCTTTAATAGACTGGTCATCAGTTAATTGTCATACCTGTTTTTTGACGGTAAAGTGGTTAGCTTATCTGACTCACCCTTCTAAACTAATAATATTATAAAGAGAAAAGATTTGGTTTTTTGTATGTTCGTTTGTAATTAATAAACTCAAAAACTACAGGACCGATTAAAAAAGAAATATCTGTAGAATGCTATATTACTGAGTAACATAGGCTATAATTTATAAAGATATCGCGCGGGCGAAGCCGCTGGGGAAAGCTAGTTGTTAATAAAGTGATGCTAATGTGATACTCACTCGCACTCTTGATATATTTCTCCGTGAGCGATTTCACTGAACTCTGCCTGACCGTCTTCTTGTCATCTGTCCTCTCGATCCTTTCCTTCCTCTCCTGCGTCCTGTTTCCTTTCTTCTCCACCTTCTCCACACGTCTCTGCATTCTCTCTGTTTTGTCTTCTCTCCTGTCTTCTGCACTGTCTACAGTCTCCTCCCTTGCCTGCCTGGTTCTGTCTCTTATTGTGTCCCCAATGATCTCCTCTCGTCTACTTTCGATACGCCTGGATTCTCTACCAATCTCTTCCCTTCTGCTGTCGATGCATCTGGTTTCTCCTACGATCTGTTCTCGTTTGCTATCATAACTCCTCTCTGTGATGTCTTCTATCTTAGTGTCGGATACTCGGCGGTCGCTGTGCGTGAACAGGTCTATTGTCGCGCGATCTTCTCTCTATGGGAGATAAGGTGCATATTTGTAAGTGTTTGTATTGATATGATTAGCATATCACCCGGAAGAAAATAAATAGTTGACATTCTTTGGATAGTCTTACAAAACATAATAATAAAAATAAGATAATATCTTAGTTTTTTTTATCATCAAGGGATCTGAAGGTGTGTACCTATAGGAAATCGTGCTTTCTGAGTCAGTTACATTTCGCAATATAAGTCAAAACATATTAACTGGTCAACACATTTGTGTTCATTTAAAAATGAAATTCAGAATCTGCCAAAAACCTTTCACCATTAACTAGTAAATAAACAAAATTGCTTTAAGAGAATGCTCAGACCCAGCTCCGGGGACAAAGAGATAAATGAAATAAATAAAAATCATTTATTTTCTCACCACACTATTTAAAGACAAGAAGATATTGTGTAGTAAAGATAATAACTACAATATTGTGGGAGACTGGTGCCTAAGCTAGTCTAATAACCTGTGTTACAGGACACCAGGTCCCCCCCCGTGTAACAATGTCAGGACGTACTAAAGCAATACACTATTAAGTACAGTGTTATGGGAAGTAAGTAAGTTGAGGGAGTGTATGTGTGTGTAATAGTGTATTTATGCTTGTGTGTGTGTGTGGTGTTAGATAGGTGCACGCGTAAATGGTGATTTTTAGGGAATAGTTTATAGAAGGCATACTATAACTTGAAGGACTACGAGTTAACTATAAGGACACGTTCGGTGCTATCGTAAGACAACTCCTGCAGCCAATTGGTAAGCTTGGTTATCAATTTACTTCTGGTGAGAGGATATATATATATATATATCCTCGATATATATATAATTTCGGTATCGGGTATAAGTTATTTTATGAATATCGTTATCGGGGGATGATTCAGATTTTTTGTGAAGCTTGTCTCGGTTTCTAATACAGCGAACTAAACCTGGGGTCATCCACGGCTAGAGAATTCTGCATTTCCTAGGGACTCGAACGGTATAGCTGTGTTTTGTAAAAACACCTTGAATGGTAGATATATGTAGATCTGCAGCCAGATTACAGTTTTGTTCATTTAGCACATTACTAAAGTGCTTTCTAGTGCTTCTTTGATGTCTGAAAAGTTATAGCTGAGCACGTTAGCTGATTGTTTTGTTGCGGATTTTTCCATCTTTCCTAAACAAAGAATGACTGGTAAGTGGTCGGTAATATGCCTTTCAAGGAGAATTACTGTGGCAGAGCCTTTAAATTTTAAAAGTACGTGATCAATTGCCTGATCTTGTGGGGATCACATGAGCAGGCAAAAGACCTAGGGAGGCACACCGGGTGTGATAATTAATTGAATGGCGATCGAGATTGTCTGGTTTAATAACGATGTTCATATCGCCAATCAGAGCAATATTGTTATAGCGTTTTAATGATTGTACCACATTATCGAGGCTTCGGTATACATTTTAAAGGTCGCAAAACGATGGGGAGCGATAAATGCAATTGATTGCTGTGTCACCTATTGCACAGGTGAGGCGATTTGAGTCACAGAATGATGGTTTAAGGTACGTGCAGTTTAATAAGGTCTTCGTGTACAAAAGGACGCCATCGTTCTGCGACTTGTTGTCAGTCGTTGCGGACAAAGAGTAGCCTTGCAGAAAAGGAAGGGGCCCAGAAACTCTTAGCCGAGTCTCGGTTAATATGATAACGTCTAAATCAATTTTAGTGGTTGTTAGCATCGTGATAAATTGGTCAAAGTTCTTTCTAAGGCTTCTAATATTAATATGAATCATTTTTAAATTATTATTTGGTTGCTTAATAAAGTCTAAACATCGTTCGGGGGGGCAAACACGAGAACAGGCTATGGAGAGATCGTCTATTTCATTGGATAATGTATTGTTTATACTAGCCATTTATTGTAAGATGAATGAGGTCGAGCAAATGGTTTTTTTTTTCTGTGCTTGGACAAGTTTCGATAGCGACTTATAAGCGGAGGAGAGGGACAAATTATTATATTTTTATAAGTGGTCCTAGTAAAAGGGTGTACAAGATATTTGTGGTTGCTAACGTGAGAGAATGTGTGGGTGGGAGGCAGTGGCAGATGTTTCTCAAATCAACCATACTCGTATGTGCGAGTGAGGATCACGATCATAACCGGCTATTATTTTATTACTCATTATTATTGATTATTTGAGATAAATCGCTTTTAGCCCGGAGCTGGGATTCTGTTTACCATTCTCCAAATCTTTTGTTGATATATCAGTAGCGCATCGACAACACATTGCTATATCAAATCTAGCAGGCGCTTACCCCATGAGCTTCTTTGAGAGTGGTTCCAGTATCACCTCCGAACTTCTTGGTGGTGGTGATAGCAGTAAGGCCGTGGATGCGGGAGGGGGGCTCCCCCTGACCCTGCAACAGGCGCTCCAAGTCCTCAGGCTCCGTGGAGTACGCGGTCACGGACACGGTACCCTCAGGCTCGCCCCCGTTGCGGGAGTGGTACTCTTGACGGATCACCGTGCCTTTCACTGGGTGGGGATATAGATATTTTGTTAGATATTTGGGAGTTAACTGAATAACGACTTAGCCAAATGACGAATTTTAATCGAATGATTGTAAATTCAAATATCGTTGAAAATCTGAACCGGTTGTGGGAGGATAATGTAAGAAATTGGACAGGAAAATTACTGAACATAATAGTAGGTATGTTAATTTTAAAATAGCTTACTATACGTCGTTTGTTAAGGTGAACAATATAGATGTCCCAACGCACACGAGGAAACAATGCAGTCTTGTGGTTTCTATCTTTGTTACGCTACAAATATTTTGTTACAGTATTACCGACATAGATTTTCAAAAGATGACATACTTACCTCCTCACTTATAAATAAAGAAATACACAAAAACGATTTACCCAACATCTTAACAAAACTCACTTTACGGATAACAGCGTGACATCGTTAAACAAAGTTAACTGGAAGTTAAACTCAACAACTTATTTAACACTTCAGCAAATCATTCAAGACGGGCCCACACTTGGACAACTACTGTACACTTTAGACAGAAATAGTCACATTCAGCTGAGCTAATATTTGCTTTGTGAACAATTATATGATTCAAGATGTAGAACGCTCAGTGATTCGAGTTACTTTAGTACTAAGTAAGGACGCGTCAGCTTTCAGTTGTTCTGAAAATCGACGCGAAAACTAGAAAGTTGGTGACGTCATGTGTTACCGTTATCAACTTCTTAACATTGACCCCGATAAAATTGACTGGCCCCGATAGCATTATAAAAGCAATTACTAAACGAAACCTGACTCAACGTTTTTTGATAAGACATTTTTACAAACGTTTTGTTACAACAATGCTGTTCACAGTATTTATTAAAATCCCATAATATTGCATTTTCGAAGACGACAATGATGCTCTACTTAGTGGTATTATTCTTAACATCTTCATCGTCTTCATCTGATCCCCTATTGTTTTGAACTACCTATGTGCATGTTTACAGTCTATGTCGGTCATTCGAGGGGAATGACCGACATGAATTCTCTCGGTTTTGAATTGTTATATTTAAATTAATGCATGTTACACAAGTCTGTGATTATGTCAGTTATCTCTTCAAGATCCTCTAGTTACGAAAAGTATTTATTTTACAAACAAACACCACGGCGGTTTAACTAACCCTGTTAAGAAGTGTTGTGACAGAAGGGAAGTGATTCACCCACAGGACAATAATTATTGTGGATACAATGACCTGCTGATTCATCTAATTGTGAAAAACTTTCATAAGTGCCCAAAATAGCTTAGGTAAAATAAAATTCTTAAATAAATGATTTAGGTATTAATCCAGTTAAGGATAGCGATCTAAACAAAAAATAATGCAAAGAGAGCAGCTTACCTTGGTAGTTAGAGGCGCCGTTCCTCAAAGCTCTAATACCGAACAGAGGTTTCCCGTCCGAGTCCACTGGTCCAGGCCCGTAGCTCGACGTGATCACATCAATAGGCTTCGTGATCACCTTCGATGGACTAGGAGCCCTGAACTTTGGCTTCTCCTCTACCTTCTTACTGCTGAACGTCCTGGTCTCCGAACTAATCTTCTTGAGATTCCTGTTCGTTACCCACGACGGTTTCTCTACTTGAACAGGCTTTTGTGGTAGTTTCTTCTCAATTTCATACACAGTTTTTATGATGGTCTCTTTCCTATCGGGTTCTGTTCTCAGCTGCTTATATGCAGGACTTGGAGTACGGTCGTAAATTTGCTCCGGGCTTTGAGCCTTACGGTCCGGACTTTGTGCCTTTCGCTCTGGGTATTGAGCCTTACGTTCCGGACTTTGTGCCTTTCGCTCTGGGTATTGAACCTTACGTTCCGGACTTTGTGCCTTTCGCTCCAGGTATTGAGCATTACGGTCCGGACTTTGTGCCTTTCGCTCTGGGTATTGACCTTTACGTTCCGGACTTTGAGACTTTCGCTCAGGGTATAGACCCTTACGGTCCGGACTTTGTGCATTTCGCTCTGGGTATTGAACCTGTCGGTCCGGGCTCTGAGCCTTTCGTTCCGGACTTTGTCGCTTTTCTGGTGATGGAGACCTTTTATTAATTCCGTTCATTTGTACCACCTCGATGACGTCCCTAGATGAAGTCCTCTCAGTAAAGCTTTTAGCCGTAGAGTATTCTTCCACAATTTTGTGTTTTTCTGTTCGCTGTTTCTCTTCTGCCGCCTTCTTCGATTTAGCTTCGGCGAATCTGATCTTGTCAGCCTCACTCAGGCCTACTTTTTTCATGTAAGCGGATGCGTACTCATTGAAACGGTTGGGTTTAGGCTTCGGAGTAGCTGTTTTGTTAGGGGACTGAGTTCGAGTCTTCTTGTCTGGACTGGGATGACGAACAGGGCTCTTTGTTTTGGGTGCAGATTTTGGAGCCGGTTTCTCAGGACTGTGTGGTCTTGGGCGCCTTTCGATCACAGTTTTGCTCGGCTCCTTAGCGTGACCGTTTAGCACTGGTTGTACATTCTCTCTAGGTTGAGTGCGTTCAGGGATCGATCTCTGATGAGTCTTGGCGTGACGATCAGGGGAAGTGGTTTTGTGGAGCGAAGATTTTGGAGCCCGTTCTGGTGACCTTGTCTGTAGGCGTTCAGGAGACCTCAGTTTTTGAGTAGTCACGGTCTGTCTGGTTGTTTTAGTGTAAGTATTAGTGTTAATATGTTCGCTCTCTACCTTCTTCTTAGCAACACGAATTTGGGATCTGATGCGTCGCCTCTGCTCGTAACCAACGACCTTTTCCAACTGAAAATTAGAATATTGTCAGCAAAAGTATAAATATAATATGGAAACATAAATAACAATTATGAGCATGCAAATCTTGTGCTTACTGACCATTTGTTCCAGGAGGTCCAGGTCGAAAATATCTTCGATACAGGGGTGTTCGACGCTGCGTCGACGTTCGCTACTCGCCGTTGATCGATCAACGCTGGTTCTTCGAAGTTCTATTCCAAACTTGCCACTTCCTCGTCGACTGCTGACTTCGGTATCGTCGACTACCTTTGTTTCCTCCTTGATTTGGCTAGTTTTTGTGGGGCGAAGATATCCGGGAACTTTATCGGGCTTATCATTCTCATGCCGCTGCCTTGGGGATTCGGATCTCTGCGAAGCTGGATATCTCGACAAAAGAGTTTTGGTGGTAGTTGTAGTCTCCACAGTTTGACGCATTGGAGACTTTGACCTTGGTACTTCAGGCGATGGGGCAGTCAAACGAGATGGACTGCTTCGTGGCTTATCATCAGAACAAGTATATTGTGGTCGTGTAAGCGTGTCACTTGTCGGACGGTCTTTAGGTGTATGAGGAGCGGCATCTACTTCGCTATCCACGTCAGTTACATTAGGAGAGCCATCTTCAACAGAAGGATGTAGAACAGTGGTTGAATCCGTCTTGGGAGACTTTTTCATCACACCGATGTCTGTCAATTTTGCAGTTTTAGCGTGAATGGTTTCTTTTGTTTTTTGAGTAGTTGTTGCAATATTTTCAAATAAAGCCTTGGCTTTTTTCACTGCCTCACTACTGCGGAGAGTAGTTATTTTAACAGTAGGCGTCCTTTCCGTTGGTTTTATATTGGGGCTACTGTAATCCTTAACCTTTGGAAGTGATGATGTAGTTTCTTTCGGTTTATGTGGCTTATCGTCAAGGTGTCCATTATCTGGGGTCCTTCTATTATTAGTAACTTCTACATCCTCATTATGAGTGGTTGGCTCAATCTCGTATTCCTCATCTTCAGCGTCATCGACAATTTTTTGCATGATCTTGTCATGTTGCTCCTTAATTTTCTTTTCTTTCTCCTCAACCTCGTGGGATTCCGTCAAGAATTGCTCAGCTGTTTTAACAAACTTATGAACTTTGTCGGAAACACTGAGCAAACAGTCATCACTCTTTAATGAGTCATCAACGTTAGTCAGGTCAGGACGTTCAACCCTTTGCGGGGTTGGTTTCACTTTAGGTGTTTTAACGTTCTCTGCGGTCTCTACAAACAAGTGTGCTTTGTCGTGTACACTAAGTTTTGTGTAGTCATCTTGATAAACAGTATTATTGTCGTACTCATCGGTGACTCTACGCGACGGACTTTTACTATCTCTCGTATCCCTTGGTCCTTTAGCAAACTTGGTAACTTTCTCTGATACAGATAGTAAGCACTCATCGGATCTCAACCTGTCATCAATAAAATCAGAATGCACTCTTCTTTCAGTATCTTTAAATGTTGTAGTAGTATCTTTATGCTTGGTCACTGTATCGACGCCTTTTGTAAACCGGGTTACCTTATCGGTTACACTAAGAAGGCTTTCATCATCCTCAGTAACGATGTCGACATCTGTTTTCCTGACAAATAGCTCATCATCTTCGCATATTTCAACAATATCATCAACGATGGATTCGGCTTCGTGGATTGTGTGATTTGCTCGTCTGTTGAATTCATCATCGGGTTCACTCACTTCATCAGGATAGCGAGGAGTACCAACATCTTCTCCGAAATTAACTGGAGTGGGACAGATTCGATCTGGGGAGTTCTCCCTGGATGATTTAGATTGCTGCACATCAATAATAATATCATCTTCATCAGTGGACGTGTTCAGTGTCGTTGCAGACTTAGGTTTGCTTGGCAATTTTGAATGCGGTTCTTTAAAAGTGGACTTCGTAGTCTTAGTCGTTGTTTTTGTGGACACGTCACTCACTGTTATTTCTGGTTTGGACTTCATTCTTTGAGGCGATGTTTTCTTGGACTTCATCGTAATATCGCTAACAGTGCGCATGACCTTCGTATCGCTGTCTTTCTTTGTAGGGATCACGCTTTCTCTGATGCCTTTGGGAGTTGGGGCTCGCTTAGATTCGGGCTCACCTGGACGACCTGTTGGGGATGGAATGGTCTTCGTAGGAGTTCTACCGGTTGAAGTCCGAGTAAAACTATTCTGTTTGGTAACAGAACTAATATTAGTAGTCTTCTTTAAATCAGTTGCTGTCTTTTCTATTTTAGTCATACTTAGCGTGGCAGGAGTCGGTTTTCTAGTCAGATGAGAAGGTATCTGTTCTTTAGGTTTAATGCCACTTGGCTTTGATATTTGAGGAGATTGCGGCCCCTCAGACGGCGAAACAGGTTTTTTAGGCGAAATACTTCTAGTTTTCGCTGGAAAATCTGGGCTTTTATCTAGCTTAGTAGGCGTAGCAATACCTGAGGGTTTTTTAGTTGGGGAAACAGTTCTGGTAGAAAGTTTACTTGGCACTTTTTGATCTTTTGGTTTTTCATCCTTGAGTTTTTCCGAACGAGGTGTTATTTTAGTAGTCGAGAACTTCTCAGTGATATCTTCAATTAAAGATTCATCATCTATTTCAGTATGGCTGTTTATATCAATATCTTGCAAGCTGGTTGTTGTTTTACCAGGGCTTCTCTCTCGACTAGGTGACCTTTCTTTACGTTCTGGAGAAAGTTTTCTAAGAGACTTTTGCACTTTGTCCAAAATTTCCCGTTCTCTCTCAGACATAAGGAAGTCTGTGCTTACTTCAGTGGCTTTAGTCGTTTTCTTCATTGGAGAAGGAGTGCGGAGCTGTCTAGGCTCTTCTGGTTGTTGCAGGTAACCAGGCTTTGTTTTTGATGGCTCATGAGGAGCGCGACGTGATTGTGATTCCGATGATCTTGGTGACGGATGCTTTTCTAGGACATCTTCAGTGGTCTCCAATTCTTCGGTAGTAGAACTGGTTTCAAACTTAGATGTAACTACAGCAGTCGGCCTCATGTAACTTGTGTTTCTATCCGGGCTAGAGCCTGGCCGAGTTGGAGATGGAGATGATTGCTGTGGATATTTTTGTCCAGGCTTTTTGGTTGGACTATCTTTAGGCGCAACGGGTTTCTTCAAAGAAACGTCAGGCTGATGCTTTGTGGGTGATTCTGTACGAGGATGTTCAGGAGTGGACTTGGAACCAGTAGCAGGTTTAGGAGCCCTTCTTGTAGGTGAGGTGCCTGATGGTCGGGAAGTGTGGTGGTGATCTTCGGTGATTTTAGACATTGTTCTCTTCTGAATATCTGCCAAAGTGGAATCATAACTTGACTTTACAGATGTTGTGGATATTATATGAACAGGTTCTTTCTCATCAGAAGTCGGCATTTTCCTAGTCGGTGATGTTTCTTTAGGATATATATCACCTGTTTGTCTTACTGGACTGGCTCGAGGTGAAGTTTCATCATATGTTGGTATGCGGTTGGGACTTTTGTCCAAATTAGGCTTACTGGGAGTGCCATCAGGTCTTGAGATTTTCTGAGAGAGCAATTCCGAAGGGTGCGAGGATAGATATTTGCTTTGCGATGTCTTAATGAAGGTGTCGTCTTCGTAAAACTCGTTAGTGTCCTCTCTAGTGCTGACACAGGTCGTGGTTCTCATGTATCCAGGAGTTTCTGGGCTCGTAGTTTGCTTTGAAGGAGAAGTCTCTCTCGGATACTTATCAGTGGGCTTTCTGCCATGCGGCTCAGATGGTTGCTGGTGCCCCGGTTTACGATCAGGACTAACACTTTTCCTTGGTGTAATATTTTCCGATGGATGAGGTCTAGACGGTGAGACTGTTCTAAAATAGTCAAATTCCGGCCCATGCTTATCGCTTGGCTTTGAGGGTTTGCGAGTAGGTGAATCAGAGGTTCGAGGAGAAGGATGCTTCCTTTCAACAGTTTCTGTTTTACACGTTTCCAAGAAGTCTTCAGTGGCGGATACTGTGTCTTGTTTGTAGACATGAGATGAAGTTGTCTTCTTGGAACCAGGTGTATTCTCTGTGTTTGGTTTTTGCCTAGTCGGAGACAATTCCTTTGTGTATTTATCAATGGGTTGTTTCTCAGGACTAGCCCTTTTAGGTGTGAAATCATCTCTTGCTTTACGTTGAGGACTTTTATCTGTTGGTTGAGTAGATCTAGATGGCGAAGTTGTGCGCGGATAGTCTTCAGGTTCCGAAGTTTTCCTTGTTGGTGAATCGGATGGACGTTGATAATGACGTATCTCTGTAGTTTTTAGTGATGAGGTTTCCCCAACATCTTCAGTTGTGGCTATGGTATCATATTTTGATGAGACAGATGAGGTGGTCTTCATATAGTGAGGGATTTGGTCTGGCTTTGCGTTACTTGGAGAAATATCTCGTGGATATTTATCAGCAGGCTTTTTTTCGGGACTAGAACTAGTCGGAGATAGCAGCTGCTCACGGCCGTGCGGCTTCCGATTCGGGCTCAGACCTATTGGATGAGATTGAGTAGGTCGTGGTCTAGAATCATCTGAAGGTTTGGAAGTCTTCCGTGTAGGTGAAACAGAAGGTCGAGGAGAAGTGTACCTGGTTTGAACCGCCTCAGAAGTGGTGTCATGTAGATCTTCAGTCGACGTTGTCTCAAACTTAGACGTCAAAGAGACAGTAGTTTTCATGTAACCAGGTCTTGATGGGGATGGCTCTTTAGGCTTCAATGGCTTTTTCTCCGGACTCTTATCAGAAGGATAAGTTTGTCTAGTTGGAGTATCATCTGTCAGTTTAGAGACCTGACGTGTAGGGGACCCTGAAAGACGAGAAACTGGTCTAGTTTTTGTGGTAGTGGAGTCCTCTAAATCTTCAGTTGTAGATGAGGAATCGTATTCAACTACCATAGAAGTTGTAGTTTTAGTGTAACCAGGTCTAGATGGAGATGTTTCTCGTGGAATATCTTCACTAGGTTTTTTCTCCGGACTCGTTTTAGTTGGCGCATTTTGTTCGAAGTCAGGTTTGCGTTGCAGACTCTTGTCAGATGGTTGACCTGCCCTCAATGGTTTACCAAAAGGAGTTTTTCTTGTCGGAGACTCAGACGATCGTGCCGGTTTCCTTTCAGTTGTTTTGGTCGTTACTATCTCATTGTCTTCTGTCGTGGTATCATATTTAGATGAAACAGCTGATGTAATTTTCATATAGCCCGGAGTAACTGGAGTAGATTCTTTTGGCTGGTTATCTCCAGGGTTCTTCTCAGTTGGTTCATGTCCTGGTTTTCTTTCAGGGCTCAAGCTAGATCTTGGAGAAGTACCTGATGGACGACGATTCGATGGACCGATGGTACGCGGACACTTCAAATCTTTTGGTGTTCGTTCAGGACTTTCACGAGTTTTTGGAGTGTCGTCCTTGTTAAGTCTGTTTGGGACGTCTTCCGATGGCTGATGTGACGGTTTTCTCTCAGTACTTTGTCTTGGTGAAGGATACTTTGTCTTGACAGTTTTCGATATTTCTTCTGAATCTTTAGCTGTCGCATCGGACTTTGTAATAGTTTTCTCTTTTATAATAATATCTTGAAGCTTGGTCGGAGAGCTCTCTCTAGGAGTTTTGGGTTTCTTGTCAGTAGGAGCATCTTCACGACGTGTGGAGGTCGTTTTGAGGATATTTTCTTGTTCACGAGATATGAAATCAGTGACATCAGTTTTGGTGTCAGTAGTTTTCTTGATAGTTAGATATTCGAATGGAGTTTCTCTCGGAGTTGGACTGTGACAAGGGGAGACACTAGGCGAGCTCAAGTTTGTTTGTGGTTCCTTCAAATAAGTCGTTTGTTTGATAGTTTCGGTGGTATCATCCATCATACCGAGGATCTTACGGCAGCGGTCTTCATAAGTTTCTCTACGTTCTAGAGGTGGTTTTTGTTTGCCAACGGGAGCATCTGAACCAGGCCCTTCCGGGCGGTCTTTTCTCACCACTTTATGATCAAGCAAGTCTTTTGATTCCTCTTTTGGTGAAACACGGAAACTGGATGGGGGTTTTTCAATCGGAGACGCCTGTGTTATATCAGTTGTCGGTTTCTTTAAGGAGCTCTTTCTCGGTAGACTGTCCTTAGAAGGAGAGGTACGTTTGTCGGGAGATGGAGATCTACAAGGTATCTTAGAGGACGATTGAGATCTATTAACATCGAGGCTTTCAGGTCTTTTGTAAGTCTTGGAGGTTTCGTCTGTTGAGTGTATTTCAGAGTAATATTCCTGGTCATCCAAGTCAGTGACAACGGTTTTCTCAGTTCGTGGAGAGCTAAAGTACACAAAACCACTCACAGAAGTAGTAGGAGAGCTTTGACCAGTCGATGGTTCAGTGTCTGTAGGTTTGGGCTTCCTGGTAGGGCTAGAAGATGGAGTGACCAGTTGCCTCGGACGTTCCTTATTGGTCTTTTTATTAACCTCTTCAGTAGTTCTCTCAGTTGAAATAAAGTCGGTAGTATGCTTGAATTTGGTGTCTTTGGAAGGAGATTTTAACGGAGACACACTGTCTCGTGGTGCCCTCTTGGTGAAAGACGAAGGCTGCTCAGGTGTTTTCTTGGGAGATTTTTCACGGCGCGTTAACGAATCAAACTTGACATCTTTAGTATCCTTAATAGTTGTTGTCGTGGTTACCTTAGTGACGTCGCAATCATAAGGCTTTTTCTTATCATAAGTCCCATATTTCGAAGGCGATGGTTCCCTAGGACCGGTATTATCAGTAGGAGAATATTTATCCTTTGGAGTAAGATCTTTTGTTGTTATTTCTTCAGTAAAGTCAGTTTTTTTTACTTGAGTCGCATCAAGCTCGTCATGTTGGTCGATAAATGTAACATGCTCTTTAGGTGACGGTGACCTCTTTCTCGGGAAATCAGGAGTATCTTTGCTAGGACTTTTCCTTGAGGGTGAGGAATCCTTATCTCTTGGCGAGATGGAGGGGTGTTCAGGACCAGATGGTGAATGTTCCGGATAGTTGGTGTCAGTTTTATCAGTACGTGTGTACATTTTAGTTTCCTCGTCGATAAATTTGTAATGATCTGCTTGTATTTTCGTCGTGGTTTTAGAGAAGTCCTGAGGTGTGCGATCAGGGCTTTGTGAAGGTGCATGTTTTGTGGGTGATATTTTGTCCAATGGTTTTGTGGGAGATTTCAGGCTATCTGACGGTTTATTAGCAGAAGTTGGTCTCATATAACCCGGTTTCCGATCTGGACTCACACTTCCTCTCTTTGGAGTAGCATCTAGAGGTTGCTTGTCAGTAGGCTTATCAGGTCTATCAGTAGACGGCTGATTACCACTTATGCCAAGTCGTTTGGTACTGTCAGTGGGATGGTAAGCCCGCGAAGGAGATGTGGTTCGAGGAAACTCCGACGTTGGACTTGGCTGACTGTCTTTAGGCTTTTGATATCCTGGTTTCCTATCCGGGCATTGACTTGGTTTCTTAGAAGTATCCTTAGGGAAACTATCAGTGGTTCTGTCGGGACTTGATCTATTCGGAGTTGTACGTGGGAAACCTGAAGTAGGAGAAGAGCGCTGAGTTGGTTTTCTTTCTGGGCTAGCTTGTGGCCTAGTTGGTGACTCGCGACGATCTACAGGACGGTTCGGAGAACTGGTTCTAGGGAAATTGTCCGTTGGAGATCCTTTCTGTGTTGATTTTCTATCAGGGCTAGCGCTGGGTCGGAAGGATGAGTCTTGAGGTCGTTTTTCCGGACTTGTGCTTGGTCTCGGACGATGATCGTGAGGCCTCTCAGGGCTATAACCAGGTCTAGTTGGAGAACGACCGGTTGGTGGTCTTTTATCATCGGGACTTGTATACTTGTTGTTGTGCGCCTTAACTTCAGTAACGGAATGAGTAGAAGTAGTGGAATGCTTATCAGAAAATGTGCGAGTCGGCGAATACCTATCAATTTTGTTGGGGCTACCACCACGGCTTGATGGTTTTCTGGAGGTTTTATCGGGGCTTACACTGCTTCTTAGCGAAGATGTACTTGACTTAAAAGTTCTGCTACCAGGAGATGAAGCCCTAGTCGATGGTCGAGTGATAGTAGGAGTATCAGCACGTAATGTACTTGCCCAAGCCTGGTGTGAGGGGCTCCAATCGTTGCTGATCTTCTTTTGGGGGTAATCAGTTTGGTACGTGGTTTGATATTGATCAGTGCTCGTCTTCCTCTCTACAGCCTCTTCAACATTTTTATCTCTCGTTACGCGATGGACTCTCTCCTCGGTGTCCCTAGTTTGCTGCGGTACGTTATCCTTTTGTTGAACCGGGTGGTCATTGCGCGGTGTATCATTATCAGGTTCATTGCGCGGGGTGCATGTCTCAGGTCGATCACTGCGCGGGGTGAACGTGTCAGGATTTTTATTACGCGGGGCGAATGTGTCAGGACGTTCATTGCCCGGTGTATAATCTCCAGGACGTTCAATACGTGGTGTGAATGTTTCTGGGCGACTGTCACGTGGTGTTAATGTTTCCGGGTGACTGTCACGCGGTTTGTAGGTTTCTGGACGATCATTACCAGGTGTTATCGTCCCGTGGCGTTCACGATGTGGTGAAGAAGTGTCAGAGCGTTCATTGCGCGGTGTAAATGTTTCGGGGCGACTGTCGCGTGACGTTACTGTGTCACGGCGGATATTGGTGGTGTCATATTTCCGGTGATGTGTCTGATTCGTCCGTTGATGAGTTTGCGCATACTCATCTTTATCAGTGGATTCAATTACTTTATTGACGCGTGTCACATGACGAGTTGTTTGTGAGTAGTCATCGTTGGCGTTAGATTGTTCGCTCACTTTTTTGTTTACTTTTGTTTCATGGCGCTGCACATCCGAATAATCTTCGTTATCCTTTGTCGTATAATCTGCTATTTGTTTTTTGAAGTCATAGTCATCAACGTTTCTTTGAGAATCGACAATGTCAGTGGCACGGTTATCATCTACGTGTCGAATGATTTTGCAGCTTTCCCTGGCGTCGGATCGCTGTTGGGTAGAGTAGGACTTGTTCTCCCTTGTCTGATATGATTGTTCAGTGCGGGTGCTTTGTACTGGAGCCCGAAATTCTCTCTTGGTGCTGGTAACTCGAGTCCCATCAGGCAGGCACCGAGTTTCTACGACCACTCTGGTATTGTCATCAGGGTAATCGATCTTCCTAGACACGAGCTCTCCAGTCTCGTAATCATTTCTCGTCACATTCTGTTCGTAGTCATTTTTCCTGACATGTTCATATTCATTCTTTCTCACACTTTTTTCGTAGTCATTTTTTGTTACATTTTGTTGGTAGTCATTCTTCCTCAAATTTTGTTCATAATCATTTTTCTTCAAGTTTTGATCGTAGTCATTAGTTTTAGTGATTTGTCTTCTTGTTACAGAGGACGCGTCCTCATTGCGGTTAGTATCATAACTTCGTAGGTCATAGTCGTCGTTGGTCACATATGGCACTGTTTCTTGTTTCGTCGAAGACATCTGCTGGAACTTGGACGAGGAAGTCGAAGAACTGGTGGTCGAAGAGATTTGTGTCCCGTCGTCAGTCTTGCGGATGACGTGCTCGCGAGCGGCCGTGTTCGACGACGTCTCGTTGCGTTTCAGGCTGCTGTTGTCATCGTGGTACTCAGTGACAGCTTCTTTGTGATGGTCAACGGCTGCGAACTGACCCTTGCCGCCGTCCACGTCGTATCTGCCCTCGATGTTGGCGTTGACAGACTTGACGTGCGTGTGGCCGTCATCTGTGATCTTGTTCTCCGACTCCACATTCCATCCAGCATTCGACAGCGCCTTCAGATCTGCAAAGAGACTAGTATTAGTTTCTGATCGTGAACTGTGTATACCGTTACCGGTTAATAAGCGTTAGTTCTGTTAAGGTTAGGTATGGGTGGTTCGTGCAGGCACCTTGGCCGCGGTACGTGAACTCCTTGGGCGGGGACCCGGCATCGCGGACCTCCTTGCTCTTCATCGACTGGAAGCTCTGGTCTGCGAACGACTTGACGTGGCCCTGCGCAGCACTGAACTCACTACCTGTTGAATTCGGGCACAACTACGCTAACTTCTGGTCTTTGGGAAGATAAACTTTCATATTTTCAGTGTAAAGTAAGGGGAGTTATGTATGTGGCACACAAAACATCAAACACGTTTAACAATGAGGGACATTATTCATACTTAAATAAATAAAAAACACATAATAATTATAGCTGGTTTACTATTTTCGCATTGAGTGAAATTAGAATTAAGCATTTCAAATTTCTGTGACCTCCCAACTTCAATAGATCACAATATTAATAAACAGATCCAACAGTCTTTTTTTTTAAACAAAATTTCAAGGTCAAATCTACGGAATTCAATTTTACCCTCAAAATAAATAATCAACATTTAAATCGTTTCCATGTCCATATACAATCCCATGCATAGATAACACTATCAAATAACAACTAGACAAAGATAATAATAGATAATAATTATTCAAGCTTGTTCATCTATCTACAAACACTATGGTTACTTCTAGTCGTTTACGTCTTTATACATACCATTACAGTACAATCTAAAGCCTCGAATTGACAGTTAACTAAAGTTTGAGCAATATATTTTTGCATTGTGGAAAACTTCTTGCTTGTTTGTCATCGCTAAATGGCAACATGAGAACATGCAGCAATTCGCCGGGTGTTTAAGGATGTTGAAAAATATTTTTGACAATATTTTGCTCGGGCATCATCTTAACACAGACTTGTTCATTCGAAAGGTTGCTGGAAGCTGTGAACAGTGTTGCTAGCAAAATTTAATTGCTCACCTTTTGTTTACCGTCAACACGAGGCGATTTCCTTCTACCCTCACTACTCAAGACAGTCAGATACAGTGAATAAATTACCTTTCCCATCTCTGGTGGGTTCGGGTGAGTACAGGTTGCGCAGGCGCTCCTCCCGCAGGCGGTACATGTGCGCGCGGATCTCTTTCTTACGGGAGAAGTCCTCCGTCTGCTGCCACTGAAATTATATAATTGTTATGTTAGTTAAGCTGCTATCTCATGTGGCTTAAATTTCTATTGGTGCTTAAACTTATGATAAAAAACTTAAAACTTATTTTGAAAAGCCGAAGCCATGTCTATTTTGAAATGCAAAAACCATGCAAAATATCACAATTTATTTTTGATTTCCTAACATAAAAAAATCCTTACAGCAATCCATGTTGTGAACTGTGAAAGTTCACAGTTGACAACATGGAAGTTAACTCGAACATGTCGTTGTGAATCAAGTTGTTACAATCAAATTATGCACCTGTAGCTTTTGTAGAACAAGTGCATGCTGAGCAATACTGCTCGATATTTTTGTCAGGCGCTAGCACTTTAGTTTTCATTTCCATTATTATGATGACATATCAGAATAACTCATATTATGGATTTCAATCAAAGCATTTAAGTAGAACGCACACAAAATCTAGCCCTTTGAGCGCAATAAGAAACTATGCTCAGGTAGCTTGGGGACCAATGCAGCGTTTTAATCATGAATATTTTTAGGGGTAAAATGCCATTTAGAAAAATTACTCCCGGGATTTTTGTTGTAAGAAATGGAAATAAATTATCTCACCATACGGCGCAGTAAGTCCTCGTCGCGGATCAACGACACGTCGCCTTCAGACATTCTGGAAACAACAACAAATACTATTAAATACATTATTCACTCGACTTCCATTATTTATTTCTATTTTGCCTAAAGGGCCAACTGCAAACTCAAGTGGAATCTAACCTTCAAGGTAACTTTAAGTACCATTCGTGAACTAAAGAGGAACTTGGTTCAAAAATTCAACTAGCATAGCGCATTTAGACAAAAAGAAACACTATAAAGAAGTGCGTGTAATTTTGACAAGTTGTTTTTTATTTTACACACGACCATGTTAAATTGTTCCAAATCTTGGAAAGTAAATACCGTCAGTACGTCATATCGATAGCAGGATGATTGTTAGAGCGCAAACGAAACATAAGTGGAGATTCAACTTATAATTTCGGTAGGTACAAACGTACAAAAAATAGAATATTACATTAACCAAAGATTACTAACAAAGTTTTGAAAATACCAACACTACGTAAACCATTCTCTAATAGGCCCGAGTCCTATCGGTCCTGAATCAGTTACCCTAATGATATTTGTACCAAAACAGCTAGTAGGTAATTCGTGATTGTAATGATGACATTCTGTTCAAGGAATCCTAATAAAGACGATAAGGTTATATAAATACTTAGATGCACCAAGTTGTAACAGTCAATCTGACGTTCTCACGCAATAAATTCAACTCATCAAACATCATTATAATTATTTGAACCGCATACAATCAGGGATTTGAATCCAAAAAAAAAATAGTATTATAACAAGTGTCAAAAAAATGTTTAACGAAACCGAGAGGACATCGCATGAAGCCGAGAGGACATTGCAGAAAGCCGAGAGGACATTGCGCGAAGCCGAGAGGACATAGCACGAAGCCAAGAGGACATTGCACGAAGCCGAGAGGAAATTGCACGAAGCCGAGAGGAGATTGCACTAAGCCGAGAGGACATTGCGCGAACCCGAGAGGACATTGCACGAATCCGTAAACAGCGGTTTTTCACACCAAAAATAAAAGTCGTTTCCCAGCAATAATTGTTTGCTCAATGTTACTTATTTTGATGTACAATGCCATCATTATTCCACTGCAAAAAAGGATGGTGCTAGCGGCCTTGTATAGCTCCGTCTCTCACTCACACTGGAATAATGGTGGCATTAATACGTCATAATACGGCCCGAGAATGTGTAGATAACGGCTATTTGATGGGCCTTGTTACACCCTGTATGTAAATATAGCCTTTATAAGTGGCGACACTGGACAGTAAGATCAAAGCACCCTGGCCCGTCAGCCCCATGGTACCATCATGCTGACTGGTAAATATTTTTCCACGGCATGAGTAGGTATCTCATGTAAGTAATAGGTTCTGATATGAGAGAAGAAGAGATTAATGTCTAAACCATTGGCTAAACCCAAACCAAATGTTAGGAGTGCTGGTGTACCTACACACATGTTCGGGTCGACCTGATTCGGCACAGGCCGGGCGGCAAAATTGAATGTATATTTTCCGACTGTGCCGAATCAAGCTGTCCCGAACATGTGTGAAGCAGGCACAAACTAAAACATACCACAAACTATCAAACGCAGGAAGACTAAAACACAAACGTCAAAATTACGCGCTGATTTCTAAATACCAACAAACAGCCGGCATTATTATTTTATTACGACGACGAAACGTCATTCAATATCGTGACCACCCTGATACACTCATACACCCTAATATACTCATCTGATGACAGCTAATTAAACAATTGGCTCCGCGCTGATGAGTTGATCTGTGACTTTAAACATGCCTGGGTTTTCTGATTTCATTTACTAACATAATTATGCAATAATTTAATATATGGGTCTTGCTGGATTTCTATTATTTGTTCATTCCACCATACATATCGAGCCATTAACGCCGATTTAGTGCAACCGACAAAACCCAAATTTTACAGGTTTTTTTTAATATTTTAGTTATAATTGCGCTATTAAATTGAAATTTTACATATAATAATAATTTTTAAAGCCTTAGGTGTAACAGTTAAAATTTTCGTAAAAACAATAAGTTCTGAGGCTTTTTTGGCGTTTACAATATTTTTGCTGTCTCTCAAACTAACGACTTCTTATATTTTTGGGCGTTTGAGATAACACTTGCGATAAAAAATAACCTGGTTAAAGTTTTAACGCAAGCGACAATAAAAAAAAGAAAAAAAAAGAATCAGAAAAGACAAATTGTTACTAACGTTATGGACTCCTGTCTGAAATAAAAGTTTTCTATTTTTGCCATTTTAACTATAAACCTATTAAAAGAATTAAAAAAAAAACAAATAAAAAATTAAACACGTAGTAGGTATTTCTCATTTTTATAACATTTTAAAGAACACTAAGATCAATGAATTAAACTTAATATATACCTAATTACTAAACTTTTATCAAGGAAATTAAAGGTGTAATATTAAACCATTAATTCTCTGTATCACTATCATATGCATCAGATTCAGGTAACATGTCAGGAACTGCTCCATCATGCCTCATATTTACATACTCTGCATGGTACCTGCTTGGACTAATATTTTTATTACATAGATCCACAACATCTTTGTACTTAGCAGCTGAAATATTTTTTTAAATCCTTGACTGTAATAATAAAAAAAGCTTAGTATTTGCCACTAAAAAGTTATTTTATTGACATCAATTTTTTAATTACGAAATCGAAAAAGAAAAGAAATATTTTGTAGGTATATACTACTAATGTGGGAAACAAGCATACGACCCACGTGATGGTAAAAAGTTACCGTAGCCTATAGGCGCTGGTAATACCAAAGGTATCTCTAACGCGTTGCCGAACCCGTACCCTATTCACCAACAGGAATACAACACTACCTAAGCGGCTACATTGTTTTCTGTAGGGCAGAGATAGATACCTACTTCCTCAGTCGGTTCAGTTATTTATACAAAAACTTACATCTAACAACAATAACTTTAGCTAAGTAGGTAACAGATTAACTAAGAACTGACAGATACCTAAAGCTCAGTGGCAGGAACTCTTTAGTGTTTACCAAAGTTAACTCACTCGATAGTCAAACATTAATAGCCTTTGGTTTTCTATTTACATTTATTTACTAACAGAATCACAATAAGTACCTTTGCCGGCGGCGGTTACAGTGATTTAGTAAACACTATCACACCACTTTTAACTTAATTAAACCTAGTTTTATCACGGGTTATCCAGGTAATTATAATTTAACACTAATTACAGTGCAGAGAGGTAGTTATTGCATCACAATTCACAATCTTCACTGGAAGTACTGGAATGAACTCGTCGCAACACGTTTTTTGTCACTTTGTTTATAGTAAACGATAAAATTTAGATGTACTGTGTCGGTTGCGATAGCAAGTAGGGTCGCTTACGCAGCAATTCTTACATTTTATGCAACTTACGATGATTATTTATAATTTCGGATACTCTAAAATATAGAAAACCGTTGCGCTAATGATAAACTTAGCTATTGCTATAAATTTAATATCGTTGTATTTTGACGGGAGAGGCGACGAGCCACTGTCCGTTATAGTTTATAATGTCGTTTGCGATGAAAAACGCTGTTTAGGTAAAAATGTCGCTTACGATAAGTCAGCGGTAAGGGCTCGATATAGGAAGTTGTATTTGTTTGACAAAACCAACTTAGAAGAAATAGTATAAAAGGAAACCCAACGCAATCATTCCGTTTTATCTAACTAAGGCAAACGTATGGTTAAACGTTTCGGAATCACTCATCAGAGGAAAACATTAGCCTCCTTACGATGACAAGGAATGCATTAACGAGCATTAGGTACTGACGTCATCAGGTAAACTGTGATGATACAATCGCTCAAATACAATCATCAGCACATGCGCAATCACAACAGCCTGCTGAAGCCAAATAGAGTTATATTAGCACGTATGTGATGACTATATCACTACCAATTAACACTTAAGTGATCGCTATGAACTTGTATGAATCTCGCTGGAGTGTCTCGTTTGGTCGCGCGGTGCAATTGAAGGACCTTGGCGACACAATTAGTGGCCGTCCAGGCTCGTCTGTGGCTCATTGCCGGATTTATGGGTGGCCGTCGAGGCTACTCATGTGATATATCTGGATGTGCATATGGGTAGGTCGGAACTTTTGTTTATGTATAAATTATTCCCGTACAAAGAACAACAATAAGATTTCGGGTAAGACCCACTGGTTGAGACTCCCACAGACCCCCTGTCTGTATGAAGGCCTCCTTAGTTGCACCATGCACTCCTATGCCTACGTCACTAGAGGGTGGACCATCCCTATGCCTACGTCAGTAGAGGGTGGAACAAGGCTGCCAATGGTGATGATGAAGACGAAGAAAATAAATTTGTTACATTTTAAATTGTTAACTGTCAAAGGTAATCATGTGTCAGCTATTAGTCTAATAATTAGACAGCAAACTTATTTGGATTAGACTCTAATCCAAATAAGCTAGCAGATTTGCAATAAAAGGAATCTGGTTTATAAAACAAACACTGTTTTTTCAGATCAGCATACATATAAGTCACATGTTCATTGACACATTCCTAACAGCTAACACTAAAGCATTTGTCGAGAGCCATCTGTCAATGTAGCTCAACCTCAATCCTCGCGCCATATGGCCAGTGGCCCAAAGGTCTGGCCATATACGGTTCACATACGCCACCCCGGTGCCCTTGCCCCTCTTACAGCATCTTATAAGGAGACATAACTTTACTCGGCAGAAACAAGTAAAGTTGTATTGAAGTTTTATTTTTTATTTTTAGTTACGTGTCCTAGATAGAGAGGTCGTTTAGCTGTAGTTGTAATTGTTTTTGTAAGAAGATATACAAATATGTTTTTGCGATTGCAATTTTTTTAACTTCAAATGGCTCCTCCGGAATGTGTTGAAGTTTTAATTATTCTCGAGACATCTTACAAAGAAATGGGAGTCTCACATGATCCATATTTTAGTATTACTCCGTGAAATTATAAAGAGGCAGCTGTGAGAAATGCATGACTAAATAAACCGGCTACATACATACATGCACAAGGAATTCCGAATGCCAGACGAATGCGCCGTGTTAGGCCTGTCTTCATGCACCAACGTTTTGACGGAAAATTCCAGAATGTTTTCGTCCTAAAAGTCAAATGCCGTGATGTCACCTAATGGCCGCTGTCACTGCGATTGGCCAAGTGGGCAAACTAATGGCTAGTGATAAATGAGTAGGACAGCGGGACTGGACTAGTAAGCGTTGCAACGATACTAGACCTTAATGGGTTTGTTGATGGGGAATGATAGATGTTGTCTGTACTAGTGCGCTAGGCTGAGCCCAGCTTTGGCCCTAATTAGTAATGAGCATTCGGTACCTCATCAACAACTTACATAATTATAGGTATAAATAGTTTGATATAGAAGAAATAGGTTCATAATTATATTCACGAAATTACGAAATCAGAGTTGAGAAGATTAAAACCTCTACGTCAATATACCTAAAAAAATGGGGCATATTTGACACTATATCATTCTTCTAGTTTCTTACAAAACCTAACACGGCTTTTTGTAGAATCAATGTATTTTTTAATACTATACTTTTAATATGATCACTATTTAGCGTTAATAAAGTGAAGAAGAGAATCATCTTCAACACAAGTCTACACCGACATAAGGCGGCTGTGAATCATAATAATTTCACTATAGATGGGCAGTAAGGCACGTCCTAAAGGTCACAGGACTCAGGGCTCAGGTAGGGCGTGCGCAGGAGCGGCGGCGCTGAACCTGCTGGTGACTCACGCGCATAGAACTACTGACCAAGAAGAAAGGGAACGCGAAACAATGGCGTTCTTGAACTTAATGTTGGGTTTGTGACAAATTGTTGAAGCACTTTGTGAAAAGACTCTTGGGGACTAAATATTGGATACCTAGGTGTACTGTCTCATAACATAAAGGTAAGTAGGATTATCCTAAGAAACGCAGCCGTCTTTTATACCGTAACCATAAAGTGTTTGCGGATTGACTGAATACCTTTTTTTAAAGCATCGTGAAAATGATTATAACTTCGTTAGATATAGGTATGATCTCATAAGATAGACCTGTCTATTTCAGGTTTGAATCTCATGAAAACCAATAGTATTTATTTATGGAAAAACAAACAGTAGCACAATAAGAAATAGTCATATTATCTTATTTTTTATATTTTTTTAATTATGCTACCCTCTACGTTCTCCACATAACGGTAGAATCTTCTAATAACTGAATCTTTACGGCTCTTTTTAACACCCTTTTTTTTTTTTTTTTTTTTTTTGGGTGGGAAATCATCAAATGACGTCTCCCGCTCTGGGTGGAGCGGGAGGGCGTGTCAGACTCTTACTGACTAAAACCCACCCGTGTTCCTTCTGTTGCCTGTGCAATGCCAGCGGGCCACGGTATCCCTTTCGGACTAATCCCGCAACCCCGGCAGGCAATGGTCTCATCGGACCCCTTCACTTGCTGACATCTCTTTGAGGCGCGCGTGGAACACAACGCGCCGTCGACCCGGGCCTGGTCCTTACCGGACGGCGAGCTACCCATTGCTCACCGTCCGCAAGCCCGCGCCTACGGTGGCCGGGAATCGGCAATCGATTCCCGACGCCCAGGGCGTCTCCTCCTGCGGCGGCTAGGGGCGTGAGGGCGCGAAATTTGCCTCTCCCTCACGCGTTCCGCCTCCTCCTTTGCGAGCATTACTGCTTCGCAGAAGGAGGTGACGGCCTCCCATGCCCTCTCGCTCCGTACCATGGCCTGGACCAGGGCCGGACGCGAGAGATCCCCGCCACCGATCGCCTCCACGAGGACACGGCGGTGCTCTGCCCAAGCCGGGCATACCTCCACCGTATGCTCCACCGTGTCCTCCGGGCGATCCACGCAGTGATGACACCCGGGCCTTTTTAACACCCTAAGGTAGAATAATCGTGTGTGCTTGTATATGACATCAGCAAACCACCGGACAACGCATACGGCGTGTACAACGAGCCTAAATCACCCCTACCTTTGGTAGACTTAGAAAATTGAGTTAAGTTCTCCTGTTTAGTGGTCGTAAGGGCCGCTCCTAAGGTCAGAGGACTTAGGTAGGGCCGCTCGGTCAGCAGCGCCTGCGCCTGCGCCTGCGCAACCTGACCGTGACTCACGCGCGTTGCGTAGATCGGGACAAATTGAATGCCTAAGTGGTGACCAACTCACTGAGGACGCCAAATATTTCGAATGTCTGGACGGGATGTTTTGTAATAGGCTGTTTTCATGAGTTTATTTAGTTGTAAGAGTTGATAATTATATAATTGTGATTTTACGGAGTTATACTGTACTTATTTGTTTCGGGGACTTATGATCTAGTACACTGAATTTTAGGTATACCTACCCAGTGGCGGACTAAGCCTGTTGAAGGTCCGGGGTGGCAAAACTAAATGGGCCCCCCACCCAGGAATGACACAGAAATAGGAGATACTTTGTCGACAACAGTAAAGCTAGAGCATTAAGCTTCGTGCAGACTAGCGCGACCCGACAGCGCGACGCGTCACCGGTTATTGTTATACTGTGAAGTTTTCTTAGAAATTGTATCGTTCGAGTCGCGCTAGTCTGAACGAGGCTTTAGACGAATAGAGGATGGTAAAGCGAAGGTAGCGAGAAAATGTTAGCACTCCGTATACTTAATTTCAATTTTCTTTTGTACATTTATATTATAATGCAATAGGAATTACTTTGTTGACCTGCACAGGCAAGTTAGAAAATAAAGCATGCAAGAGCGAGCGGAGCGAACTTGAAAATGTTTATAACTAATAAACGAGTCAATGTTATTTTCTTCGTGCCGTCTTCGGCCCGCCTGGTCTATTATCACAATACGGTGACATAATGGAAGGCGAACGACATAAACTTACGACAATCGAATATTAATGTGAACAGGTTCCTAACCTAAGTATTGATGTTCGGCCATTCTGATTATCGGACAGAGGATTAAACATTTGCAATCTAAATGTAGTAAAAAATATGAATAACAAGTAATTAGTGTCAAAGTTTTATGTTTACCGTACAAAGTCACCTCAGACAAGACAAACCAGTAAATAAGTAATAAGCACTAAAAGTGGTTGACCCTTTTCAATGACATAACACGCTTATAATTAAAACTTTAGCAGCCGTGAACATTGTATTTTTTTAGATTAGAGTAGCAAGTATTTAAAATGGTATAAAGAGTCTTTAAACCTTAAATACACAAGCTGGAAGACTACTACTTAGCTGAGATTCAATCCCACACCGCCTCTGTGTGGGAAAAGTGAAATTACTGGTCAGTAACCAATGATCGCCTATTTCAGGCTATTTTACAGGTCAGTAACCAATGATCGCCTATGTCAGGGTATATTACTGGTCGGTAACCAATGATCGCCTATGTCAGGGTATATTACTGGTCGGTAACCAATGATCGCCTATGTCAGGCTATATTACTGGTCAGTAACCAATGATCGCCTATGTCAGGCTATATTACTGGTTAGTAACCAATGATCGCCTATGTCAGGCTACATTACAGGTCAGGAACCAATGATCACTTATGTCAGGCTATATTACAGGTCAGGAACCAATGATCGCCTATGTCAGGCTATTTATGCCGCGTCGTTATTGTTTTTGAACTATACTTATACAGTCAGTTAGTCTTTCAATCCAAGTGATAGTGGAAGAGCCTTTTTAACCCTAGTCAGGTAAATTATACAATTTTAGCAGAGAAACTACTCATCACTATGTCATCCATGTACACAGCCACCGTGAGAATGTCACCTGGTTCACGCCTCATCTTGTATCCGGTATCACCAGAACTTGGCGCAAAGCTGTCAAACACACGCGCGTAGCAGTTATGCGCCCTGAATGTAATCTATGCGTGTGCGCAGAATTGATGCGGGCTTGAGAGTGAAAGCATTTGTTTAGCAGGATACTGATGGTGTTGAGACAGCATCAAAACTACTTTAGTCTCTGATAAGAAAACTCAGTTACGTGTTTTCTAGGATACATTGTATCTGAGCATATAGCCTGAACAGGATGGCGATATTTTTGTCATAAAAAGACCTTAGTGAACCAAGAGATTTGAAAGACTATAAAAATAGATAGGAAAAAGTACAATACCGTTCAATTAAGGGTAATTTTGTTCCAAACTGACATGTAAAAATGCCTTAATGTTTCCAGCGTCAGTCTTTCAGAACAACCAGCAAACATTACCCTATTGAGACATTACTAAATATAATCATTATTGAATGTTAACTTGTAGAAGAAAGTAAAAACGGGCAAACTCCCAGCGAAAGTTACTTCAGTATTACTTATTCTAGTCACTTGCGTGGCTTTATTGGAAACTTGAAGTTCAAGGTAAAGCGGATTTAGACTGACATTTAAATAATTTGTTTACTTCGTTTGTGTTAAATTAACTAATTAAATGTCACAGGAAACGTTTATGCAATTGTCGGTCTTAGAATTACAAGTAATTTTGATTGCATCTATGATTTAATCTAAATGGTAGCAGTAGGTAAAGATCAAAGAGCAGCGGTCTGTTTACATATGACATCAAATGTTTATAATTGAATTTACCGCTAGACGATAACCTATTCGGTGCAGAAGATTAATAATTAGCACGTAGTAAAAGCAGGAGATATTGTCTGTATGATATGAAGTAGGATGATAATTTTATCTAATTCTATATTTCTAAGTTTATCTTGGACATCACTGGCATAAGTAAAGGAATGCATCGTGGAAAAACCTAGACTTATAGCTAATATAAGTCTAAGGGAAATCGCCAACCCGTCTTGACTAAGCGTGGTGATCACCGCACTGAGCGTTGATCAGCACGCTTGCTTTGCTTTGCCTTCTCTGGACAGTAATAGACTGGTATCTATCATGTAGGATGATTAGAGTCTACTGGAGATCCCTTAGTCTCTTCATCAGGGTCACTGTATGGCAGTACTTTAGAGAAGTTCGACATAGCTCTCTGTTATAGGCAGATTCAAGGATATCCACAAGAAAAAAAGGCAAGTTAGAGTATTTGACTATGATAACATAGCCAGGATGTCAAAATATCTTATGGGTTCAAGTACTTTTTATCGTAAACCAAAACAAATAGGTACAGTATCTTGATACTTCCTCTAGGGTTAAAAATAGTCCCTATGACCATATCCGAATTCTATTATTAAACCATGATACTCGTATAAACAAATGGCTGTTTCTTTCTACCTCCACTTATTATGGCGTCCATACAATGCCTGCGCTGGCCACAGTCCAAACTGTATATCACTCAGTTGGTATACAAAAGGCCTGCAGAAGTGGTGTGTCATACTTTGTAGGCAACTTTATATGCACTTTTACAATTACATGCAAGGCCTTAGGAATTAGGACCACCCATGTTGAAGATAATTTTCCAAATAACAAAAAAAGTTTAGCATTTAGTTGGTGATGATGATGAATCATTTATTTATTTGCAAACATGGGTACAAATTTAATACACATTGATGTTTTTTGTTACATGTAATAAAGTTCTCCATGTTTAACCATCGCATGGGTATGCAAATAATGAAAAGTAGGTAAGTATAAGATACAATTATATATGTCAGCCATAAGAAATAATTATAATAATATTTAAATATCAGAACAAAAAAAAAAAAAAAGATGATGATGGTGTGACTGACCGCAAAAGAGAAGGTGAAAATCCGGGTGTAGTTGCATAACTTGCTGAAGACAGTACTATCCAGTATTCCAGTGCGGCAACTCATAGGTGATGCTGACGATAGTTGATCAGAACTTACAGTAAAGCTACTAGCTTTGGTTAATCCTAGCAAATAAATTATTCGTATTCTTTAGCTAGCTAGTAGCAATGAATAAAAAATCTTGATTGACTTGGCAAAGTATCACAGGACGCAGACAGAACGATCAGATTCTGCAGTAGGAAAACATCAACTTGTTTAAACAAATTAAAAACGTCATTGAGACTGATTGACTTTTTAATGGTCATCAAATAAATTAATTTAACACTAAATCCAGTCAAACCATATACAACGACGATGATGTCATATATTAATGTCGTTCATATTGGCATTAGTTCGACCTTGTCAAAAGCAAGCCGCTTCAGAGGATGCATCTGCGGCGGTGACGTCACCCCGAATTGGCCCGAGGTCCCCCAAGTAACACGATCTGTGATTTATTTGTATTTGAAATGCATAATGTTTTCTTAAATGACATAATGACTTAAAGTTATAATATCATGCTCATACACATATAACTAATCGCTTTATATGAACAAGCAGTAATTCAATAAGAAACTATGATACACATTGCCTTGTCATCATTCTAGACATTTTGATAGGTAGGTAAGCTCAATTTGCTGACACGTCAGGCAGATAAGCCCTATTAGCTTTGAACATCTATAAACATTTTCTAATTGATCACATAAATTTACAATTAAAATTCTATTGAATTGGATTGGATTGTAGAATGTGTTTACAAATGAGTGCCAAATGGGCAGATTTTTATTTGACACCGAAACTGTAGTGTTGGACACGAATGTCTTTCTTAATATCGAAAGCATATTATTTTGTAAACCCCTGTTACTGAAATATATGTAAGACACGCATCTGCCAGTGAAGTAACGGCCTAGATCTAGAGTTTATACAATTCCCACAAATGACTACAATTCAGCAATTTAACATCAAAAACAATAATTCCTTAAATCGTTCAATTTATGCACTACCCACTTTGTTAGCACTACAATAACATGCTATAAAAAAGTTACTCGCTTCCGCTGAGTGACGTCACTCCGTGTACATGAGATCAGGCTTAGCTTTATTTGTGCAAACTTAGCTAGGATCATTTCCGTTTCCTTGGCAGTATTTATTTTACACTTTGAGTACCTGGGTTCATTGAATAAGTGGTTTAGATTTGTATCTCGTCGGCGATCACATTAGGTAAAGAATACGAGTAGTTACTTGGAACAGTATCATTACTGATTGCGAATGGTAATAGTTCTCAGATGAAGTCATATTATTCACGTACAAGGATGTTTAAATTAATAATAGGATGTTGAAAAGATGGAGAAAAAACTCTAAAAACAATTGACAATCGCTCCACGTACAACCCTACCTATGGAATATAAAAGAAGGTACTATGGTTACCCCAGAAAAAATAAGAAAGTGAAAACTTGGAATTGTGTTGTGTCATCCAAGTCAGTGGGCTCTTCAAAACAAAAGACTGAAAACAAATAAATATAATATATAATATGATATAAAATATAATAATAATATATAATAAGATATTTGTCAGGCAGGGGCCATAGTCTTTCCATAGTTCTAGATAACCAGTTCACTTAGCCACCCAAACCCATAATCCAATATCATTGTTTCCATATCTCGCAATAGTCCTTCACCAACCGGGGGTTGTCCTTGGGTGCACTAGATTGGCCCTGTATGGGGTCCCGATCTGGGCGGCTGACCTGACGGCCGGCAGCATCGCTGTTCTGCGGAAGCCACAGCGAGCGATGGCCGTCAGAGTCATCAGGGGGTATCGCACGATCTCCTACGAGGCGGCTTGTGTACTGGCCGGATCCCTACCCTGGGACCTCGAGGCGAAGGTACTCGCGTCACTGTATCAGTGGCGGGAGGACTCGAGGGCGCGAGGCGAGCGGCTGACGCAGCCACATTTGGAGCTGCGTCGGTCACAGCTTCACGCAGCTCTGGTGGCGGAATGGCGGGACAGGCTTTCACGGATCGGCACACGCTGGCAGAGTGTGTTGTTTGGGAGGAGCCGCGCCGTGCCCTCATCTCAGGTGTCGGCAGTGACCTGTCGCTGCCGGCCGCTGTCGACTCGATGGTCGGCAGCGAGGAGTCCTGGGACGCGGTGGTATCCTTCTGCGAAACAGTCATTTCGCAGAAGGAGGCTGCGGAAAGGGAGCGGGACATTGCTTCTGCTAACCCGATCCGCAGCAGACGCACCGGGCGTCGGCGGAAGGCGGATAACGCTCTCTTCCAGCCCCCCTAAATGGGTCCAGGGGTGACGGATCTGGGGAAATCCATCACCCCCTACTCCTTAGGACCCCAGATGGCGGCGCGTAGTGTTCCACGCGCGCCTCTCTATGCTGTAAGGGGGGAGTTTAACACCTCACTCCCCCCAAACTCGAGGTGGCCTGCAGAGGCGGCATCAGCCGAGGGTCGCGGAAGTATCTGCGTTCCCGCGACCCCCGACGTAGGTGTGAGATAGAACACCGGGGTGGTTTTTAGTCAGTCATCACGTCAACGCCGGCTGTCACTGAAAACCAGCGCTGGGGCTCTGTCTCGCATAGGGTCCCAGCATTATGCTGAGTGATGGCCGTTTTGCGTGGATGTGACGCATATTTTCCCTCAAATTTGTTTTTAGTGTTTGTTCCTTTGCTTGCGTCATATGTACCGCAAATAAACGTATTTTCTTTTCTTTCTTTTTTTCTTTCAGTACGAGTCTGACAGACCCCTCCGCCCGCCCCAGGGCGGAGGACATCCATGAGGATTTTCCACCCCGAGACCAAAAAAAAAAAAATTAGTGCACTAGATTAGTGCGTACAGGGATAGTCGTCAGTTAGTGCCTCGTTTCATTAGATACGTCTAACGGGCCTTCGACCCCTCGTACGCCTTCCAAAGGTCCGGGACCCTAGGGTCCCGGGAAATGTCAAAGACGTAAAAATAATAATGTATAATAATAATAATTCTTTATTGTTCTCTCATAATCACAGTACAAAGTCAAGGTAACGCTTAAAAAAACGCGCCGTCGCGTCGCGCTGGTAAGCACGAGCGTTTAAACGTTTTTCTGTGCAATGGTGTAGCCTATCCTGATAGTGAATATATAAATATTTGACGGATTGATGAAGCATTTTGACAAATAGAAACGAAATTATTGATAATACACGGCAAAGTAATGGAAAACGCGCATTTTAAACAAAATACAATAATTTTAAGTTATTCCTAGCTATAGAAATTGTTTTTTCAAGATACTAATAATGCAGTTTTAGTTTAAATCAAAATAGGCCCCAAAACTTCTTTAAGTATTTTTCGCTAATACCTACCTATAGTTTCGGATTTGGCCATCCATGTTAATTCCAAACATTCACCCTGTTTATACAAACGAATTGATAACCTCCTTGGAGGAACCTTTTAGAAGTCGGTCAAAAATAAATGTGTGTCTCAAGAACATGATCTTTTATTTAATCTAGTCAACTTGCACCTGGCGGCCTCAGCGAAGTGTTGAGGGTTGTTTATCAAAACTCATAAGTACCACGGGCCTCCTATCTGAAACTTTTCAAATATAACTATCAACTTTTCGCCCTGCGTATGCTTGCTCAAAGACCCTCTGGGCTGTACCAATAATATAGGAAACAAACAAATGTAGGTACACTAGTTGCGTCCCCCGCCCACGTCTCTCCAATTGGCTGTGACTGCGGTGATCGATCAGTCATGATCAGTTGTGTTGGACGGTTCCTTATAATTACAGTATGTAGGCAAGTGCGAACATTTCAAAATGATTTGCGAAAATTAACAACTACTGTTTTGGTGTTGGTAAATAATGCCAAATCTTGACCTGCTCATTTCATCAACTTTAACTGTGACTACAGCAGCTAGTTTAAAACGAATAGGATGTTATGAACTCGCTACGCTTTACAATTCACCTTTCCCCTTTTATTTTCGAATCTATACAACGAAATGAAAAATGCACTTTTGGAATTTTACCAGAGATCCATGTCAAAATTCCAATCTTCTAGATAATTTTACAAACTAAAAGTTGTAGAAGAGCGCATCCTACCACCACCTGTTATCAAACAGGCCTTCAACTTACAATCGTATATGCTATACGTATAGGTAGGTACTACATGTACTTACTATACGGCCAGTACGCCTAGGTCCTGCACCGAACTGGTTCAGCGGACCGTGGGACGTGACCAATAGCTTGGCAAAGTTGGCGTTGGATGTTGGCGAAAGAAGTATAGGTGGGATGTGTGCCAATGTTTGACGAACTTGAATTTATGTAAAGGCAAATTATTGTGAAGGTTTAAGACGACACCTGTTGATGATGTGATTAGTGTAAAGTAAGATGAATAATTGCTAGATGATGCATGCTACGAGAATAATAGAGATTGGTTCTGTATTCCCTAAAAATAGTGATATTTATTCAGTAGCAGAAAGTCACGAAGATAGTTAAAGTAATGAAATTAGAAATGTGGACATAATTGGTAATTGCAGGTTATCTTGTCAATAGTTAAGTAATGTTTATAAGAATAGAACAGTGGCGTGCGTATCGCGGTCGTGGGACTCGTGGGTCGTGTGGAGCATTCTTCGAGCGCCTCAAATATCATTGAGATGTCAATAATACGGTTTCTTATACAATCCTCCACACTTATAATAACACTGTTATTGACATGTTTGCTTTGTTTTGTGAAAGGAGAAAAGATTTGAATGATTTTCCACGATGTGGGCAATTTTGGCAACCGTGCTGTAAATGATTCGTTCTTGAAAATATCGAAGAATATACTTTATAAAGCATACAACGAGAACCAATCCTTGACTTTGTGAAATAGAACTGGATTACAAACAAGTTACCAAAACTGGCGAAGATACTAAAAGGATTTCAAATACAATCCCGATCAAAACTAACCCTTACTGCAACCACTTAAAGAATAACTTCCCAAATCATTGCAGGTTTCCTAAAGAGGCGAAGATATTCGGAGGATCGGTAAATAAAAGTTTATTTGGTACATCTCCTAATACGGCGGCTAAACGCCTTATAAGCGTTTAGTTCCACCCACAAGCAGTTTGCAGTTATGAGTTAATTTACCCGCACCATGGCAGCGTGACACTGTGGGGTCAACTCCACGACGTTGCTATGCCAATGGCTGGTAATAAGAAATCAGTAACCCTTGAATCACTCTAGAAGGACCGCGTGATGCTAGAGATTCCGGAGACAATATGGAAACTGTACAGATTGAAACAAATGAAAAGGACGGCAGCTAATCATGAGAAACATAATACAATTGCAAAATTATGTGAAATTGAATGCATTGGTCGCGACCGTGACTCGGGACGCTGCGCGCTGCTGCAGTAACCTGCTTGTCTGCTACTGCATAACATTTAAATGAACCACAATATGTACCTATGCCCCGCGACACGAAGCCTCGATACATTCTTTGGCATTCATTCATTCTAATTCTGCGTATCTCTCTCTGGTATGAGGGTCATAGAGGTATGTGATGTACTGTTATTATTTATGATGTTTTGTTATATAACTATTATATTATAACCTAAGCAACGCCGTCGACATCTATGATTGTTTTTTAACCAACTTCAGAGGCCGATGGGCGGCATAAAAAATCCAGGTTAGTCACTAACCACACGAAACAGAAAGAACAAACCAACTTCAAAAAAGGAGGAGGTGCTCAATTCTTCGGAATCTTTTTTTTTCTCCTAAACTACTGCTTTTATAAGTGTGAAACCCTCCACAACAAAAACAATCCCCACACGTGGCCTAGTAATGTCCATAAGGATTCAGAGTCGATCTGTAGGTAGGTACAACACAGCACAGTCTGTGTTCCGGGAACCCGCAGAGTGCAAGTTTTGGCGGACGCAATTCGACGACGCGACGCGGCCTGCGCTCGCGCCGCCTACGCCTGTGTTTCTCAAAACATGCACTACATCTGACTCGGCTAGACTTTTTAGTGGAAAACTATGCAAAAGATGGATACAGTTCACACTAATGATTTCAAAGAAAATACGAGTCCATTTTCACAGCTAAATTGCTGAAACAGTAGCATTTTGGCACTTTGTGGGTAGGTAGGTACTTTGATCAAGCAGTCACAAACAACTCGCGAGCGAAACCGAGATCATCTTTATATATTTTAGAGGATTTTGCACTTCAATGTACCTAGGTATGTATGCATGTGGTAAGATTGTTATCTGTAAATGCTCACAAAATATTATTGCAATCCCTTTGCTGGTCCCACGACTTATTGAGAAACGAAGCAACAAAATACGATCTAGAGGAATGTGGCCGTTTTTATTTAGATCGATTTTTATTGCGTCGTGTCTCAATAAGAAGTTATATAAAAAGTATTAAAAAATTCTAGACACACTTGCCGAGGGTCCTTACTAGCCGTTATTCATAATTCCTTCTCAGTTACGAGATAATATTTTTTTAAAGGAGTGGCGCTAGTGTACCTTTAGGCGCCCTCTTAACATGTAAGTCAAGTAGATAACTTATCTATTGTCTCTTATAACTTAACTACTCAAGAGGATGTACATGTACGTAAATATTCAACAGCTCTTCAGTACTCAATTACGATTCTGGTTTAATAAGATGTTGACTGACTTTCATGGTTCGATAGTGTGAATTTGTTTCACCTGCTATAAAATCGTATGACAGCTGATTCCTAGCTAGATCAGAAATGATAAGCAAAAATGTATAGTTGAGAAGTAAAAGACCTCTCTCTGCTACAATTCCCTGGGCCTAATTTTAAAAATGTTTAAAATTAGGCCCAGGGAATTGTAGGTACCTACTTTATCATTGCGAACAGTTTTCACTTTTTAGGCGATGGATTTTATCGCCATAAAAGGCTCGTTACTCGTTGAAGGTGGACACAATCGTGTAGGAAAACCGAATTCTAATTTCCTTATGACATTACTATGAAGGGTGTAATTTGAATGCAACCCGAAAGGAATTCAAATTCTCTCAAATTACCCTATAAAGCACACAGGGTAATTAACGTTCAAGTCTTCCCTATCAAGACTATAGCAGCCTACATTCTGTTACACACGCGCACTCGGTCCGCGGGTAGCCTTCACGGCATGGCGCGCAAGAGCCGGTCTGCGCGAGCTGCCCACTGACCAGCGCTGCGCAGAGCACGCTCCGAGGGACCCATTGTGTGGACACGTAAGTGGGACAGGTATACAGGTAAGTCGGTTAGACGGAATTGGATAACTTAAGTTGTGGAGGTCTTAAAAGAGGTTCTAAGTGTCCTCCTTAGAACCTCGGTTAATGTTGAGATTGGGCTTTTTCGAGGGCTATATTTTGTATGACGTTTAAAAAGCACTAGCCTCAGGAATTAAACCTACTTATAAGTGAGCTTGCTGCGCCATTTATACATAAAAGAGTATTCTATTCTGCGCCCTAACAGTCGTGTACCTACATCGAGCATTTTTTTGTTTTGGTTTGAGGAAATTATGAGATGCCTTTTATTGTTATTCAGTGATTATCAAAGCCTCATGAAATATGTCTTTTTGGTTATGAGTAGCCAAAAAGTATTTTAGTCGGGTTATAACATCCAGGAGGAAGAGGCGTGACCGCGTGATGTACAGTGTGCAGTTCGCATAATGATCTCCTTACAATCAACTTAACCATAATGAAAGACAAAAAGTAATTGAAAATGGTGACATAATTTGTATTGGTAAACATATTGAAGAAAAGGCATGACTTGCATGAGTAACTTCTTTAGAATTATCATGTGTTTTTTTTTTATGACTCCTCTAGGATATCTCACATAAGACCAATTAATCCATAAAATCAATTATGATGAATCGATTACATAATGACTTACAATAAAAATTAATCATCAACTGAGCAATCTTTCACTATTAAACTACTGAAGGTTATACCTACTTACGTACTTGAAAATATCAACACCAAATGTCTAAAATCAATGGAACAGTAATCTATTTCAATTCATATCAATTGTCCTTATCAAACACTTATTATGTACTTAATCCTGTACACTTGCTAATTAACTTTTATCACTCACAAACGTCATTTGCAAAATACATCAATACATGACTAAATTACATTTTAATAACTAGTATTTTATAATAACCACTGGTGCACGAACAACCGCTCGTTTTACATAATTTTCTTTGACAGAATGTCGAATGTTTGTTCAATGCGCACACACATCGGCAACTCACGCGCACAGGGACGGTTGTTTATAGATGTTGGCGTAAATATACATATTAGTCATACGGACAGGTTTCAGGCTTTAGTGTCAAGGATTAGCGAACAGTGCCGTCATTGAAGTAAAGCCCCCACAGGAGGAGGGGTGACAATGGTTTCAAAATTCCTTTTTGGGATGACAATGAAAATTGCAGTTTTAATGTCTACCTACCTACATTTTTGTGGTGTATAGATACTGCATTTCTTTATATATATACATATGCAGTATGAAGGTGGTTTGGAGGTCTATTTCGGGGACAAAACTAAACAACAAAACAATGATAGATGGTATTCAATATAAATGAGATACAAATGTTGAGTGTGATTTTAATGCTCTTATTTTGCCGATATATTTGTAAGGAATTAATGAAAGCCTGCTTTCTAGTCAAGGATTTGATTATTTTGGGCTACACAAAAGCGGATTCCTGTGGTCTTTACAAGGTCACAGAACACAGATGCGAGAAGCACAACACCGGTTGAAGTGGCGATGCTTTGGAGAAGCCTATGAAATGAAATGAAATTGTTTATTCAGTAAATACGATTTTGGAAACACTTTTAAACGTCATACTAAAAACAAAAAAATTGTTAGACGAGTTCGGCGTTTCCTATCTGACTACTCTGAGAACAAAGGCCTAAACAAACTCAGAGATCACAGTCTCTTTTAAAGTCCAGACTTAATCTTGATCAGGCCATATGAGGACCATGTAGATTAGTGTCTAAAAGGTCTTTTGAGAAAAGAACCACACAGATTTGAGTGGACCTGTCCTGTCAGTTCAAGCAAGTTGGGGGATTACATCGCTGACAAAAATGCTTGGCTCAATGCTGGTCCAGCTCCACAAGGGCGCTTAGACTAATTGATTAGCATTGGAAAATATTGTTGGAGCTGCTGAAGATTGAAAAACTATATTTACATTGTATAAATTCAATCTCTTAGTATTATATAATTGCATTGCACATATATGTGAGCACTGTTTACCTACTTTAGATCTACCATTTACTGAGTACGTCTTTCATTGACTTGAATGTGCCCTGGCGGCTGAGAGTATGTCTTGCTCACTCAAATGTCTCGCTGGTGGTGGGGTGTGTGTTGGATCATTAAGTTCCCTGCAAAATGGTTGAGCTAAATTATGCTGATCCATACGTCATGTTCGTGAACGGGCGCTGTCAGTGGGGACTGGTCATCTCATAGCTGCCATGGCTTATTTTAATTTTTTAATATTTTTGTTTTTATATTTTTATTATGGACGCTTTTAGCGTGCACGTTTTTCTACATTGTTCTCACATGTATAATTTCAATATGAATGATGTAACCAATATTTTGTAACAATATTCTGATTTAAAAGAGTGTCCATGGAGTTTCTTGCCCGTTCTTCTCCATAGGAACCTACTACGCTTTGGAATGGGCAACTAGCTTCATCTTTCTGACTGACCGACCCCTTGACAATTCAAAAGTATCTGTAATTGGTTTTTTGGGAATAAATGGTTTGAGTTTGAAACATTTGTCAGTAATTGGGGAGCTCAACTCAGAACTTAAGGAGCTCAATTCGACGAGCAATACCAATTTGAGTAGGCCACATAAACTACTCAAACTGCCAGACCATCATTCAAACTAACTGAGAAAGAAAAAAGTTATAGTAGTATAATTTATAAATCATGTGGATTTATAGTCCTCGCATTCACAATAATTAAAGTAATATAATACTTTACAAAGTAATCATGTCATTTTGTATATAATTTTCAACACACTAATTTTACATACTAATTAAAATATTAAGTTGAAAATAGTAAGTGTTATCACAAGGCTTAGCAGAGCGAGCAGCTCAATCCCAAGCTTTTTTATCTTCTAAATAATTTGACATTTTAATTTACTTTTTTTTAAGTTTTGTTTTACAGTTTTTAAATCGTTTATTGGGTAAGTTTCAAATGTCATTGTAAAAGCGTAAGTATGTCCAGCAGTGGACGGCGTTCGGCCGAAATGATGATGATGATGGTACAAGTCTTAGATAATTTTAAGGAAGGCCAAACCAGTGGACTAGTTAAATAATGAAGTAGACAAAAAAAAAAAAAAAACTGAAAATATGAAATTACTAAGGAATGTTCGATAGAGTCATATAAATAAATAGTCAATAACAATACTAATTTTTTACCTGCTAGTTACAAATATAGAATGAGCTGCTTATTTTCCTCAGAGGATAAATAACGGGAATTTGATAAAATAGTGCGGATAATATTAATTCCGATGATTTTTACGAATCAATGTTTATTTGTGTTTAAACATATTTCTTGGTATTTATAATGAAACATTGAAGTGGATAAGTGGTTCCACAAAACTACGAGTATAAGGAAAAATAAATAAATAGGGTTTTATCTAATTAGTAAATATACATAATTGCTATGTATATTTACCTGATGTTAATTGAAAAACAGAAATGTTTTAATCAGAAACGAGTACAGTATCCACTAATTGGGTAAACAAAATTGAGTACCTACCCTAAGTCTTAGATCAGACAATATTGACTATACAAAATTACAACATTTCGGTTGGCATATAGGTTGAAATTAAGAAATCATCATGAGGATGAAAATTCGATAAAAATATCCCATTACTTACTTTCTGAAGAGAATACAGTCAATGTTTTCAAGACTTGTCTCATGAACTTAAACCAAACGTAAATATTTCAAACCACCAATAACAAAAGACGATAGGTGGCTTCTCCAATCGCAGTTAATGACAACAGACAGAATGACTTCACTGAAGAAAATATAAATCCCGACAAAGGAAATAAACTAGCAAATGAAGCTGAATGTTTATTGCTTCGGAAGACTTCTGACATTGAGGAGATGAAGTCATGCTTTATTCTGTCGCCATCTTGAATAAAGACCCTCTGTGCGATACGTATCGTGATCAAACGGCGATTAACAGGAAAATGAACGGACTGCTATAATATGACACCGAGATCATTTTGATGATTCATATTTATATAGTTGATGATTTGTCGATGGGAGCAGCAAAAGGTAAAGTTTCAATTAATACCACAGTAAATGTTCTTCGGGTTGAGTTAGTCCAACTATCTGTCAAAGACTCAAACGCAATTTTAAGGAGAAATATCTTAATTCAATGCGTTAGGAGATATCGAGAAATACTGAGACAATCAATGGATAAAGTAAGTAAAATAGACGCACAGAAGTTTGGAGGGCCTGAGACACCTGGATTTTGAACAGAAGTAAAGCATAAAACTAAGTTGTATGTTTTTAACAGGAGTCGACAATTGCCAAGCAATCGGAATAAATAGTGCGCGGGGAAACAAAGTCACGGCTGATGGCGATAATTAAACGAACTGAGAATTCATACAACAGTACAAAATAGTTGCCTCATGGCAAGTCGTACAAAAGATTATTCTAAAAATATTAAGTTAGCTGACTTCTACAGTTTCCTAAAATACCAAATAATCTAACTAGGCTGGTTTTTCGGTTATGGTAACTCAACCGAAACTGGCCAAAGAATTCAGGTGTTAATTATAAAAAAAACAATATTTGTGTAGCAGATGACAAGACAAATGCTAAACCCACCAGTAAACCCACACTCATATATTTTAAAACAGTTTTTTTCTCAATTTTTGAGGCGATCCTTACAATAGATGAATATAATTTTCATGTCACTTCACATTTTTTGTTTAACATATCATTATATTATTGCTCAAGGTTTGAAACCTACGCCGCCGGCAAGGATTAGTCCGGTGTTTTCGCCGGCTTCTAAGAAAGATGGGTGATGAAGCACTCAGAGGCCCTTTACAAAATGACTAACTGAACAGACAGCTGTGCTGCTGGGGAGTTTGTTGCGCCACTTCTTCTTCCGAGCAAAAGCACTAGGAAGTGGTTAAGGGTGGGCGTTTTGGGGGACTGTCAGCCTAGTTTGAATAAATGACATTTGTATTTTGACTAGAGCCCCTCAATCAAAGTTAACTAAAGAAAATACTTTAGTTTGTTTCCTCAAAGAACACTTTGTCAAATTAGCCTGAACAACTGAAGACCTGTAAAAGAATTTTCAAGTAGGTATTGTTCCGAGCTGGGCGGACTTTTAATGTTTGTCAAGTTACGGTCGCAGTTTTTTCAAGTTTTCCAAAACCACGACCACGAAATTAAAGATATTTTTTCACTTCACTCTAATTTGACACTAAAATAATTGTATAGTCTATTTCACGAACTTTTCCATAGAGTTTTCTTTGTTTTTTATATCCTTGTGAACCTACGTCCGATCTATTCTAAAGCCTCTCACTTTCAAGCATAATATTTCTATCACTCACCAATGTTAATCGAAAACAGAGGCTGCGTCTCCTGCTGGTTGGTCCTGGAGACTACGTTTGGCTGGCTAAGATGGACCACAGACGAGCGACACTTGTCCGGGCGGGCGGGCGAGTGTGAGCCGACGCTAATAGGCGCGGGGGCGCTATATGAAACAATCGCTCGATCTGTGCACTCGCGCGCCCACGCTAAATCCAAGCACAGATGCGGCGGTTTTTTGCAGTGTTTTGCAATTTTAGGCAAAATTTGTATATCAGGCTTTTTGGCAGAGAAATGGACAAAACTGTATTTACACTGAACACAAAATCAAAGCATTTATTTAAATTAAACCATTTACAGGCACTTTTGAATTGTCAAATAGTCAGTCAGTACCTACTAACTGACCACAGAAAGTTGAAGCCATTACGACGTTATTTTCCAAAACGTAGATCTCTATTGAGAAGGACGGGCAAGAAACTTCAAGGACACTCTTTTAAATATATAGATATTACTAAATCCTGAGTACATTATTCTTGTTGCTTCTATATGTGAGAACAATGTACAAAAAATAATCAAAACCATTTAAATATTAAAAATAAGCCCAGGCAGATAAGACATGACCAGTCACAACTGACAGCGCCCATTCACGAAAATGACGCGTGGTTCAGCACCATCCAGCTCAACCATTTTGTAGGGAACCGAATGTTCCAACACACTCGCCATCATCAGCGAGACCTTTAAGTGAATATGACAAACTCTCAACTGCCATGCTCTTTCACGTCAAAATAACACTAAATACTAAATAACACATAAAAGTTGTAATATACGTGAAATAATTTAAAATATTGACACATCAATAGATTATCCACTTAATTGCAATATGATTCAAGAATGACATCGCCTACGTACTCTATTATTATAAACTTAGTAATCCAAAAGACATCGCCAGGACAAAAAATCTATCCTGAGATCAAGTAGTGTGTAGGTTGAAGTATATATTTTGATATAAACAAAGCAATAAGTAATACAATTATGTTTTGATATTATTTGCAGTCACGTAGACACGACACATGAATAGTTTTATGTAAACAAAACACCAACAATATTGAATTTAAAGGTATGTACAAAGGCGGACTTAATGCACCAGATATTCTCTACTAGTCAACCAAGGGTGGTAGAAAGTTACATATCCCGAGGCATATTACTTCTATCTACTTATGTATTATAATGATGTCATCATTGAATTACGTTTCTCTCACTTTATAAAGTATATATTTAATATATTAAAAACAATATTCCAGAACGGTTAAGCAACGAATATTGGTTTTATTTAAATTCCAAAATAAATGAAAATAACAGAAAGAAATAACATTCATTAATATTGATAATGGAGGGAATGGCTTTCTTGACAAAAATACTGTTATCAATGTAGGACAGGCAAACAGTTTTATGAGGGTATTGACTGAAAATTAACATTTATTTACTGAAAATTAATTAATTCGTGCAATCAATTAGAAGCCTTATTTACATAGATAGTCTGTATTGACATAGTGATCATATATTGTAGTCTTACTTTTGGTTTTTGCAGAGCGGTTTTGTAAAATAGGGTCAAAATGGTCAACCGCCTAATGCAGTCTACGACAGGGGCCCATTTTATGGCTAGATCGGCGCGAGCACAGGTTGACGTCATCAGTTCGATAGTAATCGTCGCGCTCCTGCCGCGACAATGATCCTGCGCCACCTTACACAGGGTCTGCGCAATTAAACTCAAATATTTTTGGGATCTTTGAATAAATCTCATCATCTTTTCCCAACTCGATGTTAAGGTTTGCTTCCAGTCTACCCAGGTGCAACTAAATACCAGTAATGTACATGGAGCGACTTCCTATCTGACCTCCACAACCCGTCACAATTCCAAAGATTGACCGATTAATAAGTCTAGTGATGGGTTGTGGAGTCCAATAAGGTACTTTTGTAGTTCGGTCACGTATTTTGAGTAAAGGGATTCTCGTAGCACTCCCGGGACTCCGACTACGCTACGACGACGCGACGCTACGCGGTAACCAGAAGTCTAATTATTATTGGGAAACTAATGTAAGGTTTGTACTTTTAACTAAGTAGGTACTTGTACCGGTTGGAAAGGTATAGGAACTTCTTTTGATGAAAAGTATCATAAACTTAATAAAATACATACGCCTTTATTTATAAACGTCAACAAAATGTATGGTCACACTCGAGTTTAATCATTTCTTACGTATAAGAAACTTTTATAGTTAGAGGAGATCACTTTTTATTTTGTAATTATGTTTCACGAAATGTGTCCAAATAAATATTTTATTGCAAAGCCAAATTTTATGTATTTACATCATCGGAACTTAAGGGGAGGTTTTACGAATTTGCCTGTTTTTAAATCAATTTTAAATGGTCAAATTAGTGTATTTAGGAACTGAAAAAGATATATGTCATAGATACATCCTTGTTTGAGGGAAATTAAAGGTTCAAAACACGATAAATTGTAATTTGCTCGATCAAAAAAAAATCCGAAACAGGGTCGATTTCAAAACCATTTTTCGTTTCATTTCCTAATTACAGCACAAAATAATATGAAAATTGCATATATGATGAGGAAATCGTATTTTAGAGGTTATTTAAAGATTGGATTTTTAAGTTTAGTAGATTTTTTTTTAAATAAACCCAAATATAGTAAATCGGGCTAAATCGGCTCGCGCTCAGAGTCCTGCGGGACGTCAGCGGAGGTGGACCTGTGTCAAAATTTTTAAAAATACGCTCTCTCTGCAGTTGTTAAAAAAAAATCTAATAAAAGAAGAACACATTAGATATGAAATTGCGACAGCTCAGAAAAAATATTAGGTAATTTTAATATAGTTTTAATTCATAATATTGTTTTCGAAAGTGAGATTATTTCTATGCGATATGATGACGTTTAATTGACATCTTAAAATAGTGTTAGACACATTATAAATTATTATCGATAAAATTATAGTCAAGTGCGAGTTTTATATAATTTTTTATCGTCGTAAGAAGAAGTTTATTTTTTATTTTTTTATCAGATTAATCCATGTTACTATATTCACTCTCTATGGAATTGTCTTTGCTAATATCATGTCCTACATTAATAAACACATCATATACCTACAATTTGTCCGGTTGTCGGTTGTATATTGAATATTTCAAACAACTATCCCTCTCGCAAGAACAAAGAAAATTTTAAAAAGAAATGGTGTTTCAAACAAATGTGCTATACTAACATGAACAAATGTATGGAACACGATAAAAATCGTAATTATATTGTTATTAATTCAGAAGTAAGGATATTAAATAATTTTCTTATTTTTCTTATTTCGTCGTTGTATTTTCTCAACAAATATACTTGCACTTGTTATTATTACTAAATAATGTTTAATTTGCAACGGCGCCATTTCTATTTTATTTATTAAAATGCGTAACTTCCAGAATCACTCATTTTACCAACACTTTAAATCAATTGATCAACTGATATGAAACTGACACAGATAAAACATAACACTCTTAATCAATTGAGAAACTGATACTAAACGTAAGACAAATAAAATATAATAATATTTTTCGAATAGCGGAGCCAGCAACGCAATTTTTTTTCTTGAATCCGTGATTTTATCGTATTGGCTCAGTATGAACAACTCAGTTTTAGATACAAAAAGTCACTGTTTACGATATCGTATACGAAACTACTGTATACGATAAAATGTCGTTCTAAAATTTCGATGTCCTAAAATAATAGATTCGATAAATTATAGCTTGATAGAGCTTTAATTTATCGAATCAATTATTTTAGGACATCGAAATTAGGTACGTCACTTGACAATAAAGTACGTCAATTGTTACTTCATAAATAGCTGTCAATATTTATGAATCTTCATGAGCGGTGGGAAATATCCAAAACAAAAAAATATGGTCACAGTATAAGCGAAACAGTAAGACCATTTTTAGCCCATCCAACTTAACAAAATAAAGATGAAAGTTTGTATGGAAATTCGCCATTTTTTTTCTTAAATTCACTTGATAAAATTCTTAAATTCACTGACAGACAATGCACAACCTAAACCGCTGGGTCTAGAAGCATGCAATTTTGCACAATAGTTCTTTTTATAACGAACGAAATTACGACTTTGATATTTTCTATCAAAATTACATTTTGCGTGACCGTTGAGATACCCAGTAGCACTATTGCAATTTTAAACTTTCACCTTACTACCGCAAAGTCATGTTTATCTGAAACTAGTTTCTGTCCGTGACTTCATTCGCGTGAAAGTCATAAGACATCACAATATACTAAAATAACAGCCAAATTTTATCAATCTTCACTGTACACTGTTTGTATATTTGGTCTCGGCGACCAAAATATACAGATATTTAGGACTGGTGACGCGACTGGCTGGCTAGCTGGACTAGCGAGCAAGTGACAGAGTTATCCGTGTGAGAAGCAGCTCCTCCTGAGGTCGAAACGCGCAAGTAACACTCGTCAGTAGCAATTTCCCATTGCTTGCGAATTTTTTCGTTATACGTGAGTTTATTAAACCTCTGCGTTCCTTCATATACTAACCTAATGGCACAACACTGATACACGAACTGCTTCTTACAGATTATTCATGACTACCCCAGCTATCACTTAAAAAAATCAGCAGTTTGTACAAGGGTGGCTATGGTTAGGTGACTATTAATGAGATTATTTTTTTTGATTTTTATTAAAACCATAGATGACAGAAGAGGCCTAAACTTCATGTTTGTCGTTGTACGTTCTACGAACTCTCCCATAACAGTAGGTATATGAAAAGTTAAAAATGTTGTTTATTTTTTATATAAAATGAATTAATTGTCACAAAATAAACACACGCACGCACACACACAATACATTAGCTGATAACGACACCGACCCGACATCGACACGATATTGGCGATCAGATGATCGGATACGTTTAGTGCCTTGTCTTGTTATTGTAACCTATATCGTCGCAGTCAGCGACCGACACCGATATAGGCACGATCACCAGCGAAGACACAGTGCGGGGAGAGTAGGGGCATTCTTTCACTTGAACACACTTTTTCTCACTGCCGACTTCAAGACGTTGATACTTAGTAGGCAGTTAGGCACTGTGGTTGTTTGGTGCGTCGCGATGGTCATCGATATTCACCAATATCATTGGGCCGATAATAATTGTATCGGTATCGAATCGATGTCGGTATAATAGCTGCCGAGTGCCGACGTATCGGTAGGTATCGGGTTGGTGTCGTTATCTGTTAACGTGAAAACGCCCATTAGGTACACAGGACATTTTAAGTAATCATTTTAGTTCATTACACCGTAGGTCCCATAAAATGTAAACTTATTGAAAAAACCGAATCTAAGAAAAACTAGTTCAGTTGATCAACTGCAAATATTTCATGCTGTGGCATGGATTTTCCGCGAAATAGTCGGCGGTGCATCGTAAATAAATACGTCACTCTGCATTTGGGGGAGGCGGAGGTAGCGTTTCAAAGGCCTACAGACACGAAAAACCTCGCCTTAAGTAACATAACATTACGTAACATAGCACAAACTCATTTATCTATCGCGATTTATTGCATTTGACGTCTGGGTAATTTAATTATTTAATAGATACTAAAAAAATAAAATACTTAAAAAAATTCAAACGAATAATACAAGCTTACTGCAAAGTTATCTACATTTAAAAAAAAAAAAAAAAAAACGCCTGTTGATTATGTAGTCAAACGTTCCATAATTTTGAACTGTTCATATTTGTGTTTTTTCCTATATTTCTCAATTTTCAATTCCTTATTGCATTCCATAATGTTAGTAAAACAGTTGGTAGCCTTAAAATTAATGAAACAATTATAGACCCTGTCGGGCACAGCATAGTAGGAGAGCAGAGGAAGTACCTGTTTAGGCTATCTACATATATTTTCCTCGATAAGTTACACGCTGATTTAAAATATTGTACTATGATTTTCCGCGTAAATTAATATGTGGGTAGTTTTGAATAATATCCTCTATATTTGCATATGTTCTGGTGAGGACCCTGCAAGTTCTCGGCATTGTTTAATCGGCGGTAATGGCATTGCATCAGTTATTCAGTTGCAACAGCATGGTGGGCGTGTAATGACGCGTAATGTTCGCGTTAGACGTGATTGATAGCGTGTTCACTGCCGATGGGAACGACAACGGTGGGTCTAAATCAGCAATGAAGGACGAAATTTAAGGAAGCGGAAAATAGCAAGGACAGGTGCGTAGTACTCGCAACCGGCGTGCGTGTATGACCAGATGTATGAACGTAAACGAGGCAAAAGGAGTATGTAAGGATCGTAGCAGGTGACGTTCTGTAGTTTCTGCCTACCCCCATGGGAAGAAGGCGTGAGTTTATGTAAAATGGTGTTGTGGTTTAAAATACTTATGCAACTTTTTCTTGGCCAGTTCATGGACCTCCAGAGGGCTCGAAACTGGATCTTTTTAGTGGTCAGCTACTGCTGCTAAGGGTTAGGTTGTATCACCTTCGTCATCTTATGCATTTGAGATTTCAGATACCGTAGACTGAAGACCGCACAAGTCTTTGGAAGTTGGTCCTCGCTCGTTGCGAAATATTGAAGTTTAAATCAATTGATGGGTCCAACAGCTTTTCGAAATGCCCATTGATATCGTCCATGTATGATGGCTCTTCCCTCGAATCGTAACTTTGTGACGCGTTTTTAAAATCAATTAAAATTTTAGTAAGATAGCATTTTCAAACCAAATTAATGTATTGAAAGTATTCTCGCTAGAGTCAGTATACAAGGCATGTAGCTGCGCTTGCGCATGTGCTTCATGTATCGTCTGATGACTGTCGTGTACGCCGTGTGTGGTGTGTCGGGGTTTCGTAGTTATCTGTACTTTCATGTCAACCTGTCAATGAGCTCTAGAAGCGGAGCTAAGCTAAGCGGAGTTTTTTATAGTGAAAAATCTAGTGTAATTTTTTTAACTATTTTGAATAATAGCCAAAGTAATGAGTGAATATGTTTAATGCTAAGTAATCGTACAAATATTGGCGTTATGATTATATTGATATATTGATATTATATTGATTTCATGTTATTAAAATATGGAGGCGTGTTATAGTAAATTATGAATGTGGAAAGGTGTATGCTATCATCGACAGTGTCATCAGAGTCAAATCCCGAGTGTCGCCACATTTTATGGTTTAATAACCAATGGTAAAGTAAATTAATTAGTAACAACCTGTGTTATTCTACTCTAAATTATTGTATGCCAGGGTCAACCTACAAACAAATAATGGCATCAGTAACAGGAAATGTATATAATCCTAAAACCAACATTACTGTATTTGTAGGTAATAGTTCTAAGGTAAAAAAAAGAAGAAATCACTGACTGTGTAACTGAGTTGTTAAAGTTAAATTGCAGTAAAATAATTTTGTGTGCTTTCCCATATTTTGAAAGATTGACAAATAGACAAAACAATTATATTCATATGCTTAACAAGCATATGCACTTCTTAGTTAGTCATTATAGTGACAAGCTTATATTTCTTGACACCAACATTTTTGTGGAAACTTTGAAATCGACTAGGAATACTGTGTATTTGCCTGTTAGTTTTAGACACATAATAGCAAGGCTATTAGCTTTTTATATAAACTCAGACATAGGTAGTATGTCGAAGTCTTGTGTTATTAACACCACAACGGTTAGTAATAGTACTAATCATAAGGTGGTAAGCCTGAATAAATGTAGCTCAAATGCTATACATATTTATACAGACTGTACGAAGGAGGTTCCATGTCCCTCACTCACTATGAGCTCACTGCCTGGTGATGACACTGAGGTCATGGGGTCAACTCCGGATAGTCATTTAAACTAGTTTGTAAGACAACAGGAGGTACAAGTAAGAATATTCTTATAACTAACAACAACAAGGTATCTTCTGGCTCTAAAATAAATATTTACCAAAAAAGAGATCAGCAGAATGCCTTGAAATTATTTCATCAAAATATTCAAGGTATTTCTTCCAAGTTATTAGAAATTGAAATGTTTTTAGAAAAAACAAAGTTTGACATTGTTTGTTTCACTGAACATTGGTTAAAGGATTACCAAATGCTAATTAATTATAAGAACTATAGTATGGGCAGTTGTTTTAACCGTAAATCTATGCTACGTGGAGGTTCTCTAATCTTGATTAAAAATTGTTTAAAAACTAAGGCACGTAATGACATAGTTGGTTTATCAGTTGAACATTGCATCGAACTGTCCTGTGTTGAGCTGGATAAGCATGTTGTAGTGTGCGTGTACAGACCCCCTAATAATCAGAACTTTTATTTATTTGAGTCAATAATGGAAGATGTCCTAGCGAAACTTGCATCCAGTAACAAAACCGCAATTATTTGTGGTGATTTTAATATTAATATTCTGGAAAATACTTTAAATAGCAATCGATTATTAAGTCTTTTTAAATCATTCAATTTATCTAACATTTTTACAGAACCGACTAGAGTAACTTCAACTTCCGCTACTTGTATTGATAATGTCTTCTGCGATTGTGATTATTTAGCTAAAGCCATAGTAAATTATTTGCCGTCTGATCATAGTGGTCAAACGGTAACTTTTAAGTTTAAAACAGCTTTGCAAAAAGTGCAAATACAATTTAGACCAATAACAAATGGCAAATTAAATAGATTCAATAGTATCCTAAATAAGGAGTTAAATGTTCTAGGCCATAATATGGATGATGCAAATAAATTGTATGAGGATTTCTTTTCAGTAGTGCACACTGAATTCAATAAAACTTTTGAAAAGAAAACAAAAAATACTAGCCCTATTTTTATATTTAGTGACTGGGCAACTAGAGGTATTAGGATAAGTAGGGAAAGGCTTTTCGAGCTGTATGGCCTTAAGCCTTACATTAACACTGAAACTTTCAACAAGTATGTTGCTACATATTCCAAAATTTTTAGAAATACCTGCAAGATAGCTAAAGCCCTGTACATTAGCAATAAGATCAAATCAGCAGAAAATAAAATAAAAACAGTTTGGAAAGTTATAAATAATGAAACTAGTAGGGAAAAAAAACGAAACACTGATTACACATTGGAGACTTCACGTGGTGCAATAAGCTCTAACTTAGAAGTAGCTCAAGAATTTGTACATTTCTTTACTAATATACCATCTAAAACGACGGAAGCTTTAAATTCTTCACCCGATGTCTCAATTGATTTATTAAGAGCGAATGTCCCAGGCTGTCCGGTTGAATTTCAATTTAAACATATAAACCCTATCATAGTTATTAAAGCCTTTCGGCAAATTAAAATCAAACTGACCGAGGATCTATGGGGACTATCTATCAAAGTTTGTACATCCATAATCGAGACTATAGCACCATACTTAGCTTTAATATTTAATTTGTGTGTGGATCAAGGAGTCTTCCCGGATTTAATGAAATACAGTAAGGTTATACCACTTTTTAAATCTGGGGACAGTAAAGACACCAACAATTATAGACCAGTATCCGTGCTGCCGGTATTCAGCAAAGTGTTCGAAAAGGTAATGCTAAACCAAATGCTTAATCATTTTAACACCAACCAAATCTTACACGATCAGCAATATGGTTTCACCAAAGGTCGTTGTACAACTGACGCCGGTGTCACCTTATTAAAACACATATTTACAGCGTGGGAGGACGCTCAAGATGCCATAGGAATCTTTTGTGACCTCTCCAAGGCATTTGACTGCGTAAATCATGAAACCTTACTCTTGAAACTTGAGCATTACGGACTAGGTAAACTTGCGCTCTGTTTAGTAAAATCTTATTTAAATGATAGACAACAGCAAGTTCAAATTAATGGTGTAAATTCACTCGGTCTAAAAGTAAAAATGGGTGTTCCTCAAGGCTCGATATTGGGTCCTTTCCTCTTTTTAGTATATATTAATGATCTACCCCATTTATTAAAAAACCAACCACAAATGGTGTTATTTGCTGACGATACTTCCCTAATTTTTAAGATAAATAGACGTGCATCAAATCTTGACGATGTAAATAACGCCCTACTGCAGGTCCAAAATTGGTTTACTGCTAATAATTTAGTATTAAATGGGAAAAAAACTAAATGCATAAGATTTGCTTTACCGAATGTTAAAAGTAGTGATTGTGATATAGTATTGAATAAGGAGAAGCTAGAATTTGTAGATAAAACTGTTTTCCTGGGGATCACGCTCGATTCAAGGCTGCAATGGGGTCCTCATTTAACATCTCTTGCAGGACGGCTAAGTTCAGCAGCATATGCTGTCAGAAAAATCCGTCAATTTACTGATGTAGATACCGCGAGGCTAGTCTATTTCAGTTATTTTCATAGTATCATGTCTTACGGTATTTTACTTTGGGGACGGGCTGCAGATATCGACTCTATTTTTATTCTGCAGAAAAGAGCCATTAGAGCAATATATTGCCTCCGTAGGCGCGATTCTCTAAGGGAACTGTTTAAAAATATTAACATCATGACGGTACCTTGTCAATATATTTATGAAAACATCATGTACGTCAGGAAAAATCTTAATCTTTTCAGTAAAAGAGGTGAAAGACACAATTATTGTACTAGAAATAGGGACCAATTAGTTCAACCGGGTTTCAGACTGGCTAAAGTAGACTCATCTTTCATGGGGTACTGTTTAAAATGTTACAATAAAATACCTTCCCATATACTACAACTAAATGAAACGAAATTTAAATCTTGTATAAAACGCACACTATGCTGCCAAGCATATTATAAGCTTGGGGATTATATCGCTGACAAAAATGCTTGGCTTAACGCTGGTCCAGCTCCACAAGGGCGCATAAACTAATTGATTAGCATTCAAAAATATTGTTGGAATTGCTGAAGATTGCAAAAACTATCTTTGAATTGTATAACTTCAATCTCTTTTTTTTTTATTGTATAATTGCATAGCACATGTGTGAGCACTGTGACCATGTACCTTCTATAAAGCTACCATTTACTGGGTACGTCTTTCATTGACTCGATATGCCCTGGCGGCTAAGAGTATGTCATGCTCACTCAAATGTCTCGCTGGTGGTGGCGTGTGTGTTGGATCGTCGAGTTCCCTTCAAAATGGTTGAGCTAAACGGTGCTGATCCATGCGTCATGTTCGTGAACGGGCGCCATCAGTAGGGACTGGTCATCTCTTATCTGCCACGGCTTATTTTAATTTTTGAATTGTTTTTTTATTTTTATTTTTTATTACGGACGCTTTTTACATACACGTCTTTCTACATTGTTCTCACATGATGTATAATTTCAACATGAATGATGTAAACAATATTTTGTAAGAATATAATTTTTTTAAAAGAGTGTCCGTGGAGTTTCTTGCCCGTTCTTCTCCATAGGAACCTACGCTTTGGAATGGGCAACTAGCTTCATATTTCTGACTGACTGACTCCTTGACAATTCAAAAGTGCCTGTAAATGGTTTAATTGAAATAAATGCTTTGAGTTTGAGTTTGAGTTTGAATGATATCTTTACTTATTTATTTTTAGGGTTCCGTACCTCAAAAGGAAAAGATGGAACCCATATAGGATCACTTCGTCGTTCACTCCGTCCTTCCATCTTCCTGCCTGTTTGCCCTTTTTCTCAGGAACGCGTGTAGGTATCAAGTTGAAATTAATGTCTAATAACGATACGTAGGTCTACTGTCCCTTGAAACTCTAAAAAAATCAAGCTTCAAGTCAACGCAATAAACCTAGAATCATAAAATTTGGCAAGAAGCAAGGTCTCACAATAACGTTCAATAATAACTTTTAATTTTGTAAATCGTCCCCTTATTAAGATTAAAATCTATTTATACATTGAATGAACGTCACATAGCTCATCTCACCTCGCTCATTCCTCACTGAGCTTTTATTAAATTAAGCTCATCAGCTTACTAATGGGCCCATTACACCATGGGATTGCACGTGAGCCTGCGCTTGCGCACCGAGGCGGGAAGCGCGTGGCATTTGTTACGGCTGGCATCATGGCTACTTACCACGGTTGTATCTCAGTGATGTTTTCTTTCATTGTATACTAATTGTGTTGTTAGAAAGTTTTTATTTAACTTTGATCGTGTTGGTTTAGCTTGATGTCTTGTAGACAAATTGATTTAGATTATTGTGACAATGTTGATGAATTTATCTGTATGATGGGTTCTTATTTGATTTATTTAGGTTGTTTTTACTCCACTACAGTGAAGCAGCAAAAAGGAGGGTTATGATTTTGACCAGTATGTACCTATGTATATTATGTACCTATGACTTCACATTAAATTTATTATGGTGTATGTATAAATTGAATATGTGCCTTCTAGAAGACATAAAGCCATGAACTAAAAAAAATAAAAAATGATGCCATGATGGTACCAAATAAAATGTCTTAATTAGCACATTTCAAAAATATAATTAGGTATATTATATTATAAAATATATCCCCAAAATAATTTAAATAAATATAAAAGTAGTAAAAACTATAACCCAACTACGACAAAAAGTCAATTCAATTCAATTCAATTTTTTATTGCATTCATGTGTACATTTTGTTGTGTCAACTAAAAACGTACCTGTAAACAAGTAATCTGTACAAACAAATTAAAAATCCGGTACGTGTTACTCCGGTTTTTTAATTTGTCTGTCTGTGATGTCTTGTTTAGGTACATACCTTTTTCAACCGACTTCAAAAAGGAGGAGGTTCTCAATACGGTTTTTTTTTTTTTTTTTGTTTGTTCTGCGATTACTCCGCCAATTACGAATTTATTTTGATGATTCTTTTTGCGTTTGCATACTTCAGAAGTGGTCCCATATAAATTTTGTCAAGATTTGATGAGGGGTTTTGGAGTTAGCTTCAATAATATGTATTTTTCCCACCTAGTACCTATATGTGGACGAGGTTCTAATAGTTCCTGTCACTGTAATTTACATAGCAGGTAGTGGTATTCAAATTTTTGGTTGGGGGTTTGTGTAGGTACCGCAACTAAAAAGTGAAAATAAAAACTTTTTTACAAAAAATAAAACCGACTTTCAAAAAAAAACACTACAAAGTGAAAAACAACTTTGATTTCGGAAGTCGGTGGCAAAAAAACGAAAATAAAAAACCAAAAACACCGACTTCCGAAATCAAAGTTATGTTTCAGTTTGTAGTGTTTTTTTTTGAGTCGGTTTTATTTTTTGTAAAATAGTTTTTATTTGACTTTTTTGTCGTAGTTGGGTTTTAGTTTTTTTTTTTAATTATTATTGTGCATTGGGTACGTCACGGTGCTCTATTTAAGCCCGACAAGTCTTAAAGTCCTAAAATTCTTATGAATTTATGATCTCAGTTAGGTCTTGATTTAATTTGACCATAGTAAAATGTAATGATTTAATACAAAAGATGATACGAATGAATGAGATAATAAAATAAAGATTCATATTATTATGTCCCAAGAATTATCAAGTAAACAGACACAGACAGCCAATATCAACAGCAATTATTAGTAATAGACTCATAATAATAAACTAGACAAATGTCACGTCCAATACAGTATCAATAGGTAAACTCGACCCGCGCACTATCAGGTAGTACTCCTGGTATCAGCAGCTGAGCACACTCAACATGTCATGCACCGAATTAGACATGATATGGTGCTAATTTATTAAAATGCTCAATTAGGTACAATTTGTGGCTAAATAGTCGTTAGTCTAGTAATAGGATGCATACTGTTTAATGTCAGGACAAAGTGGGTTCTGTGCGAGGATTTGGATCCTCAATGGGGTCATACATTCAAATATTTAAACATCAAGTAGGTATCATTTCAGATCTACTTAGGGTTTATACTACTTAGGTTATTTAATACCATCACGATATATGTTTCCCAGGAGTACAAATGATTTCTTTTGCCCTCCACATGGCGTGCCTTCTATCTGGTTTCGACTTCGTCTGCGTTGTCAGCATTGTTGCAGGCATACTTACAGTCGTCCAATTCAAATGTAAGCTTTTTGCTTATTGGAAATAATAGTACGACTAGGGTATCCATCTGCAAAGACATTCTACCTTCTAATTGCTAGACAAACATTATAATTCGATATTTAAGATTTTATTATATGATCAGTGATCACCCACCAAAAGATAGAGCAGTAAAGCTTCACCTCAACTGAATCTGACAACGAGTCAAAACCCAAATATGCGTGCTCAATTAACTATATTTTGTTGTACGACAGTCAGTGTACAACAAGATATAGTTAATTGAGCGATAGACACGTGCATTCGTGCAGTGATAACTGTTGCGTTACACATCTTGCGACATGTCTTCTACGAGAGATAAACACTGTTTGCAAAGGTTACATTGACTATCGGCTATTGTGCAAAACTAAACTGATCGCGTAGGTACCTATAATGTGGCATATCGCTATCATTAGGAAAAGACTTTGACAAAGATAATAAAGGCACTGATTTATCAAAAAATTAAAAGGAAGTTCCCTAAGTTAGGGAAATTGCTAACGCAGATCTTGCCAACTTGTGAAACTAAACTGAAAACACCTAAAGGACTCCTAAAAGACTTTGAAAAAAGAAAAGGAACGTTTTAAAACATCTTTTTGACCCCCAATAGGTTGAGATTATCATTATAAAAGTAGCATGATAATAATTTGCTTCGAAATTATACAAAACTAGCACTTTGCCCGCGGCTTCGCTCCCGTGGTCTTTCCCACGGAACCCGTTATTTTTCCCGGGATAAAAAGTCTAGTCTATGTTACTCCCTGAAAAGTAAGCTTTCTAATGGTAAAAGAATTTTTCAAATCGGTCCAGTAGTTTCGGAGCCTATTCAATACAAACAAACAAACAAACCATTAAATCTTTCCTCTTTATAATATTAGTATAGAATATAGATATGTGGAGATTGATGCTATTAAAAAAAGAAATTACGACATTTCATGCAAAACCAACAATACGGTTGAATCACTATAGTCTGTTGGCAAGGATTATGTCATGGTCAACGTGTAACCAGTCGATACGCACACAGACAGACAGACAAATATATTGTAAACAAAATCTACACTTTTAAGGCTGCATTCATTTCATTTGCATTTGTGAGTTGAACAAGTATATCTGACCACTTCATTCATACTATAGATGAATTTATGATAGCTAATGCCTACGGTATCTGCCGTTGGGAATAGAAATCAAGTCCATCTCTAAAAGGAAAATCAGGTAGGTAAATCGTAGTCAAATCAAAGTAAGAAAATCAGGCTTGTGCAAAATTGAATATTATGACTGTCTACACCAGACATTATTGGTAGAATAGCTGAAGATGCTCATTGAAGAACTTATGAAACTATAAATCAAAGTACCTACTCGTATAACATACAAAGAGTAGCAATGTTGAGCTTACTGATATTAGTTCTAGCACAGGTAATTACAATCTTACATTTTGCACTCAAAGGGGAACACACATGGAACCCAATTGGTTCCATTTGAGTGAATGCTCTAAACATTCAAAGTAAACAATATATTTTAACAAAAGCAAAGCCTTGGATTTAAGAAAGATGATGTCATCGTTTATGGCCTGCACATCAAACGTGTAATTATTATAATTACTACTTTTATTAATAAGGCTTAATGGGTATTGTCTCAAGCGTAGGTAGAAGTTGAAGAGGTTTTGCGATACACTAATTAGAGATGAAACCTTCAACTGTGTTTAATCATGTCGTAGAATTTGACACAGAAGAAGGCTGCTGGTCGAGGATACTGTTCATCATCAGCATCACCTTCCTGTCCTTATCTCAATTTATTTCTACCACCCTTTAGCCATATCGGCTGTCGTCATATTATATCCGTCCATCCATCGTTTCTTTAAAGTTCTCCTATATATACCTATATGAAAACTATCCTCACGAGGTTTTGGTGCAGGTTATGGTTGCAATAAGACTAAGAAGCTAATAGCAAACAAAAATAAATTGGGAGCTCGTCGGGTTAGTAGTCGATTCGCACGAAAATTATTCGCACGATCGTGCGAATCGTCCCCTTTCAATAAAAATATTTTTTTAGTAGGCGATTCGCACGGAAGTATTTAAATTGCGTGCGAATCGACCCCTTCAAGAATTAGTAGTATGCGATTCGCACACACCTATACTTTATCGAAAAGTTTCAAGAAAAAAGTACTATCACGTACAAAATGCTTTCTTTTAATACAGGACACAAATAAAACGATTTTTAAGGAAATCAAGTTTTTATATTTTACTTTGTATCTATCAGAAAGTGATTTTACATCATTCACAGTTTAAATAACTTAAAACCATAATTATAACCAAGATTACAAATAAAATCACAGTTAGTAGGTACGATTTATAATCAAATATTTGGTTTTGCATTTTTACAAGTAAGTACTCTTTTTCCGTACACTTGCATTTACCTTAAATCATCACAAATTACTACTTATTAGAGTTTTTACCGAAATCAACTTTTTATGAACCCCTGAGTCTTGTTAAAAATAATGTTGTTTAGAAAAGGTAAGTCAAAATTAAATAATTAACGTTATAATGGTCTAAAAGCTAATTTTAAAAACAACGAAAAATATAACGAAACTATAAATATATAAATCTTTTTAAATATTCGTAATAACAATATAAAAATCGTTTTAATTAGCTAAGGTATGGTTTTAAATGTGGCAATTAAATAAACAAAAACAAAATATTTTTTCTCTATTAAGTATTAACTAGTACAATTTTGGAGTATTATAGTAAATGTAATAAAATAACAGTCACAAAATCACAGTTACTATAACAACAATATTTTGCTCTAATAGGTAAAAAATAACAATCAACTAATCAATAATAATATAAATATTTCTTAACACAAAAATTTTACGATGATAGGAGCATTATCATCACTGAAAGTTAAAACAATCACAAAATCACAGTTAAACAGAGTCATATATAAAAAGTCATATATAATAGAGAATTATTGAATTTTAATATTAATATTCTAGAATATTGTACATGACTGTACTTAGATTTATTATTCGCACATTTTGTTAAGTGTGCGAATCGCATACTACTAATTCTTGAAGGGGTCGATTCGCACGCAATTTAAATACTTCCGTGCGAATCGCCTACTAAAAAAATATTTTTATTGAAAGGGGACGATTCGCACGATCGTACGAATAATTTTCGTGCGAATCGACTACTAACCCAGCTCGTCGATAAACATAATATTATTACCAAGGACATGAAGACTTTTCTGATTGAATAACGACAGTAGAATTGTTAAACATTGTTTTCAGTAAGACTTTTGATAGATTCAACTTGACGCTTTGACCTAACTAATATTATACTTAAATGCGAAAGTGAGTTTTTTTTTGTTTGTGTGTCGCTTTCACGCTGAAACGGCTTAACGGATTTCGATAAAAAAAATCACATATATATACCATGACCTGGGTTAGACCATAGGATACTTTTTATACCTATATTCTCACGGGATCGAGGCCTATGCGGGTGAAACCGCGGGGTGCAGCTAGTATTATATAATAACCATAACATGTGGTTAGTGGTTAGGACTGAAGGACTTCTGATATGGCGCAACTTAAAGGAGTTCGGTCTGATGAAAAGCAATGGAATTCTTCTGTTTATCAATTCAATATTTAATTGAATAGCAATAGGCTCGCCCCCTATTACATGGGACTAAAACATAACTGGCGAAATGTGGGTGTACTACAGGTACACCTCTGCCCAACTCTTCGGGGAAACAAGCCGTGATGTTATGTTATGTTGTTATGTTATTTAATTGAAATTGAGGAACTACCTATTCCAAAACACTTTTATCGAATTCACTTTCATTCATAACATTGGAATCTTTTATTATTATTTTCTATAATTGTTTTATTAACTCCTTTAATAATGGCTGCGTGGGAACGGTGTTATTCAACATCGCGTACGATTATTTCGAGAAACCAGAACCTGATTGCAACCCGCCACACAGGTACGCTATATGTACAGACTACCATGGAGATGTACTGTATGGTGCGCAGTGTTCCTTTGAACATTATCAATTTTGCTTAAGAATATGAGAGTTTCTACTAAGTTTTGTTCATCTTTCCATCGATATTTTAGGTACTTTGATCTGACTAAATCAAGGGGTTCCAAGGTAAAGTTGATTGCACAAGCAACAGCTTTTGACGGTGTATTGTATATCATCCATCACCAAATCCTGATACTGTTTCATAGTGAGACTTGATGATTTCGATGTCATCATAGTTGAATATATTTAGTTGACTTAGGTCCGTCTAAGTAATTTAAGTAAAATATAAGTAGGTAGGTATATTGTCGAAGTCGTGATTTTTACTTTAAAACAAAACGAATCATCGCTATTATTATGAATTTCATACGAGTGATGTATTTATCTCATTGATTCGTGTTTTTTTTGTTTCTAGATTTTCATACACAGCGAGTTTTATGCCATTCAATTTAATATGAGTTTATGAACTTTTAGATGTTCGCCTATTTATTGAATTGAGGGTATGTTTTGGTTTCGTGTTTCATAACATACCTAAGTCATACTCGTAAATAGTAGTTGGTTATAACATTTATGTCATTTCAGTATTATTTGTACTTATTTTATTATTTCCTCTTATAGGGTTTTTCATAGAAGTATGTAACTGGAATGAATCTAAATGTGGGTGGTCTATTAGACAAAAATTAGAGACTAATGCACAAGTCTAGAACAACATTCCGTCTATTATGGAGACAAAGATAAGGGAACAGAGATACCTACCACAAAAAACTCAAAGAACTTGATGATGACTCAGAGTTACCTTCGAAAGGCAAAGACACAAGCGTTGTGTGTGTCCAACAAAATAGGTGATAAAGACCACAACGAGTTTATTTAGGATTACAACGAACAAGTGTCGGACAAACATTCATAGCTACTGATGACAAAGTTAAGGAATACCTTAGATAAAGGGTAACTTATGAGACGCCAAAGATTATAAAGTAGGTACAAGAATCCAAGAAGCAGGTGAGCAAACAAGAGCATCCGAACCTGCCGCTGCACACCTAGACGCAAAGATATTTGTTATGATGACAACAGTTCACAACACACTCGGAACAAAGCATTCCGCTGGAGAGACAAACACCAACGTAAGCAAACGATCACCAACTCTTGGAACATTGAATCATTACGTACGTCGATATTACTCATGTAATATAAACATATCAAACTTTAAAAAAAATGTAGCTGTATCTGAATGAATACGTGAGCGTAATCCTTAATTTATGCGTGGACACGTTTAAAAATAATACAACTGTCAAATACCCCGCCATCTGTAGCGCTCAGCTGAGCGAAACATGAGATCGTAATTTAAACTTAAGTCAAACTTACCTGTGTTTGAGCACAGCCACCGGCCGCTAACACAGCTCGCCCGTTATCATTTAAATTTTAAACAATCGCTCAAAACTCAGATATCTTCCAGTGCACAATTTAATTTCCACCTTTATGTTAATTATAACTTATATTAACAGTTAATAAAGCTCACGTGTTACTGCAAAGCGTTAGTGTTAGTTGTTTTTATTCCGTGTATTCGCGAAGTCGTTTCGTTCGTGTCGGCCGCTCGGTATGCACTTTTGGGGTCACTCGGGGTCGATTGGTTTTATTGTGTTTTTTCGCGTGGTGCGGCTTTGAGCGTGTGAGCTTGGGTCGACGTGGCGTGCGGCGCGGTCGGTGTCCGAGCGATCACTGCGGGCCGCTGAGTGACCCGCACCGGCTTTCCGATTGCCGCGGGATGCGCGCGCGCACCTCCTACTCCTCCTTTAACCCTCTCCCGCAGGCTTTCGTGCCCCAAAAGATAAAACACTTATCGAAACGCATTCCGAGAAAGCGATGCCACAATACACACATACGAGTCTAATTAGTCTAAGTGTGTTATTTATTTAGATGCGATGAAAGCCTGTTTTTCGACAGCCAGCGTTTATGGCTACGTGTAACGACCGACATATTTTTTGTCTATCGGTCGTTTTACTATTTGTCACTATAGTTATGATCACAGAAAGTGCCGCCTAGAACTTGATCGTAACACATTAGACTCCTATTGATTTGGAATACAACTGAAACCATCACTATTTCTTGAAGATACTGCTGATGATAGTAATGATTCATGAGATAATAATCTTAAAAAGATAAATGCTCCATGAGATAATCTTTAAGACAATAATGTATCGAAAAGTGGTTTTGGGTGCACAATGGCCGGTGGCAGCGATGAAGCCGATACTGGACAATGACAGGCCGGCCGGCACCATTGTTGAAAAACCGGAACAAACTGCTGATCCGGCTAAACAATTGAATATTGCGAAGAAATTGGGTCCCTACCATTTGTTTTCTGATTTCTTGCGAATAGTACCAGTCTTCCGAATGTACCACCGAAGGATGGAAGAGGAACAAACTGTCACAGATGATTATCAGTTATTGATGGTTCGAGGTCAACCCCTGCCGAGTAACGGGTCTTTTACTGTGGATCTTGTTACATGTTTGTGTTCTCTTTTCCGTGCCTTTCTTGGAACAAGATGTGATTGCTTCACTCCCACTTATCCTTATGGAACTTGAATCAATGCAGATGCATCAAATGGCGAGATTATATCAGAGGGATTCAGAACATTTGCAAGTAACTGGGCAATATCTTTGTCTCTTGATCCCCGTAGGAGCAGGTTCCAGGGTATCGTAGATTACAAATAATGAGAGCCGAGAGTCGCACGGCCTCGATAAGGTCCATAAAAATACAACATTACGGTCACTAAATACCTACTTGACCACCTGGCCATATGAACCGATTGAATTTAAGGAATTCGTTCGCCTTGTAAAATTGTTTATGGTGTTGGATTTCCATACTGACCTGGAGGAAAAAATGTTTATTAGTCTCTTAGCTTGCTAGATATAGCTACGCAAAAGTTGACGTAATAAATCAATCAAGCCGTGACCTATTGCAGGTCACCCTAAAAGGGGTCTACCTAGGCCGCGCCTCTCGCAGCTGTGTTGTATGCCTCTGGAGATGATGTTTTCATTTTCATATAATCTATATGCTGCATATGACGAGTATATGTTTGTTTTGAAACTATGAGGTCTAGGGAGGTTTATTAGTCACTCACCAACTTTTTCTTCTTCGCAACGCTTGCTCGGTGCATACCTGTGTATACACATAAGGGTTGTTCTAGGTTACTTGCAATAACTGAAACATTACAGCTCAAAGTTCAAAACAAGGTGCCGTTCTGATCGCCAGAACTCAGTCCTACTTTTAAGAAATGATCTAAGCTACTTACATTGCAATAAATTATTGTTCTCAGCACTCTTTCGTCGCTTTATATTTCAACGTTCTAACAGCTCTTCTATGACATTTTAGAGCTTAAAATGAAAGTAGGCGTAGCGTAGGTCTTACTCGTAAAAGGCCTAAGACCTTAAGCCTAGGCCGTCGAAACTGATTCAATGTCTACAGCCCACAGAGAGGTAGTGTTTAAGACGATGACATCACTCGTTTCTGATAATCGCCCACCCATCCGTTCGGCCGGCGCAAGCACAAGGATCGCTTTTAAATATCACGTAATATTTGTGGTTACTCGGTCTCATTTTATTTTGAAGTACCTATTGTTTGTGTTACTTTTACGAGTATTGTGATGAAGTATTACTCAAACCGTTAAGTGGTAGATAATGATGAACTAACTTCAAGCTCATTGTCGCCAAGTTCAAGATTTTTCCGATTACTGAAGGAAATAGCATAGAGACAAATAAAAATTAAGTTCAAGAAATTTTCGAAGAAGAATAAAAAGCAGTTTACTAATAACTGCATAGAGACTGGGCATGAGTTGGTTTGAAAATGTACGAAAGATGAAACTCAAATTATATTTTGGTTAATTAAGACACAAATTACGTGTGACTCCGGATTTTTAATATATCTGTCTGTGATGTCTTGTTTATATATTTTTAGTTGACCTTTTTGTCGCAGTTGGGTTTTATTTAAGATTGTTTTTATTGAAATTATTTTGGGGTTATAATAATATACTAGATCTTGCCCGCGGCTTCTCCCGCATGGATGTCGGAAAATATCCCACAGGAACGTACTGCCGCGAGATGTCATAATTATTAGCCGAGGAAAAGGTCATTAACTCCTACTGCTGCGCCCGCGTTGTTGTCAATCATAATAGGGATGATGCCTGGGTCAAAAAAAAAAAAACTATTTAGTCCGTCAGTCAGATAATAAAAAATATTAGACACGTATTTTTTGCTTTATCATATTAATGAAAAATAACTTAGATACAACGCATTAAAGTTGGGGAGTGGGGGTTGATACGTCACAAGTATGTATAAAATCTACATATAAGTGACGTCATGGCACATTATAACTCAATGTATCGCCGTAATGTTTTGATAACGTAAAAAAATAAAAAATATGTGTACGTTATTTTTTCATAGTCTACCTACATGACGGACAAAAAATATTTATTTAGTCATCATCCCTATTACTTTGTTATGCGTAATTTTGAATCTATGATATCTTTTGAACTATTCATTACATTACCTATATTACCTATGTCAAGGCATATTTTAATCTAAATTTGAGCCGCTACTCTATTCGTCGTGTATACCAGAGGTTCCAAGAGACCGGTGGCTGACCGGGTGCTGCATCATGAACGCTTTTGGAGGTGGATCGTGTACCTATGTTTTGGGGTGGCATAATGTTGGACACTAAAACTGACATTGTATTCATCACTACGGCGAATACCGGCCCGAGATCGAGAAGTTTGACGGCTGCACGATACGTCGAAGAAGTGCTCGAAGGACATGTGAGGCCGCTTGCGTGGCTTATGGGAGAAGATTTTCCCTTAATGCACGACAACGCCAGACCGCATGTCGCTAGAACATTTTGCGACTACATGGAAGACGTTGGAATCACCGCGATGGAGTGGCCAGCTCGTAGTCCTGATCTCAATCCGATTGAGCATGTCTGGGATGAGCTAAAAAGAAGAGTTCGAACAAGAAGCCCTGCTCCTACGGCAGCCCTAAAGCTCTTGGAGGCACCAAGAGCTTCAACTTGCCATTGAAGAGGAGTGGAACGCCATACCACAAGATTTCATGGTGAAATTAATACGGTCCATGAAAAACCGATTAAGAGCTGTAATCAAGGCTAGGGGAGGGAATACACCTCATTAAAAAACAATTTGATCAAGCATTTTGAGTTTTATTTTTATTCTTTCTTAAGCGAAATTGGGTAATTTTATCGGTATGTTGGGTTTTGTGCCCTAAAACCCCCTATGGGTATTTTTATTTACACTGTATTCACATTCATGAAAAAAACTGCTTTTACAACAAAAAGTCAACGTGTGCGATTTTATTGCTCTCAAGTGTATTACTTAAAATATTTTGTTTGTATTACTTTCTACCCCATAAATTCACTGAATTATGAAATACGCGCCACAAAATCAGTTTACCTTAAAAGTCGTACAGTGACAGCAGTTGACAGCTATCACTCGTTACTCACTCGGGCCACAGTCTATGGCTAACCAACGCGTTTTTACAAAAAGATCGCATACCCAAAGCAGATAGAGAAAATAAATATTTTTATCTCGTTTACTCTCACTACTGGGCCCACGGAGGACAGAAGTCACAGTCGCCCCTCCCGCACCGCGCACTGTCTTTTAGATCTTCCAAATATATATTTTTTTATTTTTTTGTTCGTGACTTTGTCCTCTAGAAGGCGCCATATTCTATTTAATGTCACATAGCCTATAACCAACGAACGATCAAGACGCTTCCAACGATATCTCATTTGTCAAATTATGATAAGTAGTTTAGAAGTTATGATGAGGTAACAAATGAACATACATACATCCACAAAATCATAACCCTCTTTTTTGCGTCGCCGAAGTCGGGTAAAAAGACAGCCCAACAACGAAAATCCATCATTACTTCATCTCTATGACTAGGAGGACTACTTAAGAAAACTCCAATATTATATTTGTACCCCATGTCATGTAAACATAACAGTTTCCGCCACATGCCCTTCTGAACCTGTGTGGTAAGATAACCAGCCCACTGTTTCATTCAGCTCAGAGCCAACCTTCATAGTAACGGCCTGCATGAACCACTCATACTAATTACTGCACGCGGATAGAATAGTCGCCATTTGTTTTGAAGTATAGGAAACTACTAATAGTTAGTATTCATTGAAAGTTAGAACAAGTCCATTACTAAGGTGAGGATTACTGCTCCTTTAAATGTGCGGTATACATTCATGTTTGTGGCATGTAGCTTCAGAGTCTGCTTCATTTTTATCCCTAAATCATAGTTATCTTTTGCGGTTTTTGGGCTGACTATAGAAATCTACTGACTGAAGAACTCCACAAGTTCCCCTAGCTGCTAGGGGATCTTATGAGGTTCTTTAGACCCTAGTTTAGTTTTCAATCTTTACCGTCGATGCTCTTAACAATATCAAAGTGCCTGTAAATGGTTGAATTGATTTTTTACCCAAATCAAAGTGTCCTAAGTTACCTATTGTAAAAAACATTCGTACCTAAGTTAAGGTAGCATTTTTCCCACCCCGAATTAAATAAGGACCCATTTGACCCCCAAACCAATTACACAGAAAAACAAAAAGACTGTGTCAAGTACGTATGAATCAGGCTTGTTCAATAAACTGTGCTAAATAATGAATATGACAAGGTGTATGTACAACTTTATTTAAATACTCGCTCATCTTGATCTGAGGCGTTGTGTTACAAACAGCAGTGTTGCGCAATCAGTTGAGCTTTGGATTGTAGGTAACAGGACTGCAGTAACCTCTTAACAATATTGGACCGAAGTTGTCAAAAAGCAATTGCTGAAAGGACCATAATTATAAAAACTAAAACCCAACTACTACAAAAAAGTCAACTTAAAAGGTAAAAATTTAACCCAACAAGACATCACAGACAGACAAATTAAAAATCCGGAGTCACACGTAGGTAATCTGTTCGATTTATGGCTAACACGTGTGACTCCGGGTTTTTAATTTGTCTGTCTGTGATGTCTTGTTGGGTTAAATTTTTATAATTATGGTTCTTTCAATAACTGCTTTTTAACATCTTTTATTTAAATTATTTTGGTGTTATAATATAATATATTTGAAATATGCTAATTAAGCCCTTTAAAAACTTTAAAAATTTTGAACATTTTTTTTTAAAGTAAAAATAATTTAATTTAAAAAAAAATATTCATGTTCTTGATTTTATGTCTCTAGAGGGCGCCATCGAACGATCAAGACGCATGTAAAAAATAATTCAAAATTCAAAAGTAATTTATACAAACTAGGCTGAGAATCAGCACTTTTCGAACGTCAAAATTACATAATCTCCCAAAACGCCCACCCTTCACCACTTCCTAGTGCTTTTGCTGGGAAGAAGAAGTGGCGCAACAAACTCCCCAGCAGCACAGCTGTCTGTTCAGTTAGAATAAAAAAAAAGATTCTATACAATAGTATTATAAGATAATTTACATTACGCAAGCAGAAATAAAAAATAACTAAACGAAAAACATTTTCTAAAAAAGAAAATAAAGCCTCCAGGCATAAAGGGCGTGCCCGCTTACATATAGCTGTAACTAGAAGTTATAATTGATAAACTAGGATCATCGACGTAAAACAAATAGTTGTCGAGGTCGCTAGCAGCTAACCACATATTGCAATACAACTCATTAAAAAAAACATTGTAATGAGTAGATTATGTCAAAAATAAATAAATATAAAATAAATTGACTTATAAAGTAAAATTATAAACAATTATATAAACTCATATAACCTATCAGTAGGTAAACTAATTCTGGAGAAAGAACATTTAAACATTGTCTGGAGCGACCAACTATTCTTATCATTTAAGTAGTCGTTGATAGAATAGAATGCCTTTGAACAAAGGTTGGACTTTAGTTTTAAACGCATTAAAAGGCAAATCTAGCAAAGAAGAGGGTAGCTTGTTACGAGTATAAAAGGTTATACCAAGCCCAACAAAGGAGTTATGAACATACATACATACCGGTAAAGATCATAACCCTCCTTTTTGCTTCGCCGTAGTCGAGTAATTATTTAGAAACTATAGGACATCAAACTGCAGTCCAAAAAAAGCAAACTAGCAAAAGTCCATAGAATAATACTAAAATGGCGGACAGCTCACTTCACGTATGTTTTTTACACATTAGACAGGTGAATTTTCCTCCTTTTCTATTAGGATATGTCAGCGAGTCTAGAATATTGAATGGAAATTACATCGATATATAAATAAACCCATCATAATATGATGTACGTAAATGTAAACAAGAGAACGTAGTGGGCGTCGCAATTAAGCTGTGCTTCGTTGAAATAATTAAAATGTTATGACTAGTAATTTCAATAGTCTAACGGTTATGTCAATCGTCGGTACATTACCGCATGTGTACGTAAATATGGGAAAATTTTATATCATTATGGGATAATTGGTGCGATCTGTCTCTAATATATATTCTTTATATTTAGTTGTAGAGCTGCTATTTTCTTGATTTGTGTTATTTACTAGCTGTTGGTACAATAGGATTTCCCATCAGCAAAAAAGACAAACGTTCATCCCCTATTTAACACCGTTAAAGGTGAATTTAAAAAAAATCCTTCCTAAATGCTCAGCTTCGATAATAAAGAAATTTTGCTAAATTTCAAGTTGTTAAACCCAGCGGCAGCGGTTTAGACTGTGCGTTGTCTGTCAGTGAATTTAAGATTTTTATTTAGTAGATTTTATATTTGAAGAAACCTCTTTTAAAACGAGACGTACTGGGGTTATGGTCAGAATTATCCTTAAGGGTTCCAGGATTAATCTATCAATAAAACATGACTATGGGTTCAACATCGAGTTATAAGAATTTTATCAAAATATAACTTTCTTATAAAAGCATAAAATCAAAAGCAGGTGAATTAAATATCAGTACCTAATTGTAGAAGGTTGGAAGATATTCAATGATTCTGCTGCGTATAAAGTAAAATAAATGTATTAAACGGACCAAAGGTTATAATATAAAGGAGCGAAGGAGCACACGTGATGACCGCTATTCGAGTACGACTTGCTCAATTGATATTAATTAATGAAGTTACGTAAAAATGCTTAGTCGTTGATAGTGTGTGGTTTCACCGTACAGTAATTGTTTTATTTATTTTTTAAATCTCGTAATTAATTAACTTTCCTACTCTCACTAAAAGCAGGTAAAGTGCAGCACCCCGACACAGTCGCCCACGCAGACCTGCGCGGGCGCAGGTGACGTCACGCATTAGCATCATAATCGTGCGCCACCACGCATTGTCCAGCGACGCCATAAGCAAACAATACACACATGACCCGATTAACAATTTTTCCGTGAGTTATTTATTATTGTTTTTCGCTCAGGTTTTCAGTTTAAACAAGATTATAATATGTATAAAAGAAATGAATAAATTGGAATATTGACTCCAAACCAATTTTCCATCCAATAATATTTCTATCCAAACTTTCTGTTTTAGAAATTCTGGATTTTTAATTTTCATTCTTATATAAATCTTTCTCACCTAAATGATAGTAAACGGATTTGTTTTAAATCTTGCATAGCTAAACTATGAAATCATGGAAACTGGAAGGGGTTTCTCTTAACTCAATACTTATAGGTAGGAATTAGTATTAGGTATAGGTACTCAGCCTTCCTCACTCCTATTGCTTCCAGCCTGCATGAAAACCTACAGTGCGTTACTTCACAGCCTGCGAACAATACTTTGACCTATTTCTCTCACTTTTACGACCAGTACCGATGAGCTGATAGGTAGCCAATGCAATATTATTTAAACTCCCATAGTTTCAAGTTACGTATTTGCGTAACAATAACTTTTAGGCTGGTGCACCAGCTAGATCAAGGGCTAGTTAAAAACCTATAAAATATTTTTTAAAAGTTTAATCTGCCTTTGATTTCATCTGTAAGATATTGTAAGTATGCTAATGTGCCTCAACACACATTTCTCAGTAAGACAGTATTTGTAATGTTTTAGCTTTTTACAATATAATAAGAGTAAGTCCAAATTACAACCGAAATAATCAGCAAGTTTGATTAATTTCACTGCACTAATGTTTTGCATAACGGTGCGCCCGCGCATCGCTCATTGTTTTGACACTGGACACTGTCTCGAATCATTCTGCAATAATATTATAAACATTGCCGGTACTTGGTAACTTGCTAAGGCTGAGAAAGTATTATCAAAGTGGTTCCTGTGAAAAAACGGTCATACACCCGTGAGTGCTGAAAAGCCAAAAAGATTGTGTGATGATGATGCTTGGCGACAGAGCTATCTTTAAAGCAATGTAGAGGAAGCTGCCCGTGCCACTTAGCATTATATTGAACTTATGTTTGCATTTTAAACAATGGCCCTATGACTTTGCCTGGGTAAATACTTGCTTCTTACTATGTCCAGTTTCAACTGGGGGCCAACTACCTACTAGTAACTACTTAGGATCTATGTATTTTGAATGCCCGTCATCACCATCTGGCCACAAAATAGAGCATCTAACTGTGGCGCTGAGCCACAATGTAGGTATTATTTACATCATTGCTCGAAATAACTGCAAAATAATTCAAAAGGCTTGGTTGTATTAGAACGATGCGATAACACTAGTATGGTCATCTGAATTTATGGAATTGGAGCATTACCAGTCGATGACTTCATAAATACCTAGCACTTGCTAATATGGGAGACTCGATAGGTACCCTAAAGTAGTATAATCTTATTGGAAGGACAGAAGTCTGCGATAGAGCGCTGATAAGCTAGGTATATTTACTAAGCAGGGTTTAGATTTTGGCATCTTATCTTATTTGTCAGATGTGGAAATTATAATCAGTGTCCTGTCATACGAGTCTGTGAAACACCCTCTTGATACCCAATTTTATTTATAGATGGCTCTCTGTTTTATAAATGTCTCCTTGTTTCATAGATAACATCACAGAACAGTATCTCAACATAAAACCTTGGTCATAAACCAGTATTTAAATCAAAGCGGATGTTGAAAATTAACACTGAGATTAAAGAAATAAATGCTATACAACTTTACCAACCCAATACTACCTAAGTATACTTAATCTAATTGAAAAGCAATTTCCATTCAATTGCAGTCTGTCATCAATAAATTTCCATCTTCGCTAGTCATAACAAGACAAGTGACTAAGCGCTGATCAAGTCGCGGCAAGTACTTAACCCTACTAGCTCGCTCGTATTTCAACCTGCCATATTTTATCTAATCCCAGATCGCGACTTAAAAGGAAACAGTAAATTACTCATAGTGTGTATAAAACAGTGACAGAATAAATCAAATGTTTCATAAATCAACGAGCCAAAACTATGGACGATAGGATTTAAACTTCGAAGACCGAGGCTGTGGCCGCTGTTGCGTCGGCGACATTTGCATACAACTATGGAGAATAACTTTAGGATTATTGAATGCGGAATCATACTTTTTTGCAGATGGTAGAACGAAGGCGTAATTTTTTTGAGAAAATTATTCTTTATAATATAATGTTCAGATTGTCTATCCACGGTTAGCTGAGAGTATTTGAGATGAGAAGACATATTGTAAACTAGTTTCCCTGTCGCCGCGCGATTAACACTCCATATTTAAATGATTTACCTATTTGGTCAACCCATTAACAAAATTTGGCAATCCCGCAACGCAAGAAGTATTTGGCAAATTAATTATTTGCCTTCCACATAATTTAAAACCTATAAAAACAAAAGTCCAGACTGAAAAAGATGAAGAAACCACCAGCCAGATTCTAGAGAAGATCTTTGTCATTCAAGCACCTAACCTGCGCCCACGCACTTAAAGCCTACCACGTCACCATTAAAATCAAATGATCTAAAAGCTCGGCAGACTGCGAGGCGTTATCTGTCGCATTGACCACCGCAGTCACTTACCCACGCGCACCTAACACCGCTATTTGAAAAGACACACAAAATATTATATTAATGAAGCTTAAGAGTATTTATTGTTAGAAGATATTGCCGAAAGATTAAAATCAAGACTGATTCAGATTTTTAGTTTTAGTACCTACCTTTCATTGTCCGTTCGACTCACGACCACGACCTTTATCAATTTCACCAAAGAATAACGAATAAAGGTGTGGTTCAGTTCAGACATCACACGCCTTGAGTCTTCAGCAAAATGAGTCTTTTGGATGCAAGTTTAGGACCCTCAGTAAATCTCAACGGTTTTAGTATCTACCAGTAGGTATCGCAAATCTAAACGCTGCAATTGCTGACGTAGCCAACACCCTATTTAACATTAATTTACATCAATTACTATATTAGATGGTTAATATTTATAGTTCATAATCGGGCGTAAATTAAAGATTTAACTGCAATAAGTCTACAGTTGCGCAGTTTCACTTGAGGTTTGGTTACTAGTCAGGAATAAACAACAGAAATCTGATAGGGAAAGTATGAAATTATTAAATGATTTCCTTTGAAATCTCATGTTTTACTATCGTATCAGAAATCATTGCTTCTACTAGATGCTGCTATACAGTAAAGTAATAAATAACTGATGCTATGATAAAGTGGTTCAGACATTGGAGGTCTGTGTGCACGGAAAGGGCTTATGATGAGATAACAACAGACAGATTATATAATTTTCTGTTTCAATCTATATTAACTCTCAATGTATCTATAGATGACTTAGTATTTGCTTTCTCACCCTACGGTTGAATATCACTAACTCGTCATGAAACGACAAGGTGTTCGTGTCCGTGACAGTGAGATAGATTCAACCTTAGTGAAGTGAATTAAAGAAAAGAGCAGCAATTATGAGGCCAACTATACCAATAAAATGTACTAAACTTGAAGGTATGTGTGTCCTGATATCAACGAGTCAACTGCAGATTGTTCCCATGGATTGGGTGGATTGAACCTGGGTTCACATCGCAATAAACACTAGAGGCAAGTAATAAAACGCTTACAAATAACTAATTTGTAACAAAAATGGCGTAACTAAAACTATTCAATTAACAAGAGATAAATATCGAAATCCTGCTGATCTTTCTCACAAAAAGAAGGTTTCCAAGGAAAGAGAACCTTGAGAACCTCTGGGACCCCTATGTCATTGGAATTTACAAAGATCTATTACGACAGGTTCCGACTGTGAGCATCTTGGAGTCAATTACAAAGATTCAATATACCTACTCGGATCTTCAGATTGTCCTTGGAATCCTCGGTACAGGCAGGAAGGCGAGATTACCATTTGAGCAAGGATCCAGCTTTCTCTAAGGCCCCTTGATTTTGAATTAACTCGTTCCTGACTTAGTAATTCTCCGTGAACATGAGAAATAATCAACGCTTGCTAATCGGATTACTAAGCTGTACCTGCGAGGCTGCGCGAGAGTGGTGTCCATATAAGGGTGCGCGCGCCGCGTTGACGTCATACCGGCGCCTACGTACCATCGCGCAATCTGAGCCGTGAATGAAATCACCTCATGCAAGGAAATTTGTACCCAGAAGAATATGCCCTTCTTATTTATTTTCTCTGAGTGAATAGCTTTACTGAATTCATTGCTATGTACAAAAAGCTAACAGTTTAGAGTTATGCAATAACAATAATATTATAAAATTAAAATACTTTACTGTTTTTTCATTAGTACTATCTAAACTTTTTATTAGTGTAAATGCGAACAGATAGGTACTGTGGAACAGTGTCAAACTGAAAATATCCCGTACTCTTCCAATTCAAATGTTAGTCGTAACGTGAAAGTAAATTAAACACGCTAAGCAATATGTAACATATTTACATGTCATTGTATAATTAAAATTAGCTATAAGTTTTTTTTTTTATATATTCATCGCAAGTTTCTTGGCGACAAACGATTCCTTGTCTGACTGTACACTTCCTGCTGTTGAAAATAATATACTTAAAGGTTTTATTGAGAAACATTTCCAACGAATATGAATATTCGAATATCCCTAGGAAATACCATCAGCCACACAGCTTGCCACACACGGATTGTCGACTTGATAAAATTCTTCAATTATTTTTGTTTCTTTCATCAATAAAATTAGTTGATTTTTACAACACAGCACATCGCCGTTATCGACATGCACTGACCCCACATCGAGACGATATCGGCGGTCAGATAATAGCATACGTTTAGTACCTACTATATAAATGCATTTACATTGTGTTGTTACTGTCACAATGTAAATGCATCTATTAGGTATATCGTCGCAGACAGAGACCGACACCGTAAGTATTATTTCACTTGAACACTTTTTCGCACTGCTGAGTGCTGACTTAGACACCTCGATACGTACTGTGGTTGTTTGATGCGTCGTGATGGTCATCGATATTCACCAATATCATTGGGCCGATGATAATTATACCGGTATCGAATCGATGTCGGTGTAGTTGGCGACATATCGGTATCGGGTTGGTGTCGTTATCTGATAATGTGAAAACGCCCATTAGGTGCATAGGACATTTAAATTAATAATTTTAGTTAACTAAACCGTAGGTACCATAAAACGTAAACCTAAGCGAAAAAAAGAAACGTAAGAAAAACTAATTCAGTTGATCAACTGCAAATATTAGCATACTGTGGCATGGATTTTCCGCGAAATGGTCAGACAGACACGAATTATCGTAGGTACCGTCACCGCGCCCCGCAATACGCAATTGTGTTTTAATTACTAAAGGAAAGACACAGCACGGTATATATTTAAACTTTTGCATGGTAACAGAGTATATTATTACGAATATGTAGGCGCAAAATTATAAGCTTAAATTCAAATTCAATGTTTCGCATATAGCAAAGTAAAAATAAAATTTACTTAGTTGTTTGAACTTTTGTAAGTAAGTTTGTTGTAAGATATAACTAAGCCCTTCATGGATATAGGAAATGATTTAAAAAAAAAAAAAAAATTATTGAAAGAGACAGACATTTTCAGTTTTCCACTGTTCCACAGTACCTATCTGTTAGCATTTTCACTAATAAAAAGTTTAGATAGTACTAATTAAGAAACAGTAAAGCATTTTAATTTAAATTATACATTATTGTTGTAGCTCGAAATAATAGGAAATACCTACTTTATAGCATAGCTATTGCACAACTCTAAACTGTTATCATTTCTGTATAGCAATGAATTCACTAAAGCTATCTAAATCAGCGAAAAGAAAAAACTAGAATTATAAAAGGTTTTGTGGAAAAAATATTGTATGTCTGATCATTGGTGTTTTCTATGAAATAGTGTGTAATGGTTTACCTTAGTAGATAGGTCAGTGTGGCGGCAACTACGTCACCACATGCGAACTACGCATCTAAGACCTGACGTCACACAAATACTGCATCGCATCCTGCAATTTGAGTTTACCGCGCGAATGACATATAGGTACATATAAGACTATCCGACATCAACCGTTGGGCAGTTGCCCGCCAGACACGACACCCGTCTGGTCGGAGGTTCCTCCCCTTTCTAAAGAGGATGAGTGAACTTACCCTATTCCAAATTTGGAAATGAGAAATAGAAATCATTTAGCAAATAAATTATTTCTATTTAGTAAAAAGTAAAAAAATAAGAAAAAAGTTTATTGATTCATAAGATAGTGTTACAATAAATAGGTATCTGCATCCCGCACTAGGATACCCTGTGTCGCAGGATCCAGTCTCTTTCGACAGATGATAAGAATTACTTATAACAAGAAATTAACAAAAACAACGGTTTCTGTATAATTAATAAGACTAAAAGGTAACCAAATGTATGCGATGAGTGTAAGTATATGTGATGAGTGACGGGTGATTTCTATTGATATTTCAATTTCCTCATGCCTCTAAAAGACGATCTAGGCAGTATGAAGGTTTTAGAAACCCAAACCACAGCCTTCTTCAATTTTCAATGTTGAGTGAATTAGCGGTCTCCAACAATAGTCCATTTCTGTTCCAATAACTGTTGGTTCTGTGTCCACCGTAACTATGTTGTGGTAGATTATACAAAACTTATAAAATTATTAATATTGTACGATGTAAAACTACATTCTTACAAATAAATAAATTCTGATTCTGTAAAGATAGGCTCACTGCAATTTCTCATTTCCAGCTAGTATATAGGCTATGTCGATCTGACCCCGATCTGGGGATTCTCATAATCGTTGGTCGTCCACATCAAACAACATACACTCGCACGAGCGCGTGCTACGCATGGTGCATGATGGACAGTCGCCCGTTCACACGATGGACGAGCGCGTGACGATGCGCACACGCATTGACGATAGCCCTCTATGATTTTTTTTGCATTTCTTAAATGAATAAATGATTAATATACCTCGGTGGTGGCAATGACATCGTCTTGTAAAGGGCAGTTCCTTAAATGATGCGTCAATGGCGCTGTTGAAAAATAAATAAGCATAAAGATTTTCAGGGCCATCGGACCATCTCACAACTTTATGTCTTATGGTTAGAGATCGGATATTCGGACGTATATTTACCTAAAGTTGAGGTGTTGGCTATTATGGAAAGAAATTTGGTATCGAAAAAATCCCGGGATTCCGGGATTGACAGATTTAGAGTTCTGATTATAGAATTGAATGTATATTTACTTACGTTCAGGTGTTGGCTATTATGAAATGCACTTTTGTATCGGTCGCAAAAATCTCGCGATTCCGGAATTGATACTGTAGCGGTTACACCGCCACATACGAACTACGCATCAAAGACATGACGTCACACAAATCCTGCATCGCGCAATTAGAGTTTACCGCGCGAACGACATATATCAACAGCCGGGCAGTCGGCCCGCCAGACACAACACCCGTCTGGTCGGAGGATCCTCCCTTTTCTATGGTGGATGAGTGAACTTTACACCCTGTTCTTCATGCCCCTAAAATACATTTTGTACTTTTTGACTATAGAAATGCTAGCTAATGTTGTAAAGTAGGTTGCCAAATTGGCATCTAGCACAGAGCGACAAACAACTTGGTGCCTTGAGTTTCATTAAAAAATGTTTACAGTAGGTATATAATTTTTTATGTTAACACCGCAAAAGTAACCTTCACAAGAGGGCTGATAAGTCGTTACCATACCATGTATCCGATTAGTTTTGCATTCCCGGATTTTTATTGAATTCCGGGATTTAAGTTAGGAAAAAATAAATTAAGAAGCCACTTCCATAATTTCTCAGCCAAAAATTAACTTTAGATAAATATGCATCCGAATATCCGATCTCTACAGTTATGGTCGTTAGTTGGACATACTTTCTCGAGAAGTTAAGATCAGTAAAGCTAAAATGTTTTTTTTTCGCATCTTTTCTCTTTCAATTTGAGAATCGTTCTATTACCAAAATAATTTAAAATAGGCCATGAAGCATTATCAAAATACTTAGATACCTAGTTACAACAACTTATTTTAATTCTAATCACTGCTTTGACGTTCCAAAGTGCCTTTTATGTGCCTATTTGAAATAAATTATTTGACTTTGACTTTGCTATTAAAGAGCAACAATAAATGAACTCTACCACACAGAACTAAACAATTCCATGGCCATCAGAAAATCTGAAACAGTTGCAAATCTCCATTCCTTTTTAACAGGACCACAAAAATGATAGTCCTTTGACCTATTACTTACTTAGGTACTTACCTTAATTAGACGAAGCACTTAGTTATCTATCTAAAATGATTAAAAACTCAGAAAAGCAATAAGGAAAAACGCACTTAGCAAGAATAGATAAGAAAGACAGCGATCATTAATAAGCGCGTGTCGCAGAGCGCATGAATCAAACGGTGCGTGAGCGCAGCCTTCAGACGGACTGACGGACTGACGGAGATGAGTTCATTGTTATGATTTTATCGCTTTCGGATCGGATAAGGCAGAATTTTCAAAATATGTATAATAAAAACTACCCTAACTCAAAGTCGTTATCTAAAACTGTCTTAAATAACTACATATTAACAATATTTCAGGGATAAGGAAAATAATATGAAACACCAAGATATTTTGTCATTCATTATATTTCTTTGCCAAAATCAAATTCTATTTTCTACACTATATCATCACATCTCCTATTCTCGACATAATATTACTATTTATCTAATAATCGAATAATTACAATAAAACTGATAGGTTACCTTAATTTGCAGTACATCTCCAACCATTCTATCCCAATATATATTTGTAACCGACACAGCCGCTAGAGCAAGTCGTACGGTCACGAGCGCCCATAGCGAGCGCCCGACCCAACAGGCCGTTGCGTTGGTCCGCCATTTTGACATATCGAATCTTTCGGTGCCCAGTACAACGTCCAACAAATTATGTATTAATAAATTGAAACCTAACATATGTTTTTCAGATTCAGATTTATTTATTTGCCATCAATGTAGGTACAAGTTTAAGATGATACAAATAGCTGAAGGTTACCGCTACATTCTACCTTACGGCATGCAAATTCATAGAAACTAATATATTAGGTACATTCAATATTATTATAAATTAACAACTAACATGTCATTCTAATTAACACTAACAAACATAAAAAAAGGAAATAGTAATAAAATAATAATAATCATCAAATAGTCAATTGCACATAAATAAATCTTGTCAATAAAATGAATTTCATTATCTTGGAATTATAATTAAGTGAAATATTATTTTACAAACATAATGTCATTTACAATATTGTCAAATTTCTTTATCATATTTCGATTCTTGATAATTACAGCCCAGCAGGGGCTGGTCCTAAGGAGCTTGGTGTAAACCAGTGTTGCCAGCGAGGTGTTGTCAAAAGTTACCTGAAATGTACAAAAAAGTAACCTTTTCGTAGGAAAAGTAACCATTTACATTTAGATGACCAAAAAAAAAAAAAAAAACTTACAGAGCTACGGATAATATAAAAGTTTTTTCCATATAGCTCGCCTTCGGCTCAAAAGGGCTTCGTTCCCAGAGACGTTAAACAATATTTTAAAAAATCTTTCCTTCGGTCAAACCAATGGGAAATGGATTGAAAATGGATAGTAGAGTACTTACTAGCGTAATTATTCGTTACTACTGGCGTACTTACTAGCGTAATTATTCGTTACGTACACTTACCAAGTTTTCAGCACAGTTTTATACAAAACAATAACTAAACACAATGAAACAATAAACTTCGTATCGAAACAACAAACACTGACGCGCGAAACTCACCAGTCACGAAGATCGACCGACAGGATACGAACGAATCCGATTGACCGGGCGAGTAAGTGTAACGGACTGTTTATTTAAGCATTGGTGTGAAAGAGAAAGGTATGTTTGATTTGATTTTGTGGTTGCACCACTGCCACCTGGAGGGAATTTAAAAAAGCATTCGCGCAAATTTAAAAAAATCACCGAAATGTAACCTTTTGTGTCGTGTAACCTAGAAGTAACCTGAAGGAGTTAAAAATCACCTAAAAGGTTACATAAGTAACCTTCTGGCAACGCTGGTGTAAACTCAACTATCCTAAGCAACAATTCTTAAGATAGGTACTGTATTGTGGGTGCGTTTACAAACATTTAAACTCACATACACAAACTGCCAGACCCGGAACAACTACTTGTAGGTCATACAAATATTTGTTCCGTGCGGGAATCGAACCCGCGACACGCAGCGCAGCAGTCAATCGCTTAACCACTGCGCCAACCATGTCGCCTTTTAATGACAATGATGACAATACCTAAGTACATCTTTCAAAAGCTCTTTTAACGGCCTCCTATCCGTTGGTTATAACTTATCTATAGAAAAGACCTTAACACTTAATCAGGTACTAATTACCGAAAGGATTACTTACAGCGTGTTGCAAGCGAAGCCGCAGGGCGCGCTGGCGCAACAGCCGCCATTCGACACCAACCGCGAACTGTCCAGAAATCATATTAGCTACGCGCTGTTAGCTCACAAATATCTTATTTTGGGGTATCTAGTCATTATGTTATGTAAGTAGATATAAAAGGCAATAACTTTACATAGCTGGGTAAAGGTAGGTCTCCTGATCCTTGCCACACTGCCAGACTGCATGCTTTCATATCCCTGAAAACTTTGGCTAAGTTGGTTGACTTTTGAACCTGCCCGTTCGTGCCTCTGAAGTGATCTTATCGATCCCAGACTAGGTAGAACATACACTTATGAGTACCTAGCTTTATAATGTTGTCACACATTATTCTACTACTGTTGTGCTATTCTTTTCATTTAAATAAGATATCTTGGCCGACTTATATAATATAAGAAAGATATTGCCACAATAGATACATTAAAAGCTATAAGTTATTGTATAAGCACATGAATCAAGGCTAGGAAAATCTCTTACCTGTATCTATTGAGGGTCGGTTGCTGTCTTCATTATAAGTATACCGACATTAAACTGTTCGCATACTATAGTCGTCTTTGGTTCTCTTGATAATATCTTGAACTTTCTCATCTTTGAATAGGACAAGACCAAAGTTTTACCAGTGGGTACCGACCTAAATATAAATTTAGGTTCTGCACTACTGTGTGTTTCGTCAAACCTTGCTATCTAATCGATAACTTTACTAGGGTCATATTATTTAAATACGTAATTATATTATGGAGATATAGATAGGTACCTAAATAGGTGACAAAAAACAAGTCTCAACGTTTATCGAAAAGCTATTAGTTAAAATACGCAGAGTGGACATAGAAAGTGATTTATAGATGCTTTTATCCACCGCTATAACTTTATCTAAGTGAAGTTATTAATTTTACCAAAAGTCTCTTGACATTTGCAACTTACCCAAATCATAATAAGCAGTTTTTAAACTTGTTGAAGTTGTTTTCTTAGAAAATCTATGCGTAGGAGCTTTCTATTAACTCACTTTTTTAACCGACATCTAAAAGGAGGAGGTTATCAATTCGGAGCGTGACGTCATCATGATCACGTCCGCAAGCTTTGAGAGGCGAGTCACACAGCCAGCCCGCATCCATGGCTTCAACGGGTATCCTGCACCAGCATGCAGCGAACGCGCATTCCTGGCACAGCACCTGCACTTTCGGCCAGTCTCACAAGCAGAGCCCATTCCATCCTCTCCTAGTCGACGCCAGCAGTCAGGCACAACCCGGCGCTGTACCACATCCGACTTACTAGACCATGACGCAGCGCCATCCCGACTCACTGGGGAATCACCGCAATCACCACAATCACCATAATCAACGCAATCGTCACAAACAGTTCCGACTCACCGCGAACTAAGCGGTACCCGGTTCCGACTCACTGGAACCTCAGCTGGCACTGTGAAGCAAAAGTAAAAAGGCGCAGTTGGCTCTGTTCGCAGACGATATATATATAATATACGGCTATAAGATACGGCCATTTACTATAAAGGCAAAAGCCCTGACGAGATAGCTCTCACTCTCCAAACCACAGTCGACAAACTCGGTGCCTGGTTCAGAAAGTGGAGAATCGAAGTCAATCCCGATAAGAGTCAAGCGGTTCTCTTCAAGAAATCGCGTCTCAAACTCTCAAACCCTCCCTGCCCCGACCAATCACCATGTTTGGCAAGCCCATCCCCTGGGAGAAGCGATCCAAATATCTAGGTGTGACCCACGATAAGCATCTCTCATTCTAAGAGCACATAAAGCCGTTCATTCGCAAGCGTCTTTCGCTTTCGGTATAATAGACTCCACTCCGTTCTGAATACACGTAGCTAATTTTCAGTTAAATGCAAATTGTGTACCGACACGGCGTGCATTCGACCAATAATGACCTATGCCTGTGCCGTCTTCGAACACGTAAAGCCCCATCACATCTATAGGATGCAGGTCCTCCAAAACCGTTTCCTCAGAAGACAAAAGACAAAAGACAGAAGGCAACGGGATCCCCCTGGTATGATAGGAACGAGATCTTCCATCTGGACCTCTTAATCCCCACTATCCACCAGTTTCTAAAGGTTCCAAGGTTTACTTTGATACCGCCGCCAAACATCGCAACCCTCTGGTAGTGGAGGCCGCCAGCTATATCCCTTCTCAAATCAGTAAAAGTCCGCCGTCCGAGGCATGTGGTCGTCTACCCAGATGACCCCTTATCCCTATTCCAAGAGAGCAATAGCGCCACCAGTACAAAAACAAACGTCGATCCTTGCTCGATAAAGCGCCAGCCCGCGCTGAAGCTGGGCCTGTAGCATTAAACTCCCGATTAATAATAATTACCCACTTGTGATCCTACCTGTCCCATCTTGCTGTGCTCCCCCCAGCGACGCCCTAAGCCGAGGTTCGTACCCCTTAGCGAGCGCCGAGTTTAGAAGTTATTTTACGCCCCGGCTTTAAGTTAGTCGCTTATGGCAGCCACAAGGTCAGCCCAGTTTAGTAGTTACGATCTCAGAGGTCAACTACGAGATGACCTACAAAAAAAAACAGATTGGTGTAAAGCTGAAAGTCATTCAATAGATGAGCAGGAATTTTCGACCACTACCAACCACACAATTTTGAATGGTGGTTATGCAGCATTTGATTTTATCAATTCTTCTCGTTCATGAGATTCGTACAAGGAGGAGTGTAGGACTACACCTTGTACGAATCTCATGAACGTACCCGCATTGCATAGTTTAATTATGGAGCTTACACTGGCTGGGTGCATGTACCATATATATATATATATATATATATATATATATATATATATATTATTTTTTTCTAGTTTAATGGGATGTACCGACTAACCAGTCAATGCATTCGTGATCATTCTGACTGATAGATATAGTTGTGATTTATTATGTAAGAAGGTACATAAGATGATGTTAATATGTTAATCGCCAACCCGTCTTGAGCAAGCGCGGTGATCAATGCTCGTGCTCTCTGTAATGCCGGGGCCACACCAACGGGAAACGCCGAAGATTATCGCGGTGATGGACGTTAATCGTAGGTGTATTTATCGCGATAATTTGACAACGGTATTCACATTGCCGTTTGACGTTCAATTCAATTCAATTCAAAATATTTTATTTCACATAAACCTACAAGGGCACTTATGAAACGTCAGAAGCTAGGTGCACGGTTCCAATTGGTCGTTTCCTATGGAGAAGAGCCGGCAAGAAACTCCACGGTTACTCTTTTAAAAATAAATGGTATTTACAATCTTTTCGAGTTACAGTGTTTATAGGTATGAGAGGACACTGTAGGCCTATCAACAAGTACCAGGTACTTAGCAAGATAGAAAACGATCGACAGATCTAAAAGTCGGTTATGCCTACAACGTTCTCACATTCACAAAATATAAAAGAGAATCTATATAAAAAAAAAAACAATTAAAAACCTATTTAAACTAAATGGCATGACTGCCACTAAAGCTGTAACAAATCTATAAAAAATATAGTATAGTGAAGTTATATAATGTCAAATAATGAAAAGATTATGTCCTAAAAGTACGTAAATGAAAAAAAAGAAAAATAGGTAAAATCATATAATCATCTTAATTTGGGAGCAGTTAATAGACATAATTACATAGTAATGCCGTTATTGAGGTACCAGGGAAGCCACATGTGCAGAAGGAATTATTGCCAAACTTCCTTGTCTTCAACGTAGTCTTTAATCTTATAATATGCTTTTTTGATAAGGACACGTTTAATGTGGGTTTTGAACTTTCCATCACTAAGTTCTGTAACCGACTTTGGCAACTTGGTATAAAATCGAATACTGTTTATAACAAATGACTTACTAGTTTTAGCTAACCTAAATTTGGGTATCACAATTTCATGTTTTCTACGTGTATTTATATTATGGATATCGCTTCTAATTTTGAAAAGTCCTAAGTTTTTCCGAACATACAAAATACTTTCTAAGATATAAAGAGAAGGCTGAGTTAGTATATATCAATTTCTTTGAATTTATTTCTAAGGGACTCACGAGGACCCATTTTATAGATAGCGCGAATAGCCCTCTTTTGTAAAATAAAAATGGAATCTACGTCAGCTGCCGATCCCCACAGCAAAACGCCATAAGACATAATACTGTGGAAATAAGCAAAGTATACTAACCTAGCTGTGGCTACATCAGTCATCTGCCTTATTTTTCTTACTGCATATGCAGCCGAACTTAATCTACCTGAAAGAACTCTAATGTGGGCGCCCCATTGCAATCTCGAATCTAAAGTAATTCCTAGAAATACGGTTTCCGTAATAGCTTCTAGTTTCTTACCATCAAGTTTTAAATTTAGACCTACTTGAGGTACATTTGGTAATGAGAACTTAAGACATTTAGTTTTGTTCGCATTAAGTAAAAGATTATTAGCTGCGAACCATTTCAAAAGAACTGCTAGACTATCGTTGACATGTATAACATCCGTATCTTTTCTATCAATTTTAAAAATAAGAGAAGTGTTATCAGTGAATAGAATTATGTCTGATAAGTTAGCCATCATGTAAGGAAGGTCATTAATATAAACTAGGAATAGAAAAGGGCCAAGAATTGATCCTTGAGGCACGCCCATCTTAACTAGAGACCCCAAGGATGTCGCCCCGTTAATGTTTACTTTTTGCTGCCTGTTTGATAGATAGGAAAGAACAAGATCACCAGCTTGCCCACGAATTCCGTAGTGGTGTAATTTACAGATCAGTGTTTTGTGGTCAACGCAGTCAAACGCTTTTGAGAGGTCACAGAAAATGCCAATTGCATCCTGGGACTTCTCCCAGGATTCCAAAGTGTGACTGATGAGTTTTACTCCAGCGTCAGTCGTCGACCTACCTTTCGTGAAACCAAACTGGTAACTATGTAAAATCCCATTTGAATTAAAATGTGACAACATCTGGTCTAGCATGATTTTTTCATATATTTTACTCAATGCTGGCAGCACAGATTAGGTCTATAATTAGAGGGATCACTCTCAGTACCTGATTTGAAAATTGGTACTACTTTACTATGTTTCATTAAATCAGGAAACGTACCGCTATCTAAACATTGATTAAATATGCCTGTTAGGACAGGGGCAATTGAGTCAATGATATCTAGAAGAACCTTAACGGAAATCCCCCATAAGTCTTCAGTGTTTTTTATGTTAAGACTTTTGAATGCTTTTGTAATTGTGACAATAGAAATAGACTTGAATTCAAAACTTGGAATGTCCTTACTGAAGTTTTCTTTTAGAAGAGATTCAGCTAATATAGATGATGAGGGGAGAGATTTCGTAACCTCTATTGGGATGTTCGTAAAGAAATTTTCTAGTGCCTCAGCAACTTTTAACTTATCTAAAATGGTTACATTATCAATTTTTAAAGACAATTCATTCTGATCTCGCTGTTTTGTGTTCCCAGTTTCTTTGTTAATTACCTGCCACACAGCTTTTATTCTATTGTTAGAAGTACTCATTTTGTTACTTATTAATTTAAATTTAGCTTGGGCGCAGACTCGTTTGAATATTCTAGAGTAGTTTCTGACATAATTATGAAGGGCTTGATCAGAAGTCAATGATTTCTCGTTGTACAAATTATATAAAATATCTCTGCTTTTTCTAATGCCAGCAGTAGCCCATTCATTAAATTTTGGTTTAGCATTGATTGTTACTTTTTTTACAGGACATGCTTTATTGAATTCATGGCATACTGTAGAAAATAATGTACCGTAGTTTATATTGGGGTCTTGTGAATCAAAACTAGCAGTTGAGAGATTGCTAAGAACATTATTATTAAACGTTTTCAATTTTTTTTTTGTGAGAGGTCTTAATTCTATGGTTTTGTCTAGGTGTAACTTTTTATGTAAGTCAAATGATACAAGTTGACCAGTATGGTCAGACCTGACACCACTAATTAAGCACGAGTCTTGTACTTGACAATTAGTAAATATATTGTCAATGCATGAAGCTGAGGTTGCTGTTATTCTAGTCGCTTCATTAAATATACATTTTAAATTAAATGATTTAAACAATGATATAAGCTTACATTTATCCGGTGAGTTAACTAATAGATCAATATTTAGGTCACCACAAACAAAAACTAATTTATTATCTTTAAAAAGTTTGCATAGTATTTCTTCCATAATTATTAAAAAAGATGACAAGTTTGAGGCTGGTGGTCTATAAACACATAAGAAAGTATGGCCCTCAACCTCTGCACATGCTACCTCACATAAGCGATCAACAGAGCAAGCAGTGATATCCTACAACTATTGCATAATATCAAGGTACCACCCCCTATTGAGGACCTGTTAAACGCACTGGCAACTGAAAAATTATTTACATTAAACAGCATCCTATCCGGTCTTAACCAGGTTTCACAAAAACATAAGATATCCATATGATATTTATCTATTAACAATTCCACGTCTAGGATTTTGCCAGAAAAGCGATTAATATTTTGATGATACAGTAAAATATTCTTATTATGCTTCTCTATTGTCGAGTCTAAAAGTTTAAAGAATCTATTACAGTATTATTAGAAATACTAGATAATACTGTTTCGTCACTTAACCTAATCTCAGTTAAATTATCATTATCTGCGTGTATATTGTAAGCTAACAAAGTAACCAATACATGTTGACTTTTCTTGGGAAGAAACATATGTTCCCGATTTAATACAAAATCTCTAACAAAATTGTTAGTATCGTTGCGCGATAAAACCTCATGCAGACTAGCGCGACGCAACACCGGTAATTGTTCTACCGTGAAGCTTTCTTAGAAATTGTATTGTTGGAGTCAGGCCGCGCTTGTCTGCACGGGGCTTCACTCGGGTGTAATTAAATGAGCATTGACGGTGACCGTTCAAGTGTGGCCACTTAATTTATCGCTTTAACTATCGGAATAATTACCGCAATGTTTATTACGATGATGGATGGATGGATTATGGCGATGATGGGCATTGACGTTGACCGTTGGTGTGGGGCAGAGTGGTGGAGGTTAGCCCTGCAGTGGGACAGTAACAGGCTGGTGTTAGTCCAAATTATTATTAAAAGATTATTATCAATAAAGAAAAAGAAATTCACCAACTTAGTCTGGAATTTCTCAGTAGCAGCCTGGAGTCTGGATTTGTGCCCGGTTGATGGCAAAAAAGGCTCGCCCCTTATTACATGGGACTTAAACGTAACTGGCGAAATGTGGGTGTACCTACTACAGGTAGTTCAAGTACACCTCTGCCCAACCCTTCGAGGAAACAAGCCGTGATGTTATGTTATGTTATGTTATGTTACTAAATCTAGGAATCAAGTACATTTTTAAATATAAAAAAACATCCAATTAATATTTACTAAATCTAGTCTAGACTGGCATCTTACTTTAATTCCTATGTTTAAGTTGACAAAAAATCGCCATATTTTGTAAAAATTAAGAAAAATTCCAATTTTTGCAAATTGTGGTTATTAATATAAGTTAATGTCGTCAATTAAATGGCAATAAAAGGCAAATATTAGGATTTTCAAATTTTTTATTGTAAAGATTTAAAAAAAACTGTTTCCACCATTTTATTTTATTTTATTTTTCCATTATTAGCCAACCATCAATTGTTTACACTACATATTTGAAGTAATAACTAATATAATCTAAGGTTAGTGTAACAATTTAGGTGTGCCACAAGCCACAAGCACTAAACTATGAAACTAATAATATGATGACTAAAATGAAATTTGACATGATTGACACGAACCACACAAAAACAGCGATTTGGCATGCTTAAAATCAGTTCATCAAAATCACTTTGAGGAATGGCCGACCACGTTCTTTCTAACAAGTTAAAAAGTTGTTGTGGGGTATGCGTGGCATCCATACTCGGCAGAGCTCTTCCTTGGAGCATATCCCTGGCGTGCTCAATTGGGTTGAGGTCTGGAGGAGGCCACGGTAGAACGTTGATGCGGGCATCGGTAAGAGTGCGTGTTACGACTCTAGCCGTGATCGTCGTGCATTAGTCGAAACGAATCACCCAACCGGCTTCGCAAAGGGATGATCACGTTTGAAACAATCTTCTCCGCATAAATCTGAGCATTTGGGTTGCCCCTGATTTAAATGATATCGGTTCTTCCACCAATCCAAATACCGGCCCAAACCATTAGGTATTGTTCTCCCTCTATATGAATTAACTTCTTGACCTAAGTTTTTATTTAGTGACTGGGCAACTAAAGGACTCAGGAAAAGTAGGGATAGACTTTTCAAGCTGTATGGCCTTAAGCCTTATAATAACACGGAAACTTTTAATAAATATGTTGCTACTTACTCTAGAACTTTTAAGAACACTTGTAAGGCAGCTAAAGCCTTATACCTTAGGAACAAGGTTAAATCAGCAGACAGTAAAATACAGACGGTTTGGAAAATTATCAATAATGAAACGAACAGGAACAAAAAGCATAATTCGGAGTACATCCCGAAGACGTCATGTGGTGGTCTCATTTGCGATAGCAAAGAAGTTGCTCAAGAATTTGTAAATTTCTTTACCAGTATCCCACTTAAAACTACTGAAACCTTAAATTCCTCGCCCTCGCTCTCTTTTGATTTATTAAGGGCGAACGTTTCAACATGCCCGATTGAATTTAACATTAAGCATACGAGTATTAACCCCATAACAGTAATAAAAGCTTTTAAACAAATCAAGATCAAATTGACCGAAGATCTTTGGGGAATGTCCATTAAAAGCTGTACCTCCATAATTGAGACCATAGCGCCTTACCTAGCCTTAATTTTTAATTTGTGTGTGTATCAAGGAGTCTTCACGGATTTAATGAAATACAGTAAGGTAATACCACTTTTCAAATTCGGGGACAGTAAAGACACCAATAATTATAGACCCGTATCCGTGTTGCCGGTTTTAAACAAAGTGTTTGAAAAGGTAATGCTTAATCAAATGCTCAATCATTTTAACAAAAATGAAATCCTCCTTGATCAACAGTATCGTTTCACCAGAGGACGTTGTACCACTGACGCCGGTGTTACCTTATTAAGACACATTTAAAACACGTGGGAAGAGGCCCAAGACGCCATAGGATTTTTTTGTGACCTCTCTAAGGCATTTGATTGCGTCGATCACGAAACCTTACTTTTGAAACTTGAGCATTACGGACTTGGAAAACTTGCACTCAATTTAGTAAAATCTTATTTAAATGATAGACAACAGCAAGTTCAAATAAACGGTATCAATTCACTAGGTTTAAAAGTAAAAATGGGTGTGCCACAAGGCTCGATATTGGGTCCATTCCTCTTTTTAGTGTATATTAATGATCTACTCCATTTATTTAAAAATCAACCAGAAATGGTGTTATTTGCTGACGATACTTCCTTAATTTTTAAGGTAGATAGACGTGCTACAAATTTTGACGACGTAAATAACGCCCTAAACGGTCCAAAATTGGTTCACGGCTAATAATTTAGTATTAAATGGAAAAAAAACTAAGTGCATAAAATTTTCTTTACCAAATGTCAAAAGTAGTATTTGTGAGATAGTATTGAATCAAGAGAAACTAGAATTTGTCGATAAAACTGTTTTCCTGGGGATCACGCTCGACTCAAGGCTACAATGGGGTCCTCATTTAACATCTCTTGCAGGACGGCTAAGTTCAGCAGCGTACGCTGTCAGAAAAATCCGTCAATTTACTGATGTAGATACCGCGAGGCTAGTCTATTTCAGTTATTTTCATAGTATCATGTCTTACGGTATTTTACTTTGGGGACGGGCTGCAGACATCGATTCTATTTTTATTCTGCAGAAAAGAGCGATCAGAGCCATTTATTATCTCCGCAGGCACGACTCTCTTAGGGAACTGTTTAAGGATATTAACATCATGACGGTACCTTGTCAATATATCTATGAAAACATCATGACGTAAGAAAAAAAAAATCATCATTTTAGTAAAAGAGGTGATAGACATAATTATAGTACAAGAAATAGGGACCTATTAGTTCAACCAGGTTTCAGACTGGCTAAGGTAGACTCATCTTTCATGGGGTACTGTTTAAAATGTTACAATAAAATTCCTCCCCACATACTTCAACTTAATGAGACGAAATTCAAATCTTGTATAAAACGCACACTATGTAGGCAGGCATATTATAAGTTGGGGGATTACATCACTGATAAAAATGCTTGGCTCATTGCTGGTCCTGCTCCACAACTAATTGACATACACACTGATTAACATTTTTGAAAATACTGTTGGAGCTGCTGAAGATTGTAAGACCATCTTTGTATTGTATAAACTCAATTTCCTTTGTATTATATAATTGCATAGCACAGGTGTGAGTACTATGTACTAAAGAGCTACCATTTACCGAGTAATATATTATGTAGTATTTCATTGACTAGAATGTGCCCTGGCGGCTCTGAGTATGTCATGCTCACTCAAATGTCTCGCTGATGGTGGCGCGTGTGTTGGTTTTATTATTTAATTTGTTTTTTAATTGAATTTGTTTTTTATTTTAATTTGTTTTTTAATTTAATTTAATTTTTATATAATGCATTAATTTTATACTTTTTGCTGTGCCCTACACTACAGGGTCCGTAATTGTACCTTAGCATTAAGCCATTGTAACACCTTAATTCCCACATTATGGAATGCAAATAAAGATATGAATATGAATATCATTTAGCTCCTTTCATTTTTTTTTTTTTTTTTTTTTTTTAAACGTTGCCCCACTCTAGTAATTTCTCCTGTATCGTGGGTGCGTTTACATACATATAAACTCACATACACAAACAGCCAGACCCGGAACAACTAATTGTAGGTCATACAAATATCGAGAATGGGGATCGAACCCGCGACATGCAGCGCAGCAGACAATTACTTAACCACTGCGCCAACCGTGCCGCCGAAAATGGTTGAGCTGAATGGTGCTGATCCATGCGTCATGTTTGTGAACGGGCGCCATCAGTTGGGACTGGTCATCTCTTAGCTGCCATGGCTTATTTTAAGTTTTTGTTTTTTATTGCGGATGCTTTTACGAACGTGCACGTCTTTCTACATTGTTCTCACATGCATAATTTCAAAATGAATGATGTTACTAATATTTTGTATCAATTTTTTTATTTAAAAGTGTCTGTGGAGTTTCTTGCCCGTTCTTCTCCATAGGTACCTACTACGCTTTGGAATGGGCAACTAGCTTCATATTTTTGACTGACCGACCCCTTGACAATTCAAAAGTGCCTGTAAATGGTTTAATGTGCCTGTAATTGGTTAATTGAAATAATTGCTTTAAGTTTGAGTTTGACAAAATATCAATCGTTCTCTAGTGGTCCTCCAAACTCGAGTACCGAAACGAGATTCATTGGAAAAGCAAACATAACGCCAGTCTTCTTCCTCCCGATTTCTGTGTTTGCGGCGAGCCCATTGTAAATGGGCCCTAAGATTGCGGGGTGCGATAGGTGGTCTCATCATCTCTTCTCGTGTCTAATGATGTCGTCGCTCTATATCGACGCAATTTTTTTCAGTTCCGATGCCAAAACTGTAATGGTTTAGTAAAAACTCTATTTTATATTAGGTATTTATTGCATGGAGGACTTACAGCTAACAAAAATATAACAAAAAAAGAGGTAATAGTCACCAGAAAGCCAATTACCAGTCGTCGCGTTTAGAATTATATATTTTTTTTAATGTTAGTATGATGCGAGCACACACAGCAGCAAACGACTTAAAATAAACTTGCCACATAAAAAATTTAAAAAAATTAATGCAGACATTTGCATGCAAGTAAAAAAAAAAAACAGACAAAAGTAAAAAGAAAACTGCTTAAGATATCCGCTGTCACTTAAAAAATTGCAGGCTCAAGCACCTTCTAGCTGAGTTCACACTATAGTTACGAAAGGATCCAGATCATGTCGATTGCATATCTCATTAATTATTGATGAGAATTTGAATTGGAAAGAGCATGTGGATAACACTGCATAGAGTGTAAATAAATTTGTATATGCTGTTAAACAAATCAAAAATATTACAAACTTAAAAACAGCTCTCATGACCTATCATGCATATGTAGAATCGGTACTAGGTACGTTACGGGCTCATAATATGGGGAAATAGTACAGATATAAACCGAGCATTTGTTGCTCAAAAAAAGTGCATTAGGGCAATTTACGGGATGCACTCGGAAGAATCTTGTCAACCCATATTTAAGAAACTAGGTTTGTTACCGCTGCCATCCCTTTATATATTTGAAATATGTATATTCGTTAACACTTTGCGGGACACTAAACGCCTATAAACGTGATAACAATAAAACTTTTATTGTGTCTCGTTCAGTGTCCCGGAAAGTGTTAATAAACATAAAGACCTGTTTATATCAGCCAATGATATTAATCCACGGAGCCGGCGCGGCGTGATCCATAGAGACTCGTTCTGCATGATCTTCCCAAGCTTGCTAAATATAATAAAAGCTGCTTATATAATTGTGTTAGTACCGTGTGGCATAAAAAACTTAAACTCCAGATTATTCAAGGGAAAATTGTTTGACTGGCTATACTCGAAAAACAAACAAATAACAAATTCTCATGTTAGTATTAGGTGAACATATGCATGCTAAGTACAATTCTGGCAAAACATGTAAGATCTTTATTGTAAATTATTGTAACACCGTGTATACCATGTTTTATGCAAATAAATACTTACTTACTTAAAATTTCTGTTTGCACGCACAATATAGCTGTTCTGCCTATAATTCGATGACGAATGAGGAACACAAATGGGAGGATTGAAACGCAATATTTTACTAGGCACATTAAAATAAAATTTGGATAATAATTCAGGACTATCAATATCGCTGTGAGACGCATACTCGAGCTGACTCCTTACATAAGTACAGTAAGTACAATATTATGAGCGTTTTATCCTCCGTGAAACACTTAGAAAGTCGCATTATAAAACCAAGTAGTTTAGATGCTTTAAATAGTAGTAGTTGTTTTAATGCTTTATTAGATACACACTTTTATAGGAATCCTGAATGACAGTTGATTTTCTATTTTTAATCAAAATTTACTACCTAAAAAGAATCAATTACAATCCAAAAAAGTTAATAATAATCCTCAATTGCGGCGATACTCTAAAACGTACTTGATCCCTAGACACTTTTGATGTGTGTATGTAGGTATTTTAACGCCCAGTAATTAAAGAAGGACTATCAATAAAAAAGTAACCTAGGTATGTAGATCTACGCGCGCGCGCTTGTAGAGCGATGGATTCGATACCATAGTGGATAGAGAAAGTGATTTGAAAAAACGTGAGCTTTTGTCTCTCACGACCGCTTGACAAATGTTGGTAACAGTGTGCATTACCAACATTTAATTTCATTGCCAGAACTTGATTTTGACTTTCTACTGGTTTTATAGAACAAAACATTATTGGAAAAATTTGAGGAGTAAGCTCTCAAAAGATACAATTTCACCAATCATAAAGATACAATTCCATTTCTTCGTTGTTTGGGGTCCCCAACTGGTACTCTACTACTTCAATGATTTGATTTGTATAACTTTCAATAAACTTCTGCAAAGATAACATAATGTCACCTCACAGTGGGTGGCATTGTTGATATTACCTAACTTTCGATCATTATTGAGACTGGAGAGAGCTCGACTCGACTCTAGGTCATTTTGTGAATTAAATGTTTCGACCTTGACTAGGTAGGTACCTAAGGGTAGTATAATAGTATCCGAAAAAAATGCTCTTTTGCGCGATATGTCCCCCGCTCGACGGTACCTACCTGTGTTTAGAATAGTGCCAATACTCAATACTTACTGAATTCTTTGTTGCTTTTTGTTTTTTTTTCCTTTTCTGTCTGAGCCTGGTGTGAGCTACCAGCTTTGGCCACTTATGTGGATCAAAAACCTAAAATCTACCGTCCACTCTCATGGCGCCACGTATAGACAATGCTCGTCAGGTTGGAGGTTGTTCTCAGAATAACATTGAGTTTATAAATAATTGTGTGTTAATCACTAAAATGGCCATGTATCGAATCACTGGATGAGCACAAACCGCAATGACTGAATACTAACTATTTACAAGACCGATTCGAAGAATTTTAAAAATAAAATCATACCAGTCTAGTGATTGGGGTCAATGTTATACCTACATAATACCTACCTGAAATCTTTGCAACTTACAGGTTGGCCCGTTTACTGTGGTCCGAAACATTTTTATAGAAGCCACTCGCCAATGTCTTTCCGACATACGCCCGTGTGTGTTCAGCGAATATAATATAGATTAGGAGAAATACAACATGGCCAGAGATCGCACGAAATAGAGACTTAGAGAGGTACCGTACCTATGGAAGGGAAAAAGGGAGGCTAGCAGTGGGACACAATATAGGCTAACAAAAAGGGAGGCCAGCAGTGGGACACAATATAGGCTAAAAAAAGGAAGGCCAGCAGTGGGACACAATATAGGCTAACAAAAAGGGAGGCCAGCAGTGGGACACAATATAGGCTAACAAAAAGGAAGGCCAGCAGTGGGACACAATATAGGCTAACAAAAAGGGAGCCCAGCAGTGGGACACAATATAGGCTAAAAAAAGGAAGGCCAGCAGTGGGACACAATATAGGCTAACAAAAAGGGAGGCCAGCAGTGGGACACAATATAGGCTAACAAAAAGGAAGGCCAGCAGTGGGACACAATATAGGCTAACAAAAAGGGAGGCCAGCAGTGGGACACAATATAGGCTAACAAAAAGAGAGGCCAGCAGTGGGACACAATATAGGCTAACAAAAAGAGAGGCCAGCAGTGGGACACAATATAGGCTAACAAAAAGGGAGGCCAGCAGTGGGGACAATATAGGCTAACAAAAAGAGAGGCCAGCAGTGGGACACAATATAGGCTAACAAAAAGAGAGGCCAGCAGTGGGACACAATATAGGCTAACAAAAAGGGAGGCCAGCAGTGGGACACAATATAGGCTAACAAAAAGAGAGGCCAGCAGTGGGACACAATATAGGCTAACAAAAAGAGAGGCCAGCAGTGGGACACAATATAGGCTAACAAAAAGGGAGGCCAGCAGTGGGACACAATATAGGCTAACAAAAAGGGAGGCCAGCAGTGGGACACAATATAGGCTAACAAAAAGGGAGGCCAGCAGTGGGACACAATATAGGCTAACAAAAAGGGAGGCCAGCAGTGGGACACAATATAGGCTAACAAAAAGGGAGGCCAGCAGTGGGACACAATATAGGCTAACAAAAAGGGAGGCCAGCAGTGGGACACAATATAGGCTAACAAAAAAGGAGAAAACTTACTCAAAGGGAAACATTTTTTTCGATAAAACACTGTCGAGATTGTTAGTCACGTTGAAAGTGAATTCGACGTCTGATAACGTTCTTATTGGGAAAGCTCAATTTTGATAATATTTTTGACTCAAAATCTCGAAAGTGTTGTTTCATCTCGAACATGTTTCCCTTTGAGCTAAGTTTTCTAGGCACCTAGGTTTTAAAACGTAGAAAAATATTAGGGAAAGTAAGCTAGGCTGAAGAAGTTAGAAGCTAGTATTTTCTGGGAGTAACATTGTCGCAGAGGCTGTTTTCTCATCAAACGTATCGTCAGCCGCCGACTAAACGATTGTTGTAGGTATGAACACGGCCTAAAATTGGGTAGGTAGGAAGACCTTCATGAAAAAGGTCCTCGATAAAAAAAAGAAGTTCTCCTCGATTAAAAAAGGATAGATTTAGAAACAGATAGATTATCGCCTCAGATTCTTCCTTGGCCTAGCCCAGTGGTCGGCAAACTCATTAGTCAATAGAGCCTAATATCAATAAGTCAAAGTCAAAACGTTTATTGCGAACTATCATAAGTGTACAATGTTGGTGTTATGTTATGTTAGTACCTACTTATCTTAGCAGCCTTACAAGCATTACAATTATCATTCGCCTGCTCTTATCATACTAAACGACTAAGATTTCTTATTATGAGAGCCAATCCTTTATGTGTGTCCAACCTGACTCAATACACTTTTCTTCCTCTACGAAGAAGTAGGATGCCTTCATTATCATCATCATATCAGCTGATATTAATACGATGAAGGCATCTAGATTACTTAATAACAAGTTAATCTTGAGAAAGATGATTAATTTTCGATGTTCTGTAAATTTTTGGTGAAAATACTTCAGAAATAAATATTTGCAATTTGAATAAAACTTGATATAACCAAAACCGCGCGTATAATATTTACGCTCGCTCAAATCGACATTTTTTATACAAAGCCGCACTTTTTACGCCAAAGAGCCGTATGCGGCTCGTGACTACTCGCGAGCCGCGGTTTGCCGACCACGAATATTTACCTACTACACGCAGCTTTCGATAACCTAAATTAAATTCGCGACAACACGATGCAAACTTCCCATAAACCCATTAATCACCAATTAAAGCAAGCTCATAACCCATTTACCAGCACCACAATATACCAGTCAGCACCACAATCAAATGAGCTCAAGGATGTGTGACGCTGACGTCACACAACATGGTGAAGTTCTAGGAAATCAGTCTTCCTGTTAATGCTTGTATTGAAACTATTCTAAAAGTAACCTATACAGTGCGAGTGCATGCTTGCGCGCGCTTGTGTGTCCTACGGTTACTAACTAAAACAAAATCGGTATAGGAGTGTGCTCATGCTAGAAGAATACTGTCACGTATGAGCAATTTTAGTAAGTGTTTTCAGCTCACACCCTTTGTACTAGTGTACAGCAGCGTTGGTTTTAAAATCCAAGTTTTTTTTTTTTGTTCATGGTTACAAATAGAGCGAAGAGGAGCTCGTGGCTAAGTATTACCTGCCGCACGGGTCCATCTATCAGGTTAAGCTACGCTTGCCGGGGTTGGTCTGTGGATGGGTGACCATCTTTACATACCGAGACTCCTCCATGACTCGGAAAGCACGTTAAGCCGTTGGTCCCGGCTGTCATTCGTGAATCTTTGACGGTCGTTACGGGTCGTCAGAAGCCCGAAAGTCTGACAACCAGTCTTACCAAGGGGTATCGCATTACCCAGTTACGGGGTTGTGGAGGTCAGATAGGCAGCCGCTCCTTGTAAAATACTGGTATTCAGCTGCATCCGGTTAGACTGGAAGCCGACCCCAATATATGTAGTTGGGAAAAGGCTAGGCAGATTGATTGTTCACGGTTACAAATATTCACCAAAAATTTAAAACGTTGGTAATCACGTAGACACAAGACCCTCTGAAAACACTATTTTACTTCGTTTTATTAGGACCAGTATGTTTCCAAGCATTCTTGTCTTGGATATAATCCTCTAATTTGTAATATGCTTTTTTTCTTTCATTTAATTGCATTATACTCGTATAACATTGAACACAGTACCTTATATAATCTGAGAAATGGTTGATACCTAACAAAACCCCTTACTTTTGAAGCTCTTACCACCTTTGGCAAGCCAACATGAAGCCTACAAACAAGAACCACAAATGAATGCAAGATGAATGTTTGTGGTCATTCGATTCTTCGAGCACCGTACAATAAGCACAATGACGGTGTAGCAAGAGCAACATATCGCGGCTATAAAACACGTTAAGTATTATATTAGCACATGAGACCGAGACGACAGGCATTGACGCGCCGTATAGGGAGACACGCCGCCCTTGTCCCACTCGGGGGGTGAGTGGCAGGGCTGTCCAAATGTGGAATTATTTGGAAGTTGCTTATGATCTAACATAACTGCCTATGTATGCCAGGTATTTATTTATTTAACAGTTTATGTACACACATCTAAACAGACAAGAAAAAAAAAGAACAGAAAAATACGTACAAAGGTGATGCTTATTTCTAAAGAAACCCCTTCCAGCAGCAGGTATGTTTTATCACAAGCATTTGAAACGAATTGACTTGTTATCTATGTAATTGTACCCAATTTCTTTGTACAACTGCAAACCGTTCTAAAGTTTTCAAGACCAGAAAGAGTCACAGAAAGAGTCAGTCTAAGAGCCAGTCAGTCAGAGTCCCCACAGCCCCTACAGCTTTTTCCGGGAACAATGTGAATAGAAAGGATACCCATAGACCACAGAAAATCTGGTGTCGCTTCGTCTATTTACTGACAGACGACGTTTCGTCTGTCGAAGCCAATGACAGACTACACGTACACAATATGAATGTGAGGAAACTAATTTAACTACGATAGGAACTTGACCACTTTTCCCTTTTAACCAAAATTAAAATAGTGCTAATTATTTTTGTTTTGCTCACGCAGCCCTACAATGTAACTGAATCATATTAAATGCCATATAAACGGTGCGATGCGGATCGCAAACGACAGATTTACAGTCTGATGCAACCAACCCCAGCACGACCTTACACCAATCACAGGCTTTTGGCCGTTTTAATTAACAATTAAATATTATAAACTTTTTGTACGCATTCAGTATCGATCGTTTATAAATAATTTAAGTGCTCGTAAGGTCGTAAAGCATTCGGTGTCGTCGTGTTCCTTGTGCGGTGTTGACGTGATTGAAGACGCGTAAACACAAACAGCCCTGGCTGGCAAGTAAGTGCACAATGCAGAGGTACAACACTAAGCAGGTAGTTAATAAGTATATCCTGCAAATCCAGGAAGGTATTAATATTATTTTTAAGGTCAACTAAGTGTTTTGTAAGATCCCTAACAAAGAATGAGGTATAATTTGCCTACGGAACGTAGGTACAGGTGACAGGTGATTTAGGATGGTCATGCAGTGGATGATGACTGCTGTTATTAAGTATGTGAAACGATCCCTCAATCATAAGTTCAAGGATATTTTCTGTTGTATGCTAGGCCAATAGGCCGTGTACCCAAACATAATATCAATAAGCATTCGGTGACCTAACTAGGAGCACGTTTAGTCTGGCTGATAGAATTTCCCATTATTAGATGTCATTTAGTAATACGTAACATATAAATATTTACATTGAACTCATTAAATGTTTACTACTTACATGATACGATTGTGTGACTTTGTGAAATATTTGGACTAATTAACAAGGAAACTATTTGTTCTGTAAATAATTATCTTCTAGGCATCTAATAATAGAACAATATTGTGCTGATGTCTAGCGTCTTTTCCCGCCAGATAAAAAATTGCATTAGCCAGTGTAGTTATAATTAAAGGAAAGTAAAATTAAGATTTTACGTGACGTTCAGAATTCAGACGCGCCACACTTATTTCGTACTAATAAGTACGAAATAAGTGTGGCGCGTCTGAATTCTGAACAAAAATTTCCGAAAAAAAATTGATCTAATAAGATCAAATTTTTTTTTCCGTAGACGTGTTATTTTTTTTATTTTATACTTTTCCGTTTTAACGGTTGATAAACGTTACGACAACGTAAATAAGAGTAATACTTAATTATTTTAATCATGTTTTTTATTGTATTCATTTTACAGCCGCGCTGTTGTACGTAGTGCAGTCTCACTTTAGCTTGTTTTTTAATAATTTAAACATACTTATTTACTTAGACAATATGATAAATATAATATACATTGTTGTAATTTACTCGTCAAGACCTTTCTTTTGATACCAGACATGTCATGATTACTCAATTGATTTTTTTTCGAGGTCACGTGTACGTATTATGTCCACCTTATTAAAATTAGGGAGAATTTATACAGGGTGGTAGGGACATCGACGCGAAAACTGATACCATGGATTCAGCACAAACACAAACTCAAACTCAAGGCATTTATTTCAATTAAACCATTTACAGGCAATTTTGAATTGTCAAGGAGTCAGTCAGTCAGAAATATGAAGCTAGTTGCCCATTCCAAAGCGTAGGTTCCTATGGAGAAGAACGGGCATGAAACTCCACGGACACTCTTTTAAATCATAATATTCTTACAAAATATTGGTTACATCATTCATGTTGAAATTATACATTGAGAACAATGTAGAAAGATGTGCACGTAAAAAGCGTCCGTAATAAAAAGATAAATTAATTCAAATTTTAAAATAAGCCGTGGCAGATAAGAGATGACCAGTCCCTACTGATGGCGCCCGTTTACGAACATGACGCATGGATCGGCACCGTTTAGCTCAACCATTTTGAAGGGAACTTAACGATCCAACACACACGCCACCACCAGCGAGACATTTGAGTGAGCATGACATACTCTCAGCCGCCAGGGCACATCAAGTCAATGAAAGACGTACCCAGTAAATGGTAGCTTTATAGAAGGTACCTACATGGTCACAGTGCTCACACATATGCTATGAAATTATACAATATTAAGAGATTGAAGTTATACAATTCAAAGATATTTTTTGCAATCTTCAGCAGCTTCAACAATATTTTCGAATGCTAATCAATTAGTTTATGCGCCCTTGTGGAGCTGGACCAGCGTTGAGCCAAGCATTTTTGTCAGCGATATAATCTCCCAGCTTATAATATGCTTGGCAACATAGTGTGCGTGTACATGATTCTGAACCCCCATCCGTTGAAATTTTTCGACGGTTATACGCGGTCAAAAATAATGGAACAGATTTTTTTTTTTTTTAAATATCCGACGAAAAATTTCAACGTAGGGGGTTCAGAATCGGTAGGAGGGGTTCACATCGGCGTCGAGTCGACGATGAAGTACCTGGGACTCATCCTCGACAGTCGGTGGAACTTCGTGGAGCTTTTCCGACGTTTGGCTCCCAGACTGGACCGGGCCGGGGCTGCCTTGAAGCAGCTCCTGCCCAATCTAGGAGGTCCAAACGCCTCCTGCCGGAGGCTATACGTGGGGATCGTGCGGTCCATGGCCCTGTACGGGGCACCGGTGTGGGCGCGTTCGTTAAGGCGGCGGCCTGCCCGCCGGTTGAACGCGTCCCAGAGGGTCATGGCCACCCGGCTGGTCCGGGGATACCGCACGGTCTCCGGTGAGGCGGCAAGCCTCCTTGCCGGATTGCCGCCATGGGATCTGGAGGCAAAAGTCCTCGCGCATATTAGGGAGTGGCGCGGGGAGGCGAAACGCCGGGGCTTGACTCCGATGCCGCGAGAAATCGCGGCACAGCGGACAGAGCTCCGACGGGATCTCATGGTGTCATGGAGAGTGCGATTGTCGCAACCGAGTGCTGGGCACGCCACTATTGCGACGATAAGTCCCCTCTTTGAGGAGTGGCTGGAGAGGCGCCACGGCGTCCTCACCTTCCGCCTGACGCAGGTCTTCACCGGACACGGCTGTTTCGGGAGGTACCTGTTTCGGATAAGGCCCGGAAACGCCCGGGTGTCATCACTGCGTGGATCGCCCGGAGGACACGGTGGAGCATACGGTGGAGGTATGCCCGGCTTGGGCAGAGCACCGCCATGTCCTCGTGGAGGCGATCGGTGGCGGGGATCTCTCGCGTCCGGCCCTGGTCCAGGCCATGGTACGGAGCGAGAGGGCATGGGAGGCCGTCACCTCCTTCTGCGAAGCAGTAATGCTCGCGAAGGAGGAGGCGGAGCGCGTGAGGGAGAGGCAAATTTCGCGCCCTCACGCCCCTAGCCGCCGCAGGAGGAGACGCCCTGGGCGTCAGGAATCCTAAATCCTAAATCGATATGGAAAATAGTAAATCGACAGCGCAACGTAACTAAAAACCTTGAAAATGAACAAATTATACTTAAGATTGACAACACAGTTACTAATAATGCCTTAGACGTGGCTAATATATTTTCAAAAACGTTCGACAATATTGTCCACCTAAAATCTTGTGACCAAAAATTAGCAATTACATATCTAACTGAAAGTGTTAGCAGAGTAGATTCTAACATGAGTTTCGATGCAGTCACACCCTTGGAAATTTTTAATTTGGTTAAAAATATGCCCAATAAATCTACTGCTGGCTATGTCGAAATTTCCCTGACTATTATTAAAGATAATATTGACCTATTGGCAACACTACTAGCATCGTTTTATAATGAGTGCATCGAGGCAGGCCTATTCCCTGATCAGTTTAAAATCGCTCGTGTGCTTCCAAATTTTAAAAAAGGTTTAAAAACATCCTGCTAACTATAGACCGATTTCCCTATTGCCTGTACTGTCAAAGATCTTCGAAAAAATTATGAAGAATAGGCTCATGAGGCACTTAAAAACTCACAATATATTAAATAGTCAGCAATTCGGGTACCAAAAATCATTAGGAACCGCCGATGCTATTGAGGCGTTAATTAACGAGGTTGTCTGTAATTTAAATGACAAGCATAAAGTGGCGGGTATATTTCTGGACCTTAGTTCTGCCTTCGATACAGTAGACCATGAAATTCTTCTGGCCAAGTTGGAACATTATGGTATACGGGAGAACGTATTGAAGCTATTCAGCTCCTATTTGCATAATAGACGTCAGTACATAGAGATTAAGTCGTTAAAATGGTTTGGTACAAATAATTTGAAACATTTAGTTTCAAATTATTTGTACCAAACCATTTTTCAAAAGCTTTTAAGGCTGTATTAACCTTAGATTCCAAATTAATTATATTATCTGCAGAAACTATTGCATTAGTGTCATCAGCAAAAATAATAAGTGTTATGTCAGTAATTCGTCTTTTAATATACTCAATCAAGTCATTTAGGAATAGGATGAAGAAAATTGGGCCCAGAACAGAGCCCTGAGGGACACCTCGAGATACAGTGACCAGGTTGGATTTATATTTTTTTTCTTCTCCATCTACAACCGACTTAATCTCTATGTACTGACGTCTATTATGCAAATAGGAGCTGAATAGCTTCAATACGCTCTCCCGTATACCATAATGTTCCAACTTGGCCAGAAGAATTTCATGGTCTACTGTATCGAAGGCAGAACTAAGGTCCAGAAATATACCCGCCACTTTATGCTTGTCATTTAAATTACAGACAACCTCGTTAATTAACGCCTCAATAGCATCGGCGGTTCCTAATGATTTTTGGTATCCGAATTGCTGACTATTTTATATATTGTGAGTTTTTAAGTGCCTCATGAGCCTATTCTTCATAATTTTTTCGAAGATCTTTGACAGTACAGGCATTAGGGAAATCGGTCTATAGTTATCAGGATCTGTTTTTAAACCTTTTTTAAAAATTGGAAGCACACGAGCGATTTTAAACTGATCAGGGAATAGGCCTGCCTCGATGCACTCATTATAAAACGATGCTAGTGGTGTTGCCAATAGGTCAATATTATCTTTAATAATAGTCAGGGGAATTTCGTCATAACCAGCAGTAGATTTATTGGGCATATTTTTAACCAAATTAAAAATTTCTAAGGGTGTGACTGCATCGAAACTCATGTTAGAATCTACTCTGCTAACACTTTCAGTTAGATATGTAATTACTAATTTTTGGTCACAAGATTTTAGGTGGACAATATTGTCGAACGTTTTTGAAAATATATTAGCCACGTCTAAGGCATTATTAGTAACTGTGTTGTCAATCTTAAGTATAATTTGTTAATTGTCAAGGTTTTTAGTTACGTTGCGCTGTCGATTTACTATTTTCCATATCGCCCTACTAGAAACAGATGCCATTTCTATTTGTTTTCTGACATCATTCCTTTTTGCACCACTTAATACTTTTCTATACATTCTGTTGTACTTGTTACGATATTCTAGAACTGAATTATTGTCACATTGTGTTTTATCTATGGTGTTAAGGAACCGTTTTAGAACCATTCATTATATCCATTTAGAACCCCTATTTCTTCTAACCGTAACTTTTAATTTACACTTCTTAAAGTATGAAGAATGCATATCTTTCAATTGTCCTATAAAAGTGTTAATACCTGTGCTCCACTCAGTCTCTAACAGCTTTTTCCTGAAGTCACTTTTGTTCTTGTCGTTATATTTTCTTCTGCAAAGACGCATATAATTTAACCGCTTCTTAAACTCAACTTTATCTAAGCGTTGTGAACATTCGGAATAATACACATTATTTAACACAATACTTAGGACATATTACGTTAGGTCATGTAAAATGGAGAAAGAAGATTCAATTATTATAGGTAGTACTCAATATTATGACAGAATACTTTTAGAACTGATAAGATAATTATGTTGAACAAAATTTCGGGATTTTGAACATTATGGTTACTGAAGTTAAAACATGTTATGGATAGTGATTTTCGGACAAACAATTTTATGAGAAGAAAGGTTACCCGCCGTGACGCCTCGCTAGCCACTCCTCAAAGAGGGGACTTATCGCCGCAATAGTGGCGTGCCCAGCACTGGTTTGCGACAATCGCACTCGCCATGACGCCATGAGATCCCGTCGGAGCTCAGTCCGCTGTGCCGCGATTTCTCGCGCCCCGGCGTTTCGCCTCCTCGCGCCACTCCCAAATATGCGCGAGGACTTTTGCCTCCAGATCCCATGGCGGCAATCCGGCAAGGAGGCGCGCCGCCTCACCGGAGACCGTGCGGTATCCCCGGACCAGCCGCGTGGCCATGACCCTCTGGGACGCGTTCAACCGGCGCGCTGGCCGCCGCCTCAACGAACGCGCCCACATCGGCCCCGTGAAGCATGGACCGCACGACCCCCCGCGTATAGCCTCCGGCAGGAGGCGTTTGGACCCCCCCCCCCCCTAGATTGGGCAGGAGCCGCTTCAAGGCAGCCCCGGCCCGCTCCAGTCTAGGAGCCAAACGTCGGAAGTGCTCCACTAAGTTCCACCGACTGTCGAGGACGAGTCCTAGGTACTTCATCGTCGACTCGACGCCGATGTGAACCCCTCCTACCGTTATTTGGGAACCCGACGGTGGCGCGTTCCGAGGACCATGAATACACATGGCCTCGGAATTGTGAAGGGCCACCTCCAGTCCCAACTGCCGGATTCTGGCCACGATTGTCGCAACCCCGTGTGTCGCTAGTTCAGTCGCCACCTGGTGCGACCTCTCCTGCGCCAGGACTAACGTGTCGTCAGCGTAACAAACGACGCTGACGCCATTAGGGAGGTCGGCGCGCAGCACCCAGTCGTATTTGATGTACCACAGATGCAGCCCCAGGACCGATCCCTGTGGGACCCCGCACGACATCTCTCACCGGTTCCATTCTCCCTGGTGGGTACTGGGGTAGATGACGGCCCTGTCCGTCAAAGAGGCCTCGACCACACGACAGAGGTAGGTCGGCATCCGGTGATACCGGAGTGCCTCCCTGATGCAACTCCAGGTCAGGGTATTGAAGGCGTTGGCGATGTCTAGAGACACCGCCAAGACGACCCCACCCCGAGCCACCGCATCCCCCATCGTGAGGGCTCGCACGCGCATGGTGGCGTCCACCGTGGAGCGCCCCCTGCGGAAACCAAACTGGCTCTCCGCCAAATCCGGCCCCACCCGCACCAGCCGCCCGACAAGGCGGTCTGCAATGACTCTTTCAAAGAGCTTGCCCACCTCGTCGAGCAGCACGATGGGCCGGTAAGCGGACGGAGAGTCCGCAGGGCGCCCCGGCTTCTAAAATCATAACCCTTCATTTTGGCATTACCGTAGTCGGGTAAAAAGAGAAGGGAGGAGGGAACGGAAGCAGGGCACAAAAGAGAAGGGAGGGGGCAACGGAAGCAGGGCACAAAAGAGAAGGAAGGGGAACGGAAGCAGGCACAAAAGAAAAGGGAGGGGGGAACGGAAGCCAGGCACAAAAGAGAAGGGAGGGGAACGGAAGTAGGGCACAAAATAGAAGGGAGGGGGGAACGGAAGCATGGCACAAAAGAGAAGGGAGGTGGGAACGGAAGCATGGCACAAAAGAGAAGGGAGGGGGGAACGGAAGCATGGCACAAAAGAGAAGGGAGGGGGGAACGGAAGCAGGGCACAAAATAGAAGGGAGGGGAACGGAAGCATGGCACAAAAGAGAAGGGAGGGGGGAACGGAAGCATGGCACAAAAGAGAACGGAGGGGGGAACGGAAGCTGGGCACAAAAGAGAAGGGAGGGGAACGGAAGCAAGGCACAAAAGAGAAGGGAGGGGGGAACGGAAGCAGGGCACAAAAGAGAAGGGAGGGGGGAACGGAAGCAGGGCACAAAAGAGAAGGCAGGGGGAACATAGCAGGGCACAAAAGAGAAGGACGCCCATACTGAGCAGTGGAACAAGTCTGTCAATGATGATGATGATGATAATTAATGACCATCGTTTCTCAGGAATATACCACACTAACAACAACACATTTAACATAATTATATACATATAATTTTATTATACTTATAACTTGTCTTGATTTTCTGCTTTTGCCAATGGCAAACACTCATGTTTTAAAATACGTTTTCCATGAGTTCTTTCAACCTAAAAATACGCCAGTAAACTTAAGTTAAGTGCAAGTAAAGATATTCTTGTATGCGCCCGCGCAGAAGACACAATGCGTTTATTGTTGCACCGTGCGCAGCGTCATGGCTGGCCACGCGGGACAGGTGGCCGGGCGACACTCGCTGCCCTTCAAGCCTCCTGACTCCTTATACCACGGGGTACCACATACTTTTATGTATTATGTACAAACTACGGATCAAATGTTAGCGAATTGTGGATCTACGGGCGTGAAAATAATCGGGTGCCGACACAAACCTTAGGATATAATAATATGTATATCATTTATTTCAGGTAACAGAGACTCAACATAAATACCTTAACTTATTGACCGCCAAATGTTTTCGTGCGCGTGTCACCACAGGCGTATGTACGAGTATGCGACTGAGAACTTACGTTCGATTTCTCTCTCCCTCGTCGTAGTCTACTCGTCGTAGATATTTTTTGTCGATTTCTGAGCTGGGCGCTGGGGGCACATATAAAACCAGACTAAAATTCATAATTCAATATTGAATCCCCCAACACCGCTGAGCAATCTTTCCACCACAGCATGCATGTTTTTCTCGTTACTAAAATATTATGCTACAACTTAGGCACTGCACGTAAAACACCCCTGGCGCTCAGACCAGGTGCAAACACTCGTCATCATCATCATAATCTTGAAATCGTAAGGACCTTTTAACAACTGTCAACATGTTCAATTTCAAGGGCATGGAATCTCGTGATAATAACTTATCTCGAAACTCGTGATATTAAGTGAGTACCTACCTAGAGAAGTAACTTCTCTCGAAACTCGCACATTGGGTCACTTCATACTTCAACAGGGTACTCATAGTTTTTTACCTGTAGTTACTTACGTAAGATTCGGCGTATTGATCGCAAATTAACTGCATTAGCTGTAAACAGGCTATTTTTCACTCTCGATAAGGAGAGGCGAGTGTCGTGACATGTCCATAGCAAGCGAGCTAACTGTGTCAGAATGTAGGGTTGACAAAATAAGGATTGAATAAGGACTTTTTTTGGTAAGCGCATAGTTATTTTTAGTTTGAACACCGTTCTCACACTATATTGTCGCAAATCATATTGAGAAGAATTAGTGATTTGTTCCGGAAGATGGTCAGAAAATTCTGACATGGGATTAACCAGTGATATTCCGGCTTTGTTATGAAGACTAGATAGCAGTTGCTCGTTGCAACTGTGCGAGAAATTGCACCCTCGGCCTCAATAAGGGAAAAAAGAAATAGCGGGGTGAGCGCGGCCTACTGTGACATGGCTTGGATTCACACATTTTATCACAGTTTGTGCAATAAAACCGTTTTGTATAAAGCTAGCACGGCGGCGTGAAATAATATCTTGACATGTGACAAAAATAATGTTTATATTATTACGTACATAAATTATCACAAACCACACAAAAATCATTATAAATTGATGGCATTGACACGGATAAAAAACATCAAAGCCTCAAAGAACTTTGGGGATGAGTGTATTAGTAGGAATGGCAAGTTAGCTGGGACAGGGATCTTTAATTTATGGAGATGACTATACAGACAATTCATAGGCTATGGATATTTTTTTGTAGGGATAAAACCAAGCCTTGACTTTGAGTGTAACATTGGGCTGTATTGCGTGATAAAAAGCACCTTTCTGTTTACTTGAATTTTACCAATGCACTTGCCTTGCCTTACTTGAGGTTAGCGAGCTCTTTTTGGGATGGCTCAGCAAATGGTAGCCCTGAGCGTCTTGAGACGTAACAGCGTCCTTAGCAAGAGCATCAACATATTCGTTTCCTCTTTGCCACAATGACTTGAAATCCAAACCAAGTGTACGGTTCTGTGATTCTTGGCACTTGATAAAAGAGTCTTTTTGATTTGAAGCAGAATTAATTTGAAGTTTACTTTTAAAAGGATTCTGCTCCAAAGCTATTAAACAACTAAGTGAGTCCATAAAGATGACACCAAATCGAATGCTATGAGCCTCTATAAATAGACATGCTTCTAATATGCCCACGCACTCACCCGTAAACACTGAAGATTGTAGACAGCACTTGAATTTTAAAATAATTCTGGAGTTTTGATAGTATACCGCAACACCAGTGCAACTTTCATCTGATAATTTAAAGACATCCGTGATTAATCTTTCAAAACTGTAGCAGCGCTCACCAACGCGCCGCTACGTACCGCAAAAATCAACCAAACCGGCACGTTTCTTCCTTCGCAGAAACTTTATAGATTTAGCGAGGGCCCTATGAAATGCTATTAGGTTATCGCTAACCATCGCCTCGTTATACACCATCTCAGGCATTTTACTAAATAAGTTTATTCAGCCAAAGAAATTACAATGGTCACTGCCATGTGATAAACTGGTACACTCCCAATGACATGAAGCTGCAATATCCAGTAAGCAAAAGGTGAGATCAACATAACTCTTATTCTGTCTAGGAAGAGACCTACGGGTTGGGCAACCGTTGTTTAAGATACAACACAGGTTAAGGTCATCTAAGATTTCAACTAAACATTCCCCCAAAGAGTCGCAACGTTCAGAACCTGAAGTGATGTCAGTTGACGTCCCCCATAGTATTACAGTACAGGTACAGGGCCTTCTATGTTTTCCAACGTACTCGTACATTTTAAAATTGGAAGGAAACTTTGATGAGGGTGAGAAATATACACAGATAAGAGGGTTATTATACCCTCTACCCTACCAGTTACAACACTAAAATCATCAGCTAGAGGAGGCAAAGATACAACCACAAGTGGCACATGTTTGTTCATGCAGAGAGCCGACCCGCCATAGCTGTCAGATCGGTCGCATCTGAGAATATTTAAGGAAGGTAAACTAAGACTCGGAACTAGCCAAGTTTCAGCGAGGGAACAAGCTAAAGGTTTGTATTTGTTCACGAGGAATGTGAGCTCGTGCTTCTTATGCCACATGCTTCTCACATTCCATTGAAGGAACACTAACCGAGCCATTATTATGGAATGAAAGCGAGTTAATAAGTAAAGTAGTAACGTTGGACGTGGGCATTAGGAACAGGGTGTAAAATTCACTCATCCACCATAGAAAAGGGAGGATCCTCAGAACGACGGGTGTGTTGTATGGCGGGCAACTGCCCGGGTGTTGATGTCGGATAGTCTTATACGCGCGGTAAACTCTAATTTCGCGATGCAGGATGTGTGTGACGTCATGTCTTTGATGCGTAGTTCGTATAGGACGGTATACCACTAAATCACTCTTCTCCGGAGACCGGAGGTCGATAATGGGCTGAGTCTTGTATATTGCGATGCTTCATAATGCGAGCTAAGGTTCCAGTGATTTGGAACCGGGTGCCGCACAGTTCACGGTGAGTTGGAACTGTCTACGGTGATTGCGGCGATTGTGGTGATTGAGGTGATTGCGGTGATTGAGATGATTGCGGTGATTTCCCAGTGAGTCGGGGTGATGAGGCTGAGGGTGATGACCAGGAATGCGCGTTCGCTACATGCTGGTGGTCAGGATACCCGTTGAAGCCGAGGTTGCTGGCTGGCTGTATGACTCACCTCACGAAAGCTTGCGGGAGTGATGATGATGATGACGTCACGCTGAAGTATTTGCATGAAGGCTGCGCTGACATTCATATTCGGGGTCACCAATTCGGGGGCATGAGGAACAGGGTGTAAAGTTCACTCATGCACCATAGAAAAGGGAGGATCCTCCGACCGACGACGGGTGTTGTGTCTGGCGAGCAACAGCCCGTTTTTTTTTTTTTTTCCAAGGGCATCTTGTAGCTGACCTCTGAGGTCATGACCACTTAACCGAGCTTTCATGTGGCTGCCTTAAGCTACTACACTCAAAGCCTCCAGCTAGGGACAAAAACTATTCTAATTATAACTAAGCGAGCGCTCGCTAAGGGCACCCCCTGTGGGGTCCTCGGCCTAGGGCGATGCTGGGGGGAGGACAGCAAGTTGGGACAGGCTGGATCAAGGATAATTCATGATTATTAAAAGGGTCGGGGGGGAGTATTATTTACTCGGGCGGGACGCGATCGCGGAGGACCTCGGCGACGAGGTCGGAATGCGAGTCGGTGTCTGTGTTTGTGCACTGTACTTGTGGCCCTATTGCTCTCCTGGAGGAGAGTTATGGTTAGGGTTTGGTGGGTTATGGTGTAGGGTCGTCTGGGTCGGTAAGGATTTGCAACGGGTGGTGGATCTGACTGATTCTACTAGGGACATAATTGGCGGCCTCGACAACTAGAGGGTTGCGATGTTTGGCGGCGGACTCAAAGAAACGCTTGGAATTGCGTTTAAGAAATTGGTGGATTGTGGGGATCTTTAGGTCGAGATGGAGGATCTCGTACGTACCAGGAGGTGCCCGGGTGTTATGTCGGATAGTCTTATATATGTCGTTCGCGCGGTAAACTTTAATTGCGCGATGCAGGATTTGTGTGACGTCATGTCTTTGATGCGTAGTTCGTATGTGGCGGTGTAACCGCTACAAAGACAATAGGTACAGTTTTGCTATATGACTGAGACTGTGGTTTAGGAATGTCTGCATCACTACGAGTACAAATGGGAACAGTTTTACTTGCTTCTGAATAGGACATTACTTTCTCAGCCATGATTGATTTAATGGTCTTCTGCCTTGTACCTACTCTGGATATGCCCTGCTATTTGCAGTGACTTCCAGAGCACAACACACAGAAAGCTTCGCTCTCAGCAGCAGCAGCTCTATGCTACAACCATCACCGAGGTGATCATTGCCACACTAGCTGCAACGGGGTTTGGAACGACAGATTTCTAAATGACCGAATCGGCAACACTTGCGGCATTAAATAAGGGGTAAAGATACTGTTCTTCAGTTAAGGATATATAAAAACAGAATATTCTTTTTGGTGAACTTAGCCATCACACACTAGTTTCTGTGGGCCTGTATTCAATTATACCATCTTTGTTAACCTTCCTATTCAATCGCCTAACTTTTAAGCTCGGACCACAGCCTACTGGAACTTAAAAATATGTGTGGACTTCCTCTTCCTAGAAGTCAGTAGGGATGCCACTCACAACACCCATACGGGTTTTAGTAAAAGACGGAATTACAGCGCCGTGTAAATTTTTCCTAAAACTTTATTTGAAATGAAAGTGTTTGCATCCTAGGGGATGAAAACTCAACCAGTTCTACAGACTCGCTTGACTGTTATAATATTGGTGAAATTTTTATTTGACATGAAGCGCCGAATTGTAACGGAATGTAGGGTAGTACCAGAATTAAGTTGAGCTTGCTGATGGGAAACATGGACTATGTAAGGTACTTTATCTGTGACTGAGTACCTAACACGGCCTATTTGCGTTCTCGGTTGTTTGGTGGGACGATTGGATACATCATCTTCATTACCGGGACGTTTACGGATGTTAGACTAGGAAGGAAGGATTTGGGACTCTATATTACAGGCCACATCTGCAAACTGGCTAAACGGATTGAAAAAAAAATGAAAAAGTAAAATGATTTAATGGACTTAAGTAAGAGGGGGAAAAGCCGGATAAGAGGGTAGTAGGGATATCATCGGGAGGGTCGGGAGTTTATTTTACCTATATTCAGATTGAATATGGATAATGGTGACCAATATAGTTAAAAAAAAAAACAAACAATAGACAAACCTGATTCAGATAGTAGGTAACAACGATGGCACACAAAAACCCAATAACAAGTCACAATAAACACAATATCCCAAAAAAAAACAGCTAAAATTCTAAATACACGTACTGCCCAAAAGCACTGTGGCAAGAATCTAGCAAATATGACATAATGAGTTCCAACTAAATGGCAAGAAGTAATGTCACATGTCAAGACATTATCAGCAACAAGAAAGACATGTCGTGCATCTAGATTTATGTCACGTGGTTGACTCGTGCTAGCATGACAAATTGTAAGACATGATTATAATTTATCATGTCTTGTCACATAGGTACGTCTTGGGTACGCCTGTGCTCGCCCGCAGTAGCTACCTACTTATTGACTATAGTTAATGATGCCTTGGCTAGAGTGATAGGTATATAATTGCTTTATAAACAAAATAGACTTCGCTCTTCCATCCATCTTTCGTGCTTCGTGGACGATGCTTTTTATTAGTGTAATGTTTGTTGACAACCCTAGCCAGCCGGCCACCGTGTCCAAACCGGGCGGACACAATGGACGCGGCCAGATGGCGCCTCACTTGCATCACCCACCACTCACTACCACCACACTAGTCACTGCCACTTGCCATCACCTGAGCGAAGATTAGGCAGACTTGCCACACTACTAGACAGTATAACGAGCTTTATTTGTTCATAGAGCTAGGTGTTAGTCTGATTTGGCTGTTTGCTTGTTTTTGTTGACATACAAGGCTGTTGTAATTTATTTGTATGAGTTTTAAACGTGTTTTATCAGTGAGTCCAAGCAACTATTTTCGAAATAGAATGTGAATTTAACATAAACGCAAACAATCTGTTAATATTTTCTTCAGAAGATGGAAGGGCTTTTGATTAAATAAGCATATGAGCATATATAATCAGATATAAAAAATAATCTGTCTTTAAAAGATCGCTTCTAGCGATAATACCGCCCATTGTGTCAACCTATGTAAAATGTCTACATATCTGTAACTTTAGGGTGTACATAATATAGAGTAGAGATTAATACAACACGATTGATTCCACGCCACGTTTAATCTTAAGGTAGTTCAGAAATACATCGTTAATTATATTTAGATCACAGTTCATTCAGTACGTATCTCTCGACGAACTCCTCGGAGATCTCCAGCAGTCGCTCCCGGTACACGCCGCACTTCTGCGCGTACGCAAGTACCGGCTCCGTCCGGTCCTCGTTCACGTACCTGTCATACGTCTGCGGGTCGTCAAACGTCGCCTGCGCATCCTTCGGGTGCATCAGGATGAACGGGCATATAGCGGCTGGCTCCACCACGCCGAACATGCGACTCTGCTCGCACCAGTACAAGAAACTCTCCTTATCGTAACCCAGATCTATCAACCTCCGTTTGGAGTCCTCGTTCAAATTGTCCGAAAAAACCGCGAAGTATTGATCGTAGATTTCTTTCTCGTGCTTCTCTCTGAAACTCCTAGATGTAGTCAAGTACATGAACGTGACGAGATCGAACGCTGGCGGCGTGTACCGCACCAGCTGAAAGTCAACGATGATAGCGTTGGTGAGAACGTTGTCGTCATACTTAAACATCATGTTATTCACCCAGAGGTCTTTATGTATCAGGACGTTTAGAGTCCCTGAATACTCCTTTACAGTATCACACGCTACTAAGTACTGCTTCGCTATTTTCTGCTCCAAATCAGGTATGTTCCGGTAAGACTTCGAAGAGTAAGCTTTGATGAAGTTCGAAGTTAATTTGGCGCACGCTTTTATGAATGGAGAGTCACAAAACGCTGGCTCATCTAGCAAGCTGCCACATTCTTGGTTAGTGTTGTAGGGGCGGTTTTGGAGGATACTCTTGTTCGTCTCGTAGTTGGTGAAGGCCGCGTGGAAGCGCGCGAGGGTGGCGACCCCGAGCATCTCGTGCTGGTAGTCCAACGTGTTCAGGTAGTGGCGGGACGCGTAACCTTCCACCGCCAGGTCTGGCATCACGATCATCGAGTCCGTGTAGATGTAGGCCTTTGGACACCAGGGGTTCGGATCTGGCGGCAATGAAATGAAGAATGGAGAAATGAAGACGTAATAACGATTGTAATCATAAGAATTTCGTAGTTTTATCAATGTAATATTTGTGTCTGCTTTGAAGATTGTTTTCTTTTATATACATAAAAGTTGCCTCTGATTAGATTATTCCTAAAAAGACAAGATTTGATTTCCTTCGATAAATTATATTGGGATGCTTCTCTATCTCTTCTGTCATAGATCCAATCAATCATAAAAAAGAAAAGTCACTCACCATTATCATCCCGAATCTCCTCCAGCACTTTGAACATATACCTTTCTCTCTTAAAATATTGATTCTTATCAATGAACTCCGCTTTTGGCTGGTTTTTCAACGGGATACACTTTATGAACAGGTGTATGTTCTTCACTTGGCCGTGAACTGTCACTCGTAGGGTGGCTCTCATGTGCTCTCCTAGGAATCCCGCGAGCCCTTCCGTAGCCGCTCTGACGTCACAGCCCTGCAGCGACCACACATCCGCGCCAATTGCCTGCTTCACAACATGATGCACCTGCTTGTGACTCAAGATATCCTCCAGTAAGAAACGTCTGGTACCACCGACCATCTTGATAAGTTCTAAGTATATTTCTGGGAGAAATAATCGAAATGCACATTATATACCACACTTTTATCTAATACTATACCTTTTTGTTCTTCGATAACATTAGTAAATTGGATACACTAAAATAAAAACAGACGTTATGTTATAGGTAATAAGAGCGATTATAACGTATTTTGTGTAATAAATAGATTTTATCGGTTAGACATCATAGCGCAAATTGTTTGTATTTGCAGGAAGATTAAGGAGACCTACTGTTTGAGATGAAGTGTTCATTGTTAGCGTTTCAAGTTCGTTCCAATAATATTCTGGCAGTTGGCATAATGTTGAATAATACCCTGATAACAATAAAGGCTTATTCACATGATTCTGTTTGGGTGGAGCGGCTTTAGGCTATTCAATTTGTCAGTCGATACCCTAATTTATCGAACTAGTGAGGTCTACCACCTACGCGATTCAATGGCTTTGGGGCGCCTTTCGGTCGAAGCCTGCGTGTGAGCAGCATGGACAGCTCAGTGGCGGCCCAGTGTAACGGCCGCGACGGGTCGTGAGGAAACCGGCATGTCCTAGAACCAAAAATTCGAAAACATATGACGTCTACTAACCCGCACTGGGCCCGCGTGGTGGATTACGGCCCACTCCCTCTCACAGAGAGGCCTGCAGGCCTGTGTCCCAGCAGTGGGAACAATATTCGCTGGTCATAGCTATGGTGTTATAGTGTTAGTGTGTTAGTGTTATAGTATTCGCTGTGTTATAGTGGTGTGGCTGCGTGTGAGCCTGATGTTATAGCTATGGTGTGGCTGCGTGTGAGCCTGATGTTATAGCTATGGTGTGGCTGCGTGTGAGCCTGATGTTATAGCTATGGTGTGGCTGCGAATGAGCCTGATGTTATAGCTATGGTGTGGCTGCGTGTGAGCCTGATGTTATAGCTATGGTGTGGCTGCGTGTGAGCCTGATGTTATAGCTATGGTGTGGCTGCGTGTGAGCCTGATGTTATAGCTATGGTGTGGCTGCGTGTGAGCCTGATGTTATAGCTATGGTGTGGCTGCGTGTGAGCCTGATGTTATAGCTATGGTGTGGCTGCGAATGAGCCTGATGTTATAGCTATGGTGTGGCTGCGTGTGAGCCTGATGTTATAGCTATGGTGTGGCTGCGTGTGAGCCTGATGTTATAGCTATGGTGTGGCTGCGTGTGAGCCTGATGTTATAGCTATGGTGTGGCTGCGTGTGAGCCTGATGTTATAGCTATGGTGTGGCTGCGAATGAGCCTGATGTTATAGCTATGGTGTGGCTGCGTGTGAGCCTGATGTTATAGCTATGGTGTGGCTGCGTGTGAGCCTGATGTTATAGCTATGGTGTGGCTGCGTGTGAGCCTGATGTTATAGCTATGGTGTGGCTGCGTGTGAGCCTGATGTTATAGCTATGGTGTGGCTGCGAATGAGCCTGATGTTATAGCTATGGTGTGGCTGCGTGTGAGCCTGATGTTATAGCTATGGTGTGGCTGCGTGTGAGCCTGATGTTATAGCTATGGTGTGGCTGCGTGTGAGCCTGATGTTATAGCTATGGTATGGCTGCGTGTGAGCCTGATGTTATAGCTATGGTGTGGCTGCGTGTGAGCCTGATGTTATAGCTATGGTGTGGCTGCGTGTGAGCCTGATGTTATAGGTATGGTGTGGCTGCGTGTGAGCCTGATGTTATAGCTATGGTGTGGCTGCGTGTGAGCCTGATGTTATAGCTATGGTGTGGCTGCGTGTGAGCCTGATGTTATAGCTATGGTGTGGCTGCGTGTGAGCCTGATGTTATAGCTATGGTGTGGCTGCGAATGAGCCTGATGTTATAGCTATGGTGTGGCTGCGTGTGAGCCTGATGTTATAGCTATGGTGTGGCTGCGTGTGAGCCTGATGTTATAGCTATGGTGTGGCTGCGTGTGAGCCTGATGTTATAGCTATGGTGTGGCTGCGTGTGAGCCTGATGTTATAGCTATGGTGTGGCTGCGAATGAGCCTGATGTTACAGCTATGGTGTGGCTGCGTGTGAGCCTGATGTTATAGCTATGGTGTGGCTGCGTGTGAGCCTGATGTTATAGCTATGGTGTGGCTGCGTGTGAGCCTGATGTTATAGCTATGGTGTGGCTGCGTGTGAGCCTGATGTTATAGCTATGGTGTGGCTGCGTGTGAGCCTGATGTTATAGCTATGGTGTGGCTGCGTGTGAGCCTGATGTTATAGGTATGGTGTGGCTGCGTGTGAGCCTGATGTTATAGCTATGGTGTGGCTGCGTGTGAGCCTGATGTTATAGCTATGGTGTGGCTGCGTGTGAGCCTGATGCTGGTTTCGCAAAGAACAATTGCGTATTTTCTAACCTATGATGTGAGACACCCTTAACATTAATACATACATAAAAATAATAATGATTTACATTATTAGAAATTATTCCTAACAGTCATGCATAATATTCCACTGAGCCATAACCTAACGTAGCAGTCGTACCTACATAACATACAAGATGCAACTGACGTCACACTTCACCAAATTGGATTAATTTAATTTTAAAATGCCGTAAAACGAGCACAGAATTCTGTATCAACTCCGGTCATTTGACCGATATGACATGTCCTCAATGTTACACCTTTAAATAATATTTCCGTGAAAACAGTCCAATTCTATATTTTCAACAAAATGGCAGCCAATTTACATTATGACATTACTTGTGCCCCATCTTGTATTATATATTTTAGTACGTATGTACGAACCTTAAAAGTCCATGCGATGATGGCGTAAGATACACTCCACCAATAAGTGGATACTACTTGTGTGGAATTATGAGCTGATAATATTCGGTCCGTCTGACCTTACGGTGTCAGTATTAGTCAGTCAGGTCTTGGAGGTCTTGGAGGCAGGCGCTGTTATTTTGCCGCCCCGGAAAAACTAGAAACTGATTTTAACGTAGTTGGCAAGGTTTTCAACTTAGGTAGTCGTCATCATTTCAGCCAGTAGACGTCCACTGCTCAACATAGGCCTAAAGCAGATTCCGGTCACCGATCATCCAACGCTACGTCTTCCGGAAGTATTTAAGTACCGGCTTAGGCTTCGGTAGTATTTAGTTGTAATTCGGCAAACGTAAGGGAAGCCTCAGGATAAATGGGAGTAAGGATCTTCGCAGCGTGGCAGCGGGGTGGCAGCAGGCTGGTAGCAGCTGGATGAGAGGAGCCGAAGAATGAATTAAATGGCGTGCGATTGGAGAGACGCACGCGGCTGTGGAATGCTGGAGGTGACTTGGTTGGGCACAACGAACAAAACAAAATATATTTTTATAAATAACTATATTTATGAAACAATATAATATCTCTCGCTACATTGTAAATATTACACGTAATCATATAAATTCCGAAGTGCTGTCAGTTTGTGTAACTTGGCAAGCAGTCGTGGTACCGTAATATACAAAGTATGGCAACATTTGGCGGTCGGCGGTCCAGCGACCTTAGTTTGGTGAAACCAAGTATTTACTAAACAATAAGTAATTTGGAATTATTTAACAATGATTATACAAATAGCTGCTGTGTGTGCACAAGGCTTTTGTCTTATGTTGCAATAGGCTTACAGTCTGCCCACAAAATGCAAAATAGGAACGCATAAATTATCCACCTTATCTGGTATACAAAAAGAAATCCATAAATTGATTCCATAACAGTATCGTGTTCAAATTGCTTTCTTTACACTTCTTATAAACTAACGTATAATTAAATCTTAAGATAATATTTGTAAATAATAGCTGAAGTCTTAAATATATCTTTAACAATAAAGCCAACTGGAAGAATGTTTCATAGGAAGACGAGCGATGGCAAACGATAACTATTCACTAAATTTATAATTATTTAATATTTAACTAAGTATATTCGAGAACAATATTCGTGTATAATTGAAATAAGACTCACTTTACGTTTTATTAACTGCGCAAGAGTGGAAGAAAGAAAACATTATTGCTGCTCTATGCTAGGATCGGGTTTTTTTTTAGTTTTCGGCGATGAATAATTATATTAAGGTACAAATTGCCGTATGCAACCCAACTAAAACACTTTAAACATAGCTGCAGTGCCGAACAAACATACATACATACATACGAACGGGTCAGTGAAATACGTACGTCTTCTTCTTTTCGAGCCGATGGTAAATACATGTATTATGTTAAACGAGTAGGGCCCAGTAGGTGGCCACGCCAATCGTGCCATTCTTTAGGTCCTCAGAAGTGCAGGTGTGACAGTTTGGACACACCAACATATGGGACATGGTGTGGTCAGGAGCACCGCATTCGCACTGGGCATGGTGGATGTTCAACAGACAAATTCAAACGACTAAAACCCGAATTACAAAAATAAGCAATGATGTCTTATAATATAAGACATCAATATTTATTGACCACGGTGTGATCTGTGGTGTCTTCGGTTATATATACGTGTATAACGTAACATGTAACTGTGGACAGTCACAAGCAATAATTGAATAAAGTGTGTCTTACTTCCGGTCTAACCTACTAAGGCACAGAGGAGTTTGAGCGTCGTGATCATAGATGGCGCTAGTGTCGTAAGAGGTCCTTACGGGTACATTTTACTAATAATTACATTACGTTGTCATGTTGAGCAAACTTAACACAACGTTAATAAATATAACATCGAGTATTAGGGCATGTGCAGACTGTAGTACGTAAAATTATTACGGGGTTATTCGCTTAATCAGGTACACCATCATCTATTAAAACAAATATAGGTTAGCAATTTAAAGGATCAGTGGGGTGAAATAACACACGTCACAAAATTTGATAAAAACAGCTACAATTAACTCCATGCTAGATCCTTCAGTCAGTCTTCTTCTTCTTTTCGAATCTATTAAAATAATCTTTATCTAATATACTTGGACCCAGTAGGTGGCCACGTTAATCACTGACGTTTGTATGTCTTCAATAGAAAAATAACACTCAAATGATCTACATACTCGATCTTCATATGGTGCACATATTATGACCTAACAGTCGTGTCGACGTTCGCGCCATCGTCGCACGCGTGGCCATGTTTGACATCCCTCTAACTGGCAAGACACTTACAACTTAACTAAACAATTATAGCTAAATACTGATTGTATTTATAAGTTTGATATGGTGACGAATGGTTAAGTGATACTAAAGTTACAAAAGAACTCGCATAATATTTTTGTATATTATTATGACATTTCAGGCTGTCATTTCACGATCAACGAATTCTACTCTAGATACTGTTTATGCCAAAACATTTACGGTTTCAATGACAGTCGCGGTGAAACCGCGGAGCGCAGCTAGCTTAGTTATAGGGACCCTAAACTTGGGTTTTAAATATTTAAAATTATATTAGCATCCGTAACCAGATCAAACTTAATTAACTTAATTTCAACATGACGTGTTCATATAACATGATTTTAACATAAAGAAAATATTTCAGTCTCTTACGTATAACACCGATATCAATAGTATATAACATGTAACAGGAAGACTCATCGCGTCTTATTGCGTCAATTGGAAGACATGGAAATATATTTTGAGATGTATCCGCTCTACAATACCCAAAAAGGGGATTAGTATAATACAATGTATAAAAATGTCTTTTGTAAAATTGCAGCTACCTAATAAAATACTGCTAAATAATATCTTGGCGATTCCATAGAATGTACTATTTGAAGTTTTTAACATTAAAGTATAGTAAGATAATTAAATAATATCTATGCAAGACGCACACGTTTATCTCAATTTAAATAAAAAATATCAACTTGCATATTCTAAAAAGAGACAAACGTTTTGTCCATTAATATGTATTTTTAATTCTAGTATTTAGTACAGAAGTGTTATTTCATTTGAATGCAGATCTACCGAAGCAGTATTTTAATTAACATTAGTATAATAGTAGATTCCACATAATACGTAATTATTATGTACAGTTAAACCAAAACAGGTATGTGCTTCGGTAATCTTCGTGGTTCCGAAATTTGTACGAGGGTCGCGTCACAGATTAACCTGGGGGTTAAACAGAGGCAAAGCTTCTAACTTTTGAACTGCCGGGCTTTGTATTGGTGTTCCTATCATTGACGTTTGTTGTAAGTTTTTTCTCTGTCGAGTTATCTATCTACTACGATCACAGAACGTTATCTGTTACTTAAAAGTTTCGAAAAGTTTTTAAAATTACATAGAGTTGTTAATCTATAAGGGGTTTAAAAATGTGTGGTTAATCAGTCGCTAATCATTACTTAACTTTAAGCCATTTATGAATAAAGGGGTTATCTAATCATGGTAATACAAAACTGGCTTCCATGCTCAGACCAAATAAAAAAGGTAGACGGAGCGCGGCGCTCTCAGAGTGAAGCAGGGTAAAGGAAGCCAAATTTGAAATAGGAAGCCGACCGTGTTCCAGAGCGACGCTCGACTCCGAACGCACTAGACGTCATAACATTGAAATCGCAAACTGTTGTAAAATGCCTTCCTGTGTCGTAAAAGCTTGTAAAAACAATTCCGTAATAAATAAATAAAACATCTGGATTACATTTCACAAGTAAGTGTTTCATTTAATTTAATTTGATATAAAAATACAAAAATATTTCATAAAGCGTTTTTGGAACACAAAACCTCGCATAGTGTCGTCGATGTGACCAGTATATCCGCATACAAATTCCCCGAAACGCGGGCAATGTTTGGGATTATTAATTTTAATATTACTTTTCGTAATGGTTAAATGCTTTTAACTATTACGAAAATATATCTATTTTGAATATCAAACATAGGTATCCCTAAATAAATAACTCGGGTTTAAATATGTTATAGTATAACGTGAATACAATATGATACGATAGCATTAAATAGCGCGTGATTATTATTTAGTTTTAATTTTAGATTCCCAAGATACCTTAATTGGAAACAAAAGTGGACTGAGGTTATTAGGTTAAGCAGAAATCAAGAAAATTGAATGCCATCCAAATTGAGTGATGTGTGTTCCACACATTTTGCGGGATACAAAAAGACAGTACTACTTACCGGAAACTAACGCAACACAAAGGTGTACGCAACGCAAAATGCATGCAACGCAATTTGTCTCTTTTATTTTTTATTAAAGGTACCTAACAGTAATAAAGTGTATTATTTATAAGAATTTATTTTTCATGAATAATCATAATTATTCAATCAGAATAATGAGATAAAAAGTTTTTAGTGGCAATTTTTTTTTCTTAGCACACAGACGCATGGCAAGTGTTGCGACACGAGGTCACGCACACAACTCTGTACACGACGCTTCACTTATTTGAATGCCATTGTTGGCGTACGCTCCGTCTACCTTTTTTACTTGGTCTGAGCTTCCATGGTTGTAACAGCTCTATTCTTGGTATTATTATCGTGCGTTCGTATTTCTTAAAATAGACGATGATTTCTGAAGCGCATACTTTTTGCGGGATAACTGTATTTAAGTATTACAACTAATTTGGGTTAAGATGTACATAGTGACGTTACCTAGCGGCGGAGGCTGCGGCAGTAGCGCGTGGAGCCAGCGAGTGGCGCAGCAGGCGCTCGGGGTGCGCGGGCGCCGCGTACTGCTGCGGCGCGGGGGCGCTAGGCCGGCGGCTGCGGCAGTAGCGCGTGGAGCCTGGCCAGCGAGTGGCGCAGCAGGCGCTCGGGGTGCGCGGGCGCCGCGTACTGCTGCGGCGCGGGGGCGCTAGGCCGGCGGCTGCGGCAGTAGCGCGTGGAGCCTGGCCAGCGAGTGGCGCAGCAGGCGCTCGGGGTGCGCGGGCGCCGCGTACTGCTGCGGCGCGGGGGCGCTAGGCCGGCGGCTGCGGCAGTAGCGCGTGGAGCCTGGCCAGCGAGTGGCGCAGCAGGCGCTCGGGGTGCGCGGGCGCCGCGTACTGCTGCGGCGCGGGGGCGCTAGGCCGGCGGCTGCGGCAGTAGCGCGTGGAGCCTGGCCAGCGAGTGGCGCAGTAGGCGCTCGGGGTGCGCGGGCGCCGCGTACTGCTGCGGCGCGGCGGGCGGCGGCGGCACGCGCCACGCCACGACGTGCTCGCGGCCCGTCGTGACACTCGCGCACACCGTGAACAACACGCCGCGCTCCCACGCCACGCGTAGTGCTGACAGCACCTGCCAGACCGACCACGGTTGAGTAAGCGATGATTTATGCTACACCGTGCTGGAACCGAGCCACGTATGAAGGCTAAGGTAGCACTCACTATCAGTTTTGAGTTGACGTAAAAACTAACCAACCATGTAACTGTTATCTCATTTTAATAAGATACAATAAGAATGAATGCCGACAGTTTGATCAAACTCTACTTTAAGTAAGGACCAATAGCGATATAATTTTGATACACTGGATTACAAAAATTCCGGGTCGATAAAACCGTGATATCTTCATAAATTACATACCTAGATTGCTAGAATAAATAATATGTAGTAAGCAGGTTACTAATGCTTGTTCTAAATATCTAAAGAGGTTTCATTTGTAACAAGTAACAGATTATTAAAAAAAAACTGCTCTTTGAAAAATTTTAAAATTTAAAGTTAGGTAAATAATATTTTTACTGCTTTTGTTTCAAAGCGAGCTGTCATTACAAATGATTCCTTGGATTGATCAGAGTATTCAGTGCAATATCATGTCGTTAACACCTGAAGAATGTACACGGATTATAACCATGGTACAAGAAAGAAAAGGTACCGTAGCACTGCTAGAACAGTAGGAGCATCTTTATCAACGGTCCAAAGAGTAGTCCAGCGATTTCAAGAGACCGGCATGAACATCAGGAGAAAAAGGAAATGGCAGGCTTAGGTGCACAACTACACGAGAAGACCGATTCTTCGTGAGCACTATGTTAAGAAATCGACATCTCACGGCTGTTCAGGTCCGAAACAGTCCTCAAGATATTCACCACAACAATGTGAGCTCTGATACGATTCTGCGACGTCTTCGAGAAGCTGATAAAGCCTTATAGACCAGCAAACGGCCTCAAACCGCTCAGAGAACTTCGAGTTGCCAGGTTACGGTTTGCTCGAGAACACATTCGATGGACAGATGAAGATTAGTCCAAGGTTATGTTTTCCGATGAGTCCAGATTTTGTTTATTTACACACGACGGGAGACGAAGAGTATTTAGACGAACGACCAGGAGAACGGTATCATCAAGCGTGTTTTGAATAATAGGTGCTATTCGGTCTATCTAAAAATAAATGACTGAATTTGAAATGAAATTAACACGTCTTTCGAATAAAATTCATTTGAATTTCGATTTGCGCGCCAATCCACAGATAATTAAATCTGAAAATGCTGGTTATAGAATCGCCAATTACATAGGTAAAAAGACCTATTACTTTATATTTGATGTTAGACCGTGGAGTTTCGTGCCGGCTCTACTCCATAGGAAACGATCAAATGGAACCGTGCTCCTAGCTTTTAACGTTTCATAAGTGCCCATGTTCTACGTCTAGTTGCCACCTTCACATAAACCTATTATGTGAAGGTGGCAACTAGACGTAGAAATTAAATATCCCAGAATAGTCTCACAAGAGAAACCGCCCCGGGCCCCGGAGTCCTCGAGGCCCACCAAAATTTAAGAAGTACTTTTTAATGTTATGCCAAACACAGTCAACATATATTCAGAAAGAAGTAGTTTAGAGTTGGAGGTCCCGTACGTATACAAAATATAAATGTAGGGTGCTTACATTTTCGAGCTTGCTTCACTCGCTACATTCCACATTCTCAAACTTTCTCCATATGTCGACAAAGGAACTATATTTATGTACTTGTAAGATAAAAAACCTTACCTACACAAGGCGGTGTGCAAAATTTTTCTTGCGTTCTTTGTCTTCTGACTCAAACTTTTCTGAATAAATCGACTAAGAAACTCCTATTTCCGCAAGAATGTTCAATAGAAACTTAACCTAGAATTTCGAGAGGAGGTGCAAAAGTTTCGGCTCCTACATTTTACATTCTTGCTTTTCGTAAATAGCCTAAGTATTAAAAATGGGATGAAATGCAAATTCCTGAAAAACAATCCAGCCGGTTGCGAGGCCCGTGGTACAGGTAGATTATTATTACCTACACAAGTTATACTTGTTTTTTTTTGTTGTCATTATTATTTTTTGTGAAATGTTACTAGGAATACCTACATAAAGTGAAAAGACCGGGGGAAGACATTTTGTTTTGCCACCCCGGGCCGCCGTCAGGCTTGGTCCACCACAGATTGGAGCCTGTCCTGACTGGACCCCGACTATGTGACCCCCTGACTGGAAGTCTGGATCCGCCCTTGCGCTCACAACAAATCTGCTATTTTCTGGCACAATACTTATTATATTGAAGCTGCTGAACCACTACTGCGAGGACTACTACTGATAAGACTATCCTGCGCCCTTTTAGTAATAACTTAAACAAAATAACTAGATGAGAATCGTAGTCCTTAATTTGACTAATGTTTACTTCATACTTATAGGCTCCATAAAATTAGTAATTCATTTGTGCCAAGGTATACGTTTTCACAACAAACTCCCAAGCCATGTTAACAGACTGAGCCTCAATAAATTTTAATAATTTATTAAGCAGAAAGCCTGTCAAGAAGGTTTCTATAAAGTTTTAGATTACTTGGACGACAAAAAGGGGGCTTGGGGCTAATTAAGCTTCTCCAATGTACAATGGGTAATAGCTGTTACCTGACCCACCCTAAAAACTAATGAACTGGGTTATTCAGACTAGCGCTACTCGATGAACAAATACAATAATAATAATACAGATCATACGCAAATTTGATCTTTAAAATGTTAGCGTTAGGATAATTATAACTACATGTTATGCAATATTAATTTTTATGCTGTAAGACAAGTTTATCAGAGTTATGTTATTGTTATATAATTAATGTCATTGCTGCTAATAGCTTATTTTAATAATTGTATTCAAGTACTGTTTGAACTTTATGGCCTAAAGCAACACATGAATAATACAAGCTTTCATCAGTATGTTGCAAAATATTCTAAAACTTATAAACGTGTGTGCAAAATGGCTAAAGCTCTTCACATTAGCAATAAAATAAAATCAGTTGATGATAAAATAAAAACTACCTGGCAAATAATAAATAATGAAACCGGTAGGAAAAAACAGCATAATACTGATTTTAATTTAGAGACTGCACATGGCCCCATCAACTCAGATGTAGAAATAGCTCAGGAACTTGAAAACTTTTTTGCTAATATTCCCCATAAAACCACTGAAGCTTTAAATTCCTCACCCGCGCTTTCTGCTGCCTTACTTAGAATGAATGTAAAGGCATGCCCTTTGGAGTTTAGGTTTCAGCATACAAACCCCCAGGCTGTTATAAAAGCTTTTAAAGATCATAAAATTAAATCAACAGAAGATCTATGGGGAATGTCTGTAAAAGTCAGTAGATCTGTAATCGAAACCATTGCGCCTTATTTAGCTTTCATATTTAACACTAGTGTAGACCAAGGATTCTTTCCGGATCTCATGAAACACAGTAAAGTAGTTCCTTTATTCAAATCCGGTGATAGTAAGGAACCCAACAATTATAGGCCTGTGTCAATTCTGCCAGTTCTCAGTAAGGTGTTTGAAAAGTTGATACTCAATCTAATGTTACGGCACTTTAATAAAAATTCCATCTTTCATGATCAACAGTACGGTTTCACCAAAGGGCGTTGTACCACTGACGCCGGTGTCACCCTAATAAAGAACATTTTTAACGTCTGGGAAGAAGCACAAGATGCCATTGGAATCTTTTGCGACCTCTCGAAGGCGTTCGATTGCATAGACCATGAGACACTTCTGCTGAAACTGGAGCACTATGGGATTAGGAATACAGCTCTTGATTTGCTAAGATCATACCTGAAAGATAGAAGGATAAAGTTCAAGTCAACGGCACAAACTCATTAGGGTCTGAAATGGTAATGGGCGTTCATCAAGGTTCAATATTGGGTCCATTCCTCTTTTTAGCTTATATTAATGATTTATCCCAATTATTTGAAAATCAACCAAAGATGGTGTTATTTACTGATGACACATCATTGATCTTTAAAATAAACCGACGGTCACAAAATCTTGACGACGAGAATAGCTGTATTGTTCAGGTCCAAAATTGGTTTACGGTAAATAATTTGGTACTAAATAATAAATAAACCAAATGCATATTAGATTTAAATTACCAAATGTTAGAAGCAGCGAATGTGACATCATATTGAATGGAGAAAAACGTGTGCGTTACCCAAGCCAGATAATGTCAAAAATCGTCATCTAAGTGCAATAGATAATTAGAAATACAGCTTCTGTAATTAGTAAGCAGATTTTTAAATTTGGTAAGCTGATAGTTTTTTAATTATTTGATAAAAACACTTCCGGCTGGAGTAACGTTACCCCAGCCAGATCTTTTGTTTTCTAATGGATATTTTGAAATAAATTTTATCTAAATAATTAGAAATCAATTTGAAATAAATGGTACAACTTAATTTGTATTTGTATTTGCTATGGTTGCGAAGATATTTAAAATCCTGCTGAAGTAACGTTTGCACGATTGCTGTATCGGAATTGACTATACGGATGATTGTAATATTTGTACATGAGATCTGGCTAATTTGTTACGCAATAAACGAATCCACTTTAATGCACCGTTTTGAAGTTATTTTAGTAAGTAGAAAATATGCTTTAATAGGTCCTAGCACTTCCATTATGCGCCCCAAAGACTAAACTTAAACATTATATAGATAATTACTGTCTTTAAATAGTAATGAAGTTTCATTAGTATCCTATACGTACGAGTAATTAAAAAGATAAGATGATTTTCCGGCCACGGCGCGCAGCTGAGTTATTTGACCACCGATTAACCGAGTTACTGTAGTAGTGGTAACTGAATTTTACATCAATAATTAGAAATACAGTTCAATTATATACATGTGAAATTTCAGACTTGTACACTAATTAATTAACGAGATAATCGAAATAAAATATGTATACGTGGTAACCCGGCCAAATCTAGAATGTTATAAAACAGCGGGCGCGCAATACATTACACCAACCTTCTAAAATTATTAGCATAATTGTCCATAAAAGTTGGTACAGTCACGAATAAAATTAGTTTGATTGAAAAATTAAACCTACCATACTAAATGTTTAAATAAACTTTAAATTGCTCAAAGTAGTGTCCACTATGCCTTTCTTCATATACCTACCTACGTTTAACCATTATATCGATGAGGTAGGTAGGTACCTACTTACGTACCTGTTGTAAGTAGCAGAAGCATCTTGATAATTATTATATAATTGATCTGTGATTTACATGCAATAAGACTTATTTAGTCAAAAAGTACGTATTCTAAGAAGTTGACTGCATTGTTATGTCGTTTATTTTTAGTATTGTAAATGTTTTATTTTTATAAAATAAAACTCAATTAAGAATACGGCTATCTTTATGTAAGACATTTGTGACTTTTTAAATCATATTAGATAAAAACAGTAGAACCTACCTACCTACCTACCTTCTGTAAAGTTCTATGATATGTCAGTACTTACTGCACTGTGATGTTATTAACTTATTAAATTTTATTATTGTTGATCGGTGATTTTTTACGATAAAACTTAATTTTTATTTGAATTTGATCAGTTCTTAATTTTAATTTCAGATAAGCAAGCGACGTTGCATATTAGTCCACAAAAAATATCTGTGATTATTTTTGAAGTAAATTTATATGCTTACTTACCTTAATTAAAATAATTATCTGCATAGGATCATCATCATCTACACAGTTAGATACTCCATATTTGTTATTACCTACGCATTATTATTTTTTAAATGAATATTCCATTATAAATATGTTTTACTTTACCACTTGTTTACCCGTCTGTACTAAACACGTAATTATTCTCACGTATTATCCTGTAAGTTTTAGAAGGTTGCTATAATGTATTGCGCGCCCGCTTTTTTATAACATTCTAGATTTGGTCGGGTTACCACACATGCATAATTTTTTTCGATTATCTCGTTAATTAATTAGTGTACAAGTCTGAAATTTCACATGTATATAATTGAACTGTATTTCTAATTATTGATGTAAAATTCAGTTACCACTACTACAGTAAACTCGATTAATCGGTGGTCAAATAACTCAGCTGCGCGCCGTGGCCGGAAAATCATCTTATCTTTTTAATTACTCGTACGTATAGGATACTAATGAAACTTCATTACTATTTAAAGACAGTAATTATCTATATAATGTTTAAGTTTAGTCCTTGGGGCGCATAATGGAAGTGCTAGGACCTATTAAAGCATATTTTCTACTTACTAAAATAACTTCAAAACGGTGCATTATAGTGGATTCGTTTATTGCGTAACAAATTAGCCAGATCTCATGTACAAATATTACAATCATCCGTATAGTCAATTCCGATACAGCAATCGTGCAAACGTTACTCCAGCAGGATTTTAAATATCTTCGCAACCATAGCAAATACAAATACAAAGGATAATGCTCAAAAAAAACCCAGGCCCCGGCGCAAACGGTACATATCTCAAATTCTTAGTATAAAATAGTAGTTTCATACTAAAAAAAAATATAGCCAAAAATTCGTTTTTAAACGTAATATTTTGCTAATCCTTTTTTCTTGAAAGTAATTTTTAAATAGAATTATTTAAAGAAAATATGTATATACATATATTTTAACATACTACGCTAACCATTATAATATTCTCAGTGGTTGTTGCAAGGCGGAGAGGCACTAAACTAAACCGGTTGTTTGTTCACACAATACCTTTCCGTCGTCGTCGCTCGCTACAAAAACGAACCAAGAGTCAACTGCTATTTCACTCGCACTTATAGGTTCCCTGTATTCTCGTACCTTATCAAGTTACCGGCCGAGTGTCACTCATTGTGTAGTCTCGCTCACGTCACGTGACCAATGCGCAGTCCTTCGTTATACTTCGTTGAGATCTGTGCGCTTCATTGTTTATAATCGACTTTTGTGAACTTATAACCCTGCATACTACTTTGGCATTACTTTGGACTTGGATAAGCTTCGCGATTAGTTATTTATGAACATGAACAGGTGTGTTGTGTGTGATCGGTCGTTATACCGAGGTATTCGAAGACACGTTCTGACACAGCGTTTTTTCGAATCCCGGAGAGACTTCGTTGAACGTATATTCCAGAATTTGCAACCGCTACAAGAGTTAAGATATATAATTATTTACGTGTACTTATGTAGTATTAAAATAGTCAATATGATAATTATGCACGGGTATTAAACATTATTATCTATGTATATGTGCAAATACAATCTGAAAGCAGAGCAGGTGTACCTACTTATTTTTTATTATGAAAAGCAAGGGGTATGTATGTATAGTCATAACATAAATAAACCGGCTCCGTAGCCTGGGTGGTAGTGTAACTGCCTCTGACGCACAGGGTCGCGAGTCCGAATTCCGCCCAGGGCAAACATTCGTGTGATGAGCACTTGTGTTTGCCTTGTTGTTTATCTATATATGTATCTATTTATATATCTGTGTATGTATATCAGCTGTCCGACACCCATAGTACAGACTCTGCCTAGTTTGGGGTCGGATGGCCGTGTGTGAGATGTCCCCACATATTATTATTATTAAACCCCTTACTTTTCATAATAAAACAATAAGTATACCTGCTTTCAGGTTGCATATTGTATAGGTACTCAGATATGTAATAATAATTACATTAAATATAACTATGAATAAAAAGATAACATAGATAATCGACCGCGGAAAAATATTAATCGCTAGCACCACATCATTGTCGACGTTATCTACTAAAATATTTAATTCTATGTTACAGCTAGCTTTCGATGGATCGAGGTCAATATGCCATCCTTGTTGGCATAGGATCGACCATTCTTAGTCGTTAAACCCAGCTGACATGTGAAGAAGCCAATAAATCTAGGCTGGTCACCTTATGCCGCTGGGTCGTAGAGACAATCAATGGACGGTTTAAACGTGATTTTAAGATTTTTAGATACAGAGTATTTAATCGAGCATTGCCCTCAACAATGACTGACTATAAGATAGCCGCAGCGCTTATCCATGCCTTCCAAGAACCCTATGAGGACAGTCAATACACTGAACGATTCGTTGATATTATAAATAGGAATTTGCACAAGCCAAACCTTTTGGCAGACTACGTCATTGAGCACAATTTAAACAGACATAGAGCCGCATTTGTTCGTTTGGAAGCAAATGACCAGACGTTGGAAGATTTCCCCAGACTTTCCCAAGAAGAGTTGATATTGTTTGCTGTGGGCACTTATCACTGTAAAATAGCACGCTCCTATTGCAGTGAGCACATTAAACAAACAGGTGTCTACGAAATTGAAGTATATAGACATCCGGTGCTCGTAACAATTAATGGCGAAAGCGGTGTTTTAATAAGATGCCGTATACAATCGCGGCATGTAAGGAACAGAACTTACTATACTTATATTTTGTATAGAAGAGAAACCGGTATTAATGCAATTTCAGAGCATTATTGCTCTTGTATACATGGCAAAAGAACTTTGGGTAGCTGCGCCCATATTATGAGTGTACTGTATTACTTGGGTTGGGCCAGACATCAAGATGATTTTAATCATCCCGGAGAACCAATAATGTGTATAATAATAAAATAATTTAATTTGCCTACTCTTGTTTTTTATTAAGTTTACCCTAACATTGCACAAAATGTAGATGGCGTTGTCAAAATAGATGCCTAAATGTCATTTATAGAATAAGAGTACAGAAAGAAATAATTTAAAAAAAGTCACATTTTTGAAGCTCCTTACATAAAACAACTAGCAATTTATGACATTTAAAAAAAGATTTTGGTAATGCCCCCTACTGAATATTATGTCACATATAAATACTTAAAATCTGAGATACATTTCATTTGCGCCGGGCCTGGGTTTTTTCCCGCATTGCATTGCCCTTAAGTTGTACCATTTATTTCAAATTGATTTCTAATTATTTAGATAAAATTTATTTCAAAATATCCATTAGAAAACAAAAGATCTGGCTGGGGTAACGTTACTCCAGCCGAAAGTGTTTAATAACAAATAATTAAAAAAACTATCAGCTTACCAAAGGAGATTGTTCAAAACCAGTCTCGAAAAGTTGCACGTATGAAAACCAAATTAATATACAAATTATTTGCTTATTTTTTACAAGCTTTTCACTTCAGGAATTTAATTTTCGTATCCGGAATTATGATTTTAGGATAAACAGTAAATTAACGATTGCTAGGTACCTTTCCGTATAGTCATGATGGACGTTTCGTTCTCTTCATTTGTACGAGTTACGTAAGTATGAGCCTTTACATAAAAACATCACAAAAATGATATTAAACTATAGCTAAATAATTCGTAATATCATAATCATAACGTAGGTACTGTATATTATGTATTTCATAGTTCCATTGTGAAAATATTTATTTTTGTGTTTCGTCTCACGCAGATGCAACTGTCAAGGCGGATGACGGACGTACCGGTAGGGATGACGATTATTCCTAAACAAGATCGATTTTTAAATCTATCCGAATCGCAGGAAAGAATCGATTCAGCAATAAATTGAGTTCTGATAGATCTGTTCCCGCCATTATTCTACATCGACAGCTTTACTATAGATAATCACTTATTCGTTTTGGTGTTGCCAGCATAATTAGTCAAATGTAATGAATAACCGGATACAAAATAAATTAAATAATATCCTTGGTTACAAAAAACAGAACAAAGAAACTGCGTATCAAAACTTAAAAGTTGCAATCCGCAGGAAAAACATCGGAACTAGTGTTCAAGTTTCTAAAATCGATTTAAAAAATCTGTAATTCATTGTTTATGATCTGTAGTGTTTGTATCTATGCAATAGATATAATACATTGTCTCATGTACACCAGCAGAGGGGGTAGCTGTCAATCTGACAACTGGCAGACGCGGTGCAGGTTGGACGTGCGCCTGCGCTCGGGGGCTGGCTGTAGCGGTGAGCCAGTGTGACACGTATACTATACTTATAGTTAGCTAGTGTTGTGATAGTGATCACTACAAGTGGCGACGAGAATAAAGGTCAGTAAATATAAAATACATTTATTTCTTTAAAAGGAAAGGAAGGTGACAATAAAAATTAGTTAAGTCGGTAGTGCAACCTACTCCAGTACCCGTCGCGCGCGCAATTAGCAGACAATATAAATTGTATTGTTATCTGCACACATGGTGTGCAATCGTCATTTTAATTAAGAGATCTACCATGACATTTTATATTATGCGTACTGGATGAACTCAATACTTAGTTGAATAAAATCGTTTAGGTCGTTATGGAATGTGTTACGAAAAATAATTCCAATGAGTCATCTACTTTATTTCACTCAAATCGTAAAGCCGACATTGCCACAGATGGTTGTGTGGAGAAATAACGTGACCAAAAACATTGCTTACCCTCCTTTTCTTTAACAATAATTAAATTCATAGAACAGGAACTTTTGGTGACCTACTTGTTAGCTTAACTGTGACTAATGAGACATTTCTATTATTTGGAGAATGATATTTGATAATTCAACAATTGAGCGGACAAATATTCAGATAAAATGTGGGATGTTGTTTGAACACCTATTCATTTATTAATTAATTATTAGTGATTTGATTTTTCGATAATATAATTTATTTAAACTAAACATTTTAATAACTAAATATTTATCTAATACCCACATGCGGTCAAAATCGTTTATAACGACATTGAAAGGACTGACCATATTTTACCAGTAATGTCATTATGAGGAAAAAATCGCTTATATGTAATAAGGCTATAAATATTACTAGGAATGGTACTGGACGATTTCAATAGACCCTGGTTTCGACACTTTGTTTATATAATGAATCATAATAGCCTTTGGTCATTATACTGAGCAAATGTCATGTGGCTGTGTTACCTACCTACGAAGAGTGTTCAAAACACAGTTGGTCAATGTCATATTAATATAATTCTCCGGTAATAATATATAAATGTGGTCGCTTATTGCATTATTTGTATAAACAGTGTTGTTGTAAACGGTTTTGACTGAATTGCTTCATGTAATATACTCATAATTATGTATGTTCCTCGGACGTCCATTAAATTGGATGTATGATCTTCGGACGTCCATTAAATTGGATGTATGATCTTCGGACGTCCATTAAATTGGATGTATGATCTTCGGACGTCCATTAAATTGGATGTATGATCTTCGGACGTCCATTAAATTGGATGTATGTTCTTCGGACGTCCATTAAATTGGATGTATGATCTTCAGACGTCCATTAAATTGGATGTATGTTCTTCGGACGTCCATTAAATTGGATGTATGATCTTCGGACGTCCATTAAATTGGATGTATGTTCTTCGGACGTCCATTAAATTGGATGTATGATCTTCGGACGTCCATTAAATTGGATGTATTTTCAGGTCGCCTAAATACGATCAACCATGGCAAACCAGCTACCGCCACCGGAAAAATTGGATATCGAGGGTGACAGTACATTGGTCGGTTTGAGATGGGAGAGATGGAAACGATCCCTTCGAATCTATCTTGAAGCCGCTGATACCACGATTCCAGCTAAAAAGAGAGCTACGTTGGTAGTCCTAGGGGGAGGTGCACTGCAGGAAATATTTTACAATTTGCCTGGAGCAAATGTGGAACCTGGGGATAATGTTGATATCTTTGAAGTAGCTATTAGTAAGTTAGACGACTACTTCCTCCCCAAACAAAACAAGACCTTTGAACGGCACATCTTCCGCCTTCTTAAGCAAGATGAAGGGGAAAGTTTTGAAAAATTTCTCATCAAGCTAAGAGACCAGGCATCGAAATGTAAGTTCGAGAAAGTTGAAGACCACATAATTGACCAAATACTTGAAAAATCTTTGTCATCAGAACTAAGAAAAAAAATGTTAACAATGGGTGATGAAATTACATTAGACAAGGTGATTACTTTAGCCAATACCCTAGAAATTGTGAACTACCAAATGAACAGTTATGAACAAAAAGAAAAGAATAAGACAAATGAAGTTAATGCAGTAAAAATTAGACACCAAGATAATTCAAGATGGACTAAACAAGAAAAAGAGTCGCATGAAGAGAAAAAGATGTCAATTTGTACTAGATGTGGATTATCTGGCCACATTTCTCAAAGTGTTCCTTGCCCAGCAAAAGACAAGAAATGTAACGGCTGTGGAAAATTAGGCCATTACCAAAGATGTTGCAAATCTAAGTTAATTCAAAAGAAACGTAAACTCGCACAAAATCAAGAAAGAGAAAATAATTATAACAAGCGACCACGGAAGGAAACTACAGTAAATTCTTTGGAAAATGAAGTACAATACATATTTAATTTGAATGACGACGCAACAATCAAATGCGAGATAGGAGGAGTACATTTGGAAATTTTGATTGATTCAGGATGCAAATTAAATTTAATATCTTATAAAACCTGGGAATATTTAAAGGAAAACAAGATAATTTGTGACAATCAAGTAAAAGAACCTAATAAAATATTACTACCTTATGGAAGTAAGACACCTTTACAAATCAAAGGTTCTTTTGAAGCAGAAATAAAAGTAAACGGAAAAATGGAACGCGCCACTATTTACGTTGTTGAAAATGATCCACGGAACCTACTTGGGAAAGACACTGCTTTGCGATTGGGTGTTCTTAGATTAGGCGTGGAAGTAAATAAAGTTGAACTGGAATCAAAAATACCTTTCCCGAAATTTAAAGGTATTTTAATTGAGATTCCTATTGATTCATCAGTAAAACCAGTTATGCAACCCCACCGGAGAATACCAATACCATTAGAAGAAAAAATAAATAACAAAATCAAAGGATTACTTGATTTAGATATAATAGAAGAGGTACATGAACCTTCACCATGGGTTTCCCCGATAGTCCCAATTCTTAAGGATGATGGTGATGTACGCTTATGCGTAGATATGCGGCGCGCCAATGCAGCCATTTTAAGAGAAAACCACCCATTACCTTGTATGGAAAACTTATTACCAAAAATAAAGAAGGCACAATATTTCTCTAAGCTCGATGTAAAAAACGCATTCCATCAAATAGAGCTACACCCGGATTCAAGATATTTGACGACTTTTATATCATCTAACGGCCTCTACAGATATAAAAGACTTATGTTCGGAGTTACATGTGCTCCAGAACTATTTCAAAAAATCATGGAGAAAATGTTAATAGTGCGAAGGAGCTACAAATTTTATCGATGACATATTAATCTGGGGAAGCAACGAGAGAGAAAATGACTTGCGACTTTCCAAGGTGATGGAGGTATTGCAGCACAACAATGTTTTGTTAAACCAAGAGAAATGTATTTACAAAGTACAGACAATACACTTTTCGGGCCATGAATTAAAACCGGAAGGTGTAAAACCGCTGGCTAAATACATGAAGAGCATAACTGACTTTAGAGTGCCAAAAACCATAGAAGAATTACAAAGTTTTTTTAGGTTTAGTAAATTACATTAACAAATGGATTCCAAATTTGGCTACGACGACAGAACCCCTTAAAAAAATATTAAGACAGAAACTAGGGAAGAAAGCAAATATAGAAGAATACTGGAAAGACGATCACAATGAAGCAATTGAAATCTTAAAATAAATGTTATCTAAAATAAAAACGTTGGGATATTATGACATTAAAGACAAGACACAAGTGATAGCTGATGCAAGTCCTGTAGGACTAGGAGCAGTCTTAGTGCAGATTGATTATAAAGGACCAAGAATTATTGCATATGGAAATAGGACACTCAGTCAATGTGAAAGAAAATATAGCCAAACCGAAAAAGAGGCCCTTGCTCTGGTATGGGCCATCGAGCATTTTAATACCTTTCTTTTTGGTAAAGAATTTGATTTGATAACAGATCACAAGCCATTGGAATTTCTGTTTAGTTCGAAATCAAAACCATGCGCCCGTGTCGAAAGGTGGGTTTTGCGACTTGAGGCGTATCGTTATAATGTAAAATATAAACCGGGGAAGACCAATATTGCGGACCCACTATCGCGGCTATGTAAATACTCGGATCAGTCAATTCAGTCTACAGAAGAGAATTATGTTCATCAGATAGCCGAGCTCGCTAGACCTTGTGCAATCTCAATGCAACAGATAATAAAGCAATCAGAAAGCGATCAGGAAATCACCAGTGTTAAGAAAGGGATTTATAGTCACAAATGGGATGAGTCTGTGAAGACATACAAAATATTTGCGGATGTGTTGTGTTTTTATGAAAATATCCTTTTGAGAGGTAACAGGATAGTTATTCCACACAATCTAAGGAACCAGGTTTTACTTGCAGCCCATGAGGGCCATCCAGGAATTGTTGCCATGAAGAGTCGGCTTCGTTCTAAGGTTTGGTGGCCTAGAATAGACAAGGACGTCGAGTTGATGGTAAAGAGCTGCAAAGGATGCACCTTGGTTAGCTTACCAAATCCTCCAGCACCAATGAAACGTCGTGAACTTCCATCCGAACCGTGAGTTGATATTGCAATGGACCTATTGGGGCCATTGCCGAATAACGACTATTTTTTAGTAATTATTGACTACTACAGTCGCTATAAAGAGATCAAGATAACCAGGACCATAACGAGCTCGCAAATTATAAAAATCCTTAAAGAACTTTTTAGTCGACTCGGTTATCCACTATCGATCACTGCTCACAACGGCCGACAATTCGTTAGTGAAGAGTTTAAGGATTTTTGCAATAGTTGTAATATTACGCTTTTTAATACGGTGCCCTATTGGCCGCAAATGAACGGAGAAGTGGAACGTCAGAACAAAGACATAGTCAAACGACTCAAAATAAGTTCTATTGAAAAACGTGATATGAGAGACACATTATATGAATACCTAATGATGTACAACTCCACACCTTATTCAGTTACGGGAAAAACGCCGTCAGAACTTTTTTTCAAACGAATGAACAGGGATAAAATTTCCATGTTGAAATATTTAAACGATGCGGATGACACTGAAGTTAGAGACCAAGACAAAGTGCAAAAGGAAAAAGGGAAGGAGTATGGAGACCGGAAAAGAAGAGCGGAAAACCCGGAATTGACGGTAGATGAGAAGGTGTACGTAAAAGAAATGGAAAAGACCAATAAGCTCTCAACCACTTTCAACCCTACACCACATGTAGTGGAACAATCAGTAGGAGGGGATATTACAATAAGGAATGAAGAAACTGGACAAAGACTACGAAGGAATGTAATTCATTTTAAGCGTGTCGAAGGACAATGGAAATCAGTAGAAGAGGACACCAAGGGAAATGAGAATCAGACAATGGAAGAAAAACAATCTGTAAAAATTAAAATTTAATGTCACGGTCAAAGTTGATTATTGTATAAGTAAAATACCAAAAATGATTAAGTTCGATTATTTAAGAGGATGTATAATAAACATTTATAAACAATACAATTTGTTAAAAAGGAAGGGATGTAGTGTTTGTATCTATGCAATAGATATAATACATTGTCTCATGTACACCAGCAGAGGGGGTAGCTGTCAATCTGACAACTGGCGTTAGACGCGGTGCAGGTTGGACGTGCGCCTGCGCTCGGGGGCTGGCTGTAGCGGTGAGCCAGTGTGACACGTATACTATACTTATAGTTAGCTAGTGTTGTGATAGTGATCACTACATGATCGATTAAAAAAAACAATTTACTTGACCTATAAAATCGATTCTAGATCGCCATCCCTAAGCCCGGCGCCTGCGGAAGCCGCCATTACTGTTTATGTGTCATATTATGTGCAAGTGATTAATGAGGTTGAGGATGACATATACCTCTGATTTTAGGGTACAATAACTACCTCTTGAGAGGCAGAATTAAATCGAGGCACGTTAATAGTCGAACCTATTTTACGTATTTATTAATTAGCAAAGATGATGCTGTAGCTAATACATTAATTAGATGCAATAGTCGGCTACTCATGCAGTTGCCTGGTTGGAAAGAGAACTGTGGGCTGTTGCGCTCATATAATGACTATAGTTTGGTTCTTGAGCTGGGGACGTTATAACGATATAACTGCTCCAGCTTCGTATTTAGATAATTATTTTGATGAGTATGAGGAATAATAAAAGCAATTGGTACTTAACACAATGGTATTTCTGCTGATTTTACATGTCAAATACGTAGAACATCTATAGGTATACTTGTTGTAACATTAAATACACCTAATGACTACCTACATGAAAAGTCTGTTCATATTATGTGTTTTATACCTTTGTATACATTAGGTAGGTAACTTATACATTTGTGTATAGATCTGGGATAAATTGAAGATAATAAAATAAAATCTCTATCTGACTGAAGTTGTTTTATTTCAATAATGTCACATCAACGCTGCGAGACCATAAAAAGCAGGATTATTCGTTAGAGTCTGGCTAACGAAAGTAGGCCTTGGAATTATTTGCGAACTTTTTATATAGCAACTCTGTATGAACGTCAACGTCAATTTGACAAGGTTGTCGTTCGGTATCTCTGGTGTCAAATTGTATGCGTTTGTGTAAATTGTGATTCTAATTACGGTTTAAAATGAACAAATCTATCAAAAGTGGTGTACGAAAGATGTTGTTTTGCATGATTGGCAAGTTCAACGAAAAACAACAACAGCGTGATGCCGCGTTTAAACAAAAACAAGATTGTCTACGTGTGGTGTTGAATTTCATAGGTTAGTAGACAATATTATTTTGATACTTTGAACACCTACCTATCCAGTCGTCTTAATAAAATTTTGATTTATAATTTACGTATCCTTACAAATAAGTTACTTTCGCTTTTTCGTATTGAATAAAACTAATTATATTCATTCGTACATCGCATCAGTCAACGTATTCATTTTAATAACATCACCTATGTTTTACGTATATACTCATAATGAATTTTTGCTGTATTTTTGTTGGTAATTTATTATTTATTATATGCTTTATTGTACATACAAAACGATATATAACAGAGGAAAAAAAAACAATTAAAATACATACAATGGTAATTTTAAAACGATTAACTTTCTTTAACAGAGAATCTGCAAGATGTCGAAGGAGTTGATGAAATAGTAAGAACTATTGAAAATCTCACTGAATTAGAGCAGAAAGATAGGATAATAACCCAGAATCAGTACTTAGAAGAAATAACTTCAATGACTGGTAAGTTTTTACTATACACTGGTGTTTTGAAATTATGCCGAAAAAAACCTTTGCATTTACGTAAACCAAGAATTAATTACATATTTTGTATATCTTCTTTGCAGAAGTGAGTGTCAGAACACTAAAGAGAGTAAAAAGGGAAGCTGCAGTAAATGAAGGTGTCTGGAGTACCCCGGGGAAGAAACGCCCACGGAAACCTACTGTGTCTAACCTAGATAACTTTGACATAGATGCTATGCGTAACAAGATAAACGAATTTTATATTGTTAAAAAACAAGTTCCTACACTGAGGACACTGTTGGTGGAGTTAAAAGAAAGTATTGATTTTAACGGATGCAGAGAAACTCTGCGCCGCTTGTTATTAGCCAATGGCTATGAATTTAAAAATAATAAAAATGAGCGTTCTGTATTAATAGAACGCTATGACATATCTGCTTGGAGACATAGATTTTTAAGAACTATAGCAGGAAAACGTGCAGAAGGCAAGCCAATCATTTATTTAGATGAGACTTATGTCCATAGAAACTACAAGCCTAAGAAGTCATGGCAAGGTCCTTCAACTAGTGGTGCAATTGAAAATGTTTCGACCGGGAAAAGGTACATTATAGTTCATGCTGGATCAGAGAAAGGCCCCGTACCAAACTCTTTGTTAGTGTTTAGTACTAAACCAAAAAATGCTGATTATCACCATGACATGAATGCTGAAAATTTTAATAAATGGCTTAAAGAAAAACTTATACCAAATTTGGAAGAACCAAGTGTAATCATAATGGATAATGCTAGTTACCATTCGGTAATTATAAATAAGGTTCCGAACACACAAACACGTAAAAGTAATATAAGAGAGTGGCTTTGTGATAATGGAATTCAATATGAGGACTACCACACGAAAGCAGAGCTGTTGTGTATTGTAAAACGAAATACGCCTAATCCAATATATGAAGCTGATGAAATTTTAAATCAATGTGGTCATGAGGTGTTGAGACTTCCACCCTACCATTGTGATTTAAATGCGATCGAGCTTGTGTGGAGTTTGGCAAAACGTAAAGTGGCTAGCAAAAATATTGCAGTTACTACAGCTGCATTAGAAGAAATAATTAAAGATTCATTTGAAAACGTAAGTTCACAGGATTGGAAGAAAATTACTGATCATGTAATACATGTTGAAAATAAATATAAAGAACGTGATAAAATAACAGAAGAAAATTTAGAAAGTTTTATTATAAATGTTGGAGACAGCGATACTAGTGACAGTGATGAATCTTTTGGCATTGAAGTGTTAGAATCTGATTTTGATTACGATGAATAAAACTAAGTTATTATGTATGGAATATTATCGTATTTTATTTGTCTATTTATTTTCTGATTCCGCTCATATTTACCTCATATACTAACACCTATACCAGATCAATAAATCCTTAAAATCCCGTTACAAACCTGATACATATCAAAAATTAATACATGTGTAGATAAATTCTGTTTCTTTATTTCCCTAACATAATGTTCTTATACTGTCTATATATAGGGTTTTTCATTAAGAGCGCTCGAACTTTGAAATGAAATAAAACAACCTGTTTAAGTGATATTACTACAATTTTTATAACATTTTAAAGAATATTCAATGACATTATGTGTGGAAAATAATATCAGCCAAATGGCCACTGCGACTCCGCTGTAGATGGCGTATTCTGGTGGACTAATCTTGGAGGACGTCTTCGCATAAATGGTCAATTTCACGAAGAACGCGAGTTATGTTGGCCTTTAGGGCAACAATTGACTGTGGTTTATCTGCGTACACTAAAGATTTCATGTAACCCCACAGAAAGTAATCGAGCGGTGTTAACTCACACGATGTAGGGAAAGACTGTTCGAGCTGTATGGCCTTAAGCCTTACATTAACACAGAAACTTTCAACAAGTATGTTGCTACATATTCGAAAATATTTAGAAATACCTGCAAGACAGCTAAAGCTCTGTATATTAGCAACAAGATCAAATCAGCAGAAAATAAAATAAAAACGGTTTGGAAAGTAATAAATAATGAAACTAACAGGGAAAAAATACGAAACACTGAGTACACATTGGAGACTGAACGTGGTCCCATAAGCTCTAACTTAGAAGTAGCTCAAGAATTTGTAAATTTCTTTACTAATATACCATCAAAAACGACGGAAGCTTTAAATTCCTCACCCGATGTCTCAATTGATTTATTAAAAGCGAACGTTACAGGCTGCCCGGTTGAATTTCAATTTAAACATATAAACCCTATGATAGTTGTAAAAGCTTTTCGGCAAATCAAAATCAAATTGACTGAAGATCTATGGGGATTATCTATCAAAGTTTGTACATCCATAATCGAGACTATAGCACCATATTTAGCTTTAATATTTAATTTGTGCGTGGATCAAGGAGTTTTCCCGGATTTAATGAAATACAGTAAGGTTATACCACTTTTTAAATCTGGGGACAGTAAAGACACCAACAATTTTAGACCAGTATCCGTGCTGCCGGTATTCAGCAAGGTGTTCGAAAAGGTAATGCTCAATCAAATGCTTAATCATTTTAACACCAACCAAATCTTACACGAACAACAATATGGGTTCACCAAGGGACGTTGTACGACTGACGCCGGTGTCGCCTTATTAAAACATATATTTACAGCATGGGAGGCGGCCCAAGATGCCATAGGAATCTTTTGTGACCTTTCCAAGGCATTTGACTGCGTAAATCACGAAACCTTGCTCTTGAAACTTGAGCATTACGGACTAGGTAAGCTTGCGCTCAGTTTGGTAAACTCTTATTTAAATGATAGACAACAGCAAGTTCAAATTAACGGTGTCAATTCACTCGGTCTAAAAGTAAAAATGGGTGTTCCACAAGGCTCAATATTGGGTCCTTTCCTCTTTTTAGTATATATTAATGATCTACCCCATTTATTAAAAAACAAACCACAAATGGTGTTATTTGCTGACGATACTTCTCTAATTTTTAAGATAAATAGACGTGAATCAAATCTTGACGACGTAAATAACGCCCTACTGCTGGTCCAAAATTGGTTCACTGCTAACAATTTAGTATTAAATGGGAAAAAAACTAAATGCATAAGATTTGCTTTGCCGAATGTTAAAAGTAGTGTTTGTGAAATAGTATTGAATAAGGAGAAACTAGAATTCGTCGATAAAACTGTTTTCTTGGGGATCACGCTCGACTCAAGGCTGCAATGGGGTCCTCATTTAACATCTCTTGCAGGACGGCTAAGTTCAGCAGCATATGCTGTGAGAAAAATCCGTCAATTTACTGATGTAGATACCGCGAGGCTAGTCTATTTCAGTTACTTTCATAGTATCATGTCTTACGGTATTTTACTATGGGGACGGGCTGCAGATATCGAATCGATTTTTATTCTGCAGAAAAGAGCCATCAGAGCAATATATGGCCTCCGCAGACGCGATTCCCTAAGGGAACTATTTAAAGATATTAACATTATGACGGTACCTTGTCAATATATATACGAGAACATCATGTACGTAAGGAAAAATTTAAGTATTTTCAGTAAAATAGGTGATAGACACAATTATGGGACTAGAAATAGGGACCAATTAGTTCAACCGGGTTTCAGACTGGCTAAAGTAGACTCATCTTTCATGGGGTACTGTGTAAAATGTTACAATAAAATACCTCCCCACATACTCCAATTGAATGAAACGAAATTTAAATCTTGCATAAAACGCACACTATGCTGCCAAGCATATTATAAGTTGGGGGATTACATCGCTGACAAAAATGCTTGGCTCAACGCTGGTCCAGCTCCACAAGGGCGCATAAACTAATTGATTAGCATTGGAAAATATTGTTGGAGCTGCTGAAGATTGAAAAACTATATTTACATTGTATAAATTCAATCTCTTAGTTTTATATAATTGCATTGCACATATGTGAGCACTGTTTACCTACTTTAACATTTACTGAGTACGTCTTTCATTGACTTGAATGTACCCTGGCGGCTGAGAGTATGTCATGCTCACTCAAATGTCTCGCTGGTGGTGGCGTGTGTGTTGGATCATTAAGTTCCCTTCAAAATGGTTGAGCTAAATGATGCTGATCCATGCGTCATGTTCGTGAACGGGCGCCGTCAGTGGGGACTGGTCATCTCTTAGCTGCCATGGTTTATTTTAATTATTTTTGTTTTTATATTTTTATTATGGTCGCTTTTAACGTGCACGATTTACTACATTGTTCTCACATATATAATTTCAACATGAATGATGTAACCAATGTTTTGTAACAATATTCTAATTTAAAAGAGTGTCCATGGAGTTTCTTGCCCGTTCTTCTCCATAGGAACCTACTACGCTTTGGAATGGGCAACTAGCTTCATCTTTCTGACTGACCGACCCCTTGACAATTCAAAAGTACCTGTAATTGGTTTATTTGGAATAAATGATTTGAGTTTGAGTTTGAGTTTGATGAACGCCATAAATTGAACACAACGCACAGAACGTAGGCGAATAGACAACTGGTTTTGATAATAAATTTTACACAATTTCTACGCGTTGTTGAAGCGTGTAGCGTTCCATGGTGAAATGTCACGACAAAATATATATTCATGCCAAATTTGGTAGCAATCGCATTACCGAAATGGCCGCTATGCGCTGCTAAAGTTCGAGCGTCCTTATTGAAAAACTATATATATAATATTTTTAATAATGAATTACCAAGTATCAAAGTAGGTTATTCCAATTTTCATAGTATAATTTTAGTGTTGTCATGCATGTATTTTTTAAATTTGCCGCCAATATTCTGGGGCCAACTTTCGTTAGCCAGACTCTATTCACGATTATTCACGTTTTTTTTCAATTAGAAACTGTTCTCTTATTTTGTTTTTAACTATCTTTGTTGTTTTGTACCTACATGAGTGATCTGTGGTCATTTTATAAGTTGCGAGTAGTTAAGATATAATTTTTAGGTTATCTCCGAATTTGTATAATTACTTTAAAACTCGGATATTGTGTGAAAATGAACACTTTTATATAATAGTATATAAAGCGTAGTCTATAATAAATAAAGATTTATTGTGTTTCAACTTAAGACGGATTTCCATACATCATCGGTCATGATCCTTTAAAAATCTGCTTACCAATTACAGAAGCTGTATTTCTAATTATCTATTGCACTTAGATGACGATTTTCGACATTATCTGGCTGGGGTAACGCACACGAGAAAAACTGGAATTTATTAATCTAACAGTTTTCCTAGGAATCAGAAAGATAAGACAACACACAACAGATAACAGATGTAGACCACGTGTTTGGTATATTTTAGTTACTTCCACAGTATTATGTCGTATGGCATTTTACTGTGGGGTCGGGCTGCTGACATTGAATCCATCTTTATTTTACAAAAGAGAGCTGTCAGAGCCATTTTTAATCTAAGTCGCGAATCTCTCAGGGAACTATTTAAAAAGATTAATATTATGACGGTACCTTGCCAATTCATTTATTCAAATATTATGTATGTGAGAAAAAAAAACATCTTTTTAATAAAATAAGTGATAGACATAATTTTAATACTAGAAATAAAGATAAAATAGATCAACCATTTTTCATCTACAGTAAATACATCTTTTATGGGGCAATGTGTTAAATGTTACAACAGAATGCCTTGTGATATATTAGAATTAAATAAAAGAAAATCAGAACTCATATAAAAAGTACACTTTGTAAACAAGCATATTACAAATTAGAAGATTATATCCAAGACAAAAACGCTTGGAAACATGCTAGTCCTGCTCCATAGGACAATTTAGAATCTAGCAGTAAGTTGTAACGAGTTTAAAACATCGTTACATGCTTCTCGCCAGTTAGTCGATTACGGAACGTGGTTTTTGCTGTCATTTGGTTGGCTGTGATGTTTCGTCGGAGCTGTCAATTTTGACGGCTATCACTTTGCGACTTAAATTCCTCATGGAGAGATTAACTCCAAACTAAATTTTTCCAATCCGGATAAATCCCGGCTAATGGCGGCCTATTGATGCCGTAAACTCTAAAAAGCAGGTCCTCAGGACGAGGTGACGAAGGGATAATCCTTACTTTATTTGGTAAGATTTAATTCTTTTGGATTGATAATCTGTTAGCGTGTAGTGTGTTCGATACGATTCTAAATTATTGTTTCAGACGTTCATCTGTCTTCTTAAGTGATTTATCGCCCGTCTGAATTTTGTGGTGCACTTAAGATTTGCCATTTGTTGGAAAAGACGGTAAGTTATTCCTCGTGGAACGCCACGCTCCCCTCGTGTGGGAATGCCAAATTACTCTTATATTTACCCTCTGTAAATTTTGTTGCAGCCGGACTACCGACCGGTCTTTCCGGTATACTTTATTTCATAATCCTCTAATTTGTAATATGCTTGTTTACAAAGTGTACTTTTTAAAGATATTTCTTTTTCCTACCATCAACGCCACGATCCTGGAGGTTTCTTTATTACTTTATAAAACAAAGATGCAATAATAACAATAGTAGGAACAATAATATTAGCATTAATAATAATAGAAATAGAAACTTATTAAACTTATGCTACTGGCAAATAAACAACGTATTAGCAAAGGAAATTCCATTGTTTTATTATCTTAGTTTACAGCTACCTCCGGCAGATTAAAAGTCTGACTCTCCGAAGTGTTCTATCTGGCAAGTTTGTTTATTTAAAACATACTGTGTGCATCTCTAAGGCACCCGAAATTCTTTTATTGTTTTATTTTTATTTTTTTTATAGGAGAACACACCAACTTTACACATTTTACACGTGACACTTATGTTATACTTTCCCATATTACAAAGTGTATTTATCTAATTTTATACTTCGTTTTATACCTAGCTATTCCTTATGCCGTGACGTGAGCAAACATATTTTTTATATAGGACTTAAGAGCGTTTATGCTAAAAGTGGGTAAAGTCGCAAATAGCTGTCAAATATTTCGCTGTTTTGATTAATTTGGCAATATTGCTGTATGCAAATAAGAAAAAAAAAGTAGAGAAAATAAAACAGTAACATTCAAGCTTAAACCAAATTCACATTTCATATTCAATACAAGAATAAAAACCTGAACATACAAATCTTAATTTAAAAAGCCGAGGCTCAGGCACTTCCTGGCAGAGGACACACCTGTTATGAAATGATCTAAATCATGCTGCTTGCACATGCTATTGAAGTTGCATGTTATAAAACATTATATTACTTTAATTATTGTGAATGTGAAGACTATGTGGGCCATCGTTTCTTTTCGCACTTAGTTTTACTCATGTTCTGGCAGTTTGAGTAATTTATGCGGCCTACCCAAATGTCCTTTATTTGGTATTGATCGTCGAATCGTTGAGCTTCTTAAGTTGTGAGTTGAGCTGCACGATTACTGACAAATGCGTGCACTGACTGGACAGGTCCACTTAATATGTGTGGTCCTTTCCGCAAAATACCATTTCAGACACCAATCTGCATGGTCTTCCTTCACATCATCTGATTAAGATTATTTCTGGACTTGACTGTGACCTCCGAGTTTGTTTTGGCTTTCTTCTCAGAGTAGTCAGATAGGAAACGCCGACTTCATAATATTATTGACGTGTAAAAGTGTTTGTACAAACCTGTTTACAGAAAATAAAATCATTTCATTTCATATAGCTCGGGAAAAAAAATAATTGGGATGAATTTATCTAAAGAACAAACTTAACATTGTAGTTGAAAAACATGTTCTCCCGTACATTCCAACTGCAAATGTAAGTTTGTACGCACAATATTAAGAGATTTGCTATGTTATTTTAAACCCATAGACTTATTGCATAGGTTTTCCTGTAATTTTTTCAATATTTTAGGCTCAGTAGTCTCGGAGATAAGGTGGAATGGTCGATTTTCATTAATTTTCGTAAATATGTTTAAAAGTATTTATTTTAAAACTACCTGCGCCCCGCGGTTTCACCCGCATAAGTCTCAATCCCGTGGGAATATCGGGAAAAAAATCCTATGACCTTATCCAGGACATGCTCTACCCATGTACTAAATTTCATCCAAATTCGTTCAACCGTTTTAGCGTGAAAGCGTTACAAATAAACACACAAACTCACTTTCCCATTTATAATATCATAGTTAGGATTATTAAAAAAAATGCAGTCACAACAAGCTTTATAAATTAAGTAGGTTCATGTACTAGCAGGAGTGTAACAATAAAGACAGTTGCAGAAAAGAGGCAAACAAATTTTCGATCGCAAAGCACTCTCTAATGCTTCGCAGTATGAGTTGTGCAAAATGTGGTTTTGAAGCCAGTCACTCACTATCATTTCCGTTTGTCGTGGTTCCAAAGAAGAATGGCCAAATTCCTATAGAAGCTATACCTGATTTTTATTTTCCAAGTACAGAAACAAATTATAGTGAGATTGGATTGTTTTTAAGTAGTAAACAACCATCCCTTTTGAAAATATTAATAGCCAAGATATTAATTTTAAATTAAGTTTCTGTTATTTTAAATAAATAGTCGACCATGCTTCGGACGGATGCGATCTACTGATATGGAGACTCGTTAAACATATAGATTCCTGTGCTATTTTGAAGTTATTATACCCACAAACCTTTTGGATTAGATTAAAACCCGCATTAAATCCATGGTGCAGTTTAGAAGAACTAAGCGGTCCCACAGACGGTCGTGCATAACCCGTGCCCCGTACGTAACAAGACTAGGACGAGTCGATCTAGCAATAAATTGAACACAAGTAAACCACTACTCAAGATCATGTCATAGCAATAAGAGCTATTTTCAAAATTAAATGTTACTGCTGAGTTGTAAAGCCGCCTTCTTTGTATGAAAAGAAGCCTCGGCCCGCCAGCGACAATAAGGCTTGCTGCGCATGACGCCGGAGCCGGACCAAAGTATGGGTGTACGAAAGAATATCGTACATGGCGCCGCACCGCGTGTACACTGACATTGATGCCGAGTTAAATAGTAAAAGCATTGCCAACGAAACATGCAGACCGGCGCCCGCGCGGCTCCGGCGTCATGTACTTACAGGAAGCCCTAATAGCTTGTATTTTTTTAAACTGTATTGTAGCCTTTGTATTGACTGTCGCGTTTGTCGTACCTGTCGCCCAAGCTGCGTGTCGGGCAGCAGCGTGTGTCTCGGGAAGCCCACGGCGTAGTAGGGCGCGCCCGGCACCGGGTGCATGGGCCCCTGCCGCCCTGACTGGAAGCTGTACGGAAACGTAACGTTACACGAGACACAAGACACGTAGCACAGAACAGTACAGTGTCGTGATAAACTGATGGCCAACGAACAATAAGAATTCATTTAAATTAAAAGTCGGTTCACAAAGTTAAAGATGGCAGCTACGTAAAGTAATATTTTTACGACATGGTTGTGATTATCGTGGTTTTCGGGGGTGCAAATGCCGAAAATAAGGTAAAATAAAAATTTAAGATGTTTGCCACCTAAATATTCTTTAAAGAGAGTCTTTTTAATGGTTTTAGGGGTGCCGAAAATGAGTTCACAATCAAAATGCAAGATGGCGACCTTTGAATTAGAAAAGTTTTAGTTGCGGCTGTGAGTATAGCCACGCCATGCGCCATGCTGCCGCGCGGCCGTGAGTATAGTGTAGTGACACGTACTTGTATGTGACGAGTATGGAGGAGGTGCAGTGCGGGTGCTGCGGCAGGGCGCCCGGCTGCAGCGCCCACGCCATGCTGCCGCGCGGCCGTGAGTATAGTGTAGTGACACGTACTTGTATGTGACGAGTATGGAGGAGGTGCAGTGCGGGTGCTGCGGCAGGGCGCCCGGCTGCAGCGCCCACGCCATGCTGCCGCGCGGCCGTGAGTATAGTGTAGTGACACGTACTTGTATGTGACGAGTATGGAGGAGGTGCAGTGCGGGTGCTGCGGCAGGGCGCCCGGCTGCAGCGCCCACGCCATGCTGCCGCGCGGCTGCGGCGCGGGCGGCGCGGGCGGCCCGGGCGGCCCGGGCGGCGCGGGCGGCGCGGGCGCGCGGCCGTAGGCGCGGCCGCACACCAGGCACTCGAGGGCCAGCGGGCGGCGCGCGGCCCGCAGGCGCGCCAGCTGCCGGTTGAGGCAGTGCAGGTGCAGCAGGTGCTGGCAGCCCGCCAGCGCCACGGCGGGCGCGGCGCAGGCGTCGAGCGGCGCCAGGCAGGCGGGGCACAGCGCGCCCCACTGCGGACACGCCACGGCGCGCACCCAGGCGCACACCGCCGCCGCCGCCGGGTCCGCGCCTGCGCCGAGGGGACTTTCTTAATACTGAACCGATCGCTCTGTGATAATATTTTAACTGCATAATAATGATGCCATCGTGAGCAGAGCTAGTGTGGCATGCACGAATATTAAATGAAGACAACGATCGACCGACGTAGATAACGAGACATTGAAGGTTCAACGTTGGCAGCAAAAGATTCATGCGAACCAAAAAACAATTTTTATGGGTAAATTAAAAACATAAACCAGGGCCGGACTTAAATGTTGTCAATAATAAAAGATTTTAACTGAGTTTTAAATGTTTGTAAACTATAAGAGATTTTAATTTCTCGAGATAGTTTTTTGAACTACATAGTTCAAAAAACTATCTCGCAGGTTAAGTTACTGAGGAGTAACTTAACCTGTGAGCGTCATTAGTTTTGCAGGACTAGGGTCTGGCTTAACTGTATTTTTGCATAAAGTATTAATAAGCTTCCACATATGTTTGGGATCGTGATTTATCTTTTAACTTCGTGATAAATTGATAATAGTAGTCTTTTTTTGTTTTAGCAATTAATGCAATAGTTTCATTTCTGTGTGTTTTATGAGAGATTTCAAATATTTATAAAGATGCTTTCAAAATCGATCTGAGGGTTCGGGCGTATCCCAAATACGAATCTGAAGTTTTAATAGGCTAGTTGACATTTTTTGAGAAACTGATTATACTTCAGCAAGATTACCATTAAAAAATCTAAATTCAAAAGTGTATATATTCAAACTAGGCTGAGAATCAGCACTTTTCGAACGTCAAAGTAACTTATAACAGTCCCACAAACCACCCTTCACCACTTCCTAGTGCTTTAACTGGAAAGAAGAAGTGGCGCAACAAACTCACCAGCGCCACAGCTGTCTTTTCAGTTGGAAAAAAAATTATTCTATACGAAAAATAATTTAGATTACGCAACACAAATTATTTTATAAAATATTATATTACTAGCCATTATGTCAACCTAAAACATCGAGAGTGTATACTCAAGCAGAAATAATAAATAAAACTAAACGCCAACAGAATAATATCTAAATAAAAGCTACCAGGCATAAAGGGCGTGCCCGCTTACATATAGCTATATATACTTATATGTAGCTGTAACTGGAAGTCATAAATGATAAACTAGGACCATCGAAGTAAACTAAATAAACAGTTAATTACTAATAACAATAACAGAACCATAATCAGCAAGACGACCAGTCACCACAAGCAGCACCCGTTCACGAGCTTAACGCAAAGATCAGCCATTACCCCCCTCGCCATATTTGAGGGAAGGAGGCAACCCGACCCCCGACGCTACCGCAAGCAGTGACATCTAAGGGAGCATGACGAACTTGCTGTCTGGTTGCTGGTTTTTCGTGTTTTGTTCTTTGCTTGCGTCATTTGTACCGCAAATAAACGTATTTTCTTTCTTTGCTTTCTTTTATTGAGAGCTGGTCATACTCACTCACTATACTTCCGTCGGAGGTGGGCATATCGCTGTCGTCGTGCGGCGCGGGCGCGGGCGAGTCGAACACGTCGTCGCTGCTGCCGCTACAGTTCAGCAGCTCACCTACGGACGCTTGCTGGACATCAACAAACATAAATTTACCGTAATCCGAGCTTAGTAGCTTAGTAAAACTTGGTTATTATGATCTGTAAAATAAATAATTAGGTTTGAAAACCTCAAGCCTTTACCTGCAAGCTGTCCTTGCTCTCGTGGCTGAGGTACGTGGACACCGTGTCCACGCTGTGCCGCCGGCCCGAGCGCGAGCTGCCGCACTCGGTGTCGGTGTGCGGCAACTCCTCCGCCAGTTCTTCCTTGAGCTTGCTTTCCACCACTACCGCAGTTTGCTTGTTGTTGTGACCTGATCAAATTTGATAATATTACAAACTGGTAACAATTAAATAGACATACATCTTTCCAAAGAAAAGAATGGGCTTCGGGAATTATAGTTTATTTTCGGAAATACGAACGCGCGCCTGTTGAGCTACTGAACCAAGAAAGTTCTTGGCTTGGCTACCATGTTTACAAAATTATTGATTATCTATGCAATTGCAAAAAACTGTGCAATACTTTTGAGTGGCAAATGACGAGACGTCCATTATTGCTGAACGATGGCCGTTTTGCGTGGATGTGACGCATATTTTCCCCCAAATTGTTATGTTCGTGTTTTGTTCTATCCTTGCGTCATGTGTACCGCAAATAAACGTATTTTCTTTCTTTCTTTTCTTTTCAATGATAGGTGCACTAGGTACTACAACTCAGAAGCGTTGGCTCTGTAGAAGGTTACTCTGTGGCGCGACGTGCGTTATTACTCGGAAACAAAAAGATTACCGAAGCGCATACTTTCCTTTGCGAAGCTGTTATTAAGTCCAGTTGAGTAAAGCTGGGCAAGATTATAATTTTGAATTGTACCTGCATTGTGACTTACTAAATATATTCAAGTTATGCAGTATCTGCCTAGCGAGCCCCGGCTTACGATCGCGCGGCGAAGCACTGCGGGCGCCTGGCCGCGGTACCGTGGCGTTCGACTGCGACTGGCCCTGCAGCGCCTGCAGCGACTGGACTGACTGCACTGACTGGACCGACTGCACGGAGTGCACGCTGGAGCCCGTGTGCTGCTGGGGGATGCGCGGTCGATGACCTACAGATTATGATAAGGTCAATGAAGGTTGGATTAATGGATTCGTCGCTTATTTATTTATTTATTAAAACTTTATTCACAGGTAAAAAAATACTGTACCTACAAAGGCGGACTTAATGCTTTGAGGCATTTTCTACCAGTCAACAGCAGTCGGTCAGTCAGTCGCTTAACTGTTGTAAAGTACACGAAAGCTAGAACTTACATGTCGCAACAGTTATTTCACAAAAACCTACATGGGCGCTTAAGAAACGTCAGAAGCTATGTACATGATTCCGATTGGTCGTTTCCTATGGAGAAGAGCCGGCAAGAAACTCCACGGCTACTCTTTTATAATGAAAATAATTATCTTTTACTCTGTATTATATAAATTCGATCACCTTTGTAATAATTGCATAGCACAGGTGTGAGTACTATGTACTAAAGAGCTACCATTTGCGGGGTAATGTCTTTAAATGATTTGAATTTACCCTGGCGGCTGTGAGTATGTCATACTCACTCAAAATTCAAAATTCAAAAGTCATTTCTTTAAACTAGGCTGAGAGTAAGCACTTTTCGAACGTCAAAGTTACATAAGACAGTCCTCCAAAACGCCCACCCTTCACCACTTCCTAGTGCTTTAGCTGGGAAGAAGAAGTGGCGCAACATACTCCCCAACAGTACAGCTGTCTGTTCAGTTAGAAAAAAAAAAAAACTATATAATAGTATGCAATTTAATTTACATTACGGAACATAAACATAATTTAAATTATCAATTAATAGCCACATGTCAGCACACGCCAATATACCAACCAAAAATGTCGAGAACAGTACTCAAGCAGAAAAAAAAAAAAAAAGACTACACGTAAACAATATCTAAATAAAAGCCTTCAGTCATAAAGGGCGTGCCCACTTACATATAGCTATATATAGCTGTAACTGGAAGTTATAAAAGATAAACTAGGACCATTGAGGTAAAACAAATAAACAGGTAATTACTAATAACAATAACAAAACCTTAATCAGCAAGACGACCAGTCACCACAAGCAGCACCCGTTCACGATCATAACGCAAAGATCAGCCATTACCCCCCTCGCCATATTTTAGGGAAGGAGGCAACCCGACCCCCGACGCTACCGAATGCGTCAAGATATCTAAGGGATATCTTGACGCATTCGGTAGCGTCGGGATCATGACGAACCTGCTGCCGGTTGTTCAGACAAAAAATAATATGATCAATTGTCGAGGTCGCTAGCTAAACCACTTATTGCAATACAACTCAAAAAAAAAACATTGTAATGAGTAGATTATGTCAACAATAAATAAAAATAAATTGACTTATAAAGCCAAATAAAATAAACAATTACCTAACGGGTGTAATAAGACCCTTTCTGAAGCCGAAAGCCACATATTCTACCCATTATTTGGATAATTTTTTTCCACACGAATTCCCAAGTGTTATTACTAAACTTTTCTCCAAACAAAAATTACATGAATTTTAGATTTTTCTTAACAAATAACGCATTTGAAGTTACAAAAACGCAATGAATATCAAACGCACACTACCATGTCAGGATCGCCTCTACGACAACAAGCGCACGAACGCTAACGAACGTTACGACGACCCGTGTTTGTAACAGCTGATCGGTTGTTTTCAGATTTTTTGCAGTTTATGATTTCAAAGACGTTGATTATGAGTTGCAGTCCGTTGTCTGTACCTAATGTCGAATAGCACGTCCTGGTAAAAACTAAAATCTTATCTTGAACTTTTTGCAGATTCAATTAAAAATGTTGACGAAGTTTGTCCTCCTCATTCGTGACATTTTTACAATTAAAGTGAACTACTAGTTGCTAACTACATTCAATGTACTGGCAAATAATGTTTTTTTTTATTATTATTACTGCTCACCTACCTAGCTATCAAAACCACCTTTTAGTTTGAGCTATTTATTTACTACTTACTTATTGCAAAAAAAGATACCAGGATATTAGCCCTTACTTATTATAAGTAATAATAATAGACATTTAAACCGCGTGAATTGTTCGGCCTCTGCCTCGAACCTTGCGGGCAGCGGGGCGGTGGCGACGACAGCGGCGCGGCACTGTCAGGATCTAATGCGTAAAATCAAATGGACCGGCCCTCGAACACAGCGGCGCGGGCGCGGGTGCGCTCCGTGCACTGCAGTCAAGTGGTGACCCCGCGTCTGCATTGCAGTGTTGTGTTGTTATAAATCGAGCGTTAGGAATAAATTTGAATCAAAAAGATATTGTCGCCGTTGTTCAGAAATTTCGTTCGCGAATAAAAACAACGACACAACCACGAACACAACACTACGCCGCTATAGCGCCGCGCCGCTGGTTTCGAGAACGGATCTGCATTGCCGGCGCCGCTCCCGCGCCGCCTCCATCGACGCCCCGCTGCAATTTGACGCATTTGGGATGCGTGCGTCCCAAGCGGCGGCGTAAGGCGGAGCTTTACCGGATTCATACCACTTTATTCACACGAAGCCATACTGCAAATAGGGTATTTTTTCATTGTAGATAAACGTTTATGCCCGGCAATAATTATTACCTACGTAACTGCAATTAAGTCTGGGAGACTTCTTGTAGTTTGTTTTCGTCATTTAGGTAGGTGGGTATGGGTACCTATCGGTGTTACACAGAATTGAAATAATTAGGTAACCCTAAGACGGTCCTCCTTAGATCCTAATAACACAATGATTTAGAATACCTAACGCACCGTACGCGCGCGCTTCGCATAGATCAAAGAAAGCCGCCGCGCGCCGCTTCTAGCTAGCCGCCGCGCGTCCCCTCCGTCAAAACGCAAAGAAATTTAGCAAGTTTTTTAGTATTGTTACTATATTCGTTCGGTTTCTTACGTTATCGAATGCGCTTGTGTTGTTTTTCCGAAAAACATTACGTGTAGTATAGATACTTTGACTGCGTACTCGCTGACACACAAAGTGTCTTGTGTTGTGTGATTTGAGTAGGGTCATTGCGCCGGTTTCACGACCACCTCCGGTAACCGACCACTTGCCTGACTAGGTTTCTTTAATTAAGGATAATAACCTTTCTTTAGGACATACAAATAAATAGTATGTCTTAAATATTATTTGAATAGTTACTTAATAAGAATTTACTAAATTTTATACCGACCGCTTGACCCAAAACAAAGAAAAATGACGTTCAATTCACGTGTTGACTCAGTGGTGTGTGAACATGCTGCGCAAGAGCAAAAAATTAGCAAGGCGCGCGGCGTTCGAAGGTAAGTTTTGTTACTTATTTTAAGTTTTTTACTCAAATTAGAAACGTGGGTAAGTACTTCAATTATGTAGTTATTTCAATTGTTTAATTGCATTTAAGTAAATTTTTACCTTATATTAAACTAAAACCCAGTGGTCGGTTACTGAAATGCATATTTTAATAATACGTTAGAAAGCGACCAGGTGGTCGTATTCTGACTCGCACAGTTTAATTTTGTTTTGCTTATGTATATGTTTTATTTATGGTTACACAATTTAGGGTCTTGGTGTTGTAAAAGCCTAAACATGCAATTCTTCAGTAAACGACCACGTTTTTTTGATAAAACTTATTTAATTCACCCACAAATATTGGTCATAAAAGGTGGTCGCTAAGTGATACAGTTAGAAAATTACGATGCTATTTTGCGACCACCAAGATTTAGTACGAAAAGAACGATGGCCGCAAACTAAAGTTTAGCTTAAGTATGTTCAGTACCTATTCGAGCAAATGTGATTATTTGATTTAGCATAAGTACTTTTTTTTTTCAAGATGACGCCCTTGGTAGCAAGTCTCTAAGAGGAAGAAAAATACTTGGAGCATTGGTAAACAGTTTCGGGGATATCATATCATTTTTTTTTTTCGGGGGTAGGTGTAAAAAAAGTTAACACGCAACTTCGTATATCTATTTTAATTAAAATTATTATTAAGTATTTTAACTTGCTTTCGAGTTATATTTTTGTTGCACAAGCTACTGAATAAGCAGCACTTACATTGGTGAAACATTCCATGTAACAAAAGCACTTAAACTACACCACCTGCCAGCTTCTCACTAGTACTAGTCACTTGATTTAAACACTTCACCATGTCATCGCAACTGGATGATATCCAATTGGCCCAGAGGAACCTCGAGGAGTGCTTCCTTAAGAAGATGGGTGAGCTTGAGGCACAGATCCAATGTGCTGGACCCGCAAAGGACACCGTGGCAAAGATTGCTGAAGAGTTCCGGTCATTTCGTGAGCTTATGTTCGGTGTGCTGGGACTTCTTAGGAAGCAGATCTTGGAGTGTTCAAGAGCGGTTGATGGATTGGAGACAAGATCTCGTCGGAAAGCTCTCATTTTCACCGGGTTTGCTGAAGCTGACAAAGAGGATTGCAAGGCTCTCATTTTAGACGTTCTGAAGAACAAACTGGCACTGCCTGACATCACTGCATCTTCCATCAAAGTGTGTCACAGACTTGGAACGTCAAGCAAGGGACCAACAATTAGCAGACCTATATTGGTAAGGTTCTCCAATGTTGATATGAAATCCTCTGTTTGGAAAGCAAAGGCAGCACTGAAGGGCTCCCCGGTCACAGTCAAGGAGTTCTTGACTAGGTCCAGGCAAACTGTGTTCAGCAGGGCGCGCCTGCACTTCGGGATGCCGGCGTGCTGGACTCAGGACGGGGTTATTGTCATCAGATCCCCCGATGGAACACGGCATAAAATTTGTTCTATGGAGGAACTCAATCCCTTATTGGCGAAGTACCCTAAGAAGACCGGAGAATCTTCTTCTGTTGGAACTGGAGGCAAGCCTGATGGTGGAGTGCGTAAATAATTGTATTTTATTTTTGTATTACATATCTTATTTTAGTCTCTTTTTGTGCTTGGGACGTCAGTTCACGTAAATATTATTGTTATCGTACACGTCTACCTGCTTACTATTTCTTATTTTCACCTCAAAACTATTTAAATCACATTCTGTTTGTAATTATTTGTCGTTTTGCTTGTGTTTGTAAAATAGTGTTTCGTCATTAGTTGTCACTGTCACCTGTCAATCTTTTGACGTACCATTTTCTTTGTTACACGTTTCGTAAATTACGTTCCGTTTGCTAATGTAACTTTGTCATGTATCATTTTGTTTGCGTTTTTCATAATATTTTGTGTTTATGTTTGTGATGCTGTTACCTCTTCCTGCTTTGAATTAATTGTTTTTTAATACTTCTAATGTACAGTACTACAGGGATCTTTTGGCGCCTTGATGATTTGTGAAAATAAGATGCATTAGTTCCGATTTTGGCCACGTGCCAAAAGATCCATGTATAACTACACTGGTGCTGCTGGTGGGTGGTGCATAGATAGTGGTGTTGCACCTAAAGCGAAAGCAATCTTAGCTATAGTTTATTTGCATATTTATCAGTTATTTATATTTATATTATTTTTATTTTATGTTATCTGATGATGATTCTTTTTACTCTGCCATTGATTCCTCTAGCTCATCCGCTAATGCAAGTTTTAGCTCCTTGACTGACACCCTTGGTGACTTTGTGCGTCGGAACTTCAGTCAACAGAAAGGTCATTTGTTTAATGTCTGTCATATAAATGCGCAAAGTGTACCAAGTCACTACAGTGATCTGTTGGACACCTTTACCGACGCCAATGCCCATGCCGTTCTGGTTTCTGAGAGTTGGCTCAAACCTCAGCTTCTCTCCACCAACTACTCTCTCCCAGGTTTCACTCTTATCCGAAATGATAGAATCGGAAAGGGAGGGGGTGGTGTAGCTATCTATCTTCGTAGCGATTTCACATTCAAAATCATTACCTCATCCCCCGCACAATATCATGCTTCCGCCGAATACCTCTTTTTGGAGGTCTACGTCAAAGGCGTTAAGACCCTTCTTGGTGTTGTTTATTGTCCACCCGCCGTTGACTATTTTTCTGAACTTGAATTGGCGCTGGAATCCGTAGGATCAGAGTATGCACATTGCGTCATCATGGGCGATTTCAACACTGACCTTGCTCACCACAACCCCCGATCCCGTAAACTCCTTCACATCACTGAGTCCGTTAGTCTCCATATACTTTCACTGCAACCTACCCATTTCAATATTTCAGGTGATGATACTTGGCTCGACTTAATCCTTACATCCACTCCCTCTCTTGTTTCCTCTCATGGTCAGTGTCCCGCTCCTGGATTTTCCCATCATGACCTCATTTTCCTCTCGTATGTCCTAAAACCGCCTAAACCTGTCCCAAAAGTACTGCACATGCGATGTTTTGCACGCATGGACGTTGAGAAGCTTCGTCAGGATGCGTCAGACTTCAGTTGGGAACACCTGGCAGCGGCGACAACTGTAGACGAAAAACTGCGTATTTTCGATCGGACGATGCTTGCTCTCTACGATAAACACGCTCCTGTTAAGTCGATTAAACTTCGGCGTCCCCCTGCTCCTTGGATGACGACAGGAGTTCGAATGGCTATGAGGCGCAGAGATCGGGCCTTTCGTAAATTTAAAAGGGATCGTAGTGAGGAAAACCGGAACTTTTACAAAGCTTCTAGGAATCGGTGTAATCAGATGATACGCAACGCTAAACGCCGCCATATTCTCGAGAATATATCTTCTTCTTCACCTGCTGATATCTGGAAGTTCCTTGGCACTCTCGGTATTGGCAGACCACGTCATGTGGATTTTCCTAAAACAATTGGCCTTAATGATATCAACCGTCACTTCACAACCACTTGTCATTTGGATTCCCAGATGTTATCTCAGACGGTTGATTACATTACTGGCCTACCCAGTCCCATCATAGAACCATTTCACTTCTCTCCGGTCACCTCAGCCGAAATTAAAACGATCATCTTGTCCATCAAATCCAAGGCTATGGGCCATGACGGCATCAGTCGTAGTATGATCGTTTGGATCCTTGATATCCTTCTACCTCCGATTACCCATATCATCAACTTTTCTCTTGATTCCGGACAATTCCCATCCCTGTGGCGTATGGCCTATGTACGTCCACTCCCAAAAATTTCAAATCCCTCTCTACCCAGTCACTTTCGACCCATTTCCATTCTCCCATTCCTGTCTAAAGTGCTCGAAGCCTGCGTACACAAGCAGTTTACAAGGTTTGTTCACCGGAACAACCTTGTTAGCTCTTTTCAGTCTGGCTTCAGGCCCGGGCACAGTACAGCCTCCGCTCTCCTTAAAGTGACTGGTGACGTTAGAGAAGCGATGGAGGATATTAAGGTTACCGTTTTGGTATTAATTGATTTCTCCAATGCCTTTAACGCTGTCAGTCACGATATTCTCCTTTCTATCCTCTCTCATCTTATGGTTTCGCCCGAGGCTCTCGAGTGGTTCTCTTCTTATCTTCGGGGACGTCAGCAGTCGGTTCGCGTTGATGAGCGCTCGTCGAGTTGGCGTGACCTGGATGCTGGTGTTCCGCAAGGCGGTATTCTCTCTCCATTGTTATTTTCCATCTTCATTAATTTTATAACTCATTGTCTTCGGTGTTCGTATCATCTTTATGCCGATGATCTTCAATTATATACAGCTGGGCGGGTTGAAGATTTGTCGGAAGCTATAGCTGATGTAAACAGAGATCTAGATGCCATCAAAACGTGGTCTGATAGTTTTGGGGTGTCAGTAAACCCCTCAAAGTGTCAGGCCATTGTAATTGGGAGCTCACGCATGATTGGTAGGGTGACGCTTAGCTCTCTTCCTCCTCTTATTTTCAATGGTAACATCATACCCTTTACCTCTACTGTGAAAGATCTCGGTTTGCATCTTGACTTGACGCTTGGCTGGCAACGCCAGGTCTCTAGTGTTAGTCAAAGGGTCAACGGTACTCTGCGATCTCTGTATCGTCTGAGAAACTTTTTACCTGCTAAGACGAAAACTATGCTTGTGCAGACTTTGATTTTCCCTATAATCGACTATGGTGACGTATGCTACTTTGACCTGAATTCAGTTTTGCTGGATAAGCTCGACAGACTGCTCAACAATTGTATCCGGTTCATATTCAACCTCAGGAAATATGATCATGTGTCAAGCTATAGGTCTGAGCTCAAATGGATGTCCATTCGCCAAAGAAGGAGTTTGCGCGCTTTGACCACGCTTTTCTCCCTTCTTAACTCTCCCACTCCTCCTTCTTATCTCATGTCTCACTTCCAATATCTATGTTCGTCACACACTAAGAATCTGCGTTCTTCTAACAATCTTCTCTTACTTTGTCCTTCTCATACTTCTGACTTTGTTCATTCTTCCTTTCATATTCAGTCCATTCTTCTATGGAATGCGCTTCCTCTTGATATCAGGACGGCGACCAGTCGGTATGCATTTAAGCGGAAACTACAGAGTTTTTTATCAAAATAAATAGAGTAGAGTCATCTCAACACCTCTCCCTTGAATTTGTATAATGTATATATATAATATAGGTATATATTTTATTAAATATGTATGTATGTGTGTGTAATATAATTATTTATAATGATATATTTTAATAAAAAATGATTTTTCTTTGTTCCTCTCAAACAGAGCACCTGCCATCTAATCTCTTCACTACCCTTGGTTGACTGGTAGAGAATGCCTAAGGCATTAAGTCCGCCTTTGTACTTTTATAAGTGTGAAAAGTTTAAATAAATAAATAAATAAATATCCCCCTGTCTCGCTCCTCTGAGCAGTTGGATGGAGCTCGTTTTCTCATCCTGGTTCTGGACAGTCATCGTGGCAGCGTTATACGAGCATCTCAACACTTCGATATGGCGCTAGTCAATTCGACGTCGTCGCAGAGAGGCCAGAACTGCCCATAATTCAATGGAGTCGAATGCTTTATCGTAGTCTACAAATGCCAAACACAGCGGCTGGTTGTACTCCTCGGTCTTTGCAGTACTTTTTCAGTACAATTTGCCGAACAGTATGGATGTGGTCAACGGAACTAAAGCCTTTTCGAAATCCGGCTTGTTCTGGTGGCTGGGACTCGTCAAGTCTCCTGGCGAGATGGTCCGTGACGATTCTCGAGAACAGCTTGTATTCGTGGCTCAGAAGTGAAATGGGTATGTAGTTAGTTAAGCAAGGTTTTGTCACCTTTTTTGAAGAACAGAACCATCGCACCTCTGCTCCACGCCCCGGGCGTTATACCCTCATGGATGACGGAGTTAAAGAGACTCGCTAGCTCTCATGACTGGAACTCCACCAGCTTAACCGTTGCCAAGTGCGGATTGCCAACTAAGAAGCAGGAGCTTCTGGATACGGTCTTTTTTTTTTCGAAAACCATGTATCAAAGAATCACTTCAAGAAAGATCGTCCAGCATAAATTGGTGTGGAACAGGATAAAGTGGCTACTCTATGCTGGAACTAACTGGATAAGTTTTTAGCTTCAAAGGGATATCGAAATTTGTACCACGTTAAATCGCGCAACGAAATAGATTTATTTATTTGATTATTTTAATAAAAAACGTTAAATCAGATGATTAAATACTATTTTTGTTGATGATTATTAGATATTTAAATAATAGGTTTAAAAAAAAAAATCAAAACATTGTTTAATATAGTTTATTTACATTTAACTAAAGTATGTAGGTACCATTTTGTTCGATAACTTTTTGCCATCTTGTAGGTAGGGACATGATCCCATTGCTATAGAAATTTTGGGACTTTTGATCAAAATACCGAGACAAGTGGTTTTGGCAGTCCTCTCGTGATGTTAACCTGACACTGCCTAAGGAATTCTGAAGAGACCGAAACAGGTGTAAATCTGAAGGTGCAAGGTCAGGACTATACGGCGGATGCATTAACACCTCCCAGCCAAACTCTCTTAATTTTTGCTGAGTGGCTAAAGATGTGTGAGGTCTAGCGTTATCATGATAAAAAACCACACCCGTTCTGTTGATTGATTCCGGCCGCTTTCTCTCAACTTCTTGCTTTAATCTCATCCATTGTTCGCAGTAGAGTTCAGAATCGATGGTCCTGCCTGGTGGTAACAGCTCATAATTAATAATGCCCTTCCAATCCCTCCACACACACACAGCATCACCTTGTTGCGAGTTAACCTGGGTTTCGCCACAGTCTGTGAAGCCTGACCGGCCTTTGACCACGACCTTTTTCGCACGTTTTTATCGTACGTGATCTACTTTTCATCACCAGTTATCAGCTTCTTCAAAAATGGTTCGGTTTCATTACGTCGTAATAAAGAATCACAAATTAGTACACGGTTCATTAGGTTTCTTTCAGTGAGCTCGTGAGGTACCCAAATATCGAGCTTTTTTGTGTACCCAGTTTTTTTCAAATGCGACAAAACTGTTTTGTGGTCAATTCCCAGTTCTTCAGCTACGTCGTAACTACTGATCCGATCTTGCTCCACTTTTTCAAAAATGGCATCCATTTTATCCGTAATAGGGCGACTAGAGCGACGTGCATCTTTGACATCAAAATTTCCGGATTGAAAACGCTTAAACCAAATTTGTGCTACTCTCACAGACACTGCACTAGGTCCATAAACATCGCAAATTTTTTTCGCCGCTTTCGTTGCATTTTTACCTTTTTTGTAGTAAAATTTTAAAATGTATCGAATTTCTTCATTAGATCACTCATCTTGACGGTACGAAAAACAAATGAAAATCACACATTTTCTTAATTTGAATTTGGAATTATGTTCTTTAAAATTTATACTTTCAATGATACCAAAACCAGCCAGATACAAATAGTATAGCCAAAGAGATTTTATTACAAGTTCATACATACTATAATGCGAAAAGACTTTTTTCCCAACCTAATATGTTTGATTTAAAGTGAACAATAAATAATATTTTTAAGTTTAAGGTTTTATTACTTTATTTTTATGTTTTTAACAGTGGTCGTAATCTAGCGTACTAGTGGTCGACAACTGAACAAAGTGGCAGTTATCTAGCATTTCGGCTATTTTTGCACATTTTCCATAATTTTTCATAATTTATGAATGGAAGCGTGATATTTTATATTTTATTTCACAACTAGACTATATTTAGAACCAATTTACATAGTCGGCAACTATTTTGCGTGTAAATGGCGTATATTTTGATTCGTTCAAAGTTAGCAACTCAACTAACTGGTCGCCAACCGGCGCAATCACCCTACTTACCCGAGTTTTTTTGTTAGTGGTTTTGTGTTGTGTTTTAGTTGCTAAGATGCCGTTTCATGATTATTCTGCGCGCGAGTATGTTAACATGGTGTACTGCTACGGTATGTCCCGTGGAAATGCTGCCGCAGCCCTATGACTTTACGATTCTGAATATCCTACCGCGTTTCAGCCCTCTGATTCGCGTCTTTTCACTCGGGCAGTGCAACGGTTGTTGGACAACCAGCCGATCGTGCCAGTTTCACAGGGAGGCGGCAGGCAAATTAGACCAGTGGCAGAAATTGCCATCCTATCCGTGATGCGGGAAAACCCACGTTTGGGAGTTCGTACAGCGGCTAAAGTATTGCGGAGACGGCATGGCCATCGCGGTAGGTACGTGGTCTCTCATTCCACTGTGCACAGTTTTAAAACGGGATAGGCAACGGCCTTACAAAATTCATCGCGTGCAAGCGCTCGTGCCGGGCGACACAACACGCCGTATGGCGTACTGCAGGTGGCTGCTAAGGCAGGACCGAGGATTTGTGAACAACATTATTTTCACGGACGAAAGTACCTTCACAAATAATGGCATGTGGAACCGCCGAAATTCACACTATTGGTGCTCTGTGAACCCCAATCAAACCCAGGAAACGGGCTGTCAACACGGTGGAACCATAATGTGTGGGCAGGCATTGTGGAAAACCAGATCCTGGGGCCCGTTGTCTTGCCTCCCAGAATGACCGGACCTACTTACCTCGACCTCATTAATGGTTACCTGACCGACACGTTGGAAGACATGCCAATGCTCCAGCGGCGAGTTGTGGTACCAGCATGACGGCGCGCCGCCACATACCTATCGTGAGACCGGTTCGCGAGCAGCTGACGCAGCTGTTCGGCGACCATTGGATTGGGCGGTATGGGCCCCACGCATGGCCTGCACGATCACCAGATTTAACCCCTCTGGATTTCTTTTTGTGGGGCTATGTCAAGGATAGGGTGTTTGACCGTCCCTGCGAGACCGCTGCGGAGATGCGTCAGAAAATCATTAATGTTTTTGATGAACTCAAGCAGCTATCAGAGCGAGAAGGAATCCTGGAGCGGGTTCATGAAAATACGCTGACTAGGGCGCGCGTCTGTCTTCGCGAGGGGGGTCGGCAGTTTGAACCACAGCTCGTGAGTGTCGAGAGGCCACCGATGTTAGATGATGACAGCGATGGACAGTAGGTAAGTACCTACACAGGCTATCTAAAAACTAGTGTTTTTATGAGTAAGAAAATCGTGCCTGTCAGTAGATACTTAGTTGTAGGTACAATCTCGGAAACATTTAATTCATTTCGTTCATACCCGCGATTACCCGACAAGTATCTACGATACGACGCGTGCCGCGTATAGCGAAGGGGCGGGGCTTAACTCACACATCAACACGGCGCCGCCGCCGTCTGCCTGGGTTCGCGATACATTCCGCGCAATAAAAAATAGCTTTTTTTTAATAAGTACAAATAAAATTCAGTTCCCAGCAATAATTTTAGCGCAAAGCTACTTCGTTTGATGTACAGTATGCATAGTCGACGGCTTTGTGATGTGTCTTTTTACACCCTGTATATAAACTCATATAACCTGTCAGTAGGTAAGCTAATTCTGGAGAATGAACATAAACATTGTCTTGAGTTAATCACAGCGACCAACTATTCTTATCATTTGAGTAGTTGTTGATAGAACAAAGGTTGCCTTTGAACAAAGGTTGGATTTTACTTTAGTTTTAAACACATTAAAAGGCAAATCTAGCAAAGAAGAAGTTAGCTTGTTGTAAAAGGTTATACCAAGCCCAACAAATGAGTTATGAACCTTATGAAGCCAGTGAAAGGGAGCTCGTAGTTTGTCCTTATTTCTAGTGTTAACATTGTGAATATCACTGATTTTAGTGTGCAAGTGTATATTTTTCCTAATATATAAGATGTTGGCGAAGATGATTTGTGATGCCACTGTGAAGAATACCAATATCTTTGAAAAAACTCTCAGAGAAACTCTGGCACCTAGCTGTTAAATTGCTCGAACAGCTCGTTTTTGAAGGACAAATATATTTTGAATATCAGCAGCTTTGCCCCACAGCAGACCGTACAGTAGGACATAACGCTATGAAAATAACTAAAATAGACTAACCGAGCTGTATCAATGTCAGTGTATTGTCTTACTTTCCTGACGGAGTAGGCGGCCGATCTGAGCCAACCCGCTAGGCTAGATATATGTTGGCCCCACTGAAGTTTGGCATCTACTGTTATGCCCAGAAAAACTGCCGAGTTTACAGTCTCAATCACCTCTTTATCTAAGACGATGTTGGGTCCTAGATTTCTAACATTTGGAAGGGCAAACTTTACACATTTCGTTTTCTTGGCATTGAGAACTAATTTATTTGTCGTAAACCAATCCGTAACCATTGAGAGTGCACTGTTTACATCGTCAAAATTTTGTATATTTCTGTCTACTTTAATAATAAGAGAAGTATCATCTATAAACAGTTCAACTTCACAGATACCCCATAGAATGGTAAGTCAATGATATACAATAAGAACAAGAATGGACCCAGTATTGAGCCTTGAGGTACACCTAAATGAATTGGTAGCTCGGAAGATTTCACGTTAACATCTACACATTGGGATCTATTATGTAAATAAGAATTTATAACGATGAGGGCTTTGTTTTGCACACCGTAATGACGCAGTATACGCAAAAGCGTGCCATGGTACTCATGGTGCACGCAGGCTTTGGACTTTGGAGAGATCACAGAAAACCCCAATAGCATTTTGCGAGTTCCTCTCCCATGCGTTAAATTTCATGAAGCTTTTAACTCAGATGTCTTGCTGATGGTGGTGCATGTGTTGGATCATGTAGCTAACTTCAAAATGGTTGAGCTGAATTTTATTGTGCTGATCCATGCGTTATGTTCGTGAACGGGCGCCGTTAGTTGGGACTGGTCATCTCTTAGTTGCCATGGCTTATTTTAATTTTAGAATGATTCTTTGTTTTAATCTTTTTATGACAGACGCTTTTAACATGCACGTCTTTCTACATTGTTCTCACATGTGTAATTTCAACATGAATGATGTAACCAATATTTTGTAACAATTTTTTTATTTAAAAGGGTGTCCTGTTCGAGTTTCTTGTCCATTCTTCTCCATAGTTACCTACTATGCTTTGGAATGGGCAACTAGCTTCATATTTCTGACTGACCGACTCCTTGACAGTTCAAAAGTGCCTGTAAATTGTTTAATTTAAAATAAATGCTTTGAGTTTGAGCTAACGGAAATACTCACCTGTCCAACATAAAAAAACTGGGTATCACCAGTGTCTTCTGCATTACAATATAGTTTATAATAATAATTATACCTACAATTTTTTAAACGGAATACCTTCTAGTGATGCCCGCTCCGGTGGCGGCGGCGGTAGCTGGTGCGGTGCGGCGGGAGGCGAGGGCCGCGTGAGCTGGTAGGGCGAGTGCGGCGCGTGCGGCGCGGCCGGCGGCGAGGGCCGCGTGAGTGGGTAGGGCGGGTGGGGCGCGTGCGGCGCGGCCGGCGGCGAGGGCCGCGTGAGTGGGTAGGGCGGGTGGGGCGCGTGCGGCGCGGCCGGCGGCGAGGGCCGCGTGAGTGGGTAGGGCGGGTGTGGCGCGCGCCGCAGCAACGCCACGTCGCCCGCACCCGCACCGCGCGCCGTCATTCGCGGCACGGACGCCACCCAGCCCTCGAACGTCACCGTCTCACCGCCGCCCGACCACGACTCTTCCAGCAGGCATTGTACCTGCATAACACGTAAGCGTAAGAGTCGTTTACACAATGAGTTTCCGACCTCGAATGAGCGGTTTCGGAAAAAAAAACTGTTTTTGTTAATTAAATTTCAATACCTCGATGGGCAGCGGTTCATAGTTGAGCTCTCCCCCGAGCGGCGGCGACACGAAGCGCGCCCACTCCCAGCGTATGCCGCGCCCTGCAGGTGACGTCACGCTGTAGCATGCTCGACGCACGCAGCACTCCACATTGCCGCCCTCTAGCGGAGTAATACAAAACCAAGCTAGACATGGATGGTAATGAATGTGATGGGCTGCTTGCAAAGGGAAAAGGCAACCTGTCAAATACATACAGTAAATATATATTCACTATTTCACCATGTTTAATATGATCTGAATCAAACTATACTATCACAAATTTTAGAATTAATTTGCAGTTTTAATTTAGTTTTCTTTTAGTATCAAAAACAACTTACTCCTAGTTTCTATGACATATTGACAAAAGAAGTCTGCCACAATCAGTTCATAATGAACCAATATTAAGTTTGTGGTGTTATTGGCAGTCAGCAGCTTTCTAATTACGCAACATATTTTCGTAAACGATAAAGACAAATCTGTTTCATTTTGACAGTTCAACAACATTCATTACGTTATTTACGTTGCTCTGCAGTTTTTTTTTTCGAACTCACGGAGCAATGGATTAGCAATCTGTTTCAAAACGATTCAGATTCGGATTGATTTTGCATTACGTAATTAGGGTACTCGTCTAATAATTTAACTACAACATACCTGAAGTGTCTAAACACTGTGTTAGTGTCCTAAGGTTCACATAATGTCCTCTCAGAGCTGGGTCAGCATCCGCAAGCACTACTCTTGTCAGTTTCTTAGCATGTGCTCGCTCCAGGGTCCGCGTGACGCCTGGAGTGTGTGGCAACCACTGTCCATTACATTGCCACTCCCACACCACCACACAGTGAACCGAAGACATCACAAATTACATTTGAACTGTAAAAGAATGTTTTGATAAAATAATTTTGAAGTTTATCTAATAAACATATTTTAAGGTAGAATTCTATCACAAAATTCGTAATACAACATAATTCACAATCAAACATTAGATAAGTACCACACAACTAAGTTAATTTAATAGATTTTTCAAGATTTTATACAACATTGTTGATGTAATGGGTAGTGAAGAAAAAGTGAACTGCAGGAAGCTATAAATTAGGACAACAATGGTCAGTCTTTTGTTTGAAAGATCCATCTCTTCTAGTCTGTTATTGGTAGTTTCACATCAAATATGTAACTATAGTAGCCCACTTTTATAATAACACGAGATTCCACATTATGTAAATATTGAACTATCACGATGACACATTATAACGTTACCTTCGTGTAATTAGTTTGTGTTTGTATCCAATAGTTTAACAGAATGTTTACTCCCTTTATGAAGGTTTACTCACAGTTTTGGACTAATGTGTCGAAGGAATCAACTCATAAGGCTCCACTTTTTCACGTCAATAATGACGAAATCAACCGTTTTCACGAAATAATCTAAATTATCCGTATGACACCGACCGCCGCTTGATATTTATGTACAAGTTTACATCTTCGTATAGATTAACTATAAACAAGGACCACTTGCTATGCTACTGGTCATAAACGTTCCATTGGAGGAAATAACTCTTGCATTATCGTAAAACGCTCATATCTTTTCACGCACTTGTTCTAGAAACGAGACGTGAAGAGACGCCTTTTCACGAAGATATTCGACGGAATGTAATAATTGTTTTCGAAACAAATAACTAACGAAATTAATAAAATAAATTAACAATGATTGACAGCTAGGTTGCGTTCTAAAATAATCACACACTGACCACAGATTATATAGAGAACTACCGACACTGACTGAATCGTCAAATCGTCTTAAACCATTGACTTATTTATAAACACAGACTACATAAGGATGGTAATAAAAACAGAAAAATTATAATAGCTTGGTAACCACCGCAACGACATCTAATAATCGTTGATGGATTTAAAATTGTTTTTACTAATGAGTGCTTGTGAACAGTAAAGCAATTATTCTAAATATATCCAGAAACATAACATTATTTTCTAATATTAAAATTTGCTCAAATACGGAACAAAATTGTGAAGTCGCATCATAGATTAAACAACCCTTAGTCGCTACAGTTATTGTTCTGAGGTCGCTACCCACAAAATATAGATCATATTTTATTAGTACCTACTCATCTACCTAGCCCTTTCCTAAACTATATTGGAGTCAGCTTCCAGATTGCAGCTGAATGCCATATTTACATGGAGCGACTGCGTATCTGACCTCTACCTACATCCCAGTTACTGGGTAATACGATACCCCTTTGGTAAGACTGTTTGTCAAAGTTTCGGACTTCTGACGACACGACGACCTGTAACGACTCAAAGATCCACGAATAACAACCGGGACCAACGTGCTTTCCGAGGCACGGAGTAGTCTTGGTATGTACGGAAGGTCACCCATCCACGGACCAACCGAAAATAAATAATACACACAAAAGTGTCGGTTTGTAATGTCAAATAAGCTTTTTATTTTCAGGAAAGTTTAAACAGTACATTTAACAAAAATCAATTTTTATCATTTTTGTCTGATTTCTGTCTGTCTGTTTATTCCAACTAATCGCTGAAACGGCTGGACACACTGATGTTATAAGCCTACTTTTATTTTAGAAAAAGAATTAGGGTCCACGTGGGCGAAACAACGGTCAGCAGCAGCTAGTTCTCATTAAGACTTGAAAAGAACAATAAATACCTCCAAAACAAGCCATTTTGAACCCCAAGTTAACGAGATCAAAAATGTTGCAAATTGGCTCTCTTATCACCCATTTCAAGGAATGGACCGACCTATATTAGCAATCAGTATAAAGGGTGTTTGGTGCATCGTGTGCCAAATTGAAATGATCGACTGAAGGGGTCATCCGCTAGCCTTTCAGACCCCTTAACACCCCTCATGCTCTGTGGATTTTTTTTATCGTCTTTTTATTGATTTCCAAAAAAAAAGACCCAAATTTTACATTCAAATACAGATTTTAAAAAAAATATAAGGCGTAGACTCCTAATTTTAATTTTATTTCGATGTGTATTGTTTAAGAATACTTTTAAATACAAAATTAGTGATATTAGTCACCTAGTTTTTTATTAATTCACCCGCAAAGGTAAAACTTAAATTAAAGCTGTACATGTTACAGCTATTTATAAGGCTACAAAAAAAAAAACAAAAGCGACCGGGATCTTCCAACTCCCTCATTAATTCTCCAGTCTATCCTCTTTCTAATAATGTGCCACATGCCATAACAGTATTTTAACAACTTTGTGAATTCGCTACAATTGTGAATCAAGTCACATAAAACTACATTCCAAATTCTAATGAAAAAATATTTATTGCGGAACTGTTACTTGAGAAAGGGGTAAAATTTGTTTTCTCACTCTTTCACAGTAAAATCTATCTTCTATCTCTTTCTTGCATACCTTAAATCGGTTTGAACAAATCGCGCCGCCCGACCCGCCATTTTTTTAGTCGAGACATCACTGCATCTGCTACCTAACGTGTGTGCTAGTTCACCATACTCCGCGATTCATTTATTACTTTGTTATCGTTGAGTTTTGTTGGTTCTTGTTACATTTGTTAAATTTTTGTTGTTATTGTTAAACTTTGAGTTTTTTGTTATTGCAATGGCGACATTCACTAACGAAGAATATGCGGAATTGCGGACATCATGATGGCTTACGGAGCCGCTAATGGCGTCGCTCGTGCAGCGCAACTACTTTACCAGGAACGCTTTCCTGGTATACGATTACCTGGCTGCAGAGTCTTCCAAGACACATACCGACGCATACGCGAGACTGGCAGTGTTACTTTTAATGAACCAAGGGGCCATATTGTGCGACATAATGTTGAAGTAGACGAGAGAATACTGGCACTATTTGAGGAAGACCCTACAAGAAGCATTAGAAATGTGGCATCACATCTTGATATTTCAATAAGGAAAGTGTGGAAAGTACTTCGTCAAAACAAAAAGCATCCATTCCACTACACTCCGGTGCAAGGTACGTAATTTTAAACTAACTTTAAACCCGTGGAAGCTTTGTTTGACCTTGCCTTTGTTTAGCAGGTAATGGGTATGGTATGGCGTCACTTCCAGGTAGTGAATCTATTAGCACGAACAGCGGGTCCTTTCTTGTGCAATTACTTATTGCCCAAGAGAAATTTAAAAGAGTTTTTTGTTTGTTGCAGGTCTTGAGGGTGGCGACTTTGAGAGACGAGTGGCTTTTTGTCGGTTTCTTTTACACACGGATGTGGATGATCCTGATTTTTTAAAAAGAATACTGTGGACGGATGAATCCAAATTTACCAAGGATGGGATCCTCAATTTACACAATTTGCACCACTGGACAACGAAAACGCAAAACCCACGTGTTAAAAGACAGAAATCTCAAAGAAGGTTTAGTGTAAACGTTTGGGCAGGAGTGATTGGGAATCAGGTAATTGGACCGCATTACCTGCCCGATAATCTCAATGGCGAAGACTACCTGGAATTCCTACAAAATGACCTGCCCGAATTAGTGACCGATGTGCCCGTATTTAATGAACGTGTGCCCATTGTATTTCAAAATGACGGCTGTCCCGCGCATTGGCGATTGACTGTGAGGGAATATCTCGACAATGTGTTCCCCAATGCATGGATTGGACGCGATGGCCCTATTCCATGGCCGCCACGTTGTTCCCCAGATCTAACTCCGTTATACTTTTATGTCTGGGGATGTGCCAAAGAGTTGGTATATGCCACGGAGGTTCCAACTAGGAAGGTATTAGTCCAACGCATAGAAGCGGCATTCAATACTATTAAGGAGTAAATACGACTTCGTACAACAACTGTTGAAATACGAAACAGGTGTCGGGCCTGCATTCGCAACAGAGGCCAACAATTTGAGCAAGATTTGTAACAATGATTAAATAAATGGTAAAAATGCAATTTTGTTTTTTTAGTTCAAGTAAATCCCACGAAAGATACAGATATGAGACACGAATTTACCTAACCATAAGAATGAGATAGCAGATTTATAGGTTTGACAGGTATCATTTAAGAGATTTTTTTTAAAATCATAATTTTGAATATTAGCCTTAGGTGACTCGATTCGTGCGGATGCGGGGTGAACCGGTGGTGGACATCTCGTTCGCCAGCCCCGCTCTGTCGCCGCGTGTCATTGACTGGCGCGTCATGGAGGGGGTGGAGACCTATTCCGATCACCGGTACATCCAGTTTGACGTCTCCGCCCAGACCTCGAGCGCGCCGGTCCGACAGGCCCCGAGTGGTCCGCGGTGGGCGCTGAAGCAGCTGGACCGGGAGCTCCTCCTGGAAGCCTCGATCGTGCAGGCCTGGGTGTCATCACCGGACAGGCCTGCCGACATCGATGACGAGGCGGAGTGGTTCCGGGAGGCCATGTCCGAGATATGTGACGTGGCAATGCCCCGGGTCCGGCCCGGACGTGCTTCGCGCCAGGTGTACTGGTGGTCGCGACAGCTGACGACACTGCGCAATGCGTGCGTTGCTGCGCGACGCCGGTACACCAGGCACCGCAGGCTCCGTATTCGACCTCCGGATACGGAAGCCATTCAGGCGGAGCTATACGAGGGGTACAGAGCGGCGAAGACCGCCCTCCAAGCGGAGATTCCTCGCGGACTCCTCGGGTCTCTGTTCAGAGTCTCGCGGGCCAGGGCACTGGCCCGCGAGACTCTGAACAGAGACCCGTGGGGACGCCCATACAAGATGGTGCGGGAGAAACTCCGCCCATGGGCTCCCCCGCTGACGCAGAGTCTCCGGCCACAGCTTGTGGGGGACGTGGTGAGCGCTCTGTTCCCTTCGAGAGGGGAACACGCCTCCCCGCCCATGGCTCCGCCTACTGCGGTGCCTGATGCGGACCACACCGCCGACGACGACGACGATGCTCCGGAGGTGACCGAGGTAGAGATGAGGGTGGCGGTACGTAGGCTGAATGCCAGAAATACCGCCCCAGGACCCGACGGCTTACCTGGGAAAGCCTGGGTCCTGGCCTCAGAGGCTCTCGGGCCTCGACTAAGGGGGCTCTTAAGCGCATGTATGGAGAGGGGCCAGTTTCCACTTCATTGGAAGACGGGGAAACTGGTCCTAATCAAGAAGCCGGAGCGCCCTGCGGACTCTCCGTCCGCTTACCGGCCCATCGTGCTACTCGACGAGGTGGGCAAGCTCTTTGAAAGAGTAATTGCAGACCGCCTTGTCGGGCGGCTGGTGCGGGTGGGGCCGGATTTGGCGGAGAGCCAGTTTGGTTTCCGCAGGGGGCGCTCCACGGTGGGCGCCATCATGCGCGTGCGAGCCCTCACGACGGGGGATGCGGTGGCTCGGGGTGGGGTCGTCTTGGCGGTGTCTCTAGACATCGCCAACGCCTTCAATACCCTGCCCTGGAGTTGCATCAGGGAGGAGGCACTCCGGTATCACCGGGTGCCGACCTACCTCTGTCGTGTGGTCGAGGCCTATTTGACGGACAGGGCCATCATCTACCCCGGTCACCAGGGAGAGTGGAACCGGCGAGAGATGTCGTGCGGTGTCCCACAGGGATCGGTCCTGGGGCCGCATCTGTGGGACATCGGATACGACTGGGTGCTGCGCGCAGACCTCCCCAATGGCGTCACACACACATTGGACACGTTGGTCCTGGTGCAGGGGAGGTCGCACCAGGCGGCGGCCGAACTAGCGACACACGGGGTTGCGACAATCGTGGCCAGAATCCGGCAGTTGGGACTCGAGGTGGCCTTGCACAAGTCCGAGGCCATGTGTTTTCATGGTCCTCGGAACGCGCCACCGTCGGGTTCCCAAATAACGGTAGGAGGGGTTCACATCGGCGTCGAGTCGACGATGAAGTACCTGGGACTCGTCCTCGACAGTCGGTGGAACTTCGTGGAGCATTTCCGACGTTTGGCTCCCAGACTGGAGCGGGCCGGGGCTGCCTTGAAGCGGCTCCTGCCCAATCTAGGGGGTCCAAACGCCTCCTGCCGGAGGCTATACGCGGGGATCGTGCGGTCCATGGCCCTGTACGGGGCACCGGTGTGGGCGCGTTCGTTGAGGCGGCGGCCTGCCCGCAGGTTGAACGCGTCCCAGAGGGTCATGGCCACCCGGCTGGTCCGGGGATACCGCACGGTCTCCGGTGAGGTGGCAAGCCTCCTTGCCGGACTGCCGCCATGGGATCTGGAGGCAAAAGTCCTCGCGCATATTTGGGAGTGGCGCGAGGAGGCGAAACGCCGGGGCTTGACTCCGATGCCGCGAGAAATCGCGGCACAGCGGACAGAGCTCCGACGGGATCTCATGGCGGCATGGAGAGTGCGATTGTCGCAACCCAGTGCTGGGCACGCCACTATTGCGGCGATAAGTCCCCTCTTTGAGGAGTGGCTGGAGAGGCGCCACGGCGTCCTCACCTTCCGCCTGACGCAGGTCCTCACCGGACACGGCTGTTTCGGGAGGTACCTGTTTCGGATAAGGCGGGAGGAAACGCCCGGGTGTCATCACTGCGTGGATCGCCCGGAGGACACGGTGGAGCATACGGTGGAGGTATGCCCGGCTTGGGCAGAGCACCGCCGTGTCCTCGTGGAGGCGATCGGTGGCGGGGATCTCTCGCGTCCGGCCCTGGTCCAGGCCATGGTACGGAGCGAGAGGGCATGGGAGGCCGTCACCTCCTTCTGCGAAGCAGTAATGCTCGCGAAGGAGGAGGCGGAGCGCGTGAGGGAGAGGCAAATTTCGCGCCCTCGCGCCCCTAGCCGCCGCAGGAGGAGACGCCCTGGGCGTCGGGAATCGATTGCCGATTCCCGGCCACCGTAGGCGCGGGCTTGCGGATGGTGAGCAATGGGTAGCTCGCCGTCCGGTAAGGACCAGGCCCGGGTCGACGGCGCGTAGTGTTCCACGCGCGCCTCAAAGAGATGTCAGCAAGTGAAGGGGTCCGATGAGATCATTGCCTGCCGGGGTTGCGGGAAAGTCCGAAAGGGATACCGTGGCCCCCTGGCATTGCACAGGCAACAGAAGGAACACGGGTGGGTTTTAGTCAGTAAGAGTCTGACACGCCCTCCCGCTCCACCCAGAGCGGGAGACGTCATTTGATGATTTCCCACCCAAAAAAAAAAAAAAAAAAAAAGGTGACTCGATTCACAATTCTAGCGAATTCACAAAGTTGTTAAAATACTTTTATGGCATGTGGCACATCATTAGGAAGAGGATAGACTGGAGAATTAATGAGGGAGTTGGAAGATCCCGGTCGCTTTTGTTTTTTTTTTTGTAGCCATAAAAACAGCTGTAACATGTACAGCTTTAATTTAAGTTTTACCTTTGCGAGTGAATTAAAAAAGAACTAGGTGACTAATATCACTAATTTTGTATAAGTATTCTTAAGCAATACACATCGAAATAAAATTTAAATTCAGAGTCTACGCCTTATATTTTTTTTGTTAAATCTGTATTTGAATGTAAAATTTGGGTCTTTTTTTTTGGAAAACAATAAAAAGTCTACAAAAAAAAATCCACAGAGCATGAGGGGTATTAAAGGGTCTGAAAGGCTAGCGGATGACTCCTTCAGTCGACCATTTCAATTTGGCACACGATGCACCAAACACCCTGTATAACAAGCGCAGTGAGCACTTAAAACTTACTTGAAAATTTTGAAATAACAAGTAATTGTATCAGTACTTACTAAGTCCATGGATTGTAATGACTTTAGCCCAACGCGCGCTGCCGGAGCTCCCTCGGCCCTTCGCTCGCCATATTGGTTTATTGATCGACGACGACGTTGAGTGCGGTGAATCAACACAGTGCTGATATTTTTTTTCGTAATTTTGTTAAAAAGTTAACAAAATATTTGCTTTTAAACCGACCAAGCTATTTCAGCAAGTCATTAAAATGGCCTTCAATAAACAATGTGAGTTAAAATGTGTGATTTACCCCTCCGAACCTAGCTTTGTAATCAGGCAAAATGATAAAAAGTATATAGTATTTAGCCGTGTTTTTAAAATGAATAGCACTAAAATTATTGTTCGATACGAACTCCGTATTGCATTATGTGACCCTTTGACTTTATGCTCCATTTTGAGAGAATGACTAACATTAGAATAGGCGCAGTATTGATCTTTCCCGACCCTCGCCCGCCGCCCGCCCGCCCTGTAGCCGCAAATTTGCAATACTTTTAGTTTAGTTCATTAACTTTGCTGCTGAAGTTTTCTAGCTTAGAAACAGTTGTTTACGTGGTTTATCAGGTACACTATGATAACACTGCCTCGTTGGTCTAGTGGTTGCAAGCGCCACTGCTGAGCATGAGGTCCTGGGTTCGATTCCCAAGTCGGGCAAAGTATTATTGGGTTTTTCTAACAGGAATTTCTCAGTAGTAGCCCGGAGTCTGGAACTATGCCCGGTTGATGGCAATAGGCTCGCCCCCTATTACATGGGACTTAAAAACATAACTGGCAAAATGTGGGTGTACTACAGGTACACCTCTGCCCAACCCTTTGGTTTCCCCAAAGGGTTGGGCAGAGGTGTACCTTACCAAGGGGTGATGTTTATGTTACTATAACAATATGCACACGGATTCTAATCTTAAACAGTTATAATTGATGTATTTCGAAATAATGTTTATGGACCCACTTTTTGATTTCATAAAAGTGCAATAATTATGTAAATTGCATCATCTGGTCAGAGGGTCGGCGTACGAGGGGAGTACTATAACTATCTGCAATTAACAATGCAAACATACTGTTTTATTTATAAACTAATCATTCAATACAAACTAAAATATTATATTATCTCTCAACAGCTAGTTGTTTGTTTGATTTCATTAATTTGAAATGCTACAAATAATGGCTGTTTTATTCTAGCTGCAAGATTATTCATTATGAACTATCTTTGTCTAAGTAGTTTATATTTATTTTATTATATCTCATAAATGTTGTTTAAGAGTACATTAATAACTGATAAATATACTGGGTCAAATTAAAAGACCTAATAAAACTCTCCAGCTGATGGGTATTTGGTATCACAATCCGACAAAATAATAATGATCTGATGATTTTTTTGTGGTTAACAACCGCTGTTTATTATTGTTACTTGAAGTATGCAATGAGAAAATGCTGTTTTTTTTGTTGTTGTTTTAACTTGTATAGATATGGATATACCCATCACTCACAATTTACAGAAATAAATATAATTTATCATTTAAAATTGTATATTCTCCTGAAGCCATAATTAATAAGCACACTCAACTATCAATATGATTATTTATTCTATTTCATAGCAAACTACATTATAGAAAGGTCAACTAAACATACTCATCCCAATGAAGTGATAGGTCTTTGGGATAATAGGCTAGTTGCCTGTTTTTGAGAAACCAATTAATAATTTTCCTTGTCTATTTGCCTGAAAATATGAAAATTTCAGCTACAATATAAAATTGATAAGGTATTTTTCTTACCGTCAACTAGTGTCAGCTAGCCTATTGCCATCTTGGATGATGGCAGGCTTCTACCCTTCTCTAACTTTTGTTTTCTCTTGACTTTTCTATAACCCTATTTCTTGTATTTCACAGATAACACTAGATTCTCCGGGCGGTTCAACACACCGGGACAATTTGTAGCTGCTGGGGAGGTAAATTCAATCAAATAGAATTTTTATTTATCCACTGAATGTCTGGATGGTAAAAAAATAAATGATAAGTAGATGATTTTATTTATTGTTATAAATTGCAGATAATTGTTCTGAATAGTATTTATATCTTTTAATAAATTAGGTTTGTTTTTGTTAATTCTTCTTGAATTACTTAAAAGAAGGGAAAGGGTTACAAAAAAAAAATATATATATATATATGCAGCTGCCTTGTCTTGTCAGTCTAAAAGTTGCTAGCAAGATAGCTGAGCATCCTGGGTTTGACTTTCTAAGCGGGCATAGTGCTCTTTAGTTTTTTCTGTAAGGGAATAATCAGTAGCAGTGTTAAACTTAGAACCATATCTTGCAATATAAGTACTCTACTATTGTATCAGGCTATTGACGCTACACATTAGAAAAATGTTTAATATTTAAAGAAGTGATATTATGTCAATTTTATTGCCACTCAACAAAGAGTAATAAAATAATTATATAAATTCGTAATGTCTGTTACCACAGTGCTTTGGCGAGCCCCGAGAGCCCTGGTACTGGCCACGGCCACAAAAAGTCTTCAGCTACCCTCTGACTGAGCTCAAGTTCTGCATATCTTCTCCTAACATCATATGAGATAAATGCAAAACAGAAACTTGCTCACTGTCTCTTAAGATGTTTGGTATCCACCAGGGCTTTGCATTGTTGAATTATTAACGCGCCTGTGGTGAGATGTTCACAAGGTGTCGATGCGAGACTCTCAGAGGATAGCTCTGTGGTTTGAGAAAGTAGTATGGTCACGAAGCAAATTATTCGTAAACATACAGCATTCTCTAGACTTAAGTAGACGTAAGCTGCTCCGGATTTCTAACATGTGACAACCCTCTGAAATTGTAACTATGAAATTTCTTGATGCAATAATGCCATATGGTCTCCAATTGGTGAAACGATGAGGTTGCAATTTTACTGGGTGACAGACATGATAGGAATACGGATGTTGATGGGTGATGTGGGCCCACCATCACTGAGTATGAGATGACGGAAAATTGCTTTACTTCAAACTGCCTTTTTCTACAGTTTTATGTTTGCTTCTTAAATCCCAAAGATCTTTTTATTTGCTATCCGCGCACTTTTCTTATAATTTATAACTCTCACTAGCTACATTTTCGGCAGCAGTATGCTGTTTCCTCGTACGTTTTAATTTGACGCGTTTGGATGCGTGAATGTGCTAGCGAGTGAATGGTGGAGCGCATCTCCCACTCGGCTGAATGACGCCAGTCGGTGTCGGGCGGGCTGCAATCGGACATCGACTGGAAGCATTGGCAAGAACCTACACCCACGCCAAATCAGTGCTCATCAGTGAGTATCTTAATCTTTCTGCGTTACCGGTGCAATATGTCCTGCATCTGATCCGCATCCCACAAAATACGGTTCGCCACACTGTATGAGCTGCTTTCTTGTTGGAACCCAAGTCGCACTTATGTGTTTTATATTATCTGGCGTAGTATTTTATCTGACGCAAATGGGAGTCGTCCGTCAGACCGTATTTTATCTGACGCGGATGGGAGTCGGTGCATGAGCGTTTGAGTTCTGACTCGTGCAGCCAAACGCTCATGCACCAACTGCGCATGAGCGTTTGACTGAACGAGCTGACTGGACTGATTCTATCTGAATGTTATCGTCGTGGGCTTGTGGAAGGCTGATACCGAAGTAGACGTGGCGAATGCTTGGTGTCTCAATATGTACTATGTCGTTAGACGTTCGGGCAATCGCCGCGCAAACAGCAGCAGCAACAGAACCTGCAGCCAGTTCAGGTGAGCCCAGTGTATAGAACTGCGACACTGCGACTCCTCGAACACCTTACTCGACTATTTAGAACTAGCGCTTGGTAGTAACGTACCCTAACATTGTGATGTAACCTTTAGCTCCATGTATTAGCCGCACCGAGTCTCCTCGCAGTCTTTTCCGAACGTTTGCTCGATTAGACGCATATTTAGTATAGACGCTTATTAATAAATATTTTATACAAGACCCAGAAAAGTCCAACTTACGTGGAGTCCAGGATATTAATTACAACACAAAAAGCTCAGAATATGCGAAATCAATTAGTTTTTCTGATCAGTCATGTAACCATAAACGCCTACACTACAACTACAACACGTAAAAGCCTATTGATCTTAGCATAAATGCGAAATGAACGTGACTTAGTGCGTCATTTATTTAGCCGCAGCTGAAGGACGACGACGTGAAGATGGACGACGTGGACGCGGACGTGTCGGCCATGTCCAAGGACGACGACAACAGCATGTCCTCGCGCCCGCACTGGATGAAGAGCAAGCTGCCAGGAGGTGAGACCGACATAACTTTTTAACTACTGCAAACTAAATAAATAGATTAGGCAGCATGGGTTACAGAAAAAAAAATAACGCTGACTTCAAGAGCTAGGTTAGAGTACCTGTATTTCAGGAGCCAGTACTACTTCCAGTGATGTTACAATTTATCGAGTTTTATGCAACAAAGGTTATAAAATACTACTTAATAGTACTTCAATCTGCCTAGCCTTTTCCCAACTGTATTGGAGTCGGCTTCCAGTCTTACCGGATGCAGCTGAATAAACCAGTATTTTACATGGAGCAACTGCCTATCTGACTACAATAATTGGGTAATACGGTACCCCTTGGTAAGACTGGTTGTCAGACTTTCGGTTTTCTGACGACCCGTAACGACTGTCAAAGATCCACGAATGACACCCGGGACCAAAGGCTTAACGTGCTTTCCGAGGCACGGAGGGGTCTCGGTATATAAAGATGGTCACCCATCAAAATTCAAAATTCAAAATTCAAAAGTCATTTATTCAAACTAGGCTGAGAATCAGCACTTTTCGAACGTCAAAATTACATAAGACAGTCCCCCAAAACGCCCACCCTTCACCACTTCCTAGTGCTTTTGCTGGGAAGAAGAAGTGGCGCAACAAACTCCCCAGCAGCACAGCTGTCTGTTCAGTTAGAAAAAAAATGATTCTATACAACAGTATGCAAGACAATTTACAATATGCAAAAAATAATTTAAATTAAATAGCTATAATGCAAGACAATTTACAATATGCAAAAAATAATTTAAATTAAATAGCTATAATTAATAGCCATATGACAGCTAGCACACGCCAATATACCAACCAAAAGCATCGAGAACTATACTCAAGCAGAAATAAAAATAACTAAAAGTAAACAATATCTAAAAAAAAAAAAAAAAAGTTTCCAGGCATAAGGCTGCCTGTCCACAGGAGCGGAGAAAGGCAGCGGAGTGGAGAAACGTGGTAATATTAACCAATAGAATCTAAGCTCCGCTTCAGAGCTCCGCTCCTATTGGTTAATATAGGCACATTTCTCCGCTCCGCTGCCTCGCTCCGCTCCAGTGGACAGGCAGCCTAAAGGGCGTGCCCGCTTACATATAGCTGTAACTAGAAGTTACAATTGATAAACTAAACTAGGGCCATCGAGGTAAAATAAATAATTGTCGAGGTCGCTAACTAACCACATATTGCAATACAACTCATAAAAAAAACATTGTAATGAGTAGATTATGTCAGCACTAAATTAAAATAAAATTAAAATAAATTGACTTATAAAGTAAAATTATAAACAATTATATAAACTCATATAACCTGTCAGTAGGTAAACTAATTCTGGAGAAAGAACATTTAAACATTGTCTTGAGTTAATCACAGCGACCATCTATTCTTATCATTTAAGTAGTCGTTGATAGAATAGTATGCCTTTGAACAAAGGTTGGACTTTAATTTAGTTTTAAACGCATCCACAGACCAACCCCGGCAAGCGTAGCTTAACCTGATGGATCGACCCGTGCGGCAGTTATTACTTAGCCACGAGCTTCACAAAAAATAATAAATTTATAGTACTTACTTAATATGTAAAATTAAAATCAGACTTAAAATAAAATTAGAAACAAAAAACAACGATACTTGTAAAAACTACACAAATTCGAATAGGTACCTATTCCTTTCATGTAAATAACATTGGCAGGAACTTTTATAACATTATCCACAGAGGTCATAGACTAAGTGAGAAAAATACGTACTATTGAAGCTAATTCAAAAACTGTCCAAGCTAAGTTGATAAACATTTTATGGGACCACGCGCAAGCTTCCTCTACCAAATAAAAAAAGATTTTTTAAAATCGATATCGACGAACAAACATTAAAAAAAAAAGTCCAACTTAGAACCTCATTTTTGGAAGTATGTGTAAAATAAAATTAAAATAGTTACACTATACACAAATGATACATAATTTTTGCCATTTTAGTAAATTTTGTTGAACAAAAATATTCCTTTAATAATTTCATCCATCATTCATTTCTATTTTCATTTCTTTTTCATTTCTCTTGTCGCAGGTCTGCTGGAAGAAATTTCTTAAGAATTAAGCAGTACCTTTGTACTCATAATTATGATTATATATTCTGTATCTATTTTTCTGTGTGTAGATAAATAATAAAATAAATTTTCTTAAAACATTCGTAGTCAAAACTTGATGACGTCATTAGAAAAATTGAAAATGAATAGAATTATTGTTGTCAGTATGTTTATAATTATAACACAAGTGTATCTCTATTGGTTTGTTACCTAATTTCAATACAACTCGGTCCAATATCATTTTGACCATGCGCTTTTTACTCTACATGACGAGACTAACTAACTGGGGAAATGATGAATTGTTATTTTCGTGTTTATGTTTTTATTCTCTTTGTTTGTGTCATAAATTGTACCGCAAATAAACGTATTTTCTTTCTTTTTTCTTTTTCTTTGATGGTGTACTTTTGGACCTCTGCCTACCTTTTAGAGAAATACAGTCGAGATGTTGTGTTATTTGGTTTACAGTGAAGAAAGTGAGCAACAAGGAACGTCGGCGTCGACAGAATGAGAACCTGCGGCGTCTGCTGACGCCCAAGAACGCGCTCATGGTGCTCAACGAGATGATGCCCAACGAACAGGTGGCTAATGTTAGTGTTGTGGTCTTCTACCAGTCACCAGTACAAAGTGTACAGTTATGGAAACGAATTGTCTTTGTGAATAAAGGAAGATTTTTTGATCACCGTCCAAACTTTTTTTAGGCTTTAACAACACTATTCAGACTCAAATTTTGAAGAAAAAAAATGGGTGAAATATTTACCAAATCAATTTGTATTATCAACTAGCTGCTGCCCGCCCGCGTGCTTCCTTATTCTTTTTCTAAAATACAAGTAGCCTTAGTTACTCCCTATAATATCAGCTGTCTGCCATTGAAAGACCCGTCAAAATCGTTCCAGCCGTTTCTTAGATTAGCCGGAACAAACAGACAGACGGACACAAATTTTAAAAATGGATTTCTGTTATAAGTACCGTATATACTTTCATATGCATTTATTAAAAACCGGCCAAGGGCGTGAAGCACAATGAAGGGTTCCGTAGTTAGGATGAATTTATCCCAAGAACAAACTGAACATTTTAGTTGAAAAACATGTTCTCTCATACGGAATGTATGGGAGAACATGTTTTTGTATCTGCAAATATAAGTTGGTCGATTATTACTCGTTAACTTGTAGAGCTTACTTAGCTGTGATAGTATTCCTTTTAATTTCGTTATACTATACAGGGTGGATATTTGAGATGGGGCAGTATGCACAGCTACCTTAACCGTTATAGCTACAGGAAAACGGTCTTAGGAGACTGTCCTTAACCTTTTGTGATAACTTGATCTGCATTCACAGATTTTGGAAAAAATGTACAGGCGGCAAGAAAATAAGCTAACTTTAACTTTTTAATGCCATCCTGTTTCGATCCTGTTTCTTATAAGGATCAAAACTAAACTAATAATTGAGGTTTTGAATTTTTCACATATCCAAAACCAGCCACTTAGCTGGAAGGGCGACACTTGACTAGCTAAAATTTGCATTTTAAAGCATAATATTTCGCAAACAGATTTCTGAATCAGCTGTTATTTTGACATTACAAACAGACACTTCAATTATATTGATTGGTTTAATATAGATTCAGCGTTACTAAATCAAACGTTGAATACTATGATTGCCGCGTATAGTATGCTGAATGAGAGAAAGGGGCGCCGTACGGTGCAGCGGGATGTCTCCGCGAGTGGTTTCTACAAACGTAGGCCTTTTTTTTAGACAGCATTGTGATGCCTTATCTCAATTTTTTAGTACTTACTGTATGATGCTACAAGAAAAAAAGTGCTATTTGTTATTTTCACCAACGATTTTATCATTTTTTGGATGGTGATTAAAAATCTTCCTGTATACAGTCACTTGCAGGCACCAAGCGGGGCGGTGGCGATGGAACAACTAAGTGTACGAACTGAGTGAAATAGCGTCCAGCGGAGCGTTCAGCGTTGCGTGCAAGCGGCGAAGGCAACCGCTCGGCCGCCACTCAGGACACCTACGTGTTATTGCATCTGTTTGACACAAACGCCGCACGCCCCGCCCCGCTGGACGCTCGATTTAAGCGGGCACTCAGGCCGTACACTTGTACCGTCAGCACCCGGCGGCGCTCGGCCACCGCACCCGGCCACCGCACCCGGCCACCGCGCCCCGCTCGTGCCGCGGCCGGGCGGGGCGCGAGGCGCAGCGTAGCGCGGTTGTACTGCTAAACAAATATCTACATTGCGTTTCTTAAAATAAACTCGAAAATAATTAATCGATTGCCGCTTTGTTGCGCTCTTGGATTAATGGAATCTTGTTATCCTTATTTCAACGCAAGTTTGATATTTGTGCTCTTCGCTGCACCTCGCCACATATCCCGGTCCTATATATATAGCTAGACCGTAGTGGAATTTCAACGCACCAGCATATCTAGCTTTACAAGAGTACCTACATGTTTTTCCATTGCATTATTGACTACGAGTTAAAATTTGTATTTTCCGGCAGCAATTCAAAGTGGAGCCTTCGGCCGCCAACCAGTACTACAAGACTCCCAACGCGCACAACTTCTGCGCAGACCTCACTATCGATGGCAACAACTACAAGGGATACGGTAACATCTCATACATACATACATACTAATATAATATTATAAATTCGAAAGGAACTCAGTATGTCTGACCTTTTCAAGCCTAAACGACTGATCCGATCGTTTTAAAATTTGACAGTTAGGTATCAAGGGACATGAAGAAGGACATATTATACTACTTTACATCCGGATATTTGTATTAAAAATTATGAAATACAATACACAGGCACACTAAGTGGCGGACAACAACTAGTCCTTACATGTTATAAAACAGTCTCCCGCCGCGCCTGTCTCTCTGTCTGAACGCGATAAACTCAAAAACTACGTACGGATATACATACGGTTTTCACCAATGAATGGGGTGATTCACAAGGAAGGTTTTAGTGTATAACTCATTAAGGTTTTGTGTAAATTGGCTGAAATATGACGATTATTGTTTAAGATGTCGGAAAATAATCATACCGACTGGCGATACTGGTAAATTTACTAGCGTGCGCCGCGTAAGCCATGAGAGATATATAAAAGGCAGTGAGTGCTCGGATAAAGTGCTGTTAGCGGTATACTAGTGGCGCTGCTTGGGCTTGGCTAAAGTGCCGTAAGAATTGCATTGTCACTATCACTGCCACTCACTTGTAATTTTGCTTCATTGTTGAGGTTACTTCGCTGTAAAACACCACATTCCCAAAACATTTCATTTTTATATGCCTAAACGGACCCTGGCACTCGCCGCCCGCTGCCGCGGCACCGATCGCTACGCTCGCTCGGCTCGAGCGTTGTATGGTCACAGTTCTAATCTAACCTAACCTACCTTTCAGCCATTTTCATTTGCTAAGCCAAGGGGTTATGGCTACACTTAAGTTTAGCCGGCTATAGGTGAAATAAATTAACATTAGCCTTTCTTCAAAAACAAAATAACAAATGTGACAGTGACAATGCAATAAACAAAAAAAAATGCATTTATTTCAGGTACCACATAACCCATATCAGAAATCTTTATATTACACACAAACACACAAATTAAATGATTAAAATTCAATCAATCATCATAATTAGCTCATATTCATTAATTACGGTAGTCTCTTACGTGCAATGCTTACGGCACTTTAGCCGGGCCGAGGTAGCGCTACTAGTATGCCGCAAATAGCGGCACTGTATCCAACATGGATAAAGTATACACTTCCTAAATAAAATGTATGTTCTACAAGATTGTATATCTTAAAAAGTTCAATAAAAAAGTCCGCGATGGCATAATAATATGTCTAACCTGTAAGGATGACCTACAGTAACCATTTTTATCTTTCAGAATTTGATAAAAATTTCATTGTTATTTCCGAAGCTATTTTGACCGGTATTATATTAATCCTTATCCAATAAAATATGTTATTAAAATTGGGCATTTAATTTAGATTAAAATATGCCATCATATTTGACATCATATCATTTAAATAAATAGTGGAAAGATATCACGGATTCAAAATTACGCGTAACAAAGTAATTATGGTTGACGGCACCACGGGCGCAGATGATCTTTTCCTCGGCTATTAGGTATGATATCCCGGTAGTACGTTCCCGTGGGATATTTCCCGACATCCACGCGGGCGTAGGCGCAGGCGTGATGTCAAAAGCTATGTTGTTATCCTCAGAAACCATTGATGAATAACATAAACTTGTTCAATTCCCTAGGTGACAACAAGCTAATGGCCCGCAACGCAGCCGCCGAGCAGGCGATACGAGACCTCATCATAAAGAAGATGAACAAAGTGATCAACAGTGACAGTAGTGAGTTAACTTATACCGTTATTACTTCGCTACGGAAATGTTTGCCCGAGCTATACGGAAGTAGATGTGGTTCAAGTGAGAAGTAGCTCAGTCGGCAAGATTGATCTGATACCAACGGAAACACGTACCTAAAGTTTGTTCCAAAAGTTCTGATGAAAGTGTAAACAAACCCTGTTCAGATGAAATTCTTACGCAATCACTCACCAAACTGAATTAGTAACACTTTTATCTGTATTTAGAAGGTTTTAACTTTATATCTCACCACTTTTTTTTATTTTCCATATAAAAAGTTATAAATTCCATATAAAACACGTCGAGGCTGCCCACATTGCGCGCCTCCGGCTCTAAAAAATTTCACGCGGTAGTAGTGGTAGTCAAATTCGATTTAGTTGTGTCAATTTTTTTTTAATTTAGAGACTTTACTACAGAATAGCTTTAAGATTCTCATAGACAAAAGTAAGGAATTTTAGTAATAGTTTAGTTAGTTTAGTCCGGTGTACAAGAGAATCGGCACCATTGGCTTCTAAAATACTATAATTGATATAAAAAATGTTGGCAACCCTATTAACAGGTATGTTTTCTGACCCATTTGTATATATTTTAATCAGATGCTACTTGATCAAACCTGTTGATGTCTATTGCAAGAAAACTGATACAGCAAGGCAACCGATTTGACGAAAGGTCATTAACAAAACTAACCTAAATCATAATATTGCCTCAGGCATTAAGTCCGCCTTTGTACAGTATTTTTTTTACCTGTGCATGGTTTTAATAAAATAAAAATAATATTCCCTGTTTGTAGCGCCGTCCCTGGTCATCCCCGACTCGGGCTCCGCGAACGGCGACGCGGTGTCGGACGAGGAGGCGCTGCCCATGATCCAGCTGGCGTCCTTCGCGCTGCACAAGCTGTTCTCCGAGTGGGAGTACGAGGGACACAAGGTGCCGCAGCTCAAGCCCTCCTCGCTGTCGGTGCGTACGCTAGTCATCAGCATCACTAGGGTTTAAGTTGTTTATATAATTGCTAACAAATGGTATGTATGATCTGGGAAATACTTAAATGATTATTATTATACGAGGGTGACACTGAAAGTTCTTAGAAAATCTAAAATTGAAAAAACTAGCAAGTTATTAGTGGTTATATCTTTTAAAAATACGTGTCCATTTACATCAGTACATCGCTGCATCCGATGGAACCACTGAGAAAAGCACTTTGCCCGCTCGTCCTTAGGGGTCTCTTCGACGGCATTTAGAAACGCAGCCACTGCGTCCTCGGCGCCCAAAAAAGGTTTTCCTCGAAGACTTTCTTTTATTTTCGGAAATAAATAAAAATAACAAGTTGCGAGGTCGGGGCTATAGGGCGAGTGAGTAATTCCACGTCTGACGTCACCAAATAGTAGATTGTTTTCTTGGCGGTGTGCGACGAGACGTTGTCGTGGTGAAGGAGGATCCTCCGTTTCTCCCGAACTTTTTCAAGACAAGTGGCAAACAATTAGTTACCACTGCAGTAACTGTTTTTCGATCCTCTAAAACAATTGTTGCGTAATACCTGTCCTTCCGAAGAACAAGACCACCATCTTTTTGCCCACGCTTCGTCCTCTCTTCACTTCAGTTGGCAAGTCCTCGGAAGGAAACACCCAGACAGCAGACTGTATCTTAGTTTCAGGATCATAACAATAAAACCAGCTTTCGTCACCCGCAAGTATGACGAACACAGCATTTGACTCACCAACGTTAAATCTGTGAACCATTTCACGACACCAATCAACACGACGGAGTTTTTGGGCCTCTGTCAAATTATGAGGTATCCACCGGGCACAAAGCTTCCTGACCGCTAAATGTTGTGATTTTGTGCACTTGACTCATACCGATGCCTAAGCTTGTCCGAATCTGCTGATAAGTCACTGTTTTGTCAGTCTCTATCATACGCCGCACAACACTGATGTTATCTTCAGTCGTCGCCGTAGAAGGCCGTCCCTCACGCGGATCATCGGTGAGATTAGTGCGACCACGTTTAAACTCATTAAACCAGATGTAAACAGTGGCACGAGATGGGGCTTCATCGTGAAAGGCCAATCGAAGTCTATCCAAACTTTCTTGTTGACTTAAATGACATCGAAAGTCGTAAAAAATCATTGTACGAAAACTTTCTCGCGTTTAATTCATGCTGACGTGACCCAGACAATTTTCAATTTGCCGCCAAATCGTAAACAAACGACAAATGAATAAAAGTCAAAACTCGCTAGCGTCTCCATATAAATGAAAAGATATTGTACAGCGCCCCTAGCGGTCACAGAAAGAATTGAATTCGTACAACGTCGTATACAAGATATAATGATTTTTTTAAAAAGAGTAACGGTGGAGTTTCTTGCCCATTCTTCTCCATACGAAAACTACCTTTTGGAATGGGCGACTAGAATCAGTTTTATTATTTTTTGTAAAGTTTGACGTTCAAAAGTGCCTTTTTTGTGCCTAATTGAAATAAATTATTTGACTTTGACTTTGTACCAAGAGCACTATAGATTTCGATAGTCAAGAAACTTAACGTTATCTATTCGATAGCCACTAACGTTTTTCAGCTGTCACCATAGAAAACAGCACCATGAGTCACTATTCGACAGACGCTATCGAAAAATACGCTTGCGATAGTAGTTACGTAGCTCAGCCTCACTGGCATTTTGAGGTGTGAAACATGTTTACGAAAAACAAGTTTACGTTTGTGAAACTGTGTTAACTTAAGACATTTAAAAGGTTAAAATTATATTCGTTTTTGCGTCTGTTAAAGCCAGTTTTTGCGTCTATTAAAGTCAGAATAATGTCTGGAAGATCTTATTTAGAATGCAATATGTTAACGACCGCTAAATTTGGAGACCAACGACGTGAACGAAGTGAATTTCAGAAAAAAATCTAAATAAATTCCCTTACAAAATATTCTATTACCTATTGAAAACCTCAGACCAAATAAAAACCAAGACAGAGCGCTGCGAACATTACAGCATGCCAAAACTACACCGCCGCTGTGCTTACACGCACACATTTACAACATTTACAATGTCACTACAATCAAACTACACCACACAAAGTGCACACATGTTTACTAAACTGACTTCACTTCTATCACTGGTTGACAGCGCAAAAAAACAACAATAACGTAAAAATACAACAACCCCTAAATACAATAAGTAGTCCACTTTTAGGGGGCATGAGGAACAGGGTGTAAAGTTCACACATCCACCATAGAAAGAGGGAGGATCCTCCGACCAGACGGGTGTTGTGTCTGGCGGGCCGACTGCCCGACTGTTGATGTCGGATAGTCTTATATATGTCGTTCGCGCGGTAAACTCTAATTACGCGATGCAGGATTTGTGTGACGTCATGTCTTTGATGCGTAGTTAGTATGTGGCGGTGTAACCGCTACACACTAATCGCCAACCTTTCTATTTAGTCGGATTGTTTCATGATATCTCTTCTTATTACTGAGAAAGAAAGAAACAAAACATAAGAATGAAGTTAGCTAGACGACACGATCTATCGAGTTTACCTTAGCGCCTACGTAAGACTCCGTAAAACTCATGGTGCGAGCATTATCGAAATCTATTTGATCTACGTTAACCCTTCCGACTCCACCCACTTTTCAGAGCTCATACGCCATGCCGCCATACATTTTGGAAGTGAACCCTCCGGGAGGGTAACCGGCATTACGTTTGCGCTAAAGTTAACCATCGCGGACGGTCAACGGCATTAGGTTTAAAACCGTATTATAAAAATTATTTAAAACCAACGCATATACTAATAAATATTGTTAAAATACACATCAAATTTAATTTCACGGTTTATAATGCTGTATTCGCTACGAAATCCTACATTTAAAATGAGCCCTCGGCGAGGGTCCCAGCATCCCATATGCGACTAGGTGAACCCACCAGGAGGGCTCCCGGCACTGAACGTGTTAATACGCTAACGCTAGCGAGTAAGTTTTCGATGGCAACTCATGGTAGAGGTACAGTTCTAAAAACTTTCACCGTCTTATTACAAAAAACTAAATAAACCTGGCTTTAAACCTGTCTTATCAAGTCCAGGCTTATCTGCAGAACCATGGTCTAAATTTGTCCGTATTACAAAACTTACAAAAACCCTGGTCTTCTTAGTACCGTCATTTGAACCGTTGTCTTTATATCAACCACAGATTAATACAAATATTACTCGTTCACCATGATATCATTCAATTGCAACGTTCCGTATGCTCAGAAAAGAATATAAGCTAATGGTTATTATGATGTTTAGGAGTGTTAAAAATATTGAGATTATTATTTTGTATGGAACATTAGTTATTTCGTCGATTGCAGTTTTGTTTAGGTTTAAGCACATTACTTAATGTCGTATTAATTACTAAAAATACATCTTAGTACGTGTAACGAAACGTAACATTGTCGCGCGATATATGAAACCATAACATTAAACAAAACCATCGCAAGTAGAACAAAGTTCATTTAGCTTTGGAATTTTTAAGTTATCGAAGTCTCTAATAGAACAATTGTCTCTTTGTTGATAGTATGTATGTAGTGTTCTCTATTTTAATATTATAATGTGATGTAAGTACCAACAAAAGAAAAAACGATCTGAGAATTGGAGTACCGAGGAAAAAGTAAGTAATCATAAATTAGGTACTTCGATGAACTTGAAATCCGTCTTTAATTGATTTATAACCAAAATTTTAAATGTTTTATGATATACTACGCGAGATGATTGCACAATCACGCCACATTATATCCTCAATATCAGTGAAATTGACCATGTTAATATCCATTTTTGGGTAAAAACAACACAACACAAAAAAAAAAAAAAAAAAAAAAAAATGTTTTTTATTATCTTCCATTGTACATAAACAGTTAGCTAAACACTATGCATCGTAACAACAAAAATAAAGAGCGTTTTCGATGAACTCTGGCACCCAGAGTAAGATTTAACTTGTGTTTAGGGTGCCAGCGTCCTCGCCTATAATTTGAACATATAACAGTAGTTGTATGACGAGCACAGTATATTATTATTAAGGAAACTAGTTACTACTAGAAAATGCATGTTATGATGTGTCTGTTAAAGTACCTATGTAGGGGAATGTGTTTGTGTATGTATTGAGAGAGAGATAAAATATGGTGAAAACTTGTGTGTATATAAGTCTGTGTAAATGTAATTATAAAAATATAAATTTACTAACTACTTAAAAGTTAAGCGATTGACACAATGAAAAAGATGCTTTAACTTAAAAGAGAAACTTTGACAAATACGATTTAGACCACTGTTTGATCATTTAAACTAGGGGCCGCCGAGGTTTAGGGTTAGACCATGAAATGGTCTATGGTTTTTCGAAAAACCACGTTTTGTAATATCATTTTTGTTTAAACCGTAGTTTATAGAGGTTTAAACTTGGGTTTTTAGTTAAACCGCTTTTTGTAATAAGACGGTCAGTGTCGCCCTCGTATTAATAAATGTCTGATGCTGGAAATAGGCCTCCTTCAGGCATCGTGATATGTATGAGGGGCGGGAAGAGAAGAAAAACAACCGTCTTGTTTGAACACTGATTTATTACTGAGTGGGGGCAGTGCGCGGCGCGCGGGTGCACGCGCTGGCTTCATATAATAATATATCATTCCTTCACACTTAGATTTTGAAACCTGGTGTCAATATTATAATATATGGGTACTCATTAAAACTAATTATAATACCAAAACTGATCAGAAGACATAACAAAACCGTTAAAAATATTTCTTATAATCTACCACCTTCCTATTGCGCTTTTGGCGCGAGTGTGTGGGTAATGGTGCGCTCGGTACGTTCACATTGCATTCCCTGTACTTTGAGACTGATTGCCCTCGGACACTAGTACCTCGGCTGCACCGCCGGTGCCGGGGGCGATGCTAGGATGTCTCGGCGGCCCTCCGTCACTCTCAATAGCCTCACAATCGCCCCATTCCTCCCCATCACCATCATTTGCGACACATTCCGCATTTGGCGCTCCAGTTGCAACATTAGTTTCAGTCACCACGGGTGAACTCGTAGCCAATTGCTCGCAGTATACTGTTGGTGATGCTGTATTTTGACTCGAACTAGTGGTACCGGTAATGTCGGGTGACTTTTGCTGATGTGGCACCGTAATATCTGTTATCTCTGTGGGCTGATTATTTTCTGTATACTTCAGTAACTGATCTACATTCCTTATACAGTAACGATCTAAGTCCTTAATATAAATTTTGTACATTTTTATGTTTTATTATGCCTAACTGCCATGTTTCTTTTCGTGCGCTGTACCATCGGGTCCAAACCACATCGCCAGTCGTAAATTGTCTTTTCCCGAAGTATCAACGTGCGTAGCATCGGTTGAAGGTACAGCTAAATCGAGACGAGATTGCAGATTTCTACCAAACATTAACTTTGCTGGCGTTTCCCCGGTGGTACAATGCTCGGTATTTCTATAATTAAATAAAAAGCCTAACAACAATTCATTGATTTGATACAGCGATAAATTATCTTTTATAATCCATTTTAGCATTTTTTTGCAGGCGCTTACCGAATTTTCGGCTTTTTGTTTGAGTTTGAGTTTGAACTCGTTCGAATTTATCTTGATGTCATTATCTGATACCAACAAATTCGGTATACCAAAAGTTTAAAATATTCCATTGAGTTTAGTTATCAGAGCCGTAGGTGAAGTACCACTATGCATATTATGTAGACATTCTACCCATTTACTGCCAATGCCAGGGGGCCACGGTATCCCTTTCGGACTTTCCTGCAACCTCGGCAGGGTCTCATCGGAGCCCACTTGCTGACATCTCTTTGAGGCGCGCGTGGAACACAATGCGCCGTCGACCCGGGCCTGGTCCTTACCGGACGGCGAGCTACCCAATGAACGTTTGGATCACAATATCCCTCTGTTGCCTGCGTTACGTCGCGTGTCGTAGTAGCGGGCGACGCTTCATCCAAAAACTTGAGCGCGTAATTAAATAGGTATCTACATTGTTATCGGTCTCTTCCGACTTGTTTGCGCATTTTATAGGCGCACCGGAAAAATAATCTGCTACAGAATTATTATCAGCGGATACATATTGTTCTACATAATTATAAGCCGATAGTGTAATAGCATATCTCTGCAATCTTAGAGCGGTCGTTACCGGTATACCCGTATTGTTATTGAAAATGGAAACCAACGGCCTATGATGGGTTTTTATATATAATGAAAGGCTCACTGTGTAACGGCTAGGGCTGCGCAGGCCGTTAACGGATAAGTTGGTTATAAGAGATGTTATTAAAACAGATTGAAAATTTAATAGTACATTTATTAGAACACGGCTAGGTCGCGGGTAAGGTCCTAACACTTAGTACAGTCTGCTGTCAGCATTATCTGACCCACTCTAAAGACAAACGAATTTGGACCCTGTGCATGTAACATTATGGTTTATTAAATTTATATGAGCTTATCAGACAGTGCTTGAGGACTCGATGAACAAATACAACAATAATACAGACACGCAAATTTGATCTTTGGCACGTAACGTTAAGGCAAACCCCAAAACATTGTCGGAGCCACCGGCATTATATCATTCTGTTAAGCTATTTTAATCATTATCTCGTTGACATTAAAGTTGAAAAGTTTAAGTCACACTACATAATTACAACCCAATCTTTAATTTCGCGTATTCCCAACAAGTTCTTGTGGCTTAACGGTTTGATGCTGGATTGGGAACGAAAAACATGTGGGTTCGAAAACAGTCCACATATTATCAGTTCCTTTTTTAATTTGTTGTTTTTTCTACAATATTGCTTGCATTATTAAAGAACGACCAATATAAATTACGCCTAATACTTATCTTGTAATCGTGTAATAAAATAATTAAAAAAAGAACAGCTGAGCAAGAAGCTGTATTTAGGTTAAACTTGGTTCGAACGTAGATAACGATGAACATCGCACTACCGTATTGACCACAAGACCAACTCAACTCTTATAAGTAGTATTGAAATTTAATCTTAGTTGTAATGCTACACGCAATATTCTAAAGAATTTGAACCATATAGTATACATTCATAAAGTTTATTCTTGCAAAGCACAAGCAGCCAATCTTCTCCTCGTGCAAATAGATTATTTTGTATTTTAATAATCACTCCATTGAGACATGATATTAAAAAAACTACCTTTAAAATAGAAAATAAAAAATTGTAAAGAGACGTTGTTTTTGCAATTTAGTAAGGCAAGGTATAATATGTTTGCGCGTAGTCACTGCATACCCTTAGGTTTTACAATGAATACAAATATTTATTTTTCAACTACCCACTTATTACAAGTTATGCGAAAATATTACCATTTTAGAAAGTTTATATTTGAAGATCTATCGTTTTTTACAATAATACAAGAAATAGTTTTGGAATAAATTCTAAATTGAAAGCAAAACAATATTTTCGTCGCAGGATTTGATCTCGCCACTTGTTTTTCTCAGTCTTATACACAGACCACGAGATCAGAATTACTTGAACACGATTATTAAAATAAGCTATTAGACTAATTATATTATAACAAGTAGTTATAACATATAACCTAATGCTAATGTCTTAAAGATCAAATTTGCGTGTCTGTATTATTATTGTATTTGTTCATCAAGTTTTCGAGCACTGAGGCCCCGAGCCTGTTAAGCTCATATAAATTGAATAAACCTTAATTTTAATGTCAGAGGGTCCAAATTCGTTTGTTTTTCGGGTGGGTCAGATAATGTTGACAACAGATTGTACTTACTTAAGTACTGTTCTGAGCACAACCACTAGTAGAAGGTAGGCGTCCTTGGCTAACATGTGGCAGACGTGGAGGGGCCTGTCAGTACAGGTCACAGGCCTGTCAGCACAAGTCACAGGCCTGTCAGCACAAGTCACAGGCCTGTCAGCATAGGCACGTGGCGCCAGGCCACAGGTTGTCAGAACAGGCTCCCGGCGGTAGGCCGCAGGTAGGTGAGGAGAGACATTGGCAGCGTGCGCAGGTAGCGTGCAGCACAACTACGCATCAGCGGTGTAGTATTTGGTAAGGGGTCCTGCCCTCAGCCCGTACGAAGAAACCTAGGGGTTTCTTCGTACGGGCTGAGGTCGGGGCACACAAGATTTCGACGATCAGTTAATAGAATTCACCAGCTCTGCAAGCGGAAACGAAATGACAGAGCGTCTGCGGAAAATTATTGTTGTACCACGATCATAGTCATGTGATTAGGAACTTACTAATTGTAATATCTTAGCATCACTCGACTATGAATCCTCACAACTTTGACCGTACAGATGCTGATGGAACCTTTTCACACCCAATATGTTCTGTATCTGACTAGTTCCGCCCGCCCGCCGCCCTGCGCCACTGCCAGGGCACATCGCTCCGTGGTAGTTCGTGGAGAAGACTGAGTGATTACGAAGCGTTAGGAATAAAATTCATATAATAATTAACAACGCCTAAGAATCTTTTAACTTCGGTGACGTTTCCACAAACTCGTTACTCTTAGAAAACCGTATTTCAATCCAATTTCGTAGAAATGTAAACAAACCTGCTTGATACAATTCGTTAACAATTACTCATTCAAAGAAAATATGAACTCCAAACGCTACAACTCACGAGTTTAGGAGAACATTGTGGTTGAATTATTTGACTAAGGGTTGATTTTTATAGTCAGATATCTTCTCGATTGGGCAATTCTCGTACCTTATAAAACCGGCCAAGTGCGAGTCGGACCACGCACTATTTTTTTTTAATTTTCTTATTTGACCCCCAAAAGTGACCCCCATATTCAAAATTCATTTATTTAAGTTAAACTTCCACGTTTAGTTCACAAAAATACGCATGTGTACCAAATTTCAACTTATTCGGTCCATTAGATTCGGAGCAAATTGGCTGTGACAGACAGACACAGGAGTGATCCTATAAGGGTTCCGTTTTTTCCTTTTGAGGTACGGAACCCTAAAAATTTTGAAATTCTAATTCTAGTTGCAATCTTATCTTGCCGACAATCAGTGTCAAAAACGACGACACGGATGACGGCACAGTTGGCGCAGTGGTTAAGTGATTGACTGCTGCACTGCGTGTTGCGGGTTCGATTCTCGCACGGAACAAATATTTATATGACCTACAAGCAGTGGCGGCTGGTGCCTCAGAAAACCGGTGGTGCACTGCATGGTTTTTATTTTCAAATAAAATATCTAATTTTTACCTTATAAAAAGAACGCTTATGATACTTATCCTATAGAAATGCCTCGTGGTCTACGGGAAACTGGCAGTTATAGCGAGGCGCAGTGATGAGATGCAGGCGACGACACAAAACTTTACACACACACAACACATTTTTAGTCTAAATTGTATCTACTCAATATTGTAATATACACTCATCTCATATTATTCACAAAATGTTCACTATTTTCTTAGATAATAAGTAATTAATTACGCAAGTACAAAATTACTCTGCAATCGCGCGCGAAAAGTAACAATAACAAGTGCGTACTGCGTAGGTCAAGGCCTCGGGTCATGCATGCGAAAGCGAGGTGTCCCCGCTACCCCCGGCGCCCGAGAATCTTTCGTATTCTTTCGGCAATTTCCGGTCGCGTGCGGCGCACTAACTATCCTAAAAATGCATACATTTTGTTCTAAGCATCTTCCGTCTCACGCGCCCGTCGGTTTACATCTTGTTTGAAGTTGTTAGAGCTCGCTGCGTGTGCTATAACGAGCGCACGGGGCCGTTTTTATTCAAGCAAAAATAAGATTTAATTCTTTTGCAGTAGAAATCAAAACAGGTCAGCTTGATTTACTCAACTCCAATATCAAAACCATGTTAGCATAAATGTAATTTCGGTGTAGGGTAGGTAGTATTATGGATAGTTATTTATGGATAGGTATTTCGATAGATCATTGTTTTGAAAGTTTATACCTTAGGTTTATACTGTATAGATAGTATGGTATGGGTAGAAGGTAGCTGTATTTTAGAAGGTTTAAAATGGTAGTGCGCACGAGCGCACGTAAGGCACAGCCGCCACTGCCTACAAGTAGTTGTTCCGGGTCTTGCTGTTTGTGTATGTGAGTTTAAATGTTTGTAAACGCACCCACAATACAGGAGAAATTAGTAGTGAGGGGCAATTTTAAAAAAAAAAAAAAACTTCATTAATGTAGTCTGAGGTAAATGGATTGTATTTTTGACGGATTAAAATGTGAACATTCTTAAAATTTAAGGGAATTGCCAAATTTTATCCGTGAAATGAAATTGACGTTTGGCAATTTTGATATGGAAAACTAAAAAATTCAAAATTATTCGTCGGATAAACATGATTGATGGATTGTCTTAGTGTCTTTTCACTCGTCCCGGTTGCCAGGCAGCCGGCGGCTAAGTATATGGGCATGTTCGTTATCTTTCATACGTAACGGCGGCGAATTTGTTTTCTGTTTTTATAGTTATAAGGTGTATTTTTTGTAATGCCAATAAACGTATTTTTCTTTCTTTCGAAGGATAGCGTCAATGCCCATACAATTAGCCGCTGGCTAGCTGGCAACTGGGACGTGTGACTTTTCACACGTCCCAGTCGCCAGCCAGATGCGTTGCAAAAATTAGCCCTAAGAGCCTTTGCACTTTGGGCAAATTTTTCCAACACATCTGGCTTTAAACATATTGCCTTTCAAACACGAAATCTCCATTATCTATGCTTCCCACAGACATCAGAGAGTCCAACGGAGCCGGCCGGCAAGAAGAGCAAAGAGCTCCCTCACAACGCGCCGCACATGCACCCGTGCATGCTGCTGACGTACATGCGGCCGCACCTGGAGTACCGCGAGCTGTGCGCCGAGGGCGACCGGCCGCAGAACATGCTGTTCACCATGGGCGTGGACGTGGACGGCGCCACCTACATCGGCAAGGGTGAGCCACACCAGCTCGTTACTGTCTCAGGAGTACCGCGAGCTGTGCGCCGAGGGCGACCGGCCGCAGAACATGCTGTTCACCATGGGCGTGGACGTGGACGGCGCCACCTACATCGGCAAGGGTGAGCCACACCAGCTCGTTACTGTCTCAGGAGTACCGCGAGCTGTGCGCCGCAGAACATGCTGTTTACCATGGGCGTGGACGTGGACTATTTCGCAATAATTTTTACTAATTATTTAGAACGCGATTGGTGTCTGCGGTGACTGGCATAGTATAACCCGATTCGAAGCCCTTTCTGAACGTTTTTTTTTGTCATCGCAGCGTCCAACAAGAAGGAGGCGCGCAAGCTGGCGGCCAGGGCCGCCTGCCTGGCGCTGTTCGGCGTGGCCTTCGCGCCCGCGCCGCCCGCGCCCGCGCCCGCGCCGCCCGCGGCCCAGTAGCGCCCGCTCGGCGCCCGGCACGAGCTCGGCCCGAGCCCGACCCGAGCCCGACCCGAGCCCGACCCGAGTCCGACCCGAGCCCTCCCGGGCTCCTGCGCCCGAGTGGCAACTTACGCCCTCACGTTGTCGTACACCCTCCTGTAATATTACACGACCCGGACGAGTTCCAGCGCGGTCCGACTAACAATCGAAAAATATATCAGTTACTTACATCTTACTTAACTCATTAATGGTACATAACATAGCAATTTTTATATGAACCCTGAAAGCCGTGGAATTTAATGTAATTAATATTTTTTCTTGATTATCAGTCGGTTTCTGTTTTGAGAACTTGTGAAACTACTTGCCCGCGAAATTTCTTACGTTTTTACCAGAACATTATGAATGTAGCGGGCTGTCACCTTAAGTAATGCTAAAGTAGAGTTTGACAAGTTCTTGACTTCAAATTCTCAATTCAGAAACACGCAGTGATATTATGCAAGTTGTTTCAATTAATTCAATGTTTAAGTAATCGTATTCGCAGTAAAAGTATGTTTAGCGCGACGAATCTAACAGCGCGTAGTGTGCTCAGCATCGCGCACACACTAAAGGAACGCTACACGTGTTGCTCGCAATAAATGCATGCTTCATCGTTTTATCCAAAAAAAATAGTCTAGGTAATTATTAATTATACATGTTTTATAATCAATTCAACGGTGAGCACATTTACGTGCTCGATTATATTGTTATCAAATCTCTCGATGTCTGTAGCTCTATGTATTCAATGTGTAACCTTATGATATAAATGGTAATCATTATAATGAAACCATTACGAGTGTTGTTTTATTTTATGTTCACACCAAACCCGAGAGCGAAATAAGGCCAGCTCAGATTAAGGCGACTTTTTCCGGGCATGTAGGCCTTTGAAACGCTACCTCCGCCTCTTCCAAGTGCAAAGTGACGTATTTATTTACGATTCGCCGCCGACCACGTCGCGTAAAATCCCTGCCACAGCATAAAATATTTGCAGTTGACCAACTGAACTAGTTTTTTTTAGGTTCGATTTTTTTCAATAAGTTCACATTTTATGGGATATAAGGTGTAATGAACTAAAAGGTCCTGTGAACCTATTGAGCGTGTGGGGTACATACCTATACCATAACATTTATTTATTTATATTATACACTTACACAACGCATCATAAACATGACACTTTCATGCATTAAATTTGTGACATCTTGTTTGTAGTGATGGATTAATTAGCATTCGCATTCATTGTTAGCATGCGATTGCTCATTTAGCATATAGCAAATGAAATGTAGTTGCGAAATTCTGTGAAATGCTAAATGAATTAATCGCTTCGTATTTTTTGATACTATCATACGTCAGAGCGTCGACGCACGCAGCGGTAGCGTGCGCTCTCCGTCGCACCCACGGGAAGTCGGGAATACTAAATCTATCGGTTTCACTTGACCGTTTCTCGTGAATTCGCAAGTGAAATTTATTAGCAGGTTCTGCGAATTTAAGAATGGGTTATGCAATTGTTATCTCAATAACTTTGATTTGCGCGTACTTAGGGTTGTATATTGAATGAATGCTTGTGATTGTATTATATTTAAATTATTAGCATTAGCAGATTTAGCAGGGCGGTGCGAAGATTGCTGTTTAGCAATTATTACCTTATTGTCTTTGATTTGTTCGTACTTAAGGTCGTGTATTGATTGAATTAATTCGTGATTATTTAATAATATTTGGTGTGACACGCGCTTGGCGCGCGTCGTTTTGTGCCAAAGTTCAGTACGTTTTGGCAAGTGATAGTGAGAGTTTAGTTTACGTATTCGTTAATTTAGTTATACAGTAATTAAATTCTTTCGTCTTGTGCTTATTATTGTACTTAAATAGATAATAGTGTGAACTTAATATCTACCTATAAACAATAGGAGGTAATAGTAGAAGGATTAACAAAATTCGCATACTTCATTAATATCAATAGCAACTAGCATGCTAAGGCTCAAGAATTCACATGCTAATGAAATTATTGCGAAATCGCAATAATTGACATTACTACTTGTTTGCCCTTTTTATCTGCAATTTAATAATAATATAATTGTTATCATTGCCGTGACTATTGTGATTGTGGGTGCCTATTCTCCTTCTGACTGTTTTCTGTGTTGTGTGTGTGGTGTTACTCAATACAACCGTGAGTATCTAGCAGATGACTTTTATTTACTCTGCCTACTAAACACACCCCGTACAATACTCTACGCGTTTCCACCCCTTTTTCACCGCCACGGACATCAATAGAAGTTCCAGATTTTCATGCCACCAGCGCCACGACTTCATTAGAAGCTCTTCATTTTAAATAAGTGATAAAATTAAATTTACTGTATTTAAAAGGTTTAGTTTTCATTTTATTATTTTAAAGCTCTGTTCAATACCCTGTTATTTATTTTTCCACACAAAAGAAGCCCTTAATTGTCTAAAAATTGGCAAAAACAAAATCTCCGAACATTTTTAATATCCCCAGAACGCCAAGGACTTTATATACATATAGTCGGCCAGTAATGTGACGCGAAAGGTAACACTGTTTGATTTCACCCGTTGAAATATTTAGAAATATTATTATCGAAAACAATTTGAGGTCAGTAAAATATGAACTTAGTTAACTACTTTATAACAAAGGGAAAATAGACGAATTTCGACCGTCGGATAGGTGCCGAACCGGAATTAAATAGTTGTTGGCAATCCTTATCGATAATTATATTCCCATCTCTACAAAACAATTGGTTGTCAGCTATAAGTCTATGGTTGTCAGTGCCCCGGGCGCCATGGACTCCTTTAAAAGATGTTCTGTGACGTCATAAACGTATGGCTGTCAAGGTCACTTTGGCATAGTGCAGTCTGCAGCACTATTTGTTGCACTTTTTATAGCTTCATTATTAATAAGTATAGAAATAAGTAAGTTATTGACATGAACGAAGAACTTTATTCTACAAGTTGTGGAATGTGAGACAACGGGTCGTGGGACTGTAGCATTAGAATGCCCGGCCTGAGGGGTAGGTAAACGCTACCATTACATGAGTAAAGAAAAGAATAGACACAAAGCTTAAACAGTGCTGTGATAAGTACACTGCTATAAGTGTGTTATAACTTAAATCCATACCTACTTACTTTCCATTTCGAAAAACGGCGAAATACACAATAAATAGGTACAATGAAAAGTTCTGCCGCTTAGATACCTAACCGTAAAAAATGTTGACTGAAGTCGTTTAATAAGTTTAGTGCCTACCAAACGCTTTTACATTGTCTTGTTATTGTCACCTATATCGTCGCAGACAGCGACCGACACCGATATAGGCACGATATCTACCGGCGAAGACACAGTGCGGTGAGAGTAGCGGCATTCTTTCACTTGAACACACTTTTTCGCACTGCCCGACTTCAAGACGTCGATGCTTAGTAGGTACTGTGGTTGTTTGGTGCGTCGCGATGTTCACCAATATCATCGGGCCGATAATAATTATATCGGTAGGTATCGAATGGATGTCGTTATAATAGCTGCCGGCATATCGTTATCGGGCTGGTGTCCTTATCTGACCTTTTCACCGCCAGCGTACACAGAACGCGATGCTTTGCCTAGCGCCAAGCTATAAATGTATAACGAAATATATAGTCAACAGTAGTGAGGGTAGCTTCATATCGATGAATGAGAATTATACACGATAAGTTATGTTTTAATTATAATTTTACGGATATAAATAAAAACTGATTAAATGTTTCCATATTTGTTTTATTTCACAGTATCCATATTAAGAAAAAACAATATAAATTATAAGTATCAAAGAAACAAATACATGACTCAATCAGAGCCATAAGAAATGAGGTACATCTCTAATTGTTTTATGACGTCATTCTTTGACTTCATTTCAAGTCCATGGCGCTCAGAGCACGTTAAATTCAATTCTGATTAGGGATGTGGTCTATGATCTTTTTTCTATGTTTGTCTACTCCCATGTTTTATTAACCTTTTCACCGCCAGCGTACACACAACGCGATGCCTCGCCTAGCGCCAAGCTATAAATGTATAACGAAATATATAGCAACAGTAGTGATGAGGGTAGCGTCATATCGATGAATGAGAATTATACACGTTAAGTTATGTTTTATTTATAATTTTACGGATATAAATAAAAACTGATTGAATATTTTATTTATTTATTTCCTTTGGAAGACTTACAGCTAAACAAACCAGAATAAGACATTGAAAATGTGACTGACAGCCAATTACAAGTCTTCACATACAGGTAACAGAATAATAATTTAAGAAATCTGTGAACAACACAGTACTGCCGACAAAAACAATAAGTCGCCAAAGCCAAAATTATACAGTAGTAATAATTATTATGCACACAGATGAATACAATAAAGGTGGTTAAAAAGCTACACAGGCTAACATAACTTGGGCAGTATTAAGGATCACGTGAAAAAGTTCAGACTCAAGCACTTTCTGGCCGCGGACACGCTTGTTGTAAAAGGATCGAAGTCATGCTGTACACACAACTTATTAAAGCTTCTGCTTGCACGCACAAGGAATGAGTTGTCTATAGTTGGTCGAAGTAAATGGCACACGGAGTGGCGGATTGGACCGCTTCGACTTAGGTACCGGGGACGTTGAAGTCAAATTTGGATAGAATTTCGGAACTGTTGATACTATTATTAAATGTCTTTATTAACAAAACACAGTCGGAGATCTCCCGACGATTTATTAGGGGCAGTAAATGATACTTCTTACAGAGGTTTAGGTAATTTCCAGAATGATACGGTATTCTTTGGTGATAGCATAGGTACTTTATAAATCTTTTTTGAATGTTCTCTATGCGATCAATGTATTTGTGGTAGCACGGATTCCATATTTCAGACGCGTACTCCAAGTGGCTTCTGACAAAAGTACAGTATAGGATTTTCAGGGTTTTGGCTTGTGTGAAGCACTTGGATAACCGCATTATGAAACCCAGCGATTTCGATGCCTTCTTAACAATTGCATCTACATGTGATTCAAACGTCAGTTTGGAATCATGATGGACTCCCAGATCACGGATGGAATTAGATCTGGGAAGTACTTGATCACCTAAAGTGTAAGATGTGGTTATGATGGAATGTTTTCGAGAGTATGTTATAACCGTGCATTTAATAGGATTCAGATCCAGTTTATATCGTCGACAATACTCCTCCGAACAGCGTAGATCGTCTTGAAGTACTGTCGCGTCCCTCTGAGATGATATTGTGGTATACATTTTCATATCATCAGCAAAACACAACAGTTTGGATGAGGTCATACAAGAGTCGATATCGTTGATGTAGATTATAAAAAGTAATGGACCGAGCAATGAACCTTGGGGAACTCCGCTAGGGATAGGTACCCAACTAGATATGTAGTTATTTAATACCACGGCTTGGGACCTGTTATTTAGATAAGAGGAAAACCATCTGAGTAGTTCCCCACGTATTCCCAGGCCATATAGCTTTGATAGCAAGATGCAATGGTCAATTCGATCAAAGCCCTTGCTATAGTCGGTATAGACGACGTCGACCTGCTTACCATTATCCATGGCGTCCATATCAGTCCATGGCATATTTCCATATTTGTTTTATTTCACAGTATCCATATTAAGAAAAAACAATATAAATTATAAGTATCAAAGAAACAAATACATAACTCAATTAGAGCCATAAGAAATGAGGTACATCTCTAATTGTTTCATGACGTCATTCTTTGACTTCATTTCAAGTTCTTGGTGCTCAGAGCACGTTAAATTCAATTCTGATTAGGGATGTGGTCTATATTTCTGATATTTTTTCTGTTTGTCTACTTCCGTGTTATGTATCCGATCATCTGACAGCCAATATCGTGTCGATGTCGGGTCGGTGTCGTTATCGGCTAATGTGCTATTACATGGGACTTAAACATAACTGGCGAAATGTGGGTGTACCTACTACAGGTACACTTCTGCCCAACCCTTCGGGGAAACAAGGCGTGATGTTATGTTTGTGCTGTGTTGTGATAATCAATTCATTTTTATTAATTAAAGAATGTTTTTTTTTACCTTTTGATATAGTATTATGGGATAGTTCGTAGAACGTTCACAGAAAAACATGAATTTTAGGCCTCTTCTATCATCTATGGTTTTAATAAAAATCAATATCTAAGGTGACTGAGAAATACCCCGCAAACAAACTGCACACGGGTTTTTTTGTAATAGCCGAAGTAGTCGTGAATAATCTGTAAGAATCAGTTAGTGTATCATTGGTGCCGATTCTCTTGTACACCAAACTAAACAAACACTCATAAGACTACTATTTGCAAACACTAACTAAACTATCACTAAAATTCCTTACATTTTTTTGGCTATGAGAATCTTAAGGGGCCTGCGAAGCATGCGTTGTTCATACAAACGTAATACCAAAATAATTTGTAAATCAAACATAATCTTAAGGTAGTGTGTATTTATTCCGATTGGATTACAGAATATCTAGGCTTCCAAATATATATTTTGAATGGACACTGATATAAAGACGAGATAAAAGGAATTTAAAATTTATATAGAAAACTTATTTTTCTCATAACTCGAATTTAAATCAGTGTCCATTAAAAATATATATTTGGAAGCCTAGATATTCTGTAATCCAATCGGAATAAATACACACTACCTCAAGAATGTGTTTGATTTACAAATTATTTTGGTATTACGTTTGTATGAACAACGCATGCTTCGCAGGCCCGTTAAAGCTATTCTGCAATAGAAGATCTCTAAATTTAAAAATCAACCACCAATCCGCATTGCAATGTGGATTTACCAATGAGCCATTCCGAGAAAAAATGACCCGTTACTAAGCTGGACAAAATTGACAATTTTAAAATACCACTAATATTTCACGACACTAAACGGACGTGACGAACTCCCGCTTCACTATCAATAATGACGACAAAACCAATATTTTTTGTTATTTTAGAGGAAATCATTATTTAATTACATAAGCAGATATATAAAGTATAATTTGCAAATGAAAGAATGTTTTAAGAACTTCCCAGTATCACGTTATAACTGTGACTATAGTGGACTTATTATTTAACTACCTGTAGTTGACGCGGTAATCGGTGACGAAAGGCGTACGAACTACGTATCTGTAGTTCGTACGCCTTTCGTCACCGATTACCGCGTCACGGTTGCCCGATGGGTAAAATGAAATGGATGATATACCAAAATAACGTTGCCATGAAAATAAAATAACTAGTTTTGGTAGTTTTTAACTATTGAAAGCAAATAAAACAGTAGTGACTAAAGTGGAATGTCCACCTTGGTGCTAATTTGATTATCATTATTTTAAGAATTTTATTGTAATACAATAAGATTTGTTTATAAAATTAATGTTATAATTTTACAAAAAGTACTTATTCTGTAAAACCTAACAAAAAACGCTGAAATGTCTTAAAAATAAAAAAGCATCGGTTAGTTTAAGTTAGCGACAGGAGATGTGAAACGCAAAAATTGCCTGTTTTGCTTCTTGTAATTTTTAATCAGATACATTAGCAACAATTGACTTCAATAATTATAAAAAAAAATGAAGCGTATGAACTAAACAGTACATTAAGAAAAACTGCATTCTATAGAGAATAAGAATGTCTTGTAAATTGTTTGTAAATGTTTGTGACAGTACTTTTTCCTTAGGGTAAATTTTTCTCGGAATGGCTCCAATCCGCACTGGGCACGCGTGGTGGATTATAGCCCACTCCCTCTCATTGAGAGGAGGCCGTGTCCCTGCAGTGGGAACGTTCGTTCGTACGTTCGTGTTCCTGCAGTGGCTGATGAAAATGATGATGAAATTTCAAAATTATTTTGACACATCTAAAATCGAATTTGACAATTGCGACTCCTCGTGGTACATACCTACCTACTTGTATGCCCTACCCCGTGATTTTTTTTAGAGCCGGAGGCCCGCAGCGGGGCATGCTCGACGTGTTTTATATGGAATTTTTCACTTTTTGTATGGAAAAAATAGTTATTTGTTATACAAGAGTGCAAAGTTGCTTTTTAACCGCGTGTTCAATTTTGATGACCGAGCAAGCGAAGGATTCTAAAATTGAATCACGAGCGCAGCGAGTGATTCAAAATTAGAATCCTGAGCGTTAGCGAGGGAATCAAAAGAGCACGAGGTGAAAAATCTTTGCACTCGAGTGCAACACGTAACTTTTCATTCCACCTCAGCGAGGAAATGACTAAATGCAAAAAAAAAAACGTTTACAATCACAAGATAGGTACACTTTTATTTCAGTTTAGGTATTAATTACTACATTATGACAGGTAAGTATTACAGAATAATCTTTAAATTATAACAAAATAATACTAAGGTATAATTAAGAAAATTTTAAAGTAACGTTGCTACAGTTATTTAAATTGAGTGTAATATGTTTGTTTGGTACTGTAATATTGGTGTTAGTCACTTGTGTACTGTTTTTCGGTAAACTATCTGTCATACTTAATAGTTGTACCGATTCATCGGATTCCCTTGGCGTGAATGTTGGAGAGAGAGGGAGATGGTTAGGTGTTTCATAACGGCTTATTTTTGATGTAGAAGGGCCAGTACAAGGATCCGATTGAGGCTCTTTCAGTGTAATGGCTCCTACGATGCCTTCACATATTTTAGACTTATTTTGGATGGAATCCTCTATGTATCCCTCTACAACTGCATTGGACTTCCAGCCTCCGTGGCGCTTAAGGGACAGCAGATCAGCTCCGGAATCAGCCAAAAGTGTGGCTGAAGTTCGTCGGAAACAATGACCCGTGTACAACAGGGGTTCTGGAAGTTCAAGAAATGTTGCTATTTCTCGTGGGATACTGCCAATTTTATTAGTACCCATAGGCTGTCTAACACACTTTCCATTGCGATACTGTAGAAAAAATCGATTGATTGGAGTGTTAGGCGGGCGTAAGGCTTGATATTTCTCAACAATCGTTACGTATTCCTTGCGAATGACGAAGTTGCGGTCTCTTTTTGTCTTTGTATTAGGTAAATTAATTAATAGTAAGTCATCTGAATGTTTCTCAATGTTTTTGACATTAAGTTGTGTTAGTTCATTAGTTCGACATGCTCCGTTTATTCCAATAATAAGAACAACCTGTAACGTAAAGAGTATTGTAGTAGATAAATGAATAAAATTGATATGAACGCATAATTATGCCTATCAACATCTACTAAGTATACTATTTAATTGAGATTAATATACTTAAGTAGATACTGAATGTGCAACTGACTTACTTTTGCCGCCAAATATACGGAATCGGGTGCTTCGTTAAGAAACTTTTCAATATCAGATACTGTGAAAACCTTCGATTTTTTTGGTTGATGACCAGATGAGGCTCTTTTTAAAAATGCCACTAATTTAGGATAGGTATCGATATGTTTGTCTTTTTTCATCTTTATTGTTGCTTTTAGCATCGAATACGTACTCCATAGAGTGCTTGCTTTCTTGTTCTCGGATAATTCTATAAAATATGCCAGCAAAACGTTTTCTGAGAAAGTTTTGGCTCCTTTTGCTAGTCGCCACGTGTTGAACATATCGTACTGTTTTAAATACTTCTCGCGTGATTGTTGAGGGAGAAAGCTCATTTGCGCATTATTAACAGTTTCAGTCAATTCTGTTGGCGTCAAGCAAACTTCCTCGTCGCTAGAATCACTCATTTTAGTTTTTTCACTTGTTTTCAAGTTTCTTGTTTTTAATATACCTAAGGTTTAACAATGACGTGAAAAAATGCCGCGTAAAGAACCGCGTACAAAGCAAATTGAAAAAAGAACACCAAGAAGGTTCCGAGTCTGAGTTTTTAACAAATTAAAAAAAAGTTGTATGATATATTCGGCACCATAGAGGTAGCAGTAAATAGGTTTAATGTTTTTTTTAATTCACAAACTTAGTGCACACGATGTTCTAAATTCAATTTACTTTATCCTCTAGAGAATAAAAACGGCTTTTCCACTCAGATACTGAAGATTAAAAATACTCTTTCCGAGATGGTGGGATGAAAAAAATATTACCTATCCCAAATAAGTGAACGGTTACGTACGCACACGAAGACATCTACGACTGCTATTCTCTGTCATGGAAACTTTCAAAAGTATTTAATCTAGCAAATATCTTCCTGATCTAATTATAAGTACAGAACAAACTTAAGGAAAACCTAGTTACCCTAAAGTTTACAACTAGGTTTAATAAAAGTGAGAGTGATATTAACTGTTCCTCTCACAAGACAATACGTACAGCAGCTCAACTTAGAGCTGGCATCAGCAGAGACAGACACAATGTGGGATACTTGTTGTTAATTATGCTCTTATGCTGATTACAATACCTTAATAGTCATAAATAAGCAATGCTAATTAAGAAAAAAAAAAACCTATTCAATAAACCAGATAATTTATTAACTAAGTAACTGAATTAATGCAGACGACTCTAAACATAGGTACATACTGTAGCGAAAAAAATCAGTTATGTTTCGCTACAATTAGATTAGGTTGACTGGGACTCGAACCGGTACAACATAGTACTAAATGAAACTCATAATTCCAGGGGCCCAAGTCTGCTATTTTATATAAATTCGTCATTCCAACACGATCCCATTGTCATTTTGCTAAAAGTTCGTAATCTGCTAAATTCGTAATGGTCGATCATTGTATTCCACAAACAAGATACTCGTAATGAATTAAAAGAAATACCTAACTGCACAATTACGCTCTCATGGTAGGTCCTGTGGTAGGTCACTGATCAAAGGAACTGTCAAAATTTTAGCAGATTACCGCCTAAGTCAGTCATTCATTTTTCATTATGTACGAGATTACCAATAGATGCCATTTCTTTCAATGGAGTGTCGGTGGCTGACCATTGCAAAGTCATAATGACGCCAATGTGTTAGTAGATTACCAAACTTGTCAAAATCAACAATTATGAAATCAATGATCTCATCTTCTCTCCACCAACTACTCTCTCCCAGGTTTCACTCTTATCCGAAATGATAGAATCGGAAAGGGAGGGGGTGGTGTAGCTATCTATCTTCGTAGCGATTTCCCATTCAAAATCATTACCTCATCCCCCGCACAATATCATGCTTCCGCCGAATACCTCTTTTTGGAGGTCTACGTCAAAGGCGTTAAGACCCTTCTTGGTGTTGTTTATTGTCCACCCGCCGTTGACTATTTTTCTGAACTTGAATTGGCGCTGGAATCCGTAGGATCAGAGTATGCACATTGCGTCATCATGGGCGATTTCAACACTGACCTTGCTCACCACAACCCCCGATCCCGTAAACTCCTTCACATCACTGAGTCCGTTAGTCTCCATATACTTTCACTGCAACCTACCCATTTCAATATTTCAGGTGATGATACTTGGCTCGACTTAATCCTTACATCCACTCCCTCTCTTGTTTCCTCTCATGGTCAGTGTCCCGCTCCTGGATTTTCCCATCATGACCTCATTTTCCTCTCGTATGTCCTAAAACCGCCTAAACCTGTCCCAAAAGTACTGCACATGCGATGTTTTGCACGCATGGACGTTGAGAAGCTTCGTCAGGATGCGTCAGACCTCAGTTGGGAACACCTGGCAGCGGCGACAACTGTAGACGAAAAACTGCGTATTTTCGATCGGACGGTGCTTGCTCTCTACGATAAACACGCTCCTGTTAAGTCGATTAAACTTCGGCGTCCCCCTGCTCCTTGGATGACGACAGGAGTTCGAATGGCTATGAGGCGCAGAGATCGGGCCTTTCGTTAATTTAAAAGGGATCGTAGTGAGGAAAACCGGAACTTTTTCAAAGCTTCTAGAAATCGGTGTAATCAGATGATACGCAACGCTAAACGCCGCCATATTCTCGAGAATATATCTTCTTCTTCACCTGCTGATATCTGGAAGTTCCTTGTCACTCTCGGTATTGGCAGACCACGTCATGTGGATTTTCCTAAAACAATTGGCCTTAATGATATCAACCGTCACTTCACAACCACTTGTCATTTGGATTCCCAGATGTTATCTCAGACGGTTGATTACATTACTGGCCTACCCAGTCCCATCATAGAACCATTTCACTTCTCTCCGGTCACCTCGGCCGAAATTAAAACGATCATCTTGTCCATCAAATCCAAGGCTATGGGCCATGACGGCATCAGTCGTAGTATGATCGTTTGGATCCTTGATATCCTTCTACCTCCGATTACCCATATCATCAACTTTTCTCTTGATTCCGGACAATTCCCATCCCTGTGGCGTATGGCCTATGTACGTCCACTCCCAAAAATTTCAAATCCCTCTCTACCCAGTCACTTTCGACCCATTTCCATTCTCCCATTCCTATCTAAAGTGCTCGAAGCCTGCGTACACAAGCAGTTTACAAGGTTTGTTCACCGGAACAACCTTGTTAGCTCTTTTCAGTCTGGCTTCAGGCCCGGGCACAGTACAGCCTCCGCTCTCCTTAAAGTGACTGGTGACGTTAGAGAAGCGATGGAGGATATTAAGGTTACCGTTTTGGTATTAATTGATTTCTCCAATGCCTTTAACGCTGTCAGTCACGATATTCTCCTTTCTATCCTCTCTCATCTTATGGTTTCGCCCGAGGCTCTCGAGTGGTTCTCTTCTTATCTTCGGGGACGTCAGCAGTCGGTTCGCGTTGATGAGCACTCGTCGAGTTGGCGTGACCTGGATGCTGGTGTTCCACAAGGCGGTATTCTCTCTCCATTGTTATTTTCCATCTTCATTAATTTTATAACTCATTGTCTTCGGTGTTCGTATCATCTTTATGCCGATGATCTTCAATTATATACAGCTGGGCGGGTTGAAGATTTGTCGGAAGCTATAGCTGATGTAAACAGAGATTTAGATGCCATCAAAACGTGGTCTGATAGTTTTGGGGTGTCAGTAAACCCCTCAAAGTGTCAGGCCATTGTAATTGGGAGCTCACGCATGATAGGTAGGGTGACGCTTAGCTCTCTTCCTCCTCTTATTTTCAATGGTAACGTCATACCCTTTACCTCTACTGTGAAAGATCTCGGTTTGCATCTTGACTTGACGCTTGGCTGGCAACGCCAGGTCTCTAGTGTTAGTCAAAGGGTCAACGGTACTCTGCGATCTCTGTATCGTCTGAGAAACTTTTTACCTGCTAAGACGAAAACTATGCTTGTGCAGACTTTGATTTTCCCTATAATCGACTATGGTGACGTATGCTACTTTGACTTGAATTCAGTTTTGCTGGATAAGCTCGACAGACTGCTCAACAATTGTATCCGGTTCATATTCAACCTCAGGAAATATGATCATGTGTCGAGCTATAGGTCTGAGCTCAAATGGATGTCCATTCGCCAAAGAAGGAGTTTGCGCGCTTTGACCACGCTTTTCTCCCTTCTTAACTCTCCCACTCCTCCTTCTTATCTCATGTCTCACTTCCAATATCTATGTTCGTCACACACTAAGAATCTGCGTTCTTCTAACAATCTTCTCTTACTTTGTCCTTCTCATACTTCTGACTTTGTTCATTCTTCCTTTCATATTCAGTCCATTCTTCTATGGAATGCGCTTCCTCTTGATATCAGGACGGCGACCAGTCGGTATGCATTTAAGCGGAAACTACAGAGTTTTTTATCAAAATAAATAGAGTAGAGTCATCTCAACACCTCTCCCTTGAATTTGTATAATGTATATATATAATATTGGTATATATTTTATTAAATATGTATGTATGTGTGTGTAATATAATTATTTATAATGATATATTTTAATAAAAAATGATTTTTCTTTGTTCCTCTCAAACAGAGCACCTGCCATCTAATCTCTTCACTACCCTTGGTTGACTGGTAGAGAATGCCTAAGGCATTAAGTCCGCCTTTGTACTTTTTATAAGTGTGAAAAGTTTAAATAAATAAATAAATGATAGACCATTCTGACACTATTGTAATAGCAGACTTGAGGCCCAGGTCAATAACACGAACATTATAATAAAATTTATGAAAAAAAAACAAGAAAAAAGATTGGTTTTCTAAAAAAAAGGATAAAATTAGTCGTCAGCGATGATTTTTAAAATGTCAATAGTCCAAAATGAGTAAGATGTTAAATTAAGCGCTAGGCCCATCGGCAGCAGAGATTAAACTCGGGTACGGGTTTTATAAAGGGGGTCGAAATTTTCATTATTTTTGCGATAGGACACATTATTTTCGAGATAAGCAAAAGAAAAGAAAATAATCCAGTACAGTACTGTTTTTGCACCCGAAGTCGAGGTGTTCGTGTGAATTTTAGTTCATGACAACTAATATTATTCCACACAATTAAAATTATAGATTAGACAATTAAAATTTTAGGTGAAAAACGTCAAATTCAGAATAGCAAAATTGTCATTTTCACTAAATTAAAATCTCAGTACCATCTTAGTGCTGTCAAACTAAAATATAGTTTAGTTGTGCCACTTTAGTCTATTTCAGAATGGGAAATCATCGTTTGACAGGAGTAAACTAAATTTTGGTGATTTTTAGTCTAGTTTAGAGGCATTTGTGACAAGAGAATCGGCACCAGTGTTGTGCCATTAGGTATTTATTATATGAAGGAACGCAGGCGTTTAATAATTCACTTAAAATGAAAAACTTCAAGCAATGGGAAATTGCTACGGAAGACTGCGAGTTTAGACCTCAGAATGAGCTGCTTCTCAGACGGATAACACTGTCGCTTTCTCGTTAGACCAGCCAGCCAAGCAGTCGCGTCACCAGTCCTAACTCTCTATATATTTTGGTCGCTGAGACCAAAATTACAAACATAGTGTACAGTGAAGATTTATAAAATATTACTGTTATTTTAATATATTGTGGTATCTTACGACTTTCACGTGAATGAAGTCGCGGACAGAAACTAGTTTCAGATAAACATGGCTTTGTGGTAGTAAGGTGAAAGTTTAAAATTGCAATAGTCCTACTGGGTATCTCAACGGTCTCGCAAAATGTAATTTTGATAAAAAATAGTGTATAGTGCTGTTAGCGGCACTCTATCCCTATCGGATAAAGTGCCGTTAGCGGCATACTAGTGGCACTGCCTCGGCCCGGCTAATCAGATTTCCATTGTAATTGTCACTGTCAGTTGTTATTTTGTATGATTGTTGAGGTTAGTTCGCTGTAAAACACCACATTTCCACAACATTACATTCTCTAGTGCCTAAACTGATCCTGGCGTTGTGTGGTCACAGTTCTAACATAACCTAGCCTACCTTTCAGCCATTTTAATTTGCTACTTCATTTTTCGTAAATTTGGTGTAGTAACTTCTGCAGCGTAGGACGTCCACCCACAAGGTGGACAGACGACCTAATAAAGGTCGCAGGAAACCGCTGGATGCAGGTCACTTCCAAACGGCCAATTTGGAAATCATTGGGGGAGGCCTATGTTCAGCAGTGGACGTCCTATGGCTGAAATGATGATGATGAGAAACTTCTGTAAAAAAAATTATTCTGTTTTATTATCAAAATTATAAATTATCTAAAACAGATACGATCAGTCAATACAAAGGGCGGCGAGCTAACCTCAACAATCAAACAAAATAACAAGTCACAGTGACAAGACAATGACTATGCTATGCTTGCGGCTTTAGCCGGGCCGAGGCAGTACCACTAGTATGCCTCAAACTGGTGGCACTTTATCCGTATCGGATAAAGTGCCACCAGCGGCACTCTATACACTTCCAAAAAAATATCAAAGTCGTAATTTCGTTATTAAACCGTCCGTCCGTCCGTTTCAGTTATTCGTTATAAAAGGAAATTTTGTGCAAAATTGTAATACCTACTACTAATACACCGATCGTTACGTTTACGTTATTTTAGCTACATTTACCTCTAACTAAAAATGTTCCCTCTGCTACCTTAACTGTTATTTGGTGAATGTTTTGCATATATAATAGCAAGTGTTATACTTTTTTGAATAGTTAAAGAGACGTAGAACTTTTAAAAATTATTTGTAGAATATATTTCATACTTTTTTTTTTAAATCTTCAAGGTTAAGAAGACTATTAGAAAATTCTTTAATTCTAACTGTAATGTGTTTTTTATTGTTATTAGTAATTAACTGTCTGTTTATTTTTTACCTCGATGGTCCTAGTTTGTCATTTATAAATTCCAGTTACAGCAGCTATAATCTACATAAAGCTATATGTAAGCGGGCACGCCCTTTATGACTGACTGGAGGCTTTTATTTAGATATTGTAAACGTTTGGTCTTTATTTTTTTTTATTTCTGCTTAACAGTTCTCGATATTTTTGTTTGGTATATCGGCGTGTGCTAGCTGACTTAAGGTTATTAAATTTATACCTAATTTAAATTATGTTTAGTGTAGCATACTGTAAATAATTTTGCTTATGTAGTACTATTAAATAGAATCATTTTATTTTTCCTAATTGAACACACAGCTGTGCTGCTGGGGAGTTTGTTGCGCCACTTCTTCTTCCCAGCAAAAACACTAGGAAGTGGTGAACACAGAGTACTTTTACTATACGGACAGTGGTGAAGGGTGGGCGTTTTGTGGGACTGTCATAACTTTGACGTTCGAAAAGTGCTGATTCTCAGCCTAGTTTGAATAAATGACTTTTTCATCCCACCATCTCGGAAAGAGTATTTTTAATCTTCAGTATCTGAGTGGAAAAGCCGTTTTTATTCTCTAGAGGATAAAGTAAATTGAATTTAGAACATCGTGTGCACTAAGTTTGTGAATTAAAAAAAACATTAAACCTATTTACTGCTACCTCTATGGTGCCGAATATATCATACAACTTTTTTTTAATTTGTTAAAAACTCAGACTCGGAACCTTCTTGGTGTTCTTTTTTCAATTTGCTTTGTACGCGGTTCTTTACGCGGCATTTTTTCACGTCATTGTTAAACCTTAGGTATATTAAAAACAAGAAACTTGAAAACAAGTGAAAAAACTGAAATGAGTGATTCTAGCGACGAGGAAGTTTGCTTGACGCCAACAGAATTGACTGAAACTGTTAATAATGCGCAAATGAGCTTTCTCCCTCAACAATCACGCGAGAAGTATTTAAAACAGTACGATATGTTCAACACGTGGCGACTAGCAAAAGGAGCCAAAACTTTCTCAGAAAACGTTTTGCTGGCATATTTTATAGAATTATCCGAGAACAAGAAAGCAAGCACTCTATGGAGTACGTATTCGATGCTAAAAGCAACAATAAAGATGAAAAAAGACAAACATATCGATACCTATCCTAAATTAGTGGCATTTTTAAAAAGAGCCTCATCTGGGGCCTAAGTCTGCTATTTTTATAAATTCGTCATTCCAACACGATCCCATTGTCATGTTGCTAAAAGTTCGTAATCTGCTAAATTCATAATGGTCGATCATTGGTTGATCATTGTATTTCACAAACACGATACTCGTAACGAATTAAAAGCAATGACTGCACAATCACGTTCTAATGGTAGGTCACTGATCAAAGGAACTGTCAAATTTTTTGTATATTACCGCATACGTCAGTCATTCATTTGTGACATGTACGAGATTACCAATAGATGCCATTTTTTTCAATAGAGTGTCAGTGGCTGACCATTGGAAAGTCATAAACATAATGACGCGAATATATAATAGATTACCAAACCTGTCAAAATCAACAATTATGAAATCAATGATAGACCATTCTGACACTATTGTAATAGCAGACTTGAGGCCCAGGTCATCAACCAAAAAAATCGAAGGTTTTCACAGTATCTGATATTGAAAAGTTTCTTAACGAAGCACCCGATTCCGTATATTTGGCGGCAAAAGTAAGTCAGTTGCACATTCAGTATCTACTTAAGTATATTAATCTCAATTAAATAGTATACTTAGTAGATGTTGATAGGCATAATTATGCGTTCATATCAATTTTATTCATTTATCTACTACAATACTCTTTACGTTACAGGTTTTTCTTATTATTGGAATAAACGGAGCATGTCGAACTAATGAACTAACACAACTTAATGTCAAAAACATTGAGAAACATTCAGATGACTTACTATTAATTAATTTACCTAATACAAAGACAAAAAGAGACCGCAACTTCGTCATTCGCAAGGAATACGTAACGATTGTTGAGAAATATCAAGCCTTACGCCCGCCTAACACTCCAATCAATCGATTTTTTCTACAGTATCGCAATGGAAAGTGTGTTAGACAGCCTATGGGTACTAATAAAATTGGCAGTATCCCACGAGAAATAGCAACATTTCTTGAACTTCCAGAACCCCTGTTGTACACGGGTCATTGTTTCCGACGAACTTCAGCCACACTTTTGGCTGATTCCGGAGCTGATCTGCTGTCCCTTAAGCGCCACGGAGGCTGGAAGTCCAATGCAGTTGTAGAGGGATACATAGAGGATTCCATCCAAAATAAGTCTAAAATATGTGAAGGCATCGTAGGAGCCATTACACTGAAAGAGCCTCAATCCGATCCTTGTACTGGCCCTTCTACATCAAAAATAAGCCGTTATGAAACACCTAACCATCTCCCTCTCTCTCCAACATTCACGCCAAGGGAATCCGATGAATCGGTACAACTATTAAGTATGACAGATAGTTTACCGAAAAACAGTACACAAGTGACTAACACCAATATTACAGTACCAAACAAAAATATTACACTCAATTTAAATAACTGTAGCAACGTTACTTTAAAATTTTCTTAATTATACCTTAGTATTATTTTGTTATAATTTAAAGATTATTCTGTAATACTTACCTGTCATAATGTAGTAATTAATACCTAAACTGAAATAAAAGTGTACCTATCTTGTGATTGTAAACGTTTTTTTTTTTTTTCATTTAGTCATTTCCTCGCTGAGGTGGAATGAAAAGTTACGTGTTGCACTCGAGTGCAAAGATTTTTCACCTCGTGCTCTTTTGATTCCCTCGCTAACGCTCAGGATTCTAATTTTGAATCACTCGCTGCGCTCGTGATTCAATTTTAGAATCCTTCGCTTGCTCGGTCATCAAAATTGAACACGCGGTTAAAAAGCAACTTTGCACTCTTGTATAACAAATAACTATTGAATTTTGCTAACAGCAACGCTGCTCTGAGCGCGAGCAGATTTAGCCCGATTTACTATATTTGGGTTTATTTTAAAATTATATTTGCTGTTATATTAAAATAAACTGCGATTTTTTTGTATCGGGCCAAATTATGTCAATCGTGTTTTAACCAAGTTTTTAATATTGAATACTCCAATAGATAATATATTTTCTTTCTTTTGGTGGTAAAATTCTTTAAAGGTTACAAATAAATTGCAAACTACCTATAGTTTTGTTTATCTTAGACGCATTTTTATTTTTTAAATTTTTGTAATTGTGAGTACCATGGAGTCGTTTACTATGTTATCATGTTGATTTTGACTTGAAAGAGCAGGGTAGTTGAGAGTATGCCATGCTCACTTAATGTCTCGCTGATGGTGGCGAGTGTGTTGGATCATTCGGTTCCCTACAAAATGGTTGAGCTGGATGGTGCTGATCCACGCGTCATGTTCGTTAACGGGCGCCGTCAGTTGAGACTGGTCATCTATTATTGCCAGGGCTTATTTTTATTCGTTTTTTTTTTACATTGTTCTCACATATAATCAACAAGAGTAATGTACCCAGGATTTTGTAATTTCTATATTTAAAAGAGTGTCCTTGGAGTTTCTTGCCCGTTCTTCTCCATAGAGATCTGCGTTTTGGAATGGGCAACTAGCTTCAACTTTCTGACTAACTGACTGACTCTTTGACAATTCAAAAGTGCCTGTAAGTGGTTTAATTGAAATAAATGCTTTGAGTTTGAGTTTGCCCTCATAATTCACTAATAATATCTTCAATTTAAATAACCATGAATAAAAATAAATGATGAAAGGTTTTGACACATTTCGGCCGAAATGCGTCAAAACCTTTCTTTGGGATTCTGCATTCCGACGCAGGATATAAAAAGGGGATCAGAATAAAAGATTTTGCTGGACATAACTACATGTAATATCATTTCGAATATTGTACTTGATCGAAACTCTCATCACAATAATCAGGAGTTTGATATAAAAGTAGCCTGGAAGATGACAACACGTCGTGTGCCGATCAGCTAAATAGGTTCGTAAATACAATCATACCAACAAAAACTTATAATAATGGAAGGATTGTGTTTATAACAATGTAATGTAATTAAAAAACATAATATAATCACATTTACATTCTAAAAATGTATGGTAGAGTACTTCTTTGCACAGTCGGCATCGAAAGTCGATGTACCTACACAAAGTTCTTTTAATCATAATTATTGAGCACAATATTATGTAAATAAGATGTAAATGTAAAAGGTTAATAATAAAAACTTTGATATTACATAGAATGCTGAAAAGCTGTATAAAAGTAACTTTATATTATTAATTTAGTCATTGAAAATGTTAGTACATTATTTAAATAGTTGTTTTTTGACCGTTCCATCTTCAAAATTCATATTTAACATGGTTTGGTATGCACCTGATCGGGCTCATATTATTATAAACAAAGAATAGTCGACAGAAACAAGACTACAGTGGGTACCCAATGTAACCGCTACACACTACACTCAGTCTTAGCAAATGCTACGCACGACTGTCAGACGCACGTCCTGTAGATGTAGGTACCTACTGGCTAAGCTAAAGGCGGCACTGGCAGTGGCTTACGGGCGCGGTCGATTTTTATTGTTTTATTATTGACTTAAAACTCGTCAGTTTTTGATTTGCTTGATAGTTTTTTTTTATTTTTTTACGTATCCTACTTTCTTTGCACCCACGTCCTTTGTTGATATGGTTGAGTAATAATAGAAATAAGAAATAGCACATGCAGTCCGACATTCAATAAGTACATACGTAGGTACACATAATATTCTATAATCAGACATATCATTAATAATGCTGCTGTACAAAAAAATTGTCTGCTATAGGTACCTATGGTAGAATGATCAATAACTTCCAAAATTACAATATCAATTATAAAATGCTCAATAATAAATGTTGGGAGGGGAGTAATGTCTTTATCGGTACTATTTGCTGGCCTGGACCCTAGACGTGAGTCCGTGTCATGTCCTGTATATAATATCCATGTTATGTAGTGATAGGTATTATCACCAAATATGTCTACCAAAGAAAGCTTAAATCATCCATGCTTCATAGTTACATTTAACATATTGACATAATTCCAGTAAAAATGCAAGTATTTAAACTAGTAGGTAATTATACGAAAACAACAAAATAAGTATAAAACCATCCAGTAACAATAAAAAAAACTTAATACAACAAATGAATCAACAACACGGCAACATGTAGACGTAATGGCAAACTTAAAAATAATTAGGACACTACTACCACAGAATAGAAACGAGCAGAATGTTTACACGGTTTACATTATCAATGCGATAAAATGGTGACTTAGGCATAGATGCCGAATCAAGTATTGCGTACCTAACAGCGTTCTGCAAATAAGTATGTGCGTACTGCACCACGAGTCGATTTTTGTAATATCGACCTAAACGCTTATTGACTATAATACGGACTGAGCTTGCCAAACTGCAGTTTCACTGCTCGGTTAACCTGTGCTGACTGGTACTGACTTATTGTCAATACCAGTAGGTACCTGTAATACGTTCACGATATAGTTTCCAAACATGTAAGCAAATTCTTTCGAAAAAATAACTTTAATACCTACTCATAAAGTGCAGTTTGCGCTGCAACTTCAAAAATTTTTATGAGTTTTTCACTACCTAGTACTAGTTATTCTGAAATCAGCTTAATTTATGCTATCATAAAGTTGATATTCGTTTAAGAAGAAATAACATCAATGGGAAACAGGGATTTGAATAGACTACACAAACACATGTGCGATGAGACTGTCGAGATCCGGAGATCCAGTAATAAATAAAAAACGAGTATCAATGTGCATCTTTATCGCACGTTGTAAGCAGTGGGTCTGCATCCATAATTTGTGCTTAGTCGTAATAATAATATCATCTGTTACATCTAGGAATACTTGTATGTGTTGGCACGCTTTGTACCCATAGTAGCTACATGTCTGAGGAATACAGCATCAGTAACGCAGCACAATGGGGAAGATGGACACTATTCTAAATTATACATTAAAATGGGGCTTACAATATGACACTCGTTCAAGACACGTCCATGAAAAGATTCCTCTTGCTTTTTGAACACTGATTTATTAGAAATTGAAGCATATTCATAAAAAAATGATATTTATATAAACAATAGTTACCTACTTAATATTAATTCTGCGTTACCGTTACCCATGCCTGCTTTCATTATAAATGCGAAAACGTACAACACTTCCTACCTAAACTAAGTCTCATAAGTATCTTCTTTACATCAATAATTTGGACGTCAACGATTCGAAAAGCACGTTCACATGATTCTCAACTTTACTTACATATTATTATAAAGATCACTTTCTTAAATGTTAGAGCCACAAAAATAATCTAATTGAAAACGTCAAGTCGACGGCTACGTTTAGCCCCGAAAGGCCCTAGTTCCGCTAGTGGACGAAGATCTAAGCTAACGAGTATAGAATACTAATTACAGCAACCGGTAGGTCCACATGGACAGCGGGTTCTGCAGCAGCGCCAGGTGCGGCGGCTCCTTGCCGCCCAGCAGCAGCACCAGCAGCGCGCCGGCGCCGCGCGCGCGCCGGGCGCACAGCTCGCCCAGGTCCTGCAGCTCGATGTCTCCCGGACCTACGCCGGAATCTGGAGTCAAAGCGGCTCCTAAGTTCCTCACGTCAGGACCTAAATAATGAGGATTGCTGAATCCGAGCGAATTGCCAGACAATCTGTTGACCCGCTCAGCGCTCGCGTAGTCAGAAGTGGACAATTCTGCTTCTTCCTCGTCAGTTATTATCGTGTCCTTGGTGAACCTAACGGACGCTGACTTCGGAATGGTGACTACGGTGACTTTGCCCTCGAGTTTCACTGACGATATGCCATCTCTCTTCTTAATGCTGTTTATTTCTCGTCTCATGTCCTCTTCCTCTTCAGAGTCGAGGTATACGAGCTTGGTAGCTTCCACCGGAGACAGGACCGGCGTGGGGAGGATCATGTCTGCAAAGTCGGGGACAGAGATCGGTTCTCGAGACATTTCCGATCTGTATTCAATGACGTCACCTTCTCTCGGGCTCTCGCCTCCATCTGCGGGCTGGCGCTTGTCGATAACATAAGCGGAGTGAGACTTGGACAGCGCAGCGGCCTCCTGGCGCACGAGGCTCTCGGTGGAGTCCCGCTCGCCCGCCAGCACGCTGTAGGAGCAGCGCGCCGCGCGCCGGATGTGGAACGAGGACAGCTTGGAGATCTCCTTCAGCAGGCTGGCGGGCGGCTCGGGGCGCGCGTGCAGCGAGTGGCGCGCGGCGCCGACCAGGCGCGCGTCTGGCGCCGAGCGCGCGTCCGGCGCCGAGCGCGCGTCCGGCGCCGAGCGCACGCGCGGCGGCGCCGCCGGGATCAGCAGCGCGCAGCTGTCCACGCGCGGTGACGGCCACTTCAGACTCTGTATGATTCGCTCCCAGGTTTCCGTTGCTGAAAATTAAAAGAAAATTATGTATTAGGCAAAGGATACCTTGACAGGGATATTAGAGAATGCAAGGCGCAACGCTAAAGTAGTCTGTTACCGAAGTGAAACCTCCAGAGCTCGTTGGTGGAGTGTCCGTGCGTCTCTCCGCCGAAGATGTACAGGTGAGCGCCGGCGCGCAGCCCCGCGTGCCCGCTGCGTGCGCTCGGCGACAGCTTGGCGGGCGTGCGCACCTGGCTCCACACGCGAGACACTGGAAACAACAGACAATCGTATGAGAAGTAGGGTAGGTACGGAAGCTTACAAAATTCGATAATCATCAGCCATGCATGAAGTTACTCGTAACTATGTATAAGTATGCCCCACTGTTGAAGACTTGGCAGGTGCTATTAATCATCAGCTCCTACTTCTTAATTTCAAAAACAGCACAAGGTATCTAATTAGGTACGACTTTGGCACACACTGGTCACTTACTTGTACACTGGACCCTGCCCTCTTCGTATCTTTTTCTATCTCCCAAAGGTTTGCTGGAAAATATAGGATTTTTTTGCCCTAAGGCTAACCTACAAGACTTATGCCAAGAATGCCGTGGGGTACTCACTGGTGTCGTAGTACCAGAGGTCGCTGCAGTCGCGCAGGTCGCACTGGCCGCCGTGCACGTACAGGCGGTTGTCGTGCAGCGCGGCCGCGTGGCGGTGCCGCGCCGGGCCTGCCGTCGCCGTGCGCACCTGGTGCCACGACTCCGAATCTGGAATACAACTCTTAGCTCTTGAGTCACCGAGAAACATACTTAGTTGTTAGAAAACTCACGACTGTGGGAAAGGGTAAATAGGTTGGAGACACTGTTGCCATGAATCGGGCACGAATCTAGACTGGGCACAGAAGAATACAGATGGTTCACTCCGCATTTTAGATGAAGCTACAAATGAATAAACAGAATTATAATACACTAGATTTACCCGGCCCTACCTACCTACCCTAGCTACCTACCCTACCTATCTACCCTACCTACCTACCCTTACCCTAGCTACCTACCTACCTACCCTACCTTTTTTTTTTCTCAGAAACCTTCGTGGGCACATGCACAACACTGCTGAAGATCATCACATGATCAAATGCATAGTTTACGATTATATAAAGGACATACAGACAAACATTCATTTTAATAGGGGGAACGGTATAGTTATTGGCCCCTACATAGTTATTACTATTAGCCATTTCAACATCGGTATTGCAAAACTAGCAACCCACATTACTAAATGGTAAATTTTTAAATGCACTATGGCAACACAATAATGTTGACTGTCAAAATGTTTCGGCAAAACACCGCTAGGTGGATTCGTTCTTTTGTAGTCAGTTTATATTATGCTCTGTGGTCTGTGACATAGACTACTATTATATACAGAGTGTGATTTTTTCGTGCTGGTATCGAAAACGGGTAATTTTGTTTAAAATTTTAAGATCATAGAATTTTAGGATGTGATAATATTGAAATTTATTTACATAGTCCAGTAATTGAAAATTGTAAAATATATAGAGTGTTAAGCATAATACGCGTAATTGAAGTGTAAAATGACAAAATCATAACATAACAAAAAGTAGTGGCCAATTACTGCACCAATCTTTTAAATTACATTACAGTAATTGGCCGCATATGCCAATTACTATATTCATTTCATCCAAAACAAAATGCGGTTTTAGTGAAATAAATCTCTACCGTCTGCACTATATGCATTATTTTCGTTTGTCACTAATTTTAGGGCTGTGTAAACAGTTATTGGCCTAGGCCAAGTACTATGAGTCTGGAATAATTTTCAATACAAAAAAGGAGGCCAATAACTATAATATTTTTTATTTTGGACAAGATCACTCATGCTTATTTTTCTGTTGTATTAGGTTAAATTTAAAAAATAAAACATAAAAAGACCTCAGTACACCAAAATAGCCCTTGATTACAGAAAAGACCCCATACGTCTTAATAAAACTTCTGAGAACTTGAGACCAACATTTGAAAAAAGAGAATTATAAAAGTAACTAAAAGAAAACGAAAAAATCGAAAGAAAAAGAGATGAACAAGCAGACGCACGGAAACAAAATGCCATTGAGAAGACGAAAGAAGGTACAGGTAAGTACAGAAAAATAGTCGGCGCGAGGATTCGGTTTTGGGGCTTTTATGGCCCCTTGCCCGAGGGATTTTTCTCTCGGCCCACGAAACCGTAGGCCGGTCGTTGGGTTTCCCTCCCCCTCCTAGGAGGGGGTGGGAGTGCTGTGAGCCATACCGCCCGATCACGGATATCGAGGGATATGCCTTGGAGGCGTGGCACGTGGCGCCTCGACATTGCTAAATTGGGCTTATGTTCGAACGGCGGTTGTACGCTTCATTCAGTCGCTTTGCAATTGCATACAGTGTACTATTGATGCGTAAAAAATCAAAATGCCGAGTTGTGCAGTAATAGTTTGTAAAAATAGGTCTAGTAGGTACCATCAACCTGAAGACAAATGGCGTGTCCTACCACCGATAAGTAAACATTTAAGTCACTGTTTAATATTTTAATCAATTTTTAAATCATTAATATCTTACGTCCGGAGCGATACGAACTAACCCGAACTAGCCCGAATCTTTCCGAACGGAACGAACGTTTTGGATTTAGAGAGGTGCAATCGAGTGCGTGCGGCTGATTTTATCGACATGCGTATTATTGCAGTCAAATCTTTTTTTCAGAACTCATTGGATATTCTCGTATTACATGTATAATATAAGAGTTAAATTAGTTATTAATTGAATGTTATTTGAAGCAAATAAAGACATTGTTATTTCAATACAGTTACTCGTGCATAGCATAATATTTAACAGAGAGATTTTTTCCCTTACCACTGGGTAATACTATATTTAAAAAAAAAACATTTTATTTTAGTAAAAATAACCCATATTTTCGGATAGGTATATAAAAACAAAATACTTAAATCATATAAATACAATTAAACGAAGTTGTAATAGTACAAGAATGTGCTAAAATTAAATGTCGATAAAAATTATCGTCCATCGCTTTCGACTCTCTAATTGCATGCGTGTGCATTGAATGTTCTCAAATAGCAAGTGTTTACAAATGACCCCACCCATTCTATGTATGTGAGCTATTAGAAATTGATTTAGTGTAGCAGCTATCTTCTTAGTGTGCGTGTTCAAATTTTAAGTGTGTGTCGTAAGTGTACTATTTGTTAATGTTGTAATTATTTTGGTGGGAGATAAGCGGTGCCACTAGGATTCCTTACTATTCCGCAATGAAGGCATATCTCTGGATATCTATGCGCCCGATAAACTCACATAAAGGATAGTCAATGTCACCTTTAGATACTGCTCGTAATAGTCCAAAATGTTCAAATTCTAGGAAAACTGAACGTCGTTCTTTCTAAGGTATTTTTGTACGAGAAACGACAGGTCAACATCTGTCGGGGATTCAGCTAGTTTTGTATACAATTACAAAGGAATATTTATATCCTCAACAGCTTTTGTTTTATTCATCACTCACCGTAATGAAATGCCCAGAGCTCATGCGTGGAGCCCCTCAAATCCTTGTACCCCCCGTATATGAGCAGGCAGTCCTTCAACGTGTGCGCAGAGTGTCCGCGTCGCCCTCGGGGGCCAAGACCTGCGCCTCGCGGTTCGCGGGAGCCTCGCCGTCGCAGCGTCGACGTGAAGTTCGACTGGCCCGGGAGTTTACGCCATATTTCTGTCTGGAAAATAATGCAAGGCTGATGAAGTGACATATAAATACACAATCCCATCGGCAAAAATGACGAACTTCCATACAGCTACCTAAACCTTTAGGGGATTTCTTTTCCAAAATCTTTCCTTATATTGCTCACTTTCGTTATATAGGTACCTAAGTATCCAACTCTTGTGCATAATTCCATGCTTCTAAAGCTTGTCTGTGTGTGAATGAATTCATAACTTTTGCTAAATAAATGTGGGTAGAGACTGTTCGACAGACCGTGGCGAGTAGGTAAGGGTAAACAACAAGTTATCGAGGTAACGGTCCTGTTTGGGAGGCAAACTCGACCTACCATTTCATGTTAAACATGCGGTCTGCTCGGGACAACTTGTTGCGTGTTACTAAGTAATGGAGCCCTGCGTTTTATTTATTGATATTATCCTCTTCGGCAAGACTAAATAAATAGGTACCTACCTAAACAATTGAAGAATATTTTGCAACCAGTGACAAAACATAGCCAGCGTAACCGTTATCTCCACTTTGTTGTGAGGCTGGCGGTTCAGTCATTCTAGATGCGCCTATTACATACCTACGCAAAACGATTAGGTACCATTCGATATCCGTGGGTACCATCCTTCCTATTTTACCCAATCACATGCTAGTGAAAACCGAGCAGCAATCTAAGGTTCAGCCGGTGCTAAAGCAGCCTTTAGGAGAAAAATCACTTGAATATTTAGTTCTGTTACTTCTAGGTAAGAGTACCTACCTACGTGTCAAGTCCCAACCTGCCACCTACATAGTTATATAGATGACGAGGAACGCTAGCGCGTCAATCGCGTGCTCTCGGAGTTTTGGGTCTTGGCACAATAAATGCAATGCGACAATATATTAATGTGCATGCGAGCTTAAACTAAGTTATTGTGAATACTTCAAGGACGAGCGGGGTTTCTTTGGAGATAAGTCTATGGTTTGGAGCCGACCGAGCTGTACAGCACTCGGGTCAATAAGGTATGCGAGTAGGTAGGTATATTCACAGTATAATAAACTAACAGTATTATGTATCGGCGGTGACCTTGAAATAATTACCTACGGCCGCTCGGTAGATAACGGCCCTTCCGCGTCCGTGCGTAGCTGCCGCGCATTCGATATTGTTGCGTACTGATAGGTATACACTGAGATTTCGAAGCGCGTTGTTTCAGCCGTTTTCTATGAAGATATAATACTGTTACTTATTTATACTGGGGTATATTGAAGCATTTTGTAAGTACCGGAAGCAGCCTGAACCCACGATTTGTAGAATCGTAGCACCAAAGCCAAGGTTTATCCGCTAAAAACTATGTAGGTAGTAAAGCTTACAATTTCGTTCTGTAACAGATTAGTAGATACTAAGTAATCGTTTACAAGCTCCCATGTGATTTAAGTTAGCCGGTTATTTTAGCACCAACTTTTAGCAGTCAGTGAAGCACAAGTGTTTTAAAACTCGCTCAACTGAAGTAAGCTTTGTAAATGTAATAGATTCACTCAGGAACACAGGTAGGTACCTACCTATACTAGTCTAGCCTAAAGTAACTAATGAATGAGGATCGGAAACATCTGTCAATGCAAATGTGTCAGTTTATTGGTACTTACTCCTATATAGGTCGTATTTCGTATTTTACAACTGATCAAAACGGAACTTGGTACCTATGTTCAGGTTTTACAAATTTTTCCGTCATCGGGGTTTTTTGATTGCAGGGGTACTTCCTCCAAAAAGGGGGCTACTGGATATCTCCGCCATAAGAGACCCGATTTCGATGGTTTTTTTTATTTGAAAGGTACCGCGAAATATGCCAACATTTCCCCCAAGGGAAACTGCCCGAAGAATTTATAAGCATATCTTTGATGTGCAAATATCTTCTGTTTGTCTCTGCATCACCCAAAGGTTGACTGGTAGAAAATGCCTGTGGCATTCAGTCCACCTCTGTACATTTTTGTGCTTGAAGTATAAATAAATAAATAAATCTTAATATTAAGGCAACATTTATTGACTTAGGTGGAAAATAGGTTTTATGTATGGCAATACTGACTCGTTTTTATAACTTCGCTATAAAGTAACACAGTGATAGTAGCTTGTAGGAACTCGTGGAATGAGGTGCGTGTTTTAGCGGGCAAATTTTAGTGCACGGTCAGGGTAATTTTGCCCAGTCATTTTAGTAAAAATCTTTTCATAGTGTCGTTTACATTCCCAAAGTAAAAGCCATCTTTACCAAAAAATCTTCTACTGGTTTTTATGACATCTGCTTATAGGCCATAATTATTTGCGATAAAAAAAAATAATGTGGGCAAAGTTTGCTAAAAGTCCACATAACTTTGCCCGTCAAAAAAATCGAGTATAATATTGAATTCAGTGTTGAATTTAGTAAGTAGTGATCTTATAGTTGTCGCTGATGAAGGAAAATACTTACGTCTATTATATAGAAAAATCGTATTAAAATTGTAATTATTCGAAAAAAGTGGGCAGTGTCATGTTTCACGGTTGTAACTAAGTTAATCATAAAAATTTGGTGAAGATCTAATGAGGATCTTCGGCGTGATGAGCAGAATAGCTCCTCACAATGCAGTAAATTGCTCACTTTTAGATTACTACCAGTGGAATCGGCCCTTTAGCTACGAGGTAGGGATTGATTGATGGAGCACCTTCTCATCACAAAACTGGAGAGTTCTGAAAACATAACATACACATAACATAACATCACGCCTGTATTCCCCGAAGGGTTGGGCAGAGTTACCTATACCTTATAGTGGGTGCGCCAAAGTTCACCTAAATTTTCAACTCCGATAATTGGAAATCCGAAAATGTTCTTCCTAACATTATTCATCCTAACAATCACAATTCCTAACTACTCTGTCTCTAATGTTCATAATTCCGAAGCATTCAATTTCATAATGTCAGTAGCAATAAACATCTATTAGGTATACTTTTATTTGTTTTCCTATATTTTATCAACTTAACCATCTTTTACACTATTATTCAAACATTTCTTTTTATTCATAATAATCAGTATTATATACATTAATTTTGCGTAACTTTATTGTCACATAACATACAATAAGAATAATAGTACCATGGTACAAGTAGTTAAATTCATGTTTTCATATACACTTTTCAATTAAATTAGTTTAATATTAGCGGCTATAGCTTTCAAATAATCACTTTTATTGGTGTATTTTTGGAAGCCAGAGTCACGCTCCAGTCATTCAGTCAAGTTCCAGAAACGAATCGGTCTTATTCATAATTATTGGTTTAGGTTAGGTTAGAACTGTGACCACAACGCACGAGCCGAGCGAGCGAAGCGAGCGTGCCGCGGCAGCGGCCGGCGAAGTGCCAGAACCGAATCAGTCCTATAGTTATTGGTTTAGGTACGGTTAAAACTGCGGTATAAGAAAATATTATGGTAATTATGTTTAGGGATAAAAGCGTTATGATAAAAAACAGTAGGAGTTTAAATATATTTACATTAATGATATTATTAATTACAATTTTCGGAAACATGAGTGTTATGAACATCGCCGGTAGCACTACAAGTAGTATGAATAAAAACTTTAGCATGAAAAATTTTAGGAAGAGTGATCATTCGGATTACAAATCGTTAGGAAGAACAATTTCGGGTAAAGAACTTTAGTTGAGCCAATATGGACCCCCTTATAGTACACCCGCAGTTCACCAGTTATGTTTAAGTCCCATGTAATAATTAGGGGGCGAGCCTATTGCCGTCAACCGGGCACAAATCCGGACTCCGGGCTGCTACTGAGAAATTCGAGATGGAAAAACCCAATAAAACCTCGTTTTAGAGTATACATTTTAGCTTTACAATAAGGTCACTAGATGGCGCTTCAGTGCACCGTTAGATCGTAATGTCGTTGTTGCTCGCCAAATGGTTAGGTCGTCGACCACTGTGTGACCGAGTTTTGTTAGTTGTAAAGTACCTACCTAGCTTCAAAAGTCTCGTGTCTCGTGTCTAAACATCGGTTAAACACGAGACTTTTGAAGCTACTTTACAGAACACATTTACAGATCAGATCTTTAAACTAACTAACTACTATCTAGTAGTTAATAGTAATTATACACCATAATATACTTTTTAGTAACCTACAGCCGTAAACGGCTTTTTTAAAGTCGGTTATTGTATTAATTATAGGACTTTAACATGACATGGTTATTTTCACAACGTTATTTAGAACCGTATAATGTCCTACTCGTATTTACCATGTTTTTAGAAAAAAATAACATGGTAAATCTAAATATCCCGTTTTAAACAGCTTTAGTGGTAGCTTTGGTGGTGGTACGGACAGCTGCAGAGAAATGTCACCCCCTAGCAATGTACCTATCAGTACTAACATAACATAACACCAACGTTGTACACTTAGTTCGCAATAAACGTTTTGACTTTGACTTAGGCAATTTGTTGCAAAAAAAGCTTGTCTACTGTTCGCAGGACTACAGAGTGCAATCCACGACGACGCGGCGACGGCGACGCGCCCCACTCCGCGATTACTGAGCGAGATAGTATTCGGGCGCCCTTTGATCGACGCTTCACTTCACGTAAATTCTACTTCGGTTGCATGAGTTTAGACAGAGCACTTTATAATACTGCTAGTATAGATAGTGCAATCCACGACGACGCGCCCCACTCTGCTCCGCTCCGTACTAAAGTACAGCTTACAGTACTATGGGTAGGGCCGGCGCTGGCGCTGGTCACTGGCTCTGCTGTAGGCTATAATTAGCAATTGACTACTGCGGGGCGAGCACGGCCTGCTGTGACATGGCTTGAGTCACACATTTTAACATAGTTTGGGCGATAAAACCGTGTCTTAAATGCTAGCACGGGGCAAGAGCAACCATAAGACTTAATCTAGAGGCACATGTCTTTCTTGTTGCTAAAAATAATATAAATTAAACTATGAAGTTCTATGACACACTATAAAGTCCATATTGTGTCATTGAATTTCAGTTTATTTCAAAATGTTCACAGCGGCCATCTTGGATTTACGTTTTGTCCTCACTATTAGCGCCCTCAAAAACTACGAAAACGACACCCGTGACGAAAAAACAGAAAATTTACCTTTTGACCAAATTCGCACTTTCTCTCTCGCTCTCTCTCTCTCGCTCTCTCTCTCTCGCTCTCTCTCTCTCGCTCTCTCTCTCGATAGAGAATACTTAGCAATAATTAGCAGCGAAATCAATTTTTTTAAATCATGTCCCCACCTCCGAATGAACATGATCATTTTTTCTTAGTTTTCGCCCAAACAAAATGGGTCGCCCGTACCCGTAGTAGCAAATAAGACAATTTAGAGTCCCAACTTAAACTTCAAGAAGTTATGTCACAAGTCAAGAAATTATCAGAAACAAGCGCCTCTAGATTAATGTCACATGGTTGACCCGTGCTAATAGCATTTTTAGGACTTTGTAAAACATGAAAAAATGTATCATGTCTTGTCACAAAAACGTCTTGGTTACGCCTGTGCTCGCCCCGCCTGCAGCTGCCGCGCTGCCGTACTGGTGCGCTTTGGGATGTAGATTCAATTCTCGCACGAATGAATATTTGTATGGCCTGCTGATAATTCTGCTGTTTGTATAATGTGGGATTATACATATATTGCACCCGGAAAGCTGGGATAATATAACATCAAGCCTGTATTTATTTACAGAGGAGTAGGTACCTGTAGGTAGTACATCACCCACATTTCTGCAGTTATGTTTAACTTCCATGTTATAGACAGCGCTGTTGCCATCTGCTGAGAAATTCCAGATGGAAAAACCAAGGGATTCCAGGGATTAGTTTGGGCCAACAGAACAGATACCTAAATAGTTTTACCTCAGTATCGTATATCCAGAGCGGAGTCTCATTGGAGAGCGCGCCGGCCTCGCCCCCGAACACGTACAGCTGAGCCATGTGCGCGGTGGCGCTGTGCTCCTGCAGCGAGGGCGGAGGCTCGCCTCGACACTCCAGCTTTTCCCATTTGCCAGTAGCTGGAAGGATGTGAATAAAAATAATAATATATAAAGCAGTCTTTTACTGTCCCATTGCAGGGTGACGTGACGGTGAGGGATTGCTACATAAAAGGTACGAGCATTAAATCACCACGCTTGCTCAAGGCGGATTAGCGATTTCTGACTTATATATTAATTCGCAGTCGTCCTCTTCTGTAAAACTGGCCGCGTGACGTGACTCAGGTGAAGTGAGCTAGTAATAGACCTCGCATCAATTCAGCTCGAATGACAGCTCACTTTACCTAAGTTTTCACGTTGAGATTTTTACAGAGTAGGTAATCAGGTTTCCTCATTTACTAAGGTATTATTCACGAAGTTTTTTACTTTCCTGGATCATAGTGACATCCATACATAACTAATTCAGTTCCCGATGTTTCGAGTAGGTAGGTACTATTTCGCAGCACTAGAACCGTATAGTTAACTAATTACAGTGTATATGATAATATAACAGAAACTGCATAGGCTTTTTTATTTATTTATTAATCTGTGTCAACGACTTGTCGGATAGAAAATATTATGTCTGACATTTACTAGTAGAATTAAAATAAGCGGCATTACCATAGCATAACATTACCATAGCATAACATTTCTTAAAAAAACCTCAACTTATAAACCAAAAGAAAACACAACAAAAGACATCATTTCCATTACAACATCCGAATCAGAACAAAGAAAAATACTCATTAGGTACGCAATCTGTGCAGCAAAAAGCTCTGACTCGTAATTAGCGTTTGAGTCGGTTGGTGAGGCTCGACCTAATTAGATAACGCCAGTCGGAAGCTGCAGCAGTCGTTCCCAGAAGGAAAAGGCACGCTTTTGTGGAGGATCCTCCAGTGACTGTTGGAGACAGCCTCTTCGATTGATATGGAGTGCCGCATTCAGGTCGACGTCACACAAGAAACACAACTCGGTTGAGGAGATTGTTTGTACAGACGCCAGCACCTCAACCTACCCGACACTGTAAAAAAATCCCAATCAACTTTGAACTTTATACATTAGTGATAAAATTGAAAATTTATTAAAGATTTTTTTTGATTGCAGTAGGATGATGTGCTGGCATCTGTAGGTACCTACACTAGTACCAGTAAATCGTAATGTAGATAATCATCATCATTCTCTTGCCCTGATCCCAATCTTTTTTTTTTCTTCCATACTTCTCAGTTAGGTTTTTTTTTTAATCTCGGTGGTCACCCCCTTTCTCCCCATTATCATCATTTACACAGTCCATCCTGGTCCATCGTATCGTATCTTGTATTGTAGCCGTAGGTAATGTTAAATGGCGTGACATATAAATGTTTGGTCTATAGGTAATTAGAAATAAAAGCTAGGAGTTTTTTTTTTTCTTTGAGAGTAGATTATGTTTGTACTTATTAAGTTGACGTTACGAATTTAATAAACTAACCTTTTGTTTTCATTAAATAACTATAAGTGCGCTATAAATTGAAGATACCTACTAATACGATATAATATCAGGTATGAAGGTTACGAAATTCTGTACCTACTTGCTGAGTCACACTAAAGTATCAACTAAAGTAGCCAGAGTAATTCCCACAAGACAATCATTTTAGAGTAATTCAAGTTGGAGTTATGCTGGATTACTGGACAATTATAAGGACCTCCCAAAGGAACTCCTTTAGATTGGGTTGAACTTGCTGACAATATAGGAACGCAGTTATAAGGAGGTCCTTATAATTGCGTTCGTATATTGTCAGCAAGTTAAGCCCGATATGTATATACACAGTAGAATGATTCAACTTACCGAGGCTATACCTCCAGAAGTCCCTGAGAGGTACCGCGCCCCCCGCTCCGCGCCCGCCGAGAACGTACACATGCCCGCCCAGCAGCGTGGCCGAGTGCTTGCCGCGCGCGCATGGCACCGCACGCCCGTTGCTACAGCCACACTCCACCGAGCTCCACATCTCATCTGACAAAAACAAATTATTTAAAAAAAATACTCATATAAAGATTATTATTACAGTATTCCAAGATTTTAACTATGCAACAACCAGCAACTCGGTGACATACTCGTATTGAAGTCATGTGGTGTCTACTCTCTAACAGAAACTACTTAGCAAATGTACAGGCATCAAATACGGACATTTGTGTAGACCGTGTTAACTTTGTAAATAGATTATCTGGCCCTTTGGTAGGCATTTTCCCTGCTGAATAGGTAAAACCTTTTCACATTAAGAATAGCAAAAGCTGCAAAAAAACGAAAGAAAATATGTATAACATACTCGTAATATGCTTTAACAGCATCAAAGGAAAAAACCCATTATTAGATACTGCTTTTAAACGAAATATAAATTTAAACGAAATGTAAAATTGCACGCACCAAGGCTTTGACAAGGTAAACCACATTGCGTCTTTCCCTCCTCTGTAATCGAAAGTTTCCGACTTCAAAGTCGTGTCCCTTCGAATAAAATGCATTACTCCCCTTCTATGTGCATAAAAATCACCAACTTCTCGTCGTGTGGGGTAGATGAAATGCCGGCGTCCCCCAGGGCTCCTTGCTAAGACCCTCCGTTTCAACGTCTCTAAGTATTGCTTATTGCGAATAAATCCCTCCTAGTTCCGTGTAGGGACGTGTTTAGGAGTTATCGTTTACAATGTGTAAATATTAGTTAGAATCGAGGAGGTTTTATTTGTATGTTAAAGTTTAGTGCATAGGAAAATGACGATTGCCATGCCACGATTGCCAAATGAGTACCTATTGCAATTTGTTAATCTATTATTCGCACAAGGCCATTAATGGGTAGGCAGCCCACTCCACTTTGCATGCAATAATCTTAATGTATGTGTAACTCACAAGACCTAAAAATATTGTAAGATGCGTACTATGCCTATCTTTGTAGTAAACCGCAGCATTAAATAGATTAAAACTTTGTAGAACTTAACAATTTCCTGAGTTACCCAAGCATTCTATAGTAAGTTCAATATACGGATAACGGTTTTCTCATTTTGTCATGAAATTCTTAGAATCTACCGAGAAATAAGAAATTATTTGTAAAATAAACCCTGAGGATAGAAAATGAAAATAATGAATTACCAGCTTAGACTATCATATCTCCGGTCTCAGTATTCGATAAATCATATCTTTCGGGACAATAACATTAAACCCTTTTGCGTGGCAAAGCCACAACCCTTCCTATATTAACTCTTCATAAATGTCCGTCCATTTTCCTAAAGGCTCGTATATTTTTCTCATCAAATATTTAGTTCGATCGCCCTATAATTAGTCCCTATACCTCAACAACCCTTTGTTTACCACGTGACTTGTTTGACAATTCAGCTCAGAGCCCTGGACGCCGGCATGTTGGTACACTTGTAGGTAAAAAACAAAAACATAGGGGAGACCGGGAGGGTCTCCCTACACTAGTCGAGGGTAAACGAGACAACGACGGTACACGTTTGTGTAATCAGGAGTGACTTTGACGGAGTCTTGTGTACCTATTTGCTAAAACAAACTTGTACCTATAGAATATGAGAGAGACAGCAATATCTCTCTGGATGAAGGTGAGGTTGTTAGCGACATTTATTTCCACATTAAAATAAGTTTAGGACCGCGTTGGCAATGTTTCCAAGGTCAAAGTTAATGGTTGAAGTTTAAGAGATAATTTCAGGACTGCCATAACTTTAATGCCTTACAGTTTGTTTCAATTTCCTATTAAGTACACAACTTTTGAAAATTATTTTATCTTTTATGTAACAACTTCCTATTTTATTTTATCTTACAAGTTTGCAGGGAATCTGGTATAGGGGAGTGGAACTGATTTTCATCACATTTATTTTCGTTGAATCACAACATTCCAAATTCACAAATGTCTTAGGTAGATACCTATTGACAATAAGACATTTCTGATTATTAGAGTTTATCCGGTGACCCCATTCCTTAACAAACATACTCTATGCTCTGTTCTGCAATGGCCTGTAAACAGTGAGGTCAGGCTGGGGTATGAGCACCCCGAGAGGCCATTACCTCGTATCGCTAGCTAACGAGTGCAGCTTCAACGGGTTAATCGAGAGCTTGTGCCTCGCCAGCGAGTTAGACCGAGCCCGATGTGAGGCACACGTCGCCGTCAGCACGATGTGAGCAAGGCACCAGTTGGCACGATGATGTAGGTAAGGCACACGTCGCCAGCTTTGAAAAGCGTTTACACAAAGCTGAGTCGCGTGTACGAGGACCGTGTTGTTGTTTACTTTCATTAGCATGCTAATGTCGGCAAAAGGGACGACGCTAGGTGTTTATAGATACGTTTCGTAATCTATTGGTGGGATTCAGGTCAAGTGTGTTTTTAGAGGATAGTGTAAATGTGAGCTTGCGTTTACTTGAAATTACAAACTTAGTTCAACGTACCTTATTTCTGGCCGTATGTTTGTTCGTAAGGCTATATTTTTATATGGTTATCTCTTTAATACTAGAGATAACCATATCAATCAATTTTATAAAATTATTATTAAACGGAAAACTTTGCGTTATTTTATAGCGGTTAAAATAAGATAGACTCGACAGAGGACTCAAACACATAAATATGTAAGATATTTTTCACTAGAAGATGTCGCTGTGAGTACTTAACTGAATTTCGGGAATCCGGAGCACACATTTCTAACTTCTTATCGCCGTCGTTTCAACTTACCATGGCTACACAGAGATATCTCAGCTGCTGAACCATTTAGTTTAGGGGATAATATTTGTCTTAAATAATAAATGTGACTTCTTAACACGCCCTCTTATCTCATTCGATACTTTCGCAATACAATATGGATGAGAGAATAACACTTTATTACGAGCACTACCGACGACCTGCTTCGACCAAACTTATGAATGAGTTGGATTGGAATAAATGGATACCTAATGGTATGTTTCTGTTTGGTGTTCTTCTGATAATCCGTCCGAGGCGACACGGGAATCTCTTAGCCTGCTACTTTATTCATGAAAGTGGTTTCAGCATAACAAATGATTGCCACTTATCGTGACTAACGGAGGCTTGCGGATCCCGATAGATCACGTTTCATGTAACAAGATAGATATATGACAGAATTATATGTGCGCAAGTGTTTGAACGGGGAAGTGGGCCTGGTCAAATCAAAGTTTGATTCGACATTTATTAAATGAAAATTCTGTAAACCCGAAACAAAGGTTCAGAGTAACAAACCGATATTTATAATTGAAATTGGTAATCTTAGCCAAAAAGTAGATCAATCACAAAACAAGTTAAACAGGAAGAAAAAGAACGAAAGATCAATGCAATAACTACAAAACCCTACTAAATCTTATAGTAGAAGCTGAAGACGGTGTCGTTCATGAAGCAATAAGTCCTGATGAGGCTGCGATCAGCGAGGCTGGCCCCGCTTTCTGCTCCAACGCGCCGTGAATACAAATCGTCCCGACTCCGGTTGCATAATATCCACATAAATGCAGTGGACGGTTTTGGGGTTTCAATTAGTTTTGATGTTTTCTTTTTCATTGTAATTCACATTATCTTATGAATTGAAAATGTTGTCTGCTGGGTGTATTATTATTGCATCGTTCACACATGTCATTAAAAATGCCAGTAGTAGGTACATGAGAGATAGAATAGATTTATTTTCTTCGTGCGTTATTCAATAGAAAAACTTTGATTGGTCAGACTAGTAGGTACGGTGGTATACTCTCAGCAAAATACAACAGATACCTACTGATCGTCAGTTTAATCTGTTCTTTTATCGCAGGCGTAATCTTGAAATATTTGTCTTTACTCCCTTAGCAATCTACTGACTTGATAGTATAAAAGGTAGGTAGCCCCCTTACTTCGCCCCAAAAGATCTCTTTAACACTACCAACATACTTGCTCTTTTATCATTCTCTAGCACACAAAGGAACTTCACCTTTCTATTTTTTTATCTTCGTTCTAAGTTCTTTGTGAGCGTCGCTAGTCGTTCCCCAGGTCATAGATCACGATATCAACAGAGCTTAGAGCGGCTTGACACGGTGACGTCGTGGCGTCGTTATCTCGAGACATATCCACCTAATACCGATCAATACCCTCCAAAATAGGTCGCTTTGCCGATCACTTGTTTATATCTCATCGGAAAATACAGGAAATACATTGACAAGTGGCAAAAAGTATTTTTGGAACACTTGGTGTAGGTTTCCTAGATTCAGGTCCAATTACCACTAAAGGTACGCAACATAAATTTGCCATTTCAGCAAATAGGTATAAAGACCAGGCAACCATGTGAGTTACAAAATCTGACTGCCAAAGACGGGGTACCTCAGCAAATCTGACGTGCTCCTGACACAACCCAAATTTATTAGAATTGACTTACACAGCGAGCATGCCTAGGTACTTACTCTACAAGGCACGAAAGGTAATGCTACTCGTGTCGTGGGTCTAGCTAAGGCATTGCCAATGTCATCACTAGGTATTCGTAGTCAAATAATTTATCCTGTTCAATTCAAAACTGCAAGGAAACAGGCATACAATACTAAAAACAAAAAGAGCAGGTATGTAGGTGCCACCTGACTAAATCTTAATTACCTAAGTAGGTACTTTGCTTTTTCCTCGTTCTACCACAATGTTATGACAGTAAGTGTATTGTATCTGCGAATAGTAAGAGCTGCCTCGTTAACCTTTGACCTCATCCCGGGGGTTAAGAGACACGTCACGCCGCCGCAGGAGGAGGGTGTTAGCTGCGAGCGATTGTCATTGTCACGCGATGCTCACTTGTTCACACGTTCAAACTACACGTGCTATCGTTGCTACTTGTATCGAGAGGTAATTTGCGTTTTCACTGGATTTTGTACTCTTTCACCAATATTTTAATATCTTTGGATGGCTTACTTATGGATTGGAGAGAACAAGCACAACATTTAAAGAAGTGGAAGGTATTAGGGAAGCCTTTACCCAGGATTGGGACAGTTTAGTCTTATATAAAAAACCTTCAGAGCATGTACCAGCCAGGAAGGTTCCATATGTGGGCCTGGGCTGAATTTTGAAAAAGTATGTTCAGTAGTGGACTACGATAACCTAACTCGATTGATAGTGGGTTACTTTAATGGGGGCATCTCATGAATCAAAACAGATAGACAATGTAAACGGCAAAGTCACTAGATACTTTAGTAACAAATCGGTGACATACGTAGGTACCTACGAATTACGAAAAACTTCAGGAAAATGTGGTAAAACATTATGATCCACTTGGGACGTAAGAACCTAGTAGTTTCAAGTAAGTTGTTTAGACTAAGCTGACCCAAATATAGCGAGGGAAAGGCAGAGATTTAAATGTAAATAAGTAGATACTTTGTATGTCGCAAGTAAATCCCGGGAAAAATATACTCCGGTCACAGAGGGTTGATTCAACAAGCCTTTGAGAGTTTATTTAAAAGAATAGAGCTTTGTTTAAGATGAAATGACACAGGTAGATAACGTCAATGATATGGTACACCGACCTATAATAACGATGTTAGTAAAGCATTCAGATTTGCGAAGGGTTCTCAAAATAAGAAAATATGATAGAAGAGATGAAATAATTTCGCGGTTTATTAAACTTTTTACATTTGCCGGCTTGGAGAGCTCTTCACCTCTCGGGCGCTGAAGTCCGAGGGACCCCGAGACTCCACGGGAAAAAAGTAATCAATTACCATGAGTTATTTTGTAAAAATTGTTTCATTTCAATGTGTCAGTTTGAAAACGTAGATCGATACGAGATCTTACTAAATAATTTTCCACTCATTGGAAAAATCAAGAAACGAAATTTTTTAATCATTTAGGAACCTTGTACTACGTAGTCTAGTTGATTTGTAGTAAGTACCTATTCCTGAATTCTAGGTCATTTAGCTAGGTTATTCAATCGTAACTTTAAAATCACTGCATTGCTTACGTTTACATGAAATAAAGAGGGTTTTCTATTTTATTTACAGGTCGGTTACATAGTAACATTGAGTTAGTACAGGAAAACATCATAGGTAGGTAAAACGCTACTCATAAAACTTTAAATATTGCTGACTATTTGTGTACCTAAGTACGTAACATAGTTGAGAATACAGAATAATGCAATTAAACGAAAACAAGGCTACGGAACTTCCCATACATAATCATAACCTAAGCCTTTTTAAACTAGTGGATTTGGTGATGAGTTGAAAATCACTTCCAATGCCTACTTCACATAACGCGAATACACCTCAGACCAAAGTACATGTGCTCCTATCAAAACGTTATCAACAGCATATGATAATATATCGACAGTGCCGAAGGGTGGCAGACAGGCAGCCGGGCCAGAGGGTGCGACGTGCGGAGCACAGGGAGGAGGTAGCCAGGGGTAGCAAATTGGATTTGGCGCTCAATTGTTACGTAGGTACAGCTGGTGCGAGAGGTGTCGCCAGTCTTTGATCAATCGGAGGGAGAACTGAGCAGTCTGCTCGCTTAGAATCCTTATTTTAAATATGGCTAGGTAACTAACAGGTTTATTTGAAATTGGCTATACTCCGCAGATGCGATGGGTATCGAAATCTTAACACGATAAAATAAAATAAAAGATTTGATGTTTTTTTCATTCAACTATTTTTTTCGATCAACGACCGAAGAGTGAATTTGGTCAAAATGAAAATCCAAGATATTCGTCATGGGTGTCGTTTTCATAGATTTCGAGGGTGCTAAAGCTAAAAGTGAAGTAAAAACTTCTTTAGGCGTGTTGAGCGATTTTTGGTAGGGAAAAATGTTATGGGTCGCCGATATAGCTATGAGTATGACGGGTTGCGCTTGTTGTTGCTCGGAGTACCGATAGATGTGAAAACCAGACTATAAATCATCATCATCATCTTCCTGTCCCTATCCCATGTTACTTGGGGTCAGCGCAACACGTTTTACCCGAGGTACCGGAAATCGGAACAGATCGGTATGGGCGTTCCGGCAAGAGTTATTTGCGTAGGACTGGAGAGACCTCCGAAATCACAGAATAAGTATTCTATTTTGGTCCTACTTAATTTCAGGCCAACATTCTCCAGTCTTTGCCACCACACCTCCAATCCGCTCTGGACCTCTAGGCCACTCTCGGCAACCAATACAATGTCGTCCGCAAACAGCATACACCAGGGAGCCTCTTCCTGGATGTCCGACGTAAGTGCGTCCATTATCACCAGGAAGAGGTACGGGCTTAGAGCCGACCCTTGGTGCAAGCCAACAGCCACATTGAAACTACCGGTAGTGCTCGCTGTAGACCGGACTTGGGTACTACATCGACTGTACATCGCTCGAATCAGATGTACGTACTTCCCAGGCATACCTTTCTCTTTCAGGGCCCACCACAAAACCTCACGCGCGACCCGGTCGTATGCCTTTTCGAGGTCGATGAATACCATGTGCAAGTTTTTGTGCGCACTTCTGTATTTCTCGCACAGCTGGCGGATGGCTAAAATGGCGTCCGTCGTTCCCCGACCAGGCATAAAACCGAATTGATTTCGTGAAATTTCACTCTCTTCTCTCAGTCGTCTTTCAATAACTTTCTCCCAAACTTTCATACTATGTGCCATTAGCTTTATTTCTCTGTAGTGATTGCACTCCAGAACATCACCTTTGTTTTTAAAGATGGGCACCAGCGAACTTTTGCACCATTCGTCAGGTAGGGCTTCTTCCAGCAACAACTTATTGAAGAATAAAGCTAACCACGTCCATCCATCCACCCGTAATAACTTCCAAACTTCAACTGGTATACCGTCAGGTCCTAATGCTTTACCATTCTTCATTCCATTTACTGCTATTCTCACTTCATCTATACTAACCCTTCTCACTAGACCCTCATTCACTGGTTTATTGTCCAGCACACCATTCCAGTCATTCTTTTCATTCATCAGTCTTTCGAAGTACCCCTTCCACCTATCCTTTATTTTTTCATCATCTGAACCATTCCATCTTCATCTTTTACGCATCTTATCTGGCATACATCCCTCGACTTTCTTTCTCTAGCTCTAGCAAACCGATATAGGTCTTTTTGGCCTGCTAGACCATCGAGTGTCTCACAAAGCTTATCCTGGGCTTTTGCTCTCGCTATGGCCACAACTTTCTTCGCTTTTCTCTTAAGAGCATCATACTCGCTCTTCCTTTCAGCTTTCAAACTAACATTTGCAACTTCAACACTCTGCCATTCCTTAAATTTCCTCTTCTTTTCCTTCAACACATTATGGATTTCTGACGACCACCACCATGTATCCCTATCTATCGTCCCCCTTCCTTTCGTCTCTCCTAAAATATGCTTCGCTACACTCCTAATGCACACAAATATCTCATTCCAACATTCATTTACACTTCGCTCGTTTATGTCTCCCATCTCTATCATTTTATCCACCACTCGCTCTTTAAATTCTTTTGCACAATCATCCTTCTCTAACATATGCCATTTTATTTTTGGGGGAGGTCTCTCTTTGCTGTTTTTTACTTTAATTTGTACGTCTAATTCCAGCACCAGGAGTCTGTGCTGTGAGACCAAGTCTTCTCCTGGTAGGACTTTACAGTCTTTGATGTATTTTAACTTGTTTCGTCGGACTAAAAAGTAATCTAATTGGGTTTTGTGATTGTCACTCTTGTACGTAACTAGGTCCGTCGTTCTTCTGGAACCACGTGTTGGCTACTGCTAGGTCAAATGCGGTAGCAGATTGTAGTAAATTCTCTCCCTCGTTATTTTGAGTCTCGAATCCCCATCCTCCATGCACTCTTTCATAATTCCCTCTCATTCTTCCCACATGTCCATTAAAATCCCCTCCAACTATCAACTCCTCATGTACCGGGATGTTCATCAAAACGGTGTCAAAGTCCTCCCAAAACTTTTCTTTTACACTAACATCACATCCAACTTGCGGTGCATACACACTAATTACATTCAGCATTACATTCTCTAGCATAACTTTTACAAGTATCAATCGATCATTAATCCTTTTTACATCCATCACGCTTTCTTTCAAGTTACTATCTAACACTATTCCAACCATTCCTTTTCCCGTCACTTCCACAATAGAAAAACTTGTATCCCTCACCAATTTCTCTCGCTTTTGTTCCCTTCCATTTCGTTTCTTGCAAACACGCCACATTTATTCGCCTTCTTTTGAGTACATCCGCTAATTATCTGGCTATTCCAGTCATGGTCCCAACATTCCAACTACTATACCTCAATCTCACTTCCGGAGCTCGTTTTTTACGTCGCACCCGCCCGGGGTGGTGCAACAACCCTTGTCCACTTCCCGCAGGAGCCGGGTGCTGCCCCTGCGCGTCGCTTGTGCTGTGGGGTACGCCCTAGTCCTATCGCACATTCCATTTTCACTATTCATGTTGCAAAAGGATGTGACTTTAGTTTTAAAGTCGGCCGCCTGCCTGACACTAACCCTCTTTGGGAATGCTGTTGTTGGTGATTTACCCGTCACCATTCGGGAACCCAGGGTGCTTTGTTGTATGCACTGGGTCTTAAGCTCCCTTAGTCGCCTCCTACGACACCCACGGGATGACATGGGGTGGCTACATTCTTAATCCGGAACCACACAGACTATAAATAATGTTAATAATTTTAAGTTACAAATAATAAATTAAATAAAAATTAAATAATTTTTGATACTTACTTTACGCTCATTTTTTAATCCCAGATACTAATTTGACATTTAAAGTGATTCTTTTTAGTTTTTCAATTTGGAGTTTGGCATTTACACCTGTCTCATTAGACTCTGGGTTTAAAAAACGAACATTAAGTAGGTACTACTATTAATTAAAAAAAAAAGAACTGGTATTTAATAGTTTGAAGTTTTCACTTCTGCCGGCAGTATTGTCATGACTACCTATTTTTTTCCTTCCTGTTTCAGGTCCTTAATCTCGATGTGCTAACGTGATTTTCCAACAACTTCATAGTCGCTTGGTTAAAGCAGTAGGTACCCCCAGCAGATACTCCTCCTATATGCAACGCTCCCGGCTGCTCCGGACAGCGGACGGACTCTGCCTGTGCATAGTTAAAGCAGTAGGTACCCCCAGCAGATACTCCTCCTATATGCAACGCTCCCGTCTGCTCCGGACAGCGGACGGACTCTGCCTGTGCATAGTTAAAGCAGTAGGTACCCCCAGCAGATACTCCTCCTATATGCAACGCTCCCGTCTGCTCCGGACAGCGGACGGACTGTGCCTGTGCATAGTTAAAGCAGTAGGTACCCCCAGCAGATACTCCTCCTATATGCAACGCTCCCGTCTGCTCCGGACAGCGGACGGACTCTGCCTGTGCATAGTTAAAGCAGTAGGTACCCCTAGCAGATACTCCTCCTATATGCAACGCTCCCGTCTGCTCCGGACAGCGGACGGACTCTGCCTGTGCATAGTTAAAGCAGTAGGTACCCCCAGCAGATACTCCTCCTATATGCAACGCTCCCGTCTGCTCCGGACAGCGGACGGACTCTGCCTGTGCATAGTTAAAGCAGTAGGTACCCCCAGCAGATACTCCTCCTATATGCAACGCTCCCGTCTGCTCCGGACAGCGGACGGACTCTGCCTGTGCATAGTTAAAACAGTAGGTACCCCCAGCAGATACTCCTCCTATATGCAACGCTCCCGTCTGCTCCGGACAGCGGACGGACTCTGCCTGTGCATAGTTAAAGCAGTAGGTACCCCCAGCAGATACTCCTCCTATATGCAACGCTCCCGTCTGCTCCGGACAGCGGACGGACTCTGCCTGTGCATAGTTAAAGCAGTAGGTACCCCTAGCAGATACTCCTCCTATATGCAACGCTCCCGTCTGCTCCGGACAGCGGACGGACTCTGCCTGTGCATAGTTAAAGCAGTAGGTACCCCCAGCAGATACTCCTCCTATATGCAATGCTCAGTCTCCTGCGGACAGCGGACGGACTCTGCCTGTGCATAGTTAAAGCAGTAGGTACCCCTTTTTTTTTTTTTTTTTGGGTGGGAAATCATCAAATGACGTCTCCCGCTCTGGGTGGAGCGGGAGGGCGTGTCAGACTCTTACTGACTAAAACCCACACGTGTTCCTTCTGTTGCCTGTGCAATGCCAGGGGGCCACGGTATCCCTTTCGGACTAATCCCGCAACCCCGGCAGGCAATGGTCTCATCGGACCCCTTCACTTGCTGACATCTCTTTGAGGCGCGCGTGGAACACAACGCGCCGTCGACCCGGGCCTGGTCCTTACCGGACGGCGAGCTACCCATTGCTCACCATCCGCAAGCCCGCGCCTACGGTGGCCGGGAATCGGCAATCGATTCCCGACGCCCAGGGCGTCTCCTCCTGCGGCGGCTAGGGGCGTGAGGGCGCGAAATTTGCCTCTCCCTCACGCGTTCCGCCTCCTCCTTTGCGAGCATTACTGCTTCGCAGAAGGAGGTGACGGCCTCCCATGCCCTCTCGCTCCGTACCATGGCCTGGACCAGGGCCGGACGCGAGAGATCCCCGCCACCGATCGCCTCCACGAGGACACGGCGGTGCTCTGCCCAAGCCGGGCATACCTCCACCGTATGCTCCACCGTGTCCTCCGGGCGATCCACGCAGTGATGACACCCGGGCGTTTCCTCCCGCCTTATCCGAAACAGGTACCTCCCGAAACAGCCATGTCCGGTGAGGACCTGCGTCAGGCGGAAGGTGAGGACGCCGTGGCGCCTCTCCAGCCACTCCTCAAAGGCAGTAGGTACCCCTAGCAGATACTCCTCCTATATGCAATGCTCAGTCTCCTGCGGACAGCGGACGGACTCTGCCTGTGCATAGTTAAAGCAGTAGGTACCCCCAGCAGATACTCCTCCTATATGCAATGCTCAGTCTCCTGCGGACAGCGGACGGACTCTGCCTGTGCATAGTTAAAGCAGTAGGTACCCCCAGCAGATACTCCTCCTATATGCAATGCTCAGTCTCCTGCGGACAGCGGACGGACTCTGCCTGTGCCATGTTTAAAGCAGTAGGTACCCCCAGCAGATACTCCTCCTATATGCAATGCTCAGTCTCCTGCGGACAGCGGACGGACTCTGCCTGGGCATAGTTAAAGCAGTAGGTACCCCCCGCAAGTAGTCCTTCTATATGCAACGCTCCCGTCTGCCCCGGACAGCGGCCGGACACAGTTACATTGCATCCAGGGATGATGTTGTCGCTGCATGGGAACATGAAATGCTGTTTCATCTGTAGCCCGTTAGTGGTGTTTTATTCTGAACGCTTTTGTCATTATATCCATTCAGATTAGTATTCAAGTGTGTCAGTGATTCAAGTAGGTATCAGTCCAACTATCTAACTGTTGGTAATCAAAGGTTGTCTTACCATAGGAAACGACAAATAAATTGGAACCGTGCCCTAGCTTTTGACGTTTCATTCATACTGCCCATAGAGGTTTATGTGAAATAAAATATTTTGAATGTTAACAAAAACTGCTTATTAATGTCGTTTAAATATACTTGCCTCTGGGCTATTTATGTACTGCTTTCATTAAAGAAACTATGTTTTTCTTTAGTTTGCAAACGTGCAAAAGTTGGAGTTAGCTACTTGTGGCAGGAGATCGAGTGCGCTTTTTACCGAGAAGAGAACTTAGCATGCGATATGAATTACTTGTTTTCATCTTTCCAATTTCAAAACTTCAGATTTATGTAGGTCATACGTCTATCCAAATAGCCGACCCTGATCCCACGCAAATTAAGATGGATGAGGATCGCCGCCTGTGATTAGTCAAAGATACCCGTTGTTACATACATACTACATACATTATACTTATTTACATGTTTAACTCGGTCTAGGTGGATGTGAAACAGAGACATCAATCGGAATGAGCAGTAGAGGCGCTCAGCCAGTCTGTCTCGGAGAGTAAGCCATTGTCGTGTGTCCACAATAGGCCACTGATGAGCTAACCACAATAGGCGGCCTGGTTATTGACGAGCAGGCCACAATGGCCCGGCCAGATGAGCCGATACGGGCTGACATTGTAGCTCTGATTGAAGATAGCGCACGTAATAATCAAGACTTAGGTGTACACGGAAATATTACCTGCCTCGTAAACCCGTGGGTGGTGACAATGTTGGATTTGACAGTCATTTTATTCTAATCTCAAGGGTCATCTGAAATACTTGTATTTATGTACCAAGAACAATGCAGAACTCTTCCTTGTTACGCAATCAAACAAACGAACTCCCAATGTACTTTTACAAATCACCGCAAAAGATCTAGTTACGAAAACTCGTTATCAAGCCGGCTGTCACAGTTAAAGTTTGATCGTTGTGTTATAAACTTATAACTGATCGCCCCCTGTCATCCTCTCCGAACCTGTAGCCGCCGCCGGCGGTGTCCGGGACCACCCTGGTGCGGGATGTTATGATTTCCATTTGGACAAATTGGGATAAACGGGATTTAGCAGTTATTAAATAGGCTGTTGCCCCGGAGTCAATTTGTACGGAAATAATTCTTATTTCTGAATTGAACGATGATACAAGATATTGGAGAAATATTTCAGGAATAATCTTGTCAGGGTTCTGCCGCGTAATTTAGCAGCAAAGCTGAGTGGATTTACTACGCACCCCGTTGCGTGGGTAATCGCAAACTGTCCCTAAGTGGAGCATTGGTTCAGTGCACACGCTGTTACTGACTCAACTTTAGCCGCATTAGTCGCACTACAGTTAGGCACTACCTCAACTCGCCGAGCATGAGTATTTAGTTGCCTCCTTACGCAGGTACCTGGGATATTGCGGATGCAGATTTTTTTACATCCGCGGATGCATATGCGGATTTTCGGTTGTACACATCCGCGGATGCGGATGCGGTCAAGGTGGCAAGGCGAAAATAAAAATTTCTTACGTTTTTTGCAAATTGCAGCGCCGTATTGTTGTAAGTTTATCATAATTCAATTCGAGGCAATTATAATAAAATAATTAATAAATTATAATCATTTCGTAAACATGTGACAATTTAAAGCTATGTTGATGATTTAAATGATTATAATTTCCATTTCGTTGATTATGAATTTACTTATATTCCCCCTATTCGAGCCACATCTGCGTCCGCATGAGCTCGGTACTGATGAGTGCGGATGCGGATGTGGAGGACTAAATAAATGCGGAAGCTGCGCAATTGCGGATGCGGATGCGATTAACATTCCTGGCAGGTACCTACCGGCCTGGCACGTTGAAAAAACGAAGAGGGACTCCCCTAAGTCACAGTCTATAAATTACTCTTTACACTGTGCCTAGGTGTCAGGGAGCCTGGGATTGAGCTGCTCGCTCTGCTAAGCCTTGTGATAAAATCATAAAAATTAACATTAGGTATACCTAATTATTCAGTAAAATCATCAAAATATACCAGTATTATATAAAAACATTGACATTGTTGAATATATGATTACTTTGTAAAGTATTAAGTAAATTATTTTAATTTTTGTGAATGTGAGAACTATTATAAATGTGGATATTTTAACTATTTTTTTTTCTTTCTCATTTAGTTTTAATGATGGTCTGGCAGTTTGAGTAGTTTATGCGGCCTACCCAAGTGTCCTTTCTTTGGTATTGTTCGACGAGTTGAGCTCCTTTAGTTCTGAGTTGAGCTCCACGATTATCTGTGATTATACTGACAAATGCTTGCACTGACAGGACAGGTCCACTCTGATCTGTGTGGTTCTTTTCTCAAAAGACCATTTCAGACTAATCTACATGGTCCTCATATGGCCTTACCAAGATTATGTCTGGACTTTAAAAGAGACTGTGACCGTTTGTTTCGGCCTTTCTTCTCAAAATAGTCAGATAGGAAACGCCGAGCTCATCTAAATTTTTTAAATTTTTTTATGATGACGTATTAGAGTGATTCCAATATCCTATTTACAGAATAAACAATTTCATTTCATTTCATCATTATTTTTCAGTACTATCGCATTCAATATAAATAATATAATCAGTTTAAAAAATCTTTACTTATCGGATAGGCAGTAACATAACTACATTAATATAAGGCTGACACCGACACTATATCCGACAGCCGGCAGCCCCGAGATTATTTGCGCTTGTCCATAAATATAAGAAGCGCACTAGTTCGCGGAGACGGCCATTTGCCTATGACATGAGCATCTTGATCACGACGCGCGGACACGTTCACATCCCCAAGCCACTTCTCCTGTTTATTTTACATTTCTATGCGCCAGTCCTATATTTCTTATAAAAACTTATCTTCTCTTTCTAATATTTACGGATAAAATTGAGCGTTGGCATTTGAGCCGATTCGTCATCAGGTCATTCGCCAATGCTCAATTTGAGAAGCAATCCTCCCATTACTCACTGTCTGCGACAACCGGCCACCCGACAGCATCCAACTTGGGGATGTTATACGGAAGCAAAAAAATATCGTCGCTAATGGACGGAGCGGGCCGTTCCGGGAAAGTGCGCCTTTGCGCCACTGACCTACAGGGTTATTTCCATCCCGAAATATTGAATGGAGATGATTGAGCAGAATCTGTAGCTCCAAACTATTAAAAGGCGGTGCCCGTTTACGTCCATTCTGAAGAAGGCAAAAAAAATCCTCATTTTGTATTCTTCGTAGTCGGATCTCTCTCTTTTACAGGCCTAAACGCCCGCGACTTAGTAATTAAAGCATAGTTGTGTTTAATTAGGTACTCAGATGCGGTCCTGTAGTAGTCTGAGATGTTGTAAACTAAGTAGTATGTCATCACCTAAAGTATATTTGTTTGATCCGCCTACAGGACCTATGTTCAGACCACAGAAATATTAAAAACAGGAGAAGTGGCAAGGGGGCGTGTCGCCGACCACGTGGAGTTGAGCGCCTCGCTCAGGTATTGAAATAAAAACTTTTTCACAAAAAATAAAACCGACTTCAAAAAAAAAAAAACACTACAAAGTGAAAAATAACTTTGATTTCGGAAGTCGGTGTCTTTGGTTTTTTATTTTGGTTTTTTTGCCACCGACTTCCGAAATCAAAGTTATTTTTCACTTTGCAGTGTTTTTTTTTTTGAAGTCGGTTTTATTTTTTGTGAAAAAGTTTTTATTTTTCCATTTTTAGTTGTGGTAGATAGATAGATAGATCTGATAGAATACTCTTAACCTACACAAAACCCCTACAAAAATTTGAATACCACTACCTGCTATGTAAAGTACAGTGACAGGAACTATTAGAATATCATCCACATATAATAGGTAGGAAAAATACGTATTATTGAAGCTAACTCAAAAACCCCTCATCAGATCTTGACCAAATTTATATGGGACCACTTCTGAAGTATGCCCTACCAAACAAAAAAAGAATCATCAAAATTAATTCATAATTGGCGGGGTAATCGCGTAACAAACATACAAAAAAAAAATACAACCGAATTGAGAACCTCCTCCTTTTTGAAGTCGGTTGAAAATGGCCGTCACCGCGAGTTAGTGTGTTGTCAACCGCGAGCGTAAAAAAAACGATTATGCCGTCTTGTTGAGTGGGTTCGTGCTAAAATAGAAGCCAAAACAAATTTTTTCGAAGTCATGGCATCAGTTACCACAGGTAAATACAAGTATTTTACAATATTTGTCTTAAAAATCACGAAAAACAACAAGCCGTAAAATATATCTGAGTTGTACTACTTTATTTTTGTTTTCCTATATTATCCCGATAATATTATTTTTGCATTAAATACATTGCTCTTTTACAACCACCTCAGTCTGTCACTGAGTGACTGAACAAGCAATGTAAATCTGACATAACAAAACCTCAATAAGCCGTAATGTCGCATGGTGCGTCCGCTGCTCTGGTCCGCCGTATTTGAGCTCGTGGAGGTCTGACAAAGTTTATCGACAAGTAAGTCAACTGCGAATTGTTATATTACAATTTCATTTAATTGATTTTTCTTCAATTTGTTAACTCTTGTAATCCGGTTGGAAGGCCGATGTGGTTCTATGCATTTTTACCCATTTTTATTATTTTACAGCGTAAACAAATGCGTAACCAAATATCGTGAAGTAAGTTCAATAATGGTGCCGATTCTGTTGTTCACAAACTAAACTAAATTTAAGTTCAGTGCATCTTTTTCTTTCTATTTCATTAAGAAAAGGACAGAAGATACATTTTAGTTTAGTCCTGTCAAATTAATCAGCGCCTGACGTAAATTGACGTAATTTTAGTGGGCAAGTTTTTAATCACGTCAAAACTTGTATGGATTAGTGTCAGGGGCTGATTAATTTGACAGGACTAAACTAAAAATATCATAATATGATGCTGATTATTATTATGAGCATGCATGACGTCACAATATGGCTTCAAACCCTCTTTAGAAATTCTGCGGCATAATACATAATTATGACTATAATATAGTCATAATTCTGCGGCATAATACATAATTATGACTATAATATAGTCATAATTATGTATTATGCCGCAGAATTTCTAAAATAAACAATTATAATATGAAAATTACTTTTAATAAGGTTATTATTAAAGATTTGGCAATGGGTCAACATTCATGCTATTTATTTCTTATGCATGCGTGTGTGTTATTGTCACATAAACCCCTAGTTACTAAAGAAAGAAGAATTTAATTTCTTAAAAATACGGGTTTTTTAAGAGCCTGCAAACTTACAAGTTTATGATTAGCTTCGTATACCTATATATGTAATTCAGTAAGTCACTAACAAATTGTAATTGTACCGTTTCAGTTTCCCAAAAGAAGCAAGTAAAAAAATCAATGGATTGATGCCATAGGAAGGTCAGCTAACTGGTTCTCTACAAAAACGAGAATCTCTTTTTTGAACATTTTATGGCATCATAATCATATAAAGTTATATATCGTAGTTACATGTCGTTTGATTTGTAATTGTTTTTAAAATATTTTTATTAATTAATTAAATAATGTTTTGTTGCTTTCATATCGTCTTCTATAAAGTAAACAAAAATGTTTACTTTATTTCCAAAACCTTTATAGTAAATTTATCGATATATTTATCGATAACTCTTCGATTTAGTCAAGCACTATGTCGTATCCGCCCCGAGTCCCGACAACACACAATGATAATTGTTTTAGTGTGAGTAATTATACGGAAAAAGTACGCTGTGTTTTAAATAATAAGGTTTATATTTAAATGACTGAGTTATCGATGGCGCGTGTGTGCACTTGTTCGCAGTATTGTTTTGACAGAACTGTGTGTGCAATATTAGCGTTAAGGAGGGGTAATTGTGGCTTCATCGGTTTTCTATACATTTTGAACTCCACGCCATATCTCCTTCTTTATTATATCTATGGTTCAGACTGTAACGAATCTACTTGCCTATTAAAAATAAAACAGTAAATAGACAAGTTAAATATTTATATTATTAAATTAGTCAAAAAAAATACAGAAATAATTAAAAAAATAGCTAACCTACCTAAAATAACCTACCTACTCTCAGAAATAAAAGGTGGGAGGTTTTATGAGGGAGGTATGGCACTCTGGTCAGGCCTCGTCAGCTTCGAAGCAACCAGCCTCCCAGTTGTTTAAGGCAGGATCTCAGGTAGTCCAATATAGGTCTCCGAGGCAGTGGATGGCCCTCTTGGCAGGAACGCAGTATCGAGACTCGAAGGGAAATGTATATCGTCCAATTTATAAGAGTTTTATATCTTCAATCTGGTCGCTTATCGTCAGCAGATTTACGACTGGAGGTTGCTGTGACCCTTTGCAAAATGGGTATAAAGCCTAGTTTATCTAATCGGCGGTCGCTTAAGAGCGAGATTCAATCCAAAAAACATAAAGGACCTGCTGTGCTGTGCTGCATGTGCCTCCGAAAGCGATCCGGCAAGACCAGATTGGGCACTGGCTGCAATGGTCTGATAAGAAAATCAGATGCAAGTTTCTGAATTGAATGGCTTTACCCATAATGTATGTGACAAATGCGGGGTAGCCTTTTGCTACCCGAAAACCAAGAATTGCTTCAAAAACTTCTATCTTTCGTAACATGTCATTGTGCTGCCGTACTTTATAGATTTTGACCACTTACCTCAGTGTTGTCTAAAAGCAACACTCCCTATTTTTGTAATTTTATTTCTAAATAATTAAAAATAATGAAAACCCAGAAATACGTGTATTTTATTTTTCTGTAATCATCTCCAATCCAAAAAATCAAATAAATCCCAGTTTATGAGTGATAGAGGGTTAAGATACAAATATTATACAGTAAACAATTATAATTATCTATAAAATACAATATTTGAGCTAAACATATTGATAGAAATAATTTAAATTATATAAATCAAAAGTAACCTTCATGGACTAAGCCAGTAAGAAAACTATGAGAGAAAATTAGAAGAAAAAATAATGACAGCTTGACAGCCTGACGTAAGTGTCATAACATTGAAAAATAAAATTAAAGAAAACTAATCGTTTTAGAACGATTTGTGAAATAAAGGAGTATAATACATAATATTAATGAATGCAAAATGTAAGTATATGATGTAATGTCTGTAGTATGTAGATACTATAAGACGTCGAGATTTAACTACACTAACGAGCTACCTAATATGATAACAAAACCCCAGAAGCAAGGATACTGTCGGTCATTAGGGTTTCAACAACTACAACATCCACAGCCTGTCTCCACCCGCTGCTGAGGATAGGCCTCTCTATTCTTGTGCCACTGCGCACGTTCCTGCGCCAGCCTCGTCCAGGTTCAGTCCGCGATGGCAACGATGTCGTCTGGACGACCGACACTTCGTGTTCCAGTTCTTTCCTTGGACGCCACGCGGTCACTGCCTTACTCCACGTGTCATCCCTGTGCTGCCCAACTCCATTTGAGTTCCATAATTCGTTTTCCGATATCGGAAACCTTCGTACGTCTGCTGATATCGACGTTTGGGACTCGGTCTATAAGCTTTATGCCCAGCATGGAACGCTCCATGGCTCTCTGTGCAATTAGGGTATCTCTAAGACGATATCGATTCTCGATTAACTGTCTAGCCAGTACTGTGAGCCAGCAAGACTACAGTGCTTATGATCGTATGCTTCCGGCTTTTGCATTAGTACAACTATAGGTACCTACGTAAGCTACCCACCTATTGTTTAGTCGACTTCGTAATTGTTTTATCACTTTTGCCAACAATTCCCAGTAAATTAAAACGTCACTTTATGGATGAAACTATCGAACTGTCAAATAGACAAATACTTAGACCTTGTCGTTATAGTGCAAGTGCAAGTGATAATCAACCTTAGCGCGATACAGCAACTTCCACGGTCTACTACTAGCAGTATACTCTGTAAAGAATAGGAAAAACTAGCAGAATACCTAACAAAGTAATTATTCTCGGTAGTCAGTCTGCTGCAAAATTCATAGGATCTGTCCTTGGAGCAGCTGAGCACTGACTCACTGAGTGAGCATAATCATAACGGTTTACGATGAAGCTGGCTCGTAACACAGCGCTATATTGCATTACAACTAGGAATACATAAGAACAGAAGGTTCATAATATAATATGGATCAAAGCAGGCCTTATGACATCATTCATTTCCTCGGAAAATAGTACCCGCAGTGCGTGTTTTCACTACAAGTCATATCTTCTGAGGAAATTAAATCATGTGCAAGAAAACTAGCTCTGTGGTTACGGTCTCAGTTGCCCAGCGGTGTGTTTGATTCCTTTCACCCTAATTTATCGAGAGTAATGTTTACAAATATCATCATTATGTTCACCTTTATCCCAATTTATTAGTGATCGGCGCAACATGTCTTTTTCTTCCATACTTCTCTATTAGTCGTCAAAGGGCCCTTTCTAGCCATATCGTCTTTCACACAGTCCATCCATCGTTTCTTTGGTCTTCCCCTACTCTTATAGCCATCGACATTCACACTCAAATCTCTACTCATGACATTTCCCTCATTCCTCGGCATCACATGCCCATACCATGACAATTGATTTCCACATAGCTTTTCAGTCGCGGGTGCCACTTTCAGACTTACTCTTATCCATTCGCGTAGGAATGCTCACAACTAAGAAGAAAGAAACTGCGTCGGACGGCTGTTGTAGGTAACTAAGCGATTATATAGAGGCCAGCATGGCAAACACTAGAAACTATTCAGCAGCTTTGGTTATTCGTGGAACCTCGTTATTTTCAGATATGTAGGTATAGGTACCTCCAGAGCTCTGCTGCCGAGTTGATAGACATGTAACTTACGCCTGAACGCGCCCGCAGACGGTCAAGGGTATGAGAGATAGGAAAACTGTTTGCTGAGCTGAGAGAATGAGTTGTCAGGGCGGTTTCGACAACGGAGGATCATGTAGGCTTAGATAGAAGGATCTGATATCACGAATCGTTAACGATCATAATACCTATTTACAAACCCTTGAAAATACTCGTAATGAAGCAATACCAAAGTTAAAACCCCTGTTGATTTCAATCGACAACTAACTACATAACCAGAATTACAAAACACTGCCTTTTTCATTTAAAAACACGACATTACAAAAACTAGTTTATTCTATAATAATAAAGTTCATTCTCGAACAACAATAAAATTCTAAACAATTCACCAACCGATTATCAACTTCATTCTATTCAAAATAAGGTCTGTTTAACATAAACACGTGTTCAACGACTCTAGCAAGTGTCGAATCAAGTTTCGTAGGAATAAGTGCCGTGTGAGGGTAGTTTTAAAGTTATTTAACGTTTGGCGGGCGAGCGGGTGAACGACCGCCACCCCCGTTATGCAATGTCCGTCTGTCTGTCATGTCGTGCTATGATGGAGGGTAAGTGGAATATGAAATACCACTGCAGGATATGAATCAATGGAAGGCAATCACAATTGAAAGGTTTAAACTGTTCGCGATTGCGGGAATCCGATCACTTTCTCGTCGATAGCGCTTCACTTTCAATGAGTAATCGCCATCGATTATGGAAGGATTTAATGCTTGTTTTTTACACCTTATTGAGGATGAGTGTGGAAGTATCACTGAAGACATTAAAATAATTATTTGGAAAATATGTTAGAGCATAGCGAAATGTACTCGTATACCTAGTAACGAAGGTAGCTATGGTCGCCCTTACCTAAGAGGATATGTTGTTGAACTGTCCACATAACTAAGTAGTTAGTTTTTAACATAATCTCATAGTCATCGTTATATCATAATCTGTTTTTAGAAGTGAAGACTTTTCATTGGCTGTCAGTCTCACATTCTATTTTTTATTCTGTTTATTTTAGCTGTAAGTCATCCATAGATAAATAATATAATGTCTCATATACCTAGAGTAGTAGGTACACGGGCGTTGGGATAGTCCAAAGAGTATTATCTCTCGTAATCCTGTAGGCTAACTACCAGTAACTCATTAATACAGTTCATAGCTGAAACAAGGCCATACATGTGTTTTGCATGCGTTACATTGTGCGTCGCCGTAAACAGTGATTATCACACCAAAAATAAAACTTACTCCCCAGCAATAATTTTTGCTCATCGTTACTTATTTTGATGTACAGAATGTGTAGATAACGGCTATGTGGTGGGTCATGCTATATCCTGTGTAGGTATGTATCTCTCACCTCCTAAATCTAAAATAAGACATTCAACTAAACGAAGTAACGTTTAGTTTTATTACTGTCTTATTTTAGGCTATTTTTGGTCGTAGGTAGCTGATAAGAAATTGATAACCATTTTGGGGTCATTTCGTTATCGTAATAAATTGGTTCTTCCGGCGTCCATATTTAGAACGAAGAAAGAAAACCCATTCTTCTAGATATGAACCTTGTGCTACATCAGTACCCACTTATAGTATTTTACTATTTACTATATTGTAGTTAAACAGTTATAATTGACTCTTGATTTGAAATTAAAATAATCTTACTTTTAATTAAAACTGTTAGAACAACAAGATAGGGTTGAGCTGGAGAAATAGTACAGAAACTTTGGAACTGAACGCGAGCTAAGATCATCAGTCACTTGCAGGTGGTTTTGATATTTTCATCGAAGCTTCAGTAGGTACATACCGGCTCGCAATATGTATTATAGAAAACAGAGCCGTTATGTGCTGCTCTTATTAAACTGAGCAAATTATTACAACAGCAATCTGTTCCCGTTCCCATGATATGAAACAATGTGAGAGCAATGAACGATGTGAAGGCAATAAAAGTATGCTCTAATTAGATTATAACCAGATTACCACTTAGAATTTAAACTATCTAGGTACCTATGAGTACTCGTAGGTACCTAAATAGTTTTAGTTCAAATCTTTGTCAAATTTTAAACATAAACATACGTCTAAGTATGTTTACAATTTGAAAAAGATTTGATTTAAAAGGTTAAGTAGAAACAATTAAGACTGTTTACTGGCTAATAGCAGCTAAAGATCCAGAAGGAGTACAGTTTTATTAGGCGATCCAATTTCACAGTAATAAAATTAAGCGATTATAGCGGTGGAGCGGCGCGCGGCGATGGCGAGCGGTAGCTCTCTGACACCGTTATCCTTATTTGAACAAAAGAAAGTACGACCACCAAACTGGACTTTTTAAATACCTCGTTAACCGAACATTGTATACAGATAGATAGCTCGGTTTATATCCTTCGTTTACTACCAGCTTTATAATATTTTATGACGCACAGTTATGGTTCACTGAACCATCCCGAGGAATTAGAAGAATAATAGCTACAGGATATTCTAGATAAAATCATTTCATTACTCTATTTGGACTAAATTTACCCTTATAACTATTATCGAGGGGTTGTACTCCCTGATTGACAATGATTTCATCAATATTAATGTACTTTCCATGGCCCGTGTCGGGCGCCAATACACCTATTCTGCGGAATCGGAAATGTAAGACCGCTATAATTAAAAAGTAAATGAATAACGTGAGGTCAATGAAACTAACCTTTATAAAGAACCGGGTCACAAGGCCATTGTTGATTATCGTACTTGTTCAGCGTTTCAGTGACTGTGAATGTTGTGTTTTATATTGCGTTGTGTCATTTACAATTAATTATTCAAATCTTAAGGTATACATGAAATTTTTAGAAAAGAAAAAACTGACAACCTGTTTTCAGGGACGACGTTTCGTAATCTCTACTTCCTGAAAGAAAGTGCTCATGTTTCACAGAAACCGTTCAATAACACACCTCACAAATCATCCAAAAGACAAGGAAATGACGGAACACAGATCTACGACGTCAATACCATCCGCAAATATGATAAATACCTGTCGATACAATTTACGAACAAAGATGAGTAGAACCCCAATTCGCACCCTATAAACAGGCTCCCTTCTTTTTATCCCAATTAAAGTACAGATGTAGGCAACCGCAGCACGCGCCTGCCGTTACTTACCGAGGGCTCGGCATCAGGCCATCATCCAAACAAAACAGTAAACACTGCACTAAACGGCGACACAGACCGACACACACGCGCGACCGCAACGGAGGTGCGCGACGCACTGACGAGTTTTGTCAGTGTTGCCAAGGGGGGCTTTTTAGAGTCCCGGGTTTTGTGTCAAGTGTTCCTGCCTTGCGCTCCTGAAAACAGATTCTTGTATAAAATATAACAATAAGTTCATGCTGATGTACTATGTAGGTTAATGTGAAGGAGACTTGCAATGAAACCATGCTGCGTTTTTTCTAGATGTTAATTCAACTGAATAAACAGTGAGTATACAAATAACCACCTACGCCTACATTTGATCTACTGGATGTAACCTTTCATATGGCAAACTTTTCATTATTACCACAAGTATACCTAATAATGCATCACAATAATATATTATCCACCAAGTATCATTTATTTTTCATCTCAAAATTGAAATTGTTTTATATGAAAGGCTTTTCAGCAGATATTTGTAATTATTTTGTAATTGATTATTGTAATCTAATTCCCGCAATGGGACGGTATACCGCCTTTCGAGGTAACTTCCCACCTTGGAAGCCCGTCGCCTGGAGGGGTGCGAGCGTGCGTCCAGCATACCGGACGCTACAGAGTCCCTTATTTGACGCCCATTGGCGTTGACGCCGGACGACGCGTCGTCCCACGTCGCAGCGTCGCGACGCTGCGACGTGATGGCATGGTTTATTATGACACCACGTCGCGTCATCATTGCTGAATACATTTTCTAAAAAAATATTATGAATAATTCGATATTATGAAAGTCTGAATATTCATAACTTCAAAATCATTGATGTCCAATACATTTTTAAAGAATTGTATAATCCATGACCGAGCCTTTCGTCTCTTACCAGTGACAACTATGTTTACAAGAGGCTTAATATTTTATGTGCTATCTGGTTCCAACAAGGAATGCACAATGAAGGTGTGCAAAAATTAGCAATTTAAATGGGGAAATACTGAAACTGCAATAGGACTATTATTCTTTTAAATTATACCCAAAAGGGTTGCCTCTCTAATTCCGGTACTTTAGCGAACAATCGCGGCGTTGTACTTGCGGTATGTTACGCAACCGTGCCAAGGCCGAGCCGGCCAATGAACCTGTTCCCAGGAGGCGGCTGAATCTTATTGGATTGCTCAGAATTTGAGAATAGTAGGTATCTGACAAGTTCCCAAAATTTATTGAAGAAAATTGTGGAGGTATGTCAGTTGGTTGACTTTAATATAATTTAAGCTTCTTTACAGGTATTAGGGATTAAGGTCTATTTATACTAGAAAATACACCACTGTCAAAAGGATCACAAAATCCTTTTCAGGGAATTCCAAAAAGCCTTTTAACCGAACCCTCGCTACATCAATGAAAATCCCCAATATTCCAGTAATTACAAGCTCTCGTATTTCATGAAATTTTCAACAATGAAACATTTTGCGGAAAGGGTTTCAGAACACGTCCGCATTCCGAATCAATATGGCGGCGGCGGCGGCGGGTACGCGAGGAAAGCGCGGGAAGCCTTGCAGCGCGCCATTTTGTCGTCGCCATAGCAACCAGACGGAGCCTTGAGATACAGATGGTGTTGGTAATGAGATCGCGTAGTTCGATTTGTGTCGCTTTGTACTGTTTATGTATGAGCTAGGCTCTACTAATGGGTTTTCTGTTTACTGTCTAGTTTTTTCTAAATAGATCATCTAGAAAAAACTAGTATCTACCTAGGCAACAGCACGTAACATCAACTGTCCTGAAAAAAAAGAAGGATTTTATCTATAACTGCTTGACATAGACCTCATTTATGGTCCCAAAACAAGTTAAAGTCACTTCTACTTTCAGGTTTTCTCTTGCACATTCATAAACTTCATAGGTATAATCAACAAGCCACCAATATAGCAATGATCAAATATTCCGTATCGCTCCCCCAGCCTCGAGCCCCGTGTGGCGCGGTCGTCAACAAGCGTAACATCTCGGACCCCATTCAACGTCCCTGAAACAAAGAGACCGCTCGCGACTGCAGCTGTGCAGCAGTTAACTGATATGCAACGGCCGCGACATTTTCTGCAAAACTAAAGGCATTGTCAAATAACTGTAATCTAATCACCCTTTCGTTTGACATAAACGTATTAACTCCTTTATTTCACGATAAATAAATAATTTATTTATTATTATTATAAATACCAAGCAATGTAATTTGTTTATCACTAGCTCTCGCCCGCGGCTTCGCCCGCGTCAAATACAAGCAAGGATAGGTTTTCGGGAATAAAACGTATCTTAGACAGTCCCCAACTAGCCAATGTTCTACGGACGACTGCTGTTCAAATAACATAATTATGCAAAACATTTATTTATAGATTCGTGTGAACGAATATTTGTAAAGCTACATAAGTACCTAATTATGTAAATTGTTACAACATTACTCGTGCGCAGAAGTTCGTCAGCACAGACTTCCGCATAATTTATCAAAACTACACACTATTCTGTGTGAACATTGGTAAAAAACTAAACTTGTTAACTCTCAAATAAAGACTTCTCGCGAAAACTAAAGACCTTCCATTACGAATAAATAAGAATAGAAAGAAAGAAAGGATATATATTCTTAAGATGACATGGTAGCCGCCCTGACGGCTTGTACTTTAATTTACCGAATATTTATATGAGTCATGAGCACTCATGAGCGAGGGCCGTGCACACCTGTAGCCCATTTTAGCGTGTAGGGAGGCAGAACGCAAAGCTCTCGGAGAGATTGGCGCAAAGGTGGAACTTCAGTCTAGGGGAATCCTAATGAGAGGGTGCTTCGCTATTTATTTATGTCCTGTTAAAAGGAACTGGGGATTCCTTTTGATTTCTGTAAGTGGTTGTATCAACAGAATTAAATTAATTTACTCGTTATTTAGAATGTTAAGTAGTAAGTGAAATTGTAATGGTATTGGAAATTAACTTCATTCTAAAAATTCAATATTGGCAGTTCTACAAAGATAACTAACTGTAAAATTATTAAAAGCACCATCGAATATCAGAATACCTAAACTCACGTCTCGGTCAAAGGATGATTAGAATAGGGTCGGAGAGCGTTTAGCTTTAAGCTTATGAGCAGTATCATATTATCAGTCTCTATTCCTATCTTCCTCAAACAACAAGTCAAGCTCGTGGAACATAATGAATCTCGTAAGTAGGGCACACACCAAGAGCCCTTTGAATCGACCGGCGAGTAAATAGCGAGCTGTCACGCAAAGTGCAAACGCGCCTTCTTACATGAGCCACTGTTGATGAGCGCAGGTTGTACTGGGAAAGACTATTAAATTAAATTAAATTATTTATGTTCTGAGACAACAATGATCCATTTATTTTAGTTAGTTAGTTACAGAAAACTTAAAAGCTATGTTAGTGTGTTATTTATTATAAGTAGGTACTAAGCTCACAGAAGAAACAATATTTACATATTTAAATGTGAATGTATCACATTTCACCAGTTGTAATTAATCACTTCTGCCTAACCAACACATGCATGAACTGATTCAAATGTGTCCACTAACATCTTCAGAATGCTATTAGGGCTTGACCGCGATCTCTCCAATAGCCGCGCCGTCTTTCTCCTCACTATTGCGTGGAAGTCATGAAAATGCGCCTGCGCGAACATGCCAGAGGCACTACAAAATCGCGGCAGCCCCAAAATCATTCTGTAGCTGGTATTGTATTGGACCCTCAGGGCATCCGTTGTTTTCCGCGTGTAGCTGACCCACAGGCTGCTCGTGGAGAAGGTCTGGCAGTAAGCCTTGAACAATGGTAGCTTAACCTCCTTACTACCACAAGCAAACCTGCGAACCAACATACTGCTTCTCACAGCAAGAGCCCGGCGCTCGCGTTCAATATCTTCATGATCTTTAAGGTCCTTCGTTACGTAATGCCCGAGATATTTGGTTTGTTTCACCCTTTGCAGGGGCTGGCCATTGAGGGTGATAATTGGCTCGTATGATTGCTTCCTACCGGGGGCCTTAAAGATCATGAAAAGGCTCTTAATATAATATTATAAACTAGACCGCCGTGGCTAGCAGCGTACCTTTCCCAGGATTCTAAAAGCTCTCTTATGGAGCCGGCCGTTGGACCCAGCAGCACCATATCATCCGCGTAGCTGATCAATCCAACGTCCAATCCGTTTACTGCTGAGTCTAGCGATCAGCTCATTGACGTAAAAGTTGAAAAGCTTGGAGAGATAACATACTTAAAGATACTTAAAGTCCTGCTTAGTATGGGGGTCAACGGTCAAACCAAAACATTGTGTTGTGCTTACTGTCTATCATCACCTGTTTTTTTATGGCCAACAAAGGTTATTGTATTTTATTAAATTAAATTTTTAATTAAGTTGATCGAAGACTGCTAAATTAAAGTTATGCCTAATGGTAAGGCTTATTCATCTATCGACCAGCTAATTACGCAACATCTTTTCGTAAACGATTACGACAAAGTTTCATTTTGACAGTTCAACAACATCCTTTGCGTTATTCGTCATTATTTACGTTGTTGAGCATTTTATTTTCGAACTTATGAAGTAATGGATTAGCAATTTGTTTCAATTCCGATTGATCGTGTATTACGTAATTAGGGTGCCGGTCTCGGCCGAGAACGAATAACCTGTCTCGGTCTACCCTTACCTAATGGACATGGCAAGCTACGCGCTAAGGGCTATATGCTACGGACTGTAGGTATGCTACGAGCTACGTGCTACGGCTACCATGCTACGCGCTACGTGCTACGGGTGTCATCGACTATAATCAACTATGAAGCAGCATAGTTGATTTACACTCACTGAGTTGAGTTGCACTCTAGCTTGACAACTAATACCTATTTCAATAAATTGTTAATTTTACAGGACTGTTTTTTATGTTTTTTATAGGTAATAAAAATATGGTAAGTACAGTTTTGTTTCGAAATTACTCATCTTTCAATACTTTTTTTCAGAACTGAAGCGGTTTTCACTGTGTTTTATAAACGGGACTTCTGGCAGAAACAAAGTAATTAGAAATACTTGTTTTTCCTTACAAAAAATTCTCCAACTGCAACGTGGTGAAAAAAGAATACCTAAGCTAAAACAAGCTTCAAGAGTTGTGGAAGAACATCTCGTGAGTTTCTCCATTACCGTCTTCACCTACCTACTGTCAAATATGATTGATCATTCAGTGTGTAACGCAACAAATTTGAAAAAAAGCAACTGATGAGAGATGCTGTAGGTATTCATCTTTACATTTTTTCACGTTGAATTCAGCTGTATTTTTGTCGTCGAAAACTGATAAGTACTTGAAAAATATTTTCATGAATAACGGTTACCATGCAATTTTTACGATATTTCAGCGCAAAAATAAGCGCCATTAACCTAGGAACCGTAATGTATTTATAAAACTTATGAGGTAGGCAGTGCTTCGTCTCGTTTACGAACTGTCCGCGCCTGATGTACACCTGCCGGCTTACCGAAGTAAGTGATCGTTTAAGCCCAGGTTCGCACGGACGTGTTTTTATCGCGGTGATTTTTATTCGTACACTGGATTTTCAACTCTCGGTATTAAGCCGAGCATTGAGAATCCAACAGAGCGCATCCAGCGCGTATCCGAGCACGTCAAGAAAACACACTGTTGGATATTCAACTCTCGGCGCTAAGCAGAGAATCGAAAATCCAATAGGTACATGAAAAAAAAATCGCCGCGATTAAAATACGCCCGTACGTACCCGGGCTTAGTGTGTCTATTTATATTTTAACCAACTATAAGAAATCAAGTGGATTGCGGGACAATGGTCGCACGTGGTCGCACTTATGTCAATCAGCAATGTCAGGAGTTATGACTCGCGAAATCATGATGAGTGTCACTGTCAGAAGTGTGACTGTCCTAAAGACCCAGATACATCGCTTTACATATTTAATAACGGTCACTGCTCGCGTATCCTTAATCCAGACGTAGAATACTAATCAATCAGTGGCTACTTCCGCGCTGGCCTGGCCGCCGGCGCCGGCGCCGGTGGGCCATGGGGAGCCAAAGTGGGTCACACGGGGCCCACAGGCGCGCATGATCCTGCGTACCCATACTCTCTTGTAATGCCGCCTCATTAGACTGCATGGAGGAGCAGATGGGGGACGCTTTTTAATTTTTAGTAAATTTAACATAACATACATAACATGACATCACGCCTTGTTTCCCCGAAGGGTTGGGCAGCGGTGTACCTGTAGTACACCCACACTTCGCCAGTTATGTTTTTAAGAACAAAAACATAACTGGCGAAATAATAATAAAATTGGAGAAATTGAAATTGTACAAGAATATTACTTAATTATATGAGCAAACATAATTCACCACGAATCTCGGCCAGCAGAGTAGGCTGGAAGCTGTCTGCCAGTGCAGAATGTTTGGAGTACAGAGTAGTTGATTCGTTACTGATGAAGGCACGAATGGACTTGCAATTCCGAATAAAGCCCTTTATTTATTTCATAGCTGTATTGGTTTGTTACATAAAATATTAATATACCTACTGTCTGAAGATTCAAACAAAATATTACGAACGATAGTACGCCTCACCATATCTACCGATAGGTACATGGCTAGGCTATAAAATTGCACGGCTGAACAGTTGATTAGGTTCTAGGTCCGATAGCGCGAATTACCTAACACATAAACATGGCTCTTTAGTTACCCTTGATGTGGTGCATCGGATCGGACCATCAATAAAATGTTTGGCGTGCTTTCCCGCCAGTTGCAATCGTCATAGTGTTTCCGATGCCTACACCAATCGGACAGAACTGATATTTGATTCAGGTAACATGCTGGTAGTTTACAAAGTGGTTGAGAGGAATTGACACAACTATTATAAAAGGTGCATCATAAAAATAAATCACAATTCACGTCATATTATAGTGATTTTACAAAATTTAACAATGTTTCTAGGGAGATGTGCTTGGTAAAATTTGAAGGTAAGAGAAGTTGTATATCTAGCCAACGAACCTCTCCGAATAGTGCAGCGGTGCTAACATACATGTTTTGCGGATCTTTGGAGAGCTGAGATGGCAACGAAAAGCTTTCAGAGTACCTACATACACCGGAGAAAATGACAGTGTAGATATTTACATTGTAGTATCGACGGTGTTTATTACTAGACATGTACCTATTACTATACTCTATGATACAAGACATCTTTCTTCAAACTGCCAGCCGTGCCTTCCCCTTCAAGACATGTTGCAACGTCGTGATAAAACTTTCAAACGTAGGTATTTACCGGCTGAAAAAAGCCGTCCGCTTTAAAAGAGTTATTTTCATAAATTTTTAAGATAAATAATAGTTCGATGAGGCGTTACAGATGAGGCTGGGATGAAAAACATCGTGTGTAAAATCACGTAACACAGGGATGGCAAACTTTTTTACTTGTTACATAGGCAGGTATCCTTAATTTGATGCCACTTGAAGTGAATTCTTCAAGGAAATGAACCCCTCTTTACTACTGCAAGAAACCGCATTTTTTAGACCGAAAGATAGTCATATGGATCCGTTTCCACCTAGTTACCGCCCTGTACAAAGGTGATCCTAATTCGTTTTAGTTGCGTGTTATAAAAATGTTCCGTCGAGTGCCACAGTTTGGCCATCCCTGCCGTAGGGTTGTACAAAGTGTATTTATGGCTTGTTCCCGCGTTCTAAAGGTGCGCGTGCCCCCGCGTAAGTACACCTGATTTATGTCTACCGGAGACCGGGTTTACGGACAACACTGCGTTTTTTTTTGGTAGGTTCCTGTCCTCGAATATGATAATGAGGACACGATTTTGTTTATGCAAAACAGTCGATAGCTATAGATATTTTTTAAACATACATTTTGGCGCCAAATTTCCGCCAATAAAACGATTTTTAAACATTTCAATATGCCCAGTCACACTCGCGGAATATAGACGAATATCTTCTTTAAAATCGGTTCCGCGGTTTATTAGATAAGAGGGAACATAAAGACGGACATACCTACATACAGGTCACACACATAACCCTCCTTTTCTGGCTTCTCCGCAGTCAGGTAAAAAGCTACTGAACTTCTTTTTTCATGGCCTGAGCTATTAGTATCTCTATGAAGTATGTGGCCCAAAGACTATAAATGCTGTGGCGTGAGCTAGGAGAGTGCGCGTGCTGTTCTGTTCTTGAGTTTGATTTCTAGGTTGGGTAAAACGGAGAGACCCGAGTAGTTAATTACCTCTAATAGTATCTATGATATCAACCGACATAATTATAAAGAGTAGCAGACCAATAATTGGCTAAAAATTGCATAGACTAGCCATTACGCACACATAGGGAGTGTTGTCAATACCGGGCCGGACTAGGGCCGGTTGCCGGTACTATCTAACGATATTGAAACAACCAATAAACTTACTGAAAATCCGCGAAAATCGATATACCTACTCTGGGTATAAGAAACTTGTAGATGATCACTTCTCAATAAAGTTCAATTATTACCTGCCGAATGAAATTTTAAAGTTATGTGTGTAGCCTTTATCTAATAGATATAGGGTGGAAGGGACATCGACGCGAAAACTGATACCATGTATTCAGTACATGATTCTGAACCAACCTGGGTTGAAATTTTTCGTCGGTTATTTAAAAAAAAATCTGTTGTTCCATACATTTTGACCGCGTAGGTATTGCACTTTTCTATGAAAAAGCTGTTTTTTTTTTATTAGAGACAAAACAAACTTTATTCTTTCTTTCATCTCCATCTTTAATATGTCCATCTTACCCCGTCAAATGTTGATGGGTAAAGACGGAAAACTGTAATAAATCCTAAAATACGAAAAATAGCCATTTTTAGACGTAATAACACAACTAACAATTAAAAATAATGAGTAAATATTCCAATAAAACACTCGTACCTACCACGTAAGTAAAGTTACAAGACGCGGGGTAAGATTGACATTTGTATTTTTCATACACACCACTCATTGTTATGCAGGTGTAGGGTGTCTGTGTGTGGCTGAGCTGCGTGACGTAACAAAATGACGATCTTAACAATGTTGCCATCACTCCAAAAATTGCACTGAATCTGGCGTTATAGACGACTTTTTGTGTTACCCCATTATTCGTCTTCCCCCCACTCACCTTTTTGGTAATTGGAATCTAATCGGATTTAACGAACCAGTAGGTAATGAAAAATAAATAATTCTATTCATAAGATGTAGGTTTGCGCAACCATAAAGTACCTATTCCTATTTTTTTAATTGTTTTTTTTTTTTAATAAATTCTATAAAATAGATAAACACTAGAAAAATATGAAACCCAATTAAAACATTTGTGTCAAAAAAAGCCCATTATTCCAAAGCAACAAACGTAAGATAATAAATTCTATTAGATTTGAACGCACCGTAACTTGACAGAAGGTTGGCCAGCTTGAAAATTGACATTTCCTAGGGAATGCGTACAAACCCTACCAATTTGTTATCGATAGTGAGTATAGTTAATGCTCGATGATGAACTGAAAAATACTTTATTATGTTCAATAATGTACCAATAATAATGTGATGTAATTTAATGTGTAATAATGTTTATGTATGAAATGTATCACGAACAGCTTTGTTTGTTGTTTTGTAAAAAACTACAGCAATTACTTCGTTTCATAATACTTACCATTATGTTTTACTAGATTAAACGAGACAAAGAATTGAATTTAATACTGATTATGTTGATGTAGAATGTCGTTTTAAAAAATAATTCATCAACATCCTTATTTAAAAAAACTGTATCAAAAATAACTTACCATCAGTTCCTTGATTTTCAATTTCAAGCATCGTTAAAAGTTATCATACTTGGCTCGTCAGTTCACATCACTACAAACGTCACAGAAAATTTTACACAGATTTTTTTCTTTCCAATCGAACAACGATTGCAAGTTTTGGTTTCATGTATTTAAGTTTTACTGTTTACCTAACGGATGAGCAAACATTCCGTCCAAGCACTGATTACGGCACTGATAAATATTAACAATGATGTGAGTATTTACATGTTTAACATCAGCTGTAATTCGGTTGACGGGCGTGAGAGCACTGTGTCACTGCCAACATGCAAATAATGAGTGAGGAAAACAGTGTTGATGGGCTCCGGTGGTAATCCGCAGATAATATCCCATGAGCGTGCATCCAGCGGTCATAAGACGTTGGCGGGGCGCAGCGGCGCTGCAGCGGCATGACGCGCCCGGGACCTCCCAATGAGAACCTGCCCACGGTACGTGATGTGATCGCTGTTACCATTTACCATTATTTTTGTAACTAATGCTATGGCAGGAAGGACAAATCTTTTTATCATTATTTCGGTTGGTCTTTTACTTCTCTAATATTATTTTCTGTATGAACTATTAGCCAAAGAGGTCTCAGAGGGCTGTCTGAGTTCATACAGAAAATCGATCTTATCAAATCTAGATTGTTTATGAGTAGTGTAACTGATATAATTTTAAGGTTTCTAGGAAACAGTTCTGCCTGACTATTTTATTACTGTCTATTTTACTTATCTCAAGATCAAACGGAATACTCTTTTTGTTAAAATAACAGAGTAGACTAGCTGTCTTGTTCATAAAATTATATTGCCTGTAAGGCAATGGTCAAGAGCATGTGAATTGATGTAACTCTGTTCAGTCAGCCAGGTACAGGCAAAGAGTTAAGTTGTTCAAGTAGCCATAGCTTATTACACTGATAACAAAGTATCACGCCACATACTTAATACAATCAATAACATTATACTTAAATACTGCCTTTGCAAATGGAGTGTAACTTTGATACCACGAAGCTTTATGTCCAGTGCATTGTTTGACTTTTTTAAATAAAAACAAGACAAGTTGTGTGATACTTTTCTAATCAGGGCATTTACTATTTTTGCTTTTGTCTATGTAAATTGACTGCTTCCTGTAATTATTATATATAATTTAATTTGTTTTATCATACAATGATGATATCCTGAAAGGATAAATCACAAATAAGTGTGAATCAACATCTTTATCTAAATGACAGGAAACTAATGTTGGGTGTATTATTATTTGTGATATTTTTGTGCAATAACGAAGTGTCAAATAATAATGTGAATAGTGAAGTGAAAAAATAAATCATATTTAATAATAGTGTACATTTTGTGATTGTAATCAATACATGCTTAGATTTATCTTGGTTATTTACTATCTTTACATTATCAATGATAACAAATAAGATAACAATGGACTTATCATGAAAATCTCGAGAGTGCATAATCATTTGTTGTGGATGTGTAATTCAACTATGTATATTGAACATTTTGTCTTTCTGAATAAAATAAGAAGCTAAGCAGTGCAAGTAGTCTTGTGTCAAATGCAAAACAAAATAATTTGTAGAGCTTTCCGTGAGAAAACATAGTAGAAAATAGGAACACTAATAATATGTATTATAAATGTAAAAGTTTGTATGTTTGTTACTCAAGCAAGCAATGACAGCTGGCACACACATAGTTTATAACCTGGATTAACATTGCACATAGGATACTTTATGTCCCGCTAGTAATAGATAATTTCCGGACTCCACACGGGCGAAGCCGCGGGCGTAAACTAGTAAATTAATAACGGCACGTGTTGGATGTGTTGTTCACTAACTACTTGTTATCATTGCCTATGTTTGATTGTTTGTTCCCTAACTCGGCAGTGTACAATAGTCAGTCACTGCCCTCTAGTGTAGCCAGTGCTTGGCTTCAAACAATTATAATTATCATAATGATTCAGTGCATTTTGTATGGAAGTCATTGATTGTTTATTTTAGGAACACCCACATGGAAATAGGATGGTAGACATCTAGTAGTGGTGTCTAACCAATAGTACATAATGTAGCAGCATTCCAACAAGACCTCAGCTATACAAATATTCTTAAAAAAAATATCTTAATAAGAGATAAGATAATGTGATAGGTATTTTGATTACAGTACATGTAATATACCTTCTTGTTACATTTCCATAGTATCACGGGTAGAATATTATGGAGCACTCATATTATTTGGTACAAGTGTGAGCTGTTCTAATAAGAATCCAGTGGAGCTTCTATTATTTCTAGCTGAAAACAGTCTATTGAATGCTAAATGAATCACAACAAAAACTATATTTTGTGTTAATCATTTGGACTTAATAATTATAAAAAGTTGTTTTAAATGTAGGATTATAATCAATCCACACTCCACACCACTCCATTTTTAAAGTGCAAATTGCAACAGCAGGGAAATAGAATTTGGGAGGTTCCTGTTTAGTATCGGGCGGGAGGAAACGCCCGGGTGTCATCACTGCGTGGATCGCCCGGAGGACACGGTTGAGCATACGGTGGAGGTCTGCCCGGCTTGGGCAGAGCACCGCCGTGTCCTTGTGGAGGCGATCGGTGGCGGGGATCTCTCGCGTCCGGCCCTGGTCCAGGCCATGGTACGGAGCGAGAGGGCATAGGAGGCCGTCACCTCCTTCTGCGAAGCAGTAATGCTCGCCAAGTAGGAGGCGGAACGCGTGAGAGAGAGGCAAAGTTCGCGCTCTCACGCCCCTAGCCGCCGCAGGAGGAGACGCCCTGGGCGTCGGGAATTGCAGGTCGATTCCCGGCCACCGTAGGCGCGGGCTTTCGGACGGTGAGAAATGGGTAGCTCACCGTTCGGTAAGGACCAGGCCCGGGTCGACGGCGCGTTGTGTTCCACGCGAGCCTCAAAGAGATGTCAGCAAGTGAAGGGGTCCGATGAGATCATTGCCGGCCGGGGTAAAAAAAAAATTCAAAATATTTTATTTCACATAAACCTACATGGGCACTTATGAAACGTCAGAAGCTAGGTGCACGGTTCCAATTGGTCGTTTCCTATGGAGAAGAGCCGGCAAGAAACTCCACGGTTACTCTTTTAAAAATAATTGGTTTTTACAATATTTTCAAATAACAGTGTGGGGTTGCGAGAAAGTCCGAAAGGGATACCGTGGCCCCCTGGCATTGGACAGGCAACACAAGGAACACGGGTGGGTTTTAGTCAGTAAGAGTCTGACACGCCCTCCCGCTCCACCCAGAGCGGGAGAAGTCATTGGATGATTTCCCACCCAAAAAAAAAAAGAAAAAAAAAAAGGGAATTTATGTAAACATCTGTGTAATGATTTTTTTTGACTAATTCCAAGTGAAACTTTTTGTGCGTCATTGTGTATCTCAACTCCTAGGTTTTCTGCTATAATGCTAAAAGTATCTTTACACAAATACTAAATTTTAATTGGCTAAGTCTACAGTAATTTTTACGCTCTATCAAATTCAATATGAGGCAATTGAGATCAATTGAGTGTGATACCTCCCCGCAGTACTTCAAAGTGCCGAGTTGTACAAAGTTATGTCCTAATGGGTGCAGTTAAGTTGATTGTGAGTTTGTTTGCAGTGCGGCCGGTAGGTGCGTGAAGTATGTCGTTGTTCAGAAACAGTGACAGCGTTAGTGTGTTGCTATTTTATTTTTATAATTTTTGGGCTGATTTTTTGGTTCACACATTTTATTGCAATTTAGATAAGTACGCTCCTTATTTTTATTTGCTGCTCATTATGTAGTTTGAACTGATTTTTCGATTTTGTTTGGATGAAAGTGTTGCCAGAAAAACAGTCTTCTTTAGCCCAGTTTAGTTATGTGTCACAATAATTACGTTTTGTTGTGAGATCTTAAATATTAACTTCCCAAAAATCCATAAATGTTACCTTTGGAAATCATCCTTTTAGAAAACTATTCTTCAGTCTTCACCCCTCAATGTAATTTGTAAGTACTTTGTCAATTTGACATGCTACCCTGTCGTCACCTTTGTAGCTCAACCTTGACTCTTGAGTGTGTTCCCATTAGTTCGAAACCCGTTTCTCTTAATAAACCCCAACCCCCTCCCTTCAACAACCATTATCATTAACTATTACTCACCACCTGCAGATCAAGTTGGTAGTGGTAGGAGATGGCGGCGTGGGAAAGAGCGCCATCACCATCCAGTTCTTCCAGAAGCTGTTCGTGACAGACTACGACCCCACCATCGAGGACTCGTACATCCAGCACACGGAGGTGGACGGGCAATGGTGCATCCTGGACGGTGAGTACCTCTTCATGTGGTATGTATTCGCTGTAACCGTCTCAATTTGAGACTGATAAACCGAAGGTAGATTCTTAGGCGGCAGTAGATTTTTTGGTGGGACTTACAGTTCTGGGGTCCTAGTGGGATCTCATTATTTTTACCAGACTGTCCCAGAAGGAGGGTAATGTTTTTCGAGATTATGTACTTATGTATGTACCTAAGTATGTATAGATAGTGCAATCCACTGAGACGCGCCCCACTCCGCTCCTCTCCGTACTAAAGTACAGCTTACAGTACAGTAATCGCGGAGTGGGGCGCGTCGTCGTGGATTGCACTATCTGTACCTATGTATGTACCTATGTATGTTTATATGCTTGGCACGTTCTGTAGTCTCAATAACAAAAAAACCGGCAAGTGCGTGTTGGACCACGCACAATGAAGGGTGTGTTGTCCTGAATTATCCCAAAAACAAACAACATTGTAGTTGAAAAACATGTTCACCTATACATTCCAACTGCAAATGTAAGATTTTACGCACAAAATTGAGAGATTTACCATGTTATTTTAAGACCATAGACTTCTCATAGGTTTTCATGTAATCTATGAGTTACGAACCATTCTCTGTATTTTTTCGGTATCAAAAGAACTCCAAAAAACGAGTTTAAAAAACAAGAACTGAAAGAGAAATTCCTTGTTTTTTGGAGGTCTTTTGAGATTATTATTATTGTTGGTGTAATGTGATTTAGATGCTATTTTTTTAGTATTTGCTTAATGAACTCTTGGCTTTAAAATAATCTAATTATTACATACATGCGATGCATAGTTATTATGGAACAAACCGTTTATTATGACTCTTAGGAGATAAAAACAGAGAATTTTGATGAAATTGTGACCTCTGAATTAAGAAAATGAAACATTATTAGAAAAAACTAATCAGCGCATTTTAAAGACGAGAATGTTGAGCTAATTATGCGCTGAACAGATTTGTAAATTAATTCTTCATTGCCATAAACTAAGCGCACAAACAGACATCGAAATGATGTGGGGCGCGAAATAGCCTTTAACACTTGATTTATCTAACAAATCCGCCTAGATGAACTTACAAAAAATAACTAGCTATTAATTATATTATGGTTATTTATGTGCAATAAAAATATTTCATGTTATTTCATATTTTTGTTAAAAATAAAAAAACAAAGTTGCGCAAATAATTCGCTGCGGAGTGCATTTTGCGAGACTGCAGCCTCAAGGGGTCTGAAAGGATAGCAGACGACCCCTTCAGTCGACCATTTCAATTTGGCACACGATGCACAAAACATCCTGTATATTGTAATAAAACTCGAAGACTTGTTGTGCCTAATGGATATGGCGGGTCCACACCTGCGCACGCGCACGAACAGTGCGGTTCGCGTGCATCTTAGGAACATAGTATTTACACCTTCGCGTTCTTCGGTTCGAGACAACACTACTCTTTCTGGAATCAATTTTTTTTTGCGCTGTTGTGGGTCTTTGCTCGCGAACCGTTTGCAACATGCGCGCGCGCGTAGAATGTAACGCGTCCATAGCCAACCGTGCTCGCTAGTCGCCTCGACTAGCGTGCACGGTTCGTGTGCGTGCGCTGGTGTGGACCATAATTCAATGTTTATGATCTTAAACGATGATGCGGTCAACGATGTTGATTTGCCTTCTTTGCACTCTTGAGCTTAAGGCTCATTGCAAAGATCAGCTCAACAAAATATCGCTAAATCGCATCTTTAATTTACCTACATAAATATAGAATCTTTTAAAAGAGAAGTGTTTACTCGCTTCCAGTACTGGATACGGCGGGGCAGGAGGAGTTCAGCGCCATGCGCGAGCAGTACATGCGCAAGGGCGACGGCTTCCTGCTGGTGTACTCCGTCACGGACAAGCAGAGCTACGAGAACATCCGCCACTTCCACACGCAGATCCTCAGGGTCAAGGACAGGTCAGAATCTTGTTTATGACAGACACTCTTCAGTGCGGTCGTGCTGTGCCTTAGGCTGCTAATCTAATCATATCCATGTATCCAATTGACGGGCTGATAAAGCCAAATTGTTTTTATTTATCTATTATTCAAATATATCTCGCATGTACAAATTAAGTTGATTGAGAATGGCGCGGTGTATAACGTTAACCAGGAGGGTAGACCGAATTTCGGCTAGATAGTCACGGCCTGCTCCTGAGGCAAATAACGGTATACGAGGATCGTGAGTATAGGCAGAACTTTTAATAATACAGAAGGAAAATGCTAGATTGAAGACATGAGAAAATTTACATACCCTTTCGTCGAAGAAAAAGTCTTCACGGATACATGGAACTCGGAAATAATTACATGCTGGGCGTTCCTATGGTAAATAAATAGAATATAATATCGAGAGAAAGAATAGGGAATGGGGAACTTGCGATCATTCGAACGAAAAAGAAGTAATACGCACCCAGTTTATAAAAGACAAACAACTAGAGGAAGTCCCGCAGTTTAAATATCTTGGGAGCAACATACGGCATGATAACACCCTATCTTCAGAGATACCATCGCGCATTGCAAATGCCGCTGCGGCCTTTGGATGGCTCAATGATCGTGTCTGGAAATCCCATGACCTCAAGCTAGAGATGGTTAGTGTTTACAAGGCATTAATCTTATCTGTTCTTCTATATGGCGCAGAAACATGGAGCCTCTACAAACCAGACATTAGGAAACTGGAGACATTTTATCTACGGTATCTCAGTTCGAACTTGAACATTAAGTGGCAGGAGCATGTTCCTAATACGGAGATCCTGCACCATTCTGGCTTGTATGGCATGGAAGCCTGGATTCTCATGGAGTGTCAATTCAGGCGGTGTGGACACGTCCTTCGCATGAAGGACAACCGTTCACCCAAAGTAGTCTTTTAGTCTGAGATGGCAGAAGGTAAATGGAAGCATGGCGGTCAACATCTTCGCTATAAATATAATAAATATAAGGATGTACTTAAGAGGCATCTTAAAGCTTGTGTCGATCCTACAAGTTGGGAGAGGCTCGCTTTACACAGGTCATCTTGGCGCTCAACTATTCAAAAAAAGCAATAAATCTTTCGAAAAAAAGCGATACGAAGCTATTTCCGAGAAGCGCCAAATACGCAAACAGAGACCTAAGCCCTCCTACACGTATACATACAACACTGCAGGCCAACTTTATTGCTCTAGTTGTGACCGGGTGTTCAAAACTAGATTCGGTCCTAGCGAGCCATCTAACGCAAGGAAGTGATTTCGAAGTCGCCGTTATCGAAATCTATCGACTATATAGTAGGACAGCTGGTAACCTCACTGGGCTCGCAATCACCCAATCCACCGCAGGCACCATCAGGCAGCAAAATTTTCCTTTATCTTAACGATATTTGAATTTTTGTTAGCTTAGTTATACATTATTATTATGCATGCTGTGGTCTCCTGTAAGTGAAGGAGTACACCTACGTGATACTTTTGTCGTCGATTTTTTATTTAACAAGTGTATATCCTTTGTTGGAGATCCTAAATAAATAAATAAAGAAAGAAAAAGGAGGAAAATTTTGGTGTTAATTGGTCTAAAAATGGACCATCTTTTTTATCGATTTGTCTGCAATGATATGACCTGAAAAAAAAAAAGTACGTCAAACCAACAGTTCTAAATTATACGTCAACCCAACAGTTCTAAGTTGTATGTCAACCCAACAGTTCTAAAGTGTACGACAACCCAACAGTTTTAAATTGTACGTCAACCCAACAGTTCTAAAGTGTACGTCAACCCAACAGTTCTAAATTGTACGTCAACCCAACAGTTCTAAATTGTACGTCAACCCAACAGTTTTAAATTGTACGTCAACCCAACAGTTCTAAAGTGTACGTCAACCCAACAGTTCTAAATTGTACGTCAACCCAACAGTTCTAAATTGTACGTCAACCCAACAGTTCTAAAGTGTACGTCAACCCAACAGTTCTAAAGTGTACGTCAACCCAACAGTTCTAAAGTGTACGTCAACAGTAGTAGGTATTGCAGTATTGAGGAAAATTACATAACAATATTGTATTGGTAAACTTTATACCTATTTAATTTTATTTATTTATTTACAGACAGTGAACAATATTTTTGTTAGTATACTTAATAATTATTGTAACCAGAGATTCAAATAGGTACACACCATAATAATACAACTATTATAACTAAAATTTAATAACAGAAGTACATTACTCACATAAATATGATTACAATCATGTTTTTTATGTGTTGGTGTTTAAAAAAATGTTTTTTTAAATCATTAATTGGAAACTATTGTATTACATTGTTAAAGTCGCACGCCGTTTTTAAATAATTGTATTGTTTCTCTAGCAGAATCAGAAGTTTGCGCGGCGGGACTTGCTTTGATGTGTACTGTCTTTTATCAATTCATTAGAAAATATGGAAATCGCGGTTATTGTGCTAATGCTTATATTGCTGAGCTATTTAATGACAGAAAAATAGTGGTAGTTTTTTTTCCTACTTGTTCTGCAGGGAAACCTACCCGATGCTCCTGGCCGCCAACAAGGTGGACCTGGTGCACGCGCGCGCCGTGAGCGAGGAGGCGGGCCGCGAGCTGGCGCGCGCGCTGGCCGCGCCCTACATCGAGACCAGCGCCAAGGAGCCGCCGCTCAACGTCGACGCCGCCTTCCACGAGGCGAGTGCGCGCGGCACACTCCAACTCAAAGCATTTATTTCAATTAAACCATTTACAGGCACTTTTGAATTGTCAAGGAGTCAGTCAGTCAGAAATATGAAGCTAGTTGCCCATTCCAAAGCGTAGGTTCCTATGGAGAAGAACGGGCAAGAAACTCCACGGACACTCTTTTAAATAATAATATTCTTACAAAATATTGGTTACATCCATAGATATCCAGAGATATGCCTTCATTGCGGAATAGTAAGGAATCCTAGTGCGACCGCTTATCTCCCACCAAAATAATTACAACATTAACAAATAGTGTACTTACGACACACACTTAAAATTTGAACTCGCACACTAAGAAGAAAGCAGCTCACTAAATCAATTTCTAATAGCACACATACATAGAATGGGCGGGGCTTGCTATTTGCCAACATTCAATGCACACGCATGCAATTAGGGAGTCGAAAGCAATGGTCGATAATTTTTATCGATATTTATTTTAGCACATTCTTGTATTATTATAACTTCGTTTAATTTTCTTTATATAATTTATTTTGTTTTTATATACCTATCCGAAAATATGGGGTATTTTTACTAAAGTAAAATTAGTTTTTTTTTATGTTGTATTACCGGGTAAAGGGAACCCTCTCTGTTAAATATTATGCTATGCACGAGTAACTGTATTGAAATGACAATGTCTTTATTTGCTTCAAACAAAATTAAATGAATAACAAATTTAACTCTTAAACTATACATGTAATACGAGAATATCCATTGAGTTCTGTAAAAAAAAATTCGACTGCAATAATACGCATCGACTCTAAATCCAAAACGTTCGTTCCGTTCGGAAAGATTCGGGCTAGTTCGTATCGCTCCGGACGCAAGTTAGTAAATTATTAAACAGTGACTTAAATGTTTATTTACCGGTGGTAGGACACGCTATTTGTCTTCAGGTTGATGGTACTAGACCTATTTTTACAAATTATTACTGCACAGCTCGGCATTTTGGTTTTTTACGCATCAATAGTACACTGTACGCAGTTGCAAAGCGACTGAATGAAGCGTACAGCCGCCGTTCGAACATAAGCCCAATAGCAACGTAGAGGCGCCACGTGCCACGCCTCCAAGGCATATCCCTCGATATCCGTGGTTACATCATTCAGGTTGAAATTATACATGTGAGAACAATGTCTTTTTATTACGGACGCTTTTTACGTGCACGTCTTGCACATAAAAAGCGTCCGTAATAAAAAGATAAAAACAATTCAAAAATTAAAATAAACCGTGGCAGCTAAAAGATGACCAGTCCCTAATGATGGCGCCCGTTCACGAACATGACGCATGGATCGGCACCGTAGCTCAACCATTTTGAAGGGAACTTAACGATCCAACACACACTACGCCACCACCAGCGAGACATGAGCGAGCAGACATACTCTCAGCCACCAGGGCACATCAAATCAATGAAAGACGTACTCAGTACACAAACAGTCAGTTGCTTCACACATATGCGAGCACTGTGCGTGCGTGCGAGTGCGTGTCACAGTGCTCACACATATGCTATGCAATTACACAATATTGGTGCCGATTCTGTTGTTCACAAACTAAACTAAATTTAAGTTCAGTGCATCTTTTTCTTTCTATTTCATTAAGAAAAGGACAGAAGATACATTTTAGTTTAGTCCTGTCAAATTAATCAGCGCCTGACGTAAATTGACTTAATTTTAGTGGGCAAGTTTTTAATCACGTCAAAACTTGTATGGATTAGTGTCAGGGGCTGATTAATTTGACAGGACTAAAAATGTATGTTCTGTCCTTTTCTTAATGAAATAGAAAGAAAAAGATGCACTGAACTTAAATTTAGTTTAGTTTGTGAACAACAGAATCGGCACCATTAAGAGATTGAAGTTATACAATTCAAAGATATTTTTTGCAATCTTCAGCAGCTCCAACAATATTTTCGAATTCTAATCAATTAGTTTATGTGCCCTTGTGGAGCTGGACCAGTGTTGAGCCAAGCATTTTTGTCAGCGATATAATCCCCCAGCTTATAATATGCTTGGCAGCATAGTGTGCGTTTTAAACAAGATTTAAATTTCGTTTCATTTAGTTGTAGTATGTAGGGAGGTAGTTTATTGTAACATTTTAAACAGTACCCCATGAAGGATGAGTCTACTTTAGTGTGTTTTGTGTCTATGAGGGACTAAGATCAAAGTGAGAGCGAATTGGGCTAATTATGAACGAAAAAGCTCAAAGTGACAGAGTGAGCGAGAAAATTATTGTGTGAACGATTTAGATCCTACCGTGAAAGTGTGTGTGAGCGAGTGAGGAAGCTAGATAGATCGGATTTTAGTGTATGTGAGCGAGTGAGGAACATAGATAGATCGGATTGTAAAGTGTGTGTGAGCGAGTGAGGATGCTAGATAGATCGGATTGTAAAGTGTGTGTGAGCGAGTGAGGATGCTAGATAGATCGGATCGTAAAAGGTGTGTGAGAGCGAGTGAGGAAGCTAGATAGATCGGATTGTAAAGTGTGTGTGAGCGAGTGAGGAAGCTAGATAGATCGGATCGTAAAGTGTGTGTGAGCGAGTGAGGAAGCTAGATAGATCGGATCGTAAAGTGTGTGTGAGCGAGTGAGGAAGCTAGATAGATCGGATCGTAAAGTGTGTGTAAGCGAGTGATATTGTTGTGGCCCGTAATATTGTTGGGTTGCTAATCCTTATTCTAAGGTGGCCTCTCCTTATTTACTTCCGAATACAAATAACTAAGTTCCCTAATTCTAACATCATCTTACGGTTCGCTTGTAGTTGGTGCGCATAATCCGCAACCACCCGCAGCAGGAGGACAAGCTGCGGCGCCGGCGCAGGCTCGGCCGGTGCGCGCTGCTGTGAGCGCGTTAGTCTGCGACCGGTCGACATTATATAAATATATGTAACTACGGCTTTGCTCCAAAGTATAAGTTATTGACGATTATAATGTTGTACAGATAGTTCAACTCATCAGTGCGCGCGGCGCCATGTGTGCGTGCGCTTGTAATTATACAGCTTTAATTTGTGTGGCAGTGACGCGGCAGTCGTCGTCCGAGCAACACGTGTTCTTATCGCTTTTTTGCACGGGTACAGTCGTTACTAAAAATGTCTAGTTCTTCACGAAGAAAATGTTTAAGGAATCAGGTAAATTTTTATTAATTTTTAACGTGCTCATTTCGATATAATTAACATTTATTATGATTAAATAATGTAGGTATCCTAAACCATTGCAGCATTGCCAACGTATAGGAATTTCTGAAAAAAACATGCGTCAGATATATTGCAACTAGTAAGTGATCCAGTTTGCAGTATAGCCGGTCTATTCTGTTATATATCTCACGGTGAAAACATAAGTGAAGTGAGCTGTCATTCCATCTGATGCTAGGGATTGCCACTATTGACAGCTCACTTCACACTCACGTCACCTAAGTTTTCACGGTAAGATAATTACAGAATAGATCGACTGGTCCAATGTTAATAATTATCGAAATCGAGTGAACATTTACAGCGTACGAAAAAGAACAGCAATGGCAGTGGGGGTACAGACAGTACAATAACTAATATATTGTGTGAAGGAAAATCAACTGACTCTAAATTTAAATCTCCGCACAAAAAACGTACAAAGAAGTTGGAATTGGACAACTTTAACATTGATGTTAATACATTCAACTATTCAAAATTACCATTTAGAACAGTACCAGTAGTAGTTTCCTACCTTGCTAAAGTTGAAAAGAATATTTGAAGAGAAACTTAACTAGAAGTATTTCGACTCTGCATACAGTTTTATTATAGTTGGGATACAAGTGGCGAAAAACTGTGAAGAACAGACGTGTAATTGTAGAGCGGCATGACATGACGTTTAAGTCAAATTGAGGAAGAGATGTGGGGTTAGTACTTGTCGACACGTAAAAATAAAGATGAAGAATACCATCGATATTTTGACATGGAGTCAGAATTCATTAACCTTGCTGAGAGCAGCGAATCCGAAAATTCATCATTTGATTTTTCTAGTAGCGATACAGAATAATATGTTCAATAAACATGCATTCAACAAAATAACTTAAACTAATTTACAATAGTTACTACTCGTCACCGAGTTGTTCTTTTTTATTTCAGTTTAAATAACTGTATTTGGATTTTGTACTTGTCTGTACCACTTGTCACGCACACAAAGTCACTGTATATATACATAGCGCCGCGCGCACAGATGAGTTGAACTATCTATAATATCGTCGAATAACTGTCGAAGCACAAATTACACTGCAGTTCACTGCACCATACATTGTATGTGATGTCAGTATAAATATTATGTCAACGAAATAATATATTATGTGAAGTGACCATAGACATGGTCTATAATACTATGCTGCATAATTCTTGTAGTATTTTGTATTTCACACATGAAATGACGAAAAGCAAGGGATATACTTAGCTTTATATACCGATTACGTATGTTATATAAAACATATTTTGTGTATCCACCAAGTGTTTAAATAAGACATTATCAAAAGCTGTATAAACTTATGTGTAATGGCAAGAACTATTTGTTAAATGTAACTTTGTGTAAAATCAATGAAAAAGCATGAATTGCTGCACAATGTAAATGTTGTTAATAGAGATCAAATTAGCATGTTATTTGCACAAATACGATTTTTGATAGCATAGCGCTAGTATCTGTGGTTCTAAAACGCATAATATTTATTATAATAACATGATCACATCAATATTCTTGCGTTGCGCAAATTATAAAGTCGAATAAACAAATAAATATTTGAAAAATAAGCTTTAAAGGTTACTACTGACTAGAGCGTATCTAGCAGTAGTATCCAATTCTTGAAGCGTCGAACATTATAATCCTTGGGTCCTGTAAGCTTTTCAGGATTTGTAGGATGTACTAATGCGCTAATAGTCGACAGAGACTTAAATATTTCTTTGACGTCTAGATCATGATGAAAGTATGTATTATTTATTTAAAAACAATGTTTATTTCGTATTATGCAACACGTACCAATGTGTAGCATTTATTTTAGCTCAGTAAGTGTCCATAGCGTAAGCAACTATCGTGACCAATAGAACGATTTATTTCTCTGTAATAAATCGAACTATTAGACTGTTTGAAAGGTATGAGCGTATTCAATCGGGCCGCATACAGAGAGAGAGTATTTGTCCAGACCGACCGACCTTGACCGACCTTTTGTCAAGTATTTATTAAATATTTCATCTATCGGCGATATGTACTGAGTTGCATAGCTCACAAGACTTTCTATTTCTAATTTACTTTTTAGTTTATCTGTCGTTTCTTGAACTTAATCGCGGCCCGGTATCATGTGCACATACCTCTACTGTGCACACCAAAGTTTCGTCAAGTAGAACAGTTGTGAACACTGCATTTGTTACACTGTCACCAAAGAGATTATAACTATGTAGCTTTAATTTTATAATCATAAGGACTATATTTCAATGTTTAAAGGTTTATGTGTAAGTTTATTGTGACAATGTCTGTGTGAGTTGTTGAAACATAGCAACACCTTGTTAGGGTTGCTAAATATCGATTTTTTCAAATAAGACGGTATTTTTCAAATATGTATGTAAGGCAAAATATTATAAAGCTGCTTAGTTTAACTGGTAAACCCTATCACAGGACTGTCAACAATAGCTGGTATTTAGAGACCCTACATCTAAGGGAAACTATGCAAAGTATTAAAATCCTTGTTTACAATACATGTTATTTCCAGTTACACAAATAACAACTTTACTGTTGTGTTAATAAACTTTATTTCAGAATGAGTCGTAGTATTGAATTGGTGAAAACATTAAAGTTGCAGTGTAATTTAAACTTTATGTCTAAGTGTTAAAGTTGCTTTTCCGATATCATATGAATTTGTAACTAAAGTATTAGTACTGTTTATATTAGCACATAATAGTCACGTTATGTAATTAGTTGTGAAGTGCACAAGTAAGCGGCTAGCGACAGATCTTCAGATGATGCTGACGCTGACCTTACATAACACTAAGGCTGAATGATTTCAAACATTATAATTACTATGTATAAGGTTTATTTTCAATTGTAAGCTGCGGTCTCACTACGCTTTTGATTTACCTTTCATTTCAATACTTAAATTTCAAAGAACGGTTTCTCTAGAATTGTATTGGAATTTTCGCGCTAATTTTCGGTTTGTACCTGCTTATCTAAGGTCTATTTAAATCATTGTTTCCAATTGATGTTATTTCCTCTTGAAAACTCATCAACTTTATGCTATTATAATTAAAGTTGATTTTAGAAAAGTCATGAAAAAAATATGAAGTTGTAGCGTAAACTGAACCTTATGTGTAGGCATTATTGTTTACATGTTTGACAAATAAATTGCGAACGCAGATTAGTCAGTCCTCTTCAAAATATAAACTTCAAACAAGTAATTAAACAAGCTGCAGACATTAAGCCTAAGAAAATATCTGTGTATTATTTTCGAGGATGCCGACAAGTTTCGAACTCGAACGTAACTCAAAAACAGCTCGATTCGATTCCTGAATATTCTATAAACTTGAATATCTTACAGGTTATAATACCAAAAACTGTTCTTGAAAGTAAGCTTTATTACTTGGGAGACTCGAAGCGTTTGTTGCGAAGTGTGGCCGCACTTACTAGTTGACGACAATCTCGCGTCAATATCGGAGATCGTTCAGTTCAAAGAACGATTTTTAATAAGACAACGCGACACTAGCCGTAAGTACACGTATCGCTAACACTGAGAAGGAATTGAGCTCGAGTATAAGTGTTCCAATATTAATGTTAGGCTACGATAGGTATACACGTTTCTATAACATTTGTAGCACAGGTGACAGACGTTAATAGGGGAGAACATTTCCAACTGATAAAGATAATTCAAGTAGAGCATGAAGAAAACTGCTTAGTTGGTCGAAAATATTTATGTCTTGGCTTATCATTGTATTTTTTTAGGGCCTAGAGGCAAATTGTGAACCTTTATTATGATTAAATCTGTTAAAATTGTCGCGGTAATGTAACATAGTACTTTATTGATTAGTTTTTCTGACATCTGTGCTCGAAACTAACCTAGCTTACTATTATTAAGTCACGTGTTGTAAGCTTCAAACTAATTGTTTAGCTATAACCATCAATAGATGGCGCTGCGCCAATTCTTCACATATGAATCGCGCTCGCAGGATTTTCATAAATGTTTATACCAAATTCTTGTTTAAATGAATAATATTAAGGGTGTAATGCGGCGGAAATGTGTCTGGGCATTTATTAGGATTAGCTGTCAAGAGGGCATAATTATTATATTTAAGTAGTGTGTTCCCTCAGAGCTATAGCTAGTAATACTTTTCCGCAATAAAATGATAATGCTGTTAGTTCCATTATGGGATAGCTGACTCAGTAAACCCACGTTGGCAATAATATTAAGAATTATTTGCGACGAGTTCTGAGTAGCCTGGCCCTACGTCTGCTCTCGCCTTCTAAATCGTGTTATCCATTAATGGTCAGACAAACATCATTGTGAACATATTGGCTACGCTGCTTGTCAAGAGAAGAGCTTAAAAACCTGTCAAATTCAATAGGTTTCATGTTAGTTCTCTATTTTGCCGCATGCATTAATACGGTCCGTATATATTTCCGTCGTATTATTAGACTACACAATGAAACTGACAACCCCTCGGAGTCACGCAACGTTCTGTAGCTTTAACTGAATGTAGCATAGTCTCAGAGCTTCCTACAACTCTCCACCATTATGTATACATCGTATAAATAACTGTTATGTACTTGTTTTCATTTTGGTGTGGGAATGGCAAAACGATGGGAATAGTAAGTTGCGGTCTGTGAAAAATTATTCAATGACATCTTGTTGCCATTTTTATACTTATAATAAAAGCCTGCTTCATAGTATCCGGACAGGCACAAGATCCGGAAAAGGATTAGTATAGTATGGTATTATCTGACAATCAAATTAACTGTTACTTATCCAAGTGGTGAAACAGGCCATCAGGGGGACCAAAAAGAGAGGTCATAAAAAAAAGTTCTCATGTCCGGGGATATCCGAAAATACCCCATGTATGTTTATATAGTTTATGTACCCCGCGAATTTTTGTAATTTTCGTTTTTTTTTTTCGCAGGAATTTAAGTTTTTAGTGGTATGACTGAAATCCCTGAGGAATCAATATTTTTTTTAATGACCTCTTTGGTCCAGCATATATTGTTTCTATATACACTTCCAACAAAAACGATCTATTTTTATGAACAAATCGTTGAACAACATTTTCACAAATTCTATTAGTATTAATTAACTAAGAAATATTTTATATTGCTTTATTGTTGTTATTCTTTTGTCTAGTCTTTTGAAATCGTGTCCAAACTAGGAAGTTACAATAAATTAATGAAACTAATTAATAATGCGCTGCCCCGTCTAGCATCGGCATAATGATAAGATCGTATATTGTTGTTACTATATGTTTTGTATGTTGTAACATATTATAATAAATGTAGAAATATAGACGAGGTTTTATTTCATCATCCCTAATGATCCGTGATATTAAAAGACGCACCGAGATAAGTATGTCGTGGCCTGAACTTAAAATTGATCAATACTCACAATCATTTATTGCATTCCACAATGTACATTCTTAGGTGGTAAGTAAACAAATGATCATTTCATGAAATGAACATTGACCACTGATCACATGATGTGGCCTGGCCAGATCATTTAATACTCAACGTTTAACGATATGAACCAGTGAACGAAAATAAACATGGAAGCATTCCTAGCTCAAAAAAATGACCCAACGCAGAGTGTGCCTCGGTGGGCGGGGCTTACCGATTGTGGCACAAAAAACCAGTTAATAATAGTTGACCGCCGCTGTTGTTGTTGTCTCCTGGCTGGAGGCTTTGAGTGTAGTGCTTAAGGCAGCCACAGGATTGTTCGGTTGAGCAGTAAATACCTTAGTGGTATACCTGCGAGATGCCATAGTTAAAAAAAAAAAAAAAAAATGTCACGCTTTTAGTTCGTCCGCAGTAGGCAACAGCGGCGGTCAACTATTATTAACTGGTTTTTGCGTGTCAAATATTTAAAAATGCCTTCTTGTGCAGTGAAGTGGTGTATCAATAAATCACATTTGCATAAAAATAATGCTGGAATTAGGTACTTTTCACACCGCTATTTATTATATTTCTATTAAAAATGAAGTCGTTTGAATTACGCCACGAAGTGTATGGGGATGATGTTATGCCAACCAAACAATTTTTTTCTACCTGACAATAATGACAAATTTTATTGTTTTGATTACAATCTAAGGTACCTACTACTTACATAACAGTTTTTTTCTATGGGGACGGCATTATGCAAAATATACTAAGCTATTGTAGGTTCATAAAAGTTCCAATAATATGCATGGAGAAAAAAGATATCGAACATTACATTTAAAAAAAAAAAATTGGGTACAAAGTTCTTTATCGCGGCTTGCGGTAGGAGGAGTTGACGAAAGTATGAATTTGGTCGAAATAAAAATCCAAGATGGCGGCTGCGAAAATTTTCAAATTTTTCGTAATCGGTGTCGCTTTCATAGTTTTCGAGGGTGTTAAAGCCGATAGTGACGTTAAAATGTAAATCCAAGATGACGGCAGCGAACATTTTATTTTTATTATAAATCATACGTAAGAAGGAACTTCGTTCCTGATGGTGGTCCCCCGACCACACACGTTTTTTTTTGCTTATTTCACTATATTTTCTTTTATTATTTTATTTTTGGATTGTTGTTTTGTTACTATTTGCTGTACTCTGGACGCTTTTAACGCGTACGTCTTTTTTATATACATATATATAGTTATAATACGAAATAATACGTAAAAAAACGATTTTAATTTTGATTTTAAACTGATTTTGATTCTGATTTTTCTGGCGCCTGGTTTTTGGACAGCTGTAAACCGTTATTTAAAAAACTTCACATATTACCTTTACCCTGCATGTACATCAAAGAACTATGTATGCTAGTAAAACAATATCCGCACTATTTTCGCATGCAATCAGAAGTCAGTCACAAAAAGGCTACTGCTAGAAATAATTATAAATACGAACTAAATGTACCTACCTCAATGTAGATTACAAATGTTTAGAAGGAATGTATATGTTAATGCCATTCATTCCCATCCCCATGTTCAAGAAAAAGCATTTATTAAAAATAATGACAATTAAAAGTAAAAGTTAACATTCGAAACATTGGTCCAATTATTGATAGAGAGAGTTACATTTTTGTTTGGTACATTTATTGTTGATGAGTTGATTTGAGTATTTCTCTGTTCTTGCGTCTGAGGAACTTGCGTTTCATTGTAGATAGTATACGTCGGAGATAGTGGTGGTGGTGCATCGTGAGTTACGGACGAAGATAAGATGCCGGAAGTTGATGGTTGTGGCTCTGACGGATTAAGTTTTATATTTTTGTTCATTTGACTGCTTAATATGGTTTTATTCGCCATTGAGCTTTCGATATAACCCTCAGCTACTCTATCAGAGCTCCAACCACCGTGTCTTTTTATTGACGTAATATCCGCCCCTGAATCCGCCAAGAAAGTCGCCGAAGTTCTTCTAAAGCAGTGACCGGTGTAGAGTTCAACATCTTTAAGTTTTAAATATTTAGCAATTTCCTTTGGCATATTGCTAATTTTATTTTTGCCGATGGCTTGTCGAGTACATTTCCCATTCCAATAGTTTATAAAAAATAAACTTAACGTATATGTATTTGAAGAAAACAAAAACGCGGCAAATTCCTAGACTAATATTTTTTTGTCGGAAAAGCAAAGGCATCAAGCTCATGCGGCCTCGTCGGTTTTCGTAATTTTATTTAATAATCATAACTACATACTAAATGCGTATTCCTTTTTCAAAAAGATGTATAATGCTTTATATACAAACTCAATGGTGTAAACACAGATGTAGTTCAGTATAAATTTCGGTAAGTATTCCAAATTTAAATCACATTCTCCCCCTAGAGGATGAATGAAATTCAGTACAATTTTCTTTCCCTGTTTTTAACAGATTAAAAATGACTATTGTTATGTTCGCTTTTTGTGGCATAGAATGTCACTTTTTTGAGTAAGTGGTACGAAAATAGTAGATTGTTTGCTTAGGGAGCAAACAACTATTTTTACGGCGAGAGTGTTTCTTTGAATCCAGAGCGGAGCGAAGGATTCTAGAGTAGAATCCCGAGCACAGCGAGATTCTAAAGTAGAATCCTGAACGTAGCGAGGGATTCAAAGTACGTCACTCGAGCTTAACCTTTATAATACTGGTGTCTCATATTGGAGACAGATAACAATAAAATTCTATTGTGTCTGCTAATTGCGCGCGCGACAGATTAAAATAGTGTTGCTCCCGAGGTGAACACTCTACTTTTCATCACCCTCTATGAGAAAAAAAAAACGTGTGCGGTCCGACCTCATGTCTCACGTATGATATAAAACCAAAACAATTTTTTTGCAGCCGCCATCTTGGATTTACGTTTTGACCTCTTTATCGACTTTAACAGCTTTAAAAACTATGAAAACGACACCCATGACGAAAAATTTGAAAATTTCGTTGCCGCCATCTTGGATTTACATTTTGACCTCACTATCGGCTTTAGAACCCTCGAAAACTATGAAAAAGACACCAATGACGAAAAATTTTAAAATTTTCACAGCCGCCATTTTGGATTTACATGTTGACCTCAGTATCGGCTTTGGCGCCCTCGAAAACTATGAAAACGACACCAATGACGAAAAGTTTGAAAATGTTCGTCATAATATTATGTCGTTGCCGCCATCTTGGATTTTCATTTTGACCAAATAATTCACACTTTCTCTCTTTCTTGCCAGCCTGTTACTTGTTCATACAATATTCGTGAATGATCTCTTTGGTGAATGGAACTTTTACTAATAATATCCACATTCTAAATTCAAATCTATTTTGCTCCCTAGGGATCAAACAGCTATTTTGGTCCCTGTTTACGAAGAACAAACTAGCTCTTTTTGAATAGATGTGATGAAAAGCCATTTATTCCATATTTCCAGGTTCCATTTCAAATGTTGTTAGTAGGGTATTAGTTTTACTTATTGTATATTGTTAGTACCTATGGTTAGTCTTCTTTCTTGAAATATGGACCCCTTTTTGAGTAAAGGCCTCCTCCAGCTTTTTCCACAAATCCCTGTCCTTGACTGTATTTGTCCAGTCGTTTCCTGACACCTGGATAATGTCATCAGCCCACTTTATTTGACTTTATTGGTACTCGTATAAACCCACGTCTGGCAGCCTACAGTAAGCATGGTAAGAGACATGAAACAAAAAAAAACTGTGATTTTTATATTTAATGCAAACTGTACTTAATTTCCTTTTAAAATTTATTTCAGTAACCAGATTTTTTTCCACGTTAAGTTGATTATTCGCATTACTTCTTCTTCATTATTGGACCTATTGAATGATAACTGCTTTCCCAAATATACAGGGTGTTTGGCAGAACGTTGAACATACGAAAATGGTGGATAGATTGGGTCATCTGCTACTTACTCAGCCCTAATTTAATTGGCCCTGGACCCCAGGATAATAAAAAAATTTTTTTTTTGCTTTCTTCTAGTTTCACCACTTTCTTAACTTTAGAGTGTATTTTTTATCACAAATGGATAAAACAGGCATTTTTTTTTTATCGTTAATGTTGGTAGATTCTTATAAAACTATTGCTTTATTCAGATGTTAGCTAGAAAAAAAGTTATAAGTCCTCAAACTTACAGAAATATGTAAAAAAATACATGAAACTTAATTTCAACTTGCATTTAAAAAAAAAAAAATGGGTTGAGTAAGTAGCAGATGACCCCACCCACCTATCCACCATTTTCGTATGTTCAACGTTCTGCCAAACACCCTGTATATAATAACTGATATATTCTATACTATTTCCTTTTAACACAATAGGTCTTTTTTGGTTGTTGGTCATTCTCGTTTTATTCGTGTTTATTTCTAAACCAATTTCTGAGCTTTCATAATCCAGTAACCTCATCAATTCCTTCAGATCCCTAGAAGTTTCGGCTATTATCTATGACTGTAATTTGCTTCAGAGTCTGTATGTGGTCCAAACTCAAACTCAAAGCTAGGCACTTTTGAATTATTGTCGGTCAGTTGGTCTGAAAGTTAAAGCTACGAGTAGTTGCCATTTCAAAACGTAGATCTCTTTGGAGAAGACCGGGCAAGAAACTCCAAGGTCACTCTTTTAAATATAGATATTACAAAATCCTGGGTGCCTACATTATTTATTTATGTTTTATTTTATTTGCTAACATGTAAACCACTGGTTAATAGGCATGCATTAAAATTTCATGATACAGTATTAACCGGTAGAAGCGCCTGTGCTCCTGGACAAGATTAATTAGGACAATAGTTGTTAATTGTGATTCGTGTAACTGTATAGACTAAGTGTACATAAACTAAGTGTAAGAAGCTGTTATAATCTTATAATTGCCCGAGATCCACAAACAGCCCACAACAATGTCAGAGGATGGAAACACGACCCCTCCCCAATGTCCGCACTCCGACATGACATGCATCCGTAAGGGCACTGCGAATGTTTTTATTCTTGTTTCTTCTATACGTGACAACAATGTACAAAAAATAAAATATAAGATTAAAAATAAGCCCTGGCAGTTATGAGATGACCAGTCACAACTGACGGCGCCCGTTCACGAACATGACGCGTGGATCAGCACCATCCAGCTCAACCATTTTGTAGCGAACCGAATGATCCAACACACTCGCCACCACCAGCGAGACATTTAAGTGAACATGACATACTCTCAACTGCCATACTCTTTCAAGTCGACATACTCTTTCAAGTCGACATAGTCTTTAACATAATAAACGGCTCCATGGTGCTCACATTTACAAAAAAAATAAAAATGCTTTTATATAAAAATAAAAAAAATACACAAAACTATTATAGTTTGCAATGTATTTGAGAGATTAAAGGCTTGTGCAGACCAGCGCGACGCGACTGGAACAATACAATTTCTTAGAAAACTTCACGGTATAACATATCCGGTGTCACGTCGCGCTAGTCTAATAGAAGCTTTATAGAATGTTACTACCAAAAAGAAAGAAAATCATTATTATCTATAAATTGGAGTAGGTATTCAACCATTAAAACATGGTTAAACTAGAAAATAAAAAAAATAAGTTCGTAATATCAGAAAAAATTAAAAAAAGGGGTAACTTCCAAATATTAATGATCTGTGCTTGGCCTCTTTAGGAACTAAGGCAGACGCAAAAGAGGAAATTAGACAAAAATACAAGTTACATAGCTCGTCGACGTCTGGACACATTCTGTTTTCCAAGACCAAGTCACATCTTAATCAAAGCAAGACTACATCAAAAGTACTTCACAAGTATATATTTCAGTTTCGCTCAAGGAGTATGAGAGGTTTCACATGTCGTGCATAAGCAACGCCCTCTATCAAATGCTTCGTTCAAAGTAGTGAAGCGAACAACGGGTTACATTCGCGTAAAAACAACGCCACCTTTAAAAATATACTGCCGATAGATGGCGCTAAATGTCACATTATTATTGCCCTTCAGCGAATATAGATGGCGGAACGTCCTACATTTGTCAAAAAAAGGCCGACGCATTCGTAGGTACGGTTTCCCGATTCGGTTTTTCTTGGATTCCTGATTCGTATCTTATTTGAAACATATATATAACATTTGTTCCGACAAATAGTTGAAATCGAACATTACAATAACAGTAAAAGTTAAATGGAATTAATCAGATCCAAACAATTCTTCGCTTCAATCTCGCAAGAAAGCGTAGGTAGGTATGGGGTGTATCTTGTTTCTTGTTTACAACCTTCCTTATAATATAAAATGAGCCATGTGTCCTGTTTGCGAAACTTAGGTACCTACGTCATGCGAAAATAACACAAATTTAAATGATAAATTTAATTCCTTAAGGGTATTACCTTGCCCGTTGACCTTAAAGATTTGACCTCTGTACTAGTATTTGTTTATTTGGCGCCACCTACCGACCAACGACCATACTAAAATAAAACGGACTGAAGATTAAAGAAGAACACAGATGTGTCGCAGAGTTGTCATTGTTTTTGCCTATTTTATTCGCTCTCTAAGAGATTCTAATACATATTTTTGTTCCTCTAGTTTTTATAGTCTGGTACGAGTATCTACCACATCATAATTTTATAATTTATTTTGTACTACACGATGCACTATGCCTGCTGACATAGCTTTCATTCAACTAAATGATACATTCTGAAGGTCTGATGATGACCTGGTAAGTACGTATCGGTTCTCGGTAACGGGAATAGTTAGAATGATCTAGTTTTCAACATTTATCTAATTGTGCACGGGTGCTATTACATGATACATTCTGAAGGTATGATGATGACCAGGTAAGTACTTATCGGTTCTCAGTAACGGAAATAGTTAGAATGATCTAGTTTTCAACATTTATCTAATTGAGCACGGCTGCTACTACATGATATATTCTGAAGGTATGATGATGACCAGGTAAGTACTTATCGGTTCTCAGTAACGGAAATAGTTATAATGATCTAGTTTTCAACATTTATCTAATTGAGCACGGGTGCTACTACATGATACATTCTGAAGGTATGATGATGACCAGGTAAGTACTTATCGGTTCTCAGTAACGGCAATAGTTAGAATGATCTAGTTTTCAACATTTTAATCTAATTGTGCACGGGTGCTACTACATGATACATTCTGAAGGTCTGATGATGACCAGGTAAGTACTTATCGGTTCTCAGTAACGGGAATAGTTAGAATGATCTAGTTTTCAACATTTATCTAATTGAGCACGAGTGCTACTACATGATACATTCTGAAGGTATGATGATGACCAGGTAAGTACTTATCGGTTCTCAGTAACGGGAATAGTTAGAATGACCTAGTTTTCAACATTTATCTAATTGAGCACGGGTGCTACTACATGATACATTCTGAAGGTATGATGCTGACCAGGTAAGTACTTATCGGTTCTCAGTAACGGAAATAGTTAGAATGATCTAGTTTTCAACATTTATCTAATTGTGCACGGGTGCTACTACATGATACATTCTGAAGGTATGATGCTGACCAGGTAAGTACTTATAGGTTCTCAGTAACGGAAATAGTTAGAATGATCTAGTTTTCAACATTTATCTAATTGTGCACGGGTGCTACTACATGATACATTCTGAAGGTCTGATGATGACCAGGTAAGTACTTATCGGTTCTCAGTAACGGAAATAGTTCGGATGACCTAGTCTTCAACATGTACCTAATTGAGCACGGGTGCTACTACATGGTACATTCTGATGGTATGATGATGACCAGGTAAGTACTGATCGGTTCTCAGTAACGGGAATAGTTAGAATGATCTAGTTTTCAACATTAATCTAATTGTGCACGGGTGCTACTACATGATACATTCTGCAGGTCTGATGATGACCAGGTAAGTACTTATCGGTTCTCAGTATCGGGAATAGTTAGGTGTTTATACCCCCCTATTCTTTATTTGTAATATCATATGTATTAGGATATAGGTATGTATTGGTATATTTGTATGTGAGCCATAAACAATATTATCTCTGTGAAAACAAAATATTTAAAAAAAATAGCAGTTCTGTACAAAAGTGAAATAGGTACATGATCATAATAATTATATGGGACAGCTGTTTTTTTTTTAATATTTCAGACTTGGTCCCATCCATGGTAAAAGTTACTCCTATTCATGAGTACTATGTTTTATAAAAGTTTGTCCGGGTATTTTGTTTACACCTTATTCACAAGATCAAATTAAATTAGCTGGCAAAACTTCACAGACGTGATGGGTATCGCCAGCTAATTAATTTGACCATTTTTTTACATCATTCCCACCAGTAATAAAGTTGGATGTCTGATATCGACTGGTATAAATAAAAAAATAATTTAAGTTTTGATTTTGTTTTAATGTTGCCACTGTGACTGTTCCTAAATTGTTTAATTAATTGTACAAAAAATCATAAGTCATTTATTCAAACTAGGCTGAGAATCAGCACTTTTCGAACGTCAAAATTACATAAGACAGTCCCCCAAAACGCCCACCCTTCACCACTTCCTAGTGCTTTTGCTGGGAAGAAGAAGTGGCGCAACAAACTCCCCAGCAGCACAGCTGTCTGTTCAGTTAGAAAAAGAAAAGATTCTATACAATAGTATGCAAGATAATTTACATTACGCAAAAATCTATTTAAATTATAAATTAATAGCCTTAAGACAGCTAGCACACGCCAATATACCAACCAAAAACATCGAGAACTATACTCAAGCAGAAATAAAAATAACTTAACTTAAACAATATCTAAAAAAAGAAAATAATGCCACCAGGCATAAAGGGCGTGCCCGCTTAAATATAGCTGTAACTAGAAGTTATAATTGATAAACTAGGACCATCGAGGTAAAATAAATAATTGTCGAGGTCGCTAGCTAACCACATCTTGCAATACAACTAATAAAAAAAAAAAAAATGAATAGATGTCATGTTGTGTTGATGTGTCAACGATAAATTAAAATAAGTAAAATTATAAACAATTATATAAACTCACCTATCCTGTCAGTCGGTAAACTAATTCTGAAGCAAGAACCAAGTCCAGCTTTCTAATTACGCAACATATTTTCGTAAACGATAGAGACAAATCTGTTTCATTTTGACAGTTCAACAACATTCATTGCGTTATTTACGTTGCTCTGCAGTTTTTTTTTCGAACTTACGGAGCAATGGATTAGCAATCTGTTTTAAAACGATTCAGATTCGGATTGATTTTGCATTACGTAATTAGGGTACTGGTTATACCAAGCCCAACAAATGAGTTATGAACCTTATGAAGCCGGTGAAAGGGAGCACGTAGTTTGTCCTTACTTCTAGTGTTAACATTGTGTTTTTAGTGTATAAGTGTATATTTTGCCTAATATATAAGATGTTGGCGAAGATGAATTGTGATGCCGCTGTGAGGATACCGATGTCTTTGAAAAAATCTCTCAGAGAAACTAAATACAATAATAACACAGCCTCAAACTCTTAATTCTCGTTAAAAGTCACTGAAATTCAAATACCGTGAACAGGTCGGTTGGTCATTTATCGGGATTGGTGTTGGTGATGATGGAGCATGTAGGTTTTCTTGAAGTACGCACATATTTTCGTCTTCTGGTTTTTGTTGGTTATGCACCTTTTTGCGGTTTTCTTTGTTCTTTATTGCCTGTAAAATATATGGCGGATTTCTAATTGCCATATTTCGACTATGCCGCGGATCCAAAAGACCCGGCAAAATACAATTTAAATAAAATGTACATAATTTTAATTTCATTTTATTTTCAAAAAAATCATCGTCCCTAATAATTGTTTCTGTTTTCAGAGGCTTTGACTCACTGAACCATACTCCAAATAAACATTTTGTTTTGCGAGTCACATGCAATTGCCCTTGAACTTGGTAATACCAATTGTGGGTTTTATTAACCTGCAAAGTGCCCGAATTATTTTTAACCCAAAAATTTACTTTTTTCTGAGCAATGGCTTCGTCTAGTCCTATCTTGTGCGCTGAGATTGGACATTTCACCTCTACTATCGCTTCTTCTCCAATAAGCCCATCTGGTGTAGCTCCTAAATATGGAATCTCGGGATCTATAAAAAGTCCGCATGGTCTAATTTCAACATCTTCTTGTATAGATAGCTGATCTAGTGCTTTTTTTTCGTGTTCTCTTCCATGCTGTAGAGGGGCAGCATCTATATTTATTTTGTAGAGCAGTCGCTTAACTATGCTGGCACAACTAGTATCAGGCCTCATTTTAACAACTCTTCCAAAGTTTGAGGCTGTCAACAAGGAGCGCCGGAGTTCGAGCCATTCGCTCGACTCGCTCTGCAAAATTGTTTGCCTTTCAATTTGACTTCTTTCTTCCTCACTTTTATCTAAGTTGGATAGAAAGTTCTCCTTCATTTGTTCTAGCATCGCATCGCTCACATCGGGCTTTAAGGTTTGTTCTCCATAATCTTTATTTACGGCGCCATGTGTCTGTCGTTTTTTGTAATTGATATGTTTCAACAAATTTCTTTTTCTGCGATACTTGTTATCTAAGGTGCTCATTTTGCCCTTAGGACTTTGCCCGACAATTGTTTTATACAACATGGAAACAGGTTTTCTTTTAGTATTAAAATTGACTGCAGACGCTGAACATCGAGTTTGGTATCCACGCCGGCACGAGTAATTTACTCTTTTACCACCCACAAATTTGGCTACCACGCTATGAAAACTTTCCACGATGTTACTGTCAACATCATGAACGAGACTTCTGGAATGCCCTGCAATAGTGTTAATGAAAAAACATATTTTCTGCCATAAGGAACTTGTAAAAAAAGCTTGCGGTAAGATTTCAATATTTTGTGGACTGCTACAGAAATGGCTTTTACATTTAGTATGGTTCCCAAAGGCATGTAAATGTACAGTCTGAATGTCCTCAAAAAGTCTCTGAGTACTAAAATCTAAATTGTCTAACGAGTCGTGGTATTTTTTGCTGCATTTTCGTATTGCTGACCTAATGCTCATGATGCGTTTTTTTGTGATTAATTTTCTAAAACATATAAGATATTTCGTATCAGTGGTCAGGTTTTCTAATTTGTTGCACAAGTTTCTTAGAAGGTGGTTCCTACATTCTACCTTTTCAACAGTAAATTGAGGATAAGGTCTTGCTTCCAATATTTTCGCATACGTGCTAGAGTCCCCGTCAGAAATGAGACGACCATAAATCAGACCATACATTTCGATAGATGCTTTAAACCCTTCCACAATTTATTGTTGACTCCATGGCAGTCGATGATCCCGTAAAATTCTTAAAGCACTGGTGAGTTCTCGGATTTTGATTTTTATTAAAGTCCTGCGTACAGCTACAGTATTTATTTTTAATGCCAAGAAACAAAATCTTTTTTGTGTGTCTTCCAATTATTGCAGCAGCTCCTGACAGTGCTGAGTAGTTCTTTTTGTAAGACCTCTTACTCCAGCATCCGTCTACAACCACATCTATAATAGGTATCCCCTCTTTGCTGACACGACCTTTTTCTAAAGCAATTCTTTTTTCTTCTTCAGCAGCTTCATTCATAGATTTACTGAGTGCTTTATCCCAGGCGTTGGAAACAATGTCGTGCCGTTTCTGGTATACAGGCTCAGTCATCACGGGCAAGTCAAATGCTGATAACAGTTCCTCTAATTGCGAATACCCTATACCAACTGAAACTGCACCCGCGACCGCTGCTGTATTAATATCTAAGTCACCAGTGACATTACAAAGAGAAAACTTCTCTTTACACATCAAACATTCTACTGTAAACTTAGAAGCAAGTCCAACACGTTTCTCTCCTATAACTTTCAAACTTTGTATACCACAGTTAAAAGTACCATGGCCGCCTATTTCTTGTATTTTGGAAAAAAAATAAGCTATATCTATAACTCGTCTTCCAGATATATTTTTTGTTTCTGCTTGTGATTCTTCTTCTTCAATAATCAAATCTGGTAAATGTTCATCTTCTTCAACCTAAAACAAACGTTTTAACAATACGGGGTCAAATCAAATTAGCTAGGGAAACTATCTAATAAATACCGCAGTGTAAGCAAACAGAATAAGTTACCGGCATAATTTGCTCTGCCCCTTCATCGACTGCCATACTAGACAGACCGTAAGTTTCTGTTAACGGCTGAAGTTCCTGATTTTGCAATTCGGAGTTTTGCTGGTTTCTTAATTGCCTGAAAAATAATAACGAAGCAATGAGCAAAGCGTGAGTGAGCTAAGGTAATGTTTTTGCTATAAGTCTCGTAAAAGCATATACACCACAAAAAAAAACTAAAACGTATTTTATCTAGGTATGACATCATGAGTGAACAAGGTCTCCAAGATACCTTTGAAATGAGTCCAAACACGATGGTTCTACGTAGTGCCGTCAATGAGATCCTATACCCACCTTCGGAGTCCATCATCAGGTAGGTGACATCATCAGTCACCAATGTCTCCAAGAGACCTTTCAAATGAGTCCAAACACGATGGTTCTACGAAGTACCGTCAATGAGATCCTATACCCACCTTCGGAGTCCATCATCAGGAAGGTGACATCATCAGACACCAAGGTCTCCAAGAGACCTTTCAAATGAGTCCAAACACGATGGTTCTACGAAGTGCCGTCAATGAGATCCTATACCCACCTTCGGAGTCCATGATCAGGTAGGTGACATCATCAGTCACCAAGGTCTCCAAGAGTCTTTTCAAATGAGTCCAAACACGATGGTTCTACGAAGTACCGTCAATGAGATCCTATACCCACCTTCGGAGTCCATCATCAGGAAGGTGACATCATCAGACACCAAGGTCTCCAAGAGACCTTTCAAATGAGTCCAAACACGATGGTTCTACGAAGTGCCGTCAATGAGATCCTATACCCACCTTCGGAGTCCATGATCAGGTAGGTGACATCATCAGTCACCAAGGTCTCCAAGAGTCTTTTCAAATGAGTCCAAACACGATGGTTCTACGAAGTACCGTCAATGAGATCCTATACCCACCTTCGGAGTCCATCATCAGGTAGGTGACATCATCAGTCACCAAGGTCTCCAAGAGTCTTTTCAAATGAGTCCAAACACGATGGTTTTACGAAGTACCGTCAATGAGATCCTATACCCACCTTCGGAGTCCATCATCAGGTAGGTGACATCATCAGTCACCAAGGTCTCTAAGAGACCTTTCAAATGAGTCCAAACACGATGGTTCTACGAAGTGCCGTCAATGAGATCCTATACCTACCTTCGGAATCCATCATCAGGTAGGTGACATCATCAGTCACCAAGGTCTCCAAGAGACCTTTCAAATGAGTCCAAACACGATGGTTCTACGTAGTGCCGTCAATGAGATCCTATACCCACCTTCGGAGTCCATCATCAGGTAGGTGACATCATCAGTCACCAAGGTCTCCAAGAGACCTTTCAAATGAGTCCAAACACGATGGTTCTACGAAGTGCCGTCAATGAGATCCTATACCTACCTTCGGAATCCATTATCAGGTAGGTGACATCATCAGTCACCAAGGTCTCTAAGAGACCTTTCAAATGAGTCCAAACACGATGGTTCTACGAAGTACCGTCAATGAGATCCTATACCCACCTTCGGAGTCCATCATCAGGAAGGTGACATCATCAGACACCAAGGTCTCCAAGAGACCTTTCAAATGAGTCCAAACACGATGGTTCTACGAAGTGCCGTCAATGAGATCCTATACCCACCTTCGGAGTCCATGATCAGGTAGGTGACATCATCAGTCACCAAGGTCTCCAAGAGTCTTTTCAAATGAGTCCAAACACGATGGTTCTACGAAGTACCGTCAATGAGATCCTATACCCACCTTCGGAGTCCATCATCAGGAAGGTGACATCATCAGACACCAAGGTCTCCAAGAGACCTTTCAAATGAGTCCAAACACGATGGTTCTACGAAGTGCCGTCAATGAGATCCTATACCCACCTTCGGAGTCCATGATCAGGTAGGTGACATCATCAGTCACCAAGGTCTCCAAGAGTCTTTTCAAATGAGTCCAAACACGATGGTTCTACGAAGTACCGTCAATGAGATCCTATACCCACCTTCGGAGTCCATCATCAGGTAGGTGACATCATCAGTCACTAAGGTCTCCAAGAGTCTTTTCAAATGAGTCCAAACACGATGGTTTTACGAAGTACCGTCAATGAGATCCTATACCCACCTTCGGAGTCCATCATCAGGTAGGTGACATTATCAGTCACCAAGGTCTCTAAGAGACCTTTCAAATGAGTCCAAACACGATGGTTCTACGAAGTGCCGTCAATGAGATCCTATACCTACCTTCGGAATCCATCATCAGGTAGGTGACATCATCAGTCACCAAGGTCTCCAAGAGACCTTTCAAATGAGTCCAAGCACGATGGTTCTACGTAGTGCCGTCAATGAGATCCTATACCCACCTTCGGAGTCCATCATCAGGTAGGTGACATCATCAGTCACCAAGGTCTCCAAGAGACCTTTCAAATGAGTCCAAACACGATGGTTCTACGAAGTGCCGTCAATGAGATCCTATACCTACCTTCGGAATCCATTATCAGGTAGGTGACATCATCAGTCACCAAGGTCTCTAAGAGACCTTTCAAATGAGTCCAAACACGATGGTTCTACGAAGTGCCGTCAATGAGATCCTATACCTACCTTCGGAATCCATCATCAGGTAGGTGACATCATCAGTCACCAAGGTCTCCAAAAGACCTTTGAAATGTGTCCAAACACGATGGTTCTACGTAGTGCCGTCAATGAGATCCTATACCCACCTTCGGAGTCCATCATCAGGTAGGTGACATCATCAGTCACCAAGGTCTCCAAAAGACCTTTGAAATGAGTCCAAACACGATGGTTCTACGTAGTGCCGTCAATGAGATCCTATACCCACCTTCGGAGTCCATCATCAGGTAGGTGACATCATCAGTCACCAAGGTCTCCAAGAGACCTTTCAAATGAGTTTAAACACGATGGTTCTACGAAGTACCGTCAATGAGATCCTATACCCACCTTCGGAGTCCATCATCAGGTAGGTGACATCATCAGTCACTAAGGTCTCTAAGAGACCTTTCAAATGAGTCCAAACACGATGGTTCTACGAAGTGCCGTCAATGAGATCCTATACCCACCTTCGGAGTCCATCAGCCCACCATCAGGTAAGTGACATCATTAATCATCTAGACACGGTCGGTCTCCATCCTCCGCCAAACGAAATTCTCAAGATAACTAAAAACGATAAAAAATAAACACACTAGAATGTACTCAATAGGTTAGGTACTTACCAATAGTTTTGGAGAGCTCGGCCACGCTTCACCTTACATTTATTCTTATATTTAGGCATAGTCAGGCTTACTCTATGACAGGTTCAAAAAACAAAACGAAATTACAAACTGCTTTACATATATTTACAAACTTAATTTGTATGGTTGATTTACGAAATATTTATATTTGTACTATTTAAAATATGATTTCATTCAAAAATAATTCAAAACGTAAACTTTTAGATTTTATTTGGAAAAAATAACGCGCGTATAGTCCTTCCGTCACAAGAGTCATCAGGACACTGACGTGTCGCGTCCCGAGTACGCGTCACAGGCCTTAGCGGGGGTGCTCCAGTGGGGTACTGGTGAAGTTTCGGGTTTTTGTTCAATAGTTAAAAATATTAAAAGAAATAACAAAAAAAAAACAATACAAATTGTCCAATACGTCATTATATATTTTTGGTAGAAAATTCATGCCGAACTATTCAGCCGTTACAGAGAAAATTTACAATTTAGGTTGAAGAAGGACCTATTTAATAAGATTTTTTCCCAAAATTTAGGAAAGTTTATTAAAATTTTAAACAATACAATGTATTTGTGATGACCTTAAGTATAACATATATTTTTTACATGGAAAACGCACAAAAGGATTCATCTACAATCTTCTTTAAACCTACAGTATATTTAGGATTTGAGCGAGGTAATCCCCTTAAATTACGAATTTTTGATGACTGAACACAACATAGAAATTACCTTCAATAAGACTAAAATAATTTCATTCCACCCTCGCCAAAAATATAAACTTTAGCTTGAAAAATAATAAATTAAAAGTGATTGATAAATTCACCCTACTAGGACTAAACATTGATACACACATGAAGTAGAAGTCACACATTCAGAAAGTAAGAGCAAACAATCTCAAAAATCCACACGCCTTTCCAACCCCACTTTCAGGAACTAAAGATTTTATCCCTACCCTTTCTCTATATCTACCTATGTCTGAAGTTTGTAAGTTCGTGCGTAAGTACCCAGAATTCTTTACTAAAGGAGAGGACATACAAACGAAAATTATTTTAAGACATAAAAATAGACTAAACTTACCAACATCGCGACTAAAAATGCACGCCAATTGTGTGTCTTAAAATAATTTTCGTTTTTGTGTCATGTCCATAAAATATTATAATAAGTTACACGAAATAATAAAGAATTTAAATAAATATAACATCATTATTAATTACTATCTATAATAGGTATATAACTATCTATTTATATCTACAAATATTCATTATTAAAGATACGCCTACTCATATTACGAAAAATATTTTTTTTAATAAATATGAAGCGTCCAATAAATTAGTTATCTTATGGATAAGAAATATTAGGTAAATACGTAATAAAAAAAAGAGCAAATAAAACAATAATGAATTAAAGAAAGAAATAAATGGTTTTTACAAAGCTACTAAATAAATACATTCATATAATTTATAAAACAAAAATTATAATCTTAAATTCAATTCTGATATCGTATTATTCAACTATTAATGTATCACATCAAAGATCAAACACTGCGTGCTCTTCCTCCTCTCTCCTACTTGATCTATGCTGTGCTCGACAGGCTCCATTATTGTGACTAATATAATTATTTCCCTACTAACTATATACACTATGGTACGCAATGAAGAATTGAGATTATCTTTTTGTTTGTTTCCGAAACGAACGTCTGCTTTTTTTCTGTACAGAGAATGTACAAGCGTACGTGGCCTAGTTGAACATTTTGTAATATATGTAAGGCAAGCATTCAGGTTTCCAAATCAGTACCCTAATTTCGTAATACACGATCAATCAAGAGATCCATTGCTTCATAGGTTCGAAAAAACCTGCTCAACAAAGTAAATAACGCAATGAATTTTGTTGAACTGTCAAAATAAACAGTTTAGTCGTAATCGTTTACGAAAACTGAATATGGTATGTAATTAGATAGCAGGAATCCTGATCAGGAAACCGTACGTACCTATACGGCTAGCTTATTACCTCATGATCTACGAATTAAGTAAATACCTACCAAAGTAACATGTACTTCGTTCATTCTGTTTGCTTCTAAAGAAAAACATGACTTGTTATTGTGTTCGAATTTTCTGGTTCACATTACTTACCGTTCCTAATTAGCCGTAATAATGCCTTGAGGAGACCTACTTGGGGAACAAAGAGCAATATGGGCCAAGGCGACACGTTTTGATTGTGGCCGCCGCTAATCCGCTCAGCACGTGCGTCGGGTATCAACGAGATGATTTTGTTTAGACGAATATTATTAATTAGCAGATCAGGGACGGAGCGATACTGAACGTGTTGTGGTTATTGTGTTTGTACATTATACACATTATGCATTAGAAGTTTTAGAGATATGAGGAACAGGGTGTAAACTCATCCTCTTTAGAAAGGGGGGGGGGGGGGGGGGGATCCTCCGAGCAGACGGATGTTGAGTCTGGCGGGCAACTGCCCAACAGTTTTATTGATTTCGGGTAAGTTATATAACTATATGGTATTCGCGCAGTAAACTCTAATTGCGCGATGCAGGATTTGTGTGACGTCAGGTTCTTGATGCGTAGTTCGCATGTGGCGATGTATGTAGATGCCGCCACAAGTGTTTTATTTTTCTGTAATTAGAGAAAATATGCAATTCATAAAAACTTCTTATTCACCGATGCTCAGAGCTATACAATATTTGTTTCATGCGGGTATCGGCCCCACCCGTAGAGCAAATGTCGATTGCTCAGTCATTGAGCGACCCGTGCCGTCAATTTACTTTATCCGTATACTTAGTAGGTAGGAGAAAGACCATTTAATGGAAATGATTTTGACTTCCTGTACTAATCCTTCGCTAAGATTGTGTTCGCGTCAGTCGATAACCTACTAATAGCTAAGCGTGCGTAAGTAGCAACAGGTTGCAAACCCGTCCTGCCCGTGTCTAGAATCTACCTTCCTTTGGCACTGAGTGTTTAATAGTTATTTGTTATACAAGAGTGCAAAGTTGCTTTTTAACCGCGTGTTCAATTTTGATGACCGAGCAAGCGAAGGATTCTAAAATTGAATCACGAGCGCAGCGAGTGATTCAAAATTAGAATCCTGAGCGTTAGCGAGGGAATCAAAAGAGCACGAGGTGAAAAATCTTTGCACTCGAGTGCAACACGTAACTTTTCATTCCACCTCAGCGAGGAAATGACTAAATGCAAAAAAAAAAAACGTTTACAATCACAAGATAGGTACACTTTTATTTCAGTTTAGGTATTAATTACTACATTATGACAGGTAAGTATTACAGAATAATCTTTAAATTATAACAAAATAATACTAAGGTATAATTAAGAAAATTTTAAAGTAACGTTGCTACAGTTATTTAAATTGAGTGTAATATTTTTGTTTGGTACTGTAATATTGGTGTTAGTCACTTGTGTACTGTTTTTCGGTAAACTATCTGTCATACTTAATAGTTGTACCGATTCATCGGATTCCCTTGGCGTGAATGTTGGAGAGAGAGGGAGATGGTTAGGTGTTTCATAACGGCTTATTTTTGATGTAGAAGGGCCAGTACAAGGATCCGATTGAGGCTCTTTCAGTGTAATGGCTCCTACGATGCCTTCACATATTTTAGACTTATTTTGGATGGAATCCTCTATGTATCCCTCTACAACTGCATTGGACTTCCAGCCTCCGTGCCGCTTAAGGGACAGCAGATCAGCTCCGGAATCAGCCAAAAGTGTGGCTGAAGTTCGTCGGAAACAATGACCCGTGTACAACAGGGGTTCTGGAAGTTCAAGAAATGTTGCTATTTCTCGTGGGATACTGCCAATTTTATTAGTACCCATAGGCTGTCTAACACACTTTCCATTGCGATACTGTAGAAAAAATCGATTGATTGGAGTGTTAGGCGGGCGTAAGGCTTGATATTTCTCAACAATCGTTACGTATTCCTTGCGAATGACGAAGTTGCGGTCTCTTTTTGTCTTTGTATTAGGTAAATTAATTAATAGTAAGTCATCTGAATGTTTCTCAATGTTTTTGACATTAAGTTGTGTTAGTTCATTAGTTCGACATGCTCCGTTTATTCCAATAATAAGAACAACCTGTAACGTAAAGAGTATTGTAGTAGATAAATGAATAAAATTGATATGAACGCATAATTATGCCTATCAACATCTACTAAGTATACTATTTAATTGAGATTAATATACTTAAGTAGATACTGAATGTGCAACTGACTTACTTTTGCCGCCAAATATACGGAATCGGGTGCTTCGTTAAGAAACTTTTCAATATCAGATACTGTGAAAACCTTAGATTTTTTTGGTTGATGACCAGATGAGGCTCTTTTTAAAAATGCCACTAATTTAGGATAGGTATCGATATGTTTGTCTTTTTTCATCTTTATTGTTGCTTTTAGCATCGAATACGTACTCCATAGAGTGCTTGCTTTCTTGTTCTCGGATAATTCTATAAAATATGCCAGCAAAACGTTTTCTGAGAAAGTTTTGGCTCCTTTTGCTAGTCGCCACGTGTTGAACATATCGTACTGTTTTAAATACTTCTCGCGTGATTGTTGAGGGAGAAAGCTCATTTGCGCATTATTAACAGTTTCACTCAATTCTGTTGGCGTCAAGCAAACTTCCTCGTCGCTAGAATCACTCATTTTAGTTTTTTCACTTGTTTTCAAGTTTCTTGTTTTTAATATACCTAAGGTTTAACAATGACGTGAAAAAATGCCGCGTAAAGAACCGCGTACAAAGCAAATTGAAAAAAGAACACCAAGAAGGTTCCGAGTCTGAGTTTTTAACAAATTAAAAAAAAGTTGTATGATATATTCGGCACCATAGAGGTAGCAGTAAATAGGTTTAATGTTTTTTTTAATTCACAAACTTAGTGCACACGATGTTCTAAATTCAATTTACTTTATCCTCTAGAGAATAAAAACGGCTTTTCCACTCAGATACTGAAGATTAAAAATACTCTTTCCGAGATGGTGGGATGAAAAAGTAATTTATATTTAGTATAGAAGAAAACCGGCCAAATGCATCTCGGACCACGCATAATGAAGGGTTCCGTAGTTGCGGTGAATTTATCCCAAGGACAAACTTAACATTGTAGTTAAAAAACATGTTCTCCCATACATTCCAACACTGCTAAATGTAAGTGTGTACGCAGAATAGTACCATGTTATTTTAAGACCATAAACTTGTTATACTTATCATATTGTATAAACTTGTTTTCAGTAGTTTTGGATATACTTGGGGGAATGGTCCATTTTCATCAATTTTCTTAAATATATTTAAAAGTATTTATTTTAAAATTATAAAAAATAAATTTGGAGATCCCAGCAATAGGCGCTTTCTTTTGATAGGTGTGTCACGCGGTACAGTTTATAAAAAAAAAAAAAAAAATCTAAATGCCGCCGATAAGTGACCTCCATATTGAAATTTCATTTATTTACGTTACTCGTCCGTGCTTGGGTCACAGATATTCATAATAACATGTGTACCAAACAGCTAGACAGGCAGACACAGGATGACGAGTGATCCTAAGGGTACAGTTTTTCCTCTTGAGGTACAGAACCCTAAAAAGATCCGACTGTCAGCTCAGCGGGGTGACAAGCGGCTGTTAGAAGATAAATATAAAAATGTATCAATGAATTCTAAGATCCAAATAATTATTCAGTTTTCACTGCAAAGAAGCGTTATAATTATCCGGGAACCGTCCGTCAGCGCTCCTCCAGCGCTGACAGTGCCTCTGTGATGCCCACTTATTACAGGTTCACTCATCTACGCTGTTTATTTTGGTAGGACATAAATCGAGAAGCCTTTACATTGAAGGGGACCCTATAATAAGAAAGTATTTTTACCTACCTTAGCGTCCATAAAAATACAACGCTTAGCTAAATAATTGTACAAAAGCTGAAAATGAGGTAGCTATTAAATTGTTCCATTTTAACTTATCCCGTGACCCGGAAAATAATTTGTTTTGTGAGCATTAAAATGAAAGCTCTTTTGTTGCGATTCACTCATTATAATTAGGAGCTCGTTAATTAAAAGTTACTTGAGCCTGCTTACTAATTATTGTGTCACTGCACGAGTCTGTTGCGATGAACACGAAATCATGTCACCTATGAAATTGGTGTTTTTTTAGAGAATCTCGTCACTTCTATGATTTAAAATATTCATCAATTGCTTGATATTATATCGAATAAAGAACATCATTGACAACATTGTCTACACCCATATACGCCGATAAGCAAACGCAGACCGAAACATCTGTATCTACTGAATATAGCAATTACGCCGAAAACGAGATTAATAAGCACAAGAAGACACTACAAGATCGTCGAGTGACAACAAAAGGCAGTAGAAAAAAAAGAAAGCTGTGCGTTCTCAGTAACTGCAACCACAGAGGGACACTGGAAATATTGGAAGACACTTTCGGGCAACACTTTGAATTTTGTCATTGCTTGTCACGTAATAGTAGTGTAAAAGACATTATTTCTAATATAGGTAATAAATTACAGAATTATAGTTTTGATGACTACTGTATTATTATGATTGGTGAGCAAGATTTTAAACGCACCGAGGAACCAATTGAAATGGTCAGATTCATTAGAGAATCTCTTAAAACTGTAACTAATACAAATGTTATTATATGCTGCCCTACTTATGTACAAGGGGCTCTGATACACAATTATAAAGTAGAAATGTTTAATAGATTACTTCATATGGACATAGAAAATCATAATTTTGCTTATTTTCTTGACAGTAATTTTGACCTATCTGATGAAACATTCTCATATAACACGGGCAAACTTAACAAGCTCGGAGAAAAACGCATTTATGAAAATATATTCCGTCGCGTACTCATTGATATTGAGACCTATCCAAGTGAGTATGACTACAACTGTTACTGTGACTCCAAAATCACCAAAAAATACCCAAAAAACTCTTTTTCGTCCCATTACTTGTTGTCCCATTACGAAAATTCAATGGAAAAACAAAAATGTATACTATTACATCAAAACATAGCTGGGATCTTAAATAAAATTGATGTATTTGAGATCACAATTACCGACTTGGCAAATCAGATTGGCGATATAGATTTTATTTGTTTGAGCGAAACTTTTATAAAATCAGGCCATGAAAGTAATCTGGCTCTAACACATTACAACTTAGCTGCTAGTTACACAAGACAAGGTAAGAAACGCGGTGGAACATGTATTTTAGTGAAAAAAGGTCTAATTTTTAATCCGTTACCGATAACTGCTGAAATGGCCATCGAATTTTGCTTCGAATGCTGTGGTATTGAAATATTGAGCCATAATTTAATTATAGTGTGCATTTATAGAATTCCAGATTCCGATGTGTTTTTATTTTTTTTAAATCTTGAATTATTATTACGCAATATAACCCGCAAAGTTAAAAAAAATATTATTTTATGCGGAGATTGGAACATAGATATATTAAAAGATAACAACTATTCAAAAGAACTAATATCAATACTTAACAATTATAATATATCACTACATGTTAAAATGCCTACTAGAAAAAATACTAGCATAGATCAAATCGCTAGTAATGTTCCCACACTTGACATGAAATGCAGTATACATAATTTAGCTCTCTCCGATCACGATACCGGACAATCGTTAACTTTTTACGTTCAAGAGATGAATAATAATAAATCAAAAACTATACAATTCTGGTATGAAACGAAAAGAGACTACGACAAGAGCAACATAACAAAGTTTATAGATTGTTTAGCAGCCTTAAGTTTTAGTGAAATGTACGTGGAGACAGACTGCAATAAAGCATTTAATATATTCCACGACTTGTTCACGCTCTTTTATAAATTGTGTTTTCCCGAAATACTCATCAAAAAGACCAATAAGCCTATTAAAAACAAATGGCTTAGTAGAGGTTTAAAATATCATGTATAAAGAAGAGAGCTTTATATTACGCATATCAACACGATGCTATAAGTAAAGGCTACCACAAGAAAAAATACCGAAATTACACTAAGATCTTAAAAAAATGCATATCAAAATCACAGCAGATAAACAACAACAATTTTTTAAATAATGCTAAAAATAAATGTAAAGCGGCATGGTCAATCATAAAAAATAACTCAAACAAACCAAATAACAACAACTACTTACATGAATTAATAATCTGTGAAAAAAAAAATTACTAATTCTTATGCCATATGTAACCATTTTAATGATTATTTTATCGAACTGACACAAAAATCTAACAATAATAATTATAACGTAAATAACATTGACATTGACAATAATCCAAATACTTTATTTTTGACTCCTGTAAATGAAATTGACATTATTAAATTAATTAATTCATTAAATAACACCAATTCTACAGGACATGACGAAGTAACCACTACAATAATTAAAATAAGTGCAAAAATTATAGCATCCCCACTTGCTTACCTAATAAATCTCTCATTTGAAGAAGGTATTTTCCCAACAAAACTTAAAGAGTCTATAATTAAACCATTATACAAAAAGAGTAACTGTTCTGATATGGGTAATTATAGGCCCATCACACTGATTCCAATCTTTGCTAAGATTTTTGAAAAAGCAATGCATGACAAAATAAATAGCTTTGTAACTAAATATAACTTGATTGTCGAGACTCAGTTTGGCTTCAGAAAAAACTGTTCAACAACTCTAGCCTGTTTCTCCTTAGTGAGATTAATCACTGAGGCTCTTAATAAAAAAATGTCTGCATTGTCGGTATTCCTAGACATGAGCAAGGCATTTGATTTTGTCTCACATAAACGACTGCTTCACAAACTGGAGAAGTATTGAATAAGAGGCAAGGCGCACGATTGGCTTAAAAGCTATTTGTCTGATCGCCAACAGAGAACTGTTATTTCTAGAGTAGAAAACAATGCTAGTAAAACATATTGCTCAGAATTAAAAATTAATCCTTCTAGCGTTCCACAGGGAAGCATACTAGGTCCGCCACTATTTTTATTATATATAAATGACCTCATAAAATGCCTAAAATGTGAATGTATTCAATTTGCTGACGATACAAAATTGACGATAAAATGTTCCAACAAAACTGACATAGAAATTGACACTAATATTGAATTAATTAATGTAATAAACTGGTTAGCGGACAATAATCTTCATGTTAATATTAATAAAACCAAAGTAGTACAATTTCAAACAAGCAACTTGTCAGCTACACCAACAATAATTCGACATGACACTACAATTTTACAACCAGAACCATCGGCCTTATTTTTGGGTATAATAATTGACAACAAACTGAATTGGAAGGAACATTTAGAAAGAGTATGCAGTAAGCTTGATAAGTTTGTATATGCTCTTCGCAAGTTGAGACTAGTGTCCAGTAAAAAAACAGTCCTAAATGCGTATCATGGTTATGTTTCATCAGTATTACGTTACGGTCTAGTTATATGGGGTAATTCAGTGGACGTGGACAGAGCGTTTAAAGTACAAAAAAAGTGTATCCGAGCCATGAGTGGAGCAGAATATTTAGACCATTGCAGACCATTATTTAAAGAATTAAAAAAACTCCCACTCCCTTGTCTGTATATTTTTGAGGTTTGTTTATTTGTTAAAAAATACCCTCATTTATTTTCATTAAATGAACAAGTCTCGGAAAGATTGAATAAAAAAAATGCTGGCAAACTGTTAGTTCCTCCTCAGAGACTGCATCTCTATAGTAGAAATGCCAGTTGTATGACGATCAAAATTTATAATAAACTAGCTTTTGCCCGCGGCTTCGCCCGCGTGGATGTCGAAAAATATCCGACGGGAACGTACAATCGGGATTAAAAAATAACCTACAGGTTAATCCAGGTTATAAACTATCTGTGTGTCAAATATCATCTAAATCCGCTCATCCGTGTTTGTGCAAGCCGGAACATACATACAAACAAACAGACCAAAAATTCTAAAAACTTTATATTCAACATCAGACTCGAATATTCAATGTAATATTTGACTTCGTTACTATTTTATTTTACGTCGTCTGCGTAGAGTATAAATTATTTTTTTCTAGATAATTATGAATTAGGTATTATAACAATAACAATAGACCTTTCTTCATGGCTAATTGTCCTCTACTACGTGTGATATTTGAGGAATACTGTAAAGAAATACCTGCTGTAAAGGACCGGTATCTACCTAAATCCTTCACAGTATTTCTCTATATACGATGTTTTTCACTAATTCGGAAGCGGGCACTAAAACAACCAGGCTAGTTGGAGAGCAAACACGTGAGCAAGCCACATAAAATTGGCCGTGGGATAAACAGTCTTGCCGCAAATCAACTCCAGCAAATTTTAGAGTTTGTCCCTGTGACTTATTAATAGTCATCGCGAAACAAACCTTGACTGGGAACTGCAATCTTTTAAATTCAAACGGAAGGTCATTTGGTATCAATGGTATACGCGGCACGAATACTGTTTCTCCTCTGGCAGATCCAGTTAGTATTTTCGCCTCAATAACATTGCGGCGGAGAGCTGTTACTTGGAGTCTAGTTCCATTGCACAATTTTGGAGGATGTAAATTTCGGAGTAACATGACAGGAGCACCTACACGCAACATAAGTCTGTGACACGGAAGACCCGGCGGATTAAGAGAGTTTAAAAATTCTACAGGATAATTAACCGACTCGTCCATATCGACCATGGTGTCAACAGAATTGTAAATCATTTCTTCGCCTTCGAATGTATTTATCAACATTTCGTTGATCGCAGCGGCTTGGTCGTTTTTGGGAGTCAAAATGGCTCTCTCGCATAACCACTCCATCGGTTTGCCTTTAATATTTTTAATATCAGGATAAATTTTATCTACAAGTCCCTCAACTGTTGATACCACAGTACATAATTCGTATGGTATTTGTATCAACCCATCTATTTGTGGAAAGTTTCCGTTTCCGATTTGAAGAAGAAGATCTGCAAATCTGCCGGCAGAAACTTCACCTCTGAGATGTACTCTGATGTTTCGAGTAAGTTTTAGAACTTTAATTGAAGGCCATAAGAAAGATCTTTTGATGCATGCTTTGATCTCATCTGCGCGCGTACCTTTAGGCACTACCGGTAAAGTCTGTCGAAAATCTCCTGCCAGCAACACCGTCATACCACCCATTATGTTTTTATTATTTCGTATGTCCTGCAAACTCCTATTCAAGGCTTCAACTCCTCTTTTGTGCGCCATCGTTATTTCATCCCATACTATTAGTTTAGTATTTTTAAGCACTTCGGCAAGATTGCTTTGCTTTAGTATATTGCATAAGGGTGTCTCTACATTTGTAAGATTTAGAGGTAGTTTTAAGGCAGCGTGTGCAGTTCTACCTCCTTCTAATAATGTAGCAGCAATCCCAGACGACGCTACAGCTAAAGCTATGTCTCGAGTGCTTCTTACTTTTGCCAAGAGCAAGTTTAAAAGATAAGTCTTACCTGTGCCACCAGGGGCGTCCAGAAAGAAAATTTTTCCTTCACTTACTTCTACACTTGTCATGACTTGGTTATATACAGACGTTTGCTCGGCAGTCAACGATGGCGTATTATTATTTACAAAACTTTCCAAAGCTACTGTATCAAAATTAGTTTCTCTCATATACTCCCTATTACCGGCAACTTGTGGCTTGGTTGGTTTTGGCAAACCGTAAATATAATATAATAATAATAATAATAAATATATAATTTATTCTCTCTTCACAATAAGTGGTCTTAAAAATAATGCAAACTTTAGACTGTACAACTTTTCCCACCTTTGTGAGAGACTGGTGCCTGAAGTAGGTTTTAGGAATAAAACCTGTGTTACAGGTCACCAGGACCCTCACCTCGGTATGATTTTTGTAGACATAAGCAAGAGATAACAATAACAGATAAATCGAAAAAGTACATGGAACAATAACATCTAATAAATTAAAAATAATACAGAATTTCAAAGAGCAGAAATAAGCAGAAAAATCCAAGTGTATTGATTAAAATGATATGTGTGTGGGCGTATGAGGTGTATGCATGACTGTGCGAATTGAGTGTTCAGTTTTGTGTGACTGTGTTGCGAGATATGGTGGGTTACAGCTATGAAGGGCAATTAGGGCTTTGATCCTATTTGGGTACTGTCAATAAGTCCTCGATTTTTTGGTAATCAAGCGATTTAAGATAATTTTTTAATTCTTTATTGCAACTAGATTTTGTTTTAGGATAGATATTTAGTGATTTATTTATTTTGTTGTATAGGTGTTGTCCGAGAAAGCAGAAGAATTTGTGGGAAAGTGATGAATGCACTTGATAGGAAGGACATATTCTATCTCTGCGGCGACTACCAACGGGTAGGTTTGGGTCATACGGTAGCTGGGAGTGTTTTGTAAGAACCGTGCGCAAAATGAAAGTTTGTCTGACCGTCAAAACATCCCACTCTTTATAAAGCTCTACTGTTGGGAAAAGGTAGGGTAGGCCGGCACTAACCTTAAGAATAGCACGCTGTGCTCGTTCTAGTACTAATAGGTGGGTTTTTGCTGCACCACCCCAAGATGTGATGCAGTATTCAATTTGCGAGTGGCATAAGGCATAGTAAACCATATTGATAGTCCTGCGGTCAGCCACATGCTTGAGATTTTTGAATATGTATATAAGTTTTCTAAGTCTAGTCACTAACTAGGAGATCTATATGTATTTTAAATGTCAAATGTTGATCAATGATTCATCATCTGCCTAGCCTTTTCCCAACTATATTGGGGTCGGCTTCCAGTCTAACCGGATGCAGCTGAATACCAGTATTTTACATGGAGCGACTGCCTATCTGACCTCCACAACCCAGTAACTGGGTAATACGATACCCCTTGGTAAGACTGGTTGTCAGATTTTCGGGCTGATCAATGATTTTACCAAGATATTTGATATTGTCAGTTCTTTCAAGGGAAGGGCATTGACAATCTGAGGCTGAGTTGGCAGAACCACATGTGTGAGCTGTAATGGTGAAAGAGGGCGGTGGCAAGTGATTAATTCTGTGTGCAAATGTTATATATTTAGTTTTAGAAACGTTAAGCGTCAAAACGTTATTCTGGAGCCAATTACAAACGATATTTAATCCCGACTGTGCAGCGTCAAAGGCCTCATCCCAACTATCACCAGTGAAAAATAAGGCGGTGTCATCAGCAAAAGAAATAATTTTACCGTTATGGAGAGAGAGTTGGCAGAGGTCATTGATGTACATAAGAAAGAGAGTGGGGCCTATTATGCTTCCCTGAGGAACACCATAATTAATAGGTAGCGTGTCACTCAGACTATTATTTATTTTAACCCGTTGTATTCTGCCAGTAAGGTAGTCCTCCAACAATTTAAATGGAATTCCCCGTATGCCGAAACGATTTAGTTTGTTTAAAAGGTGCGGAACAGACACTGTATCAAATGCCTTCGCAAGGTCAAGGAACACTGTAATGCACTTTCTACCTTTATCAAGATTGGTAACAGTAGAGTGTAGCAGTTCGTGGACTGCATCATCAGTACTTCTGCCGGCTCGGAAGCCAAATTGTGCGGGAGATAGCAGTTTGTTTGTCTCGAGAAATTTTGTGAGACGGCGAATTAACAAGCGTTCCAAGACCTTGGAAAGCGCTGGTAAAATGGAAATGGGCCGGTAATTATTTACACAGTCTTTTTTCCCGGCTTTATGTATCGGTTTGATGAGTGCTGTTTTAAATGATTTAGGAAAAATCCCTGATGAGATAGCTAGGTTACATATATGTGTAACAGGAGGCGTGAGGAGGTTTGCGTATCTCTTAACCATTTTACTGCTAATCAGATCAACTCCTACCGCACAATTTTCTTTTAAGTTATTAATTAGAAGGTGAATCTCGTCCTCGTCGGTTGGCAGAAATACGAGCGAATTTGAAGGGTTGGATGCGGCACAGTCGTGATGTCGGCCAGAAACAATTGTATTAAGGCAAATCTTTTCAGCAAGTTTAGCACCAATATTCACAAAAAAGCTATTAATGTGATTAATGTCCCTATTAGGATCGACAGAAGAGAGAAGAGATGAAGAGTAGTCTAGTCTCCTGTTCGAGCCACTAATACTCTTAATTGCATTCCATAGCTGCTTTTTATTGCCCTTGGCATTTTCGATCTCCTGTTTTTCGTACGTTCGTTTTGCTTTTTTTAATATACTGTTGCAGAAGTTTCTGTAGCGTCTGTAAATCGTTTTAATATTATCATTCTCAGGGTTACGCTTAGACTTTTTATAAAGATTATCCCGATTCCTAATACAACGAATTAGACCTTTAGTAATCCATGGTTTGGAGATCAACTGCCTTTTGGTTGTTTTAATTGTAGAAGTGTTGTGTTTAATGGCTGCTGATAATTGCAAAACTAATAGATCGGTTGCTACATTTACGTCCTGACATTCTATAACAGGTTGGAAGTTAGTGTTTTGCATCATGGTATCAAGTTGTACAAAGTCTACGGAACCCGAAATTTTATTCAAATAGTTTATGCAAGATTTTGGTTTACAACTAACAGCAACACTCTCGTGGTCAGTAATAGACGTTTCAAAGACGAAACATGTTACGTCCATTTTAGATTTTAGTATCATATGGTCAAGGGATGTGCGTCCATGAGTAGGCAACGTGTGACCCGGTAGCATACCATGGCTGGCTAACATGTTAAGATAGTCAAAAGCCCGTTTATCAGGACTGTTCGGAACAATATTAATATTGATATCACCACAGATGATAATGTTTTTAAACGATTGGAGTTCAGTCAGAAGTGCATCGATTGATTCAATAAATGCTGCAGTGTTTGTTTGACTGGGTGGTCGATATATTCCTATGATGCAAGTAGAAGGACCTAGTTTTAATAAAAGACAATTGGCGTCAACAATATTAGGTTCTTCACAAGTTACATGAAGGTTTTTATTATAATATATGACAACTCCTTCATTTTGGGTATTGTGCGTGGAGGTCGATGAGTAGTTATAGTTGTCGAGAGCGGGGATAAATTTTGCAGAAGAAAGCCAGCATTCAGATAACACCAGAATGTCCCAGGGTATCTTAGAACGTTGCAGAAGGGTGGCGAAGTTTGACATGTTACAGGTTATGCTACGAATGTTTTGAGACAGGATATTAATAGTACGATTGGTGATACGAATATGATTTATTGCGTTGTCTATGTCACAGGCGATAGTTTTAGCTACTTTTATGGAATCCAGATCCAGGCTTATAGTTTCAAAATCTTGCATTAGGCGTCAATAGTTTGTTTAACGCTCACGCAGGCACGTTTAGAACGTGACCTATGGAACTGGATTTTAATTGAGACAAAACCCAAATCTGGAAGGACTGTAGCCAAAATATCTAGTGTTTGACATACCGCTAGGAACAGACAATGCAGTTGAAAACTTATTTCAAGGGATATTTCTCGCGTAAAAAACGAATAAAGTGGTATTGTGTAATCAATGAAGTGTGTTATAGGTGTTACTTGGGTTACTCTACACATTAAACCACCTTTTTTTAAAATAACATTAAATATAAAACAAAAATGGGTAAAAACTAGTAAAAATAAAAAATTAAAACAAATGCATGCTAATAAAATGTAAACATAAAAACAACAACGTGTAACCAAATGTAGTCACATCGTAAACTTAATTAGTTCAGATTCTTCTTCAATACGAGTTGGGGTCGATCCCTCTTCTTTTTTAATATAGATCTTTCCATATGAGGTCCAAGCCGCTACGAGCTTTTTGGCTTTTACGTTTTCACGAGCTAGGTAGAAAAGATGTTTAGTTTTACTAGTTAAATAGTCCGATATGTATAATCGACGCGGTGCTCCGTTTAGTTTAATATGCTCCGTGTTTAGCTGAGGTTCCTTAGTTTCGCGTCTAGATTTATTAAAGGACTTAAGTTTAGCCATCAGTGATTCTTTCCTAAGTATTGATGAGAAGTCCACAATAACAGCTTCTGCTTTGGAACGGAATATGTCCTTAATCTCGGATTGCTGGATGGGAGTTTGTGGATCCAATGTTAAAACAATTTGTTTTAAGTTTTGTATCAGATCTTCCTTAGATTCTTGCTCAAGTTTAGGCAAGTTTCGTATTTCTATTGCTGACGAGCGAGCACTCTTTTCCACGTAGTCTAACCTTTTTTCTAAAGATGCTACTTTCTTCTTAAATTCGACATTTTCCTGTTCCAGATAGATAATTTTTAAAAGTAGTTCCTCATGCTTTCCTGTTAAAGCCTCTACCGATTGCTTGATATCCCGGTTTTGGGTTATAATACTGGAGAGAGAGTTGTTTAGTGACTCAAACTTACTTTCCTGTTGAGATAAGATTTGTGACAACATATTTTTTATTTCGGAAGGTTGTTCATTTACCTCATCAAAAGTGCGCTTCTGGCGTTTGGTTATGTTAAAATAATTATCAATTGAGTCGGTGACGTGCGAAATGTTTAGGGCCGAATCCGAGTTGTAGTGAATTGTATCATTTGACGTGTTTGGTTGGGGCATAGGGCACGGTGGAGAGCGTTGTACTGACATTTTAGTTCCTGGGCGCTTTCCTGATCAGATGCGCGCGTGAGCGTATCGTTGTAATCGTAATTTGCGTAGGCGCTTGGAAGACGCAGCTTCGGGGTCTCAGCAGTAACCTCTATATCTTCAAGCAATAGTATAAGCTTCACGTACCTACATACAAGTACCAGGCAATCACGAAGAAAGCAAGTCAAAATATGTGTGGTGGTGGATATTAGGCGGGGCTCAACTGACGCTGGTCGCGATCGACAGATTGGTAGAATACTGCTTTCCGTCCAGAGTAACTAGACCTCCGCGTGTCCTTTTCTCTTGTATATGTCTCTCGCACTCAGGGCTTTACAATTAGTTGCACACACGGAAAGGATAAGTAGACTTCATTAATGACTTTACGTATTTCGTTAATGAGTGCACGCACGTAGGCGGGGTAACAAATAATAGTGAGAAGTTGGTGGGACTCACGCACACGCAGAGTTGTTGACGCGTACGAGGACTACGCTGGAGTATTCGTATTCTTGTAAATTGATGCACTCCTGGTATTTAGCACTTTATTTTTGCTGATATTTTTTAATGAAATATTAATAAATAAAATGAAATATGGTCACTTAAAAGACGTCTGAACTGCTCAGAGATCCGAGGGGAAGGGGCATATCTATCGATTTTCCACCTAATGTTAACACTGCTTCTTCAATATCAGATAGACATTCATTTAAAATTTGGTCTTTGAAATTCTCTACATTGTCTCCGATCTCTTTTTGCAGCCTGTGCTTAAAATCTTCAGACAAATAGTCTTTGAAGTCTTCCCAAAGAGCTATTGGGTCTGATATTTGACAAAAGACTAACATAATTGTGAACAGTTCTCGCATTTTTGCTGCTGACTGACAAAGCGCGGCCTCCTCCAACGTCGCATGCCAGTGTAGGTCATCTTCAAGCAAACCTAACATTTTGCAAGCAGCTTGGAAAGTAGGCTGCAACACACCATTCACAGTTTTTAGTGCTTCAAATGAAGTTGGGCCCCGCACTTCATGTAGCAGTAAACGCAGATGATAGCACTCCGTATTGTTGGGGTGAACAGTATAGACTCTACCTAAGGCGTGTTCCTTCATCACACCAGGCCAACCATCAACTGTTACTCCTCTTTTTCGTCTTACAAAATTACTCTTATTCCATATGTAATATGCGGGTACCTCAGAGTAAAGTAGAATTTTAGCAAAGTTATCTGATTGACATAGTTCGAAAAAAGCTAAAAGCGTCGTTTTTGGTGGATTAGCTATTTTGTCAGCGAGATTATTTGAGTTGAAGTAAACTCTCTGACCGTTTTCCAAATGAATTGCTAAATGAACAACTGTGGGGAAACGCTCATGTATGGAAAACCCAAGAATTCGCCACACTGCTTCTGAGCTACTTATGTACCTTCCGCTCTCATAAATCTTCACCTCATCTTTTTCATTTTCTAGTGCAAATGTAGCCTGGTCCGATCCTTTATTAACATACTTGCATACATATTTTATTGATTTCACAGAGTTGCAATACTCAACGTTTATATGTGCGTTAAAAGTTTTTAATAGTACAGGGTTAAAAGGAACTACCCAACGGTTATCTAGATCCACACCATGAATATTAACGGTAAAACCGCCTTCGCTAGGGGATCGTCTCCGATACTGTGGATAGCCATCATCACCTGTTTGTGTTTCCCTCAATAGAGGTCGGGGATATCTTTTAGTGCAGCTCTTGTTCTTCATACAAGGAGATTTATGATTAAAGCTTCCACAAGGGCCATGAATCATGTTTGACTTTACTATTTCGTAAAGTTTTTGGTCAAGTGCAGGGTCAGGTATTTCAGCGCAGATTACTTTGTCGATAGAGTCTGGCTTTATGCTACTTTTCAGCCATAGAAGAATGTGGACATGTGGAAGACCACGTTTTTGCCACTCAACCGAATACATGTAGCAACGAATTTCTCCAAATATTTGTCCTTTAATCAATAAATTAATCAGTTTTTTAACTTTTATATGAAACACTCGAGCAATTATATCGTGACGATCACAAGACTTTTGTCCAGGAAGTAAAACTTTGGTAATGTCGTCCCAGCGAGGGTTGCATGTAAACGTCACAAAGAGATCAGGGCGACCGTAGTTGCGTACATATGTCATCGCATCCTGGGTACGCTCGTGCATGTACCTCGGACCACCAGTGAAAGAGGACGGTAGTACTACCATTTGCCCCAATTGATTGGCATCAGCATCTTGTCGTCTAACTGCATCCTTAAGATGTACGTAATTATCTGCACGTAACTTTGCCTGATTATGTCGTATATAATTGAGTCTCTCAGTTTCTATTTTAGCGTATTGATCTACTAAATACTGACTAAAAAGAGCGATAAAACGCGGGAGAATGTTATCTTCACCGTCTCTTATCATTATACGGAAGGAATAGAAACTGGCTGCCGAAACCATTTTTTTTAGAGGCAATTTAGTTTTGGGATCATGTTGAGGCAAGTTGACAGAATAACCATCATCGCCATAACAAAATATTATGGGATATTGCAAGGCATCGTATGACCGATGCAGTTCACTTATCCGACGTAAAGAAGTACTACGGCTTTCCAATATAATGTCCCGTTTTTCAAATTGCTGATCAACCATCACCAAAGCAACTTCGTTGGTCGTTGGGGCGTTAAAACGTCCTCTATGACCTTCAAGTGGTTTCTTGTCGGCATGAATGACTACTTTAAACGATTCACAGGTGGGGGGAATTTTATCAATGGTGCTTTTGAGGTCTTTAATGTAAGGGTTAACATCATGAAGCATTTTTTGTAACTGTTTAACCAAACTTGGTTTCAATCCTTGATAATTTGAGCACCTTAGACTTACTTCTCTATCGTCTTCTCCAACGAAATAAATCTGCAAGAATTTAGCTTTCTCACCTGGTTCCGGTAAAATGCTTCCAACCAAATGATGGACCTGACCCTGTACTTTAAATGTTGGCATAAAGCCATCCTCCACCACCTGTTTTGCACCAAAAGATGTCATCTGGAAACAATTGTTGTATTTACGAATATTACTCATAAAATGCTTATGGTCAGGGTGCAGATCCATTACCAAACTGTATAGAGGATCAGGAAGACTATGTAATGCTTCGAGTTGCACCTTTCCACTGCCACAACACATTCCAAGAGTCTCGTCCTTCCATTTGAGTGCATTGCAACACTGACACTTATTATTCATATTGCCTATACTCACCATAGAATCGTTGTCGTAAGCCATTCCTGGATTGTAAGACATACCTGAAAGGTACTTTGAAATCCAGGGACTTGCAGTTGCCTTCGTGTTGTATTGTGACTGAGCCGCTCTATGTACTTCAGGATGTGCCTGCTGGTAATTAGCAGCAGCTCGCCTGTGCACTTCAGGATGTGCCTGCTGATAATTAGCAGCATCTTGCCTGTGCACTTCTGAGTTTTTTTTTATATATTTGGATGCCGCTTTCCGATAAGGTGTACGGTTACTTTTTGAATACTTTTTTTGGGCCTGTTTAAGTTGATTTTTTCTCGTTGCTGCTGTATATCTAGCTCTACGCTTCTTATTTTTCTTTTGAGGTATCGAGCAAGTCGACTGATAAATATATACATCAACTGGCTGTTTGGAAGCAAAGTCGGTAGAAAGATCTGAATCAGTTGATGACACAGATATTTTATCGACTACTTCAACACGTCTGGAAGTAATTTTCTTAGCCTTTACAGAGATTGGATTGAGTTTAGAATTTATTTCAACTTCAGAAAATTGTTCCTCATCTGAAACATAAGCTTCAAAATGGCCACCAGATAGATCGCCTGAAAAGCGAAGGCGCTTAACTGGACAACCTTCAGCACCAACCTTTACATATAACTTGCAATTGCGGTAAACCTCAAAAATAAAATTATATATTCTGCCTGCTGCTGTCAACTCGCATAATGTGCCGTAAGTTGAAGACAGAATCATATCAGCATAGTATTCGTCTGATGTAGTGTAGTTATCACCACATCCATTTTCAGAAAGACCAGAAAACTCATCCCAGTTTTGCTTTACGTGATCAACAATTTTTTCACGTATTTCGAATGCCATTTCTTCATTTCCGTGCATCAAAAAAGAAAGAGACCTAAAAAGGCAAGCTCCGTCCCCTATGATCGGTACGACAAACTTTAGTACCATCTGCCCATCAATATTTATAATTTCAACAACCATATTTACAACCAATTTCCTTAGTCTTAAATAAAGTAAAAAAATAAATTAAAATCTAAAAATAATATTCTTCAAATTTAAAATTTAGAAACAAAGACTAAAAAAATAAACTAATGAAAAAAATCTAAAAATAATATCCTTCAAATTTAAAATCTATAAACAAAGACTATTCAATATTACACCTCCCTAAAAAAAAACTATCCTATTAATAAAATATTATAATTGATACAAAAAGCAGATCTTGATAATTAGTAAATAAATTGCTACCACTTTCTCTGATAAGATTACTTAACCGGATGAAAATCGTACCATACAATGCGCGATAACGAAACCATAGCGACTTCTATTTTTTCCACTACCGCCATCTATCGAGCTTCCGAGCAACTTTCTTTCTGTCTGTTGGTCTGAAAGTATGACGCAAAAACTACCGGATCGATTTTGTTCAAATTTTGCATAGATGTTCCCTATAAGTGTGGTCAGTCTGTAGGGTACTTATTATCACGCTATTTGCTATGAGTGATGAGCAGAATTGCATTCTGTTCGTATCCTAACTATCCTAATCTATTTATATCTATATTGATTCGCCCGGAGAAGGGGGTGGAGGGGGTTATCCGGGAGAGGGGCCCGTGGCTAAATAAAAAGAGCCGCACTGGTCGATCGATCAGGTTAAGCTACGCTTGTCGCGGTTGGTCTATGGATGGGTGACCATCTTTAGATACAGAGACCCGTCCGTGCCTCGGAAAGTATGTTAAGCTGTTGGTCCCGGCTGTCATTCGTGGATCTTTGACAGTCGTTACGGGAAGTCAGAAGCCCGAAAGTCTGACAACCATTTTTACCAAGGGGTATCGTATTACCTAATAACTGCTGCGTTGTGGAGGTCAGATAGGCAGTCGCTCCATGTAATGTTAGAAACAGTACACGTGTACTTATAAATATTATTTTACTTGAATACAAAATTTTGCGAATGAACAACTTCAATACAAAACTTCATACCCCTTTAAGACCCTTGTGGGTTGAAATTAAAAAAAAAAACAAATATTTAGGTTGTGTTAGTTTCCAACCATAAGCCGAAATATTTGTGATTTTAAATTAAAAAATAAAGAACTTTAATTAAAAACAAAATTTCATCCCCCTTTTCACCCCCTTAAGGGTTGAAATTCTAACAACACCGTTGCGTTAAATAGTAGTGATTTTTCTTCTAAAATGAAGGATTTTCAACTTTATCCCCCGTTTTAACCCTTCGGGGGTAGAATTATCAAAAACGTTGAGATACGTATTGATTAATTTTCAATCGTCAATCTAAAATCAAAATTTGAAGATCCTAACTTCAAAACTGACGGACTTTCATACAAACTTCCATCCCCTATTTTTCCCCTTTAGGGGTGGAATTCCCAAAAATCCTTTCTTAGTGGATACTTACTCTTCACAAAGAACACACCCTCCAAGTTTCATGTCTCTAGGACCAGCGGTTTGGGCTGTGTGTTGATATATCAACAGTCAGTCAGTTTCTCCTTTTATACATATAGATTACCATCTGCGTTCAGAATGTTACCAATAGATAAATTTAAATGTAAAATGTTTGCTTGGCTATTAGAGATGTGCTTTTATTCAGTTAATGAATTTTTAAATCATACTTTTTGACATTGTAATGAATATATGTTATTAGTATTTTGGCATAATATCTATAATTATTACTTTACTATAGAGCTTATATTTTGGACATAGCATTGTATATTTTGACATTTTAACTATATTTTCTGACATTGCAATTAATCTTAATAACACTGTATTACTTTGACTTTAGAATTTGTATTTTGGACTTATCAAATTAATTTTAATTTTACTTTTTTAATTAACTTAGTGATGATTTGAATGTGCTTAACTTTTTTTTTTATATTTCTACGCCAGCAATGGTAGTATATGTGGAACATTATTAGTGTAAGATCTCAAAATACCATATACTTGGAAATAAATACATTTATTTATTTATTTATATTTAACAGTATAAAACCTTATTACTTATAGTTTTCTAAACATTAAAAATATCTTAAAAATGACTCCTCTTTTTGTTAGGAGAAATGACCACTATTTGTTTTAAAACTTAGCCAAAACTTATTTTTGTCGCTTAATCTACATACCTACATACATACCTACCATACCTACGTTATCTTAGTTTTTTTTTTAAACATTATTTTATATAAGTTTTAAAGCATTACAGCCTTACTAATAAAAATAAGTTAAACATCTGTTTAACTATTGTATTGTTATACAATGTATAAGCTGTGAATAGGCGTTACACACTACTCTTACTAATAATCAGTGTTTAAACAATGCATAGTTACCCACTGCTTATGACAAAAACCACTGGCAACATTAGAAGGTGCGTTCTGAAACTGGTACTGCGTAATATCATTGACATTTTTTCATTTGGAAAAACATTCATAACTTTAGACTTATAAGTTAAAAAAATCTAAATTTAAAGAATTACGTCCATTTTATTTCCAAAACTATTGATTTAGCGTTCTTTTACGAATTAAAAAAATAGATTATTGTCACTAGTGATGCATTAGGTTAAGAACGCAACAGTAAAAGCTGTTATAGGGCGCTTTCTGAATTAGAACATAATCGGTCACAGCGCTGACACCGATAATTGGCGTTCCGATTAAGATATCACGATTATGACAGCTGAGGGCTGTCAACAATTCGGAACGCTCGTGAACGCGCTCACGGTACTCGCTCAACGTCAAAACTTGCATATCATATTTCATTGTGTATATACCACACATTTCTTCTTCTTCTTTGGGTAGGTTGCGAAAGGGTAGCCAGAAACACAATTTCGAAAATGCCACGTTAGTTCAAGGATAAGATGCGAGTCAAAACAAATCAGCACAACTGTCATTTTTGACAGCGCTCACGGTGATATTAGTAAAAGGCTTGGTCGGCGTTATCGCAAGATGGCGTATTTCATGACGTCATCTATGACGATTCAAGACACAACGTTATCATGCCCACGTTAATACGGTACGGTTGTTAGCACGCTCAAATCAATTACAGCAGGGGCGGGACACTACCATACTAGACAAGATTTCAGTTAATAATTTAGAAAAGCGCCATCTATTATCCTCTGCGCAAAATATTTAGTACGTTTAATTTACAATAGATGGTACTTTCATCAAAAAAAGACATTTTCGAACTTATCGAACAAATATCACTATATTAATGGGAAAATACTTTAAAACTTTTATGTATGATGATGAGTATACAAAGAAATAATATAATTCAAATAAATAATATAATTTAAGGATTAGAGATTTTTTATTTGTTATTTTTTTTTTTTTCGTATGGCAATATTGACGTCAAATCAAATTGCAAAGAAATTTGAATTTGAAGTTCACAATATGGCGACTACGGACTACCTACAACTTGCGTACGCTGTTTTGTAGTTTTGGTCCATTTTGTATATTCTCTGCTTCTTAATCTGCGTTGATTTGAGTTTTTACTTATCCGCGGTGAAGTGTTCTTGGTGAATTAGTGAGTGAGTTGAGCTTTGCTCCTCCGTTTCATGTGTTCACCTAACTTGCGAAAAGACGCTATTATTTAGTATTATTTGCGATAAAGACGCTCTAATTTTGTGTTATTTGCGATATAGACGCTATTATTGTGTTATTTGCGATTATAGACTCTTGTGTGTGTGGTTAACATCATGCCCAGGCGGTGCGAATTGGGATGTTCATACAACCCGGGTAAGTTTTTTCTTCATCAAGTTATTCATGTAATATTACTTCAAGTTTCACTTCATCGCTCATGCTATGATTTGAAAGCTTGGCTAGTCAGCAATTTAAAAGTGTTTCACTATTTCTAGTTGGGAGAAGGTAAGTTTTGATAGAGTTACAGTCTGAATCTTGCTGCTAAGATACACTGACAAATTATTATTATATTCAATAAATAAGACAAGCTTTCGAAAAAACATCGCATTATCGATTTACGACCGTAACACTTCACATCTGATGGAAACCAGTGTCAGGCACTAGTTCCACGCGTCATCTTCGTGAACGGGTGCCTTCAGTTGAGACTGGTCATCACATATCTGCCAGGGCTTATTTTTAATCGTTTTTGATTATTATTTTTAAAATTGTTCTCATATATCGTCACCCTCCCCGCTAACTGTCCTATCTTGCAATTGATATTTTTCCAGGGCAACAGTTTTTCAGTCGGGCGCTACAATCATGTTACTGTCGTTGCATTAGCTGTGGCTATATTAATGAATGAATAACTTTTATTACATTTTGCCCTAAAGCCATAAGGTCATAAAACTATTTTTCGAAAAGTTATGAACACTAATGTCTGTGAAGATACGTCAGTTTGCGAGATTAGCGGGGAGGGTAACGATATAGAATCAACAAGAGTAATGTACCCAGGATTTTGTATTTTCTATATTTAAAAGAGGGTCCTTGGAATTTCTTGCCTGTTCCTTCTCCATATAGATCTACGTTTTGGAATGGGCAACTAGCTTCAACTTTCTGACTAACTGACTGACTGTTTGACAATTCAAAAGTGCCTGTAAATGGTAAATAAATGGTTTGAGTTTGAACTAGTTGCCTGGCATTTTTGCAGAACTTGGTCTATGTGACGTAGACATGGGCATGCAAAAATATATTTTCTTTTAGTTTGTGTTTGGTTGCTAATAAGCAACATAACTAGTGACTTTTCATATCATCTCTTAAATACTTTCTCTCCCCCTTTTTACTATTATAGCAACTTAGTCAACATCAACATGCAAACTTCATGTGTTTTAATTTGATTTTCAGGTGTTACATACCATCAATTTCCACACCCAGAAAAGAATCCCGAAGGATTCAAATCCTGGGTTAATATTGTTGGTGGGAAACTGGAGACTGCAGATGACATCAAATTTTACAGAAAGAAAGTCATCTGTGACATACATTTTGGCAATCAGTTTAAGAATCGCAATAACCGTTTAAATGCATTAGCTGTTCCTACTCTACACTTTCATGGTAAGATTTGATATTTGTTATATTATTATACCATCATTCTTCCATTGAGTAACAGTGAATTAATTATCTATTATATACTGGAAAGACCTTATATCATACCATTAACATACCTAAAACCCATAATTTTACATAACATAACAACTGTAATCTCCGAAGAGGGTATACCTAATAATTATCACACATTTTACCAGTTATGTTTAAGTTCCATGTAATAGGGGCCGAGCCTATTGCCATCAACCGTGCACAAATCCATATAGTAAATTAAACACTGTTTTTACTGTTTCCAGGCTTTCCAACAAATGCTGCTCAAATACCTCCTATAATACCTACTGAACTTCCCACGCCTGAACATATATGGAATCAGCCTTCTACATCAAAGCAAATAGTCACTGGTGCGTACATGCTTGACTACCTACATTTTCAAATTATCCTACTAATATGAAAGTTTGTATGTTTGTGTGTTTGGATGTACTCAATCACGCAGAAACGGCTGAACGGATTTAGATAAAATATGGCACATGTGTAGACCATGACCTGGGTTATGATAATATGACTTAAGATACTTTTTATCCCTATATTTAAACGGGATCGAGACTTATGCGGGTGAAACCGCAGTGGGCCGCTAGTAATATAATTTCATCTATGCCATAACATACCTAAAAAATAGTTTTGTTTTTTTTATTATATAATTAAATCTATGGATTTATACTTAAGTCCAAAATAAACTTATAATAAATTAAACACTTTGTTTTTACTGTTTCCAGGCTTTCCAATACAGGCTGCTCAAATACCTGCTATAATACCTACTGAACTTCCCACGCCTGAACATATATGGAATCAGCCTTCTACATCAAAGCAAATAGTCACTGGTGCGTACATGCTTGACTACCTACATTTTCAAATTATCCTACTAATATGAAAGTTTGTATGTTTGTGTGTTTGGATGTACTCAATCACGCAAAAACGGCTGAACGGATTTAGATAAAATTTGGCACACAGATAGTTTATAACCTGGATTAACACATTTTTTATCCCTATAGTACATTTCCGTGGGATAATTAACCTCCACTCGGGCGAAAGCTAGTGTTTTTATAATTAACTTAAATAACCCTCATTATGACACACTAATAAAGTTTATTTCTTACATCACTCTGACACAGGATTAATTTTAATTTTATTTACAGCTGTGCCTCCTATTGCTGGTTTTATAGCAGCAGACCATAATTATTGCAGAAAAAATGGCAGACAACTAAGACAGAAACAGAAACTAAAAGGAGACAAAAGTGAGTACCTATGTAGTTTCTTTCATAAGCTATATAAAAAAAAATAACTGTAAATTTTATCTACACACACAAAAACAGTAATGAAAGATTGGGTTATAGTGTGAATTTATAACTATATACTAATACCTATTATAAAAAGAGAGCGAATTTTGTTATTTTGTGTATATGTTGAGTAGTGGTAATCTCCGGAACCACAGATTCTTGAAATAATGAAAGCCTATCTAGTGCTTTTTGCTAGGTTGCTGCTCAGAACTTGTGTACAACCTGTCTTGAACAGAATAATGTAAATATACCATAAATTTATATGATGTAATATTTTTTTCAGAAAAGCTGAAATCTTCTTCACCTACTTCATCGCATATGGAGAATAAATTGAAATTATCAAGATCGCAGATGAAGTATTTGAAAACTGAAATTATACGATTACGTAAGAGGTGTGGAAGTTTTAAAGCAAGATTAGCCAGCGCTGATAAAATAAGTAAACAAAATTATTTCGAAAGAATTACAAGCAATATGACGACAGCTGCAAAAATATTTACGAATATGCAATACACCCAAACCAATAAGAGAGCGCGTGGGCGGAGGTTTACTTTAAATGAAAAAGTGTTGTCTCTTTCCATGTATAAGAGGAGTCCCAAGGGTTATACTCTTTTATATAAATATTTTACTTTGCCCTCTGTAAAATCATTAAAAAGGCTTCTGGCGAAAGTTGAAATAGAGTCAGGCTTAAATAAGTCAATATTTATAAAAATGAGGGAGTCTGTAAAAGAATTAAGTCCAGAAGATCGCCTCTGCTGCTTAATTTTTGACGAGATGTCAATATCGCCGCAGATCCATTATGATGGATCTAAAGACAAATTAAAAGGATTTACTTGGCATGATAAAAAAATTGCTGACCATGTTTTAGTTTACATGGTCAAAGGAATTAAAAGAAAATTTAAGCAGCCTGTAGCATACTATTTCACGAATTCTTTAAACAAAGTTCATTTAAAAGCCTTGACTATAAAGGTTATCAAATATGTAAAGGGTACAGGGCTTAATATTTTATGCACAGTATGTGATCAAAGCACTGTAAATGTAAGTGTGATCAATGAAATCGTTGAAGATACTCGAACAAAATATATAAAAGAAAAAAGGGAATGGAGATATGAAACCATGGAAGTAGGGAAATCTAAAATTATTCCATTATTTGATGTCCCTCATTTACTGAAAGGAGTAAGGAACAACTTACTAACCAAAAATATGAAATATTTCGACTTTCAAGAAAAGGTGGAAAAGACAATTAAATGGGAATATTACCAGAAAGTTTATGAAGCAGATAAATTATATGGGGAGCTTAAAATATGTCGCAATTTAACTGACGAACATATTTATGTAGAAAAAATTAAAAAAATGAAAGTTAAAGATGCAGCCCAAATTTTTAGTCACAGTGTTGCTGTAGCTGCAGAACATTTATCAGGTAGAGGTGATGTTCCAAATGAGTGCCGCCAAATAATACAATTTACCAAAATGTTGAATAATTTATTTGATTCTTTAAATGCAAGCACATTTAGTATGATTAATGGAAATATGTACAAATGTGGTGTAAGAAATAATTCACCTCACCACGAATTATGGTTAAATGCGAAAAAAGTTTTAAGATCAGTGAAATTTATTAAAGTTAAAAAAGAAAAAGATAATAAAATCAGATTAATTGAAACGAGTTCCATACCATCGATAAAAAATTTTATCCGAACTATTGAGGGCATGCAACAGTTGTGGAAAATATTATCCCAAAAATATTTATTTGATTCAATGTTGACTAGAAACTTTAACCAGGACCCACTGGAAAATTTCTTTGGGAACATTAGAAGTTTCGGGGTGAGGAATACGGCACCTAACACTATTAGCTTTGAAGGTGCCTTTAAATCACTTCTTCTAAACAACTATAATTCACCCCATTCTCTAAAAGCTAACTGTGAAAATGATGACAATGACTGTCTGCAAACATTGAGCTTCTTTTTGGAAGACACAAAAGAAAAAACTTCTAATGTTCCCAGTAATGAGGCACTACCATTTCAGCATGAAGAAAATGATGAAATTGTGGTGCCTTTTATTAATTTAAACATTGAGACTGCTGATGCTGGCCAGGCTAATTATGTATGTGGGTGGGTGCTGGCTAAATGTTTGAAAAATGTTTCCAAATCATGCAGACACTGCAAAAATGAAATAAATGGCGATAGTCAATTAAATTCAAACGAATATATAAGGGCAAAAGAATATCAAAAAGGTAAACGTTGTCTGTTGTATCCCACTCAAGAGGCGGAAAAAGCTTTTAAAGAAATCCAAAACATAACACTCGAAATTTTGAAAAAGAATGTGCCAAAAACTAAACTAAAAGAAAAAATTAAAATGTTTTTGGACATATTTGTGGATTATCCTTTCACATGCGAGATCCACAAGAAGGAATTGAAAAATGTTTTTGAAAACACAACAATAAATGTCTTAGTTTATAGTTGGTGCCGATCAATTAATCGGATTTTATCTGGGAAAATCCAATACCGTGGTGAGGAGGATGAAATTAAACTGTCGGCACAAATATATTTTAATAAACATAAACATAAATAAGTATGATTTTTATTTAATTCCAGGTTGCCTACGAAGTACTTTCCAAAATGTACATATTATTATTAGGTACAGTTCCTTAACATGTGCGTTTTTATTTCCAATTTTGTCCTATACGCAATGATATTTAATATTATTGGCTACAGATCAATAACAAGTGTACATTTTGTAAAGTACTTTGAAGGCATGAACAAACACCTCTAAGTATAAATAAAATACCTATCTATAGACAGTATAGTGAGGTATATATAGGTATGTACCTATACATGCAGATTATTTAAGGCGGGTGATACCAGATGGCGCTTCTAATGACAGATTTCAAGGTTGCAGGAAAAATCCATAGTGGGTTCTCTATTCCCAATCTATTACTATACTCTATGATTACAGCGTAACTCGGAATGCACCCATAGTCAATCTTGAACGTCAACATTTAACAAAGCGAATTCAGCACGACTGAAATGATAAAAATTATGAAGATATTTTTTCTATAATATTAAATGGCTGAAACTAATGACATTTGACTAATTCAACAATGTTTCTAGCATATAGTTTGCTGAACCTTTAATTAAATCGAAACTCATTTTCTTGCAAACAGCAAGGATCATAACGATGTTTATAACATTTTCTTCTATGATTGTCAATTTCATCTAAAATGTCGAAATATTGTAAATAATCCATGGTTTTCAAAATCAATACGACAAAAGCAACTAGTTATTATAGGTTATACATTCGCTATACAAGGTCCGAGGGCTGAATAACGGTTGTACAAATTCTCTTTGAATAATGACATCTATTACACCAGATGTATACAACTGAAACGTCAAATATCGTTTATTGGTAACGTTGATGTTATAACCCCGATATACCTCGTGCGTAAAAGTTTATTAGTAAGGCTGTTAGTGTTCATTAGTGTTGTCCAAATGCAAGACCAAGACGAGGCTTAGACCAGTCTTGGTCTTGCGTCAATACACCTGGTCTTGGCCTTGGTCTTGGTATTGCGCTCTCAGTCTTGGTATTGCAGCAAGAGTCTTGCAAGTCTTGCAATTATCTATAGCCTATTAATATTTATTATACACGTTAGTTAAGATCTTAGAACAACGTAAAAGAGTAGGTAAATTTTGAGCTTAGATTGACATAGGCATAGTGAACCACCAAATTAATTAAATTAACTTTACAATACTTAAAAAAAAAACTCAATTTACCTACGCGTGATTACTAACTTTACATTCGCAATTCAACAATGCGATAAGTACCTACTTAGTTATTTTGTTTTATCATCAGCAAGTTTTGTAAAAGATAATATACATAATTATCATCTCGCCGGACAGCTTTAAACGCTGTAGTGTTCGAGTTCGAGCCAATGTGAGAATGTATGTATACAAGAAACTCAGAGCATTCAATTTATACCTAACTACTGCTGAGACATCTTCAAGGTCGTTTAATTTTATCCTCCTGTGCCAACCCTACCTAAATCGGTGAACATTTTGTATATCTCTGTCCATACTCTGTGGCGGCGAATGCGGCGATCAAACAGTGTCGAATGTTGTGATACACTTGTCACACAGTCTTTGATAAAGCGCAGCGTCTTTGTCGGTAAATTATCAAATAAGTACACCGACGGACCAACGGTTTTTTCGCGTAATGTACCATATCATTGGCTGGGGCAAAAACTGTGTTACTAGACCTATTCGACTCGCTGTTAGTTTTGAATTTTGCTGAAAAAATAATATAAACTGAAACATAAGTACATACATAATGTTTGTATAATTTCATTGGTTACAATTTTATGCAAATACCAACCCAATAACGTTAGATCTGCACATAAGACTTATAAAAGCATATATTACCTATAACTATAAGGTATGAACTTTGCTAGAAAGATACCTAGGTATTTTATTCTATGCTAGATATATTTTTATCACATGGGAACATAATATATTTGTGTGTAACACGCTACTTATTATATAGTCTAAATATAATAATCAATACAATACCTTTTAATGTTATGACGATACGGTTTTGATACTGGGGAACGTCTATCAAAATCGGTATTGAAACCAAATACCTACTTAATAACGCCCAAATCTCAGTTTGACTTAACTGCGAGACGCAAGAGTCTTGCAGGCTTAGTCTTGTTCTTGCTCAAATCTTGCAGGGGTCAGTCTTGGTCTTGTTAAAATAAGTCGTTCTTGGGCTTGGTCTTGCGAAAATGCAAGACCAAGACCGATTTTGGGCAACACTAGTGTTCATGGTTGTTAAATAAATTAAGAAAATGTTAGTATGAAAAATGCAACTTCTTTAAAATTCTCCATACAAAACGCTGATTTCATAGGTGGGGACCTATTAATTACAATGGTAGTGTTTGAAAAATCGGATTGGAAAACTCATGTGTGAAAATAATACTGTTCTACAAACTTCATATTTGAAGTAGGTATTGTATTGCCTATCTTTAGATGTATTTAAGAACCTCTATAACACCATCAGTGACTTTCCTGGAAGGTATAACCTCTGCAGAGTCAACCCCGCTATGAATGTTGTAGACTAGCCAACGCGTTTGAAACTACGTACCTACCTAGTAATAAAAGTACAGAGAAAAGACATTCGCTACATCATATCTCCACTAACACAAAGCGAATACCTACCAACCGTAACTACCTTCAAAAAGCTATCAGCGACTTCAAACGTCCCTGTGGACGTTTGAAGTCGCTGATAGCTGAAGAGACGCCATAACTCTGTAGTTATGGCGTCTCTTTGTGCGACTTCCGAACGACAATAGGCAAATAACTCTCTGACACAATGTTCAGTGGAGTCGCTCAGCTCGCACCTCGGCTCACCGTATCCTCTCGCAATTAACCCATCCGCCATCCCACCCCCGTAATTGAAAAAAAAACGATCGAATTCAATTTTTGTTTCCAAAACAGTGTTTTTTCAAGGTATAAAGTCGACTGTGCACCTTTAAGCGGGTAATGTGCTGGACTTGTAATTCCGTTCCTTTATCTATTGAATTCTCTTTATGTAAGATGCGTGTAATTATTTAACCGGTAGAGCGCGATAATTTCATTGAGATATTGGCAAGCATAAGTACTTAAGTAGCTCTGTTATAATACCCGGTGTATAGATAGTGCAATCCACGACGACGCGCCCCACTCCGCTCCGCTCCGTACTAAAGTACAGCTTACAGTACAGTAATCGCGGAGGGGGGCGCGTCGTCGTGGATTGCACTACACGTAGCCACCAGTACGTATGGTGGCTACGTCATGAATCGGATATATGTTTTTCAGGAAATATTTTCACTACCTATTTCGCACGGGTAGTATCGAAATAGACACCTGTACATACAAAGGTACGCGATAGTGCACACAACCCAGAGTTGGGTGTAACTATAAAAAATGTCGCTTTAAAAAGAGCGCTCCTAACAAATTGGATGCTGTCCGTGCAATATTTCGCAGATCTATGCAATTTGTATGCAAATTGGAGGCATACAGCGCTGCGGCTTTGAACTGCCAATCCACGAGGGATACACCGCATATTGTTAGACGTACAAAGTTGTATCTGTAACCGAATTGATCTTACTCACTGGGTGGGAAAGTTGGTACAGCGTTGCTTGGTTCAATATTGAGAGCAATGCTGCCTTTGAGATGGCGGTACATAGAACTAGTCAACTTCAAGGTCTCGTAGCTAAATGATACCAGCCGCACGGTCGATCGAAGGTTAAGATACGCTTACCACGGTCGGCTTGTGGATGGGTGACCATCCATCACATATCGAGACCCCTCCGTGCTCCAGAAAGCACCAAGCCGTTGGTCCCGGCTGTCATTCGTAGATCTTTGACATTCGTTACGGGTAGTCAGAAGCCCAACCTGTAGTTCTTTATGTTGTGCTTACTTTATACAAACACATCTGAAGCTGAAATTAATCTCCAACAAAAATTAACAGCTTCGAAAAATATATCTATCGTTTCATACAATCATTGTTCTAAGTCTTTGATGTCAAAGACATTTCTTTCAATAATAAAAATAATAAGAAATGTCTGAATTAGAGACAAATAAACCTCTGCGTGAAAGGACTCGTACTCCTCGCTATGTCTCGCGGGGAACGCCGCGCTCACCGTGCTTACCGTCCCGGCTAAAGTAAATTACTCCACAGAATGTTTTCGCAAAAATTGCGAACAGTCTGTTCCTATACATACAAAGCTTTTTATTGCCGCTTTGTTAAATACTTGTTTGTCTGTGTACTGTGTGTGCTATGTTCAGTGTGTTGTGTACCTACTGTGTCAACAATCTGTGCCACCGCGTTTCTCAGCGGAACTTTATTGGATTTGTGTTTTCTGAACATGTATTATTCATGAAATGTGTCGATTGCTGATATGTAAATAATATTCAAGGTTTCTTTTCGTGTAGGTACTTACTAATGTTCAGCCTGTTATTTGGTTGTTTTAGGACTCCACATACGCACACGCTTCCTTTTATTAAGTATAGGTATATTACCTAAAGGTAAGGATTAGCTAGGTAATATTGTTGGTAATATTAGGTCTTTACCTATGAAATTGGAGATTTGTATGATAATTTTAAAATATAAAAATTTAGTTATTTTTTTCAGCTAATCAAAGTACTGGCCCAAATCCATACTAATATTATAAATTCGAAAGTAACTCTGTCTGTCTATCTGTATGTTACCTTTTCACGGCTAAACCACTAAACGGATTTTGATAAAAATTTGGAAAGGAGATAGATGGCGTCCCGGAGAAAGACATATGGTACTTTTTGTCTCAAAAATAACACAGATAATTAAATCTGAAAATGCTGGTTATAGAATCTCGAATTACATAGGTAAAGACCTATTATATTTATCAGAATTGGATTCAGGGTTGGCATGCCTTTTGTCTAACGGAGGATCCGTTAGACAAAAAGCATGCCAACCCTGCATCCATAGGTAGATGTAGGTAGATATACCTATACCAATATAAAAATGTATAAAACAAACTTGTAATGTATTTATGTCCTTTGGTTATCCTCTACTAGATAAGTATAATATAGGCAGTGAATTACAAAAGGAACCAATAGCGCTTCTTCCAATACAGAAAATAATGACTTCATTACGACGGCGACGTTGATTAATTCACTTAAACATTCGTAATTCATTCGGTTTCCTTCACAGAATTCTTCCAGAGCATTTATTTGATTATAAAGAGGGTCGTGGTGGAATAACATAAGATGGATGGTGGAATAATATAATATAAGATGGGCTTTTAACCAAACTGAATAGATTTTACATCATACGAGTATATCATCATAGATTTTATGGAAAAACTATGTATGTGCCCTATGTAAAGCGTATTGTAAATCTATGTAGGTGCCCTATGTAAAGCTATATGTAAATCTATGTAGGTGCCCTATGAAAAGCTATATATAAATCTATGTAGGTGCCCTATGTAAAGCTATATGTAAATCTATGTAGGTGCCCTATGTAAAGCTATATGTAAATCTATGTAGGTGCCCTATGTAAAGCTATATGTAAATCTATGTAGGTGCCCTATGTAAAGCTATATGTAAATCTATGTAGGTGCCCTATATAAAGCTATATGTCAAAGTCAAAGTCAAATAATTTATTTCAAATAGGCACAAAAAGGCACTTTTGAACGTCAAAATTTTACAAAAAGTAATAATAATTGATTCTAGTCGCCCATTCCAAAAGGTAGTTTTCGTATGGAAAAGAATGGGCAAGAAACTCCACCGTTACTCTTTTAAAATATTTTCACAATATCTTGTATTCATTAATTATATAGTTATATGTGAAGACGATGCACCTAGAATAAGATTACTATAGCACGATAGGTAAGAAGAATGAAAAATGAACGAATGACATAAATTAATTATGAGATAGATGCATGGTGCTCACAACTTTACAAATATTGTAAAATTATACGATATTCCTAACATTTTAACAAGTACTACTAATAATAAGTCAGCGTGTGAGTTCAAGTAATCACAGAGAATATAAAATCAATGTTATAAAAGATAATATTATACAATTAAATTGGCAATATATTATACAATTAAATATGTAAATCTATGTAGGTGCCTTATGTAAAGCTATTAGCAACTGATTCAACTGTTGAAATTTCGACCTAGCTTGTTATTGCATGGTGTCCATAATTACACGTACCTAGGTTGGACAAATCAGACTTTATTCCAGCAATCAGGTACCTACTCGTATGAAGACTTGTAAACGGACGGCGCCGGTTGTATAATGACGGATCATATAATATGCCTGCGACATATCCATTGAATTAATCTGCCGTGGTAGTAGAAATGTGAGAGACAACTTTTTTGTGATATTGTACAAGCCTACATTCCGTCTAGGTTTTTGAAATCATTTAGGAACTATGTAGTATTTTTTAAAATTTATGACTTCATATCTCTCCAACTAAATTCCACTTCTTCGATCAAAATTTTTGCATCTGGAATTACTGATAGGAATATTATGATTATTTTTATGTCTGAAAGAATATCCCGTAACAATAAAAATTGCAATAAAAGAATTTGAAAAAGCCGTGTTAAAATAAAGAGTTATTTTTTTAACTTCCCATAAAATGTTCAAGAAATTAAAAAAAATATACTAACTCGAAAACTATCAGGAATCGCGGAACACACATGGGGTATTATCGGATACCCCTGGGCATGAGGAATCATTTTTTTTTTAAGACGTCGCTATTTTCAAATTCAGAATATTTTATTTCACATAAACCTACATGGGCACGAAACGTCAGAAGCTAGGTGCACGGTTCCAATTGGTCGTTTCCTAATACCCAACATTACGTATCGTAATGATGGTCAACAAATGACTGTAGATTTGTTGACCATAATCACTAAGCCGTTATCACATTCGCAAAATATAATAGAATCTATATATAAATAAATTATTAAAAATATAACGTATTTTAAACGAAATGACGTGATTACTAATTACAGCTGTAACAAATCTGAATAACCGTAAAATTTCAAATCTTCTGTTAAATTAATTATACTATATAATTAATAGTCGAATTACTAATTGGACCGATTTTGGTGCGGTTTTCACAAAAAAAATGTTTTATTCTTGGGGATGGTTTTTGTATAGTATATATATATTTAGTATGTATTTTTTACATCTGTGTACTGTAAACCATCGCATCGGCCTTGTCACTAGTTTGAACTAAATGCGAGTTAGGGTCAGTTCACACCGAAACGCACAGAAATATTAAAAACAGGAGAAGTGGCAAGGGGGCGTGTCGCCGACCACGTGGAGTTGAGCGCCTCGCTCAGCTATTGAAAAAATGGCCGTCACCGCGAGTTAGTGTGTTGTCAACCGCGATCGTAAAAAAAACGATTATGCCGTTTTGTTATGTGCGTTCGTGCAAAAATAGAAGCCAAAATAACATTTTTAGAAGTCATGGCATCAGTTACCACAGGTAAATACAAGTATTTTACAATATTTGTCTTAAAAATCACGAAAAACAACAAGCCGTAAAATATATCTGAGTTTTACTACTTTATTTTTGTTTTCCTATATTATCCCGACAGTATTATTTTTGCATTAAATACATTGCTCTTTTACAACCACCTCAGTCTGTCACTGAGTGACTGAACAAGCAATGTAAATCTGACATAACGAAACCTCAATAAGCCGTAATGTCGCATGGTGCGTCCGCTGCTCCGGTCCGCCGTATTTGAGCGCGAGCTAGTGATGTGCTCGTGGAGGTCTGATAAAGTCTATCGACAAGAAAGTCGACTGCGAATTGTTATAATTATTACAATTTCATTTAATTGATTTTTCGTCAATTTTTTAACTCTTGTAATCCGGTTGGAAGGCCGATTTGGTGGTGTGGTTCTATGCATTTTTACCCATTTTTATTATTTTACAGCGTAATAGACAAATGCGTAACCAAAGATCGTGAAGTAAGTTCAATTATGTTTAGTTTAGTAATCTATGGAATGTCCTTGGGTTTGAATTATGAGATGTAATGCCTTAGCCTCAAGTTACTTCGTCATTTGTTATGGTTATGGTATTTTACTTAAGTATTCATAAATGCACCATTAGCTTCGTATGCATTATAATAATCAGCATCATATAGTCATCATTAGGTATGTATTATGCCGCAGAATTTCTAAAGAGGGTTTGAAGTCATATTGTGACGTCATGCATGCTCTAAAATAAACAATTATAATATGAAAATTACTTTTAATAAGGTTATTATTAAAGATTTGGCAATGGGTCAACATTCATGCTAATTATTTCTTATGCATGCATGTGGTGGTTACTAAAGAAAGAAGAATTTAATTTCTTAAAAATACGGGTTTTTTAAGAGCCTGCAAACTTACAAGTTAGCTAGCTTCGTATACCTATATAATTCAGTAAGTCACAAAAAAATTGTAATTGTACCGTTTCAGTTTCGACTTACACTTGTCTTAACATACAGAAAGATACATTGATCCAGTATTGCCATGAAACATCAAGAAACTATCCCTAACATGGATTAACAAATGGAAATTTTTTGGCGAAAACTTAAGAAGGAAATGGCAGCGCAAACAAGGGAGATAACCGAAGCAGTCACCAAAAATGTATCGGAAAATATCAACGAAAAACGAATTGCTCTTATAGAAGAAAATAAAAGCCTGAAGACTGAAGTCCAGATCCTACATGACAAAATCAAGTCAATGGAAGAACACAAAAGAAAAAAATAACATCATTTTCTTCGGTGTAAAGGAGCCACAACGCAGTGTCCCCAATCGAAACCATTATAAAACTGATAGGAAAAGACATGAATATTCAAATTAACTCAAACGAAATAAATAACGCTTGTCGACTAGGAGAAAAGAAAGAAAACTCACTTGTTTTCTTTCAGTCATAAAACGTGGTTTGTGTTCAGTTTGTTGTAAACAACAAACCGGACGAAAGGTGCAGTGTTCAGGAACAAAAAGAAACTGGACTCCAAAATCTACATCTAGGAGGACCTTAGCAAAGAAACCTTGGAGAAGCGGAAACAGCTTATGCCTCAACTAAAGGAAGAACGAGCAAAGGGGAAAAAATGTTATTTTGTCAAGGATAAAATAGTCATTAAAGAACCGAAAGAAGATAAAATAGGGAAGAGGAAAAGTGACTGCATCAGCACTACAAACAAATCTCCAAATCAATCATCTATTCGGACACCAAAGAAGATTAATAAAACAAATATTCTAGATACGTGGCCCGGAGGAAACCTGCGTCACTAGCACTACCCTCAACATAAAAAAAACGTCCAATAGACACCGAGAACAGGAAACCCAACCAAACGATCACAAAAAACTTACCCAAAGAAACATTCAAAACACCTTCCCCAAGCCGGCTGGTCACCGTGGGGAGTGGCGACCACTACCCTCTAAATACAAACTCCTTACCTAAAACAAATACTTTTGTAACCAAGAAACAACAAAATACCAAACAAATACATATAGCTACTTATAACACACTTTCCTTAAGGTCTGAAGAGAGTTTACAACAATTTTTATATTCTATAGAAGATATTAGGTGGGACATCATTGGCTTGAGCGAAGTAAGAAGGAATGGTGAAGCTATAGAAGAATACCGTCAAGTCAAATTGTATCATAAAGGCGAAACTCCAGGAAGACATGGAGTAGGTTTTTTAATTAAGAAAGAATTCAAAAACTTTATCGTAGAAATAATAGGCATTTCAGAGAGAATCGCTATATTGAATATCGAGATCCCTACACACAAAAAAATATTGTCTATAGTACAAATATACTCACCAACTGAGCAGTCAACTAATTTAGAAATTGATTCATTCTACTCATCCCTTAACACCGCCTTAAAAGAACACACACGCAAAAACTGCATTGTAATGGGTGATTTTACTGCACGAGTTGGAACGCCACGGAATGGAGAAGATGTGGTACTAGATCCTTTCAGCAGTGGAAAAAGAACAAGAAACGGACAAAAACTAATGCAAATGGCTTTTGAAAACAACATGAAAATAATGAACGGCCTGTTCAAAAAAAGAACTTCTAGAAGATGGACATGGATATCGCCCAAACTAAAACTCAAAGCATTTATTTCAATTAAACCATTTACAGTCACTTTTGAATTGTCAAGGGGTCAGTCAGTCAGAAATATATGATGCTTCTACTCGAGATTCAAAATCAACAAAAACCAACTTTATTGTCTTGTTGCACAAATAACTATTAACCGGGAAGAGGCTTTTTATCGACCACTTATTCAATATTCAATCCTTTTAGTTTTTAAGTTAGAATAAATATTATTTTATTACTCGAATGTCTACCTTTCATTGTGGTTTTTTGTTCTGCTTATGATTTTTGATAAATAAATGTCTCAACATATATGTAGTTTATGTACTGTGCCTGTCAAGAGTAGTAAGTAAGAGTAACGGTTTCCATTATACATAATTTTAAAACTGACTCGTTTATGTAGGTTCGTGTAATAATAAATACATAATAATCTCCATGGTTCGGATACACGTCCACAAAAGTAGATAATTGAGCGTTCCGTTACAAGTGAAACATTTTAACGTTTGTCGCACTGTTTACACTTCTTCTGTTTAACTCCAGGAAGACATGGAGTAGGTTTTTTAATTAAGAAAGAATTCAAAAACTTTATCGTAGAAATAATAGGCATTTCAGAGAGAATCGCTATATTGAATATCGAGATCCCTACACACAAAAAAATATTGTCTATAGTACAAATATACTCACCAACTGAGCAGTCAACTAATTTAGAAATTGATTCATTCTACTCATCCCTTAACACCGCCTTAAAAGAACACACACGCAAAAACTGCATTGTAATGGGTGATTTTACTGCACGAGTTGGAACGCCACGGAATGGAGAAGATGTGGTACTAGATCCTTTCAGCAGTGGAAAAAGAACAAGAAACGGACAAAAACTAATGCAAATGGCTTTTGAAAACAACATGAAAATAATGAACGGCCTGTTCAAAAAAAGAACTTCTAGAAGATGGACATGGATATCGCCCAAACTGAAACTCAAAGCATTTATTTCAATTAAACCATTTACAGTCACTTTTGAATTGTCAAGGGGTCAGTCAGTCAGAAATATATGATGCTAGTTGCCCATTCCAAAGCGTAGGTTCCTATGGAGAAGAACGGGCAAGAAACTCCACGGACACTCTTTTAAATTATAATATTGTTACAAAATATTGGTTACATCATTCATGTTGAAATTATACAATATGTGAGAACAATGTACAAAGATGTGCACGTAAAAAGCGTCCGTAGTAAAAAGATAAAAACAATTCAAATGGTCGTCAGTACGTCGCGTCGTCGGTACGTCAGTAGGGACTGGTCATCTCTTATGAGATGACCAGTCCCTACTGACGCCGCCCGTTCACGAACATGACGCATGGATCAGCACCGTTTAGCTCAATCATTTTGAAGGGAACTTAACGATCCAACACACACGCCACCACCAGCGAGACATTTGAGTAAGCATGACATACTCTCAGCCACCAGGGCACATCAAGTCAATGAAAGACGTACCCAGTAAATGGTAGCTTTATATAAGGTACTCGGTCACAGTGCTCACACATGTGCCATGCAATTATACAATACTAAGAGATTGAAGTTATACAATTCAAAGATAGTTTTTGCAATCTTCAGCAGCTCTAACAATATTTTCGAATGCGAATTAATTAATTAGTTTATGCGCCCTTGTGGAGCTGGACTAGCGTTGAGCCAAGCATTTTTGTATAATCCCCCAGCTTATAATATGATTGGCAGCATAGTGTGCGTTTTATACAAGATTTAAATTTCGTTTCATTTAGTTGTAGTATCGCCAGATGGCCGGTATAAGAATGAAATAGATTACTTTCTAACGAATAGACCCAAATCATTTGATGATTATGGCACCATCGCCAATTTAAATTTCAATAGTAACTATAGAATGCTCAAAGCACGTATGAACACATCTAGTTTAAAATTAAGTCACCCTTTCTTTAAAATATCAATACCAAACAACAAAGCAAAAATAGCCAACATCAAAGAAAACCTTAAATGTATGACGGAATTATCTCTTTATGGCTTAAACACTCAACAGAAGCACAACATTATACACGAAATACTGACTGCAAGATCAGAAACCAGCACCAAAGGCAACTCAAAGGATAAACTCAAACTCAAAGCATTTATTTCAATTAAACCATTTACAGGCACTTTTGAATTGTCAAAGAGTCAGTCAGTCAGTTAGTCAGAAAGTTGAAGCTAGTTGCCCATTCCAAAACGTAGATCTCTATGGAGAAGAACGGGCAAGAAACTCCAAGGACACTCTTTTAAATATAGAAATTACAAAATCCTGGGTACATTACTCTTGTTGATTCTATAATATGTGAGAACAATGTAAAAAAAAAACATAAACATCAAAAACTATAAAAATATAAGATTAAAAATAAGCCCTGGCAGATAAGAGATGACCAGTCTCAACTGACGGCGCCCGTTCACGAACATGACGCGTGGATCAGCACCATCCAGCTCAACCATTTTGTAGGGAACCGAATGATCCAACACACTCGCCACCATCAGCGAGACAGTTGAAGCCACCAAACCGTCATCTACGTAATTGACCTTGACATTTGACCTTATCCTTGCTATTCATAGCATCATTAAACGTTTAAGGTTCTGTTTCATTATTCAAATTCATGGCTGCCATAACATAATCCTCAAATATTTTAGGTCTGTCAATCTATAATCTATCACGAAGATTGTATGACCTCCGTTCTTCTGGGACAAGCACAGATGCATTGACATCTATGTCGTTTTCATTTGGTTGATCAGCAGTTTCACTGCCGTCATCAATCCCGAGAGAGTCATAAAACAACTCGTTATTTTCATTTTGTATAGGTACCTCTTTAGAGCTTGCAATAACATTATCTTGTACTGCTTGCTGTCTACTAGCATTTTTTTTTGTAGTACCTTTTAAATATATTTCTGTTTCATCCAGTTCACTGTCAGTCTCGTTTGATTGCTTGTGATCATTTAATTCTTGAAAAAGAACAGAAATAACATTTTTACCATCTTCGTAGAACATTTTCTTTAAAATTCGAACATCCTTGGAAACAAGAATGCATTTATTCGATGGGACGTATATTCTAAACGCTTTTGAAACTTTCGAGTAACCAGCGATCATACCAGGAATTGCCTTTGAAGCAAGTTTGTGTTCATGTTTTCCTTTCTTTAGGATAAACGTTTTAGCACCAAATACATATAGACGATTAACGCAGGGTTTTCTACCTACCCATTTTTCGAATGGTGTTTGGTTTTCAATACTCTGGTTAACGCTTCGGTTTAACAAGTAATTTGCAGTATAAACCGTTTTTGCCCATAAACACATAGGCGCTTTTGATTCCAACATCATGCATCTTGCTTTTTCTATAAGGGTTCTATTTTTCCTTTCAGCGATTCCATTTTGATGTGGAGTGTATGGTGCTGTCAATCTTCTTGCTTTACCATTTTGCTTCAGAAATGAGTCAAACTTCAAATTTATGTATTCCGTACCGTTATCGGTCTGTAGGCATTTAATTTTGTTTCCTGTGAAGTTCTCTGCTTCTACCTTGTAGTCTATGAATTTTTGTAATGCTCGTTTTTATTTTTAATAAAGTATACTCGGCAGTATCTACTGTAGTCATCAATGAAACTTACAAAATACCCGTTGCCATTCAGAGAAGGTTAGGTAGGTTAGGTAGACATTCTGTAGCATTGGTTCTATGTTTGTCAACATTATTTTTCGTTTGGAGATAATATAGACCATCGTCTTCTCTCACTGTTTGCATTTGTACTTCTCGCTTGTGATTATTAATTATTGCCTTCTTCTTAGTAAATAGAACAGTGAGTCCTTTATCAGTCATTTTCCCAACAGATAAAATATTAGCACACAGGCTTGGTACATAAAGTGCATCAGTTATTCCAATATTTCCTTCTTCAATTTCTATTTCTGCAGGCCCTAACCCTTTTTATCTCTGCAGTTTTTTCCCTTGAAGCGAGTTTAAGGGTTGTTGAAATTTTCTTCATCTCAATAAAATGCTTATCCGAAAATGTCATATTATGTGACGAACATCCACTGTCAAGTATCCAGCATTTTTGGGCTTTGTCATTTATGAAGTAGCTACTGAAGAGGTTTGCTTCTTTGTCGTCCTTTTTGGTATAGCTGTTCTTAGACTTCTTATAATTTGTCTTGCCTGTATTCTTATTTTTAGACCAGCATTTGGACGAGTCATGCCTTTCTTTTTACAAATCTTGCAAAAAGTGTAGAAACTTTCTTCAGCATCATTCTTTACGCTAGTACTATGGATGTCACGTCGACGTGCATCACTCTCTTCTATAATTTTAATTTTTAGCTTTTCAGGGTCTGGAAGCGAGTCTTGTTATTCAATTGCAGTCATGAAATTTTTGTATTCCGAAGAAAGGCTATAAAGCATCATGATTGATAACAGATCACTTTTGATATCAATATCCATATCTTTTAATTTATCTACAGTATCCATGAATTTCTTTAAATGCTCGCGTGTATCTGAACCTTTTTCTAGTTTAGCTAATATTAGTTGTTTTAGTAGGGTAGCCTTTCTGGCATAGATGGATTCAAGAGTCGTCCACACATCTCTGGTAAATTTACAGTTATTAATCTGTTTCAGTTCTGAAGGCGCTATCGTATGCGCTGACTTTGCCATTTCGTCATCGTCAAGATCATTTTTTGACGCATCTACCTTTGGGTATTCTTTTACACATGCCCATAGTTTATTTTTTTTATTAAATATGCTTTTGCATGTATACACCACGTATCATAGTTTTCTTTTCCTAAAGGTTGAATTTTTATAATAGACATTTTGAATTTTTACCTTTCGTTTTGCTGCTAATCTTAAATTTTTTGCTCTGCTACTATGTTAAGCTTTATTATATTGTTAAAGCTTAAAACCGTTTAGTTGCCGTATATGCAGAAATAAACGTTTTAATAAAACTTTGTTTTATTATGTAGAAGGAATATTTTATAATTAAAAGTGACAAGACGAGACGAGTTAAAACAAACATTGCTAAGCAACCAACCATCGATACTATATAAAAGGTTGTATATCTTCACAGTTAATTATCTCCCTTCTGATCACAGTGGTCAAACCATAACTTTCGAGTCCAACATTCCAATTCAAAAAGTGCAGATACAATAGAGAAAATAAATTTAATAGCACTTTAGTTTGTAAATTAAGTAATTAGGACCTTACAATGAAAAAGTTAAAATTATGTATAAAGAATTATTTTCGTTAGTCCAAACTGAGTTCTTAATTCTTTTAAGAAGAACACTAAGATTATCAGCACTAAGTTTTTATTTAGTGACTGGGCAACTTAAGGAATCAGGAAAAGTAGGGATAGACTTTTCGAGCTGTATGGGCTTAAGCCTTATAATATCACGGAAACTTTTAATAAATATGTTACTACTTACTTTAGAACGTTTAAGAACACTTGTAAGGCAGCTATAGCCTTAGCAACAAGGTTAAATCAGCAGGTAAAATACAGACGGTTTGGAAAATTATCAATAATGAAACGAACAGGAACAAAAAGCATAATTCGGAGTACATCCTGAAGACGTCATGTGGTGGTCTCATTTGCGATTGCAAAGAATTTGTAAATTTCTTTACCAGTATTCCACTTAAAACTACTGAAACCTTAAATCCCTCGCTATCTTTTGATTTAGTAAGGGCGAATATTTCAGCATGCCCGATTGTATTTAAATTTAAGCATATTAACCCCATAACAGTAATAAAAGTTTTTAAGCAAATCAAGATCAAATTGATCGAAGAACGTTGGGGAATGTCCATTAAAATCTGTACCTCCATAATTGAGACCATAGCGCCTTACCTAGCCTTAATATTTAATTTGTATGTGGATCAAGGAGTCTTCCCGGATTTAATGATATACAGCAAGGTAATACCACTTTTCAAATCCGGGACAGTAAATACACCAATAAGTATAGACCCGTATCCGTGTTGACGGTTTTTAGCAAGGTGTTTGAAAAGGTAATGCTTAATCAAATGCTCAATCATTTTAACACAAATAAAAGCCTCCACGATCAACAGTATGGTTTCACCAGAGGACGTTGTAACCGGTGTTACCTTATTAAGACACATTTTTAACGCGTGGGAAGAGGCCCATGACGCAATAGGAATTTTTGTGACCTCTCTAAGGCATTTGAAAGCGTCGATCACGAAACCTTACTTTTGAAACTTGAGCATTACGGACTTGGAAAACTTGCACTCAATTTGGTACTCACTGTTAATAATTTAGTATTTAGTGGAAAAAAAAACTAAGTGCATAAAATTTTCTTTACCAAATGTCAAAAGTAGTAATTGTGAGATAGTATTGAATCAAGAGAAACTAGAATCCTACTAATATTGTAAAGGCGAAAGTTTGTGAGTGTGTATGTTTGTCTCGGACTTGGAAAACTTGCACTCAATTTAGTACTCACTGCTAATAATTTAGTATTTAATGGAAAAAAAAAACTAAGTGCATAAAATTTTCTTTACCAAATGTCAAAAGTAGTAATTGTGAGATAGTATTGAATCAAGAGAAACTAGAATCCTACTAATATTGCAAAGGCGATAGTTTGTGAGTGTGTATGTTTGTCTCTTCTTCACGTTAAAACTTCTGAACGGATTTAGATACAATTTGGTACACAGATAGTATATAACCTGGATTAACACATAGGATACTTTTTATCTCGATATTCCCAAGCGATCGAAACTTATGTGGGTGAAACCGCAGGGTGCAGCTAGTTTTTCGATAAAACTGTTTTCCTGGGGATCACGCTCGACTCAAGGCTACAATGGGGTCCTCATTTAACATCTCTTGCAGGACGGCTAAGTTCAGCAGCATATGCTGTCAGAAAAATCCGACAATTTACTGATGTAGATACCGCGAGGCTAGTCTATTTCAGTTATTTTCGTAGTATCATGTCTTACGGTATTTTACTTTGAGACGGGCTGCAGACATCGAGCCTATTTTTATTCTACAGAAAAGAGCGATCAGATCATTTTATTATCTCCGCAGGCACGACTCTCTTAGATAACTGTTTAAGGATATTAACATCATGACGGTACCTTGTCAATATATCTATGAAAACATCATATACGTAAGAAAAAAATTACATCTTTTTAGTAAAAGAGTAAAAAGTAGAGTACTGTTTAAAATATTACAATAAAATTCCTCCCCACATACTTCAACTGAATGAGACGAAATTAAAATCTTGTATAAAACGCACACTATATATGCAGGCATATAATAAATTGAGGGATTACATCACTGATAAAAATGTTTGGCTCATTGCTGGTCCTGCTCCACAACCACCACTAATTGATTAACATTTTGAAAATACTGTTGGAGCTGCTGAAGATTGTAAGACCATCTTTGTATTGTATAAATTCAATTTCCTTTGTATTATATAATTGCATAGCACAGGTGTGAGTACTATGTACTAAAGAGCTACCATTTACAGGGTAATATGTGGTATTTCATTGACTTGAATGTGCCCTGGCGGCTGTGAGTATGTCATGCTCACTCAGATGTCTCGCTGATGGTGGCGCGTGTATTGGATCATTTAGCTCCCTTCAAAATGGTTGAGCTGAATGGTGCTGATCCATGCGTCATGTTCGTGAACGGGCGCCGTCAGTTGGGACTGGTCATCTCTTAGCTGCCATGGCTTATTTTAATTTATTTTAAGTTTTTGAATGATTCTTTATTTTTTTCTTTTTATTACGGACGCAATTACGGACGTGCACGTCTATCTACATTGTTCTCATATGCATAATTTCAAAATGAATGATGTAACTAATATTTTGTATCAAATTTTTGATTTAAAAGAGTGTCCGTGGAGTTTCTTGCCCGTTCTTCTCCATAGGTACCTACTACGCTTTGGAATGGGCAACTAGCTTCATATTTTTGACTGGCCGATCCCTTGACAATTCAAAAGTGCCTTTAAATGGTTTATGTAAATAACAGCTTAAATATAAGACTAGAGCTAGATAAATAATAGCCACATAAGCGCGTTATTTTGTGTTGTTAGTCCTTTTCCTATTAGAATCTTATTTGCATAATGTTTAATTTCCTATTAGAATCTTATTTGCTTGATGTTTAACGCTTATTACATAAGTTATGCTAAATTAATGTATTGTGTATAGACTTAACATTAAATTGTTACCTTTTTACCTTTGTGGCAAGTAAATGCCTGTATATGTAACCGTTTTGCTTATAAATAAATGAAGTTGCACCACACGCACATGCATACATGCGTTACACCTCACACACACACACATGCACAGCAAATTAGCTTCCTTGGATTGGCTGAGCAAAGCTGTCACTCGCTCACGCCCCCGCCGCACGCGGCGCTAGTGACAAAAGGTATAAAAACCGCACGCCCGAAAACCGCGGCGTACCCACCCGACCCTTGCTCGCAGAAGCGCCAGCCCGCGTTACGCTGAGAAAAGTAGATTTAAATTCCCCGATCAATAATAATGAAAATTTGATCCAGCCTGTCCCACCTTGCTGTCCCCCCGCCAGCGACGCCCTAAGCCGAGGTTCGTACCCCACAGGGGGTGCCCTTAGCGAGCGTTCGCTTAGTATAATATAGAATAGTTTATGCCCCTGGCTGGAGGCTTTAAGTTAGTAGCTTAAGGCATCATCAAATTTAAACGTGACTATAGTGAAGATAACGTGACCAAATTTGTAAATTGCATTGAAAGCCTCAGTTTTATAGAATGTTACACAAATAATGACCCTGAAAAGGCTTATGAGGCATTTTATGAGCTATTTAAGCTATTTCATGATCTATGTTTCCCCATCATACGAATTAAAATACCTATTTCCAAGAAACCAAAATGGCTAAGTAACGGTATCCGAGTATGTTCTAAACGAAAACGTCAACTACTTTGGAAGTATAGGTTAACATCTAATCCGAAAGATAAAAAATACTTTAAAGAATACACAAAAAGGCTAAGAACTATAATTAAAAAAACCCAAAAATCACAAAACAACTATTATATAAGTTCAGCTACCAACAAACCCAAAGCAACATGGCAGATAGTAAATAACTATAAAACTGTAACTCCCAAAGAGGATATTATGGAAATTAAAGTAAAGGATAAAACAATTACGACGCCGGAAGAAATAGCTGAATCTTTTAATAATTATTTTATAGATGACATAAAACCTACAACTAAAGAAAATGATACCTATCCAAAAACACTGACATATAATAAATGTCATTCAATGTTCATGAAACCGACAAATCCGTACGAAGTTGACCAAATAATAAAAGGACTAAATAACACTAATAGTACAGGGTATGACAATATAAATACTAAAATAATTAAACGCGTTTCCCATATCATAGCTCCAGTACTCAGCACAATTATAAATCTTTGCCTAGAATACGGAATATTTCCCTCAAAACTAAAAATAACACTCATAAAACCATTATTTAAAAAGGAAGATAAAAAAGAGATGAAATTTTATAGACCAATAGCTTTAATACCAATTATTGCAAAAATTTTTGAAAAAGTCATTTACAAAAATTTATATAACTATTTTGAATCCAATAGTATATTCACACATGAGCAATTTGGGTTTCGAAAAGGCAAATCAACGGGCGACGCACTTTTTAATTTTTTGAAGAAGGTAATGACAGGACTGGACAATAAACGACATATAACTGCAATATTTATGGACATGTCAAAAGCATTTGACTACGTAGACCATAACATACTCTTAAATAAACTAGAACAATACGGAGTTAGAGGGAATGCTTTAGATCTTATAAAATCATACCTCAAAAATAGGGTTCAAATAACACAAATAACAAGAATATCAAATAAAACAAAATTTGAACAAACGTTTCAGTCTAAGCCTAAAACGGTTAAGTACGGGGTACCTCAAGGAAGTATTCTTGGTCCACTTTTGTTCATAATATATATAAATGACTTCCCAAAAGCCATAATCCATGACATGATATTTTTTGCAGATGACAGTACAGCTATTTTCACTGACGAGGATGAAGATAAATATGAAATTAATGTAAATAATTCCCTTGAATGCATAATAAATTGGTTAAATGTAAATAATCTTAAAATTAACTTAGAAAAAACTTGTTATATTTCGTTTGCTAATATAAATAAAAAACTAAAGAACCTAAACGTAAAATACAAAGGTGAAACTTTAAAAGAAGTAAAGACAACCAAATTTCTTGGCATACATATTGACGCTGCACTAAACTGGAAAAAACAGATTGACCATGTTTGCAAAAAATTAAATCAGTTCTCATATGCCCTCTACATGTTAAAAAAAGTTACAAATGAGAGTACTTTACTAAGTGTTTACCATGCATATGTAGGCTCCATTCTAAAATATGGTATCCTTTTCTGGGGAAATTCACCGAACAGAGAGTATGCTCTAAAAGCACAAAAAAAGTGCATCAGAAGTATATGCGGATTAAGACAGACTGATTCATGTAGACCAGTTTTCAAAAGGTTGAAAATCTTAACTCTACCTTCACTATACATATTTGAAGCGGCAATGATGATAAAACGCGATATAGATAAGTATGAAACGTTGAAAAGTGCGAGACACAAAACTGAACTTAAAGGTATTCAATGTAGAACAGTAAAATTTAAATCGAGTGTATTTGGTGTTGGAGTTAAAATCTATAACAAGCTCCCAAATTGTATCAAGAATATCTCTTCATTAAATGTTTTTAAATTAAAGCTTAAAGAATTTCTCCTAAGTAAAACATATTACTCAATTAATGAATTTCTAACAGACCGAATTATTGACTAAACTTGTTTTTGACTTATTTATTGTTAGCACGAGGTTTACTAAAACTTGACATGTTAAACTTATTTTCATTTAGTTTTTGTACTTATTTAATGTAAATCGCATGACCAAAATAATTATGACTATTAATAATGTCTGATATGGTTGACGAAAAATTGACATGTTAAACTTAATTTTCTATTTTTATATTTTGACTTATTAAACTAAATTGTATGTCCCTATTAATGTAAAATGAGGTTGACTAAAACAGCCAATGCAATGGATAACAACCACCAACCAATTATGAGTGTAATTTATTATTATTCTTTATTTTTAACATAACTAATAACATTGACATACCATATAAATATTGTACACCCCATGGGTATGTTACAGTGATTCAATAATACTATTGTAAGATCTGCCTATTTACCTGTGACAAACAATAAATAAATGAATTGAATTGAATTGAATTGAATTGAATCCACAGGATAGTCCGGTTAAGCAGCTGCGACCTCAATCTGAGAGTCAACTGCGAGATGCCATATCAAAAAAAAAAAAAAAAAAAAAAAACCGCGGCGTATTACTCGCCCGACCGCCAGCAGAAGAACAAGTCAAGAAGAATCCCGTTCACCTCTACCCTACACTCTACACGCTACACTCTACACGCAACTAGTTAAACTGAAGAATCGTCTTGTTATTTCTTGTCCCGAGTTATCATCCAGTACAACCTATGGTTTGCAGTCTACAAAGTCAGGCATAGCACGCAGTTGAAGATTTCTACGCCTTTCAATGGTCCTTCTTGGCCGGATCACTGAGCAAGTTTTCAAGAAAGAATAAGTTCCGGTTTCATCATTCAAGAAAGAAACAAGTACGCGCGAGTGTTAGCAGTCGGCCTTGCCTAGCCGCTGTTAATTACTTGGAAGCAATCCTCATTTATCATACGTACGTGGCCACCTAGCGGTGTTAAAGGCCAACAAACGTACACAGTGGTGAAATCTGACGACTCCACGCACCTCTCCTGGTGTAGCAGTCAGACCTCGCCGGTAAGGTGTGGGCTCGCTCTGGGGCCACAAGTTGGCACGCTACGACGAGTGTTGGTTTTCCCGCCGCATTCTGAAGCACCCGTGAGAACCTGCGCCCTATGCCGGGTGGTTCCTACCTTTCCATCCCTTTACATTCCCATTCCTGGGGCCCTATTATGAACTCTTATTTCCAGGCAGTTTACGGCGTAAACAGAACTGCCTTGCAATTTCGTATTATGAACTCGTCAAACAAGCCAGTCAGTGGTCACGTGACACCCTGGCCGGCTTCTGCCCGACTATTGGCTGGAAATACCGTATTATGAACGTTCGTTTGACATTTCTTGACATATTAAAACTGATAATAAGTAACCTCACAATCCAGTCAATTTCCGCTACTTCATAGGAGTTTTTATTGAATGGTTTTGGATATTTTTGGCGAAATTATTCAGAGAAAATATCACGTGTGACGAATATGTACCGTTCGAGTTTCTGGAAACTCCGGAAAGTGGCACTTCTGATCAAAATACCAAAATAACGGTAAAATTTAAAAACTCCTACAATGTTTCAAACTAAACATAAGTTAGGCTCCGCCGAGGGCGATAACTCTCATCCATTGAACTATAATAATTTCAACAGCTTAATAAATGGTGCACCATGATAATTACAAAATATTACCATGATAGAAAGAAAGAAAGAAAATACATTTATTTGGCACAGACTAAAAGGCACACAAGTAGAAAGAGAAAAATAAGATAAAAGGAAAGAATACAAAATAAAAAGTGTAAAACTGCATTGCATGATACCAGCAGGAATGTGTGCCTCGCGGCTACGGTTATAGGTAAATATAACATGTTGAAAACTGGATATTTAGTAAAAACACCACACCACCATATCCATTCATTATCCATATTTTTGTTTATACTCTGAAACGAGTAGGTACTTACCTACTTGCGAAGGGACATAATACATTCTGTGTAAAAAGTACTGGGAATTGTTCAATAAAACCATTAAGTAATTTATTTGTCAAAATTTATTTTGTTGGCTCCAAAGTAGGCCCTTTCGCTTGCAATACAGCTACGCCAGCGCTTGACCCAGTCCTCCATACATTTTTGGTAAGCTGATTGAGGTATGGTCTAAAACTCCTTCAGCGAATTTTCTTTTATAGCTTCAATCGACTCGAAACGTCTTCCTCGAAGAGGTAATTTTAGCCTCGGGAACAGGAAAAAGTCAGACGGAGCCATACCATGTGAATACGGCGCTTGGTCGATGACATTTGCTGAATTTTTGGCTAAGAACTCTTGCACAATGATGGCTTTGTGTGATGGTGCATCATCATGGTGCAAAATCTATGAATTGTCGTTCCACAAATCTGGGCCGTTTTCAGCGGATATTCTCTCGAAAACGCCTCATAATGCCTAAATAATACTCTATAATCACTGTTTATCCCTCTGGAAAAAAATCGTTGGGCACTACACCGCGGTAATCTAAGAAAACTATCAGCATAACTTTCGTGGTACTTTTTATAGAGAGTATTAAACAAACAATACGATAGTATTATTTTATTAATTGCAACAATAAACATTTTCCAAGAATGAAGTTGTCAAATTCCCCGTTGAACATCAAGTGGAATACGTTCGGAAAAGTTATTGTTAAAAGAATCTCGCGTTACAATTTACAAACACGGAAAAAATAAATAAAAATGAATTGTATAGCACAATAAACATTGCCTTCATATTTTCACCTACTTTTAGTAACTATATTAAGATATATTTATTATTTTTATCATAAAATACGTGATCTAAATAAAACCGTAACTTACCGATAAATATTTATTTGTGTTTCTGAACGTTATGGCAGAGAATTTCAAGCCAGCCACGGACAAACTAGCCAGCGTGAAGTCGGTCAGAATTACCTATGTCATAATACGAAATATATCCAGCCAGTGAAATGAATTGCCTGGAACTTGCCTGGTTTTTTAAAAGTTCGTAATAGGCCCCCTGGTCCGGCATCACCGCGGTAGGAGTCCGGCCAGGCTGCTAGGCAAGGTAGGCGTCAAGTGAAAGTGATAAAGTGATAAAGTGCTAGTTATAAGTGATAGGAGTAGGGACCCTCTCGTGCGCAATGAGCGACGCACGTGTATTGCGTTCAGGCAAAATGACGCCTGCAACAGACGTCACACCGACGTCCGGTCAGACGACTCCGACCGAAACTAATACGTGGAGTAATGGCACCGGCACAGAGGACACGAACGGTGATGGCAATACGAGCAATATCGAGCGAGTAATCGAAGCTAGGTCCGCGCAAGTCAACGATTTAGATAATACTCAAATTAGGAGTGAGCCGGGCACAGTAGTCAATGTTTCCATGGATAGGGCAAGTAGCCGATTATCTATATTAAAAGCCGAATTAGAGTTACATAATTCCGAGTTAGCACGGGCTCAGGCGGCCTCCGCAGCTGCCTTAAGTCGGTTGGAAATAGCCAGAATAGAACTGGAAAGCTCCAACGACGCGGAGCGTCAGCCTAGGGTTGAAGAGTCACGTGTTGAGGGTTGGATTTCGGAACAGATTGTAGCTAAAAGGCCCGCGATATTAGATACCGCCCAAACCTCGGGACACGCGCCACAGCCACCCAGCACGAGTAGGAACGAACCGCGCGTTGGAAACGACATGCCGAACAGTAGCAGCGACATGACGATGCTGGCCAACGCGATAATGCAGGCGGTGAAATCCAATAAATCAGACTCCGCGGCACCGAAGTTCATCCACGATCTACCCCATTTCGACGGGGCGATTACCGAGTGGATGGCCTTCAAATCGGTCTTTAGCGACACAGTGGACATGTTTACTGACGTACAAAACGTGGCCCGCTTAAGAAAAGCACTAAGAGGTGCTGCCCGCGAAACGGTTAGGGCGTTATTATTCACGGTATCGGACCCTTATGAAGTGATAGACACGTTAGAAAGACGTTACGGCCGACCGGAACTACTCGTCCTATCGGAACTCGAAACCATAAAACGCATGCCCCGTATGGGCGAAGACGGGCGCAATGTAGGTAGTTTCGCGAGCAAGGTAGCAAATACAGTAGCGGCAATAAAGTCACTCAACCAACCGCAATATCTGTATTCACCCGAGTTAGTAAGCCGAATCGTAGAAAAACTCAGCATAATTTTAAAATATAAATGGTACGAATTCCGTTCAGAACGCTCGGGAGCGCCCGAATTAGAGTTGTTATCTCGATTCCTAAATGTCATGGCAGACCAATGCGGCGCTATGTTCGCCTACGAAACAGCTCGAGACGAAAGACGAAATCGCATAAAACCACGCGCGGTAAACTCAACTCGCGAACGCGCTAGCTATAATACCTACTCAGATAGCGATAATGACGATTCAGAAATCGAGACCAACTCATCCCGTAAAATAGTCGCTACCGTAAGCAAATCGTCTAACCGAAAACAAGCGTCGAAATCGCAGAAGCCGCGCCCATCACGACCGAGCAACGAGTCACCGGCAGAAACAAATAAAAAATGCGTAATTTGCGCGGGAAATCACAGCGCCGCAGAATGCGCGGACTTCGCGAAATTAACCGTTACGGAAAGATGGATCACGGCTAAACGCGATAAGCTATGTTTTAGATGCCTAAATAACTCTCACATACGGACGTTTAGGTGTAAATATGTACCATGCGGAATAAACGGGTGTGAAGCGTCACACCATAAAATGTTACATGGCAGCGATAATACATCTCTGCCTACCCGCGGTAACGTAAGCTCGATAAATCACGTACATTCGTCTAGTACCTACTTAAAAATAGTACCGGTCGAGTTAAGCGGACCCATAGGTTCGACTGCCACTTACGCTCTATTGGACGAAGGTTCAACCATGACGCTAGTTGAACGAGGCGTGGCAGACAGCGTAATACCCAGGGGTCGCGGCCAACTATTATCGCTAGAAGGGGTAGGAGGTAACCGTATAGACGAAACCGAGTCGTGTAACGTTAAATTATCGATCCGCGGTTTATGTAATAGAAACTTAGAAACTATGAGTGCGAACACCATAGAAAATTTAAATTTATCTCCGCAAACAGTGAGCCGAGATATAGTGCGCCAATGCAGTCACCTAGTCGAATTAGAGGATGAACTATGCTACGAGATGGGAAAACCGACTATTTTAATAGGCCAGGACAACTGGCATTTAATCACGACCAGACAGCTACCTACGTGTCGGCAAAAAGACCCAACCCGTAGCATCGTTAACCAAGCTAGGGTGGGTACTGCACGGGCAGGACGCGCGCCCACGCAACACGATAGCGTTGGTAAACCACGCGCGGCATACGCCGACAGAGGACCCCGCTTTGGAACTTATCAGAGATTATTTTAGCATAGAATCGCTAGGCATCGAGCCACGCCGACCGACGTCTGACCCAGATCAGCGAGCCCTAGCGATCTTAGACAAAACTGTCAAGAAAATAAGCTGTAATAGGTTCGAAACGGGATTACTATGGCGAACAGACGACGAGGTAATGCCTAGTAACAAAAAACAAGCTCTCAGTCGTCTGTACAGTTTAGAAAATAAACTAGATAAAAACTCAAACTTAAAATCCGAATATAGCAAACAAATAAACAATTTATTGAAAGCGGGTTACGCCGAGAAGATAGACACCCCGTCTACATCGCCACGCAGCTGGTATTTACCGCACTTTTCAGTAGTGCATCCGCAGAAGGGTAAAATACGTTTAGTGTTCGATGCAGCCGCTAAGTACGAAGGGAAAAGTCTAAACGACGCGTTGCTAGCTGGCCCCGATTTATTGCAGTCGCTATTCGGTGTATTAATAAGGTTTAGAGAAGGAAAAATAGCAGTAGTGGCCGACATTAAGGAAATGTTTTTACAGGTCAAAATCGCTCAGCAGGACCGTGATAGTCTGCGATTTTTATGGAGGGGTGAAGATAGGAAAGAGCCGCCTCAGGAGTACCGAATGACGTCACTGATATTCGGAGCGGCTTCCTCACCATGTACAGCCATCTATGTTAAAAATAAAAACGCAGACCATCACAGCCTACAGCACCCCGAGGTCGCGAGAGCCACAGTACGCAACTTCTACATGGACGATTACTTAGGCGCGTTTAACACCGAAAGCGAAGCGAAGCGAGTAATAAACGCCATGTACAAGGTACATTTAGACGCATCTTTCGAATTACGCGGATGGGCGTCGAACGTGCCCGAAGTAGTAAGTAGCGTAACTGACACGCGCAGTGGCGATTCGACCACGCTAGGGAAAAGCGATACAGAGCGAACATTAGGGCTCATATGGAACCACTCACGCGATACTTTAGGTTTTAACGTTAACTTAAGAAGTACGCCCGCGAGCGTCATACAAGGAGACACTCTGCCTACCAAGCGACAAGTCACCAGCGCGGTCATGTCGGTATTCGACCCGTTAGGTTTGGTCTCGCCGATTACGATGATAGGTAAATGTCTCATACAGGAAATATGGCGCAGCGGGATAGGCTGGGACGACCCCATCACAACCGAGCATCACGTGACATGGTTGACATTTATTAAAAATTTACAATTGCTAAAAAAGTTAGAAATAGATAGGTACGTACCTGCCACGCTCCCCAACGAAGGGAAGTTACACATTTTCTGTGACGCAAGTGAGAAAGTGTATTCAGCCGCGATTTATTTCGTAGGTACAAGTCCAGACGGTACAAAAACGTCGCGACTGATAGCAGGTAAAGCCAAAGTAGCTCCGCTGAAACCTATCTCCATACCCCGCCTAGAACTTCAGGCCGCAGTGTTAGGCAGTCGATTAGCTGAATCGATCAAGCGCGAGTCAGATTACAAAATATTAAAATGCCATTATTGGTCAGACTCGAAAACAGTTTTAGCCTGGATTAAATCAGACCCGCGCACCTTCAAGTCGTTTGTAGCCCATAGACTAGCTGAGATCGAAAGCCTAACTACTCCAGCCAACTGGCGATGGGTGCCCAGTGCCGATAACGTCGCAGACGACGCGACAAAGGGCATTCCTATAGATTTCAACTCGAGCCATAGATGGTTTACTGGACCCGAGTTCATAAAAAGCGACCCCGCACTATGGCCGCAGGAAAAGCGAGCCGCGGCCCCGCTACCCCCTTCAGGGGAAGAAAGAATAATAAAGCAAGTCCATGTGACTATTAGGCATGACGTAAGCGATTACTTACCTCAATTAGAACGTTTCTCGAAATACACTCGATTAATACGTGTTGCCGCCACCGTTCTGCTCGCCGCTGAGGTATTCAAAGCCAAAATGCTCAAAAGAATCACAAGTAAAGAACTTGCACCAAATCATATAAAACTAGCGGAACTATTGCTAGTAAGAAGAAGCCAGTATAAATCGTTCGGCGATGACATCACGACGATTGAAGCCGGACGGCGACCACCGAAGAAGTCACCGTTCTACAAGCTCTCCGTGAAGATCGATCGCAACGGTATCCTGTGTCTAGACAGCAGAATAAAAGAAAAGCACAACCTGCCAGTCCTACACGCCAAAGAAGGCTTTACTCAGCTGCTGGTGCATCACACGCACGCAGTCTTCAATCATGGCAACCATCAAACTGTTATGAATGAGCTGAGACAACGCTACCACATAATAGGACTGCGCGGCGTTATACGCTATATATGCAACAAATGCCATTGGTGTCGGACCTATAGGGGGATCCCCTCAAAAATCCCCTTAGGCGACTTACCAGCAGAAAGGCTGGCCCAAAACCAACCGCCCTTCACAGCAACCGCGGTGGATTATTTTGGGCCCATGCACGTCAATGTCGGGCGAAGGCTAGAAAAGAGATGGGGCGCGCTATATACATGCCTCACCACACGAGCAGTGCACCTGGAGGTGGCCACAACCCTCTCGGCCTCCTCCATGATCATGAGCCTGCGAAGAATGATAGCTCGCCGCGGCACGCCAACTATAATATACAGTGACAACGGAACCAACTTCGTGGGCGCTGAAAAAGAAATCACCGAAGCCATACAAAGTAACGACCACGAGTTAAAAGCCTTCGCATCTCAGAAGCTGATCACCTGGAAGAAGATACCACCCGGTGCCCCAAACATGGGCGGTGCCTGGGAAAGAATGGTCAGATCAGTAAAAAGAGCGTTACGAGTCACCCTAAAAGAAAGGTTCCCGCCTGACGACATACTTCACACATTATTGCTAGAAGCCGAACATATGGTAAACTCGAGGCCATTGATCCCGGTGAACCCCAACTTAGACGAAGAAGCGCTGACCCCCAATCACTTCCTTATTGGGCGCTCATGTGGAATGTCACCGCTTGGCTCGTTCAAAGACGTACAGATGAACTCACACTCCTGGAAAGCCACCCAGGCGTTGGCTGATGCCTTTTGGACCAGATGGACGGCAGAATACAGGCCCCTCTTGATGCCCCGTTCCAGCTCCAATCCTCAGCACAAGAACCTAAAGGTCGGCGACATCGTCATAATATGCGACGGCACGATGCCCAGAGGAGTGTGGCCTCGAGGTGAGATAATGAAAGTCTACCCAGGCCCAGATGGACGAGTTCGAGTGACTGAAATACGAACAACAGCCGGCTTACTTCGTCGACCAGCCTCCCGCCTCATCTTGATCCCAACAGCGGACTAAAATCGTTATATTTCGGTGCTTGCGCACGAGGGGGAGATTGTAAATAACAGCTTAAATATAAGACTAGAGCTAGATAAATAATAGCCACATAAGCGCGTTATTTTGTGTTGTTAGTCCTTTTCCTATTAGAATCTTATTTGCATAATGTTTAATTTCCTATTAGAATCTTATTTGCTTGATGTTTAACGCTTATTACATAAGTTATGCTAAATTAATGTATTGTGTATAGACTTAACATAAAATTGTTACCTTTTTACCTTTGTGGCAAGTAAATGCCTGTATATGTAACCGTTTTGCTTATAAATAAATGAAGTTGCACCACACGCACATACATACATGCGTTACACCTCACACACACACACATGCACAGCAAATTAGCTTCCTTGGATTGGCTGAGCAAAGCTGTCACTCGCTCACGCCCCCGCCGCACGCGGCGCTAGTGACAAAAGGTATAAAAACCGCACGCCCGAAAACCGCGGCGTCTTGTCCGATGAAGCGCCAGCCCGCGCCGCAGCTGAGCGCGTAGCTTTAAATTCCCCGTCTAATAATAATATATCCGTGATCCAGCCTGTCCCATCTTGCTGTCCCCCCCTCAGCGACGCCCTAAGCCGAGGTTCGTACCCCACAGGGGGTGCCCTTAGCGAGCGTTCGCCTAATTTTAATGTAGAATAGTTGCTCCTGGCTGGAGGCTTTGAGTGTAGTGCTTAAGGCAGCCACAGGATTGTTCGGTTAAGCAGTAAATACCTTAGTGGTATACCTGCGAGATGCCATAGTTAAAAAAAAAAAAAAAAAAAAAAAAAAAAAAAAAAAAAAAACCGCGGCGTATTACTCGCCCGACCGCCAGCAGAAGAACAAGTCAAGAAGAATCCCGTTCACCTCTACCCTACACTCTACACGCTACACTCTACACGCAACTAGTTAAACTGAAGAATCGTCTTGTTATTTCTTGTCCCGAGTTATCATCCAGTACAACCTATGGTTTGCAGTCTACAAAGTCAGGCATAGCACGCAGTTGAAGATTTCTACGCCTTTCAGTTTAAGTGAAATAAATGCTTTGAGTTTGAGTTTTGAGGTCTATGTATAACATTTTGCATGATTTTGACGTCTATGTCTATGATAAACAAATGATAAATAATTTATTATTACTCATTCATTACATAGCTTGTTGTGCGAGTTGTAATTAATACGTTATTGTGGTTTTGTAATTAATTTTTTGAGCGGTTGAGTGAATTTACACGTGTAAGTAAATAAGTATAAGTTTTGAAACAATGAGCGATAATGAAATTGAGATAGAAAACAATTTGCGACAGAAGAAATGATGATGTGATCATTGAGTTACGTTTTTCTCACTTACACTTAACTATATATTAAAATTATTAAAAACAAGATTCCAGAACATTTAAGCAACAAATATTGGTTTTATTTAAATTCCCAAATAAATAAAACCAACGGAAAGAAAGGGTACGAACATTAATTACAATTTATTGATAATGGAGGGAATGGCTTTCTTGACAAAAATACTGTTATCAATCTAGGACAGGCAAACAGTTTTATGAGGGTATTGACTGAAAATTTACATTTATTTACTGAAAATTAATTGATTCGTGCAATCAATTAGAAGCCTTATTTACATAGATAGTCTGTATTGACGTAATGATCATATAGGTATTGTGGTCTTACATTTTGTTTTTGCAGAGCGGTCTTGTAAAATAGGGTCAAAATTGTCAACCGCCTTGCAGTCCACGGCAGGGGCCCATGTTATGGCTAGATCGGCGCGTGCACTGGTGACGTCATCAGTTCGATACTAATAGTCGCGCTCCTGCTCAAGTAAACTCATATATTATTTCTGGGAACTTAGGATAAATCTCATCATCAAACTCAAACTCAAAGCATTTATTTCAATTAAACTATTTACAGGCACTTTTGAATTGTCAAGGGGTCGGTCAGTCAAAAATATGAAGCTAGTTGCCCATTCCAAAGCGTAGTAGGTACCTATGGAGAAGAACGGGCAAGAAACTCCACGGACACTCGTTTAAATAAAAAAATTGATACAAAATATTGGTTACATCATTCATTTTGAAATTATGCATGTGAGAACAATGTAGAAAGACGTGCACGTTCGTAAAACGTCCGTAATAAAAAAAAAAAATAAAGAATCATTCTAAAACTCAAAATAAATTAAAATACATAAGCCATGGCAGCTAAGAGATGACCAGTCCCAACTGACGGCGCCCGTTCACGAACAGATGCATGGATCAGCACCATTCAGCTCAACCATTTTGAAGGGAGCTAAATGATCCAAAACACGCGCCACCATCAGCGAGACATTTGAGTGAGCATGATATACTCACAGCCGCCAGGGCACATTCAAGTCAATGAAATACTACAAATTAGCCGGTAAATGGTAGCTCTTTAGCACGTAGTACTCACACCTGTGCTATGCAATTATATACAAACGAAATTGACTTTATACAATACAAAGATGGTCTTACAATCTTCAGCAGCTCCAACAGTATTTTCAAATTGTTAATCAGTGTGTATGTCAATTAGTTGTGGAGCAGGACCAGCAATGAGCCAAGCATTTTTATCAGTGATGTAATCCCTCAATTTATTATAAGTTGGGGGAACCCAACTTATAAGCCTAGAAGCTCTCTTTTCACCTAGAAGCTCTCTTTCTGTCGCGTATCTCTTATTATCTTCTGACTACTTCACGGCCACTGAACTGGCCCGACAAGTCGAACCCACCGCGTACTTGTAGCTTCAAACCTAAAATGCAGAGTGCGCCTGGCCTGCTTGGACTGAGTAATTAATGCTATTAGGATTTGTGGATATCCTTTTTGAAATCGGCATAATTCAGCAAGTAAGTATAATAGTTTTACTACACTGTAGTAGTTTTGCGTGGATGTGACGCATATTTTTCCCCAAATTGTTTTTTTAGTGTTTGTTCCTTTGCTTGCGTCATATGTACCGCAAATAAACGTATTTTCTTTCTTTCTTTTCTTTTTTTCTAATAATTATTTTGTATTCTTGGAAATATAATTATCCATACATTATAATAATAGACTGTTAAAATGGTGTAATTGTGTAATTAAAGTTAAATAACGATTACGAATAGTCCGTTGTTTTTTCTGCATCGTCATTTAAACAATACCTTTATATTTTTCCGGCTTAGATTAAAAGACAAAATGGTTTTCATGGACAACACATAAATTAAGTAGAATAACTACTGTAGGAAGAGTGTAGGCATGTCGTATGAACACGCGCATCCACGCGTGCGCGCCTCCCGCGCCCCGCATTGCGCGATCGTCCGCGCCCCGCTCCGCGACAGTTAGTCCGGCTCGCATCACGCTCGCAAACGCCACGAATTTTATTTCTCTCGGTGTCCTACAAATTAACTGTTCAGTGTTCTTGTTCTTTCAGTGTTCAACTAATATCGAAACACTGAATATTTAGCCAGTCTGAAACCTGGTTGTACTAATAAGTCCCTATTTATTGTACTATAATTATGTCTATCACCTCTTTTACTAAAAAGATGTAATTTTTTTCTTACGTACATGATGTTTCATTGATATATTGACAAGGTACCGTCATGATGTTAATATCCTTAAACAGTTCCCTAAGAGAATAGCGCCTGCGAAGATAATAAATGGCTCTGATCGCTCTTTTCTGCAGAATAAAAATAGACCCGATGTCTGCAGCCCGTCCCCAAAGTAATATACCGTAAGACATGATACTATGAAAATAACTGAAATAGACTAGCCTCGCGGTATCTACATCAGTAAATTGACGGATTTTTCTGACAGCATATGCTGCTGAACCTAGCCGTCCTGCAAGAGATGTTAAATGAGGACCCCATTGTAGCCTTGAGTCGATCGTGATCCCAAGGAAAACAGTTTTATCGACAAATTCTTGTTTCTCTTGATTCAATACTATCTCACAATTACTACTTTTGACATTTGGTAAAGACAATTTAATGCACTTAGTTTTTTTTCCATTTAATACTAAATTATTAGCAGTGAACCAATTTTGGACCTGCAGTAGGGCGTTATTTACGTCGTCAAAATTTGTAGCACGTCTATCTACCTCAAAAATTAAGGAAGTATCGTCAGCAAATAACACCATTTGTGGTTGATTTTTAAATAAATGGAGTTGATCATTAATATACACTAAAAAGAGGAATGGACCCAATATCGAGCCTTGTGGCACACCCATTTTTACTTTTAAACCTAGTGAATTGATACCGTTTATTTGAACTTGCTGTTGTCTATCATTTAAATAAGATTTTACAAAATTGAGTGCAAGTTTTCCAAGTCCGTAATGCTCAAGTTTCAAAAGTAAGGTTTCGTGATCGACGCAATCAAACGCCTTAGAGAGGTCACAAAAATTCCTATTGCGTCTTGGGCCTCTTCCCACGTGTTAAAAATGTGTCTTAATAAGGTAACACCGGCGTCAGTATTACAACGTCCTCTGGTGAAACCATACTGTTGATCGTGGAGGATTTCATTTTTGTTAAAATGATTGAGAATTTGAATAAGCATTACCTTTTCAAACACTTTGCTAAAAACCGTCAACACGGATACGGTTCTATAATTATTGGTGTCTTTACTGTCCCCGGATTTGAATTACCTTGCTGTATTTCATTAAATCCGGGAAGACTCCTTGATCCACACACAAATTAAATATTAAGGCTAGGTAAGGCGCTATGGTCTCAATTATAGAGGTACAGATTTTAATGGAGATTCCCCAAAGATCTTCGGTCAACTTGATCTTGATTTGCTTAAAAGTGGCAAAAAACGAAAATAAAACCCCAAAGACACCGACTTCCGAAATCAAAGTTATTTTTCAATTTGTAATGTTTTTTTTGGAAGTCAATTTATTTTTTGGGAAAAAGTTTTTATTAGGGTTCCGTACCCAAAGGGTAAAAACGGGACCCTATTACTAAGACTTCGCTGTCCATCCGTCCGTCTGTCACCAGGCTGTATCTCATGAACCGTGATAGTTCATCATCATCATCATCATTTCAACCATAGGACTTCCACTGCTGAACATAGGCCTCCCCCAATGATTTCTAAATCGGCCGGTTGGAAGCGACCTGCATCCAGCGGCTTCCTGCGACCTTTATTAGGTTGTCTGTCCACCTTGTGGGTGGACGTCATACGCTGCGCTTGCCAGTGCGTGGCCTCCATTCCAGAACCTTTCTGCCCCATCGGCCGTCAGGTCTGCGCGCTATGTGCCCCGCCCACTGCCACTTCAGCTTGCTAATGCGTTGGGCTATGTCAGCGACTTTAGTTCGTTTGCGGATCTCCTCATTTCTGATTCGATCTCGGAAAAAAACACCGAGCATAGCCCTTTCCATAGCACGCTGAGTGACCTTGAGGTTTCTTATGAGGCCCATGGTGAGAGGCCACGTTTCAGTTCCGTATGTTATCACAGGTAACACACACTGGTTGTAGACTTTCGTCTTTAGACACTGAGGTATGTTGGACGAGAAGATGTTGTGTAGTTTCCCGTACGCTGCCCAGCCGAGTCGGATTCGACAATTGACCTTCATCTCGAAACTGGACCTACCCAACTGGATCACTTGTCCCAGGTAGACATATTTGTCAACAGTTTCGAGAGTAGAGCACCCAACCGATATTGGGTAGGGCGCAACATGGACGTTTGACATGACTTTCGTTTTGTCCATGTTCATCCGGAGCCCTACTTGTTGGGAGGACTCTATTGAGGCCTTCGAGCATTGTGCCAAGGTGTTCCAGCGATTCTGCCATGACCACAATATCGTCGGCAAACCGGAGCTGAGTGATGTACTCGCCGTTAATGTTGATGCCAGATCCTTCCCATTCCAGGAGCTTGAAAGCGTCTTCCAATGCAGTGGTGAACAGTTTCGTCTCGCTGCAGAGGAATCGCTCTCGTGCTCTGCTCCTGTACTCGGACCGACATAGTGGCATTTTTGTACAAACACTTCTGCATATCGATGTATTGATGGTCAATATGGCACCGCTGAAGAGACTGTAGCACTGCCCAGGTCTCGATCAAATCAAAGGCCTTCTCATATTCCACGAACGCCAAGCATAGTGGCAAGTAGTATAACTTGCCACTATGATCCTCGGTCTTCTGTATAGCTTGCTGCAGCGTATGGATGCGGTCTATGGTACTAAAGCCTTTTCGGAAACCGGCTTTTTCGGGAGGCTGGAAGTCATCGAACCTACGCGCGAGACGATTCGTGATGACCCTCGAGAACAGCTTGTAGACATGGCTCAGAAGCGAGATGGGTCTGTAATTCTTTAAGGAGGTATTATCCCCTTTCTTATAGAAGAGTACCACCGCACCTCTGTTCCATGCCTCTGGCGTTATTCCTTCGAGTAAGACGGAGTTGAAGACCCTCTGAAGGACTTTTAGTACCGGTGTTCCACCCGCTTTCAGAAGCTCTGCTGTGATTCCGTCTTCACCCGGCGCCTTGTTGTACCTAAGCTGTTTGAGGGCCATCCTAATCTCGTATAGGCTGATGTCCGGGATATCGTCGGTATAGTGTCGGGTCAGCTTAGCTCTAGGATCTTGGGCTGAGCTACCAACAGGTTTAGTGACCGACGTGTATAACTGTCCATAAAACTTCTCGATCTCCCTCAAAACTTCGGCTTTTGACGACGTTACTCGTATACTGCCGTCCTCCGTTTTCAGCTTCGTCAGCTGGCTTTGCCAAATAGATATGTCTCTTGCGAACACTTTGGAGCATTTAAAAAAAAAAAAAAATTGTGTGGCAAATCATCAAAATAATGACTTCTCCCGCTCTGGGTGGAGCGGAAGGGCGTGTCAGACTCTTACTGACTAAAACCCACCCGTGTTCTTTCTGTTGCCTTTGCAATGCCAGGGGCCCACGGTATCCCTTTCGGACTTTCCCGCAACCCCGGCAGGCAATGGTCTCATCGGACCCCTTCACTTGCTGAAATCTCTTTGAGACGCGCGTGGAATACAACGCGCCGTCGATCCGGGCTTGGCCCTTACCGGACAGCGAGCTACCCATTGCTCACCGTCCGCAAGCCCGCGCCTACGGTGGCCGGGAATCGGCAATAGATTCCCGACGCCCAGGGCGTCTCCTCCTGCGGCGGCTAGGGGCGTGAGGGCGCGAAGTTTGCCTCTCTCTCACGCGCTCCGCCTCCTCCTTCGCGAGCATTACTGCTTCGCAGAAGGAAGTGACGGCCTCCCATGCCCTCTCGCTCTGTACCATGGCCTGGACCGGGGCCGGACGTAAGAGATCCCCGCCACCGATCGCCTCCACGAGGACACGGCGGTGCTCTGCCCAAGCCGGGCATACCTCCTCCGTATGCTCCACCGTGTCCTCCGGGTGATCCACGCAGTGATGACACCTGGACGTTTCCTCCCGCTGTATCCGAAACAGGTACCTCCCGAAACAGCCGTGTCCGGTGAGGACCTGCGTCAGGCGGAAGGTGAGGATGCCGTGGCGCCTCTCCAGCCACTCCTCAAAGACGGGACTTATCGCCGCAATAGTGGCGTGCCCAACCCTTTGGAGCCTTGGTTCCGCTCTATCGCCTCTTTAATACAGTTCGTATTAAAGTTGCGAATGTCGTGTCGCAAGGACTTCCATATCCGTCTATTGAGCTGCAAATATGCATTACCGTCAACGGAGGTCTGCAGTGCCATTGAACGTCGTTCTGCCATGAGGTTGAGAGTTAAATCGGTAAGCTTTTGCGGCCTGTTTGTACGACGGGGTCTGAAAAATTTCGACCCAACCGGTCGGACAGTTTCCACGAACCTGTAGTTAATCTCGTCCACTGACTCGCAGTTCTCCAGGCATTCAAAGCGATTTGACAGCTCGAGCTGAAAGCTCTCGGGGCAGCAGATATGGGCATTTGAGGGTCGGAGCGTAGACTTTATCAAACGGGACCTTTCCAGCTTGACGTTGATATTCAATGTGCCTCTGACCATTCTGTAATCACTGCCGATTTTAACCCTGTTGATCACAGAGAAATCATTGAATATTCGTCGCTTTGTGGTCATGATGAAGTCTATCTCATTTCTCGTGGAACCATCGGGACTCATCCAGGTCCACTTCCTGTGAGGTGGCTTCTGAAAGAAGGAGTTCATAATAAAGAGGTCCTCCTTCTCCAGAAATTCTGCCAACCTCTGTCCCCTGGCCCTGCCCATACCCAAATTGCCCCACTCTTAACTCATTATCGCCTCGAATTCATTCATTTATTTATTAAATATAAGCTTACAGTAAATACAACCAAATTGCTTATATCTATACTACTCATACAAAAAAAATATCACAATAAACATTAAGAAATATAAAATCTACATTAACCAAATTAGAATAATAACAATAAATTATACAACTATAGATAACAACACAACAAATACACTTTTTTTCAGTCTTATTATGCTACGATTTTTTATGATTATGATTATGATTACATTTTTAAGTAATTTAACACATTTTTTATCATTATATTTGGTTGGTCAAAAAATATATCTGCTTCTGGATGGGCCTCAAGGAAACAATTAATTAATGTAATGGCTCTGGAAGTAGGACTGTTGCGCGCATGCGGCAAACGCCACGCAGGCGGATGACAGAGGAGACTGCGCTGCCGTCTGCCCATACCTCGCATGTATTGGTCCGGCACATACAATTGAACGCTCTCACGTACCACGGGATTATCCACCTTATGAGTTAGTAGAAGATAATAATGTACTAACTGCGTATATCTCCGCCTACACTGCAGGGTGTCTAGACCCACCATGCCCGATACAAACATTGATGGGTATAAAAAGGGATAGTATCCGTACTGGTGTTTGTACAAACATCTAGCAAACTTGCGCTGGACTTTTTCCACCATTGTGGTATACAAGGTTTCTCGGGGACTCCATACTAGGGCATTGTATTCTAACTTACTTCGCACATATGCATTGTAAAGAAGTTTCATCACTTGGGTATTTTTAAACTGATACGAAGTTCTAATTATAAAACCAAGATTTTTGTTTGCTTCTTTGCATATTGTAATAATGTGCTCATGGAAATCTAAATTACTGTCTAAGATTAGGCCTAAATCACGAATTGAATTTACACGATCTAGTGTAGTACCTGCTTAGCTTATATGACTCTGTGATTGGAGTGCGAGACCGAGAAAAAGTTATAGCTTTACACTTCGAGTTATTAAACGACAATTTATTTTTTATACTCCATTCAACCACTGCATTAATGTCGTTTTGCAATGCTTTACAATCTTCAACACTGCTTACTGAATGGAAAAGTTTCAGGTCATCAGCGAACATTAAACATTTTGCGTTAGAGATAGTACTGGGCAAATCGTTTACCACTATTAAGAATTGAGTTGGGCCCAGGGTACTACCTTGACTCACCCCCGAACGCGTGTAATATTCTTGGGATATATATCCTCCTAGTTTAACAAACTGCTTACGGTCTCTAAGATAATCTGCCATAAGTCTCAAAAGTGGTCTGGAGAATCCAAGCATGGCGAATTTACCTAAAAGGACATAATTATCTACCAGGTCAAAAGCCTTATTAAAATCAAAATATGTAGCGTCGACCTGACAATCCGACTTTACCCGAGTAGCGACGTAGTCTACAAACTGTATATGGTTTGTCAAAGTAGAGCGACCCGGTCGGAATCCATGTTGGCAGTTGTCAAGCAACCCACCTATTTGCTTACAAATTGATTTATTTATAATGGATTCAAATAACTTAGCAAAAACAGATAATATTGCAATTGGTCTAAAGTTGGTGACGTCAGTGGACGAACCACCTTTAGGCACGGAATTTACCCTGGACACTTTCCATGCACCGGGGTAAAGACATTGTTGAACGGAAAGATTGTAGACATGGAGCAGTGGACTTTCCAGACCGGAAATACAGTCTTTTATTAAAAATGCAGGTATGTTATCCGGGCCGTAAGCTGACGATACTTTAAGACGGCGTATTGCTCATCGCAAATCTGCAATCGTTATAACGTTAATGCTGACGCTTGTTACACAGTCTATATGCCCTGCAGCACGCTCAGCTGCTTCTACATCTAACAACGGGGTGGTTGGCTGAAAAACAGAGCTGAAATATTGGGCAAACGCATCAATGGCTTCCTGTCCCTCTATAGTTCTGTTATTATACACAAATTCCTTATTCTGTTGTCTGTTTTTGCGTTTGTCCTTAACATATTCCCAAAAACTGGAGGGCTCACGTACTATATTATTTTCGACCCTAATTATATAAGTTCTAAATGCTACTTGTATAAGTCCTTTTACCTTTGTTCTATAATATTTAAATAATTCTCTATTAAATTGTAAGCCGCAACTTTTAAACTTTATTAAATTAAAATATTTCTATTTTATATACTTTATGATTTCCTTGGTATACCACTTTGGGTATGTATATTTATTATTAGTAGTTATTGTCTTATATGGAACTCGTTGACTAATGACTTTATTAAGCTTATTATACAATATCTCAACAGCTACGTTTACGTCCTGTTGGCTCATCAGGTCCGACCAGTCTATGTCACTTATGTCAGTATACAGACAGCTCAGATCTGCTTTAAAGAAGTTCCATTCTGTGCTTAGGTTCTCGCCCGGTGGTACCGGTCTATTTATTGTAACATTTGTGGGCAATGTAAGAGCGATTTCTAACGGAGGATGATAAGCATCCATTGGTACCAATGGCTCCACTTGAGATGACACAGTACAACTTCCAGAGTCCAAACTAGTCAACACCAGATCCAAGATGCATCCATACTTATTGTCAACATTATTACATTGCTGCAACTTGCAATAGTACAAGAAATCATTAAACTGAGTTTGGACGGATTTACTACAAGACTTCAAGTTGAAATCGCCAACAATCAGGAGTTTACAGTCAGAGTATGCGGTAATGACATTTTCTATACAACTCAAGACGTCTATATACTGCTTTTCGCTGTAGTTGGGTGGCAAATATACAACACAAACCAGAAATTTAATATTCTTTGACGTAATAACAGCAAATAACAATTCCTTATCATCAGTCAATCCATCAATGTCTGTAATCCTTTTAACACTGAAACTATTCCTTAGAGCTAAGAGAACACCACCCCATCCGACATTGCCTTTACGATCTTTCCTCAGCACGATATACTCGGGAGGGAACAGTTCAGAGTCGTATACAGAATTATTGAGAAAAGTTTCAGTGAGGATAATTACATCACATGAAATTGCACACATATTATTATAAAACACAGCAGTTCTCGTGCGGAGTCCACGTACGTTTTGATAGTACACTAGAATTTTTTTAGACCGTTTTTTATTATTTTTCATAAATTTATTTATTTTTTTGGAGGTTTTACGACACGAGAAAAAACTTAGCACATTCTACGTCAGGCATAGTCTTACGGGGGATGATTAATGGATAACCGTAGTATTCATAATCGGCGTTTATATTATCTAGTAGATCTTTGTAAATATCTTGTATTCCCTTTTTATTTATTTTCCCAGTATATAGAGAATACATGTCCCAAGAAGTTAAAAGATTAGAATCATAAAAATAGGCACAATTATTATTTTGTAGCTCTAAACACAGTAGGTTATTGAATAATTCTATTTTATAATTATATGTATATTAGAGATCCACATACCTATGTAGGGGCACAAAGAATTACATTTGTGTGTGTGATAGGGTGTAACGCCTCCGTTATGGTTTTTACTAACTCAGTACAATCATAATATGAACTTTTAAAATCTTTTTCGCCTATCATTATAACACAGTAGTCCCGCATGTCATATCCTTGCAATTTGTTACTAATATTCTTTAGTAAATATTCAATACTACTATTTGGTGAGACATAGCGAATGTATTCAAATTGGTAACTGAATGTATCGTCAACAGTGGACAGCTTACCCCAAGAGATGCTGTTGGTCACGATACATAATTTGGGTCTCTTACTTGAATCTATTTCCGTGTCTACGCTGCTTGTACCTTGAGAGTTCCTTGCGTATTCATTATATTGGTCAGCTTGTAATGCCTTTTGGAGGGTATCAATTTGTTGGTTAAGGTCAATTATTTCATTTTCCGATGACTTTAGTTGCTGTTCGAGTTCTTTAAGATTGTCCTGAAGGGTTCGGAAGTTACTGATAGAGCGTACATCTGTATTGTTGTCGCTAGTTATCCTGGTTGGCGTGGCTATTATGTCTATATCTGTATAGTGCAGGGATCTTTTAATTTTCCTTTTGATGCTACAATTTAATTTGCTTATCTTCGTCGGCGTTTTGCTTAGATAACTCTTTAATGTGCTATTTTCTTTGGTAAGGTTTGTCATTTGTGATCGTAAGTCGTTATTTTCGAGAATTATGTTTTCTAATTCATTTTGTGAAGTAGCCAGATCCATTCGTAACTTTTGTATGATGTCTCTCATATCCTGGATAGAGACAGCTTCCGTTATCGTGTAGTCCATACTTTTCGATAACAATGTTTCATCTGGTATTAAATTATCATCCGACAAAATGTCAGCGTCAGTTTTATCTGACATTGCACTAGTTGGAGTAGAGAACGGTGCAGAAAACCTGGTAACCTCTAGAGTACTGCTAGGCGATAGGGCGATATTATCATGTGTCCCTTTTGCCAACATCTTCTTCCTCAATGTCACATTGCTCGCTTCCGGAGATATAAATGTTTGTCCGGTTATTTTTTTATAGCATGACTTGCATTGCCACTTTTTACTATTATCTGGATTACCGACACAGTAAAGTTCGAAATGGTTTTTGCATAGCGCGCACACAATTGTGTTTTTAATGTCAACTCGTTTTTTACATTTATAACATACAACAGGTGGCGCCACCTTGCGGCCATTCCTGGTATCACTGTTGGCCTTTGACGACATCTTTGATCGATTGACAGGGAGCGTGACGCTTCCCAACACGGTCAATAAATAGCTGGCGTCTAAGAACTTCAAGTTGATTTATTATAGAAAATTCTGTTTGTTTCGCACTTTAAACTTGTTATTAGTTCAAGAATATCAATCAACATTCACAAAAATGTTGCCAATAACTGTAGGTTTGAACTTGCACCCATCAGATTAGTGACAATTAGAAGTCGCCTGTAATGCCAACGAGCCACATGTACAGTCACGAGCTTTAATTTGGGACCCATTTCCGTTAAATGTTGTTAGAACAATCATAATGCAATAAGGTCGAAACTTTGAAACTTTGCTTTAAGGTTGAAATGTTGAATGTCAAGTTAAGACATAAAATGTCTTATCTAATCGACCTATGAAATGATAACCTCGTTGCAAAAAGCTATCATTACGATTTTCTAATTACGAACATGTGTCGTGTCAGTGTCATTTAAGAAAATAGTTTAATGTGATATTTTCACAAAATATAATTTACCAATTAATAAAATGCTTGCGGCTAATCGTGACCAAATAAGGCTCCAAATTATTGATTTGCACGAACAAGGAGTAGGCATTCACGAGATATCGCGACGAATAAATGTGACAAGAAACACAGTTCGCCGCTGGGTTCGACGCCACGGGAACGAGGAAAATATTATTGACTTACGACGAAACAACCATCACCCGCAAGTTATAACACAAGAGCAGAGCCGCTTGATGCAAAGGCAATACCTGATGAATGGATTTACGCCAACGAGGCATTTTGCGGAAGCGTTTGAAGTCCACCCTTCAACAGTTAGAAGGCATCTTAAAGCTATGGGACTGCATCACAGGCGGCCTGCAAAAAAAATTGCGTTGACGGATGCCCATAAAGCTGCTCGACTTATTTTCGCACGTCAGTATCTAAATTTTGATTGGACGACGACGGCTTTCATCGATGAAAAGACTTTTCAATCTTCCCAAACGGGCAGACTACATTTGTGGCGAATTGACAGGACGCGATACACGGAAGACCACGTCATAGCTAACAACGCGTCTGGTCGCATTACAGTTAACATGTCTGGCTGGATTAGTTCAGCCGGCATTGGAGAACTAATAAATTTACCACCCAGGGCCACTGCTCAAGATTATGTCGATTTATTAGACGAGAGTGTCCTTCCAACATTGCAACTATATTATCCACAAGAAGATGTTGCTCCAATAAACTTTGTTCAAGATAACGCAACAATTCATACGACAAGAATCGTTAGAACTTGGTTCGACAATAATAGAGCAAATTTAAATCGTATTCCGTGGCCTGCAAAGTGTGCCGATTTAAATCCTATAGAAAATTTATGGGGCTTAATGGTTCAAAAATGGTCAAATAGAAACGAAAGAACTAGAGAAGCACTTATGGATCACTGCCTCACAGTCTGGGAAAGTTTAAGAGGTACTGACATATGTGACAAATTGATTGGATCCATGCGTAACCGGCTCCAGGCTGTGATTGACAATGAAGGTGGATATACGCGGTTTTGAATATTTATGATAAAAAAATTACTGGAGAGATTTAAATTAATTTAGTCGTAGCCTTCGGTGATAAGTGTTTATTTTGTGCACCGCTAACCATGCTTTCTATATAATTGTGTTAAGATTGAGGTTTGTGTCATAAATGTCTTAATAAATATAAAGAATAAATAACTTTGTTTTTATAAAGATTTTATTAATCAATATTTTAGCTGAAATCTTCTAAGCCCCCATAATCATAAACGGCCTTTAAACCTATTTTATTTTAAATATGTTGTTTTGGTCCGTCACTTTGATATTTATGTTTGAGAAAGAGACAAAACTTTTTAACTAATATAGGTTTGAAGAATAAGCGGGTTAGTTGACTAGCTATCATATATTGACAATATAATTTTGTTCTTTTTTATTTGTTTCTTTTTTCTTATGGGACCACAGGACCAAAAAGTAATTATTACTCGGAAATCGGTAATGATCGTTTGCCCTCGCTCCAGTTGACGTTAGCCCCTAGAAACGTAAAGTTGTCGATGGTAAACATTATGACGTTTATTGTTTGTGCAGTGACAGCGTTAACATAATAGCTCTAAATGGCGAAAGTTTGCTACACGATATTCAACCTTAGGTGGGTGCCAAATTAAAGCTCGTGACTGTACATAGTAATAACTTGTGGATTAGGTGACTGGTTACCTCCTGATCTGCTATAGCTGTTAGGATAGGCGACAGGTAGGGTCCAAAGTTCAATCCTTTGTTTGGGGAACGCACGTTTCGAATGGTTGAGATTTAAATATTTCTTTTTACTTTCGTGTTTAAAATCACTGCTTTTGCATGAGTTAGGTCAAAAATCATGCAGTATAACACCAGTAATAGTTTATATTTACACACTTGCACAGTTAATGTCACTAAAAGTTCACTGGGTTTCGAAAATGTTCGCCGTTTTTTATGCTCTCTTAAACTTCACTTGCGGTAAATTATTTTCTTTATTATCATTGACACATATGTATGGGAGTGTCCTTTCACTAGTTCGTTTTGTTTTATCACTTAAATATTGTTTATTTATTTACTAAAGATTTTAAGCCACGGAGCCGATGTTTACGTTGACTTGTCCTTCTTAACTCTGTACGAATGCCCAGTTTCGCGTTGAAGTCCCCCATTACAACACACAACATTGAAGTAGGTTTTAGTAGTATGTATGGCCCTACTTATTTCCTCATATACTATAGCCTCTACTTCCTCAACTGGGCGTGCCGAGGTCGGTGCATATACCTGGATGACCTTCAGCGAGTATCTATTCGATACTCTGACTATCAGGTACGCAACCCTGCTTGACACACTTCCGATGGTAACGATGTTGTTGATGAGGGACCTGTGGATGAGAAACCCGACACCACCTTGGGACAGTTTGTTGCCCTCCCGGTAGTAGAGTAGGTTGCCCGATTTCAGGGTTATTGTGTCCTCGCCCGCTCGTTGGACTTCTGATAACCCCATGACACTCCAGTGCAGCCTGCCCATTTCTTCTTCCAGCTCAGCAATCTTCTGGTCAGTCCTCAAGGTACGTACATTGTGTGTTACCAGGGCCAGTCGTCGTCTGGGGTGGTAGCCATTCCGCCTCCGGGGATTCTTAGTATCCCCTGCCCCGCCGTCACGTCAGGAACAGCGGGGCTACCGGAGACGGGGGGTATTTTTTGGACTTTTCAATGGAGGGTTTTTACCAATACTCGCCACGCTTGGCAGGCGGGTTGGTGAGTGCAGTTTTTTATTAGGTTTCGCACGCAGACGCTGCTGCCCGCCGCGTGCTACAGGGATTAGTCGCCTCTTACGACTCGCCTCCTGCTGGCGGTGGGGATATGTATTCTTTACGGCCGTCCCCGACACGGCACGTCCGGCACGTCCGGCACGTCCAGCACGGTCCGTTATAGTTATTAGACAGTTGAAGTTTTCACAGATGATGTATTTCTGTTGCTGCTATAATAACAAATATTTATTTATTTATTTATTGACTCATCATCACTATCATTACAGGAATTTCCTAAATAAATAGTGTGGCCATAATTACAGTTTAATAATACTTAAAACAGAATAATACAAATATTTATATATTTTATGGGGGCTCCGATACAACAGACATGAATTTTTTTGCCGTTTTTAACCGGCCAAGTGCGAGTCCGACTCGCACTTGCCCGGATTTTTAAAATAATATTATTATAATTCTTAATTAGTAACAGACAAATGCGTCACTAACACTACAATATATCATAATTCAATTGTATTATACCCGTCACCAGACAAATAGTTTCCTCAATGGCCATGGAGGCCACGACAAGTTAATCGTATAACAGACTGAGTCATTTCATTACAAACCCAAAATTACATCATCGGAACTTAAGTAACATAATATTACATAACATAACACAAACTCATTTATCTATCTCGATTTATTGCAATCGACGTCTGGGTAATTTAATTATTTAATAGATACTAAAAAAATAAAATTCTTTAAAACATTCAAACGAAACAGGGTTGCTGCAGTTTTCTACATTTATTAAAAAAATAAACGCCTGTTGATTATGTATACAAATGTTCCATAATTTTGAACTGTTCATATTTGTGTTTTTTCCTATATTTCTCAATTATCAATTCTTTATTGCATTCCATAATGTTGGTAAAACAGTTGGTAGGCTTAAAATTAATAAAACAATTATAAACCCTGTCGGGCACAGCATACTCGTAGTAGGAGTAGGACAGCGGAGGAAGAGCGCTCTAAAAAGAAATCCTCTGTAGGTAATCTACTTATATTTTCCTCGATAAGTTACAGGCTGGTTTAATATATTGTACTATGATTTTCCGCGTAAATTTATATGTAGATAGTTTTGAAAAATATCTTTCATATTTGCATATGTTCTGGTGAGGACCCTGCAAGTTCTCGGCATTGTTTAATCGGCGGTAATGGCATTGCATCAGTTATTCAGTTGCAACAGCATGGTGGGCGTGTAATGACGCGTAATGTTCGCGTTAGACATGTGATTGATAGCATTTTCACTGCCGATGGGAACGGCAACGGTGGTCTAAATCAGCAATGAAGGACAAAGTTTAAGGAAGCGGAAAATTAACGTTGAAAATAGAAAGGACAGGTGCGTAGTACTCGCAACCGGTCTGCGTGTATGGCCAAATGTATGAACGTAAACGAGGCATAAGGAGTAAGTAAGGATCGTAGCAGGTGACGTTCTGTAGTTTCTGCCTACCCCCGTGGGAAGAAGGTGTGAATTTATGTAAAAACAAGTGCAATTTTTTCTTGGCCTGTTTATGGACCAACCTAACTTTAGGACAACCTAATCCTTAGCAGCAGTAGCTACTGCCGCTAAGGGTTAGGTTGTATCACCTTCGTCATCTTATGCATTTGAGATTTCAGATACCGTAGACTGGAGACCGCGCAAGTCTTTGGAAGTTGGTCCTCGCTCGTTGCGAAATAGTAAAGTTTGAATCGATTGAATTGGGTCGACCAGCTCTTCGAAATGCTCATTGAGATCGTCCATGTATGATGGCTCTTCCCTCGAATCGTAAAATATCTTAACGTAGTTTTCTTTAATTATGACGCGTTTTTAAATACAGTTAAAACTAAAAAAAAAATGGTAAGAGCATTGTCAAACAAAATTAATGCATTGAAAGTATTATCGCTAGAGTCAGTATGCAAGGCAAATAGCTGCGCTTGCGCATGTGCTTCATGTATCGTCTGATGACTGTCGTGTACGCCGTGTGGGACAGTGTACGGGGTTTCGTAGTTATCTGTTTGTTGTGTAATATTTTTAACTATTTTGAATAATAGCCAAAGTAATGAGTGAAGATGTTTAATGCAAAGTAATCGTACAAATATTGGCGTTATGATTTGAATATTGATTTCATGTTAATTTAATATGGAAGCGTGTTTTATTAAATTATTAATGTGGAAAGGTGTATGCTATCATCGACAGTGTCATCAGAGTGAAATACCGAGTGTCGCCACATTTTACGGTTTAATAACCAATGCTATCTTTACTTTTTATTTTTAGGATTCCGTACCTCAAAAGAAAAAGACGGAGCCCATATAGGATCATTTCGTTGTCCGTCCGTCCACCTGCCTGTCTTTCGGTCAAGAGCCTTTTTCTCTGGAACGCGTGGAGGTATCAAGTTGAAATTAATGTCTAATACGAAGATCTACGGTCCCTTGAAACTCAAAAAATCAAGCTTCTAAGTCAACGCAATAAACCTAGAATCATAAAATTTGGCAAGAAGCAAGGTCTCACAATAACGTTCAATAATAACTTTTAATTTTGTATCTTTTTCTTATTTTATTTTTGTTTACTGTGTTCTCCTACCAAAGGTAAAAATAATTTGTAAATATTATCTCAATGATTTAATACGTAAACAATGTTTTTGGGGGCCAAAGGATTTATCAGATATTGTAATCTTTATATTTTTAAGGCACCTTTGTGGAAGAGAAATTAATAGTTTATTTATTATTATTATTTATTTACTATCGGAAAAAGAGAGTTCGTGGCTAAGTAGTAACTGCCGCACGGGTCGATCCGTCAGGTTAAGCTACGCTTGCCGGGGTTGGTCTGTGGATGGGTGACCATCTTTACATACCGAGACTCCTCCGTGCCTCGGAAAGCACGTTAAGCCGTTGGTCCCGGTTGTCATTCGTGGATCTTTGACAGTCGTTACGGGTCGTCAGAAGCCCGAAAGTCTGACAACCAGTCTTACCAAGGGGTATCGTATTACCCAGTTACTGGGTTGTTGAGGTCAGATAGGCAGTCGCTCCATGTAAAATACTGGTATTCAGCTGCATCCGGTTAGACTGGAAGCCGACCCCAACATAGTTGGGAAAAGGCTAGGCAGATTGATTTACTATCGGAAAAAATCCGAAAATCGTTAATTTGTAGTTTTATTATTTTTGACCGTGACGTATATCGATGTATCGGAGAACATTTTTTCAACTATTACAAAGTTAAGTTTGTTCTTAGGATAAATTAATCCCAACTACCCTTATTGCGCGTGGTTCAACTCGCACTTGGCCGGTTTCTTTGTATTTTGACCCTAAATCGTCCCCATATTAAGATCCAAATCTAAAACCGAGTCTCAATACATTGCATTAACGTCACATAGCTCATCTCACCTCGCTCATTCCTCGCTTAGCTGTTATTAAATTAAGCTCATCAGCTTACTTATGGGCCCATTACACCATGGGATAGCACGTGAGCCTGCGCTTGCGCACCGAGGCGGGAACCGCGTGACATTTCTTACGGCTGCTACCATGGCTACTTACCACGGTTGTCTCTTAGTGATGGGTTCTGGGTTCATTGTATACTAACTGTGTTGTTAGAAAGTTTTTATTTAATTTTGATCGTGTTGGTTTAGCTGGTAGTCTCGTAGAAAAAATGATTTAGATTGTTATGACAATGTTGATGCATGTATCTGTATGATGGGTTCTTATTTGATTTATGTATCTAAACCTAAACCTAACCTAACACGTGTGACTCCGGTTTTTTAATTTGTCTGTCTGTGATGTCTTGTTAATTAAAATCTTTATGCTGAAATTGTGCTACAGATTGATAAAAAACAAAAGATAGTTACGCTACTAGTTCTAGTTCATCTACATGTCAAAATAAGATAATTTAAAAAAGGATTTTTCACAAAAGTTGCGAAGAATATTCTCAAAAAGTCCAAACAAGTTAACAATAAGATAAATTTATTGAAAGTTATAAACATTATGCATTCACAAATAGAACGCACCTACTCCTGCACTTACAAAATTATAACAATTAATTCCTAGAAAAATTTGAAAATCAAAGCCCTTATGATTCAGTGTTTTGTATTGAAATAATTCTGTACTTATTTCTAATGAGTAATAATTTATTCAATAAGTAAATTGTACATGGTATACAAAGTTGTCTTAAATAATTAGATGTTATAAATAAATAAAACCAGTACAACACATCATATAAAATGGGCCATAGGACTCCCTTTCCTAAACTAGGCAGAAAATCTGTCTGTATCTTAGGAAAGTGTATCCATTTACAGTGAGTCTTATTACGGTTACAAAAATATTGGTACGTGCAGTAGGCGAACAAAATACTTGTATGTTAAATTAAACGACGTATATCGATGTATCGTATTTATTCAACGCATGGGAGAACTCTCAAAATGCTATTGGAGTTTTCTGTGATCTCTCCAAAGCCTTTGATTGCGTGCACCATGACACTATTAATTGTTGCTAATATAATTAATTGTTGCACTTGAATAATTATGTTACTCTAGTTATTAATTCAGAAATGTATTATAGTGTAAACAGTTGTTGGTTAACCTAAATAAATAAATAAAATAAATAAATGACACGCTTTTGCGTAAACTGCTTCATTATGGTGTGCTAAACGAAGCTCTCAACGTTTTAAATTCATATTTAAATAGTAGGTCGCAATGTGTAGATGTTGATGGTGTAAAATCTTCCGGGCTACCAGTTCAGTTAGGTGTACCTCAAGGCTCAATACTGGGTCCATTCTTGTTCTTAGTATATATCAATGACTTACCATTCTATTTAAAGGATATCTGTGAAGTTGTACTGTTTGCAGATGGTACCTCTCTTATTTTTAAAGTAGACAGGAATAGACAAGATTTTGACGATGTAAACAGTGCACTATCAATGGTTACGGATTGGTTTACGACAAATAACCTAGTTCTCAATGCCAAAAAAACGAAATGTGTAAAGTTTGCCCTTCCAAATGGTCTTAGATAAAGAGGTGCTTGAAACTGTAAACTCGGCAGTTTTTCTGGGCATAACAGTAGATGCCAAACTTCAGTGGGGCCAACATATATCGAGCCTAGCGGGAAGGCTCAGTTCGGCCGCCTACGCCGTCAGAAAAGTAAGACAATACACTGACGTTGATACAGCTCGGTTAGTCTATTTTAGTTATTTTCATAGCGTTATGTCCTATGGTATTCTGCTGTGGGGCAAAGCTGCAGATATTCAAAATATATTTGTCCTCCAAAAACGAGCTATTCGAGCAATTTACCAGCAAGGTGCCAGAGTTTCTCTGAGAGATTTTTTCAAAGATATCGGTATTCTCACAGTGGCATCACAATTCATCTTCGCCAACATCTTATATATTAGGCAAAATATACACTTATACACTAAAAACAGTGATATTCACAATGTTAACACAAGAAGTAAGGATAAACTACGTGCTCCCTTTCACCGGCTTCATAAGGTTCATAACTCATTTGTTGGGCTTGGTATAACCTTTTATAACAGCTACCCTCTTCTTTAATAGATTTGCCATTTAATGCGTTTAAAACTAAATTAAAGTCCAACCTTTGTTCAAAGGCATACTATTCTATCAACGACTACTTAAATGATAAGAATAGATGGTCGCTGTGATTAACTCAAGACAATGTTTAAATGTTCTTTCTCCAGAATTAGTTTACCTACTGACAGGTTATATGAGTTTATATAATTGTTTATAATTTTACTTTATAAGTCAATTTATTTTAATTTTATTTTAATTTAGTGCTGACATAATCTACTCATTACAATGTTTTTTTATGAGTTGTATTGCAATATTTGGTTAGCTAGCGACCTCGACAATTATTTATTTTACCTCGATGGTCCTAGTTTATCAATTGTAACTTCTAGTTACAGCTATATGTAAGCGGGCACGCCCTTTATGCCTGGAGGCTTTTTCTTTTTTTTTTAGATATTGTTTACTTTTAGTTATTTTTATTTCTGCTTGAGTATAGTTCTCGATGCTTTTGGTTGGTATATTGGCGTGGGCTAGCTGTCATATGGCTATTAATTATAGCTATTTAATTTAAATTATTTTTTGCATATTGTAAATTGTCTTGCATACTGTTGTATAGAATCATTTTTTATTTTTTTTCTAACTGAACAGACAGCTGTGCTGCTGGGGAGTTTGTTGCGCCACTTCTTCTTCCCAGCAAAAGCACTAGGAAGTGGTGAAGGGTGGGCGTTTTGGGGGACTGTCTTATGTAATTTTGACGTTCGAAAAGTGCTGATTCTCAGCCTAGTTTGAATAAATGACTTTTGAATTTTGAATTTAAAGTATAAAAATAAAATAACAAAAGATGAAAAAAAAACATGAGTGTGTGTGGGTGTATGTGTGTATGGGCGTGTGTGTGTGTGTGTGTGCGCCCATGCGTGTGTATGTGGGATTGCTTACATGCCTGTGTGTATGAGTAAGTGGATGTGTTGTGTTCTGTGTGTAAGCCTATCTCTTTACTGTATAGTGGTTAGAAGCTCTTCGGTATCACTATATGTCAATGCCTGTAACCAGGAGTTTAGCTTGTTTTTTAACTCGCCCTTAGTCAAGGCGTAAATATTTAATTGTTTGTGGGCTTTATTATACAGCCTAGCACTTAAACTGACGTCTTAGATAGCATATGTGTAGGGAAGTCACGAGGTTTGAAGTGAATTACTTTTAGCACAGCCCTAACAAACCATTCGGACACAGAGCCAAATAAACCATTCGGAGAGTATTTTTATCCGCTGAAAACCTTAAATTTAAAAAAAATATGAATTAGTCTTCTGGTGCGAGAGGTTAATGACTCTAATTGAGTGGTCCAGTCTAGTTTCTCATCGACGAACACACCGAGATATCTTATGGATTCCACCATAGACAATGAGAGACACTTACAAGTTTCTGTCTTTTTCTGACAGTTATGGGCTTTTAGATTTCCGGTTTCTCCAGCTGGTTTTGATGTATGCGGTAGAATGAAACGTAAAAATTTGGTCTTATCAACGTTTAAGGTTAAAAGATTACTTGCTAACCAATGCATTACTCTCCGCAATGCGTTTTCCGAATGCAATTTAGCGTCATCCCAATTCTTACCATATGCCACTAGTGCAGTGTCGTCTGCGTAAGTGAAAACATCACAGTTGATGAGAGGCAGATTACAAAAGTCGTTTATATAGATTTTGAAGAGGGTTGGACCCAAAATACTTCCCTGGGGGACCCCGAAGGTTATTCATTTCTCTGCACTAATTGTATTGTCGATCTTGACGGATTGTCTACGGTCAGAGAGATAATCTTTAAAGATTTCAAGAGCCAGACCACGTATACCTACATTTTCCATTTTCTCTATTAGTTTGGAAATACAAACAGTATCGAACGCTTTACTGAGATCTAGAAAAATGCCATAACATTTCAGTTTTTGGTCCAGTTTATCAGCTACCGACTGCACAAGGTCGACTACGGCATCTTCCGTAGAGATGCCATGTTGGAAACCATATTGATTATTGGCGAGAATGTGAAATTTGGTTAAGTAATTGGTTAGGCAGTTGTTAAGAACTCGTTCCATGATTTTAGACAAAGCGCTTAAGACAGAGATGGGGCGATAATTTGAGATTTGATCTTTATCTCCAGTCTTGTACACAGGTGTTACTAACGCCGTTTTAAAGGCCCTCGGGAAAACCCCTTGAGATATGGCAAGGTTGCAGATATGAGTGATGGGAGGCACGAGGACGTTTCGAGCCATTTTGATTAATTTGGCTGAAATTGTGTCATTTTTATAGCTTCTCAATAGTCAAGTAATGTTGTACAAAGTACATCTAACAACAACGGTATGGGTTGATTTATTTTTAGAAATAGTACCAGATGGAACAATGTCGTTACGCGATGAAGGAATGATGGCAGTGAAAACATGTGACGAGTACAAACAATCTTCGAAACATCTGTTTAGTGACGAGGTACGTGTGGCCTTGTGTGATTTGTACTGTAGAGTATGTGGTGGTGAATTATTCACCAAAATACAGATAAATCATTAATTTAGTAATCAAACTTTATACCAAAGTAGATCTTAGTCTGTTCATGGTTCTGCAAGTTTCAATGAATGAGCAACTAAAGGGATATTCAAGTGTAGAATCAAACTCTTTGAACTGTACGAAGAATGAAATTATAACAAAAGTAAAGAATTTTATCAGTATGATAAGAACTAAGTGTCGATAACTAAGTTCAAAAATTAAAAATATTCCAAATAAAATAAATTCGACTTAAGAAGTTCACTATAGTCACAGTTATAACGTGATACTGGGAAGTTCTTAAAACATTATTAAATTTGCGAAATATACTTTAATATATCTGCGTCTATAAAGAAATAAGGATTCCCTCCAAAAGAACAAAGAATATTGGTTTTGTCGTCATTGTTGTTAGTAAAGCGGGAGGTCGTCACGTCCGATTAGTGTCGAGAAATAATTCGTGAATAGGACATGGACAAAAAATTACATTCCATGTACATCAATATAGTAAATATATTGTTTAATAAAAATAGAAAAATGAATTAATACGTAGTTTTTAACCTCTCTGAACTTGAAAGGATTTAAATCAAAATAATAATTAATGTAAGATGAATTCAAAGTTCCGTTTGTCAACGTCTGCCATAATGGATCATAGAGAAAGATAAATATAATAATGAACGTTCAACACTATGCATAATACCTACCACTTGTAGATATGTAATATGGACGAACAGGAACATTTTATTCATACGAAATTGTCTTCATTGATATTTTTTGCATTAATATAATTATCTTTTCATAATGTTGATGCGTAAGATAGTTTTTTTATACATCACAAAAAAAAACGGAACGCGTTTACCTACGTGTTTGACAATGTGTCATTCATTGTCTATATCAAATGTCAATGTGTTGTAATGTTATTGCAGATCTACTGTGTTTTGTGTTTTTGCGATTATTTTCTAATATTTTTGACCCCCACTTATCTCTACGGACTGATACCTTCTACCACTCGGTTACCTTGTTATTAACACGGAACTCTGATTTGCATTGCGTTTCGGATTTGTTTTGTGGATCAATATGAGGTGCATCAACTGCGGAATAGTGATAGTTTGGTACCTGGTTAGGTACATTACATAGTGCTTATAAAGAGATACAATGAAGATACAAGATTACTTGTTAATTATTTTATTAGCTAGTAGATGTACAATATAAATCAACCAAGGAATGACAAGTCTGTTAGGAAAAATCTCCATAGCAACTGTACATAGTAAGGAGATTATGCTCTGTGATATGCAAACTCCAACATAACCCCCCTCATCACTAGCATGATCGTTACATCAATCCAAGTGAGGATCTCAACCCATTAAGCCTTGGTCCAGATAAACTCTTAGTCAGCATTTATCTGCCTGCATGTGGGCACTTGGACGGTATTCTATTTGAACTTCTTTCAGCTGCCGTATGAAATGTAGTTTCGTATCAATGTGCTTTGTCTTAGAGCCAATCATAGGATTTTTCGTCAACTGTATGGCAGTCTGGTTATCATTATATATTTTGAAGATGGGTTGCCTCCATTCTGATATGTCGTTTATTAAACGTCTTAGGTGGATTGCTTCCTTAGCAGCTTCGGCCACACACATGTACTCTGCTTCAGCCGTTGATAAGGCTACACTCTTTTGTTTTCTGCTTTCCCAGCTAACGGGAGCACCGGCGAGTTTAAAACAATAGCCACTGTACGATCTTCGATCTATCGCGCAAGATGCAAAATCTGCATCAGCTTGTCCATACAATTCCATTTTGGTTTTCTTGTAGCACATGCCCATGCTTTTGGTCCCTTTTAAATAACGTAGTACACGCTTCGCGCTCTTAAAATGTTCCTCTCCAAAACAACTGTTGAATTGTGACAAATAGCTCACACTGAACATTATATCAGGCCTGGTGGCCACGGCTAAATACATCAGTGTTCCAATCAATTGTTGGTATGGTAATTTTTCAACACATTTTTCATTTTTCTGTAATTTTAGATTAAGTTCCATTGGTGTAGTTGTTGGCTTGCAGTCTTCCATGTTAAATTTCTTCAACACTTTTTCAATATATCGTTCTTGATATAATTTTATTTCATTTCCTCCTTGCCTTTTAATCTGTATTCCTAGAAGTTGTTCAGGCTCTCCTAGATCCTTCATTTCGAATTTTTAATTTAACACCTTTTTTATTTCTTTTAATTTTGTTTCGCAGGAGTAAGCTATTAACAAATCATCTACGTATATTGCTATCATTATTTAGTTCCCCCTTTTTCTGATATATATACGCAAGGATCAGCTTCTGATGGGATAAACCCCATTTTTTCTAGCTCGCTACTTAGTTTTAGGTACCATTGTCGACCTGATTGCTTCAAGCCGTAGAGTGCTTTTTCGAGATGGCATACTTTCTCTCCTTTTATATTTTTCAAGTCCTCTAACATTTTCTTAGCTTTATGGAACTGTGGTAAATTATTGTTACCACTTTCTTCCACCATTATTTCTGCCACATATTCTTCCAAGTAGTCTGGCATCTCCATAGCTATTTTCTTATCTAGCACGCCATTTAGGTAACCTGTCGTGACATCCATTTGGTTAAGTTTCAATTTCTCTTCCACAGATACAGCGATGATGCTTCTAATTGAACTTAGCTTTGCAACGGGGGAGTATGTCTCATCATAGTCAACTCCAGGTCTTTGACTAAATCCTCTTGCAACTAGTCTCGCTTTCTTTGTCTCTGTATTTTTCGGACCTATTTTCTTTTTTAAGATCATTTTGAAATCTAAAAGGTTCATTTCTTTCTCTCGTTTTGCGATATGCCACATACCGTTCTTTACGTGTGCTCTAATTTCTGCTTTTATGGCATCATGCCAATACCTTTTATCTACCTCTTCTTCTTCTTCTTCGCATAGATACATTTTGTTAGCCATTTCCTCGTCATTTCTGCCTTCCATCTCATAATCTTGAGCCCATATTGGCAATTTTCTGTTTCTCTGAGATTTTCTTCTGTTACTGGCATCATCATGCACTGTTTCGCCTTCGGTTACTTCATGTTCTTCATGATGTTCGACTACTGCTTCATCAACATTTTCATTAAATTCATCTAGTGCATCATTGAACGTGTCTCCGAAAACATCGTGTGGTGGAGAATCAAGTTGTGTCAATGATGGGGTTTCATACTGCGTCGAAAAACTAGGTACTGCGTCAGGTTTTGGCGATCCATGTTTCATTTGTACGTTGATTTTAATTTTCTCGATTGCTTCTTCTTCTTGTTGCCTTTTAAGTTTGCCTGTCTGATGAGTATTTCTTTTATTAATATCGCTTCTATTTTCCCTTGTTTCTTCAAAATGTGCACAGTCTTTTCCGTAAAACATTTACAAATTTTACGTCTCTGCTTTTTATGAAATCTTTTGAATCAGGAATGAAGATTCGATACCCTCTGGCACATTTTGCGTATCCAACAAATACGCCTTCGGTAGCTCGAGGAGCAAATTTCCATCCTCTTTTAGGTCCTTTCCTTAGGACAAACGTTTTCTGCCCGAATATTTGTAGATGTCTTGCAGATGGTTCACGACCAATCCACTTTTGGAAAGGCGTCTGTCCATTGCCCACAGCTCCTCTGGAACATTGGATTCAAGCATTAAGCATCTCGCTTTTTCGACTAATGTCCGATTTTTACGCTCTGCAAGTCCATTACTTTGAGGTGTGTAGGGTGACGTTAATCTGCGTTGTATTCCGTGTTGCTTTAAATAATCATTAAAGCTTTTGTTTATGTACTCGGTACCATTGTCCGATTGTAGATATTTTATTTTGTGCTTTAATGCATTTTCGGCCATGTTTTTGTATTTTGTGAATATCTGGAATACCTAACTTTTATTTTTCATGAAATATACGCAGCAATATCTAGTGAAATCATCAATAAAAGCCACGAAGTATCTTGATCCAGCATGAGTTTCAACCTGCATAGGTCCACACACGTCGGTATGTATAATTTCCAGTGGCTGTCTTGTCTTTATACCGTCTGAGGTATTAAATGGTAAGCTCGTCATCTTTCCTTTCAAACATGTTTCGCAGTCTCCCAACTTTTCCTTTTCTTTAATTTCTAATCCTTTTATTAGTTCTTTCTTGGATGCTGCTTTCAGGTCAGATTCATTTAAATGTCCGAGTTTCTTGTGCCACTTCATAATATTTGTATCTTCTTCTACTGAGTTGGCCTTTTCTACTTCGTCAAATCTCATGTAATACAAATATTCTCTCTATTTGCCTTGAGATCAATCTTCCCACCGCTGTTTTTTATTAATGCCTGATCTTTCTGGAATACTACAGTGTATCCATTATCAGTGATTTTTCCAACTGAAATCAAGTTCATGGACAATTCTGGTACATATAGAGCATTATTTATATCGTAGTGTCCATCCTTCACTCTAACAGTGATTTTCCTTTACCCTTCACTTGAGTGACATACTGATCGGAAGCTAATTTCAATGTTCCGGACTCTTTGTTTAGTGTGTCAAATTTCTCCCCATCGCCACACATGTGAGATGTACATCCGCTGTCTAGGCACCAAATATTTTTCTTTAAATGGTTCGCAGTCGTCAGGCAAATTAGATGCACACTAAAACTTCCATGATTTGAATTATTTTCACTATATCCAGCTCTTGCTTGGCATTCAGAAGCCTTGTCCCTTTCTTTTGCATTTGTTGCATCTGAACTTGAAATTTCCGCTGTTATTGTTACTTCCTTGTCTTTTATTTTTGCTATAAAAAGCATCTTCCGTATTATCTCTATTGTTGCTGTTTTTTCTGGCTTCACTTTCCTCAATAATCTTAATCTTTAGATTATCTGGACTTGGCAAACTATCTCTAGTTTCGATGGCAATTCTGAAATTTTCGAAACTTTGTGGCAGGCTATACAGCATCATAATGCTTAATAGTTCTGGATGGATTTCCACACCCATTGTTGCTAGTTTATCAACCACATCCATAAAATTGCTTAAGTGATCCTGCACATCGTCTTTGTCAGCCATTTTCTTCAGAACAAGCTGTTTAAGCAAAGTTGCTTTTCGTGCGGGTCCCGAACTTTGATGAATAGACTTTAGCTTGTCCCAAACCTCTTTAGATGTTTTACAGCCAGTTACCTGCTTGAGCTGAGGTGGAGACATCAATAGCATGATCTCAGCATGGGCCATCGTGTCCTTTTTCTGGAACTTCTCTGACTCTTCAGCAGTCGCGTTCGCGGATAATTTTGTGGCTCCGCTTGCGTATTCCCACAGCTCATTTTTTATTAGGATGGCCTCAGCCTGTACGCACCAGGTATCATAGTTAGTTTTAATTAGTGGTTCTATACGATACGATGACATCGTTCCTCGAACGAACCACGCTCTGCTACTAATTGATAGTTTGGTACCTGGTTAGGTACATTACATAGTGATAATAAAGAGATACAATGAAGAAGATTACTTGTTAATTATTATATTAGCTAGTAGATATACAATATAAATCAACCAAGGAATGACAAGTCTGTTAGGAAGAATCTCCATAGCAACTGTACATAGTAAGGAGATTATGCTCTGTGATATGCAAACTCCAACAAATAGCCATGCAAAGGTTGCAGAGGCATCTCATATCCTCGCTTTCTGCACACCAACTGCATCCTGACTGGTACAGCGGATAGGTTGGACGCCCGATACGTCCAACACTGGGTCAGGACCCATATGATGAAATAATGTTCTAATAATAAATATTATGTCTTTTTGTATTCTTTCATTTTAGTTACAAACATTAATTGTTTAAGTTTTTTACTGTACTAACATTCTATGGATTCCGTAAATCTGAAATATATAGTTTTTTTTTTTTACTCAGTCGGGCGATGTACCCTATGTCCGTGGTACTCATCGAACATGATGCTGTAATAACGGGGTCCATATTGGCTCAACTAAAGTTCTTTACCCGAAATTGTTCTTCCTAACGATTTGTAATCCGAATGATCACTCTTCCTAAAATTATTCATCCTAAAGTTTTCATTCATACTATTTGTAGTGCTACCGGCGATGTTCATAACACTCATGTTTCCGAAAATTGTAATTAATAATATCATTAATGTAAATATATTTAAACTCCTACTGTTTTTTATCATAACGCTTTTATCCCTAAACATAATTTGTTTATGGCCTGGGAGTTTATACCGCAGTTTTAACCGTACCTAAACCAATAACTATAGGACTGATTCGGTTCTGGCACTTCGCCGGCCTCTGCCGCGGCACGCTCGCTTCGCTCGCTCGGCTCGTGCGTTGTGGTCACAGTTCTAACCTAACCTAAACCAATAATTATGAATAAGACCGATTCGTTTCTGGAACTTGACTGAATGACTGGAGCGTGACTCTGGCTTCCAAAAATACACCAATAAAAGTGATTATTTGAAAGCTATAGCCGCTAATATTAAACTAATTTAATTGAAAAGTGTATTATGAAAACATGTATTTAACTACTTGTACCATGGTACTATTATTCTTATTGTATGTTATGTGACAACAAAGTTAGGCAAAATTAGTGTATATAACACTACACTGATTATATGAATAAAAAGAAATCTAAACAAAAAGATATGACTTTGAATAATAGTGTAAAAGATGGTTATGTTGAGAAAATATAGGAAAACAAATAAAAGTATAATAGATGTTTATTGCTACTGACATTATGAAGTTGAATGCTTCGGAATTATGAACATTAAAGACAGAGTAGTTAGGAATTGTGATTGTTAGGATGAAAAATGTTAGGAAGAACATTTTCGGATTTCCAATTATCGGAGTTGAAAATTTAGGTGAACTTTGGCGCACCCGTAATAACGAGATTCTTTAATTTCCTCCAGTATTCTTGATAACACCACTGTTTCACTGCATGTAATAAGTTCGTCACATGTTGTTTTACTTATGTAAGTGACGTTCGATTTAGTGGTCTCAAGGTGCTGTTTTAGTTGTAAGTCTCCAGCGTCGATTCAAAATCTTAGAAGAGCTCTAAAGTTTCCCTCGTTACTCACATATATTTTCACGATCATTTTTCTAATAGTCTACCATCATCTCTATGGCCCCGCAGAGGAATATTTTGTCTTCCATGAAATATGACTGTTTTTATTATTAGTTCAAGGCGGGCTCTGATTTCTCTAATAGTCCATTCTCTGCTTTGATAATTGATTTAAGGCCTCAAGTTCGCGGTTGTCTCATGTCGCTAAAAATAATTTTGCTTTAGTTGACGCTTCAACGTGGTACATGGGCTGAGAATGGTTCTCAAGGTCACCGTCTTTACCAGTAAATCAGTCAGTCAGTTTTTTAGTGGTTCAGTCACAAGTTTCTTGGTGATATTGGATTTATTTCCTCCAACCATTTTATTATTCACAAAAATTGAGCAGTTAACGCAAATAAGTCCCTTTTTAACTTGGGAGAAAACTAGCCAAGGACATTGTTTAAAGTGATTATCGTGCACTTTTTATTTATTTATTTGATATAGGCACACCAACAACTTATTTACAAATAAGACATTTACAGACATTTGCGATGGGATTCTGTGTAAATAAGTTACTTATAGGCATGCACATCATTCACAAAAGAAAAGGACGAATCTGAATTACAATTGAAATAATTATCGAAAATAAAGAACACAAGGAAAAGTTAAATTAAAAATATAACTTAATTACATTGATACTGTTTAAATTGAAATTAAATTAAGTACTAATAACTAAGAAAGAAATTACATTTAAAAAACTAAACCATCCCTCCCTACCTATACATATCCTTTCTATCCCCAAATCCCTAGGCCAAGTCCCAAGCCTAGGGTGACCCCCCAAGGAACCCACACCCTTAATCCACCAAATGCCTTCCCTCCCATCCCTTGACTCCCATCGGTCCCAGAGGAAGGGTAACCTCGATTCCAAAAAAGCCCACCCCCCATCAACATGAACATGCAGAGTGATCAAGCAAATACCCAGGTGGGTCCCGGCCAAGCCGGGGAATCCCACACCGCTCCCGGCGGTTAGCCCCCATCGTATTATGGGGGGGGCGTCAAACTGCAACATGAACGACCTAATGCCGCGCTTTTCAGCGCGGCCGGCTGCTGTTTTAGCGCCCACACCACAGGCTGCGTCCAACGCGCCCACAAACCCAATCTCGGCTGCGACTAACGCGCCATTAAACCCAACCCCGGCTGCGACACACGCGCCAGTACCCACGTCAGTGAGTATGCCTCCCACAAACCTCTGGCAACAGAGCATTGTGCGGAGCAGCACCACGTACCCAGACAGTGACCAAGACGAACACAGACAGACCGACATGGGGAAGGACACCGAACCGGGCAGCTCTACCACTCCCCCGGTCGCTGTTGATGAAGTACGCCCGCTGGTAAAGCGCGGAAAAATCCCAGCCCGGGAGAAGACTAAAGTAGGCGACCGAAAGCGCATTATCCGCGAAGGCACTAGCCAGCGCGAAGCGCAATTGGACGCCGAAGAGATGGTACGCGACCGGTCACGAGTACGCGCAGGGGCAACCCAGCGCGCAAAGTTACCGGACGCGGAGCCACGCGCCCGGCCACAAGTACGCGAAGGGGAAACCCAGCGCGGAAAGCGGCCGGACGTGGAACCAAGCGGGCGGGAGCAGGTACGCGAAGGGGCAACCCAGCGCGAAGAGCCTCCGCACGCTGTGGAGTCTGCCGGGCCAGCAAACCGACCCCAAGACACTAACACAACCCACGACCGACCTCGACCTAGACGTGCTAGGGGTAAGCGGTCTGGAGCCTCACACAAGGCGTTGCCGGCAACGACCACCCTGCCAGGCACCTCTGAGCCGCAGCCTGGACCAAGCGGTACAGGGCCGGCGAAGAGGGAGCGCCCTGACGACTCGGCTTCGCCGGGTACATTTCAGGGGCACGCTAAACGTGTGAGGGTCCACTCCGCTCAGGGGGGGCAGAGAAACTACGCGCGGGCCACTAAGGATATTCCGGCGCGGCTGGCCGTAGCAATCTGCTTTCCCCACCCCAGCAGAGATCTGACTAAGGTAGAGGCAGAACACATAAAGACGGACCTTGAAAACCTGGTGATGGACACCGACTTGTCGACACCGGCCTTCCGCGGTTACCCACGGGTGGCGGAAGGCACAGTGCAAATGTGGTGTGAAGACGACAATGCCCTGACCTGGCTGACCCAGAATGTGCCCAAGATAAGACTCCCGAACATTGACCAGACACTTACTGTTATGAAACAGACCGACGTGCCCACCCGTGTCCGAGCCTCGCTTTTTGTCCCTCGTTACAGAGGTGACGTAGCCAAGCTCCAGAGTGTTCTGATCCGTCAGAACACCTGGTACGACATCGCGAGGTGGACGCTATACAGGGCGACTACCGTCGGTGGCGACCGCTGTGGGACCTACCTGACCCTAGGGCTGCCACCGGAGGAAGCCAAAAGGTCCTGGGGCGGGAGCGACGGATATCGTACCTACTAGGGTCGATATACGTACGCTTCTGGCCCACGACCCGACCCTCTGACACCCAGACCGACAGCACAGACGGGAAGACAGTACCGACGACGACACAGACGACCGACGCGGCCATTGCCCAGCTAGAGGAGGACATGGCCCGAGCGGCAATGGCCGACGACGCCGACATCTTACCACCCTCATCACCTGGCTGGAACGAGCAGCTCCTTGCCTCGTCGCCGGGTGATCAACACGACGACCAGTATGGAGTGGAGGAGACGGAGAGACTGTCCGATGGATCGACCTCCGCCTAACTCCACTCCACCACCGTCATCACCCATAAACATCATCCAAACCAACCTCCAGCATAGCCAAACTGCCACGGCTAGCTTACGCAGGGCACTGGAGGTGAAGCCCCGAACTATAGCACTGATTCAAGAGCCGTGGATCAGGAATAACAGAATATGTGGCCTCGGTAACATCGGAGGTAAGATAATCCTTAATACTCACACATCGGAAAAACCTAGAACCTGCGTCTACATACCCAAAGAAATCCCTACCACACCACTCACCCAATTCTGTTCCAGAGACCTGACAGCTGTCAGGCTCCAGACTGAAGGTGGCGTCCCAGATGTTGTACTGGCTTCGGTATACATGCCTGGCGAGGACGCAGACTGTCCACCAAAACAGATGGCCGACCTGGTGCAGCACTGCGAGTGCGCCAATCTGGACCTGATCATCTGCACTGACTCGAATGCCCACCACCCGCTCTGGGGTAGCGACGCACCGAACTCCAGGGGAGAGGTACTATCCACCTATTTATTCTCCACTAATCTTAACATTATTAACCGCGGTTCGGAACCCACTTGGGTCACGGTCCGAGGACAAACGATTATAGATTTAACACTTGCTACAGAAAACGCGACAAACCTTATCACAAACTGGCACGTGTCGGACGAGCCTTCTTGCTCAGATCACAGAAGGATCCGCTTTACACTAATGACCAACTGTAGGGAACCTGAACCGAGGCGAAACCCGAGGCGCACTAATGTTCCCGGATACAGACACCTCTTGGACTCCCTATTAACCAAACACCTAGCACAAGTAACCATAAAAGACCAGGCACAACTAGAATACACCGTGACAAAACTATCAGAATACCTAACCGAAGCATACCACGCATGCTGCAAACTAAGGGCGCCGCGAAACAGGAACGAGAGGAACCCCTGGTGGAATGCCGAACTTAGTAAACTCAGAGATGCGCTGCGTAAGCAATTCAACAGAGCCAAAAACACCAGACTCCCGGACGACTGGGAGATATACAAAAAGACCCAATATACATACAAAAAGCAGATCAGAACCGCTAGGAGAACGGCATGGCGTAAATTCTGCGAATCCATCGAGACCAATAATGAAGCCGCAAGGGTAAGGAAAATCCTATCAACGGATCAGGACCGAACCCTAGGCGCGCTTAAGAAACCCGACAACTCATACACAGTAACTGACTATGAAACCAGCAAGGTCCTTCTCGAAACTCACTTCCCAGGCTGTAAAGTCCTAGAGGATAGAACGTGGGAGGCTGAACCAGAATGGACCCCAACGGATCAGGACTGGTCAAGAGCCCGCAACATAGTAACAGAAGATCGAGTAAAGTGGGCTATAAACACCTTTCAGCCGTACAAATCAGCTGGACTGGATGGCATCTTCCCCGCCCTACTGCAGTGGGGGGTAGACTGTCTGACACCATGGCTGGTGGAGATTTACCGAACCTGTATAGCACTCAGACACACACCTCTTGCATGGCGCGAGGTGAAAGTCATTTTCATACCCAAACCTGGCAAGACTGACTATACACAACCCAAGGCTTATAGACCCATAAGCCTCACATCCTTCTTACTGAAAACCCTAGAGAGACTCTGTGACAGGCATATCCGAGACGGACCTCTCCGGGTAAGACCACTTCATAAACAACAGCATGCGTACTCCACAGGCAAGTCGACAGAATCATCGCTGCACAGCGTGGTTTCTAAGATCGAATGTGCAGTGGACCACAAAGGCTCAGCACTGGCTGCCTTCATCGATATCGAAGGCGCCTTTGACAAAACAATGTTTAACAGTATAAATATGGCCCTCGACAGACACAATATAGACCCGACCCTGAGCGGCTGGATCACCAACATGCTCAAGCGAAGGGCTGTACAAGTCACAGTAAATGACACTACGAGAGCCATCGTTGCGAAAGGCTGCCCACAAGGGGGCGTTCTCTCGCCACTCCTATGGAACCTAGTAGTAGACAGCCTCATCAAAACACTAAATGACAAAGGTTATTTCACCGTAGGCTACGCCGATGACATAACCATAATAATTAACGGGAACCACGAAAACACACTATGCAATCTTATGCGTCAAGCCCTGAAAATAGTAGAGGAATGGTGCAACAAGCACCAACTCTCAGTGAACCCAACAAAAACTGAACTGATTCTCTTCACAAAAAAGAGAAAACTGATGACACTACAATTACCACGATTCTTCGGAACAACCCTAAGCCTCTCAACTGAAACCAAATACCTGGGCATCTATTTGGACAAACAACTGAACTGGGCAAAACACACAAACCATACTATTACGAAAGCCAGCATATCCCTGTGGCAATGCAAGCGATTGCTTGGCAGGAATTGGGGGATCAGCCCCAAAGTCACCTTCTGGCTATACACCACAGTCATTCGACCAATTATCACATATGGCTCACTGGTCTGGTGGCCCAGGACAGACCTGAGCACAACCCAGAGAGATCTCGAGAAACTACAGCGGTTTGCCTGTGTCGCAATCACTAGCTGTATGAGAACCACACCGACCGCTGCCCTACAAGCAATGCTAGGGCTGCCGCCTCTACACCTAATCGTACGGGAGGAAGCGGCCCTGGCCGCCTTCAGGCTCCACTTGTCGGGAACCCTAAGTAACGACTCCAGAATTAAGCACACACGCATAAAAGAGGATGCGATCAAACGAAAGCCAATGATGGCATCACTCTGCGACAAAGCCCCGAAAACAATCCACTTTCAAAGTCACTACAACATAATACTCACCGAAGAACAGTGTGACTACTCAGGCTCCAGAGAAATGAGAGTATACACCGACGGTTCGAAGACCGACTCCGGCACCGGGATCGGAGTCTTCTCACATGAACTCAACATAAATATATCCAGACCGCTGGGAAGGTTCAACACCGTCTATCAGGCGGAGTGTGTGGGAATCATACATGCGGTCCACGCCCTAGAAGCCAGGAGAGTTACGGATACACACATACGTATACTCTCCGATAGCGCCTCAGTCCTCCAATCATTAAGGAAAACAATTTTTACCTCAAAGCTAATACTAGAATGTCATAAGGCATTAGAGCGAATAACGGTCTCTAGCCGCAACATGGTGACACTGCAATGGATAAAAGGACACAGCGGGTCGCTAGGTAATGACGCAGCTGACGAACTTGCTAGGCGAGGATCCAGCACGGCAGCCTGTGGACCCGAGCCTATCGTACCTATCCCCTTCAACCAAATACGTAGGTGGTTACAGGAAATCACCCACACACAAGCAGGGCAATGGTGGTCCTCGACACCGGGCTGCCGGCAGTCAAAGGAAGCTATGCCAACTTTGGATAGCAGGCTGACCAGGCGTCTTTTACGCCTGGACAGGAATGACCTGCGCCAGGTGACGGGGACCATCACGGGACACTGCTCGCTAAACAAACACTTCCACACAATAGGCATAACGGACAGTCCTCTGTGCAGGGCGTGCATGGAGGCTGAGGAGACCGTTGCGCACGTGCTTTTTGAATGCACGGGCGTTACCCAGATTAGAACAGAAACCCTCGGGTCACCCAGATCATACACAGATGTTCTAGACAAACCAGGAGACCTAATTGCCTTCTGGAGGGAGGTGGGCTGGTTGGAATAACCCCCCAAACGGCCGCCATGGCCCACGCACAATGGTCCACCTGACGGACTGAGTGCGGAAACCAAACCCCATAACATAGAACATAGAACATTTAAAAATAAAATAAAAAAATAAACATTACTATTAAAGTCATCAATTGAACATTAATTACATTATAAAGGGATATTATGATTCTGAATTAAATTGATAAAAAATAAAAATATTCAAAATAAAAATATTATTGAATTAAAATAGTAGAAGTGGACCGAATCACAGGTCTATATAAATGATTTAAATTTTGACAGACTGTCATCGAATATGTCAATACTACTGTCAATGGAAAAAGCTTTGTTGTAGGAGGTCAACATCCTGTTTAGGGGAGCATGGTGGCCCAGATTTGTGCGACACTGTTTAGTTGCAAACGTTCTAATAGTACGCTTCGACCGGAGGTGAGAGTGACGAGGTACGTCTAGACTGATTTTGTTAAGCAAGTCTGGTGTTGAAGTCATCCCGTTAACAATTTTATATAGGGTTGTCACATCATTTAGGAACCTTCGTCGCTTCAATGAGTCTAATTCAAAATAATTTAGCCGTTCTGCGTAATCGGCTCTGTAAGGGCATTTGTGGTCTTTAAACCGCAAGCACCTGGTAAATTTCTTTTGAACGCGCTCAAGACGATCCTTATGGACATTATAAGTTGGACTCCAGACTGGAGATGCATACTCTATGTGACTGCGCACAAAGGAGTTATAGAGCACTTTCAAGGCCAAGATTCCTTGAAACTCTTTGCCAACTCTATTGATGAACCCAACCATTTTCATTGCTTTTTTTATATAACGTTATTGATATGTGTGACAAATGACAAATCGCTGCTAAGCACACTACACCTAGATCCCGTATGTTTTTAACTTGTTGCAGTGATGTTCCGTTGAGGGAGTAAGTTGATAGCAGTGGGTGCTTTTTCCACGTAAACGTTATGTGATAACATTTGCTGGCATTTAGAGCCATCCCATTTACCTCACACCAATTCTGTATCGAGTTCAGATCTGACTGGAGCAGGGTTATGTCTTCTTGGGTTTTTATTTTGCGATATATTTTAAGGTCATCGGCGAACAACGAGCATTGGCTATGTTTGATGCAATTCAATATTTCATTAATGAACATAATGAAAAGGATAGGCCCAGTATGAGATCCCTGGGGCACACCAGATGTTGCAACGTATTCGCGGGATTGATAACCATTTACCACCACTCTTTGTGTTCGCTTACACAAATATGATCTGAACCACTCCAGCAAAGGTCCGTGTACACCATGACCACATAGTTTCAGCAGAAGAATTTCATGGTCGACCTTATCGAAAGCGCTACTGAAATCCGTATACAGAGCGTCGATCTGTTGGCCAGAGTCAATGCTCATACAGATCTCGTCAACATATGAAACCAAATTGGTGACAGTAGATTTTTTGATGCAGAAGCCATGCTGTTTCGAGGATAGTTGTAGTTTTACATGGGATGTTAATATTGGGCAAATCATTGATTCAAAGATTTTTGAGAAAATAGACAAGATAGAAATTGGTCTGTAGTTTTTAACATCCGCACAGTCACCTTTTTGAATATTGGCACTACGTTAGCCTTTTTCCATTCTATTGGAAATGTAGATGATTCAAACGATTTATTAATAATAAGAGTGAGGGGATATGCTAAATTACGCGAACATTTTTTTATGAAAAGTGGAGGCAACCCATCCGGACCAGCTCCTTTGGTAACATCGATCCTGTTTATTGCTTTAAGCATTTCCCTCTCAGTAAAAGCAATTTTACTGAGAATAAACTGAGGGAATATTTGGGTATTTGTTGGAGCTCGGGACATTCTGCTAGTGACAGAAAACGTAGAAGAGAATTGAGTAGCAAAGAGTTGGCAAATATCGTCACCTGTCGTAGCTACTGAATCGTTTAGTGTCATTTCGGACGGTATAGAGCTGGATTTAGAATTTTTGGTTTTAACGAAGGACCAGAAAGCTTTGGAGTTTGACCGGATGTTATTCTCCACAGAGTAAACATATTTCCTATAGCAGTTTTTCATAATCAACCGTGCTCTCTCATCAAGCAGTCTGTACTCAATCTCGTCACGTGGGTTTCCGTATTTTTTAAAACGTTTTCTATGCTTTTCTTTTTCGTTGAGAACTCTCACTAAGGTTAACTGCACTTGTCTGCGTTCAACCCGTCCTCTCTTGTTGTGCTCGGAAATATATTATATAACCTTTTTCGGGTTTCCTTGGAGCTGTGGAGAGCTTGTTTATTATATCATCATTAAGATTTCCCGATGATAATATATCTAAATAATTGCCAATATCCGTGGGATACAGGAATCAGTCGATGAACTCAGTTGTAGAAGTTTTGACGAAGTGCTGGGTTCTGCCTGTACATCTGATGGTGATTTTGCGGCTAAGTGGTGACGGGGATCTTTAAATGTTTCTAATTTTTGTTGTCTTATTACAAAACGGTCCATTTTATTATATTTTTACTGAAAAATTACTATGAATTATTAATTGTTCTGAAATACTTGTTGAAATAACACACACACAACAACAGCTCACAATCAGCTGATCACTCCTAACTAATCTTCACACTTGCTACAACAAAGAATTTTCACTTCAGTTTTATCTTAACACTTCGGCTTCTGATTGTAAACTAGCTTCCTATTCTTTTTATTTTATTTTATTTGACTAGGGCATCTCGTAGCTGACCTCTGAGGTCATGACTACTTAACCGGACATTCCTGTGGCTGCCTTAAGCTACTATACTCAAAGCCTCTAGCCAGGGGAAAAAACTATTCTAATTAAAACTAGGCGAGCGCTCGCTAAGGGCACGGACCTCGGTTTAGGGCGTCGCTGGGGGGGGGAGCAAGTTGGGACAGGCTGGATCAAGGATGATTCATGATTATTAACTGGGGAATTTAAAGCTACTGGCTCAACATCGACGCGGGCTGGCGCATCAACGAGCAGGGGTCGGGGGGGGGGGGGGAGCTGCCTATTCAGCGAACGGGCTGTATTTATACAGCTGCGGATCGAATTTTCTCTGTACAAAAAAATCAGTAGAATTTTCATCAGATCACTAGAATTTTTCTCGTATGTGCCTAGTACCAGACAGAATAACGTATAAAATAAGATGACGCGAGCTAACACGGGTAGCATGTTAGCTCGACTGATAATGGATACTGATAACAATACCCGCACAAAACTGTTACAACAAAATATTAAAAAGTATTACCTACTATAAAACAAATTCACATTTTTATGATGCAGACAATAATCTTCGTTTACACATACCTAACAAAACACTTAGAAAATAATAAAACAATGAATGTTACTACGACGTTGAGCAATAAGTTAATAAAATACGTGACCCAAGTTCACAGCATAAACATGAGGCTACTTTTTAAAATGGCTTTGATCTAAATGGGTAGATACTTACCTATTTGTTGGGAATGGGCCGCTCTCATGCTCTGTATCCTTTCATCGCTCTGGAACATGCGATTCTGAGTGTACCGATCCACTCTTCGCCTATACCGACGTATACAGTTTGCCCATGCATAAACTTTCTGCTTCAGGAAGTCGATGCGCTCTGTGACACAGGAAACATATTCTCGAGGACTAATACTAGTTCCCGAGAACGCCCGTCTCACAAAGCGCATCACCCTTGGGCGTGTATTGCCCTCCCTGAAGCGGATAAGCTTCCCGATGAGTACCCTGGCCTCATTAATACGACGCTCGATCCTGCACTGCCAGGCTGGCGCGGCAGGTTTCGGTCGTACAGCTCGGTCAGTGTTTAGAAATTTGACACGAGCTACACGACATGCCGCAACAGCCGTGCAGTACAAGATCGAGTGTGTATCGCAAAGGTCTGCGCTGCTTTCGATAAAATTTGGTAACAGCGCATCCAGGGCACATACAAGTTGGGCACGCCACTATTGCGGCGATAAGTCCCCTCTTTGAGGAGTGGCTGGAGAGGCGCCACGGCGTCCTCACCTTCCGCCTGACGCAGGTCCTCACCGGACACGGCTGTTTCGGGAGGTACCTGATTCGGATAAGGCGGGAGGAAACGCCCGGGTGTCATCACTGCGTGGATCGCCCGGAGGACACGGTGGAGCATACGGTGGAGGTATGCCCGGCTTGGGCAGAGCACCGCCGTGTCCTCGTGGAGGTGATCGGTGGCGGGGATCTCTCGCGTCCGGCCCTGGTCCAGGCCATGGTACGGAGCGAGAGGGCATGGGAGGTCGTCACCACCTTCTGCGAAGCAGTAATGCTCGCGAAGGAGGAGGCGGAGCGTGTGAGGGAGAGGCAAATTTCGCGCCCTCACGCCCCTAGCGGCCGCAGGAGGAGACGCCCTGGGCGTCGGGAATCGATTGCCGATTCCCGGCCACCGTAGGCGCGGGCTTGCGGACGGTGAGCAATGGGTAGCTCGCCGTCCGGTAAGGACCAAGCCAGGGTCGACGGCGCGTAGTGTTCCACGCGCGCCTCAAAGAGATGTCAGCAAGTGAAGGGGTCCGATGAGACCATTGCCTGCCGGGGTTGCGGGAAAGTCCGAAAGGGATACCGTGGCCCCCTGGCATTGCACAGGCAACAGAAGGAACACGGGTGGGTTTTAGTCAGTAAGAGTCTGACACGCCCTCCGGCTCCACCCAGAGCGGGAGACGTCATTTGATGATTTCACACCCAAAAAAAAAAAAAAAAAAAGGGCACATACAAGTGCTCTGTTTCTTTTATTCATGGGCAAACGGGGTAGCCGTGGTCTAAGGTCAGGTGATGTGAACCGGTACTCACGGATCGCATCCTCCAGTGCGCTCCTTAATTCCACATTGCATAGGTTATCTGCAGATATAGCCTTGGCGTCCTCCTCCTCATCATGTTGGTTTGGCCGCGGTGGAACTTCGGCGGGCGCACACACGACAGTCTGGGATGTGGGAGGGTTACTAGCAGAGCTACTCTGCATTTCTGAGCGTAGCCGATCAAGTGTAGCGTTATCCAATCTATGATTATTTTGAATGACGCGCACCTGATCCAACAATCGTTGGGCCGAGACATTGATGGCAGGTTCAAGCACCTGAAACAGAGAGAGCATCCGACCTCGGTACGCCGTAAGGTTAATTCCTCCCTCAGTAGCCCCATAATATGCGCGCATCACATTTTCATTAATGGACTGGGTCCATCGCATGCGCGACACATTTCCACCGGCAGCGGGGACCCTGTTCGAGGCCTATTGGCCTCAAGGTCCCAAGCCCGCTGGTGGCCGTCCTCTTCCTCGCCGTTGTGGTGGTGTTGGTGACGACGGTGGGGAGAAAAACTCGTCGCTCGAGCTCGACGCAACTGCAGCGATCGGTGACACGGCGCTCTCGGTTGAGGCGCATACGGGCTGCGAGGCGGAGCTGAGTGACAAGCCCGGAGATGGTGGGTGTGCCTGTTGTCGTGCTCTGGCTCTGGTCTGTATTATTTACATAGGTACTCACATTGTATAATATTGTATATTTTTATTGTCCGTTTTTTTTTGGTTTTTCATATTTACTTGCATCTGGTTATCTGGTATTATTGTTAAAAATATATTTTATTTGAATTTGGGCTATGAAATTGTCATAATTATGTATAAAAATGTTGAGCAAATTTTTTCGTACCTAGTGACATTGACAGACGCCATAGAGTCATTTTTATTATTATTAGATTGATTAAATTGTATGTATACTGATTTGTCTAAATTTATTTTCAAATGGTGTATGTCAAGCCAGTGTAGTAGTATATCAATAGTATTATTAATGTCAGTCTCGTGATCTATAACGGAATTTTGTTTTTTATCAGATGTCACAATTATTGATATATCGTCAGCGAATAAGATGCATTTATGACTAGTTATTTTTATGATATCTTTTATATATAAAAGGAATAATATTAGGCCTAGTACGCTACCTTGGAGGACGCCATATTTATTACGTCTATATTCCGATAAGCATGATGTGATGTCTTTGGTTTCGTTCATTTTACTGATAATAACACATTGTTGCCTATTACTTAAGTAGGATGATATCCACTGGTGTGCAGGTCCCCTAATCCCAATTGTTTCCAACTTTTGAAGCAGTATATCGTGTGACACCAAATCGAAGGCTTTAGACATATCAAAGAATAGAGCTGTAGTCAGATAGTTATTATTAATATTTGTGAGTATAATTTTCATAAGAGAATAAATAGCTAACGTAGTGGATTTGTCTTTTTGGAAACCAAGCTGTTCGCTACTTATAATTTGAAATTTGTTGCAGTAATCAATCAGTCTTTTAAACATACATTTTACGTATATTTTTGATAAAATAGGTATTAAAGTAATGGGACGGTAATTATTGATATCATATATATATCACCTTTTTCGTATAAGGGCTTTACTATTGATAATTTTAATTTTTCGGGAAAAACTCCGATCATAAACGACATATTAATTAAGTGAGTTAAAACACCAGTCAGCTCATTACAGCAAGCCTTTATTATTTTCGTGTTAATTTCATCGTAGCCTTCCGCTTTGGTGTTGCGTAGTGACATTATTTCCTGGCTCACCTCACTTTCTAACATTGGTTTCAGAAACATTGAGTTAACACTATTATTTTTCCTAAAGTTTGGGTCAACACTTTTTTGTGTAGGTTTGTTATCGATACGTAATGGTCGTTAAATACCGAAGCTATCTCTACGGGGTCTGTTATCATACTATCGTTTATCTTTATACTTTCTAAATTGTATTTAGGGTTAGTATTCTTAATTTCGTTTTGAATGACGCTCCATGTCGTTTTACACTTGTTATCATGTTTATTGATATAGCTTATATTTGCGTTTTTTTTGGAACTATAGATACATTTTTTCAGTAGATTTGAATAATTTTTATATTTCGTTTTATTAGTTAAGTTTTTATATTTGTAGTACTGATAGCGCAGATTACGTTTAGTTTTACAACTTTGTTTTAAACCTTTGCTTATCCACTTTTGTGTATTCTTATTATTACTATTGACTTTGACTCTTACCCTAGGAAAACACAGATAGTAAAATAGGCAGAACAATTCATGAAAATCATTGAATGCATAATTTGCATCAATAGCGTTTGCATAGATGTCGGACCAAGAGAGGTTTTGCAAGCATTCTTTGAATTTCCAGATATTATCTATGTTGAAATCTCTCTTATAAATGTAGTATCCTGGCGATTTCAATGGTTGATGTTTACTAGGAAAGCTTAACATTTGCGCGGTGTCATGGTCTGAAAGATACAGAGGTAGTACGGTTGCAGTTGCATTGGCAATATTGCTTAATATGTGGTCAATACAAGATAGTTTGCGCGTAGGGACATCAATGTGAATTTTTCAAACGCATTTCTGATGTTGCCTTCTTTGAGGGTATTTATATTTAAATCTCCGGCTATCACTATATTTATTTTAGATTTGTATTTCTTAGGCTTTCTTCTTCTTTTCTTAATTGTGTAAAAGTGTTTCCAATTTTATAAGAAACTGATTTGGATCAGACTGAGGTGTTCTGTACACACATATAAATACTAATTTATTACTCAACTCTAAGCCACAGACTTCAAATGTGTTCTGTGTTGCATAGGATTTTATGAATGTCAATTCTTTGTAATTTAATCCTTTTTTTACTAGTATACAAGTGCCTCCCCTTTGTTTATCTCGACAGAAGTTGGTAGCCATTTCATAGTTGTTTACTTTGATATAGTTTTCACAGCCTTTTTTTTTACAAAAGTTTCTGATAGACAAATTACATCAGGATCATTATTTGCTTCTTTTAACTCCTGGATCGTAATTTCTAGTATCTCTAGTTTAGACAGGATACTAGCGATATTCTGGTGAAGTATTTTAAAATGATGATTGTTAGTGACTTTGGACACGAAAAAATGAGTTTTGCTTGTTTAAGGAGTCGCCCTTGTTTATAGCATGGAAGTAATAGGGTATAGTCCCTCTATGACCTGCTTTGAGTTGTGTAGGGGTGCTACATTCTAGGGGCTCTACTATTTCAGGACATTTAAAATAGTACGGAATTGTCCCTTTTTTAGGTTTTCTTAAACTGTTGTTTACTTTAAAACTTGATTTGCTACTCGCGATCCTTTTTCTAATTTCTTTAGGGTTCAAGTATTTATCACTGTAATCACTACAATCTATAATGTAATTTAATGACTCACAAATACATATGTACTAATTTAGTGTGCGCTTGACTTACTGATCTGTAAATTACACCACTACGGAATTCGTGGACAAGCTGGTGATCTTGTTCTTTCCTATCTATCAAACAGGCAGCAAAAAGTAAACATTAACGGGGCGACATCCTTGGGGTCTCTAGTTAAGATGGGCGTGCCTCAAGGATCAATTCTTGGCCCTTTCCTATTCCTAGTTTATATTAATGACCTTCCTTACATGATGGCTAACTTATCAGACATAATTCTATTCGCTGATGCCACTTCTCTTATTTTTAAAATTGATAGAAAAGATACGGATGTTATACATGTCAACGATAGTCTAGCAGTTCTTTCGAAATGGTTCGCAGCTAATAATCTTTTACTTAATGCGAATAAAACTAAATGTCTTAAGTTCTCATTACCAAATGTACCTCAAGTAGGTCTAAATTTAAAACTTGATGGTAAGAAACTAGAAGCTATTACGGAAACCGTATTTCTAGGAATTAATTTAGATTCGAGATTGCAATGGGGCGCCCACATTAGAGTTCTTTCAGGTAGATTAAGTTCGGCTGCATATGCAGTAAGAAAAATAATTCAGATGACTGATGTAGCCACAGCTAGGTTAGTATACTTTGCTTGTTTCCACAGTATTATGTCTTATGGCGTTTTGCTGTGAGGATCGGCAGCTGACGTAGATTCCATTTTTATTTTACAAAAGAGGGCTATTCGCGCTATCTATAAAATGGGTCCTCGTGAGTCCCTTAGAAATAAATTCAAAGAAATTGATATACTAACTCAGCCTTCTCTTTATATCTTAGAAAGTATTTTGTATGTTCGGAAAAACTTAGGACTTTTCAAAATTAGAAGCGATTTCCATAATATAAATCCAAATTTAGGTTAGCTAAAACTAGTAAGTCATTTGTTATAAACAGTATTCGATTTTATAACAAGTTGCCAAAGTCGGTTACAGAACTTAGTGATGGAAAGTTCAAAACCCACATCAAACGTGTCCTTATCAAAAAAGCATATTATAAGATTAAGGACTACGTTGAAGACAAGGAAGTTTGGCAATAATTCCTTCTGCACATGTGGCTTCCCTGGTACAGTCAGCATCAAAAGTTGATGACTACATTTAGATTTTCAAAATCGCTGTACACCGTATTATACCTAAATCGCTCAACATGACAAGCGCCAGAAATGAATGATTATCATAAAAGGGCATAAGTAGGTGACCATTACTTTTCAAAAGTCGTTAAACAAAGTTATAGTAAAAAAAGCATAACATTCTTCGTCTCTAAAGTTTCTGAACAAATTTTAGACAAAAATAGCGTACCATCGTTTATTTCTAAAGTCCCTGAACAAAATGCCATTTCATTTTGTTCAGGGACTTTAGAGATAAACGATTTTGGGTTTAATATGTGTGTGTATTTTTTTCGGCAGGTATGTGTGTTTGGTATATAAATTAAGTAGACACATGCACATGTAAATCACCACCCTTTTATTTATTATCAACAAAATTAAATTAAATGGTTCGATAAATCAATACAGATAATTATTATTTGTTTTAATTACAAATCAACACAATCATAATAAAATAATTTAAACTTTCATAATCAAATCAATGTTTTTTAAACAAAAACAATGTATGATTTTTTATCAATTACAATTATGATTAGACTTAAACTACTTAGAATTAATACCTAGTGTGTCCCCCATTGGCATCGATGACATTTTGGAGACGTTCTCGCATGGAGTTGACCATATTTGCACAAGTATCTCGTCCCCTAAAATCTTCCCAGATTTCTATGGCGTGATTTAGTAAATTTTCCCTTGTTCGAGGAGTGCTTTCATCCCAAGCCTGGACCATAAGCCCCCATAAGTTTTCGATGGGGTTAAGGTCTGGGCTCTTTGGTGGGAATGGAATTTCGACAATGTGATCAGCGTTATCCCGGAACCAAGCTCTGCACACTCGGGCCATGTGGATTGAACAGTTGTCATGTATGAAATGTAATGGGGCCTATATCAGGTAACACTATTTGTGCTGTGGGCAGTAAAACATCTTGCAAGATGTCTTTGTAGCCTTCGGCATTTAGCCGACCACCAATTTCTATCAGTTCCCCTGGTCCACTTTTATTCATCCACCCCCAAAGACCCACAGAAATCCTTCCACTGGATCTATTTTCTATTAAGTGCTCCTCTTGATAACGGGAATTATTAATTCTCCATAACATAATTCGACCGTGTTGAGAAGATTTGAAGGTCTTTTCATCAGCAAATATTACATTGGAAAAATCAAAATTTAAATATCGTTCTGCAAACTGAAGTCTTTGCAACTTATGTCGAGCAGTCAATTTTAACTTACGGGCCGGTTTTCGGCAATGTATACCAGCTTCGTGGAGACGTCGACGAACGGTGGTTAAAGAAATATTGTTAGCTATAGCTACATTTCTGGTTTGAAGGAACGGAGTCTCTCTGAATTGACGAATGATATTTACGTCCTGTGTTCTTGAAGTTCTTCTTGGTCTACCGGTCTTCTTAATTTCATCAACGTTTTCTTCATCATCCCATCGCCTTATCCACAAGTACACGGTATTACGCTACAAAAAAAAACATGCATTAGAACCTAACACCTTATTGATCGGAAGTGACCTATGCTATGCGTCCGATTTTGATTCTACCCTGTTAGATTCCCACTTAGGACAAACATTCGTGTGAAGAATACGTGTGTATAAGTCTTGGTATTAATCCTTTCTTAATAATATTATAAATGTCAAAGCTTATATGTTTGTTATTCATCACGATAAAACTACTGAATACATTTGGATGAAATTTGGAACAAAACAATTTGGATGTAGGTATGTCATAATCTCATATTATTCACAGTATCTTAAAAACATCTTCTCATTTACATCCTGTATAATCTCAAAATACATAAAATAAAATAACTTACCCACAACTATGTTTCCCAAAGAATTGAATTAAAACGGAATTTGTGGTAATTTTGAAAATGAGTCTTATATGTATATAGATTAGGTTCTAATTCAATCGTAGCTATAAAAATCATAAACTAAGTCGACGGTATGAATTTGAACAGAATCTGCGTGATTTTTGAAAATGAGTCTTATTGCTTTACGTATAAGGTTACAATTCAATCGAACTAAAAAAATAATTAATTACGCGATGGTATAAATTCAAACAGAATCTGCGTGATTTTTGATAGTCAAATATGGTTACTATTCAATCGTAATACAGCAACATCGTCAACGTTTTTTAGTTTGCAGTTCAGCTACTTTTGATAGTATAAGTTTACACGCTACGAATCCGAAACAAAGTAATGTTCAGTAACTTTTGTTATTAATGATGTTAAGTTATTTTTGGACGTTGCTGTGATTACACTAGATAACCAAAACAAGCATTTTATATTGTTCAGTGACTTTTGTAAAACTTAATGATATGATGTTTTCGTATATTATAACGATCAGCAATTTTTGACAAAATGGTGTTCAGTGACCTTTGACGAGTAGTGTTCAGTTAATTTTGAACTTTAATGATGTTCATTCAATACTGGCGCCCTCTCTTGTTAAGCGATTTATGGGTGATATAATGTACAGTGATTTTGAAAATTTGAATGTGGTCATCGACTTTTGATGCTGACTGTACCTCAATAACGGCATTACTATGTAATTATGTCTATTAACTGCTCCCAAATTAAGACGATTATTTGATTTTACCTATTTTGTTTTTTTTTTCATTTACGTACTTTTTTGACATAATCTTTTCATTATTTGACATTATATAACTTCACTATACTATATTTTTTATAGATTTGTTACAGCTTTAGTGGCAGTCATGCCATTTAGTTTAAATAGGTTTTTAATTGTTTTTTTTTATATAGATTCTCTTTTATATTTTGTGAATGTGAGAACGTTGTAGGCGTAACCGAATTTTAGATCTGTCGATCGTTTTCTATCTTGATAAGTACCTGGTACTTGTTGATAGGCCGACAGTGTCCTCTCATACCTATAAACACTGTAACTTGAAAAGATTGTAAAAACCATTTACTTTTAAAAGAGTAACCGTGGAGTTTCTTGCCGGCTCTTCTCCATAGGAAACGACCAATTGGAACCGTGCACCTAGCTTCTGACGTTTCTTAAGTGCCCTTGTAGGTTTATGTGAAATAAAATATTTGGAATTTGAATTTACAAAGTGACATTTTTTATACTTATTACACATATTTTTTAACAAATAATTTAATTTGTTGACACTGAATGTCAACAAATATATATAAATACTAAATATATATATACTGTTGGAATTTAAATCACAGAATGAATTACTTTTTTGCTTCGTCTATATAACTTTTGTTTTAATGCACTTATTTTAATGTGTTTGGGTTACAGAACTTCTATATAATTCGTAATGTTTTGTTTATTGGGAAATGCCACTTTTTTACAATATTGTTTTGCAGGATAGTTTTGCATTATATGTACTTTTAGACTGAACTTCACTGTTTGTATTTAAAACTTGTAAATAACACTGTCACTTAGTTATTAGGTAACGATCCCTTGATTCACTGTGTTTTATTAACATTTATGCTCTAATTGTATTTTTAAACATTTTTTTAGTACAGAGCGTTTGCTTATACGTTAAGCCAGATACAGCGCCATCTAGCGTTTTTTTTTCTGTACAATACCCAGTACGGCTAGTCCCCGCGGGAGAGATAGACTACAACCCTCCCAAACAAAACCTTCTCATTTGCGCATACAATGTACGATCGCTATTCTCACCTGAGAGATTACTACTCCTCAAAGAATTTCTAGCCAACGTAAAATACGACATAATAGGCCTTTCTGAAGTACGAAGAACTGGAAATAACATTATAGAAGACGAAGACCACATATTCTGTCACACGGGAAACCAGGAGGACTCGACGGTGTGGGATTTCTAATAGAAAAGATTTATAAACTAAATATACTGAACTATACTGGACTTTCGGATAGAGTTTGTCTACTCAACCTCCAATTCGAGGTGAAAAAACTATCTATTATTCAAGCATATGCACCTACTCTGGATTCAACAGATCAAGACATAGAATAATTTTATGAAACAATACGAAAAACACTAACAATTGCCGTCAATAATCTTATTCTGATGACTTCAACTGCAAGATAGGACAACAAAATACGGAGAATAAATGATACTAGGACCCTATTGCTATGGGAAAAGAAACCACAGAGGAGACACTTTAATCCAATTCGCATTAGAGAACAAACTTAAAATAATAAACACAATATTCAGAAAGAAAGAAAAAAACTAGTGGACTTTGATTTCCCTCAACAAAAAGACATAGAATCAAATCGAGCTTATTTAAAGCAACAATTCAAAACAATTTATTATTTTTGAGGTGGTGAATAACAAAATGTATCCCTCAGACCACAGACTCATACGGGATACCTTGAGCCTTCGAACAGAAAACAATTCTAGAAGAAACTACAGCTCTACGAACCTAAACCTACAAGATCAAACAGCACAAACTAGCTACCAAAACATCATAAACAAAAATGAAAAATATCTCGTCTATGGAAATAACAACAACCTAGAGACTCTATATGACACAATTGAAAACTTAATAAAAGACTGCCTAAACCAAACGAAATCCAAAGAACCACAAAAACAGAACAGTGTTATCTCAATGAACACTAAAGCCTTGATGAAAAGACGTTCAGAGCTTCAACATAATATACCGCTAAGTGTTGAAGACAAAAAATAACTTTCACAATTATATAAGACAACGAACAGGGACCTTAATAGAGACTACCACAGACACAGAAGCCAAGTGGTTGAAAAACACCTCAGCAACAGTGGGAGCCTCAAGACAGCTTATAAACAATTAAACAAAAGTAAAACTTGGATACCACGGCTAAGTACGAAAAAGAAGGGAACTCAAACAAAGACAGATATTGTAAATATAGCTACGGAATTCTACAACAACCTCTATGACGTTCAAACGACACATACCTTTGACGCTACAGAAACACAAGAGAAGACTAATGACTCGATCAATAATAACAAAATTGAAAATTTCACTGTAATGGAAATCATTCAAAACATAGAGAAACTGAAAGCAGATAAAATTCCGGGGCCAGACAGTATAACCAACGAGGCTATAAAACTTGGTAAATTTCCTCTAGCTACGCCTCTTGCAGATTTATTCAATAAAATCCTAGAAGAACGCCGAGTCCCAAAAAAGATGACGGTCTCAAACATTATTCTTTTGTACAAGAAAGGAGACCCGACAGATGTCGGTAACTACCGTCCTATAAGCCTGCTACCAGTAAAATTATATACAAACTTTTTGCATCATGTCTGGAAAAACGCATAGAAGATCAAATAGAGAAACACCAAGCAGTAGAGCAAGCCGGTTTTCGCAAAGGTTTCAGCACTATTGATCATACGAGTATCTACACATTAGACCTGGTTACTGAAAAATACATCGAGTTTCGACAGCCCCTATACCTTGCTTATATAGACTACGCGAAAGCTATTGACTCAATAGCCCACGAAAGCATATGGAAAGCCCTCAAAGACCAAGGAATACCAAGATCCTACATAGACATCCTGAAAAATATTTACGAACAAAGCACAAGCCGAGTAAAGCTCGACCGTACTGGGTCTGAGATTAAAATTCACCGAGGAGTAAAACAAGGGGACCCTTTATCATCGAAGCTCTTTATAGCAGTATTACAGTACATCATGAAAGATCTGAACTGGAATGGGAAAGGAATTAATATCAATGGAAATTGCCTAAGCAACCTTCGTTTCGCAGACGACATACACTTCTGGACACATCTATTGGCCCACCTTAGAGTTTAGGTTTCGATGGCCCCTACCGAAATATGATTGCTAGATTGAACAAAAACTGTTGATGCAGTTTTAAACCTGATACATTTTACCATCTTTTTCGATCGTATTGTTTTAAATTTGAATTCAGAATACCATACGACATGGAGCTACGCCTAACAAGTCGGATATGCGCCTTGTTAAAGGCAATTGATTTTTGAATAAAAAACATGTTTTATCAAATAAAGGTTTAATTTAATAACGCGTGTTGCCTCCATGGGCATCTACCACAGCTCTCATACGATCAGGCATAGAGTTTATCAACCGCTCTATGAAATTTTGAGGGATCATCTCCCATTCCTCTTCTATGGCAGTTTTCAACTCCTGCATCGTCTGGGCAACTGGCTGACGAGCCCTAACACGTCTTTTTAGCTCGTCCCACATGTGCTCAATGGGGTTCATGTCTGGGCTTCTGGCTGGCCAGTCCATAACTGTGATGTTCACATCCCGAAGATATTCCCTGACGATGCCGGCCGCATGGGCTCTTGCATTATCATGCATAAATAGGAAATTTGGGCCCACATAGGCCGCGTATGGTATCACGTGAGGTTCTAAGCACTCACGAATGTACCTTTCAGCATTTAATGTTGGCAGCCGTGGTCCTGTAACAACCTCAAGTTGAGTTTTGCCGCTCGCGGATATACCGCCCCAGACAGTCCATGAGCCACCGCCTTAAGCAACCCTCTCTTCAAAGCAGCATTGTGCGAAATGCTCTCCCTTACGTCGGTAGACTTTCTTCCTTCCATCATTGCCATGTAACACAATTTTAGACTCATCAGAAAAGAGTACACGGCTCCAGTCTTGCTGTGTCCAATTTAAATGACTGCGTGCGAAATGAAGGAGCGCTGTTCGGTGGGCTTGCGTTAGTTTGGGCCCATTAGCTGGCTTGTGTGGTACCATATCGCGTTCTTTTAACCTTCTCCGAACAGTTCGAGCGCTCACAGATACTCCGTGGAAGTCGCGAAGTTGGTTTTGTATCTCAATGGAGGTAAGGTGACGATTTCTCAAGCTGGTCGTCACGATGAATCGATCCTGCCTTTCAGTTGTGACCCGAGATCGTGGCCTTCCTTGGCGACGAACAAAGCCGCCAGTCTCTAGGTACCTCCGATAAACATTTCGGACCGCAGATCGACTTAAATTAAGTTGAGCACTCACGTTTCTTTGGCTGTATCCGGCCTGAATAAGTGCCACAGCTTGGGCGGCGACTTCAGGTGAAGTATCCATAGATTATTGATAGAACCTCACCTTAATGTTAAGAATAAGTAATGTTTGTTGCAAAACCAAAGATATCAATCACTTTTTCAAGAATTAAATCCAAGTAAACCAATAAAACCAAGTTTCTTAGTATTCGATTGTTTGATATCAACAAACAGCCTCCAAATTGTCTTTTGTTTCTTTAAATTCTGTGTTCGAAATTCAAAAAAAGACTATTGAATGAAATTGTGAATGTGCCAGGTTCAAAACTGCATAAAAACTTTTTGCTCGACCTAATATAAAATTTTAGCTAGGACCAAACGAAACTGAAAATACAAGGTGGGCCAATAGATGTGTCCAGAAGTGTAGTTATTTTCTCTGAATCACATCAAAACCTCGAAGCCATGGTAAATGAACTCAACTATGTTAGCACCAGAATTGGCCTACAGTTAAATATAAATAAAACGAAGGTAGCTACAAACAGCCTTAAATATCCCATAACAGTAAATAGATCCGTTCTTGAATACGTAGAAGACTACACATACCTGGGAAAACAAACATCTTTCAAACTCTCGAGAAACGTAATCGTAATAACAACAACAACAACAACAGTATGGTTTTACCATGGGACGTTGCACAACTGACGCCGGTGTCACTTTATTAAAACACATATTTAACGCGTGGGAAGAGTCACAGGATGCAATAGGTATCTTCTGCGACCTATCCAAAGCATTTGATTGCGTTAATCACGAAACACTGCTCTTGAAACTTCAGCATTACGGACTGGAAAAACTTGCGCTTAACTTAGTAAAATCATATTTGAATGATAGACTGCAGCAAGTTCAAATAAACGGTGTAAATTCATTGGGTTTAAAAGTCAAAATGGGTGTACCACAGGGCTCGATATTGGGCCCATTCCTCTTTTTAGTATACATAAATGATTTACCTCATTTACTGAAAAACCGACCACAAATGGTGTTATTTGCTGATGACACATCACTTATTTTTAAGGTAAACAGACACGCACAGGAGCTTGTCGACGTAAATAACGCTATGCTAAAGGTCCATAATTGGTTTACTGTAAATAATTTAGTATTAAATGAGAAGAAAACTAAATGCATAAGATTCGCGTTACCGAATGTTAGAAGTAATGAGTGTCACGTTGTACTGAATAAGGAGACACTAGAATTCGTCGAAAAAACGGTTTTCCTGGGAATCACGCTTGACTCAAAACTACAGTGGGGTCCTCACTTAACATCACTTGCAGGGCGGCTAAGTTCAGCCGCTTACGCTGTTTGGAAAATCCGCCAACTAACAGACGTGGATACCGCGAGACTGGTCTATTTTAGTTACTTTCATAGCATCATGTCTTACGGTATTTTGCTGTGGGGACGGGCCGCAGATATTGACTCTATATTTATTCTGCAAAAGAGGGCTGTTAGAGCCATCTACAACCTCCGCAGACGCGAATCTCTTAGGGAACTGTTTAAGAAAATTAATATCATGACGGTACCTTGTCAGTATATATATGAAAACATTATGTATGTTCGAAAAAATCTACATCTCTATAGTAAGAGTGACAGGCATAATTTTAACACAAGAAATAGGAACAAATTAGATCAACCACGTTTCAGATTGTCTAAAGTACACACTTCTTTTATGGGGTACTGTGTAAAATGTTATAATAAAATACCACTCGATATTCTTCAACTAAATGAGAAGAAATTTAAAACTTGCATTAAACGCACACTATGTAGACAAGCATACTATAAGTTGGATGATTATATCGTAGATAAAAATGCTTGGCTAAATGCTGGTCCTGCTCCACAGCCACTTGGGCTCACTAGTTAAAAATGAAAAAATTGGTAGAGTTGCTTCCCCTTTTTTATTTTTTCTGACTACGAACTTATTGTTTATTTTGTTTTTTTTTATTAAACTAAGTTTTAATTATTGAATACTCCAATAGATAATATTGATTTTCTTTCTTTTGGTGGTAAAATTCTTGCAAACTATAGTTTTGTATAACTTAGACGCATTTTTATTTTCAATTTTTGTAAATGTGAGTACCATGGAGTCGTTTTACTATGTTATTATGTTGATTTTGACTTGAAAGAGCAGGGTAGTTGAGAGTATGTCTTGCTCACTTAAATGTCTCGCTGATGGTGGCGAGTGTGTTGGATCATTCGGTTCCCTACAAAATGGTTGAGCTGGATGGTGCTGATCCACGCGTCATGTTCGTGAACGGGCGCCGTCAGTTGAGACTGGTCATCTCTTATCTGCCAGGGCTTATTTTTAATCGTTTTTGATTTATATATATATTTTTTTTACATTGTTCTCACATATAGAATCAACAAGAGTAATGTACCCAGGATTTTGTAATTTCTATATTTAAAAGAGTGTCCTTGGAGTTTCTTGCCCGTTCTTCTCCATAGAGATCTACGTTTTGGAATGGGCAACTAGCTTCAACTTTCTGACTAACTGACTCTTTGACAATTCAAAAGTGCCTGTAAAGGGTTTAATTGAAATAAATGCTTTGAGTTTGAGTTTGAAACGAAGACGAAATTAGTAGGCGAGTGTCCATGACATGGAATAAGTTCTGGAGCCACTAAGAAGTCCTTAAATCAAAACTGCTCCGCCACCTGAAAAAAAAAGTAATGGACTCTTGTATACTTCCATGCCTTACATACGCCTGCCAAACGTGGAACTTCAATAAAAAAAACTAGAAATAAAATACAAACATGTCAGCGTGCTATGGATAGAAGCATATTAAACATAAAACTTAAAGACAAACAAAAAAACGCCATCATTCGCGAGAAGACAAGAGCGATAGATGCCCTACAACACTCGCAAAAATTGAAGTGGAAATGGGCGGGGCACGTAGCACGCTCCGAAGACAAAAAATTGAGTAAATGTACCACCATGTGGGCAGGCCCAAAAGGAAAACGTAAACAAGGTCGGCCCCGAGAAAGATGGGTTGACGAGATAGAAAAAGTAGCCAGAACTGGCCTGCAGCAGCTCAGGACAGGAATTATTGGCAAGAAAGGGAGGAGGCCTTTACCCAAAGAGGGGTCCTTAATTAATTTATTTTTTACTTTTATTTTTTTATTATTTACTTTTTTGTTATTTTTTTTAAATTAAGGTATAAAGAGGCATTATTATTCTTATTATGTCTTTGACATTTCTCGGGACCCTAGGGTCCCGGACCTTTGGAAGGCGTACGAGAGGCCGAAGTCAACTCGAAGAGGCCCGTTAGACGTGTCCTAATGAAACGAGGCACTAACCGACGATTATCCCTGTACTACCACTAATCTAGTGCACCCAAGGACAACCCTCGGTTAGTGCAGGACTATTGCAAGATATGGAAACAATGATATTGGATTATGGGTTTGGGTGGCTAAGTGAACTGGTTATCTAGAACTATGGAAAGACTATGGCTCCTGCCTGACCAATATCTTATATAAAATACACAGGTAAAATGGCAGGGGGTTATTATTCTTATTATTGTAATACAATAAGATTAATATTATATTTAAAAAAAAATAACTGTAAGTATTCTTATAAACCACACAAAAACGCTTGGGTGTGTCGGGTGTGTCTTAAAAACCATGAACATCGGCTGGTTAAAGTTAGCGACAGACGGTGTGACACGGGAAAATTACCGGTTTGCTTCTTATTTTTAATTTTTTATCAGATATTTTACAATTGACTCCGTTATAAATACAGTTTTTTTAAAGCATAAGGACCAAACAGTACATTAAAAAACTTCATTCAATAGAGAATAAGAATGTCATGTAAATTGTTTGTAAATGTTTGTGACAGTACTTTTTTCTTAGGGTCAATTTTTCACGGAATGGCTCAGCCGCGGCCGCGTAGGCTTAGTTCTTCTGAGCAAAACATATTTAGTATTCTAAACTTTCAAAAAGCGTTGTAGGCATCGGCAGACTTCGGGTTTAGTAATGTGACGATGCTAACACTGAGTGCGCCCTGTACCCGAATTACGTAAAACACGATCAATCGAAATTTGAATAGTATTGAAACAAATTGTTAATCCATTGCTTCATAAGTTTGAAAAAAAAATCTGCTCAACAACGTAAATAACGCATTGAATGTTGTTGAACTGTCAAAACGAAACAAATATGTTGTAATCGTTTACGAAAATGTGTTGCGTAATTAGATAGCTGGGCCCCCTAGTACCTTATTACCATTCTTAGCAAAGTTACCGGTTCTTTTAGTTGTTTTTGGGATCCTAACGACCGTCCTCTTGGCAAAGTTAGAAAATTGTTACTGTTTAGTGTCTTAGCTTTACAGTCTCTAGATTTAATAGCCTATATTATAGCCATATTATATTGTGTGCAAGTCTACGAGTTTATATGTCCTATAAAAGAAGTAACCATCACTTGAAGGTCTCAGCCTAGTTCCAGAGCTCGCCGGAGGTCGCACATTGTTCGCCATAGATTGGACAGTGTCATCTGGGTTGGATCACAAAGAGCTGCGCATATAAAGGTGTTCAACTACAATTTGCTCCAGTTTGCTTTCGAAATGTCGCCAAAGTAAACGTTAAGTGAACACAGTGATAAGTGTGGAGTAACTCGTTAATTGTATTACTTGCTAACAGTAATAAAAAAACATGAGGTAATTATAGAGCTGTTAGTGATTAAATACAATAGTTATCCTCCATCTAAATGTTCAGTGAAGCTATTCTTTGATTTGGGACAAACGAGGATATTTGATTTTACACAATATCTACCGAACACTGAACAAATGCCTCTAGTCTGTCAGCTTGGTAGGGAGTTACTTTTTTTTTTGTTTTACCTGAAAACTTCGCATGTTAATACCTATTCAGTCGTTGGGAAAACCACGAATCACTCAACCAGTATTCTACTTTGATTTGAATACGAAATATTGTTTTTTTCCGTGAGTAGATGGGAGTTATTTTTATTAAAAGGAAAATATTCGAGTCGTTGTATCGAAATAATAATGTCATAAGTTTTACAACGCGCTGTGACAATAATGTTCCCAGGTATTTTTACGAAAAAGCAGTTTCGGAATTTTTATGAATAATCTTTTGTCGCCTCATTGATAGTACGAGAGCCTGTGACCAAAATGTTTGCCTCATCGCTTTACGACCAAAACCGTATGAAATCTATAGATTTGGTCGAAACCTGATTTCAGACATTTTCGGACACCTGTTGCGTCACACGTACCCAGGTGGCCATTTGAGAAAATTAAAATTCAGGCATAATTTTTAAACCTTGCTTTCAAGTGAACATTGGTCAGTTGATGCAAATAAATCATTTTTCAGAAGAAAGTGTGAGGATCTTAACTGTTGATTCCGTTTTAAACGTGTTGAAAAATTTAACCGATCGCTAACATAGCATTCTGTCAGAAAACTGTTGGAGATGATGAAACAAGTAGCCCAGATGTGGAAAAAAATATATCGGACGAATAGTATATCACTTTACATCAGACAACTTTTCGATAATCAGAAAATATTAAAAAGCGTATTGCGTACGATTAATAGAGAGCTTACCCGACACCCTCGAAGTGATATTGAAGAACTTTTTTTTTATAAATTTGACAAAAGGAAACTCCGCTACTGATTGAAAACTGCTGACTATTGAAAAAAATCATCGTTTTTAATCATTACCGACTCATCACCGTTGTTGTGGGGCAGGGTCGTGAGCCGCGACAGCACCGCGCGGTTGTCCGGCGGTCATTTTCGTCTTTTGAAATTATAGCTGACATTTAAAATGTCTGAAAACAGGTTTTTGGTAACCAGCAAAAAATAAAATAACTAGGTTGCTATGAGATAGGTCAGTGAAATAGCCATACGCTTGAGTAAGTAAATAGTTGCTATACCTACGCAGATGCGCCTGCGCCGGGACTGACCGGTGTATGACGTCTATTGGAATTTCCCTGATAATATCCGCCACGACACGTGCACTACCACTATCATTACGAGTACCTACCACACCACAAATATACACAAAAGGTTTACTCTCAAAACTGTGCAGGATATACAGACAGGGTATAAGATTAAAAATTTCTTTATCTCTACTTATATTCAGATTTTCACACAATCATGTTTTCCAATTCGATAAATAGAGGGTGCTCCGTCGAGGTGACCTAGCGAATTGTGCAGCCCTACTAATTTGTCCCTACGTCATGCTGAGATCAACCTTTATGTTGTTCTAAAAACAAAAAAGTGATTATCATCGCGAACTCTCTGGTTCTGATGCTGCGTGCGTTTTACCCCTTTCGACCCCGTCTGTCACCCCCGCAATACACCCACCCACCCACCACCTGACTGGTTGACCCACCTGTCAACGGACAGGGAGTTATTCATGACTGTTGTCATATTGCGTGTCGTTGTATTGTTCTATAGGGCGAGGTGGGGGTGACTCTGATGATCACCTCGCCCTGTTGAACAGTCATCATCACATTTTAGTTAAAGAGACATTTAAAAAAATAGCGTAATTCTGCTTCTTTGTTGTTACATCTACAAAGATTTCACATAATCTTTATATAAAATGTACAAATACAAAATTAAAATCATAACTAAATAAATATATATAACAATATATCTAAACCGAAAACGCCTATTCAAAGCATCAATAAATAATTCACTATCAGCTGGTATCACGAGTAACTCGTCGTGTCGAGTTCACGTGTGTCGTGAGGCGGGCGCGGCTTTCCTCGTATTTTATATTTGCTATGTCAAATAAATCTCCGGAACAGCTTATTGATCTGTAACTTACCCGAACAGTAGGTACATACCTACTGGCTCGACGGACAATCAAAGTTATTTGTATGTAAAGATGATTAATACTAATGGGGTAGGTATCGGCAGAAAGGTAAAATATGTTCCTGGTGTTTTTAGGCGTTCTAATAACGAGAGTTAAAATATGTTCAGGACGGTTTCTTTTTGTTTAGTGATAGCAGGCACAAGATCGTTCTCGTGGTGCGCCGGGTCAGAACATGCTATTTAAGTGTGGCGTTTTGTGTCCATCACATGGTTCGATAATTTTAATTAGTATTTAAAACTGGAAAAAAATATGATAAAAGCTTGCGTAACTCGTAATCTGTCGGCAAGCCCATTATTTCGCATTTCCTATCTTTGTAGGCACAACCGAGCTGAGTAAAGAATCCGCATAATATATTTTGTTTGTTAAGTATATATGTTATGAATGATGTTCACACGCATTCATTGATGTGCGATAATGTTGGGGAGGTTTACAGAGCGAGAACACATGGAATATTGTTAAGCATGTTTTATTAGGAAGTTAGTAGAGGTGTAATACAGATAGTGCAATCCACGATGACACTTCGCGATGACTGTACTGTAAGCTGTACTTTAGTATGAAGCGGAGCGGAGTGGGGCGCCTCGTCGTGGATTGCACTATCTATTTATGCCTATTTCAATCTAGACAGTTGTCTATCTAGCCAATAGCCATTGCTAGTTACTGTGTGTTACTTCAACACACCTCCTCAATTCATGTACGATACGATTCACAAAAATAAACCTATGTTTACTCTCGCACACATAATCCTAACGCACTTGTTAGTAACTCGTGTGTTACGCGAGGCAAACATTTGGTTAGGACATCTGCCAACATCTTATCAGTTGACAAATATTCCTACATTATAGTTTTATTGTCACGTAGCACATCCCATAAAAAGAAATGTCTAATGTCAATTTGCTTACTTTTCGCTTGATGGTCATCGGCAACTCAAATAGCACTTAAATTATGGCATGTACCCATTTAACATGACAAATAATTAATCTGAATTTGGGATTAAAAAATAGTTAAATCCGGTAGCAAATCTAGTAGGTTGGCAGCTACAGCGAAAGATAATTTAAAGTAGAAATTAGCAGCGTAATAATCAGTTGTTAGCTTTGTTTTAATTTAAACTGGTATGTATTTTTGGTAACTGAATTTATTGTTAAGCGAACTGGCACTCGCCGGCCGCTTCCGCGACACCACTCGCTCGGCTCGTGCGTTGTGTGGTCACAGTTCTAACCTAACCTAACCTACTTTTCAGCCATTTTCATTTACTACTTCATTTTTAGCCAAGGGGTTACGCCGGCTAAAGATCAAAGAAATTAACATTAGACTTTCCTCAAAAGTATTTTTATATGGAAGCCTATAGTTGCCTATAATACAATGTTTGTTAAACCACTGATAATATTAGTCGCCATGTCATTATGTATAGTACCTCGCCTATGATTTCAATTGGCCCTGTTTTAAAACAGTAAGGTACTTTAAAGTAGCAGCCATTATTTAGTATAATTCCTTGCATTTTGAAGCTCATCTAATATAATTATTGCTAAAATGTTTAATCGATGCCAAGTTATTTTTTTAGTAGCAAATAGTTAGTCGCCCTTTAAGTTGTTAGTCGCCTGGAAAATAATTAGCCTTAAATTATCAGCATGCATTCTTACCTTAGAGAGTTGAGTAGTTTTTTCAAGAAGCTATTCTTATACACAGCTTCTTTCATAGCTTCTGCCAAACTCACAAGTCAGCCTCACAAGTAGAAGTAGCAACGATGAGTTGCTTGTGTGAAGTCCATGATATGCTCGCGCCACCTAGAAAAATCAATAACCCGTAAAGGATCGTCTGTCGATAACACAGCTACCCCAATCTGCACCTGCATACCTTTGTATGCATAACCCAGTCGGCTTAAACGTGAGTTATCGTACCTTTTAAGTATGGAAGCGCTTCGCAGACCTCCAATGAGTTTCCTGCGGGTTTTCTGCAGACTGCGCAAGATTCGCCGTAGCGTTACTGATATCAGGTCTAGTCGCTACACTTAAATTCATGAGCGCTCAAATTAGTTCTCTATATGGAAATTGTTTCTCTTTTACTAATTATTTTTCAATAATAACAGGGTTTCCAATTTCCATTGGAGTCTGGATAGGATTGAAACTATTCATAGCAAATTTCTTCAAAATATATTTTAGAGACATAAATTGAGAAATATAAATTGCTACTTTTCTTTGTATCTATCCCGAGACAGAAGGTTGCTTGACCAGTCTTTAAGCTCAAAAATCCTCGCCGATTTCTGCTTGAATTTATCTTACATTCTCTTTTGTGATGCGATCAATATGTCATCTACGTAAATGACAACAAAAAGATTTAATCCACCTTTATTGCGCTTGTGATACAAACAAGGTTCATTTATCGTAGATCGCAATCCCATTTCTCGCAGCTTCTCTTCCAGTTTTATATTCCACGGTCGTCCAGTTTGTTTGAGACCATAAAGAGATTTCTTTAGACGACAGCAGTGCTATTCTGTAACCATCTCACCGTGAAAACTTAGGTGAAGTGAGTTGTCATTCCAACAGGGTGAGATGACACTGACAGCTCACTCCACGCTCACTTCACGTGTTTTCACGGTGAAGTGATTACGGTAATCGACATGCAGGTGTCACCACCTGCTTTCATATCTTCAAGCATTTTTGCTGCTTTTTTACCTACCGTAGAATTAAACGCCATGTGCATTTTTTTATTTTTTTGAGTTTGGTGTGAACTTTTAATTAACGGTTAACTGATAATTATCAGTAAGTAATACACTTACTGAGTTAATTATCATTTAACTCTTACGTAAGTTAAGATAGTAATAGTAATTTGCAATAGACTAGAGTTAAGTAATTGTTACAGGTAGAATTGCAAAAATATAAAGAGGGTAAAAATAATTGACACTTGAATATTGTAGCAGTATTAGCAAGGTGAGCAGAAAGTAGTTTTAAAACTCCTCACCTTTTATTTTTGAGTTTGGTGTGAACTATTATACATTTCATAACTCAAGTTACGATGACTCATACAATATTCAATACATCACACATACATCAAACAATCATTAACATTACATTACAATACAATACAAAAACCACAGCCCATTCAACACACCATTAATGGCCGACGACTGTAAGTGACGTGGAAGTCACTGCAGCATCGTATGTAAGGACAGTCGAGCCTGTCAGCTATCATCAGCAGCACGCTGTTGGGGCTGCCGCGCACCCTGTGCTCCAGAGACGCGCACCGCTTACGCATCGTTGCATAGAAGCAGTCGTCGCTAGCTCCGGCAAACATGCCCGAGGCACTACAGTGTCGCGGCAGCCCCATCAGCGCTCTGAAACAATGCCCTCCGCTCCCTGTCGATATCAAATTCGTCTCTGAGACCGTTAATAAATAAATGCCCTAGGTATTTGAAATGCTTCACTTTTACCAAGGAAACCCCATACAATTTGATGGGTGGTACTATTATAGGACATTTAGAGTCATCCTCAAACACTATAAATTGACTTTTCGTCACATCGTATTTCAGACCGTGTTCTTCAGCATATGCCTCAAAAACCTCCAACAATGTTCTAATGCCACAACCGACGCGCTCAGCAGCACCATGTCGTCCGCATAGCTGATATTATTCAGGCAAACCCATCAATATGACAACCGACATGATGACTGCTGAGAGCTACCATTAGTGCATCAACATATAAGTTAAAGAGTGCGGGGGAGCTCAACCCACCCTGCCTCACCCCACACTCCAACCCATACAGTTCCGATAGAGAACCCGCCCATTTCACGCGATTGTTATTTTTATCTACATTGTGTGGACGAGCTGGAACAGTCATCTCTGATTGGCTGTCCTTAAGCTGACCTTCATTTGGTGAGATGTCAGTTGGTTGTTCCTGGGCTGGTGACACGGTCACTTGTTCAACAGGCTGCAGCGGTTGAAATTGTTAGTTGAGTCGAGATAGGGCCCTATGGGCAGTGCATAATTCATGTTCAAGAGATGAAATATGCTTTAAAGCCAGTTTATGGCACTGTTTGAGTGTTGACACTTTATATTGCAATTGATTGTACGAGTATTGTTCGGCTAAAACCCTGTGAGCCTGTGACGCCTGCACTCACATTTGTCTATGAGTCTTTGGTTACCGACCATGGTTCTTCACTACTTTGTCTGGATAGCAAACGTATTCACCACTACGTCTATCATAACAAAAATAAATTATAAGGCACATGGTGCATCAATCTCAAACATACACTTTGACCCTATTCTCACTACAACTGACGAAAACACCGCAAAAAATCAGGATCGATAGCCATGACAGCGCGGAGCTTTCCAATCACTATGTGTTGCCACAAGGAAACATTTGGGGCCCCACTCTTTTCTTAATCTTTATTAATGATCTGTGTGATTTCAATATCGACAATGCAAGGGTAATATCATTGCAGATGACACCGCAATAACCTTCACCGCGGATTCCTGGTCACAACTCGAGCATCTAGCTCAGCTTGGCTTTGACATTGCGTTACATTGGCTTAATTCCCACACTCTCGCCCTAAATACCTCCAAAACCAAATTTCTGACCTATTCTAACATCTCAGTCTCTCAACCATAGACTCCAATTTTAATCAAAGCTAACTTGTCACCCACAAATACAGGGTTCAAATTGTCAATGTCCTCTTTTAACCGCCGCCGCCGTTGAAAGCATCATACCTGGGAATAGTCTTAGACAGGAATCTAAATTTTAAATCTCATATCGGTCTGCTAACTGGACGAGTTCGCAAACTGAACTTAAAATTAATATTATTTTATTTTCACGTTTAATAAAACGTATCTTAAACTTTAATCAATTCTCCAAAATTGTAACAGTAACATCAGAAGCACTATGTAATCTTTACATCAACCTTAGGGGACCGGACTGCTTCTCCTTAACACCGGTTTTCATAACCTAGCTAGGAGAGCAGAGCTCACCCACACGTTTGTAGATTGGTATAGTACTTATGTTGTAAACCTGTTTTTTTTTAACTTGTACTACAATGCTTTGTTTTTGAATGAATAAATAAAAAAAAAACCTGATGACCAGAATGTATGAACGTAAACGAGGCAAAAGGAGTAGGTATGTAAGGATCGTAGCAGGTGGCATTATTTAGTTTCTGCCTACCCCCATGGGAAGAAGGCGTGAGTTTATGTATGTATGTATGTGTAAAAAAAGGAACAAATAGTGATAAATTAATTTAATCTATTGTTATGTGAAAACGTGGCCTCTCACCATGGGCCTCATAAGAAAGCTCAAGGTCACTCAGCGCGTTAAGGAAAGGGCTATGCTCGGTGTTTCTTTGCGAGATCGAATCAGAAATGAGGAGATCCGCAAACGAACTAAAGTCGCTGACATAGCCCAACGGATTAGCAATCTGGAGTGGCAGTGGGCGGGGCACATAGCGCGCAGAACTGACGGCCGATGGGGCAGAAAGGTTGTGGAATGGACGCCACGTACCGGCAAGCGCAGCGTAGGACGTCCACCCACAAGGTGGACAGACGACCTAATAAAGGTCGCAGGAAGCTGCTGGATGCAGGATGCTTCCAACCGGCCGATTTGGAAATCATTGGGGGCAGCCTATGTTCAGCAGTGGACGTCCTATGGCTGATATGATGATGATGATGATTGTTATGTAATGGCTATTACAGTTTGATGAAGTTAAACAGAAGGGAAGTACTATGAACAACAGTGCATTGGTTATTTTAATTTGTATGCATAAAAATACGTTGAAAAACTATGTTTTCTGTCAATGTATCAAATTGTGTTTGCATTTTTTCAATAATATTTTTATTTTTCTCCCACAAAGTAGGTACAATTACAGTATAGAGGTGTTACAAATATTGGAGGTACTAGGACTTGTGGGAGTCAGGAATCCAAACTAGGATATCCTGTGCTATGGAATCCTGGCCCCCCCTGGACGAGATTAGAATTATCTCAAAAATTGTAGCTCGTAAGACATGTAGGACTATTGTAGAAAAAAAGAAAATAATAACAAAAAAAAGTAAGTACTTACTAATAAAATAAAATCAAAAAGAAAAATAAAATACGTGTGTGTGTGTTTGTTAGTGTGTGAAGTGTGAAGCGGAAGGTGTCGTGTATGTGGTGTGGTGTTGTGTGTGTGCGAGTGTGCACATGTTAGTAATGTCAATTATTGCGATTTCGCAATAATTTCATTAGCATGTGAATTCTTGAGTCTTAGCATGCTAGTTGCTATTGCTATGCTATTTGCTAATATGACGATAATTGATATTAATGAAGTATGCGAATTTTGTTAATACTTCTACTATTACCTCCTATTATTTATAGGTAGATATTAAGTTCACACTATTATCTATTTAAGTACATTAATAAGCACAAGACGAAATAATTTAATTACTGTATATCGAAATTAACGAATACGTAAACTAAACTCTCACTATCACTTGCCAAAACGTACTGAACTTTGGCACAAAACGACGCGCGCCAAGCGCGTGTCACACCAAATATTATTAAATAATCACGAATTCATTCAATCAATACACGACCTTAAGTACGAACAAATCAAAGACAATAAGGTAATAATTGCTAAACAGCAATCTTCGCACCACCCTGCTAAATCTGCTAATGCTAATAATTTAAATATAATAATACAATCACAAGCATTCATTCAATATACAACCCTAAGTACGCGAAAATCAAAGTTATTAAGATAACAATTGCTTAACCCATTCTTCGCAAATTCGCAGAATCTGCTAATAAATTTCACTAGCGAATTCACGAGAAACGGTCAAGTGAAACCGATAGATTTAGTATTCCCGACTTCCCGTGGGTGCGACGGAGAGCGCACGCTACCGCTGCGTGCGTCGACGCTCTGACGTATGATAGCATGATAGTATGATATAATTCATTTAGCATTTCACAGAATTTCGCAACTACATTTCATTTGCTAAATGCTAAATGAGCAATCGCATGCTAACAATGAATGCGAATGCTAATTAATCCATCACTAGCACATGTCACACCACTTCTTGTTTGATGGTTCATGCTTATCGCTTGACTTATTTTACAAACCTATTGCAACTTATCAAAATGTTTCTGTATGAATCTTGCAACTTGTTGTCCACTATGTGTTTCAATGTTTACAGACTTACTTGGAAAACTATAATCGCCATTCACAGTTCCCCATTGCTATGAATTTCATGACGTCTGAGTAGCACTACTCACATTAGATTACTGCCCCGTGACTTACATGACGCGTTGTCTGCCAATTATTGTGTTATTAGCGTGTTTACTTAGGTATTCATTAAAATCGCACGATTTAAACTTCGTGACTCAAATATTTATGGTTTATTTAAAGAATTAATATTCTTTTAAATGTAATTTACCATTTTACCATAATTCTCGGCATTAAACGGTAATTAGGTCTCAAAATCTAGGTTTAGAATCGGATCTCTAGATTTTTTGTCACAATTTATGCTTATAAATTAAAAATACGAATTAGTCAAATTTTCAATGGTCGTCAATTCCGACAGATAAAGGTAGAGGGTTAGGAGTTAATTAAAAACTCGAGAATTCACATGTAACAAAATCATTAAATTCATCAAAGGTCATCAAAATTTAGTAAATTGTACATCTTGGACTGACTTCAACGAAAATGTAGTCTGATACGAAATAAGTCGCTTTTCACGACGCTTACCTACCGTTGTGTTCAAATTAATTTGTAAACTATTGAACAATTACTTAAATTCATATAACGTCCACGGAAACGGTACCTATACTTTACACCATGGTTACAATAATAAGATAAAAGTCCTGAACTTTTTTGGACTAGGAATATTCAGAAAACCAAAAGGTACGATAGCAAATAAATAATTACGCAACAAAAGCATTTAATTGAAAACTCGTTGGTACCACTAACCCTTTTGTTAAGATGGAAATGTTCCAGATTTTGGGGCTTCTTTTGAGTTATTGTTATACTTAACAAGATAAAGGCTGAACTAGGAATGCGTAATACAGGATACAACATATTGGTTTTAATATAATTCATATTGAAATTATACATGTGAGAACAATGCAGAACGTTAAAAGCGTCTGTAATAAAAAATTCAAAAATACAATTCAAAAATTATAATAAGCCGTGGCAGCTAAGACATGACAGTCTCTACTGACGGTGCCCGTTTACGAACACGACGGATGAATCAGCACCATTCAGCTCAACCATTTTGAAGGGAACTTAATGATCCACCACACGCGCCACCATCAGCGAGACATCTGAGTGAGCATGACACAGGTACTCTCATGCCGTCAGGGCACTTATACACTAAAACCAGTGATATTCACCATGTTAACACTAGAAATAAGGATAAACTACGCGCTCCCTTTCACCGGCTTTATAAGCTTCATAACTCATTTGTTGGGCTTGGTATAACCTTTTATAACAAGCTACCCTTCTTTGCTAGATTTGCCTTAAACTAAAGTAAAGTCCAACCTTTGTTCAAAGGCTGCATACTATTCTATCAACGACGACGATGATAAGAATAGTTGGTTGCTGTGATTAACTCAAGACAATGTTTATGTTCTTTCTCCGGAATTAGCCTACCTACTGACAGGTTATATGAGTTTATATAATTGTTAATCATTTTACTTTATAAGTAAATTTATTTTAATTTTATTTTAATTTATTGTTGAAATAATCTACTCATTATAATATTTTTTTATGAGTTGCATTGCAATATGTGGTTAGCTAGCGACCTCTTGACAATTATTTATTTTACCTCGATGGTCCTAGTTTATCAATTATAACTTCTAGTTACAGCTATAAGTAAGCGGGCACGCTCTTTATGCCTGGAGGCTTTTTTTTTCTTTTTTTTAGATATTGTTACGCTTAGTTATTTTTATTTCTGCTTGAGTACGAGTATAGTTCTTGATGTTTTTGGTTGGTATATTGGCGTGTGCTAGCTGTCATATGGCTATTAATTTATAATTTAAATTATGTTTTGCGTAATGTAAATTATCTTGCATACTATTATATTGAATCAATTTTTTCTAACTGAACAGACAGCTGTGCTGCTGGGGAGTTTGTTGCGCCACTTCTTCTTCCCAGCTAAAGCACTAGGAAGTGGTGAAGGGTGGGCGTTTTGAGGGACTGTCTTATGTTACTTTGACGTTCGAAAAGTGCTGATTCTCAGCCTAGTTTGAATAAATTACATTTGAATTTTGACTTTTTGACACATTCTAGTCAATTAAAGACGTACCCAGTAAATGGTAGCTTTTATTAGGTAGGTACTTATATAGTATGCACACATCTGCTATAAGCTAAATATAGGCATAATATGAAGAAGATGTTTACAAAAACAAAAATACAAGCGGGACTCGAACCCGCGTCCTCTGGCAAACATTAACAAAATAAAAATAAACATAGAGTTTCTCTAATTCAAAAGTCATAAAAGAAATAACAAGTCATCAGTCTTAACAAATGAATTAAGATGCATACTAAGTGGGGAGATATCGAACTAAGAATCATAATTATTCCTTTCTTCACCATATTTTGATAGCACTAACGTACGCGTAGGTTAGATTTTACACATGCAAAGCATACACTTCGATGGCCAAATGAAGGAGCTGATGCTGGCCCAGCTTGGAGAGCGTCATTTAAACAAGGAAAGCACTCAGTGCAAACTATTTCATCACGTGAAATCTATTAAACCAAATAATTAAATTAGCTTATTAATTATTGCAATAATAATAGTATAACGGTATAGTAATATAACAGGAATAACTTATAACAATACTGTTTTGTCGATCTCTGTGGTATACACGGAATAGATGAATATTCATCTATTCCGTGTATACCACAGAGATCGACGATCGACGACACAGAGATGAATATTCATCTATTCCGTGATGGTATAGTGGTCGCAAGCGCGACTGCTGAGCGTGGGGCCTTGGGTTCAATTCCCAGGTCAGACAGTGGTATTGGGCTCTTTAAAATAGTAATTTTTCAGTAGCAGCCCAGAGTCCAGGGCCTCAAGTCTGGTATTACAATAGTGTCAGAATGGTCTGTCGTTGATTTTGACATGTTTGGTAATCTACTAACATAGTGGCGTCATTATGACTTTCCAATGGTCAGTCACTGACACTCAATTGAAAGAAGTGGCATCTATTGGTAATCTCGTACATAATGAAAAATGAATGACTGACTTAGGCGGTAATCTGCTAAAATGTTGACAGTTCCTTTAATCAGTGACCTACCATGAGAACGTCATTGTGCAGTCATTTCTTATAATTCGTTACGAGTATCGTGTTTGTGGAATACAATGATCAACCAATGATCGACCATTATGAATTTAGCAGATTACGAACTTTTAGCAAAAAGACAATGGGATCGTGTTGGAATTACGAATTTATAAAAATAGCAGACTTGGGCCCCTGGAATTGTGCCCGCTTGATGGCAAAAGGTTCAGCCCATTACATGAGATTAAACGTAACTGGTGAAATGTGATGTGCTACACACAGAACAGATAAAAGAGGTTACACGCTTCTGACTAACCCTTTGGGGAAGTAGGTACTGGCGTTTTATTATGTTATTTTGTATTAAATCAATTTTTGATTTCCCTATAATATTCCAAACCATATAAAGAAATCTCAGACCAAATAAAAAACCATAACAGTGACTTGACGGTTTCGTAAACATGTGTGAACTTAGTGAGGTGTAATTTTTATTCTGGATCGCAGACGAAGTCGCGGGCCATTACAGCTAGTGAATAATAATTAGACAGCTGTTTCTTTTATTTCTTCGCACAGCAACTTGCACACGTACAAAATATTTATAAGTATTTAAGTTGCTATTACAAACTGTAATAAAATTGGGTTAGTAGTCGATTCGCACGAAAATTATTCGTACGATCGTGCGAATCGTCCCCTTTCAATAAAAATATTTTTTTAGTAGGCGATTCGCACGGAAGTATTTAAATTGCGTGCGAATCGACCCCTTCAAGAATTAGTAGTATGCGATTCGCACACACCTATACTTTATCGAAAAGTTTCAAGAAAAAAGTACTATCACGTACAAAATGCTTTCTTTTAATACAGGACACAAATAAAACGATTTTTAAGGAAATCAAGTTTTTATATTTTACTTTGTATCTATCAGAAAGTGATTTTACATCATTCACAGTTTAAATAACTTAAAACCATAATTATAACCAAGATTACAAATAAAATCACAGTTAGTAGGTACGATTTATAATCAAATATTTGGTTTTGCATTTTTACAAGTAAGTACTCTTTTTCCGTACACTTGCATTTACCTTAAATCATCACAAATTACTACTTATTAGAGTTTTTACCGAAATCAACTTTTTATGAACCCCTGAGTCTTGTTAAAAATAATGTTGTTTAGAAAAGGTAAGTCAAAATTAAATAATTAACGTTATAATGGTCTAAAAGCTAATTTTAAAAACAACGAAAAATATAACGAAACTATAAATATATAAATCTTTTTAAATATTCGTAATAACAATATAAAAATCGTTTTAATTAGCTAAGGTATGGTTTTAAATGTGGCAATTAAATAAACAAAAACAAAATATTTTTTCTCTATTAAGTATTAACTAGTACAATTTTGGAGTATTATAGTAAATGTAATAAAATAACAGTCACAAAATCACAGTTACTATAACAACAATATTTTGCTCTAATAGGTAAAAAATAACAATCAACTAATCAATAATAATATAAATATTTCTTAACACAAAAATTTTACGATGATAGGAGCATTATCATCACTGAAAGTTAAAACAATCACAAAATCACAGTTAAACAGAGTCATCTGTTGTATTAATAGGTACAAAGTTCTTAAAAATGTAACACTTAACTAATCAACAATATTATAAATATTTCTTAACACAAAAATTTTACGATGATAGGAACATTAGCATCACTGAAAGTTAAAACAATCACAAAATCACAGTTAAACAGAGTCATCTGTTGTATTAATAGGTACAAAGTTCTTAAAAATGTAACACTTAACTAATCAACAATATTATAAATATTTCTTAACACAAAAATTTTACGATGATAGGAGCATTGGCATCACTGGAAGTTAAAACAATCACAAAATCACAGTTTGTTAAACAGAGTAATCTGTAGTATTAATAGGTACAAAGTTCTTAAAAATGTAACATTATTATTTATTTATGTAGCTCATTTATGGTGTTCATATTATAAGTTTTCATATTAAATACTGACAAAACTTTTCATCTTACCTCTTAACTAGTATTTTGTGCCTGACTGCGATGCGAATAGAGAATTATTGAATTTTAATATTAATATTCTAGAATATTGTACATGACTGTACTTAGATTTATTATTCGCACATTTTGTTAAGTGTGCGAATCGCATACTACTAATTCTTGAAGGGGTCGATTCGCACGCAATTTAAATACTTCCGTGCGAATCGCCTACTAAAAAAATATTTTTATTGAAAGGGGACGATTCGCACGATCGTACGAATAATTTTCGTGCGAATCGACTACTAACCCATAAAATTGATTGTCTGTCAGCGAATAAAATGGTAAAACGAGTAGGTACATAACTTTTATATCCTATGACAATGTATCAACCAATAACATAGATGCATTGCGATAGTGTTTTACGTGATTGTAACGCAAATAATATCGTAAGGTTGCGTTACGTGTACCGTTTCAGTTTGTGCCTTTCATTCATGGTAAATTTAATTTCAATAATAACTACATTTCTAAGAAAGTTATATAATTTAATACAGTATACAATTATTTGTAAAAAAACTCCTTTATTTTGGTATTTGAACAATCCCGCCATGTAAGTAAGCAGGTATATTAGTTTAATCCGATTCTCTTGTCACAAATGCCTCTAAACTAAACTAAAAATCACCAAAATTTAGTTTACTCCTGTCAAACGATGATTTCCCATTCTGAAATAGACTAAAGTGGTACAACTTAACTATATTTTAGTTTGTCAACACTAAGATGGTACTAAGATTTTAATTTAGTGAAAATGACAGTTTTGCTATTCTGAATTTGACGTTTTTAACCTAAAATTTTAATTTTCTGACTAAATCTGGCCATTTTTAATGGCGATTAAAAATGGTGTGGAATACTATTAGTTGTCATGAACTAAAACTCACACGAACAGCTCGACTTCAGGTGCAAAAACACTGTACTGGATTTTTTTCTTTTCTTTTGGTTATATCTCGAAAACGGTGTGCCCGTCAAAAATTTCGACCCCACACGTAGGTAATATTTTTTTATATTTTCTATAAAAAAAGTGAAAAATTCCACATAAAACACGTCGAGGCTGCCCGACCTGCGCGCTCTAGCAAAATTCACGGGGTAGGGAAAACAAGTTGGTTTAAATAGGTTTTTAATTGTTTTTTTTTATAGGTATAGATTCTCTTTTATATTTTGTGAATGTGAGAACGTTGTAGGCATAACCGACTTTTAGATCTGTCGATCGTTTTCTATCTTGCTAAGTACCTGGTACTTGTTGATAGGCCTACAGTGTCCTCTCATACCTATAAACACTGTAACTTGAAAAGATTGTAAATACCATTTACTTTTAAAAGAGTAACCGTGGAGTTTCTTGCCGGCTCTTCTCCATAGGAAACGACCAATTGGAACCGTGCACCTAGCTTCTGACGTTTCATAAGCGCCCTTGTAGGTTTATGTGAAATAAAATATTTTGAATTTTCTTTGAAGTATGTACCACGTAGAGTCACAATTGTCAAATTCGTTGTATTAATTGTGCCAATTTTTTTTTTTTAAATTTAGAGACTTTTTATTGTAGAATAGCTTTAAGATTCTCATAGCCAAAAGTAAGGAATTTTAGTGATAGTTTAGTTACTAGTAGTCTATGTCACAGACCACAGACCATAATATAAACTGACTACAAAAGAACGAATCCACCTAGCGGTGTTTTGCAGAAACATTTTGACAGTCAACATTATTGTGTTGCCATAGTGCATTTAAAAATTTACGTGTAATTTAATGTGGGTTGCTAGTTTTGCAATACCGATGTTGAAATGGCTAATAGTAATAACTAACTAACCTACATCCATTAACATGCTGTTGATTAAATAGAGAGCACACTAGATCTTGTATTCGCCCTCACTAACAGAAGAACACTGTACATATATAGGGAAATCATCCGCATACTGGGATATACAAATATTGTTCTGCAAATGTTTACAAATATCCGATGTTATTATCTTCTATCTATACATATAATAAATCTGTAGTCGAAGCGTTTCTGTACATTAAAAAAAAAAAAAAAAAAAGTACTTGGAGTGTTCAATAATAACTAACAGATACCATTTCTATCATTTTTGGAATTTTTGTCTGTTTGTCTGTTTGTCTGTGAGGTTTGTTTTTTCCAGTATCACGTAAAAAGTACAAAATCAATATGGTTAACTTTTACACTCAAATATTGTTTGTAACTTGAAGTTTCATTTAGTTTTTGTTTCATCGCAATCGCTTCAAAATATCAAAAGATATATGATTTAAAGTGTTCAAGAAGAAATTGTCATTACGTAATGTACATACACGTAACGACATCTATTGACGCAAAATAATACTAACGTAAATTCAAGTAGATTTGTGAGTTCGTAATGTTGTTTTAGGATAATTATTTTCGCATACTTCGCGCGGTAACTTAACACGTTACATTGTGAATAAAATAAAACTCCCAATGACCCAATTTAAACTTAGATTAATTCAAGTTTTCCAAAAGCGATGTTTATTAGTTTAGTAGTAGTGCGATAGGTGGCGCTCCCTATCTTTCAAATCATGATATGATATGATATGAAACAATAGTGATAAATGTTAATTTCTTAAAAACAAAAATATTTTGTACTTTTGGACTTTTCTACATAGTTTAGTTAGCTTATTGAGTGTTCGAACGTTTTCCAATATATTTTGACAGTATTACTTCGTGCTCGATAGATGGCGTTGTTCATTTAACGTAATTTTTTGAATCGCGGTGTTAAGATTCTCCGTAGAAGAATGACCTTAGCCCATTTACAGTACTTTCTCCTTGAAGAATTGGGTTTCTTTGTTCTTGGTCTCTTAATTGTCGGAAAAAGTTGGTTGTGGTTTGATCGTTTATTCGTTGAAATTGTTCTTTTGGTTGTTTCGTTTCGTTCGTTGGGTCAAATTACGAAGTCAAGAAACGAGTCGTTACTTTACTTCGTAATCAGCGTTGCCAGAAGGTTACTTATGTAACCTTTTAGGTGATTTATAACTCCTTCAGGTTACTTCTAGGTTACACGACACAAAAGGTTACATTTCGGTGATTTTTTGGAATTTGCGCGAATGCTTTTTTAAATTCCCTCCAGGTGGCAGTGGTGCAACCACAAAATCAAATCAAACATACCTTTCTCTTTCACACCAATGCTTAAATCAACAGTCCGTTACACTTACTCGCCCGGTCAATCGGATTCGTTCGTATCCTGTCGGTCGAACTTCGTGACTGGTGAGTTTCGCGCGTCAGTGTTTGTTGTTTCGATACGAAGTTTATTGTTTCATTGTGTTTTGTTATTGTTTTGTATAAAACTGAGCTGAAAACTTGGTAAGTGTACGTAACGAATAATTACGCTAGTAAGTACCTAATACGTTTGAGTGGCTTCCCTTCGCCTGACTGGATCACCTTGTTGTGTTGTGGTAGAAACTAGAAAGTCCACGAAAGCGAGGAGTATGGTATACCTACCTACTTTGCAGACTAATTACGAAAGGCTTAACTGAAATAAATTTGACTTAGTTGGTTTGGGTTCTCACAATAACGCCGGCTAACCACAGTAAGTAAGTATGTGTATATGTGCTACGTGTGTAGGTATTTGTTTGTATGTTCTAACTATCCATTTTCAATACATTTCCCATTGGTTTGACCGAAGGAAAGATTTTTTTTAAATATTGTTTAACGGCTTTAAGAACGAAGCCCTTTTGAGCCGAAGGCGAGCTATAAGGAAAATACTTTTACACCCGTAGCTCTGTAAGTTTTTTTTTTTTTTTCTTTGGTCATCTAAATGTAAATGGTTACTTTTCCTACAAAAAGGTTACTTTTTTGTACATTTCAGGTAACTTTTGACAACACCTCGCTGGCAACACTGTTCGTAATTCGTTCGAATTGGTTTCGTTTCGTTCGTTGGGTCAAAAAACGAGTCGTTACTTTACTTCGTAATTCGCTCGAACTTTTGGTTGGTTGGTTTTAGATATTTTCTTGAAAATGCCTTCTAGAAAAAAATCTAACCTTTCGCAATGTAGTCGAAAAGCTAAAAAAATGAGACTAATTATATCTCAAGAATCCGAAGAGGATCGTGAAGCGAGGTTAAAAATGCTGTCCGAGCACGGCAAGTTAGAATTCGCGCATCTGAAACGCCTTTCCAGCGTGAGTCTAGACTAAGAATACAGCGTGCTCTTACGGCAGCTTCTCGGTCACGGGAGAGCACAGAGGATCGCGAAGCGCGGTTATCGGCTCAGCGTGAGCGCCGTGCACTGTCACTCGAGTCTGAGGCGACTTTACGCTCTCAAGAGAGCATTGTGGAACGCGAAGCGCGGTTATCGTCTGACCGACAGCGCCACGCACTGTCACGTGAGTCCGAGACTTTTACGGAAAGGGAGTCACGCCTTAGTACACAAAGTCTCCGGACCGCGACTTTACGCTCTCAAGAGAGCATTGTGGACCGCGAAGCGCGGTTATCGTTAGACCGAGAGCGTCACGCACTGTCACGGGAGTCCGAGACTTTTTTGGAAAGGGAGTCACGCCTGAGTACACAAAGTACTCGGACAGCGACTTTGCGTTCTCAAGAGACCATCGAGGATCGCGAAGCGCGGTTATCGGTTGACCGAGAGCGCCACGCACTGTCACGCGAATCTGAATCTCTCTCAGAGAGAGAACGAAGATTAGTGTCAGCCAGAGATAGCTATGTACGCGCTCGGTTGAATGATGAAAGGTATTTAGCGTCCGAAAGGGAAAGAATAGACGACTTGCGACAAGCAGAAACAGCACAACAGCGTCAATCTCGCTTAGAGGCTGACCGAGCTCGGTACAATCTGAACAGAATTACAACTGAGGACGCTGACGAGTCTCTGGAATATGATTTCACAAATGTTATTACAACTTGGGTCAATAAGGAAAAAGCAGGTTTTACTTATTCACCTAGAATTGACTACGCTGATTTCGCCTCTGTTGGTGGTATGACCGAAATTTGCAATTTTTGTGATGCTCTGAAATGGAATAAAGAGACAAATGGAATGTGCTGTTCAAGTGGAAAAGTTGTCATTACAAATTTTCAAGATCCTCCAAACTTTATTAAAATCCTTCTAAATGGCGATCACCGCCAATCTAAACATTTTTTAGATAATATCCGTTCATATAACAGTGCATTCCAGATGACATCTTTTGGGGCAAAACAAATAACGGAGGGACCGTTCATGCCAACCTTCAAAGTGCAAGGCCAAGTTTACCATCTCATCGGATCGTTACTGGCAGAAAATGAGCCCAAATTTCTCCAAGTTTATTTTGTGTCTGATTACACTGAACAGCTCAGTGTCAGAAATCGTCATTTTCCCCAGCTTAATAGTGACCTTATATCAGGACTACAGAACATGCTGCATCAAGCAAATCAGTATGTGCATAATTTTAAAACTGCATTGGAGTCCATTCCGCCTGGCAGCAATGATTTTAAAATAATCATCAACGCAGATAGACGTCCTGTTGGTGAACACCGCGGGAGACACAATGCACCTGTCACAGATGAAGTTGCAGTTGTTTTAGTCGACCAAGAGTGTGAGAGGCGTGACATCGTGTTGCGCACTCGCGACGATCGCCTTCAACGAATTTATGAAACACACCGAGCATACGACGCCCTGCAATATCCGTTAATATATTGTCATGGTGAAGATGGGTACAATTTCGGGCTCTACCAAGTTAACCCTACTACCAGGGTAGCCAATTTTAATAAAAAGATATCGGCTCAGCAATATTATTCATACCTTTTACAAATAAGGCGCAATCGCTTCGTCTATTTGCAACGATTTCGTGGTTTGTTCAGCCAATTTATTGTAGACATGTATGCAAAAATAGAAACGGAACGTTTAGTTTACATTCGCACTAACCAACGTCGTTTACGCGCTGAAGAATACGTTCATTTGCGGGACGCGATGCAAACGGATACTAACGTCGAAAACTTGGGGCGATTGGTCATCTTGCCATCCAGTTTTACAGGCGGTCCACGATATATGCACGAAAGAACGCAAGATGCTTTTTGCTACGTCCGTAAGTACGGCCGACCGGACCTTTTCGTAACGTTTACAACAAATCCAAAGTGGACCGAAGTTTGTCAGGAACTTCTTACAGGACAGGCGTCATACGATAGGCATGACATAATTGCAAGGGTCTTTCATTTGAAGCTCAAAGTTTTGATCAATCTCCTTACAAAAGAGAAACTATTCGGTTCAGCTCTATGTTTTATGTACAGCGTCGAGTGGCAAAAGCGTGGTTTGCCCCACGCCCACATTCTCCTGTGGCTGGAAAACAAAATTCGTTCCGATGCTATTGACAGTGTCATAAGTGCTGAATTTCCAGACCAAAATGAAGATCCAATTTTGCATGACATAATTAAGACACACATGGTTCACGGGCCATGTGGTGTTTTAAATAGGGAATCACCGTGCATGCAAGATGGTAAGTGCTCAAAAAAATACCCTAGAGCACTTTTAGCACAGACTATGTCGGGGGAAAATGGGTATCCGTTGTATCGGCGCAGATCAGTCTCGCAAGGTGGTTTCACAGCTTCTACCAGGTTCCGTGGGCAAGAAATTGTTTTGGATAATAGATGGGTGGTGCCGTATTCGCCAGTATTATCTAAAACATTTCAAGCTCACATTAATGTTGAAATATGCAATAGCGTAGAGTCGATAAAATATATTTGCAAATATGTTAATAAAGGTAGTGACCAAGCAATGATCGCGCTGAGAAATCGCAATGAATATGATGAAGTCACGAGGTATCAATCTGGCCGGTACATAAGCTCCTCGGAGGCAGTTTGGCGTATTTTAAGTTTCCCGATTCATGAGAGACATCCGCCGGTCATTCATCTCGATGTACACCTTGAGGGCGGGCAAAGAGTGTATTTTCAGTCTGAAAATGTCACAGCAAGGTTAGACAATCCAAGACAAACCACCTTGATGGCATTCTTTCGCCTCTGCCAAACAGATAATTACGCGAAATCCCTTCTATATAATGAGGTCCCATCTTATTACACGTACAACAAGCAGCAAGGTGTTTTTAACCGTAGAAGACGTGGAACTGCTGTGGAAGGCGAGCCTGGAGTTTTCAAGGAACACGTGATTGGACGAGTGTACACTGTGCACCCGAATAATTCAGAGTGTTACTATTTACGCCTTCTTTTGCACGTCGTGCGAGGACCTACTTCTTTCACTGAGCTCCGTAAGGTGGATGATATTGAATATCCCACATACCAAGCTGCTTGCCGCGCACGTCATTTATTAGATGGAGATCAGCATTGGGATGAAGCTTTAGCCGAGGCAAGCGTCAGCGATATTCCATATCGCTTGCGTCATTTGTTTGCCATCTTATTGACCTTTTGTGGATTAACGGATGCTGGGCAGTTGTGGCAAAAATATCGAGAAAAAATTTCTGAAGATTTTTTGAGACATGTACGTCAAAACAGTGATGGTGAAATTCCTGACCGAGTAGTTGAAAATTGTCATAATAGATCGTTGTTGGCCATTCAAGATATAGTTACAAGTATAGGAGGGAACCCGCTCACTCAATACGGCTTGCCCACACCGACAGTCGATGGGGAACGTATAAACAGGGAGTACGCCTCGGAGATAAATTACAATCCCGTGGAATTAGCAGAAACCCTGCAAAACGGCTGCTCAATTTTGACAACGGAACAGCGTCAAATATTTGATCGAGTATGCTGCAGTGTGGATAATAAATTAGGAGAAATCCTGTTTTTAGACGCGCCCGGTGGAACAGGCAAAACTTTTCTAACCAAAGTTATTTTGGCACGAATAAGGAGCCAAAATAAGATTGCTCTCGCTGTTGCCTCCTCAGGAATAGCAGCCACATTGTTGCCCGGAGGAAAAACCGCACACACAATGTTCAAAATTCCCATCGACTTGGAACGAACAGAAAGCCCGGTTTGCAATGTGTCACGCAATAGCGACAAAGCTAGGGTTTTACGCGATTGTGACATAATAATTTGGGACGAGTGCACGATGGCAAACCGCAAGGCTGTTGAAGCAGTAGACCGAACTTTGCGCGACATTAGGCAAAATGACCGGCCGATGGGAGGCATTACGTTACTTTTCTGTGGTGATTTTAGGCAGACACTCCCGATAATACCGCGAGGTACCAGAGCCGATGAAATTAGTGCCTGTCTAAAGAGTTCGATTCTATGGTGCAATGTCATATCAACTCATTTGAGTTTAAATATGCGAGCACATCTGGGTGGGAACCCAAACGCACAAGAGTTCTCAAATTTACTTTTGAAAATTGGTGACGGCACATATCCTACACAAGATGGCAAAGTAATTTTGGTGGAGAACCTATGTTGTTCCGTTGCTTCACAGCTGGAACTCATTTCTTCTGTGTATGGGAATCCCACTGATATCGGTAACCACGCTGCTGCTTGGCTGTGCCAGCGAGCTATTTTGACTCCCCGCAACGATCAAGCGGCAGCAATAAATTCACAAATATTGGCACATGTTTCTGGGGAAAGTAAACAATATACTTCAATAAACACGGTTACCGAAGAGGAAGATGCCACACACTATCCAGTAGAGTTCTTAGAATCCCTTAACACACCCGGTCTTCCAGCACACAAAATTTGTTTAAAAGTCGGAGTGCCAATAATTCTTCTCAGAAATTTAAGTCCTCCCAAACTTTGCAACGGCACTCGGCTCAGAGTCACCAATCTCCAACACAACGTCATCGAAGCCGAAATCTTAACAGGTTGCGGCGCCGGTGATGTTGTTTTTATTCCCAGAATTCCCCTCATTCCCAATAATTTCCCCTTTAGTTTCAAACGTGTGCAATTCCCCGTCAGCCTATGTTACGCCATGACCATTAACAAAGCTCAGGGCCAGACATTATCCGTTGCGGGGGTAGATCTTAGTGTTGGTTGCTTTTCCCACGGCCAACTTTATGTAGCTCTTTCGCGTGTGAGCAACCCTAGCAACCTTTTTGTGTACGCTCCAGGTGGTTCCACGTCTAATATTGTATATAGAGAAGCATTTTCATAAATAATTATACAAGTTTTTGGCAGCATCTTAGTTACAAGGAAAAATCACCAGGCCTGGTCGAAAGATTCTCCCTTTTTAAATGAAGGTACACCTTCTCTAAGTGACACATTATTGTTTTCCGACATCCACGCGAACGAAGTCGCGGGCACAGCTAGTATTAAATAAAAGTGGAGATAACGGATCACCCTGAGTTAAACCACTACCCGAATATCTGCCTCTGTCATTACCAGCAGTGCTATTCTGTAACCATCTCGCCGTGAAAACTTAGGTGAAGTGAGCTCGGAGTGTGCTGGCAGTCCCTAGCAGCAGGTGGAATGACAGCTCACTTTAAGCTCACTTCACCTATGTTTTCACCGTGAGATTATTACGAATAGACCGACAGATATTATTTTGAGTATTCTTCTATGAAGAAAATTCCATAAATATCTGCAGATGCGTGATCCTACTTGAAAGTTATCGAAAACATTTATTATAACAGTATTATTTACATTATTACGCATTATTTATATCTAAAAAACAACCCACAGTAGAACACAACAATATTTGTACTATTGTTTTAGCAGAAGCATAGCTTAGACTAACTACAGTATAGTGTCTCATCAATGCTCTCTGAGTATAAATTGCACTTGCGAAAAAATATAACATGCTAACACCATCAATTATTTGGGCGCTTTGATAGACAGTAATCTCAGCTTTAAAGATCACATTAAATTACTTAGCGCGCGAGTCAGAAAGCTCATATTTTTCTTCAAGAAGCTGAGACATGTTGTGGACGCTGTGTTAGTTAAATAAATCTATTTTGCCTTATGCCAGTCTATCATAACTTATTGCATCTCGTCCTGGGGCGGAGCTCCTAAAACTGTTATAAAACCTATTGAGATATCTTAAAGGTCTGCACTTTTAAGGCTCGCTTATATTCGACTAATTTATTATACCAATACTGTGAGGTACTTACTGTCCGTCAGCTCTTCCTACTTTCTGCTGTTCTAAAGCAACATAAAGTTTTGAGCTATGACTCCAACGATAAACGTATGCGCAGGAATCAAATTGTGTGTTCCCATACTCACTACCCACACACGGCTTTCATTAAAAGATTTTTTTTTGTTTTTGGGTCCATATAATTATCTATAACAAACCTACCTCTTACTTACATTTCTATTCCCTGAACAAAACCCAGTGTAAAAATAAGGTGAAAGGGTACTTTTTGACACTATCTTATCTATGAAGATTCAGAAAATCATTTAATCGTTCCAGAGTAACCAGGTTTCCTATATGCTATTTACATCATAAACAACTTTTTACTACTTTCTCAAGACATACTATCACACATTCACATACACACTCACGCTCATGCACCCACATAGACACTCACCCACACACATCGACTTACTCACTCCTGTAAACACTAGATACAACTCTTTTTAAGTGTAATCAATTTCTCTATTTTTAATAACAAAAATATTGTAATATTAATCTGTTTTCTGTAAGATTAAATTAAATTATTGTAAATGTTTGGCTAAAATTGTTCAGTCTATTGTCAGAGAGGTATGGCGCTGTATGCCGAGATACAGGTTTTTCACCTAGTTCGGCTACAGATGCTTGCTTTTTACGCAATAAGGTTGTTTAAAATGTTAATATTTATTTTTGGTGTCAATAAATTGTTTATTGTTTAAAAAAATGCTTAAATTATCAAGTTACAAATTATAGAAAAAAATTTATTGTAAAACATTTAGTTTTCATTCATAATTTTTGGTATTACGGAACACATCCAAATTTATCAGACATTTTCGATAGAGTGCTATTGCGTCAAGCAATAATTGTCAATGTGTGCGTGGTCTGCTCACTGTAGTCTGTAGGTGTGTATAGCTCCGTCATTAGCGCCCAGATACCCCGAATGAATTCCTACCAAGCACGTTGCTTGGTAGGGATTCATTCGGGGTATTTAGTGTAGTATAGACGATTAGGTACTTTACTTTTACGTTTGCTAAATTGTATTGTAATATTTCTGAAACTAAAGAACAATTTTATTTTTATTGGAACCGGAGTAAACTGGTAGAAATCGTCCCTCTCGTGCCCCTCCATGCGATATTCTCTATGAGAAAGTGTGAATTTAGACAAAATGAAAACCAAGATGGCGGTTGCGAAAATTTTCGAGTTTTTCATCATGGGTATCGTTTTCTTGGTTTTCAAGTATGCTAAAACCGATAGTGAGGTCAAAATGTAAATCCAAGATGGCGGCTGCGAAAATTTTCAAATTTTTCGCCATGAGATCGTTTTCATATTTTTTGAGGATGCTCAAGTCGATAGTGAGGTCAAAATGTAAATATAAGATGGCGGCTGCGAAAATTTTCAAGTTTTCGTCATGGGTGCCGTTTTCATAGTTTTTGAGGATGCTAAAGCCGATAGTGAGGTCAAAATGTAAATCCAAGATGGCAGCTGCAAAAATGTTCAAATTTTTCTTCATGGGTGTCGTTTTCTTGGTAAAATAATTTACGTAGTAAACATACTTTTTGGTTTATAAAAAGGGTGGTATATAATTGGTCTTAAATGAAATTTAAAACTAAATTGTACGTTTCGTTTATAAAAATCTGTCCACGCATTAAAAAGGTATAGTTACTTTAATGTAAGGAAATTTTATTTCACATCAAACATCAGTGGGAGATTGTCCTAGGGCGACTGCGGTACTGTAGGTACGGTACCTGTGCCGTCCGCAACAGGAATATTTTACTAAATAGGTACTTTGCATTACACTTTTATTATTTGACTAGTATTCATTATTTAGTAATATTTGAAGTTTAGTAAAAGGAATAGGTACCTACTGCAATAAGACAGAAAAAGCCTTAGTTTTTTTAATTTTGAGACCAACCCTAAAGTAAATAAATAAACATAAACAGACTTAGCCCACGTTCGCATGGAAGTAAAAATATCGCGGCGAAATTTTATCGCACATTGGGTTTTCAACTCTCGGTGTTGAGCCGAGCGTTGAAAATCCAACGCGCTGGAGCGCGTTGAAAAAACACACTTGGATTTTCAACTCTCGGCGCCAGCAGAGCGTTGAAAATCCGGTGCACGAAATTAAATCGCCGCGGAAAAAAAACGCTCGTGCATACCTGGGCTTAAAATAAATAAAGAAAATACTTATAAATATCCCAATAAATTATATTTACGCGACGTGCGCCGTTCTTGGGATTTGCCCCCAACGCCAAATGTATAGGTAGGTAGGTACCTCGTTTGTATGACGTATCTATGAGCTAGATATTCTCTACGAGGCCTAGATCTCGAGATTAGATGAGATAACCTAATATGAGCTATGATATCGGCATGGTAAAGAAATTTCCAAAAAACGTATTACTAGTCTGTACATTCACTAACGATGCCAAATAGAAGTCAACAAAAATAAAGCAAATAATGAACATACCTAGTTACTAATAAAAAAACATAAATGCCGCCATGCCGCGTTGCAAGTACAGCTAATAATAGCTAGGTATCTATCCATTCACAAACACGGCTACACACCGCGTTCGCCGTCTTTTGTCAAACAGAGATAGCAATATTTCAAACGAATTGTGCACATATCTCGAGTTGCTGTTGAGAGCTTAGCTCCCCGGCCTCTTAATATGTACCTATTATCTGTGTATAAATATGAATTATTTCATTCATGGAAAGACAAAATTAAAGTCACGACATGCTTAAATGAGATCCACTATCGTGAGCCCCATTTTTTTCCCGCAGACATGGACTTGCTGCAGGTCGTCGTCGAACCTTGGGAGTCGATATAGACCATGGGAATCTTTGGTTTAAACTTTTAAGTAATGTTAGTTTAATCTTTCGCTATGTCCAGGTTCCTGGTCGTCCTGCTATCCGCATGGCTGCGGTGGGGGGTGCAGGCGTTGCTGACCGATTCATATTCAATGCCGGCAGGAGTTGTGCTGAAAGGTAAATATTGTTTGTGTCTTTAATTTCGAGAACTTATACTTACAGTACTGTCACAGTTATTTAACCTATGACAGCCAAGCAACGACCCACCAGCAACCTTATTAAAACGAGAATAAAGACCTCGGAGATTGTGATAGTGATGCAAAATCAGAAGTCAAATAACTGAAAGAACCCTTTGCTCTGCCGTTCGTAGTTCAGTTATTCTAAAAACAATGGAAATGTTATTGTGTCTGTGATTGTACAGCCGCGATCTAAAAAAGTTTATTATTTTCTTATTTTGTAAGCATCATACCCATACATTGTAAATGTTGTATCAAAGACGCAGACATATTATTAATAGAAGTAAACGGAGTAAACGGAACGGAACGGAAGCCACTCTCTACTAGAGTGATATTTATGAAGACAGTAGATCAGTAGATACTAATATGCTTCGCTGATCTCTCTCTTGTCTCAATACGCCACAGTTAAATATGTAGGTATAGTACGGAGTGCACTCCAGCAGGCCCACTGAGCCCCTGAGTCTAGGATCAGGAGCTGCGAGAAATTAATGAGTCTTTACGGACGCTCTGACATCTGTCACATAATGAGTCAGTTGTATAACCAAGCACAATAACTGTTTATGTTTGCTGCTATAATAATAATATGTATAACATTCCCGGCGGGTAAATCCGTGGTGGTCGGCAGTTGCGCTTGTGACCACTAAACCAATGAGGTAGTCACTTTGCTATTACCCTTTTTTGCGTTGCTGAAAGAGTTTTGTTTTCTAAAATATGGATTTATCACTTTCGCACAAAAAGGCCAGGTAATACAGGTAGCTTGCTCAAACAATTTTCATTAGAGTGGATAGTCGTAGTAAAAGTTGTCTGATTGCAAGTTCCGGCTATTTCCGATGTCGCGTCACTCACATATTGGCCCGAACCTTCCCGAATGTTCCCGAACATTCACGAGACAATCGACAACGAATTGACGATCGACGACGACGATCTGTCATTGTCTGGACTCATGAAACTGTACACGCGTTCGCGTTCGTAACAAATATGTAGGTATTTACAGAATTACAATAATCAATTTATCTCTCTAACTTCAAAATTTGAAGATAAAGAGATAAATTGATTATTGTAATTCTGAAATGACATTCGAAGCTAATTCTAACTTAACTAGTTTTATTGATGATTCTAATTCTGTAATACTTGTTACGAACGCGAATCATATTTTAATCAACATACAAACGAATACCTACTGACCTCCAAATTGCGAAAAATGTAAGAGTATTTCTTATGTAATACTTTCGATTCTACCCACCTTTGATAGAGCCCATACGCCATGCCGTCATAGGTACATGACATATTGAAAGTTGAACCTTCGGGAGTGTCACCGGCATTAAGTTTGCGCTAAAGTTAACCCCCGAAGAGGGTCACCGGCATTAGGTTTGAAACCATGTTAGAAAACGCTAAAACGAAGTAATGGAATGATCTCTCTTATATAAACAGAGGGTCAGAGGTTCGACTACATCGTGGTGGGCGCGGGCGCCGCCGGTGCGGCGGCGGCTGCACGGCTCGCCGTCGCCGGCGCCAGTGTGCTGCTGATCGAGGCTGGCGGGGACCCCAACCTGCTTTCCAAGGTAACAGCTTAACACGGGTGCATCATAACACATTTTGCTAGCCCAGCGTTTATTGTTACCGTGATATTTATGTTGATACAGATTCCAAGTGCAGCCATGGCACTCCTCGGCTCTGAGATTGACTGGCAGTATAAGACCACCCCCAACAACATATCCTGCCTCTCCTCCGAGGGTCAGCAGTGCCGCTTCAGCCGCGGCAAGTGTCTTGGTGGGTCCACTTCCATCAACTACATGATGTACACGCGCGGCAATCACCAGGACTTCGACGACATCCCCGTCCGTGGCTGGACCTGGGAAGACCTGAAGCCGTACTTCCTCAAATATGAAGGTTTACAAGACCTAGATATACTGCCACCGTCTTCTAAACCATACCATAACACTACAGGGACAATGCGCATCGGTTTCTTTGATAATTCACAAAATCCTTGGCACTCCAGACTCATAGAGTCATTCAAGTCTCTCGGGTTTCCGGAAAATCCTGACGTGAACGCGGAGTCGCAGATAGGAGTCAGTCAAATCGTCGGCTATGTTTATGACGGAGAGCGGATGAGTACCGCGCGAGGATATCTAGCAAGAGAGGACGTCAAGAGTACCCTGAAGGTGGCCAAGCACACGCGGTGCACCGGGGTCATTATAGATAAGAGAAACATCGCGCGAGGTGTCACTGTCGTGCAGGGCTTACTAAAGCTCAAAATTTATGCGCGCAGGGAAGTGATCCTCAGTGCAGGAGCCATCGGAACTCCTCAAATACTGATGTTGTCTGGCATCGGCCCGGCTGATCATTTACAAAGCATGGGTATAAACGTTAAAGTAAACTTGCCGGCTGTCGGAGCAAACATGACCGATCACGTACTACCGCTTGTACTGGTCCTGGTAGATAAAGGTGAAAGCATCAAGGACGACCTGGCGGAGCTGGCGAATCGCACGGAGCAGGCGGCGCAGCTGCTGGTTGCGCGGTCCGGACCGCTCACCTCCATCGGCCTCACCGACGTCAGCACCTTCGTCAACTCGCACTGCTACGACTTCGAGCGGAGGACATTACTTAACGAGAGCTTCGACGGAAGTGACTGTGAGCTGCCAAACCTTCAGATAATTCATGCCTATATAGATAGAAATTTAGTGCCACTAGCTAAGCCTGTGTTCATGCAAGCGACGAACTTTAATAAAGATATAGTGGAGCAGATCAGCAATGCGAATAAAGATTACGCGATCATAGTGATATCTCCGGTGCTTTTGTATCCGTATTCAATTGGTCACGTTCGGCTCGCTAGCTCCGACCCACTCGCTCATCCAGCCATCTTTCCGAACTACTTGGATGACAAGAGGGACATGGACGACGTTGTGCGATCGATAAGAATTGTGGAACATATGATTGAGTCGCCGCCGTTCGGCAATCGAAATGCGAGTATTTTACATTTGGATCTGCCTAGATGTCCTCGTGTGGATGAGGACCAGATAGGCTACTGGCGCTGCTACAGCGCGCACATGACGTTCGCGGTGTACCACGCGGCGGGTACGGTTGCACTAGGCAGTGCGCTGGACTCGCGGCTGCGCGTGCGCGGCGTGCGGCGCCTGCGCGCGGCTGACCTGAGCTCGCTGCCCCGAGTACCGCGCGGCAACACCGCGTCCGTGGCCATCGCTATCGGTGAGAGAGTCGCTGACTTCGTGCTGGAAGATACGTGGCTCTAGAGAAGCGTTATCATTTGTTTTGTGCCAGGATCGTTTCATAAAAAGCCATCTCTGTGAAAAAAATATTACCAAAGAGAGACGGAACAACGGAAACACGTCAACATTATTATAATTTTATGTAGACAATTAATCAAAATAAGATACACATAATTGACTTGATGATAAATGAGAGCGCAGCTGATTTCTATAGCGCTTTAAATAAATGCTTCCAACAGAATTAAAAGTATAAGTACCATAAACTACCTCGTGGTAATATAGGTTTCATAGTTTACGTGTGTTCAGAACAGAACAATAAAACTGAGGCTCTTTTGGCATTATAATAATATGTTTTTTTTTGTATTGCCAATAAACGCATTTTTCCTTCTTTCTTTATTTCTTTCACACACTAAAATCAATCTGCCTAGCCTTTTCCCAACTATATTGGGGTCGGCTTCCAGTCTAACCGGATGCAGATGAATACCAGTATTTTACATGAAGCGACTGCCTATCTGACCTCCACAACCCAGTAACTGGGTGATAGGGATACTGGGTCGACTAGGGATACTGTGTATCTGCCTATTAGTTTTAGACGTCAAATAGCTAGGCTATTAGCTTTTAATATGAACCCAGACATAAGTAGTATGTCGAAGTCATCTATAATTAGCACCACAATTAGTAATAATACTAATGTTAAGGTGGTTAACTCAAATAGTTTAAACTAGTTTGTAAGACAACAGAAAGTACCACTAACAGTATAGTTACACATAATAACAAAAAGGTATTTTCTAGCACTGTAGTTAACTGTACAAAAGGGACTAAGCAGAAATCCTTGAAACGATTTCATCAAAATATTCAAGGTTTTTCTTCCAAACAATTGGAAATTGAATTGTTTTTAGAAAAAACAATGTTTGACATTATTTGCTTAACTGAGCATTGGTTAAAAGATTATCAAATGTTAATTAACTATGATAATTATAGTGTGGCCAGTTGCTTTAACCGAAAATCAATGCGGCATGGTGGTTCACTAATCTTAATTAAAAGTTGTATTAAATCAAAAACCCGTAATGACATAGTTGAACTATCGGTTGAACATAAAACTCAAAAAAAACTCAAAAACTCAAAGCATTTATTTCAATTAAACCATTTACAGGCACTTTTGAATTGTCAAGGAGTCAGTCAGTCAGAAATATGAAGCTAGTTGCCCATTCCAAAGCGTAGGTTCCTATGGAGAAGAACGGGCAAGAAACTCCACGGACACTCTTTTAAAAAAAATTATATTCTTACAAAATATTGTTTACATCATTCATGTTGAAATTATACATGTGAGAACAATGTAGAAAGACGTGTACGTAAAAAGCGTCCGTAATAAAAAATAAAACAATTCAAAAATTAAAATAAGCCGTGGCAGATAAGAGATGACCAGTCCCCACTGACGGCGCCCGTTCACGAACATGACGCATGGATCAGCACCGTTTAGCTCAACCATTTTGAAGGGAACTCAACGATCCAACACACACGCCACCACCAGCGAGACATTTGAGTGAGCATGACATACTCTTAGCCGCCAGGGCATATCAAGTCAATGAAAGACGTACCCAGTAAATGGTAGCTTTATAGAAGGTACATGGTCACAGTGCTCACACATGTGCTATGCAATTATACAATAAAAAAAGAGATTGAAGTTATACAATTCAAAGATACGAGTAGCATAGCATTGAACTGTCTTGTGTTGAGCTAGATAAGCATGTCATAGTGTGCGTTTACAGACCCCCTAATTATCAAAACTACTCTATATTTGAGTCAGTAATGGAAGATGTTTTGGCATAACTTGCAACTGGTAATAAATCACTAATTATCTGTGGTGACTTTAACATTAATATTTTAGAAAATAATTCATTTACCACTAGATTTCTAAATTTGTTCAAATCATTCAATTTGTCAAATGTGTTTGTAGAACCAACCCGAATAACTACGACTACTGCTACATGTATTGATAATGTGTTTTGTTGCTGCGAATATTTAGATAAAGCTATAGTTAAATATCTACCTTCTGATCATAGTGGTCAAACCATAACTTTTGAGTCCAACATTCCAATGCAAAAAGTGCAGATACAATACAGACCAATAACATCTGTTAAATTAAATAAATTTAATAGCACTTTAGTTTGTAAGTTAAGTAATCAGGACCTTACAATGAACAATGTTAATATTTTGTATAAAGAATTCTTTTCGGTAGTCCAAACCGAGTTCGATAATTCTTTTAAGAAGAACACTAAGATTATCAGCCCTAAGTTTTTATTTAGTGACTGGGCAACTAAAGGACTTAGGAAAAGTAGGGATAGACTTTTCGAGCTGTATGGCCTTAAGCCTTATAATAACACGGAAACTTTTAATAGATATGTTGCTACTTATTCTAGAACTTTTAAGAACACTTGTAAGGCAGCTAAAGCCTTATACATTAGCAACAAGGTTAAATCAGCAGACAATAAAATACAGACGGTTTGGAAAATTATCAATAATGAAACGAGCAGGAACAAAAAGCATAATTCGGAGTACATCCTGAAGACGTCATGTGGTGGTCTCATTTGCGATAACAAGGAAGTTGCTCAAGAATTTGTAAGTTTCTTTACCAGTATCCCACTTAAAACTACTGAAACCTTAAATTCCTCGCCCTCGCTCTCTTTTGATTTATTAAGGGCGAACGTTTCAACATGCCCGATTGAATTTAACTTTAATCATATTAACCCCATAACAGTATTAAAAGCTTTTAAACAAATCAAGATCAAATTGACTGAAGATCTTTGGGGAATGTCCATTAAAATCTGTACCTCCATAATTGAGACCATAGCGCCTTACCTAGCCTTAATATTAAATTTGTGTGTGGATCAAGGAGTCTTCCCGGATTTAATGAAATACAGCAAGGTAATACCACTTTTCAAATCCGGGGACAGTAAAGACACCAATAATTATAGACCCGTATCCGTGTTGCCGGTTTTTAGCAAAGTGTTTGAAAAGGTAATGCTTAGTCAAATGCTCAATCATTTTAACAAAAATGAAATCCTCCACGATCAACAGTTTGGTTTCACCAGAGGACGTTGTACCACTGACGCTGGTGTTACCTTATTAAGACACATTTTTAACACGTGGGAAGAGGCCCAAGACGCAATAGGAATTTTTTGTGACCTCTCTAAGGCATTTGATTGCGTCGATCACGAAAGCTTACTTTTGAAACTTGAGCATTACGGACTTTAACATCTCTTGCAGGACGGCTAAGTTCAGCAGCATATGCTGTCAGAAAAATCCGTCAATTTACTGATGTAGATACCGCGAGGCTAGTCTATTTCAGTTATTTTCATAGTATCATGTCTTACGGTATTTTACTTTGGGGACGGGCTGCAGACATCGAGTCTATTTTTATTCTGCAGAAAAGAGCGATCAGAGCCATTTATTATCTCCGCAGGCGCGACTCTCTTAGGGAACTGTTTAAGGATATTAACATCATGACGGTACCTTGTCAATATATCTATGAAAACATCATGTACGTAAGAAAAAAATTACATCTTTTTAGTAAAAGAGGTGATAGACATAATTATAGTACAAGAAATAGGGACCTATTAGTACAACCAGGTTTCAGACTGGCTAAGGTAGACTCATCTTTCATGGGGTACTGTTTAAAATGTTATAATAAAATTCCTCCCCACATACTTCAACTTAATGAGACGAAATTCAAATCTTGTATAAAACGCACACTATGTAGGCAGGCATATTATAAGTTGGGGGATTACATCACTGATAAAAATGCTTGGCTCAGTGCTGGTCCTGCTCCACAAATAATTGACATACATAATTAACATTTTGAAAATACTGATGGAGCTGCTGAAGATTGTAAGACCATTTTTGTATTGTATAAACTCAATTTCCTTTGTATTATATAATTGCATAGCACAGGTGTGAGTACTATGTACTAAAGAGCTACCATTTATCGGGTAATATGTAGTATTTCATTGACTTGAATGTGCCCTGGCGGCTGGCATAACTCATTTGTTGGGCTTGGTATAACCTTTTATAACAAGCTACCCTCTTGTTTGCTAGATTTGCCTTTTAATGCGTTTAAAACTAAAGTAAAGTCCAACCTTTGTTCAAAGGCATACTATTCTATCAACGACTACTTAAATGACAAGAATACTTGGTCGCTGTGATTAACAATGTTTATGAACTCCACTGAAACGTTTTCAAGTGACTAATGTCCCTTTGCGTTTTTGCGGCCCGGGCGTTCTCAAGTGACTTTTGTCCCTTTTTACGTTTTCGTCGGCGTGACGTCGGAATATATCTATTTCATTCTATCCCATGAAGTTTCAATCCATTTTCTCATTTTTACTCGATACTTTATTAAATTCTACATGCTAAAAATACGACAAAACTTTACTTTTATCTTCAATTGGATTTTTAAAAAAAAGTTGAATGTCAGTAGTTGAATCTGTGTCTGTGAGTGACCGTGCCGTTGCGACCGCTGCGAATTTAATTACGATTTGGTGAGTATTTTTGTTTAAACTACTGATAAAATGGTATAAAATGGGTAATTATAATACAGACTATATGTGTGCAACCGGGTTTTAACCTGACGGTAAGTATATTTCAAATTATGAGTGGTTTTACGTGTGCTTGTACCGGTTTTAGAATTTTGTCCGAATACTTTATTATTTATAAAATTTTAAGACCTGTTCCGTATCTAAAGTAATAGTTATCGCATTGAATATTTACTCGACAATAGTTTTCAGCCAAAATATATACAAAAAATAGTAGATTGAAGTCAAAATTACATGTTTTGTTCAAGTTAACCCCAAAAAAACCAAATTTTGATGGCGGTTCTTCCTTCATTCAATTCCATATTTTACTGTATTGTATAAACCTAGCAGCATAATACTTACATGTAAGTTACATTATTACATTCTCTTTCAGATAGTACCAATATTTTTAATTTAAGTGAAAGATTATAGTTGTAATAAATTATTATTTATTCACCGTCGGCAACAAAACCTGACCTGCTAATGCCTGTAAATCAATATTTAATACTATCAAGTATGTTTTTTAATTTTTTTTCGTACGTAAATAGAACCCTTCCACCAATAAAATACATAAAATATATATGGTATCGAATACTTTTTTAAATAATAATTTTTAAAGTTCACATATTGTTTTTTTCAACTATAGTCAATGTTTAACGCTAAGTATAATAAATTACAAACAAAATACAGACAAACACTTGACACCACTTGAAAGGGTCTTTCATAAGCTTGAACAAAAAAATTACTTGAAGTGTCTATTGATTATAACACGCCAACAAAAAAATAATCTGAGGACCCGTCCGACCCGCGCGCGACGGGGCGCCGTTTTTTGTCGAAGCTCGAACGCTCTGACGTAATCGCGAGCCGCGGCCGCACACCTCAAGTGGTCTACTCATTACAATATTTTTTTTAATGAGTTGTATTACAATATGTGGTTAGCTAACGACCTCGACAATTATTTATTTTACCTCGATGGTCCTAGTTTATCAATTATAACTTCTAGTTACAGCTCTATGTAAGCGGGCACGCCCTTTATGCCTGGAGGCTTTATTTTCTTTTTTTAGATATTGTTTACGTTTAGTTATTTTTATTTCTGCTTAAGTATAGTTCTCGATGTTTTTGGTTGGTATATTGGCGTGTGCTAGCTGTCATAAGGCTATTAATTTATAATTTAAATTTTATTTTGCGTAATGTAAATTATCTTATAAATTATTGTATAGAATCATATTTTTTTTCCTAACTGAACAGACAGCTGTGCTGCTGGGGAGTTTGTTGCGCCACTTCTTCTTCCCAGCAAAAGCACTAGGAAGTGGTGAAGGGTGGGCGTTTTGGAGGACTGTCTTATGTAATTTTGACGTTCGAAAAGTGCTGATTCTCAGCCTAGTTTGAATAAATGACTTTTGAATTTTGAATTTTGTGAGTATGTCATGCTCACTCAAATGTCTCGCTGATGGTGGCGTGTGTGTTGGATCATTTAGCTCCCTTCAAAATGGTTGAGCTGAATGGTGCTGATCCATGCGTCATGTTCGTGAACGGGCGCCGTCAGTTGGGACTGGTCATCTCTTAGCTGCCATGGCTTATTTTAAGTTTTTGAATGATTCTTTTTTTCTTTTTATTACGAACGTGCACGTCTTATTACATTGTTCTCACATGCATAATTTCAAAATGAATGATGTAACCAATATTTTGTATCAATTTTATATTTTATTTAAAAGAGTGTCCGTGGAGTTTCTTGCCCGTTATTCTCCATAGGTACCTACTACGCTTTGGAATGGGCAACTAGCTTCATATTTTTGACTGACCGACCCCTTGACAATTCAAAAGTGCCTGTAAATGGTTTAATTGAAATAAATGCTTTGAGTTTGAGTTTGATACGATACCCCTTGGTAAGACTAGTTGTCAGACTTTCGGGCTTCTGACGACCCGTAACGACTGTCAAAGATCCACGAATGACAGCCGGGACCAACGGCTTAACGTGATTTCCGAAGCACGGAGGAGTCTCTGTATGTAAAGATGGTCACCCATCCACAGACCAACCCCGGCAAGCGTAGCTTAACCTGATGGATCGACCCGTGCGGCATTTATTACTTAGCCACGAGCTCCTCCTCTCTTTCACACACTAAAAGAAAATACAAAATGTTTATTTCTGTACCAACTAGTTTATGATCATCGTTAGTTATAGTTTAACTGTTTCACGCTCATACGAGTTAGTTTCGTTAATATATTTATTGTTTCACGGAGTGTATGTGTTCCGTTAGCCGCGGTAACTTACGTTCATGTATTTATGTTAAATCTATCGCTTTCAAATTACGTGTTTGTATTGAACTGAGCCAAGCCACGGCTCACTGATTAGTTCAATTAATCTTACTTTCACGTCAATTAATTTTAAAGTAAAGACATCTGTTTGCCAAAGACAATTTATCTTTCAATATCGCCTACTTTCCTGACTATATTATTGTAAATGCGAAAGTGAGTTTGTTTGTTGGTTACGCTTTCACGCTTACACGGCTGCACACATTTAGATGGAATTTGTCACATGGGTAGACCATGACCTGGATTAGGACATAAGCCTTTTTATTTCGATATTCCCACGGGATCGAGACGACACTTACGCAGGTGAAACCGCGGGGCACAGCTACTTATTGTAAACACCTACTTAAAACGATTAATTATATTTTCCTTTGAGTGGTTTTTGCTTACGCAATAAGCTCTGATGTTAAATAAATTCATAATGATAATTTGGCGTTTTCTTGAGGTATGTTTGTGGTGAATAAGACTAGTACACTGACATAGTAAAGTTTTTTAATACGAGGGCTGCACTAAAAGTATCGGGAATGGAATATTTCCACTGTTCCTGTCATATTGAAATCTTTTTAATTGAAAACTCCTTGGTTTTAAAAATCGAATACCGTTTATTTATTTATTTAAAGATTCTCGGTCTTGTCACAAGGTTTTGTCAAACTTGTTTAGTCGTTGAGAAAATGGAATTGACTCGAGAAAATAGCGGTGATTTATTATGACTTTCGAAGTGGTTTAACACAAAACAGTGTGTTGACCGGATGATTTCTGCATTTGGTGATGAAGCCCCATCCAAAACAATAATTTATCGCTGGTTTGCTGAATTTCAACGTGGACGTGTCAAGCTCAGTGATGATCCCCGTCAAGGTCGTCCAAAAACTGCAGTCACCCAAGAAAACGTTGATGCTGTGCGTAAGCTGATTGAGGAAGATCGACATGTGACATACCGCGAAATTTAGGCAACTTTAGACATTGGCATGAGTCAAATACAAATTAATCTTGCATGAACAATTAAGTGTAAAAAAGTTGTTTTCCCGATGGATACCGCATTCGCTTTGTGAAGAGCAAAAAGCGGCTCGCGTTACTTGGTGCGTCAGAACTCTCGAAAGATTCCACGCAGGATCCTCAAATGCTGTATACAACATCGTATCAGGTGACAAATCCTGGATATACGCGTACGAACGCGAAACAAAAAACCAGTCACGAGTTTGGCTGTTCGAAAATGAGTTAAAGCCAACAAACATTGTTCGTTCACGGAGTGTTGCAAAAAAAATGGTGGCCACGTTTGTTTCCAAAACCGGCCATGTTACGACTATTCCTCTTGAGGGACAAAGAACGGTTAATGCAGAATGCTATGCTAGCATTTGTTTGCCACAGGTCGTTTCTGAACTCCGTAAAGAGAACTGCAACCGCCGCATCATCCTCCATCACGACAATGCGAGTTCTCACACCGCGCACAGACCAAAAGAGTTTTTAGAGCAAGAAAACATAGAATTATTAGACCATCCGCCGTACAGCCCCGACCTAAGCCCTAATGATTTCTATACTTTCCCTAAAATAAAGAATAAATTGCGTGGACAGAGATTTTCATCACCTGAAGAAGCTGTGGACGCCTACAAAAAGACCCCAACTTCCGAATGGAATGGTTGCTTCAATGATTGGTTCCATCGTATGGAAAAATGAGTCAAATTTCGCGGAGAATACTTCGAAAAGCAATAAATACATTTTTAAATAGTAATGTTGTGTCACTTCCTTGATTCCCGAAATATTCAGTGCCGCCCTCGTAGTATATTGGAAAACCTTAGCACAGTAGGTACACAGCACAGTCAGAATGAAGAGTAGCGAAGATAGATCGAAGGAGTAGACTTATAGAAAGCACAAAAATGTATTTTAAGGTTATTTCGGCGAAAACGCGACAGCGGACCAAGCGCCACAATAATTGTCCCTTCAATGGCTATAAGCTGACTGGCGTGCCGCCGCGCGCTGGTGTGCAGTGATGCGCAGGCGTCGCTCTGGAATGCTAGCCCCTACCTCGCGCGGTAAACAATGGAGCGACCAGGCGGCCGACCGGTTTGATCACTAATAACAAACATGGTTTACTTCTCCGTCCGCATAACAAAATGATTTATTTTTACATTATGACATTTTAATAGAATACGCAATCAATTATTATGTACTTAGTTATTAATCTACGCCACAATAATAATATGAGAGTAAGTATTTAGAAATATGGTCACGTCAATTTGTGTAGTTATATATATTATGTACCTATAAGTCTAATGTTAAACGTAACGTAGTCTAAGCTTTCTTGTTTCTAGGAAAACTGTATCTCGTACAAATAATACATTTTACTAGATTCATTTGATGAGTAAGTAATAAAAAATCTACTTAAGCTAAAATAGTGAAGCCAAAGCTTGGAGTAAGTACATAGGTCTGTAGTAGGCACATCTGAGAGAACTCACCGCTAAACCGGAGCTCTTGTAAAAGTTAATGAAAAATTAAAATTAAATTGGTTTAGGCAAAGTTGTGATCTTACAGAGTGCGAAGTTAATTCCTCTCGCGTAAATTAACTTCGCAAATTATAAAACGTTTGCGTCGACATTGAATTTATTCTTCATGGAATTATTTGTAGTGGTTCATTGGGTCTCTGTTCGGTTCTGTCTTACATGAAAAATTATGTAGGAAATAAGAAATATTTCACTCCGCCATGTCTGCCTTAATGTGATGTTAAATGTTAAACTTTTGTTACGCTAGCCAAAGCTGTTATTCGCCTTTTCTTGACACTTCTGCCCGTCATCAGTGTATGATTATTACGAACCCCATAGCGTTCTGAAAGTGTAGCAGATCACTGAAGGTAGCATAAAGGTGGTATTCACTGAAGGCACCTGACCTGTGGTAGATAGAGAATGACTCTTGGAGAAGTAGTTATTGTAAGTCAATGTGGCAGGACTTCGAAATCCGTCTTTTGTAATAACCGACTTCAGAAAAGAGTCGACTCACTACGACGTACATTTTTTTTTTTGCTTTTGTATGTTTGTTACGCGATTACTCCGCCAATTATGAAATGATTTTGATGATTCTTTTTTTGATTGGTAGGTCATACTTCAGAGGTCATCACATTAAATTTTATGAATTTTTCTTGGGTCGTTTTTGAGTTAGCTTCAATAATACGTATTTTTCCTACTTAGTCTATATGGATGATGTTTTAAGTTCCTGTCACTGTTAGGTACTTACATAGCATATTCGAATTTGTGTGGGGTAGGTACCACAACTAAAAAGTGAAAACTAAAAACTTGAAAAGTCGGTGTCTTTGGTTCTGCTGTATTTTCGTTTTTTGCCACCGACTTCCGAAATTAAAGTTATTTTGCACTTTTTTGTATTTTTTTAAACCGGGCAATTTTTTTTGTAAAAACTTTTTTAATAAGTCCAAACTATGATTGAAGTATAAAAACTTTAGATGCTCAGTCGCCTCAGCGGAGTTTAGCGGACCTATAAAAAGTCCGGTGGATTTTTCGCTTCGTTAGATCCTACAATTATCGCGGTATTGTAAACAAGGAAGCTTCTGAGCTAAGAATTAAACGAACTTACGGTTTCTCATTTAATTTCACGGAGAGAAAACACTCCAAGAAGTTGTAAATAAGGAAGAAAGAAAATAAGAATTAACTGGCGGCTGTCGCGAGTAGGGTGATTGCGCCGGTTGGCGACCAGTTTGTTGAGTTGCTAACTTTGGACGAATTAAAATATACGCCATTTACACGCAAAATAGTTGCCGATAATGTAAATTGGTTCTAAATATAGTCTAGTTGTGAAATAAAATATAAAATATCACGCTTCCATTCATAAATTATGAAACATTATGGATAAAGTGTTAAAATAGCCGAAATGCTAGATAACGACCATTTTTTTGTTGACGACCACTAGTACGCTAGATTAGGTACGACCACTGTTAAAAAATAAAGTAATAATGTAATGTAATGTAATAGTTTTATGGATAAAAATATTATTTATTTTTCACTTTAGATCAAACATAATTAAATATCTAATAATCATCAACACATTACACAGTATTTAATCATCTGATTTAACGTTTTTTTATAAAAATTAATCAAATAAAATAAATCTCTTTCGTTGCGCGATTTAACCTGGTACAAATTTCGATATCCCTTTGGAGCTAAAAACTTATCCAGTTTAAGGGCATAGAGAAGCCACTTTGTCCTGGTCCACACCAATTTGTCCTGGACGAACTGATTCGGAACGGATTCTTTGATACATGGTTATTGACAAAAAAAGAATAACAGTATCCAGAAGCTCCTGCTTCTGGATACTGTTATATTTATTTAACTTATATTTATATAATTGGGAATCCGCACTTGGCCATAGGCAAGCGGGTGGAGTTCCAGTCATAAGAGCTAGCGAGTCTCTTTAACTCCGTCATCCATGAGGGTATAATGCCCGAGGCGTGGAGCAGAGACAACACCTTGCTAAAGAGCTATAAACCCATCTCACTTCTGAGCCACAAATACAAGCTGTTCTCGAGAATCACGAACCCTCTCGCCAGGAGACTTGACGAGTCCCAGCCACCAGAACATGCTGGATTTCGAAAAGGCTTTAGTTCCGTAGACCACATCCATACTGTTCGGCAAATTGTACTGAAAAAGTACTGCAAATACCGAGGAGTACAACCAGCCGCTGTGTTTGGCATTTGTGGACATAAAGCATTCGATTTGATCGAAATATGGGCAGTTCTGGCCTCTCTGCAACGATGTCGAATTGACTGGCGCCATATCGAAGTGTTGAGATGCTCGTATGACGCTGCCACGATGACTGTCCAGAACCAGGATGAGAAAACGAGCCCCATCCAACTGCTCAGAGGAGCGAGACACGGGGATGTGATATCCCCGAAACTGTTTACCAATGCTCCAAGTCTTTTCCTTCTCTTAGGGGCTTGCTTCCGAGGGCATCATCTTGAAAAAAACTACTTATACTAAATAAAATAATCACATGTGCTCGAATACTGAACATACTTAAGCTAAACTTTAGTTTGCGGCCTAAATCGTTCTTTTCGTACTAAATCTTTGTGATCGCAAACTAGCATCGTAACTTTCTAACTGTATCACTTAGCGACCACCTTTTATGACCAATATTTGTGGGTGAATTAAATAAGTTTTATCAAAAAAACATGGTCGTTTACTGAAGAATGGCATGTTTAGGCTTTTACAACACCAAAACCCTAAGTAGTGTAACCATAAATAAAACATTGAGAACATAATAAGCAAAACAAAATAAAACAGAATACGACCAGCTGGTCGCTTTCTAACGTATTATTAAAATGTGCATTTCAGTAACCGACCACTGGGTTTTAGTTTAATATATGGTAAAAATTGACTTAAATGCAATTAAACAATTGAAATCACTACATAATTGAAGTAGCCACGTTTCTAATTTGAGTAAAAAACTTAAAATAAGTAGCAAAACTTAGCTTCGAACGCCACGCGCCTTGATAATTTTTTGCTCTTGCGCAGCACGTTTACACACCACTGAGTCAACACGTAAATTTAGCGTCAGTTTTCTTTGTTTTGGGTCAAGCGGTTCGTATAATATTTAGTAAATTCTTATTATGTAACTATTAAAATAATATTTTAGACATACTATTAATTTTTATGTCCTAAAGAAAGGTTATTATCCTTAATTAAAGAAACCTAGTCAGGCAAGTGGTCGGTTACCGGAGGTGGTCGCGAAACCGGCACACTGACCCTACTTGGAGGAGACTCGTTGTTTACGTTGTCAAACATTATGTCAAACAATGAACAAAAGAATAATATGATCATTGGTCATACCTACATATTATTATTAGGAACCTAAGTTCACATTGTGGAATGCGGATTGAGCTGATGTAATCATAAGTACGTAATACGTAGACGATGTATGATCCTCACCTAATCTATATGTCGCATTGTTATATCCGTGATATACTTATATCCCTAGGGATATAGCTATGTACCGTAATATAACTATATGAATGCGGTTTATAACTGTCGGAGTCAATGATATTAGAAGTAAAAAGACGTAGATAGGTTACCTACCTAAGATTCTATCTTCAAAAACGGCACTATGTCACACTATTATATGACACGTGGAAGTAGGATGGCATGTCGTAATTATCGGGAGCGAAAAAGAGACAAAACGAAGAAAATGTGGCTAATTAGCCAACTTTTGACGTGCCACTTGCGGAACGTTTATAACCTATCTACCTCTTTTTACTTAAAATATCATTGGTCGGAGTGTCCTAATTGTATTACTGCGACCAATTTCGGGCGCCCGCCCGAGTGACGTAATACGATTACGATCGCCTACTTACTTACAAAACACATGAATAAATACACAATACAACCTGTGATTGGCAGATTGATTGACAACCTGTGATGTAACTTTCCCTTCATACTTTTCCTGGCTTAGGACAGGCAAAAATACCTACGCTAGGAATACCTAGCGTAGGTTTTTTAGCAAAATGTAAATGTAATGCAGTCTAAATGTAAATTTGATTCGACAACAAAGGAAATGAAAAAAATAAACCAAACCATTGAGTAGGTATTTTTTGGCGTATTTAAAAAGTTAATCACAATTTTATGTATAGTTCAATTTAAAAAATAATATCTACACTTACATTAATCTCAACATCTGTTCAAAATGGGATCAATTTACGGCCACGCATGCCTCCGCACGTTATCGTACGTTGTTTCGCCCTCAATCAAGCACCACAGTGTCATTTGTAATGTCTCTAAAAGGACTACGAATCCATCTTTTGAGTTCCGACGTATTACGAACTCTGTGGCATAGGTAGTACACCCGGCGTGTTAAAAAAGCGTTGTAATTTTCCCTTGATTTTAAGTTATGTAAATGAAACCAAACCACTGGTTTTAAGGATAACGGTGTTTACCCATGAACCCTGTAGTTATATGAAAGCGGTAGGCGGTAACAAAACTGGCAATATTTATTTTTTCATCCAGAATAACTATACAAAGGTACCATTCCGTAGCCGAGTCGCCTCTGGTCAGCTACGGAATTGTGCATTTGCGTAAAGTGAAATTAATGAATTACAAGCTTATATGTTAGATTTTAAAAATAATCTAGGTAAATAAAAAAAAGTTGCAAATTTTGTTATTTTTAAATGAAATTATTGACGATTGAAATTTGAGCAACGACAAATTTCGAATACAATTTTAAAAATTATTTAAATGAAATTGGGCCTAAGACGTAGCAGACGGCCCACGGATCCGCCATTTTCGTATGTTCAACTGTCTGCCTAACACCCTGTACATATGTAAGAAGCTTGTATGTTTTGTTTACTTCAAACTCAAAACTCAAACTCAAAGCATTTATTTCAATTAAACCATTTACAGGCACTTTTGGCACTTAAATAATAAATTACATTTGTTCATAATATTTTTCTCGCATTTGCGCACAAAAGCCTTAAAGGAGAGTCAAATCTAATAATAACAGAGGTATTTAATGTCTCAAGATTGATTTTAGCTGATTTATTAATATTATGCATTAGCTGCGCCCCGCGGTTTCACCCGCATAAGTCTCGATCCCATGGGAATATCGGGATAAAAAGTATCCTAATCCTAAGCCAGATCATGGTCAACCCATGTGTCAAATTTCATCCGAATCCGTTCAGCCGTTTTAGCATGAAAGCGTAACAAACAAACAAACTTACTTTCGCATTTATAATATTATTATATTATAGGTACAGCGTGGCACATTTAGATCGGTCAGTATGCGAAACTCTGAAACTACAAGAAATATGAAGATCTCAGAAGATTTTAGTAACAAGAAAAACTACATTCATACATTAAAAAAAAAAAATTTTTTTTATAAAAAATAAGACCGACTTCCAAAAAAAATACTACGAAGTGAAAAATAGCTTTGATTTCGGAAGTCGGTGTCTTTGGTTTTGTATTTTCGTTTTTTTGCCATCAAAGTTATTTTTCACTTTGTAGTGTTTTTTTTGGAAGTAAGCAAAAACCCCTCATCAGATCTTGACCAAATTTATATGGGACCATTTCTGAAGTATGCGCTACCAAACACAAAAATAAATCATCAAAATCAATACATAAAAGGCGGAGTAATCACGTAAAAACAAACAACAAAAAAAAATGAATTGATAACCTCCTCCTTTTTAAAGTCGGTTGAAAAACTTGTACTCAGCTCGGGAATCGAACTTGGACGTTTTGAAAAATAAAACTAACACTATTTCTATTTAGATATCGATTGTGTAGGTCTTAAGCAGTAAATGTTACTCTGAAACATGATAAACATGATGTCCTAAGAAGAGATCTTCGTATTTCTTATAGTTCCAGACTTTACCATACTGACCGATCTAAATGCGTGCCACCCTGTATAGGTAGGATTAGTTTAGATAGGATGTGTTTGAGTAAGCCAGGGAAGTACACTGTATTAGCACTAAGCTAGGTATGGATTAAACGGTGTCCTATTCTAGAGCGAAACTTGTTTGTATTGTAGTGAAAACAGCTGTTTACATCACAAACTCATAGCTTATTTACTCGAATATCAGTATTTCTCTGTCTTGGGAGCATCGTACAAAGTGCAACGAATAACTTCCTTGTTCCTACAACAGTCTGGGTGTAAAGTGCGCAGTAAATATTAGATGCGGCCACGTCGCGTCCACGCAACGTTCACGGAGCGGCAACTACAGCAGGCAGCTCAACTCGGCTAATCTTTACAGTGCTCCCCTACTCACAGATTTCATATTCTGTTTGAGTAGAAAGGTTGTTGAGGCGTACTTCTTATACTTTTAAACTAAGACTTGATTCGAATATAAATAACATGAGAAAGAAATTGTAGGTGCATTCATTTGTAAGATTACCGTTCTCAAACAGATAGAGTTCGTAGGTGCTTTTCAAATTCAAATTCAAATTCAAATGCTTTGATACTGACTTAATTAAATTTAGAGGTCAAGGATACCTAAATTAATCACTATCCTATGAATTAACCGACAGGTGAAGTCCTCTGTTGTCTTTGTCTATTACGTGGGCGGGTGCGTCGATACTCGGTAATTGGATGATGGCGTGCGCGTAATGACGCGTAATGACGTGTAATGACGCGGGTTATCGGCTTTCATAACACTAGTCGTGTTCGGTGACACAGAAGTGACAAGCTACGGTGAACTCTGTTACCCATTAAAGGGATGACTTGGTACATTATTTAATAAGGAATTACTTACTACTACACTTTCAAGTCCTGGGCAAGAATGCGCAATAACTCTGAATGACCTTACTATCTGTAGTTGTAGCCTTGTAAGGGCGTGACAGCCCTGAACAATGAGTCGACTGATTTTAAATATTTCACATGACATCGTCTCAAGGGTCTAGTAGTCCGAACACTCGTAAGTGCGGTCGCCGAGTGTTAAGCCTACTTAGTATGTAGGTTCGGAAGTGTAATTGGGGTATTCTTTACAGTCATTTCCAATAGTCACTCGGGATTTGGACTTCGGACTTGAAATTGCAATAAGATTCTTATAAAACAACTGTTGGGGTTATACACTCTCCATTCACTGAGGAATATTTATTTGATGGATAAGTAGGTAGGCTCTTTAATAAAATTGCATAGAAATTGAACAACCCATTACGAACCCACTACGAATACAAAGGGGATATACTCTTATATATTCCCTTTGTATTTATAATGGGTTGTTCGTAGGTAGTCTGTGTGTCGGACTAGCACCAAGCTTTCATTCACAAGGTGTGTGGTGGTCAGTCTATAGGTAGGCACTGCCGACGTATGTATGTAAGTCTGTGTTCTCACACACAAGCGATTTCTCTAGAAACTGATGTCTAGGAGCATCGCACTGGAACATTTCAACTAACTCTCCCGACGAAAGACGGACTTTAATGAAGGACTCTCGTGTGTCTCGAACTGAAGGTATTATGAATCTTGCATTTTTGAATTTAAAACAAATAATCCTGGGTTAATAATACACTTTTGTATACCTACACTAATGCTTAGTGTGTTGACCCTCAGCAGTCCTCCGTAGCCGAACCTATAATGAACCAGTACAACCATAGGAACCTGAAGCCTCCGATCACAGAAAACTTAATGGGTCATCAAATGTATGATATTAAGGTCTACTGATACAAAACTGTATCACAGAAGATTAAATGCACTAGCAGTTCGTTATTATTTCAACTGAAACTATTTTTGATTGCGGATTGGGCCTGCTCTTGACCACGATCTCGCTTGACGCCTGATGGAAAGCGATGGAACTACATAATTAATATTAAACATGTACTTTTATTTATTTTATCTCTACTTTTACTTTTGTAACCCTATTACATGGGACTTCAACATAACTGGTGAAATGTGGGTGTTCTATAGGGTAGGTACACCTCTGCCCAACCCTTTGGGGAATGCGGGCGTGATGTGTGCTTTATTTATTTACAACTTGGGCTTGCACGGTTTTTATGATTTGACAATACATTGAGATTTCCTTATGTATTAGCACACAAACCTTCCGGAATACATGTTCAAAATGGTGGTGACAGCCGCATCAAAACCCGCTGCGTAGTTTATAGCAGAACATCGCGGTCACACGAGCAGGTGCGAACACGAAAACTGACTGTAATTTGTATCTACTTCGTATTGTATAGGTACAGAATATTCTTCAGCACATTACCAAACAGATCAATCAAACCAATTTTATTAAAATTAAAAACCTTGCATAAAATCCGGTAGGTACAGGAGATCTTAACTTATTTAGTTTATATAATTATAACCTTTTCTAGTTATTATAATAACTATGACATTAAATTATACGATAAACGTTGCTTGATACAAATAAACAACAGAAAAAAAGTTTAGACGGTCGGCCCCCGGAGCTAACAAGCGCATGTCATGATAATATAAAATATGATAACATCACGCGCGAACTGCCCGAGGGTTGGGCAGGGGTGCACCAGCTGTGGTGCCTACGCCCGGGGTGCACCAGCTGTGGTGCCTACGCCCGGGGTGCACCAGCTGTGGTGCCTACGCCCGGGGTGCACCAGCTGTGGTGCCTACGCCCGGGGTGCACCAGCTGTGGTGCCTACGCCCGGGGTGCACCAGCTGTGGTACCTACGCCCGGGGTGCACCAGCTGTGGTGCCTACGCCCGGGGTGCACCAGCTGTGGTGCCTACGCCCGGGGTGCACCAGCTGTGGTACCTACGCCCGGGGTGCACCAGCTGTGGTGCCTACGCCCGGGGTGCACCAGCTGTGGTGCCTACGCCCGGGGTGCACCAGCTGTGGTGCCTACGCCCGGGGTGCACCAGCTGTGGTGCCTACGCCCGGGGTGCACCAGCTGTGGTGCCTACGCCCGGGGTGCACCAGCTGTGGTGCCTACGCCCGGAGTGCACCAGCTGTGGTGCCTACGCCCGGGGTGCACCAGCTGTGGTGCCTACGCCCGGGGTGCACCAGCTGTGGTACCTACGCCCGGGGTGCACCAGCTGTGGTGCCTACGCCCGGGGTGCACCAGCTGTGGTGCCTACGCCCGGGGTGCACCAGCTGTGGTGCCTACGCCCGGGGTGCACCAGCTGTGGTGCCTACGCCCGGGGTGCACCAGCTGTGGTGCCTACGCCCGGGGTGCACCAGCTGTGGTACCTACGCCCGGGGTGCACCAGCTGTGGTGCCTACGCCCGGGGTGCACCAGCTGTGGTGCCTACGCCCGGGGTGCACCAGCTGTGGTGCCTACGCCCGGGGTGCACCAGCTGTGGTACCTACGCCCGGGGTGCACCAGCTGTGGTGCCTACGCCCGGGGTGCACCAGCTGTGGTGCCTACGCCCGGGGTGCACCAGCTGTGGTGCCTACGCCCGGGGTGCACCAGCTGTGGTGCCTACGCCCGGGGTGCACCAGCTGTGGTGCCTACGCCCGGGGTGCACCAGCTGTGGTACCTACGCCCGGGGTGCACCAGCTGTGGTACCTACAGCCACATTTTGCCAGCTATGTTTAAGTCCTATGTAATACGAGACTTGCATCAACCGGGCACAAATACAGACACGAGCTGCTACTGCGAAATTCTAAATGGAAAAACCCAATAACACTTGCCCGACCCGGGAATTAATCGAACTCAGACCAATTAGGCATTCCAATATAAAATATAATAATGTAAAAACTTTTTATGATTCTGAATAAGTATTCGAGTTAAATTGCAATTTCACAGCGCTCCGACGAGTGGTGACAGTACACAATGTTACATAATTAAAATCAGTGCAAAGAAAGACACATTCCGCCATGCGGACGGCATGCAAATGTGTAAAAGATGTTATAATCAGTTAAACACTAACATACCTACAATTATAGAAATAAAATATAACAATTTTTAGGTATTCATTTCGAGTTTTAGCGTTAAGAATTCTATGAACGAAAAGAATTTATTCAAGTCAATACAATGTTAAACACACACGTGTTTAACATTGTACTTAAAGTGGTTCCGTAGTTGGGATGAAGAAAGAAGAGAATGAATAATATCGCTGGAACAATTTAACATTGTAGTGAAAAAACATGTTCTCCCATACATTCCAACTGCAAATGTAAGTTTGTACGCACAATATACACATGCTATTTTAAGATCATAAACTTCTTATAGGTTTTCCTGTAATCTACGCTCTTTCATTTGAGTCACACGGTAGGGTGTTTTGTTTTTATTTGCCTCCCAAGAGTGACCCCCATATTCAAAATTCATTTATTTACGATACACGTCCTTCTTTGGGTCACAGAAATTCATATGTGTACCAAATTTCAACTTAATCGGTCCATTAGATTTGGAGCAAATTGGCTGTGACAGACGGACAGGCAGAGGATCACTCGTGTGTCTAGGACACACGAGTGATCCTAGAAGGGTTCCGTTTTTTCCTTTATGAGGCACGGAATCCTAAAATGACTACAATGCATCCGAAGTGGTAAAACTGACATAATTTTTGCATATTTCATCAAATTATCCATCATCTTTTATTCATTCATCATTTTTTTTCCTTATAAATCTATTTACTAAAAAAAAAAAAACAGCTGTTTCATAGAAAAGTTCAATACCTACGCGGTCAAAATGTATGGAACAGAAGATTTTTTTTTAATAACCGTCGGAAACTTTCAACGTAGGGTTCAGAATCATGTACTGAATCTATGGAATCAGTTTACGCGTCGATGTCCCTTCCACCCTGTATGTACATGGTTATAGATTATTTATGACTTTCTGACTTCGCTTGACAAAACTTATTTTGAATTCTTCTATTATGTACTTATGAAGAACATTATGGTCACTCTACCAAAGCTCCTTACATACTAGCTAAGTAGCTATTTATACTTACTTTTTTAAATAAAAGAAAATTAAATGCATTTTCTCTTTTAAAACAACGGATGATATTATGTCAAATTTAAATATAAAGGTCTTAAAAGTCCTGAATCTAATTTTTATTAATCTATGAAGTTGAGCCTAGTCAATAAAGCCGAAAACATTGGGCTCTCAGTTCAAACTTTTTAAGAAAATTCTACTTTCATTCACTTTTCAACCAATAACGTTTGAGCCATTATTTCTATTTATCGAATTCACAGTTATTCCTTATAAATCTTATAGTTGAATATTTTCAACTATAAGATTTATAAGGCATATTTATGTATTTCTACTGTTAAACCTTTGCTTTAATTTTTTTATATAAATTCCCTAAAATCCCTTTAAGTCCCAATATGTTTCGCAAGAATAACAATTGGGCCCTCAGTCCCGAAACACATAATTCCGAAATGGTATCTAAGACTGACACCATTTTTTATTGAGAAATTCGCCAATGCGGTCATTTGGATAAACTTTATCAGAAACACTTCGGAACTGCCGCATGTAGGCTAAACAAAAGCTAGCTAGCACCTGTGTCTAACAGAGTTTGACCGGCCCTCCCACACGTGACCGGTTCGAGACCGGTGGACGGAGGAGCCACTACGACCAGAACAGACTACCTACATCTGTTACACTAATGGACTAATAAAGCTAATCACTACTCTCCTAATTCTTTTACTGCCGTATTATGTATTACTGCCAGTCTAGACAGGTTAGTGTCGATTTCTGTCACTGGCACGTCACCGCGTTAAATATCACCGAGATGAGATGAGTAGAATAGAATAGTTGCGCGGGCGTCGGTTGTCGAGGTATGGCCTTGTGGTGATGAGGGAGCATGTCGTGAAGTTTTGAGCATAACACACAAAAACTCGAAAAAAACCTTATAGACAACTATTATTTGTATAGAATTTAACAGATATACCTATATTATTATGGGTGCAGACAGATGTATCATCTCTACATCTACATTTTAAACTCAACGTAGTACTCGAAGTAGGGAATTATTGTTATGAGAAATCGTAAAGTTTCCGCGCGAGAGCGGATAATTGAGCACGTCGAGGTGGCTGCCCTCGTAATCGCTGCTTTGATTAATTTTCAACGCTTTGTTGTTATTTAGATACACACTGAGATTATTATAAATGGGGAAGTAAAACGACTGAAGTACCCAAATTGGTATGACACATCGGAGATAACGACCCTGGGGTGCATAATGTGGAACCCAAGCTGCTTTCTTTGCAGTCGTTAAATAGATTTCAGGTTCGCTAAATGGTTCAGTAGCAGTCACTATGTTCTCTGTTTATTTAGTTTATGTTATTTTGGGCAGATCGAGTAATTACTGTCTATAAAAAATCCCTTCAAGTTACAAAAGAAGTCTAAACCGCGTCGACATGCAGCCGGCGGCGACGGCGACGGGCGCGATGGCTGGTATTTCTGCGAAATGTTCGAACAGGGGTTACAATATATTTAATTATACTAACAAAGACGCCATCTTGTACACTCGCTGCCAAAGTTACGGATAAACATTATTGTATTACATCTCAGAAATGTTTAAGTTTACTTACTTTGTATTAATATGATCTTGTTCGTTGTAGCGAACGATACCTCGAAACGTAACATATAGAAGTTAATTTTCGAATAAAAAAAACCATTTGAAAGGGATGACTAATAAATTATAGTCTACTTATTTAGAATATTATCCAAATTAATTAATTTCGACACTTAAAATGATTCAGGAGTGTTTCATAATGTGCGCGCCATATTATAACATGTTACTCGTACTTCATCGCATGCTCCAAATACATATTGTACTTACCTATCTATCATTTAGGAGAAGCTTTTACGTATTATGTTGATATATTGGCACACCCGAACTCAAATATCAACCTTAATTCTTAGCGTAAAAGTTTATTTTGTGTTTGTCAGTTTGTGTATAGGTACCTTGGATGTACCAGGCCGTTATGTGATTCCTCAATATTTATAATAGGTATTATATTCGATGGAAGGCACGTTTTGTAAAGAATGCTTTCGTAGCAGTAAATACATATCAGCTGAGAATGACAATAAAGCTCTGGGTGCTACGCGCGACGAGAGTCTACCACGACTGCGGCGGCACGGCGTAGCGCGTAGCGCGTAGCACGGGAGGTACGTGCCATGAAGTTGCCGACTATAATAAGATAGCTTTTAGTTAATTATACTGAAGGCAATATATTTAAAAGATAAATGTAGTAAACTATCATTAGAAGGTGAAGCCAGATTTTGCGATTCCGAAGTTTACCCTTACATTTGAAGATCTACACCTATTCTGAGGGCGACGCATATTTTCACATTTTATCCTACAATAAATCAAGCCATATTATAATTAAGTCAAGCTAATTTTGTAAACAGGAAACATTAGAGGGGAATGATTAAAATCATTTAGAAGTTAATAATATTCGAAATATTGTTTGCGGCCCCCACAGAGATGTGATCTCTCTGTCGATATAACAATATACTGCTATCACCGATCCACTGGGGAATATTTACAAACCCTTTCATATTTATACCTAGTGGTTTATTTGAAGTAAAATCCACACCAGAAATATTGAACCTCAAATACGTGCCTGAAACAATATTTGATCTCCCATCGAGTTTGGGGCTGAGTGAAAGAGTAAATTGAATCAAATACAATAGAGTTTTGTTGAAAGATGACGCAGCATCCGGCGCCGTTCCGATACGTACCGTCGTACCGCGGTGTTCCGGTACGTTGGCGAAAATATACGACTTTGTTGTGGAAACAAATATCGTTTGTTTGATAGATTTTTAGGTATTTGTACGTGTGATCCATTTGTGAATTTTGAGGTGAAATCTGTAGGATTCCGAATAAAGAAACTAATCGTTTTATGATTAGGTACAATTGCAGGTTTCAAGAAAACGAAATGAAAGCGTAACAATTTATAGCAATTAACGAAAACAAATAAAAAAACTGTGATAATTTTGTGCTGATTCATTTCTAGATAATAAACAAAAGATTAACCGCAGGTAACAAATATATTTAAATATCGCCTGGACAAGAAATAATGTTCATAAAATGCGAGGACTCTTTTCTATCACTAGAACCCCAACTCGTACCAAGCAACCTACGTCTCTTACAAGTTTAAATTCAGTCGGCTCAGCTCAATCGCCCGCACCGAACAGTTCACACCGAGCGGTTCATTCCAAATCCCTTACTCAGCGTGCTCAACAAATATAAGTCAGGCACATTTCCGAAGTCAAAGAAAGGCGAGAGCGAAAATATCAGATAATATCGTATAATATCGGGCATTACGCACTGATTCAACGGCTCGCGATAACCTCTCAACGCTTCAGGAAACGATTCCACAACAATGGACGACTTAAAACCACGTCAATATCTTTGCTTGTAACCGTGGTCCATTCATTCATAAGTGTGAGATTAGCTTTAAGATCCTGTGGTCGTGGATAAGTGGATCAATATTGTAAATGCAACATCCTGAATATTAACTGTGTTAAAAAATGATGCAAAATACACGCAAACGAAATCACGAGCAGCAGCTAGTTATAATAAGGTTTATTAGGCCGTAGACGTTCGCTTCGAAGGATAGATGAATCAATTGTACAACGTGTCTATAATACAGGATGCGATAACGTTCCTAACTACTGCTAAATACAATACTGCCAATACTGTCAATTATGATCTTATAAACATACTACGATGCGGTGGAAGGAAACGCATGTGACTAAAGAAAGAAAGAAAAAAATACGTTTATTTGCGGTAAACATGACGCAGAGAAAGAACGAAACACGAGAATAACAATTTGGGGGAAATATGCGTCACATCCACGCAAAACGGCCATCGCTAAGCATAATGCTGTGACCCTATGCGAGACAGAGCCCCAGCGCTGGTTTTCAGCGACAGTCGGCGTTGACGTTATGACGTCAATCGGTGCAGCATATATTATAGTGAAATACCAAAATCAGAAATAAAAAGCAAAATAAAATAAATACAATACTTCCTAAAGGAGAAGAAGGAACATTACTTTCATATATTATTGGAGGAGGGAGAGACTCGTGAATGAACATTACTTGTCGTTGTTATCTTGTTCTCGTAACTGTAATTATCTATAGTCTTCATTCATTTTTGTTTTTTTATATTTAGTAAGTAAATATGTATTTATGTATCTATTATTTAGGATATGTATATATCTGTGTATCTAATTCTAGTATATTGTATACTTTTTATTTGCACCAACGACAGCCCCATTTTATGTCCACGCAAATCACTGTCCATTCCAAGGTTGCCTGGAAGAGATCGCGGAAAGCGATAAGGCCACCCATTGTATATTTAGTAGTATTTAATTTTTTTATTTATTATGTCTTTTTGTGGTGTACAATAGTACACTAAAAACCTAATTATTATTTGGTTTTAGAGCCAAATTATCCACAGCCGATGCGGTGCATACCCTGACCGATTATATTTCAGAAGAACTCGGCAAAGGTAACCAGACCCTGGGAGTCTTCCTTGATTTAGCCAAGGCCTTCGACACGGTGTCTGTTTCCGTTCTTCTAACTGAACTATTTGTTGAAACTATTTACGGACTACTTAGTTGACCGATACCAATGTGTTAGAATAGACAATATTACGAGCGATGAGCAGAAAAGTACTGGTTTTGGTGTTCCCCAGGGAAGTATTCTGGGCCCTACGCTATTCCTGATTTATATTAATGACTTGTGTAATCTGAATATTAAAGAAGGCAAAATAATATCCTATGCCGACGACACGGCGTTATTATTTACCGCTAAAACCAGTAGCGAACTGTTCCAAATTGCTCAACTAGGTTTTAATACTGTGACTAATTGACTACAAAGCAATTTACTAACGTTAAATGCTGACAAGACAAAATACATTCACTTCTCCATGCGCAAGCCTCAACTTTACATTACTAACCCTCATCTATATGCCCATCGTTCAGTCATGTGTAATTGCCCTTTTATCCTCAAAACGAGCAGCATAAAATACCTCGGGGTAATAATGGATGAAACACTGTCTTTCAGAAAACATATTGAAAGTCTAGTTAAAAGAGTGCGCAAATTAATATATGTTTTTAAAAAATTGCGAACATTTGCAGATTCAAAATTAATCACACAAGTTTATTTAAAGTAAGTATAGAACACCTACGATATGCAGGTAAACACTTACCACGTGTCTTAGCTCTCTTGTTTAACGTGTGTATGAGTCACTCGTATCTTCCAGATGACCTTATGAAAACGATTGTCGTTCCTACACTCGAGAGCAATGAATCCGGGTCACTTAAAGAATGTTAAAAATCTCGGAAACTAAAAATGATAGGTTAATGCAATAAATTGTATTTAATAGACAATGTAATACTCCTTAAATGAAAGTAAAAAAAATATGAGTCACCATACATTTTATTAACACAAAATTACATAAAGAAAAAAACTGCTGATCTTTCCTTAAAACAAAAATAGGAAACATGAAATTTTTGAACTTTATTACGATTTTCTTGAATTTTAATACTTCGTATTGCCTCCTCGTGCTTCCATTACTGCGTTTACGCGGTTTGGCATGCTGTACACCAAGTTCCTTATACGATTTTGGGGAATATTCTCCCATTCCTCTGTGAGAGCAATTTTGAGCTCACGAAGCGTGATTGGGGGAGGGTTTCGTTGTTTTACGCATCTGCCTAGGTCGTCCCAAGCATGCTCGATCGGGTTGATATCCGGGCTGCGCGCTGGCCACTCCATACGAGTAATGTTCATCTCTTGATGGTAGTCATTCACAATCCTACCTGTATGAGGTCGGGCATTGTCATGCATAAATATAGCATCCTCACCTAAATTGACCATAAATGGACCAACGTGATCATTGAGGATTTCTTCCACATATCTTTCGCTAGTTAAAGAGCCGTTTTCTATGATCACCAGCTCTGTGCGACTTTCAGAAGAAATTCCGGCCCACACAAGTACAGACCCACCACCGTAGGCTACTTTTTCTTCGATGCATGCTTGCTTGAATCTTTCCCCTGGTCTTCGATACACTCTGTGTCTTCCATCGTGCTTGTAGAGCATAAATTTTGATTCGTCGGAGAACATAACTTTTGACCAATCTTGAATACTCCAATTTACGTGGCTCTGGGCATATCTTAGTCTTGAAATACGATGCCCACGCTCCAGTTTAGGGCCGTTTGCAGGTCTAAGGGGTTTTAAGTTAGATTCAGCAAGCCGACGTCTTACTGTCCATGCACTTGGGTTACTTCCTCCGAGGCGTCGAAACTGATTTGTGAGTTCAGTTCCTGTAAGAAAGCGATTTCGAAACATGGTGTTCACCAAGTATCGGTCTTCTCGTGCTGTAGTACACCTGGTTCTGCCCGTTCCTGGTCTGCGTAGGTTAGAACCAGTTTCTTCGTAACGTCGGAGAACTCTTTGTACTGTTGACAGCGACACACCGACAGTCCTGGCTGTATCGCGCTGACTCCGGCCGGTTTCCAGCATTGTAAGTATTCTGGTGCATTCTTCAGGCGTAAGCGACATAATTTCAGCTTGAATAATGAATATAGAGCACTATCAACATGGTTTATGTACCCACATAAATGACAGATTACAAAAAAAAGCAAAACCAAATGCTGTAATTTCGTAGTTCCATCTTCGAAAGTGGCCCTTTTTCAAATTTGATTTTTTTATGATATAACTTTACAATAACTAAGAAGTTTTAATACCTTCATTTAAGGAGTATTACATTGTCTATTAAATACAATTTATTGCATTAACCTAGCATTTTTAGTTTCCGAGATTTTTAGGATTCTTTAAGTGACCCGGATTCATTGCTCTCGAGTGTATAATAAAGAACAAGACTGGAGATACGAGTGACTAGAACAACTACAGGCCTATCCCCCTAGCGACCATTGTTGCGAAGGTTTTGGACGGTCTGATTGACAGGCAGCTGGATAAATATATCACCCTACATGACGCCCAATTCGGATTTAGGCCACACTTGTCAACTGAAACAGCGATCCTCTGTCTCAAGCATACTGTCCAATACTATGCAGCAAGAGAAACACCTGTATATGCGTGTTTTTTGGACCTCTCTAAGGCATTCGACCTAGTATCTTATGATTGCCTCTGGAGGAAGCTCTCCCATGACACTAACCTTCCTGGGGGAATGATTGCTGTACTGAAGTACTGGTACAGCAACCAGGCCAATTATGTTAGATGGGCAGGTGCCATGTCTGCTGAGTACAGGTTGGAGTGCGGCGTGAGGCAGGGGGGGCTTAGCTCACCCAGGCTCTTCAACCTGTATGTCAACGGGCTGATATGTGAGCTCAGCAACACCCAAATCGGTTGCTCCATTGACGGGCAATGTCTCAATAATATTAGTTACGCGGATGATATGGTGTTGCTGAGCCCATCGATCAGTGCGTTAAGAAGGCTCCTCCAAATCTGTGAAGACTATGCGGTGACTCATGGTCTCAGGTACAACTCCACTAAAAGCGAGCTCTTAGTGTTTAGGGCGCAAAGTAAATTATATGACGTTGTTCCACCGGTTACTTTGGGAGAGTTCTGCTGAAAAGAGTGACTCGTTTTAAATACCTGGGACACTGGGTCACCGATAGGCTGTCGGATGACGCCGATTTAGAGAGGGAACGTAGAGCGTTGGCTGTCCGGTGTAACATGCTGGCCCGCCGGTTCGCACGGTGTACGCGACAGGTTAAAATAACACTGTTCAGGGCCTACTGTCAGTCGCTGTACACGTGCGCCCTGTGGGTCAGTTATACACAGGGCTCGTACAATGCTCTACGAGTCCAATATATAATGCTGGGGTTGCCGCGCTTCTGTAGCGCGTCGGGGATGTTCGCGGACGCACGTGTTCCGGATTTCGGCTCGCTGCTGCGTCTGCGAATCGCATCACTGACGCGTCGGGTGCGCGGCAGCCCCAACAGCCTCGTGGCGACTGTAGCCGGCAGGGTGGATGGCCTTCTAATATCTCACTGGATGGCGGCACACAGACCGGTATTCAAATACGTGAGATAGTAGGAGGCCCACATGATTGTGTGTGTGCGTAATTGTTATACTAACATAGATTTAAGTAATTTGTAATACTAACACGCTATGGGCCTTTGAAGCCTGATAATAAAGTTTATATTTATTTATTTATTTATTTGGCCCTATGTCAATCTATAATTCAATACTGCATCACTTCATGGGGTGGCGCACCAAAAACCAATCTACTTCCTCTTGAAAGAGCTCAGAGATCAATTTTAAAGGTAGCAAACTTCCATCCCTTTTTCTTTCCCACAGATCTGCTATATAAATCCTGCAACGTGCTGACTGTTCGCCAACTTTTCATTATGCACTTAGTATTAAAACAGCACACCATGCTTACTTACACCGCTGAGAATACTAACAAGAGACGGAATGATATAGTATGCACATCAAATGCAACCTCAAAACATGTCTTTGTAGAAAGATTTTTTACATTCTTAGGCCCTTTTCTGTACAAAAGATTAAATAGAAAACTTAGTATTTATAATTTAAATTACTTTAGCTGTAAAAAAATTATACTTGAATATTTACTAACCATAGATTATGCACAGACAGAAGATCTACTTGTTGTCTGCAAATAGAATCGCTAACATGCCATTTTACTTTGATTTACCAAATTTTATTTTAGTTTATATAGGTACTTTAAACTCCTTGTTGATTTATTACATAAAGTATTTATGCACTTCCTAGCCTGAAGCACAGGTTCAACCTAGCTCAGGCAATTAAGCAAATGTGCTCTATTTTAATTATTAAGATACTTTACCAGATGTCAGAATATAAATAAAACAGTATTCAGATTGATTGACTTATATTTTAGGAGCTGGTTAATATATACAATTTTGATATTCATTATTAGGTAGGACACCACATATAACATTTCCATTAGCCAATCACAGATTAGCAAGTTCCTTTTTGCTCGCGATATAAATACCGCGCGGCCCGGCGCAACGTTAGTCGAATGCCCACGCGCACAGCGCGCGGACCTATGCCAGCTGCTACATAGCTCCTCCCCAGCGAAGCGCCTCACTATGCAAGTGATACAAAGTGATGTCTCGCACACGGCGTCGAAGAGCGCGTAAGTAGTGCAAAGTGGTGTCGCGGCCGGTGACAGCGAGCGCCTAGTCCTGCGGTGACGTCAGGTTTGCACACTGATGCGTGAACGTAGTGTTTACTGTTTGCGCGATAATTATGCCTTTCACTTTGCTTTAGTGCGCGGCCGACCGGCCGTGCTCCGTCGTGGTCGGACGTAAAGTTTTATAGGGCGAAGCGTACGGTGTGTCTTGAGATGCGGCCGGAGCGCGTGACGTATGTCGACTGTTCTTCTAAAGGACTTGCTGTTTCTTCGGTGTTAGGCAGGAATGCAGGCTTCAGTCGATCTATGCTGATGTTTACTTGACGATCTTTGATTAGCACTGTATACACCTTGTTTTGTCTCTTCAAGACACGATACGGACCTTCGTAGGTCGGCGTCAGTGGCCGGCGGTAGGCATCTGTACGTATGAATACATGCGTACATACATGTAGGTCGTCATGTATAAACATTGCGCGTCGATCGGTGTTACGGCGGACTGCTTGCATCTTTTTCATTGCGTTGGTTATGACGTCGCTGAAGTGTGTATTTGTGTTTGCGTGTATCGACGCTTCTCCACACATTTCGCCGGGTAGCCGTAACGGTTTACCGTATAGCGCTTCTGCTGATGACACATCGGTGTTTTCTTTAATTGCAGCGCGAAGTCCCAGTAATACGGTTGGCAATTCTTGCGTCCAGCTTGAGTTATGTAATCGTGCCGTCAGTGCTGTTTTAAAAGATCGATGCCACCTTTCAACCATCCCGTTTGCCTGTGGATGGTAGGCAGTGGTTCGTGTTTTCTCGATACCCATTCTATTCATTAGTGTTTTGAATAGATTAGATTCGAACTGTCTCCCTTGATCGCTTGTGATCCTTTCTGGGCAACCAAATCGCACTATCCACCCTTCGTAGATGGCCGTGGCAATAGTGTTGGCTTCCATGTCGCTGACAGGGAATGCTTCTGGCCATCTAGTTGCTCGGTCGATGATGGTAACACAGTACCGTCTTCCATCTGATATTGGTAGTGGTCCGACGATATCTATATGTATGTGCGATAGTCGATCTGCTGGTGGGTACTCTTCTAGCGGCGATATTGTGTGTCGCTGCACTTTGGTTCGTTGGCAAATTATGCAACATTTGGTCCACATACTGACGTCTTTGTTCATGCTTGGCCAGAAAAAGCGTTGTGTGACCATTTTCGTGGTTGCTCGGGTGCCGGGGTGACTCAACCCGTGCATGGCGTCGAACGTTTTTCTTCGTAGCTCTGGTGGCAGGTAAGGTCGTACGTGGCCACTTGATGTTTCGCACAGAATTGGCTTACTTGCGTTGAGTGGACGTAGCCGTTCGAATCGGAGCGAAGTGTTTTTCGTGACGTCCGTCAGTTGTTTGTCGCTGTCTTGAAGACGGGCTACCTCGTCGTAGTCGATTGGTGATGGAGTGGATATTGCTTCGATTCTTGATAATGCATCGGCCACAACGTTGTCCTTTCCTTCAATATGGCATATCTTCATGGTGAATTGACTGATATAGTGCAAGTACCTCGTGCGTAACGGTGTTTCAGTCTTGCTGTTTAGTCGTAGTAGTGCATGTGTTAACGGCTTGTGGTCCGTGTAAACCGTTATTTCTCTACCCTCAAACATGCGTCGAAAGTGCCGTATTGCCAGGTAGATTGCCAGTAGCTCTCGATCGAACGTGCTGTATTTTGTTTGCGCTTCTGTTAGTTTTTTTGAGTAAAAACCGAGTGGCTTCCAGCTGTTTCCTATACGTTGTTGTAGCGTGGCTCCGACACAGGTGTTTGAGGCGTCACACATCAGTGATAACGGAGCGTGAACTGAAGGGTGTGACAGGGTGACAGCGGCCTTGATGCTATTTTTACATGCTTGAAATGCTTCTTTATCTTCACCGTTAAAGTTCACCTCGGTCTTGTCGTTTTTCTTGCATGTTCGTAGATATTTGTATAGCTTTTCCTGAGCGTGTGCAGCGTGTGGTATATTTTCTTTATAGAAATTCAATATGCCGAGGAATCGTCGTAATTCTTGAATTGTGGTAGGCTCGGGATAGTCGGATATTGTTTTCACACGGTCTTCTGTTGGCTGGATGCCGGCCTCAGTCAATATGTAGCCTAGGAATTCCAGTTTTTTGTGCCCAAACTCGCATTTCGAAACGTTTATTTTTAAGCCATACTCTTGGAGCCTCTTGAAAAGATCTTCTAGGTGTCTTCTGTGGGTTTCCTGATCTGGTGATGCCACGAGGATGTCGTCGACGAATGGGAAGACGTGGTCCATGTCACCGAGAACATTGTTGATGTGTCGTTGAAAGGTTTGCCCAGCGTTGCACAGACCGAAGCACATGCGTGGGAATTCGAAAAGCCCAAATGGCGTGATGACTGCCGTCTTCTCGATGTCTTCTTCCCGTATTCGCAATTGGTTATATGCTTTCCTCAAATCAATTTTCGAGAAGATCTTCATCCCTTCGAGATGGTACGTGAAATCACGAAGTCGTGGTATTGGGTACCGATCAGGTTTGGTGACGGCATTTAACCTTCGGTAATCGCCACACGGTCTGTATTCACCACTCTTCTTCTCTACGAGGTGGAGTGGACTCGCCCAAGGTGACTTTGATGGTCGGCATATTCCTTGTTCGAGCATAACTTGAAACTCCCTCTTCGCTGCTTGATATTTGTGCGGCGGCAATGGTCGTGCTTTATTGTACACCGGCGGCCCGTGAGTGACAATATGGTGTTCAACTTCGCTGTTCTTCATGTTATTGAAGTTCGGGGAAGTTATCTCGGCGTACTGTTGAAGAAGGTTGTGGTACGGGTCGGTGAGGTTGATAGTGAGCACGGTGGGGGTAGCTACACTGCTTGCAATGCAACCGTCGATTGCCAGTCCTGTTTTCTTATCAACAAGTTTACTAGCGCGTAGGTCGACGAGAAGGTCGTGATGTCGCAAAAAATCGGCGCCCAAGATCGGTCGTTTCACGGCAGCAACGATAAACTGCCATGATAAGGGGCGGCGTAGACCAAGGTTGAGTTCCAACTTCCTCTCGCCGTATGTGTGTATCGGAGTGCCGTTCGCTGCATACAACACTTCTTCCGCTCGTTTCATTCCTTTCGTGTTAGGAATGACCGATACGTTGGCTCCGGTGTCCACAAGGAATCTCAAACGATGTTGGTAATCACAAACGTGTAGACGGTATGGTGATACTTCGCTCACCTCGGGTTCCGTCGCTGCCGAGGTCGCCACTAGTTTTCCTGACGCTTGAAGTTACACGGGGATCTGCAGTTGCGTGCCTCTTTACCGTAACGCTCGTGGTAAAAACAAATATCGCCTGACGTCTGCTGGTAAGTATTCGGTCGGCCTCGGGATAGTGAACGTGATCGTGAGCGGAACGGCCTGTATGACGATCTCCTTTGTCTTGGTCTGTCCGTTTTCAACGCTGCAACTTCACGCGTTAGTTGCATGATGGCTTCTCGAAGGTCTGGTTCTGGCTGCGAGTGCTTGCTCTCGGGTCGCGACGAAGATGTCGACGGCTGTTGGCATGCACAAACCGAATGGATCTCTCGGGTCTGCTCGTGCATCTTGTCGGCCATGGCTGAAAGTACGTCGAGTGTGGCCGCTTCGTTGACGGATAATACGGCCCGCGTGGAAGCGGGCAGATGTCTCATCCAAAGCAGCTGCAGAGTGGTATCGGGCATCTTGTCACGTGCTGGCTCTCTCATACTACGCAGTAACTGGGACGGCTTCTGGTCTCCCAATTCCATCTCGGTGAGCAGCTTTTGCAATTGCTTGGTCTCCGACTCTTCGTAAACAGACAACAGTCTCTTCTTAGCCTCCTCGTACCGGCCAGTGCGTGTCTTGCTCATGATGATGTCGCCAACTTGCTCGACGTCCGCCTTCTCGAGATGAGCTACTAGGAGGCTGAACTTAGCTTCGTCGCCTGGCTTCTGCGGGTTAACCACCGTCTCAAATTGTGCAAACCAGAGCAGTGGTTTGTCACGCCAAAACGTTGGTATGCGTGACTTCAAGGAGACGGTCGCTACTTCGTCGTTGGTTGCCATTTTGTTGATCACGTCGGGGTCACCACTTTACCAGATGTCAGAATATAAATAAAACAGTATTCAGATTGATTGACTTATATTTTAGGAGCTGGTTAATATATACAATTTTGATATTCATTATTAGGTAGGACACCACATATAACATTTCCATTAGCCAATCACAGATTAGCAAGTTCCTTTTTGCTCGCGATATAAATACCGCGCGGCCCGGCGCAACGTTAGTCGAATGCCCACGCGCACAGCGCGCGGACCTATGCCAGCTGCTACAATACATATTGTAAATGTGCCCCTTTTTATAAATAAACGATTTATTATTATTATTACTTTGAATTGTCAAGGGGTCAGTCAGTCAGAAATATGAAGCTAGTTGCCCATTCCAAAGCGTAGGTTCCTATGGAGAAAAACGGGCAAGAATCTCCACAGACACTCTTTTAAATCATAATATTGTTACAAAATATTGGTTACATCATTCATGTTGAAATTATACATGTGAGAACAATGTAGAAAGATGTGCACGTAAAAAGTGTCCGAAATAAAAAGATAAAAACAATTCCAAAATTAAAATAAGCCGACGCACGAACATGATGCATGGATCAGCACCGTTTAGCTCAACCATTTTGAATGGAACTTAACGATCCAACACACACGCCACCACCAGCTCGCACCAGCTCGCAGCTCGCAGGAGAGTATGTCATGCTCACTCAAATATCTCGACATTTGAGTGAGCATGACATACTCTCAGCCGCCAGGGCACATCAAGTCAATGAAAGACGTACCCAGTAAATGGTAGCTTTATATAAGGTACTTGGTCACAGTGCTCACACATGTGCTATGCAATTATACGATACTAAGAGATTGAAGTTATACAATTCAAAGATACTTTTTACAATCTTCAGCAGCTCCAACAATATTTTCGAATGCTAATTAATCAATAAGTTTATGCGCCCTTGTGGAGCCTAAAACCATCTAAAACCAAATAATAATAATAATAATAATAAGCCCCCTAAACAACCACACGTCCTGATTGACCATCTAATCACGTGGGGGGCGGACACACGAATGAGAAATTACTGGCGTGGCAAACGTGGCTCTGGAAACCCATTAAAAATGGAGACTCGTTCAAAAAGAAAACGTATAGGACCGCTGCCCGGGGGCGATCGCCGGGGCGCACCTGGAGCTGACGCTGGGTGTCTCAGCATGCGAACCGTCAGCGGTGAGGAGTTGAACAGGCGGGCTCCCACCGACAAAGATACTACAGCCGAAGCCATTGACGATGGTGATAGACTGACAAACAGGACAGACACCCCTGTAGAGCCTTATAGTCCAAGTACAGTATCGTACGCACCTTCAAAAACATCATCACCATCAATATCATCTTCACCCATACCACCGTCACCTCCCACTACAAGTTCTAATACAGTTTCACCGACTCCAGCCTTGAATGTTGCGCGGGAGGTATCTACCTTCTTACCCGCGTCCACCAAGGCTGGGAAAGCAAGAGTTCGCATGAGATGGAGCAAAGAAGTTAACCTATTCATCATGCGAACTTATCTATACATCACTAAATTAGAGACCGACATGACCACCTACAGACAACAACTGCATGAATGTTTTTCACGACAATATCCTGAGATTTCCATTTCAGAACAACGGATTTCAGACCAACGACGAACTATAATTAGGAATAAACTCTTGTCGCAAGTCGAATTAGATCAGTTAAAAGAAGAAGTACACACACAATTACGACAAGAAACAGAAAACTATGCAGACACTAACACTCTAACACAAAACACAAACGAAAATAGCCTACAGGGTCAACTACAATCGCTCACTCAATTACAACCTAATTTTGAATCTCAACCATACAATCAATCACAAACATCACACATATATACACAAACCGAATCTATAACCCTAACGTTAGAAAATGATATTGAGACAGTCGCCGCCGTGAATCAGAACCCGTTAACAGATATGTATATACAAGAAATACATGACAAATTCAGAACGACACTAACACAGTACTCTGGGATGGACCCAGCAGCTCGACCTAAACTACCTAAACTCAAATATAGTCCTAACCTTTTCCGCTTAGTTAATTTATTTAATGAAGATATACTAAAACAGTTTTTATCTGATGACACACAGCTTATTGACATACACACTCTTATTTATTGCACAGCAGTTGTTATTTCTGAAGAACTCAACTTTAAAATCACTGAACACGCAAGAAACACAATACAAAGAGAAACTGTCAAACCATCGTGGCAACTGAGGCTAGAAAAAGACATTGAAAAATTAAGAGCCGACTGTGGCAGACTCACACATTACATCAACGGTACCAGATCACACAAAGTAGTTAAAAGAGTTGAAGCAATATTTAAAAATAATTGTACACACACTAGACACGAAAATAACAATAGAAAACCTGAAGAGTTTTTAGACACATTAAAACAAAAATTGGCACTTAAAGTCCATAGGCTTAGAAGATATTTGAAGGCACAACAACGCAAAAAAGATAATGCCATATTTGCTACGAACGAAAAATTATTTTATAGGAATATACAGAAACCACACACCGATTTAACAACAGACAACGACACAGACATACCCTCAAAAGAACACTTGGAAACATTTTGGTCCAACATATGGGAAGAGCAGGTACATCACAATGATAAAGCAACTTGGATTACAGAAGAAGCAACAAAATGGGGAGAGATAGATGAAATGGAATTTAGAGAGATAACAGAGTCTGAAATTACATATTTAACAGCTAGATTACATAATTGGAAGTCACCGGGTATAGACAAAATACAAAATTTCTGGTATAAAAAGTTAACGATACTACACAAATCCATAGCAAAAAATTGAACAGATATAGTATTAGGAGAACAGAACATACCCGAATTCATTGCCACAGGAATAACATACATGCTACCTAAAACTAAATACACATCAGAGCCTTCCCAATACAGACCAATCACATGCCTACCCACAATCTATAAAATACTAACAACAGCCATCACTAATAAAATCAACTCACACATTGAACACCACAAAATGATAGCAGAGGAGCAGAAGGGATGCAGGAGAGGCCACATGGGATGCAAAGAACAGTTAGTTATAGACTCTACTATCCATAAACATGCCACCACAAAAAATAGAAACCTACACTGTACTTATATAGATTACCAAAAAGCTTTCGATAGCATTCCACACTCTTGGCTTATACAAATCCTAGAAATTTATAAAATTAATCCCAAAATAATTGAGTTTTTGCGCATAATAATGACACGTTGGAAAACCACACTTCAGTTAAATAATCGTCTGAGCACTCTTATAACTCGACAGATACATATTAGGAAGGGTATCTACCAGGGGGATTCCTTGAGCCCTCTTTGGTTCTGTCTCGCTCTAAACCCCTTGTCTCACTTACTCAATCGGTGTCGCGCTGGATATAATTTTAAAAACAATACCGGTGAAACTATTATCTCGCATCTCATATATATGGATGACATTAAATTATATGCTAAAACCGAAAAAGAAATGAAAACTCTTATAGAAGTGACGACAACATTTAGTCAGGATATTAATATGCAATTTGGATTAGATAAGTGCAGGACATTGCATATTATAAAAGGAAAAGTAAAACCCGGCAACTACGCAGTCAGCGACACCGATGCAATAGCAGCTATGGAACCAACAGATTTATACAAATATTTAGGATACAAGCAACTTAAAGGTCTCGACCACACAGCAATTAAACAGACTCTAAATACAGAATATAGGAGAAGAATTAACGCAATTTGCAAAACACAGCTATCTGGAAAGCATCTTATAAAAGCTTTGAATACATTTGCCATACCAATATTGACCTACTCATTCGGAATAATAAAATGGTCAAAAACTGACATCGAACAGTTAGAAAGAATCACACGCACAACACTTACAAAACACAACAACCTACATCCTAAATCTGCGATCGAACGACTCACCATCAAAAGAGAAAATGGAGGGAGAGGCCTAATCGACATACATCACCTTTGGCAGAAACAAATCACTAAACTTAAAACATTTTTCTACACAAAATCTCGCACCAGTAACATACACAAAGCAATTGCTTTAAATGATTTGAATTACACCCCGCTAAATTTAAATGAAGAAAATATACAAGACATAAACATCACCGACCCGCAAAACCAAAAAATTGAAAACTGGAAAAAGAAAGTCCTTCACGGTAGACACCCTCATGACCTAGAGCAGTCCCACATTAACAAATTAGCATCAAATAAGTGGCTTAAAATAGGAAACCTGCTCCCGGAAACAGAAGGCTTTATCATAGCTATACAAGATCAAATCATCAACACCAAAAACTACAGAAAATTTATAATTAAAGACCCTACCATCACAAACGATAAATGCCGTAGATGCCACATTCAATCAGAAACCATACAACACATAACCGGAGCATGCTTAACCCTCACACAGACAGACTACACTCACAGGCACAACCAGGTTGCAAACATCATCCATCAAAAACTAGCACTCAAACACAGTCTTATACAAAACACTAACACTCCCTACTATAAGTACGCACCACAAACTATCCTAGAAAATGACACACATAAACTGTATTACGATCGCGCCATACTTACAGATAGGACCATCCACTATAATAGACCAGACATAACCCTACAGGATAAATTAAGAAAAACCACTTACCTAATAGACATTGCAGTCCCCAACACTCATAACCTACAAAAAACAATCGCTGAAAAAATAAGCAAATACGCTGAGCTTAAAGAAGAAGTATCAAGAATCTGGAGACAAGAAAAAGTTTATGTTGTTCCTGTAGTTCTCTCCACGACAGGTGTTATTCCTAACCATCTCCTCCGTAGCCTGAAATTAATAGAGCTAGAAGATTCCCTTTACATCAATCTGCAGAAAGCAGCCATCCTAAACACATGCAGAATCGTTAGGAAATTTATGCAGTTAGACGAAAGTACACCCTCATCTTAAATACACACCACACGCTGCATTTACTTGGCTTTGGCCCGTAAATGTAGCTAAAACCAGCCTAAGAGCTGAGAAAAATAACACTCCCGATAATAATAATTAGGCGCACAATTATCATTGACATAACGGTCCCGCATGACGGGAACCTCGTGAAAGCCGAGAAAGATAAAGAAATTAAGTATCTTGACTTGGCTCACGAGGTTGTCGACATGTGGGATGTGGACTCAGCGATCATTGTGCCGATAGTCGTATCTGCCAATGGCTTAATTGCCAAGAGCCTCGACCAACACCTAAGGAGGCTCTCGTTGGGCAGCTGGATTAAGGGCTTGATCCAGAAAGCGGTACTCCTGGACACGGCTCGCATTGTTAGGAGGTTCCTCTCTCTGGAGCCCTGACCGCCGGTAGCTTGGACCCTGCTCCCGATACCGGTGGGCTACTATTTTTTATATTTTTAAATGTTTTTATAGTTTTTTTATTCTAATATTTAAAAATATAATTCATATGTATTAATGTTAAATAAAAGATAAATAATAATAATAACCCCACCGCTGTATCTCTACGTTGACGTCGTGGTGGGGCTTGCGCGCTCCAATGAACCATAGGTCTGTGCCAGTAGAGTTTACTTTGCCGGGACAGATCTAGGGTGAGGGGTCAGACCAAAAGAGATACAATCCAAGCCAAGGTCGCACATGCCGAGGGCTGCATGGCTAGGAGAGAGCGCTAGTCGTTAGTGTGCCAACTCTGGAAAATAGGGGACCTCCAGTTTTATTTACCCTTGCCACAGTGAACGCAGGGCTCTGCTGTGGTCGACTATTTGTGTCCCTAGCTTCTCGTGGGAATAATCATGATAACAAGGTTTAAAACAAAACAATTAATGCCATCTAATCTCTTCACTACCCTTGGTTGACTGGTAGAGAATGCCTAAGGCATTAAGTCCGCCTTTGTACTTTTATAAGTGTGAAAAGTTTAAATAAATAAATAAATTAATTCAGGCAAACAAGCCCTCAACAGATGATGAAACATTACCGGTTTCATCATCATCCTCTCCGAGGTCCATCTTTTCATCAATCGTATCATCACCACCATATTTATCACGCTCATTAAGATCATCATCATCATCACCGATGTCAGTAGACGTTGTGTCGGAGGCTACTACTGCCATAAACCCTTCACCCGCTACTGTCAAAACCAATACGCGTAAAAAATGGAGCGAAGACATGAACCAATTCATTTGGCGTACGTATTTAATTATCACCAATTTAGAAACTGAAACAAATTCATATCTTACATCTTTGCACCAACAATTTATTAACAGATTTCCGCAAATGAATGTCTCAAAACAAAGAGTTGGAGACCAACGAAGAGCAATTGTTCACAATAAATTACTTTCGGTTACTACACTTGATACAATTAGATTAGAAGTAAGCAGAAAGCTACAAACAAACACCAGTAACTTGGATACACAAACCCGGACACCGGCGCAGTTAAACACAGACCAATTCTACACAAATTTACAAGCGCAACCAAAACGTAGAATGAAGTGGTCAAACGAAATGAACGAAACTCTAATAAAATTCTATTTCATCGCTACGAAAATGGAAACAGATATGACTGTCTGGAGGAAAAAATTAAGAGAAATGTTTATTCAGTTCTATCCACAATTGTCACATCTGTCTGAGCAGAGAATATCAGATCAAAAAAGGGTAATTCTAAATAACAAACTGATATCAGATGAACGACTTCAATACCTAAAAACGTATGCAGAGAATACAATTAACCAACCGAATCCCAATAGGCAATTAGAACATCACAATTCACTTATAGCTGCAGACAATACCCCAGCACAAGCACCCACAAATAATAACACAGAAAATGCACACGTTAATAATCAAACACACACACAAGTAACCGAAGTAGGAAGCGAGCTCAATTTCTTGAATAGCATTGACATTGGAGCCTTGACCACCATTATAAACACAGAACATAATACCACAAACATTAAAATAAGTCAGGAAAGATGTCAAGAACTAGAGGAAACATTCTCAAATACACTATAGCATTTCACAAACATTCATCCCACAAAAAGAAATTATATACCTAAACAAAAACCATCAAAAAAATTATCCCAAATAGTAAGTAACATTAATAACGTTATCCTTCCAAAATATGTCAATGCAGATACAGACTTCAAAACCCTGTAGACAGTTATATATAGTGCTGCTTGGACAGCTGCTAAAACAAATGGAAGTAAACTTTCTTATATCACCTCTGACAGTACGGCCTACATCAATCAGAAAAATATGAAACCGAAATGGCAGAAAAGATTAGAATTAAGAGTTAAAGACTTAAGAGCAAACATCGGTAGACTTACAGCATACATACAAGGAAACAGAGGCTGGAGGCTTGTTAGAGAGGTACACACAATACTAGAAAACTATAGAATACACTCAACTCATGAAGAACCGAACACACAATTCACACATTTCTTAGATACACTTAAACAGAAACTTGCTCTTGTAAATAGTAGATTAAACAGGTATAATAATTGTATAAATTTAGAAACAACGAAAAGCAGTTTTATCGAACGTTAAAAAATTCAACCACAAACCGAACCGCACCCAGTAATAACGAAAATAACACAAACTATAGCTTACCGTCGGTACAAGAACTTCAAAAATTTTGGTCAGGAATTTGGGAGAGGCCAATATGTCATAATACTGAAGCTGAATGGGTTAAAATAGAGACTGAAAACCATTTGCACACTGAACAAATGGAGTTTGAACAAGTTCCAATAGATACATTTCATGACGTCCTTCAAAAATTACACAATTGGAAAGCACCCGGTTCAGACTATATTCACAACTTTTGGTATAAAAAAATTACACACACTCACCCATTCCTGTATAATTACATCAACACTTTTATAAAAAATCCAACAACGATGCCTACATACATAGCGGAAGGAATCACGTATATGATACCAAAATACAGTAACGACAGCGCCAACCCAGCAAAGTACAGACCAATAACATGCCTACAAACAATATATAAAATAATAACATCATGCATCACTCAAATTATTTATAAACACCTTGAATCAAATTCAATATTATCCGAAGAACAAAAAGGCTGTCGAAAATTTAGTCAGGGCTGCAAGGAACAACTTACGATAGACTCGGTTATACTCAAACAGGTCCAGCGGAAGAAGAAAGATCTATATACTATGTATATAGACTACAAAGCGTACGATTCTGTCCCACATACTTGGCTACTTGAAATTTTAAATATATATAAGATAAACCCTCAAATCAGTGCCTTTTTAAATAACACAATTACACAATGGACAACACGTTTACATCTTATGACATCTACAGGTAATATTGAAACAGAACCCATCAAGATCCAACGAGGCATATTCCAAGGTGACTCGCCTAGCCCACTATGGTTCTGTCTTGCCTTAAATCCGCTATCAAACAAATTAAATTCATGAATGCCAGGATATAAGCTTAATTACAATGACACAACAGATGGCATACGGACGGACAAATCAATCTGCCTAGCCTTTTCCCAACTATATTGGGGTCGGCTTCCAGTCTAACCGGATGCAGCTGAATACCAGTATTTTACATGGAGCGACTGCCTATCTGTCCTCCACAACCCAGTAACTGGGTAATACGATACCCCTTGGTAAGACTGGTTGTCTGACTTTCGGGCTTCTGACGACCCGTAACGACTGTCAAAGATCCACGAATGACAACCGGGACCAACGGCTTAACGTGCTTTCCGAGGCACGGAGGAGTCTCGGTATGTAAAGATGGTCACCCATCCACAGACCAACCCTGACAAGCGTAGCTTAACCTAACGGATCGACCCGTGCGGCAGTTACTACTTAGCCACGAGCTCAAACTCTCAGTTGTATTTGTCACGGACAAATACAACTGTAAAATTAACCACCTGCTCTACATGGATGACATTAAATTGTACGCTTCCTCACCAGAGGACTTAAATGAACTCGCAAATGCCACAGACAAATTTTCGAGCGATATAGGAATGGAATTTGGAATTGATAAGTGTAAAATTAATTCAGTCAGGGCAGGTCAAACATACGAACACTCATATACCACACAGTCAGGTGAAACCATAGATTCCTTAGATGAACATGGAACATACAAATACTTAGGATATATTCAAGCGAAGAAAATTAAACATAAGACAATAAAATCTCTTCCTAAAAATCTTGCCCTTGAACACAAAAATCTCCCTTGCTCAAACTCTTATTCAGCCCATTATAGATTACGCCGATGCCTGTTACTTGGATGCCACCGAGGAGCTTTTAATTAAACTTGAGCGTTTACAAAATATATGTATTCAACATAGCATAACATCACGCCTTGTTTCCCCGAAGGGTTGGGCAGAGGTGTACCTGTAGTAGGTACACCCACATTTCGCCAGTTATGTTTTAAGTCCCATGTAATAGGGGGCGAGCCTATTGCCATCAACCGGGCACATATCCAGACTCCGGGCTACTACTGAGAAATTCCAGATAGAAAAACCCAATAACACTTTGCCCGACCCGGGAATCGAACCCAGGACCTCATGCTCAGCAGTAGCGCTTGCAACCACTAGACCAACGAGGCAGTCATATATGTATTCGTTTTGTTTTTAACCTTAAAAAATATGATCACGTCTCTAACTTCCGCAAGATACTCAAGTGGCTCCCTATTCGACTTTGCAGGAACTCTCGGATATTGTGTCTGCTATTTAACCTCCTTCATAATCCTAAAACTCCTTCCTATCTGCGGGAGCGCTTTTCCTATGCCCGTCCTTCTGATGTGCCTTGCAGGTCGCATCTTAGAAACCTGCTTAAGTGCCCTACCCACTCCACTGACTTCTACTCCTACTCCTTCACCGTGCACGCGGTGCGGTTGTGGAATTCACTTCCGCCTGACATTAGGGACTGCCAAACTGTTGCAGTATTTAAAAGAAGAGTGAAAGAACACTATCTTTCCACTTCTTCATAGTTGCGTAGGTATTTATGTTGTATTTTATTTATTTTAGAAGTATGTATGTATGTTCGTAAGTATATTGTCATATAATTTGTTTTATTTTATTGAGTGAATTGTTTTGATTTTATGTATTTTACTTTCTCTCTACTCTTACACACGGTGTCTACATCTCTTTTTACCCTCTGTCCTATCGCAGGTATGCTGGAAGAGATTTCATTAGAAATAAGCATCACCTTTGTACGTATTTTTCTGTTCTTTTAATCTTGTCTGTTTATTTTTGTGTATGCATAAATGGTTAAATAAATAAATAAAAAATAAACTTACACAACAATTTAAACATAGACTAAAATCCATTTTAAACACTAAATTGTACTCCAAAAGTACTATTAAAGCAATAAATACCTATGCGATATTCATCCTTACATATTCCTTTGGTATAATAAGCTCGACCAAAACGGAACTTAAAAGCCTACAACGCGTCATTAACACCAATTTGACCAAATATAGAAAACACCACCCTCGATCTTGCGTACAGCGACTAACACTACCCAGAAAAGAAGGAGGACGAGGAATAATAGATATAACGAGCCTACACAATAAACAAATCAGTACTCTTAGAAAATATTTTAACACAAAAAGCACAACCTCTACCCTACACAAAGCAATAGTTTACAATGATCAAAAATTAACCCCGCTAAACGAGAAACAGATCGACAGACAGACTAAAATATCAGAATGGACCCAGAAGTCTCTTCATGGAAGACATCGCCAAGACCTTTGCCAACCTAACGTCGACAAGCTAGCGTCGAACGAATGGCTAAGGCGCGGAGATTTATTCCCTGAGACTGAAGGGTTCATGACAGCAATTCAAGACCAAGTTATTGAAACCCGTAATTACTAAAAGCACATCATGCGAGTCCCTTTTTCAACAGACATTTGTAGACGATGTCATAGTTCTTCTGAAACTATTCAACACATTACTGGAGCATGTAAAGCAATAGTTCAGACTGACTATAAACACAGGCACGACCAAATAGCCAACATAATTCATCAAAAACTTGCCATTAAATATAAATTAATTACTACACCTCCAGTACCTTATTACAAATATACTCCAGAAACGGTTCTTGAAAACACAACACACAAGCTATACTTTGATCGAGCCATCCTCACAGACAGAACAACACATTACAATAGACCAGACATAACTTTAATAGATAAAATTAATAAAACCGCGCAAATTATTGACATAGCAGTTCCAAACACACACAACCTACAAAATACTATAGCTGAAAAGCTATCAAAATACACAGACTTAAAAATAGAAATCAGCCGAATGTGGCGATTAGGCAGCGTTACCATTATTCCTATGGTACTTTCAACTACCGGTGTCATTCCCAAACAACTGCATCAATCTTTAAAAACACTAGACGTAGCTCCCTCCACCTACCAAACCCTACAGAAAGCTGCTATCCTGAACACTTGCAGAATTGTCCGAAAATTCCTGCAGAACGACAATGACGCACAAATATCACACGCACAGACATCATTCACCACTGCAACACAAAGTCAAAACATAATATCACCACGCCATACATCATCACCAATTATCACTTAGTTTAAGTAGTACCTACTCTCAGGGGTAGCACTTGGCTTTGGCCCGTGTTACCCAAAAAACCGTCATAGTGTCGAGATACAAAAATGTATACCAACAAATAATAATAATAATAAATCGTTTATGTTCACCCACACACAAGCGGAGCACTGGTGGACCTTGACACCGGGCCTAAGACAATGCACCTAGAATAAGATTACTATTCCGCTATAGGTAAAAAGAATGAAAAAATGAAGGAATTACATAAATTAATTATGTAAAATTGTACGATATTCCTAACATTTTAACAAGTAATACTAATAATAAGTCAGTGTGTGAGTTCAAGTAATCACAAAATATAAAATAAATGTTATACAAAATTAATTAAAAAATATTATACAATTAAATTGGCAACCAGTTCGATTTTGTATAGATTCTGAATTTGATTTTTATCTTCAAAATTTTAAATACAAAATATTTTATTTCACATAAAACTAACTGGGGACTTATGAAACGTCAGAAGCTGGGTGCACGGTTCCAATTGGTCGTTTCCTATGGAGAAGAGCCGGCAAGAAACTCCACGGTTACTCTTTTAAAAATAATTGGTTTTTACAATATTTTCAAATAACACAATAACAGTGTTATTAGGTATGGGAGGACAGTGTAGGTCTTTCAATAAGTACCAGGTACTTAACAAAATAATTATGGTCAGCAAATATACAGTCCACTATGCCTACAGCGTTCTCACATTCACAAAATAGAAAATAATCTTTATAAAGATGAATAAGTTATTAAAAATAAAAACGTATTATAAACGAAATGACGTGATTGCTATTACAGCTGTGACAATTCTGAATAATTATCATGTTCACAAAAGCCACTAATAAAGATTTGAAGTTAAATTGTAGGTATATAATGTCAAATAATAGCGTGATTATGTCAAGGCAGAATGTAAAAATAAAAATGTAAAAAATATATATATATATATATATTTTTTTAAGGAATTATTGCCAAACTTCGCTGTCTTCAACGTAGTCTTTAATTTCTTGGATTTTTTTCTTGGATATATTCCTCTAATTTGTAATATGCTTGCTTACAAAGTGTACTTTTTATGAGTTGTTATGAGGTGAGGATATACTTTATGACCCGGTAGTTTGGATTCACGGAATCTGTCCCTGGCTCCATCTGTCAACTTCGACACATCAGTCTGATGTTTTCAGTTATCCATGGAGTAGCGCAGGTTTTAAATATGTTTCTTTTAGGAGGAGGAGGAGGTCGAATAACTAAAAGAGAAAAACTAAAAGAGTGATAAATATTATTATTGTTGATGGATGGAGCGGGAGAGAAAGGCCAAAAAAAAGATGTATGGATTGTGTGAGGGGGATATGAAAGAGAAAGTGAATATTAGTTTGACGAATGACAGGGCAGAGTGGAAACAGAAAACGCGTGGCGACCACAGTAACATGGGACAAGGGCAGGAAGATGATGATGAAATATACTATGACTTTAAGTTAACATTAATTGTTAATACCAAAAGAATACACAGTCATGTGAACAAAGGCGCGGGCACAGCTAGTAATAGCATTGCTGTTATCATCAGAGTCCCCCCGCCACGTCTGTCTGTCTGTTTTAACGCGATAAACTCAAAAACTACTGAGGCCCTAGTGTGAGTTTCTTTAAACCATCTCGACTTTACGCATCAACCGCGTTTGGCGCTCCGATTGGCCCTTGACTGGTGAAAACCGGCCGGGTGCCAATCTGAGCGCCGAACGCGGTCGAAGCGTAAAGTCGAGATAGTTAAAAGAAACTCACACTAGGGCCTCTGAACGGATTTTCAAATGGTTTTCACCAATGGTTGGAGTGACTCATGACAAAGGTAATTCATAAGGTTTTGTGTGAATTGGCTGATTATTGTTGTTGAAGATGTCGGATAAAATCATGTTGACTGGAAGCTTGAGGCCCTTTCCTCATTGGTCAGTACATTTGTGGTGCGGGATCGGCATGCTTTGTACCAAAAGCTTACCAAGCATCTATATTTCAATGAGTGTTTCTTAATTGGCTCGGTACTCGCGGGAGCGGGGCGGGATCGGTACCGCGTAACGTGACGCGTTTTACAGAATGCTCGGTATACTCGGTATCGGTAATGAGTTTGTTTGTTACGCTTTCACGGCTGAACAGATTTGGATGAAATTTAAACAGAAATCGGCACATGGGTTGACCATGATCTGGATACACACAGGAAAACACATACAAACACACACATACACATACATAGACACACACACAGGACACACAGGATACAGGTAGGGGGGGGTCTGATACAGGGTACATAGGATACTGTTTATTCCGGTAGCACGTTCCGTATTTGAATTTGGGATTCTAAATGAGAGCAGTGCGGTTTCGGTTCGGTACAGAGTAGACTGAGCCGACTACCGACCAATGAGGAAACGGCCTTACTGGCGTGCGCCGCATAAACCGTAAGACGTACATAAAATTAATATTCTACAGAATTATACATATTAAAAAGTTCAACAAAAAGTCCCCAATAGCATATTTATGTCTATTTTCTAAGGATGACCCACAATAACCTTGGCATCTTTGATTTTGATAAAAATTTCATTATTAAGTATTTTCGAAGCTATTTTGACCGGTTTTATATTAATCCTTATCCAATAAAATATATTATTTGGTTTGGGCATTTAATTTATATTAAAATATGCCTTGACATCATATCATTGAAATTAACACCGTAAAAAAAAATTACGCATAAAAAACATTATAGAAAGAAAAAAATTTGTTTATTCTGCAGAAACAAAACGCACATTCAAAGAAAAATGTCGCTTCCTTTTAATCCCGGTAGCACGTTCCCGCGGGATATTTTCCGACAGCCACGAGGCATAACCGCGGTCTAAAGCTAGTTACACAGTAATTATCTCTAGCATATCAAGATTGACCTTTCTTAAACCTTACCTTCGACAAGTCCTGTTATGAAAATTATCAACGTAATTTTCTGCCTGTTGTGTCATTCGCAGGTAACTTGAAAAGCAAGGCAGGCTGCAAGGAGGCATAAACACGACGAAGTAATGGCAGACGTTGTGTTGTCACTTGTCAACCTAGTTGTGTAATCGTCGATAGACTGGTAGAGAGAGGAACTGCTGTGATTGACACGTTGAAGACAAGGAAGTTTGGCAATAATTCCTTCTGCACATGTGTGGCTTCCCTGGTACCTCAATAACGGCATTACTATGTAATTATGTCTATTAACTGCTCCCAAATTAAGATGATTATTTGATTTTACCTATTTTTCTTTTTTTTCATTTACGTACTTTTTTGACATAATCTTTTCATTATTTGACATTAAATAACTTCACTATACTATATTTTTTATAGATTTGTTACAGCTTTAGTGGCAGTCATGCCATTTAGTTTAAATAGGTTCTTAATAATTTTTTTTTATATAGATTCTCTTTTATATTTTGTGAATGTGAGAACGTTGTAGGCATAACCGACTTTTAGATCTGTCGATCGTTTTCTATCTTGCTAAGTACCTGGTACTTGTTGATAGGCCTACAGTGTCCTCTCATACCTATAAACACTGTAACTTGAAAAGATTATAAATACCATTTATTTTTAAAAGAGTAACCGTGGAGTTTCTTGCCGGCTCTTCTCCATAGGAAACGACCAATTGGAACCGTGCACCTAGCTTCTGACGTTTCATAAGTGCCCTTGTAGGTTTATGTGAAATAAAATATTTTGAATTGAATTGAATTGAATTTTCTCTTGAATACAAAGAGGTAAACAGAGCTCCTTTTTGGGGCTGTCCTTTACAAGTAACTAAAAGTCATCATTTAAATCCGTGTAGAATTAACGAGGTTCGAATGTTAACCTTCCTTTGTTTGTGGCCGGAAGTCGCGGGACATGTCCGGACATGTTTCAGTTAGCGACTTGTTGCGCTCCCGGCCTACCACCGGTGCACGGCGCGGCGGGTGCCTCGCGGTATACGAGCACTCGAGCACTGTTTACGAGTATTCCAAACGTACCATTCATAATGTATTCAGCGGGAACATGTCAGCCGAGCGCTTAGGGTTAATTTACTTGCTTATAACATAGTTTATCATGTAGCGGTTATACCGCCACATACTAACTACGCATCAAAGACATGACGTCACAGAAATCCTGCATCGCGCAATTAGAGTTTACCGCGCGAACGACATCGATAAGACTATCCGAAATCAACAGTCGGGTAGTCGGCCCGCCAGACACAACACCCGTCTGGTCGGAGGAGTGTTATATTATTATATGGGGACAGTTTAACTGTAAGAAAAAAGGACATAATTGAATGTGTCCATTTGATGTTACATCTCAATGAAACAAATAATTGTAAATTTATTTTCTGTGCCTTGCCTTATTCTCGATATTTGTCTAATGAGACAAATAGGCACATTTATAAATTAAATATGTTAATTTATAATAGGACTTGTCGTCACAGTGACGCTATTTTATATTTTGATTGTAATCAATTTATTACTGATTATAAACTGACAAATTATACAATGTATTTGCCACCTAGTTGTAGAAGACAAATTGCTAATCTTTTAGCATACAATATACACAGTGACACTGGTACCTGTACTGTACCATCGATTACTGTTAGTAGTGGTACTAACACTACTTTTGATACGCCTTGTAGTTTAAACTATTAGGAGCGACAACGGGTGAGCCGCATATATTGAATGTTGTTCATCAAAATATGCAGGGTCTGTCCGGCAAAGAGCTAGAATTAAGTTTATTTATCGAGAACTATGATGTTCAGGTGTTATGTTTGACTGAACACTGGTTGAAAGAACATGAAGAAGTGTTTATCAATGATGATAATTTTACTGTACAAAGTGCGTTTGTAAGAAAAAGCGCCATTCGCGGTGGATCTTTAGTTCTTGTTTCAAACAAGTTGAAATGTAAACAACGTTTAGATTTAGTTAATCTTTCCATCGAGCGCACTATTGAGTTGTCTTGTGTTGAACTCGAGCGATACATTATAATTTGCGTGTATCGACCCCCCTCTGGTGATTTTATTAGTTTTGAATCGGTGATGGAGGATTCACTCAATAGGCTAAAATCAAGTAATAAAAGTATAATTGTATGTGGAGATTTTAATATTAATATTTTAGATGTTACTCCATTAAGTATTAGACTTCTTAATCTGTTTAGGTCTTATAATTTAATTAACTTGTTTTTTGAACCTACTAGGATCACGGCATCTTCGTCAACATGTCTTGATAATATATTTAGTGATTGTGATGCCAAAAATAAATTAGTGTTAAGTGACTTAACGTCTGACCACTGTGGTTTATTAGCTAGTTTCCCCATGCCATTACATAAAAAGCCGCATAAAATAGAATGTAGGCCTTATACAGCTAGTCGTTGCAATAAAATTAAAAATAATATAGCTCATAGAATAACACCATCTATAGTAGAACACGACAATCCTAATGAAATGTATGGAGCCCTTTTTGATGTTGTGCAAAAAGAGTACCAATCTACTTTCAAGACTAAAACTATTAACATTAATGGCACCTCCGTTGGCTTTAACCAATGGGCCACTCCGGGTATTTATAAAAGTAGAGCGAGACTATACGAGTTATATGGTTTGAAAAAATATAGGTTTGATACTCCTTTCCTAGAGTATGTCAAAAATTATTCAAAATTATTTAAAAAGGTTAGTGTTTTAGCTAAATCAAAATTTTTAAGCGATACAATTAAAAATTCCAATAATAAAGTAAAAACCACTTGGAAAATTATTAACAATGAAACGGGTAAATCGGTTAAGCAAGATAAACAACTCGAGATTATGGTCGATAGTAAATTAGTTACTAAAGCAGCTGACGTAGCTGAGGCGTTTAATGAGTTTTTTGCCAAAATACCTATAACTACGACTCGCTCCTTAAATTCGTCCCCATCTTAAGCTGAAAACCTTCTGCTTAGTAGTGTGTCTAAAAGTAGTCGCATATTTAGCTTCGAACATGTAACGCCTCGTGATGTAGTTAATGTTTTTAACACACTCAAGTGTAAAAACACTGGTGATTACTGGGGAATCTCCATTAAACTTTTAAGTAATATAATAGACATCTTAGCCCCCTATCTAGCTGTTACTTTTAATAAATGTGTTGATTTAGGAACTTTTCCTGATCTCATGAAGAGTAGTAAAGTCATACCATTATTTAAATCAGGTAATAAAAATGACGTTGGCAATTTCAGGCCTATTTCTATTTTACCAGCATTCAGCAAAATATTTGAAAAGTTAATACTCAAGTAGTTGCTAAGATATTTTAATTTAAATAGCCTCCTTCATAATGAACAATATGGCTTTACAAAGGGTCGTTCGACTACAGATGCGGGTGTTGCTCTGCTGAAACACATATTTAACGCATGGGAGAACTCTCAAAATGCTATTGGAGTTTTCTGTGATCTCTCCAAAGCCTTTGATTGCGTGCACCATGACACGCTTTTGCGTAAACTGCGTCATTACGGTGTGCTAAACGAAGCTCTCAACGTTTTAAATTCATATTTAAATAATAGGTCGCAATGTGTAGATGTTGATGGTGTAAAATCTTCCGGGCTACCAGTTCAGTTAGGTGTACCTCAAGGCTCAATACTGGGTCCATTCTTGTTTTTAGTGTATATCAATGACTTACCATTCTATTTAAAGGATATCTGTGAAGTTGTACTGTTTGCAGATGATACTTCTCTTATTTTTAAAGTAGACAGGAATAGACAAGATTTTGACGATGTAAACAGTGCACTGTCAATGGTTACGGATTGGTTTACGACAAATAACCTAGTTCTCAATGCCAAGAAAACAAAATGTGTAAAGTTTGCCCTCCCAAATGTTAGAGGTCTAGGACCCAACATCGTCTTAGATAAAGAGGTGCTTGAAACTGTAAACTCGGCAGTTTTTCTGGGCATAACAGTAGATGCTAAACTTCAGTGGGGCCAACATATATCGAGCCTAGCGGGAAGGCTCAGTTCGGCCGCCTACGCTGTCAGAAAAGTAAGACAATACACTGACGTTGATACAGCTCGGTTAGTATATTTTAGTTATTTTCATAGCGTTATGTCCTACGGTATTCTGCTTTGGGGCAAAGCTGCAGATATTCAAAATATATTTGTCCTCCAAAAACGAGCTATTCGAGCAATTTACCAGCTAGGTGCCAGAGTTTCTCTGAGAGATTTTTTCAAAGATATCGGTATCCTCACAGTGGCATCACAATAAATCTTCGCCAACATCTTATATATTAGGCAGAATATACACATATACACTAAAAACAGTGATATTCACAATGTTAACACCAGAAGTAAGGATAAACTACGTGCTCCCTTCCACCGGCTTCATAAGGTTCATAACTCATTTGTTGGGCTTGGTATAACCTTTTATAACAAGCTACCCTCTTGTTTGCTAGATTTGCCTTTTAATGCGTTTAAAACTAAAGTAAAGTCCAACCTTTGTTCAAAGGCATACTATTCTATCAACGACTACTTAAATGATAAGAATAGTTGGTCGCTGTGATTAACTCAAGACAATGTTTAAATGTTCTTTCTCCAGAATTAGTTTACCTACTGACAGGTTTTATGAGTTTATATAAAAGTTTATAATTTTACTTTTTATGTACATTTATTTTATTTTTATTTATTGTTGACATAATCTACTCATTACAATGTTTTTTTTAATGAGTTGTATTACAATATGTGGTTAGCTAGCGACCTCGACAATTATTTATTTTACCTCGATGGTCCTAGTTTATCAATTATAACTTCTAGTTACAGCTCTATGTAAGCGGGCACGCCCTTTATGCCTGGAGGCCTTATTTTCTTTTTTTTAGATATTGTTTACGTTTAGTTATTTTTATTTCTGCTTGAGTATAGTTCTCGATGTTTTTGGTTGGTATATTGGCGTGTGCTAGCTGTCATATGGCTATTAATTTATAATTTAAATTTTATTTTCCTCTCGGATCTTGGACATTGGAGTGAAAAGACGTGTGGACAAAGTTATTTAATTTTTATTTAATGTTTATTAGTATTAAAAATCTAAGAATTACTAGGCGCGCAGTGAAGTGGAGCGGTATCGATATCGGTTTTACTGTTCGAGCGAGATAGAACTTCGGCGCTGTATTACGTACGCGCGGTGCGACTACGTAAATTCCGAACTTGGGAAACATGTCCAGATTACTACGATCACCAACCAACTCGGACTTGCAAAGGACTGTATCGGATTCCGATGTCATAAATACTCCTAGCCAAAATACGCCGCCTAATTTTGTATCTCAACGCAAAAGACCGCGTCAGTCTAGTGAAGAGCGCTTCTGTTCTTTTAAGGACGAAATCAAAATCATGCTTAGTGAGTGGAAGGAAACCCAGAATACCCTACTTAAAAAGCTCGTCGCTGAAGTCGCTGAAATAAAACAGCAAAATGCCGAGATCAAACATACGAACGAAGAAATTGAGAAGAGTCTCCAGTTCATAAATGAAAAATACGAGGACATGAAGAAAAAGGTCGAAGATTTAGAAGGTGAGCGGAAAGAACACTTATTAAAAATAGCTAGTCTAGAATCGGAAATTGGTGAAGTTCAAAGACATCTGAAGTCGGCTACTATTGAACTGAGAAATGTACCGAAAACAACTGATACTGAAACCAAAACAGACTTGTGTAACATCATAGAAAAGACATGCAAAGTGATTGACGTGAATATACAAGCAACAAGCATTCGGGATGTTTTCCGAGTTACATCGAAGGCTGGAAAGAGCACAATAGTGGCTGAGCTAACTACTGTCATCATTAAAAACCACATAATACAGGGGGCTAAAGCCTTTAATGAAAAACACCCTGACCAGCGCTTAAACTCTGGCCACATTGGTTTTAAAGGAGTAACTACACCGATCTATATTTCTGAAGCTCTGACTAACAAGGGTCGAAGACTGTTCTTCCTAGCAAGAGATTTAGCAAAATCCAAAGAATATAAATTCTGCTGGTCAAATAGCGGTAAAATATTTATTCGCAAGGCCATAGATGCTCCTCGCATTGAAATAAAGGATGAATTACAAATTGCCACTCTGAGAAACGCTATGTGACTAGGGTTAGTTACTTCACTTGCTTACTCATCTTATTTTTTATTTATTAGTTCAAACCTTTTTATTTTTTGTTTTTTCTATGATGCACTGCGGTTTATTCTAAATAATCAAGCTTCTTACATTTTTCTCTTTAATATAGTTTTGCGGGGTACAAATAATTTTCCACATATCGTCGTTGTCCAGAATTATATTTTGGACTCAATTCAAAGTTATTACATACCTATATTGTTTTTTTATTTACAGCTTGACAAACTTATAAATGTTTTGACCACGTCACATATTTCCACAAAACAAAATTCGATTGCAATTTAAACAATAATTTAGCCAGCAATATTGATAGTATATCAGCTGGACCATCATTTTTGTGTAATCCCGAAACATATAAATCATTAATAACATCTCATTTACCACATAATAAACACATAAAAATTTTGACACAAAATATAAGGAGCATAACAAAAAATTTTAGCCATTTTGAATTTTTTCTAGCGAGATTAAATACAACTTGTGAAGTAATTATCTTGACGGAATCATGGAATTCGAAAGCTTTATATTTCCCATCTCTAAAAAGCTATGAGACATATTATACAAAAAACAATCGTAACCAAAATGACGGAATAGTAGTATACACTAGAGATGCACTTAGTTGTTCAGTAGAGGAAGTATCTTTAAGTGATGCTACTTGTATGGTCATAAAAATAGATAACGAAACTGTAGTAATAGGTATTTATAGATCCCCATCAAATCCTAACCTAGACCAATTCATAAACTCGCTAGATAGTTTACTAAACAATTATAAAAAACACCAAAACATAGTTATAATGGGTGATTTAAATATAGACGTGAAGTATGATAATACAGACCGCAACTCGACAGATTATCTAAATCTATTAGCCTGTCATGGTTTTTTGCCTGGTCATTTATTGCCAACGAGAGATGCCAATTGCCTGGACCATGCTATGATAAAAACAAAACTCTCTATACTTACACTAGTTCTTCAGGCCCCAGTCACTGACCATGCTCCAGTTCTGTTGTGTCTTGCCTTGGTAAATAATAGTAAATCTGTGACACAAAAAACAATCCGTAAAATTAACTACGAGGCTATCATGGATCATTTAAATACAATCAATTTCAGTAGCATTATTAAATCCGAAGATGTAAATTGGACTGCCGATCAGCTAGTGAGGATCCTAAATGAAACAATCTCGAAAAACACTCTTACCGTATTAATACCTAAAAGACTGCGCTGCATTAAGCCTTGGATAACGCCAGGTTTAGTTCGATGTATAACAAACCGAGATCGCATGAACATTCGATGTAAAAAGGAACCTAACAATGTAATTCTTTCCATAACCTACAGACGATATAAAAATTATTGCAACGATTTACTGAAACGACTTAAACACAACTTCCAAAAAGATGAAATAAACAAACACGCTAAAGACCCAAAGAAGAAATGGAAAGTAATTAACTCAATAACAAACAGAAACACAAGTAAAATCAATCCATCAGAACTCCTTCAAATAGAAGATACACCCGAACAATCTTTAGAGAAAATAAACAACTACTTTACTAGCATTGCTAATGAGCTAGCAAGCAAGATTACACCTTATGCGGATCAAATTATACAATCTTCGGTTCCACCAATTAACTCCATGGTTTTGTTGGAAACAACGGAGCCTGAAATCGAATCTATCATAATGGCTTTAAAGACTGATAGTGCTATTGCACTATCAGTAGGTAGGTAGGTTGGTAGGTATACCATCCCAACCTATTGGTTGGGATGGTATACCTACAAAACTAGTAAAAATGGCTAAACATATTATCGTACCACTTCTTACTCATATTACAAATCTATCAATAAAAACAGGACTATTCCCAGATAACTTTAAGATTTCCGTTATTCATCCTATCCATAAAGCGGGGAATAGAGACTGTACTAACAACTACCGCCCTATTTCGGTACTGCCCGTCCTGTCTAAGGTCCTAGAAAAAATAATGAACAAACGATTGATTTCATATCTTGAAAAGAATAACTTTTTGGCTAACAACCAATATGGGTTTAGAGCAAATAGATCAACAGCACAGGCAGTTTCTGACCTAACGAATTTTGTTGCTACCCACATTGACAATAAAAATAAATGTATTGGAATATTTATTGATTTAGCAAAAGCATTTGATACAGTCTCTATTTCTATCCTAATAAAGAACTTGGAAAATGTTGGCATAAGAGGTAGAACACTGGATTTGTTTAGTAATTACTTAAAAAACAGAAAGCAAAGAGTAACAATTGACGGGATGTATAGTAATGATGCTCCAGTTTCATTTGGCGTGCCTCAGGGAAGTGTCCTTGGGCCGACACTTTTCCTTATATATTAATAATCTATGTAAGCTAAACCTAAAAAATTGCAGTGTCTTCTCATTTGCCGATGACACTGCACTAATTTTCTATGGAAAGACATGGGAAGAGGCAAAAAAATATGCAGAATCAGGGTTACAAACGATGGCAAAATTTCTTTCACAAAACCTGTTAACCCTAAACATCTCAAAAACAAAGTTCATAACCTTTGCCAATACTTACACTACTCTTAAAACTACCCAAAACCTTAAAGTACAGATGCATTCTTGCCAAGATATAACATCTACTAACCCCTGTAATTGTTACCCTCTGGAAAGACTTAAAACAATAAAATACCTTGGTATTCTGCTTGACGAAAGGTTGACTTGGTGCCCTTACATAGATCTATTGTCAGGTAGACTACGTAAACTTATTTATATTTTCAAAAAATTAAGACATGTAGCGGATAAAAAATTACTCAAGACCGTTTATTTCGCGTTGGCTCAATCAATAATATCTTATTGTATTACGTCATGGGGGGGGAGCGCGTAAAACACATATTATGAAACTGGAGCGAGTGCAGCGAGCGTTGCTTAAGGTTATGATGTTCAAGCCTTATAAATATCCCACTATTAACTTGTACTCAGAATGTGATGTTATGACAGTTCGGCAGCTATTCATTAAAGAAATTATAATGGCCGAACATAGTAAACTTAATTATAATAAAGAAATAATGAATAGTAGACGTTTAGGGAGAGTATGTTCTACAATTCCGTATAACACATCCTTTATAAACAAATTCCAATGTTATTTGGGCCCAATGCTATACAACAAATTGAATAAAATTATCAAATTCTACCAGCTAAATAAACACTCTTGCAAAAAACTTTTAATAACCTGGCTAAAATCGAAAACATATCTAGAAATTGAAAATTTACTTATTAACCCACAATAGGAACCTTTGAATAAATAAATAAAATAAAATAAAAATAATAAACAATATAAAAATAATAATTAAAACAGTAATGTCCCTAAAACAATTAAATCAATTTAAGTAAAATAACATAATCAGAATAGAAAAACAAAAAATGTAAAAAGTCGCAAGTACATACATTCAGTGGTCAAACTATTTGTTTTTTCAAGTTGACGGTATTTGGAAAAATTGTACAATGAATATGTCAACAAATTAGTTATAATATTTCTATTACATTATACCCGTAGTAAGAGTACCCGCAGTTTAATCTGTATTTTATTATATTAGTTAGTATTAAGTTTTGTATAAAAGTTGTTTACAATATACAATTGGATCTTAGTGTACACGTCTGTAGATAGTTACCCGGGAAAGATCTAACGCCTAAGGTACAGGCTCGGCCTAGTTTAGGTGTTAGTGGTCATTCGAATTGTGTTCAAATGCAGAATTGTACCTACTGTTTACCAAAATCATTTTTGTAAAATATTTTTGTGTCAATAAAGCTTTTTTATTTTTTTATTACCTATTTATTATTTTGCGTAATGTAAATTATCTTATAAATTATTGTATAGAATCATTTTTTTTCCTAACTGAACAGACAGCTGTGCTGCTGGGGAGTTTGTTGCGCCACTTCTTCTTCCCAGCAAAAGCACTAGGAAGTGGTGAAGGGTGGGCGTTTTGGGGGACTGTCTTATGTAATTTTGACGTTCGAAAAGTGCTGATTCTCAGCCTAGTTTGAATAAATGACTTTTGAATTTTGAATTTTGATCCGCCCTTTTCTATGGAGGATGAGTGAACTTTACACCCTGTTCCTCATGCCCCTAAATTGGTAACCCCGAGTATGAACGTCAACGCAGTCTTCGTGCAACTACTTCAGCGTGACGTCATCATCATCACTCCCGCAAGCTTTCGTGAGGCGAGTCACACAGACAGCCAGCACCCACGGCTTCAACGGGTATCCTGACCACCAGCATGCAGCAAACGCGCATTCCTGGTCATCACCCTCATCACCCCGACTCACTGGGGAATCAACGCAATCATCTCAATCAGCGATCACCGCTATCACCTCAATCACCGCAATCACCTCAATCACCTCAATCACCGCAATCAGCTCAACCACCACAACCGCCGCAATCACCGCAGACAGTTCCGACTCACCGTGAACTGTGCGACACCCGGTTCCGACTCACTGGAACCTTAGCTGGCACTGTGAAGCATCGCAAGTGTTACACCTATTAGAACAAACATATTAAATAAGCAACGATAGCAGTACGTCGAGATACGTCCTTTTAGCATGTTCACAAGTATAAGTAATTAAGATCAAGTTATTGGAACCTCATATAACAATGGAATCTAATCACCTCCTATTCAAATAAAACTCCAGTAAGTTATGACAAAGCTATCCCCAAGAAATAAAACACAAATTGCTCATAACAGCGAATATTATATTTAAATGAGTAAACCGAGAACATATAGGAAATAAGGTAATACTTAGCTTCTTAATCAGAATATCTTACACAAATTATATTTACTTAGATATATTTTTCAATGCACCCAGAAGAAGAAATAAAAATGCACTCCCTCAAAATCCTCCCGGCAAAACCCAAAACACTTCGTTATTCTTTATTCTTTCAAATCTTCAGTCCTGATTGGTTCGCGGTGATGGCGGGCTGATGGCGTCTCCCTATTGGTCGACGCCCGACGTTAGTACCGCAAACATCCACCGATAGCAGCACCTTTGCTTGGCGACAGCTGTTGCGTGATGACAACCGCTAAGTGTTTCTATGCGGTCCGTCTCGCCATCTAGCGCCTAGTGTGCGGAATATTCACACTCGTCCATCCTGACGCCTTTGCGACTCTGCAAAGGAAGAGAACAAAAGACTATATGTAATTGTTCAAAAATAGCAAACCCAGTCCTAAAAAAAGGAAAGAAAACTCAATTCTATGAACCGTAAAACAATATTTGGTCCATACATAATAAAAAGCACATCATAGCTATGTCCTTTAAATGAATCATTATCAATCATCAAGTCAAATCATTCCAAAAGTAAAAAGATAAGTATCTACTTGTTTACCAAAACCAGTTTCCAAAAATACCCATAGATTTACATCAGTGAAAATACCATAATTTTCCAACCCATAACATTTCACAATCGCTTTCAAAACATTTCCGTCAGTAACTCCAATTTTAAACCATTCAATTAACATAATAGTTCCGATCACAATCCAAATTATTTGTACCATTACATTATTCCACTCATCAAAATTAGTATTAACCTGATTTTTCCTGGAATTCATTAAAGTTCATCCTTCAAGCAAGTCGATTAATTCCTCCGTGCTGTCCACTTCTGTATCATTTGAACTAGCGCCCGAATCATCCTCCCTCTGAAAAGGTTTTAACGAGTCCGACGACACAAGAGCTCTGAATCGCTTATACCCTTTCACACCTTTCAGCGAAGTAATCATGTACCTATCATTACCTGCTACCTTCGTTACCTTATAAGGCCCGCTGTACTTTTCCTTCAGTTTTCGTCGAACGTTCACATTTCGGTCAGCAGCTCCTTTCCATAATACTAAATCGTTTACCTTGTATTTTGTTGGAGGTTTACGCTTTGCATTAAAATATTTACGCATTTTCTCTGCCGTCCGGTTTAGGTTCGCTGTAGCTTCGGTCCTAGTGCGTGCAGCTGTCGCCTCGTTATCCACGATGTTATCTCCCATACCTTGATACCTGCTGCGAGTCGCTGAAAACATGAGCCTGTATGGTGTAAATCCAGTCGAACCGTTTAGTAAATTATTCATTCCCCAGGTGATGTTTGCGATCCGAGTATCCCAATCCTTTTCATCTTCCACGCTTGTATTGAGTGAATCTAGTAATGTACGATTATACCTCTCCACTTGTCCATTTGCGCGTGGACATGCTACAGCATTGATTATGTGTTTTATTTGATTATCCAAACAAAACTGTTTGAAATGTTTACTTTTGAAACTCGTACCGCTGTCGGATATAATTCTCTTTGGATAACCAAATAAACAAAAAATGTCATTTAAAGATTTTATTACCTCTCGAGTCTTTGTAGTTTTAACTGGTACCGCCCATGTAAATTTCGTGAAGGCATCGACCACCATTAGTACAAAACTGTTGCCTGCTCGACTTTTGCAGAAAGGACCGAGATGGTCAATGTGCAGAGTGTGCATTGGTTCCGGAACTTTTTCAATGGGGTGTAACTCACCTTCAAGTCTTCCGTACTGTCCCCTCTTGTAAAGACAGTCTAAACATGAGTTGACATATTTTCGTATGAAACGTGTCATTCCTGGAAACCAAAAGTTACCTTTGATAATTTCCTCACACCGCTTCAGGCCTGGATGTCCGATGCAGTCATGATACTTCCTCATGACATTCCACCTTCCATATTTAGGGACTACTAACCGCTGTTCTCCATCCTTAACGAGCTTGTATACTCGACCATCTTTCAGCTTGTAATTTTTCTGTATATCTGGATCGTTATCCCCAGATTCTAATTTTGTTCGAATTATGCGAATCCTCTCATCTTGATCTTGAAGACATACTAACCAATCGAATACGTCAATCACGTTGATATCTACTACTAAGGGAGGGTCTACCGGAAATCGGCTCAGCGCATCCACGTGCCCATGAGACTTACCTGGCCTATGAATGACTTCCATGTCGTACTCCTGAATAGATAACCACCACCTTGCTATTCGAGGTAGTAGATCCTTTTTCAAGAAAGTGTCTCGAACGGCTGCACAGTCTGTCACCACCTTAAAATAATTACCTGCTAAGTAAATTCTAAATCTCCTCAACGATTCCACTACAGCCAATGTTTCCAATTCGTAGGAATGATACATAGCTTCTTCTTTGCTTGTTTTTCGGCTGAAATACGCAATGGGTTTCATACCACCATCCTGATCCTGTAATAGAATGCCAGCTACACCTTTACTGCTTGCGTCAGTATGAACTTCTATGTCACCTTTCCTACAAAATAATGAGAGTATCGGTCGAGTCGTCAAAATCTTCTTCAGTTGATCAAAAGCTCTCTGCTGTGCTGGATCCCAAACCCATGTTGCATTCTTTTTTAGCAACCCGTACAGAGCATACGTGACAGACGCATAATCTTTAACAAATTTCCTGAAATAACTAGTCAGACCTAGATACATCCTAAGTTCGTGTACATTCTTAGGTTCTTTATAGTTGACCACAGCATCGATTTTCTTACTACCAGGCCTAATACCTTTCTCGCTGATCTCGTAACCGAGGTAATCTATTTTTTTTTGCAAGAAAAAACACTTATCAAGGTTTAACGTCAATTTTGCGTCCCTTATTATTTCCAAAACTACCCGAAGCAGATGGAGGCCTTCCTGTTCAGTTTTGGTAGGTAGCAACAGATCATCTATAAATGGAAGCACCTTATCATGACGTAACGAAGAAAATATCTTGTCCATAAGACGCTGGAAAATTGCTGGGGAATTGGCCAAACCGAAGGGCATACGCAAAAATTCATAGTGGCCCTCAGGCGTGACAAAACCAGTTCTGTGAATTGAAGCCTCCGCTACTGGAATCTGGAAAAAACTTTGCGACAAATCAAGACTCGTAAAAAGTTTCTTCCCACCTAGTTTTTCGATTTGTTCTTCTATGATGGGCAGAGGATATTTATCTTTCGCTGTAATACTATTTAATTTTCTAAAATCCACACAAAACCGATAATCTCCGTTCTTTTTCCTAACTAATACAATGGGACTGGCATAATTAGACGACGATTCTCTAATAATACCGTTGGATACCATATCTTCAATCTTTTCTCGTACTATTGCCTTTTCTGAAAAAGAAAGCCTGTAAGGACGATAACAAACCGGCTTATCAGAGTTAAGTTCGATATTCAATTCTATTTTGTCAGTCCTGCCTAATTCTCCTGTATCTATAGAAAAACAATCTGAATATTCCTTTAAAATCTCTACTAACTCTTTAACTATCTGTGGATCTCCGGATCCACATTTGATTTTGGTTGTATCAATGCTCATGATCGAAACAAGATTATCTGCAGATTTACCAAGAGAACAACCAATTTCTCGAGTAACCAATCCACGAGCAATAACCTGGTCTTTCTGGAAACGCAGTGGCTTTTTACCGTGATTAACTATGAAAATGGTCTGTACTGGAAAACAATTCATAGAAGCAGGAATGCTATAGTTATAACCATTATAAACAATTGTACGACTATCCACAAACAGTAGAGTTGACTTGTCAAATTCAACATCATTGTACGTGTCAACAAACAAGGATGAATAAGCTGGAACGACAGTGTCTGTAGAGCACAAAATGTTAACCTTATCGACACATGTACCCACTTGCAAAGAATTTATTTCAACCGATTCAACTTTATTTTCATCTGTTACTGCATATCCTAAAAAGACGGTAGTACCACAAATTGTAAGCTTGAATTTTTCATTGTTCAAAATGGGCTGTCCAATAAAAACGTCAGCTCTGTTTACGGCAGCATCCACGACAACTGCGTCTGAACAAACCTTAACTTCATCTATTACGAACTCTAATGATACCTGTCCGTGAGCTTTAATTGGTGGTCCACCAAACCCGTTGACAAAAACGACACAAGGTTGCATTGCAACACCAAGCTTTAGAACACAATCATGAGTGATGAGATTGACTTGAGCCCCCGTGTCTAAATAAGCGGTACCTTTTAAACCATTAATTAAGACATGTTTAAAATAACATTCATTTACCTGTATTTGTACAATGCTGACAGCCTTTTGATAACACTGCTCCTTTTTGTGGTTGGTTTTCCCACAGATTTCGCATTTTATAGCGTTAGGATTGTTGGGGCACGACCGAACAACGTGCCCTGACTCGTTACAAAGAAAACAAGTAACACCTGGCTTTCGTTCTTTTGGATCTCTAATTGCTTCTTTTGAAGACGATGCGGAATCTCGACCTCGAAGAACGTTTCTCTGACTTTGATTAATTTTTTTGTCGTCATTCATGCACAGAAAGTGAGAATAAAGCTCGCTTGGGGTTTTATAATTACCAGCCCTTGCAGAAGTTCTCATGTGGAACGGCAACCCTTCTATGATGCAGGAAACCGCTTTTTCTCCAATGATTTCACACTTAGTTAACATGGTACATTTCGAATAATAATAATGAGTCATCGTTTCATTGAATAACTTTTTCCTACTTAACATTTCCCTCAATGCGTCTGCGTAATCTATGCTTTGAGGGAACGCTTCCAGAATTTTTTGTTTCCATTCCGGCCACGTAAACTCATAGCTTTGAAGTGCGCCATGCCACAACTTCGCTAATCCAACAAGTCGTGCCTGCATATAATAACTTTTAACATTGTCGTTCCATCCATGTATGGCACCTAGTTGCTCTACTTTGTTAAGCCACTGAGATGCAGGTAGCTCCGGTTTTTCAGGATCGAATTCCGGTATTATATCCGGCTTAACCATCACACCCGAATAATATGGAACCGACCTACCGGATTCATTTGAAAAGCCAGGTGGAAAGCGGCCTCGATAGTCCCGGACTGGCGAACGTCCCGGCCGCCACGTGTCGCGGGAGCAGCTACGGCGCTCCGGCTGCGGTCGCTCCATCCGCCGGTGACTCCATCTGACAGGGCTGCGGGACCGGCTGCGAGACCGGCTGTGACCATCGGAACTCATGGCTTGGCTGAGAACTGCTCCAGATCGCTATCCCACTTCTGAAAATTGTTACACCTATTAGAACAAACATATTAAATAAGCAACGATAGCAGTACGTCGAGATACGTCCTTTTAGCATGTTCACAAGTATAAGTAATTAAGATCAAGTTATTGGAACCTCATATAACAATGGAATCTAATCACCTCCTATTCAAATAAAACTCCAGTAAGTTATGACAAAGCTATCCCCAAGAAATAAAACACAAATTGCTCATAACAGCGAATATTATATTTAAATGAGTAAACCGAGAACATATAGGAAATAAGGTAATACTTAGCTTCTTAATCAGAATATCTTACACAAATTATATTTACTTAGATATATTTTTCAATGCACCCAGAAGAAGAAATAAAAATGCACTCCCTCAAAATCCTCCCGGCAAAACCCAAAACACTTCGTTATTCTTTATTCTTTCAAATCTTCAGTCCTGATTGGTTCGCGGTGATGGCGGGCTGATGGCGTCTCCCTATTGGTCGACGCCCGACGTTAGTACCGCAAACATCCACCGATAGCAGCACCTTTGCTTGGCGACAGCTGTTGCGTGATGACAACCGCTAAGTGTTTCTATGCGGTCCGTCTCGCCATCTAGCGCCTAGTGTGCGGAATATTCACACAAGATACAAGACTCAGCCCACTATCGACCTCCGGTCTCCGGAGGGGAGTGATGTAGCGGTTATACCGCCACATACTAACTACGCATCAAAGAAATGACGTCACAGAAATCCTGCATCGCGCAATTAGAGTTTACCGCGCGAACGACATCGATAAGACTATCCGAAATCAACAGTCGGGCAGTCGGCCCGCCAGACACAACAGCCGTCTGGTCGGAGGATCCTCCCTTTTCTATGGAGGATGAGTGAACTTTACACCCTGTTCCTCATGCCCCTAAAATCATATTGTTTTCCCGCTATCTACGCACATAAGTAGGTAATAACTTTATATTTGCAATACTAGAACTTTGCCGCCACGTTGTTGCTGTTAGCCCACGTTCGCACGGACGTAAAAATATCGCGGCGGGATTTTATCGCGAACTGGATTTTGAACTCTCGGTGTTGAGCAGAGCGTTGAGAATCCAACGCGTTCGGACGCACTCTCGTACCAACGCGTTGAAAAAAATCAATAAAAAAATCCGTCCGTGCCAACGTGGGCGTACTGTAATGTAAGTTTTGTGAATTGTGTTTCAAAGTAACTTAGTGTTCGGCGTTTATTGTTGCAAACGGGAGTGTTCCCGCTTCTGTGCAGCTGGCCACAGCACTGTTGAGTTAGTGCTCGGCCGCGGGCACTAATACTAATTATAACTTACTGTTTTGAATCACGTTCGACTGTTTTTTTTATTTTTTATTAAAAGAAACGTTGCCCCACGCTAGGGATTTCTCCTGTATTGTGGGTGCGCTTACAAACATTTAAACTCACATACACAAACAGCCAGAGCCGGAATAACCACTTGTAGGTCATACAAATATTTTTTCCGTGCGGGAATCGAACCCACGACACGCAGTGCAGCTGTAAATCGCTTAACCACTGCGCCAACCGTTCCCTCAGATTCTATGATTTGTGTGGACTGAGCCATTTTAATTTATTAGATACATTATTAATTTATTAGTTCTCTTAAGTAAATAAGAATATCTACGATCTATGGAGTAGTCCACAAGCTCAAAGAAGTTCCTGAAATTTGAAAAGAACATTCCAATTTCCCTGTGTCACCAATGACTTTTTGAGTCTTGCTACAGCTGTTTTGTGGATGGTCACGTTCCATTGAATAGTTCGTTAGTCGGCTGCAAGCTGCAATGTTGACCTATTAATCAATGAGGGAGTCAAACTGACCAACTGTAGATGGCGAATAGGGGATATCATGAGTCAAAATGTCTGAAGGAATAAAATTGATGGCTTTCAGAGTTACTACTGTCAGGTGTCTTTCTATAGCCATGTCTCCAACAGAACACACGGACACATGATCGTCCTACATAGAACAGCCGCTGTGTTCTGGTATATCGAATGAGTGGTACCTAATAAGTTAATTAAGTACCCCCAGTACTTAATTAACTTATTAGGTACCATACCTACCGTGATTGAAGGTGAGTCATAACTTTTCAGTGCCAGTTCTAGATAAAGTAATTATAATGAAAACAGACAAGAGTAGTCTTCTATTTATAACAGACTCCCAGTCTCAGACAGTATTCTCATTTTCAATTCTAATAAAAAACGTGAAACAAAAGCTTCAGTTTGATATTAAAACCGCAGAGTTTCGCGCTTTAGCCTGTACCTCTCGCCTGTGTCGGTCAGCTCAGCGGCTCCAGATTAAACTTTTGTTAGTCTGCAGACGTGATGCGACTGCAGAGTGCACAGTTCGACCGCCCGGTAGCACACACTAGTTAATGTGCTTGTTTTAACTCGTGTAAATAGTACATAGGTATTTTGTTTATATTGTTTGTTAGACCAAGTCATAATAATGAGCAACGTAAGTGATAACAATCCGAAATAAAAACAGCTTTTTTTAATACTAGCTTTTGCCCGCGGCTTCCCCCGCGTGGATGTCGGAAAATATCCCACGGGTACGTAGGTACTGCTGGGATTAGATACCTAATAGCCGAGGAAAAGGTCATTGACTCCTACCGCTGCGCTGCGTTGTCGTCAACCATAATTATTTTGTTACACTTAATTTTGAATCTGTGAATATCTTTTAAAGTATTAATTTTAATGGTATGATGTCACGTCATATAATAATCTAAATTCTATGTCCAATTTAAATAACATATTTTATTGGATAAGGATAAATATAATACCGGTCAAAATAGCTTCGGAAATAACAATGAAATTTATATCAAATTCTGAAAGATGAAAATGGTTACTGTAGGCCTATATAAAATGTACTCTGTGACTGTAGGTCATCCTTAGAAGACAGACATTTATGTTATCGCGGACTTTTTTGTTGCACTTTTTAAGATCTACAATTCTGTAGAACATAAATTTGATGTATCTCTTAGGCCTCTGCCTCGAATTTTGCGGGCAGCGGGGCGGCGGCGGCGGCGGCGCGGGAGCGGCAGTATCTTATGCGTAAAATCAAATGGACCGGTTCTCGAAAACAGCGGCGCGGGGGCGGCCAACGAGCGGTGCACTCCAGTCAAGCGGTGATCGCCCGCGCCGCCGCCGCTGCCGCCCCGCTGCCCGCAAAATTCGAGGCAGAGGCCTTACGGCGCACGCCGGTAAATTTCCGCCAGATTTTTTCCGATATTGTTTTTTTTACTATGTAGTGAAGCAACTCACACTCCACATTATGGACAGTGGTGCCGATTCTCTTGTACACCGAACTAAACTAACTAAACTATCACTAAAATTCCTTACTTTTGGCTATGAGAATCTTAAAGCTATTCTGTTGTAAAAAGTCTCTAAATTTAAAAATTATTTTGACACAACTAAATAGAATTTGACTATTGCGACTCCACGTGGTACATTCTTGTTTGCCCTACCCCGTGAATTTTTGTATAGCCGGAGGCGCGCAGTGGGGGCGCAGCCTCAACGTGTTTAATATGGAATTTTTCACTTTTTGTATGGAAAAAAAAAAAAATATTACGGTCGTGTTGAGTATTAGGGGTTTAAAGGTTTTATAAAGGTGGTCGAAATTTTCATTATTTTTGCGATAGGACACCATTTTTCGAGATATAAGCAAAAGAAAAGAAAAAAATCCAGTACAGTACTGTTTTTGAACCCGAATTCGAGATGTTCGTGTGAATTTTAGTTCATGACAACTAATAATATGCCACACCATTTTTAGTGGCGATTAAAAATAGTTAGAATTAGTTAGAAAATTAAAATTTTAGATGAAAAACGTCATATTCAGAATAGCAAAATTGTCATTTTCACTAAATTAAAATCTCAGTACAATCTTAGTGCTGTCAAACTAAAATATAGTTAAGTTGTGCCACTTTAGTCTATTTCAGAATGGGAAATCATCGTTTGACAGGAGTAAACTAAATTTTGGTGATTTTTTGTCTAGTTTAGACGCATTTGTGACAAGAGAATCGGCACCAGTGACATATAAGTATTTTTAGCTTAGTCGTGCTTCGTCATTAGCGTTTAATTTATGCGTCATCTTATTTAGCATTCAAGCTTAATACACTTAAGTATAAACATTTCCCTCTGTGTATTTAATATAAAAGCTGGCTCCGAGTCAACTCGCTCCCGCCGCCCGTGATCGCATTCATTATTAACTGCGCCCGAACTCAACTGTTTTACAATAAAACATACGTTTGAACAACGCGCCACTACACCATTACACGCGTTGTATTATGCCTTGGTTTATCTCGCATCGGCAAGACCAAACAACTATGTAATTTATGTCGTGGTTAAATATTAGCTAGTCAACAAGGTTGTAACCAGTGGGTCTGACCGCTTAGAGGCGCCAGTCAACAAGGTTGTAGGCAGCGAGTCTGACTGCCGAGAGGCGCCAGTCAACAAGGTTGTAGGCAGCGGGTTTGACTGCCGAGAGGCGCCAGTCAACAAGGTTGTAGGCAGCGGGTCTGACTGCCGAGAGGCGCCAGTCAACAAGGTTGTAGGCAGCGGGTTTGACTGCCGAGAGGCGCCAGTCAACAAGGTTGTAGGCAGCGGGTCTGACTGCCGAGAGGCGCCAGTCAACAAGGTTGTAGGCAGCGGGTCTGACTGCCGAGAGGCGCCAGTCAACAAGGTTGTAGGCAGCGGGTCTGACTGCCGAGAGGCGCCAGTCAACACGGTTGTTGGCAGCGGGTCTGACTGCCGAGGGGCACCAGTCGTTTATTCATTTAATTAACGTCTCTTGTGGAGGCAATTTTAATACCTATGTTTATTTACCTCAGAATGTGTCTAAAAAGGTAAAAGCGAGGCGCTTTAATAAATAGTTAATGGAGCGAACATAATTTGGATAAAATATTTTTAGCTTTTAAAGAGACACGTGTAGGTAACGTAGGTATGTAGCTAACGAGGTTGTAAATACTGCATGATTTAACACAGTGTCAGTGTTTTTATTTTTCGTTGTTTACATTGTCTCACTGAACAAGAACAAATAGAAGATACCTAGGTAACGTATCTTTTAACTTACTCTGGTGACTAGGTGATACAACATCTTGGTCTCATGATAGTTATACTTTGAAGTTATCGTTTTTTGGCATAGTATAAGTCACCAGAGATTGCAAGTTATGCACTAAAATATTTCGATTCACAACAGATATAATTATCTGCAGTGGCAGTGGACTGTACTCGACGACATAATTCGCGCTGTTCACAATAACATCAAGTGCGCAACTTTTCCAATAATCCTCAAACTGGTCAGGAATAAGTTTCTAGTTCGTACTTTAGTATTCCACTCGTCAAAAATGTGACGACGCGTCTAAAGGTTTTGCGATGTTAAACTTACAGATTTAATTTTAGAACGAATTTGGCAGCTGTCAACTTGACGTCACCCGGGTTCGGCGGTGGCCCGGCAAAATTATAATAATATTTTTCTATATGTATTGAATAAAACGTTTACAAAAAGTGTACACTTAGTCAACAGTATGATTTCCCAAACAATAATTATAGTGCCTAGAAATAAACTAAAAATAAAATATGTTATGAACAGGGCTACCTCTTGTCAGATCCTCACCCCTCGCAGACCCATGGCTATGGAGATTACGTTGAAACACTAATTTCCAAGCAAATCATGCAGCATGCAAGCAAGCATGCAACTTGCAGCAGGCATGGTTTCTGTCAAGGCTTCGGCGCTGCGTGGCTCCGGCGATCCCACGCGAGTTTATCGTCGCATATGGGTTTAACGCTCACAACCGCAGCGGGCCGCCTCGCCCCTCCGCGCCTACACGATGTTAAATTACACTCTAGGGGTAGAGCAGACAAGACTGCGTGGAGTCGGATTTACAGCGATTCGTTTCTGTCACTAAAACATTTAAAAAAATGATTTTCCAACTCGACGGCCCATAATGGAAAGTTTATCCGATATTTTCTTTAAATATTGTATAGTAAAATTGACGTGAAATATAGATCGAAAACCAGGGCTGCACCAAAATCATCACATGTTACTTCTTCTCTTTTCGTCTAACATTGAACTGAAGATTGTATGGCACACAGCAAGTAACTTAGAGAATTTCGGTTTTATTTTCTTCCTCCGTTGGTACGGAACTCAGGAAATGTGTTGAGCATTAACCCACTTAGTACCGAGGTGGGTAACTCTGGCTTCGAAACTTACTCGCTTACTTATAAGTCGGAGCTGTTTTTCAACTTACTATGTTTTCAGCACGCTCTCTTCTCTGTCGGACTCACACGCAACAGATTTTTATTAAATTATTTCAATAAAATGTATGAAAACATTTAGGTATGAACTTGCTTAATTTTGACTTGAAGTTCACTGACGAAAAGTGGTATAATTCGGTAAAAATGTATTTGTGAATGTTGACAATCGAAGGAATTTTAAATTTTCATGTATGTGCATGGTGCATTCGGCTCAATATGATAAAGTTAGGGGTCCCCGAAACGATCAATTGCAATTGTATTAATTGCAACTAATTGATATCGTAGAAATATTGTCAATCGCTTCAATTGCATTTGGTACACGATCAATTTGCGCATCAATGTGTGTCAATCACGTAAAAATTTACGATATTGATTAAGATAAGAATATTATCTTTGCTCCGTTATCTCGGTCTGTGTGAGGCCTTGTTCAAGTCACACGGCGCATATTACCATCATACATAACACAGTAACTGCAGTTTCAAGCTCGGTTGCTCCGTGCTGTTGTTGAAAGCTAACTCCAACTGAAATATTGAGCGAGTGGCGGCGCGCGGCGCCCCGGTGACTGTGTGTGTCATAGTATGCAGAAAGGAGTGTGGGGACTGTCGGAATTATGTGCCAAAAGAGAGACAGGAGTGTACGTACATTTGACTATTTTTACTAATGCTGGGCCCTGTATGAAAGGCAATGATAGAACCCTTGTTATATCATTGCTTTCATACAGGGCTTTTCCCCAATAGTGCAAATAAACAGAAGAAATCTGAGATTTTAGTAGGTATTTACTCAAACTGTGTGTGTACTAAGGTGTGTGACACTTTATCTAGTTCTAAAACTCATCTAGTTCTTTTATACCTATAGCTGTGATGTTTGTCTAACTTATTTTAACAACTCAGTCGAAACTCAATCGAATCCAATGCAGAGTTGTCTGCCAAAAACAAATGTTTATTGTTATTGCATCGCAATGTTTGTTTATTCCAATGCATTTCTGGGATTCGGTATTATTTGCTTACCTCCCGGATGAGATAAAACCGCGAGATGGGATCGATCCAGACTCGTAAATGAGGAGTTATCTCGTAAAGACTGAAGTGTTACAATCTACTAAACGTTGTTAGGCCACAAATTACTGTGTTGTGCTTGGCAATTACAGTCAAACGTACTTTGGATAACGATATTGTGTGCGGTGCAGTCTGTTATGTAGGTATTTGATTACTCTGGCTGTCGATAATTTGAACTTTATAAGTTGCTAAATGTTCTCGAAATATTTATATTACTTATAAATATGTTGGTTGGACCTTCTAGAGAAGACCATCCCTTTAATATAGGTACAGAACCGGCCAATTTCGTGTCGGCCCACGCACATTGAAGGGTTCCCTAGGGATGAATTTATCCCAATAACAAACTTAACATCGTAGTTGGTCGATTATTACTCGTCAACCTGTAAAGCCTATTTAGCTGTGATAGTTTTCCTTTTAACTTCGTTATATTTACTACTGCTGTGATTTTTTTCACAAATCCAAGTACAACCATTTAGCTAGTAGAGGGGGGGGGGGGAGTCATGATTAACAAAAACTAGCGCTTTTAAACTTAGTATTTCGCAAACGGATCCCTAAATTGAAAAATGTTTTTCACACACAAACAATATTTTTGAACGAAATTTCCAACGACAAGCCACATCATGGGATCGATGAGAAAAAAAAACATCCTCACTCACGTGTCAATTCATCATTTATTTCGGAAAACATCCCTGTTGTATTGATAATGTATTAGTATTAGAGCTTAGAAAATTGTTAGTAGCATTCAAATAAAAAACAATACTACAATAAAAAACAAAAATTAAATTTAAATCAATATTAAAATTAAAATTAAAATCAAAATCAAAATTAATATCAAAATTATTATCAAAATTAAAATCAAAATTAAATTAGAATGTATACCTACCCATGCTAAATTACAGCTTTCTAGTACTACCCGTCGCGAGCTAAGCCGCGGACAGACAGACAGACAGACGGACATGGTGAAACTATAAGGGTTCCTTGTATAATACAGAACTCTAAAAAGGATTCTTTACCTTCATAGAGATCTCGTTTTTTTTTTTATAATTCAATTACTTTTTAGTATCACCATCATCACAAGCTCCAGTTTTAAAATGCATTTAAGAAACATACTTCCTGAGAACTCTATTTGTAGCTCATAGTAATCAACCCGTTTAATTGGTGGCCATTCTCAGTCGCTGTAAAACAACAAACAAAATAAAGTTAGCCAATGTTCCGTAGTTAAAGTGAAGTAAAATGGCGGTGTTCATATTACGGCGGGTTGTGTCCCTTTGATGTGCTCTTGTTATTGTGACTCGATACTGTTTGTAGCAGTAACAAGCCCGCCAGGCGCCGGCGCCGGTGGGGGCGTGCTCGGTACAATCACTGCTGCAATTCTGTTTAGGTTAAGTACCTTTGTATGCTAACATAGTATAGGTAGGTCCGTTTCTCTTTTATTTATAGACGGTTCTAGTCAAGTGTTGTTCTATTTCTCATAATGTCAGTTTGCAGTTTTGTAATGATATTACATCACTAAAATATATCACATTACATTTGCAAATATTTTCTGTTAATTTCCGACTACAGCACTCTACACAATTGAATCATTTTGAATGTCTATTATATTAACTAAAAGATTTAAATCGCACATTTGCCCTCACCGTACTACCACAGTGTAAAGAGTAAGAGTATTGGTTTATACACTGTGGTACTACTACTGGATATCTCCGCCTTATAAGATACGATTTCGATTTTCATGCTGATCCTGCTCCATAGGATAATCTAGAATCTAGACAACATCAAACTGGTTGCTAATTCAATTGTGTAATTTGTATATATATTTTAAAAAAATATTACACCTGGGGGCACGGCAGTGCCCCCGCAAAGTCGAGCAAAAACAAGCGGCACCGCCGTACCATCCTTTTCTCGAAGCAGTTCAGGCCGTTTTCGACACCCCTATAACTTTGTTGTGGATAAAACTAGACGCCTGAATTTTTAATAACCAAGCAGGCATTGTATAAACACGGTATATTTCAAATTTCATTTAATTTGAACCAGTAGTGGGACAGAAAAATAATGGGTTATTAAGTAATATTTTATTAGTTTAAAAAATCTTTGAGTGCGACAGTGAGTGCCGTACATTAGTTCAATTACTCATTAGCTTACTGATATTATTTGTTCACGATTTGGACGTTGTTTGGATAATTTTAAAATACAGGGTAGAAGGGACATCGACGCGAAAACTGATACCATGGATTCAGTACATGATTCTGAACCCCCCGCTGTTGAAATTTTTCGTTGGTTATAAAAAAAACAGCTGTTTCATAGAAAAGTTCAATATCTACGCGGTCAAAATGTATTGAACAGCAGATTTTTTTTAAAATTACCGACCAAAAATTTCAACGGAGGGGGTTCAGAATCATGTACTGAATCCATGGTATCACTTTTCGCGTCGATGTCCCTTCCACCCTGTATATTAATACGTTTTATGTACTTTAAAGTCACGTTTATCTATTAATCGTATTCCTGCACAAAAAATCTCTTGCGTACCCGTACTAGTAGTTGCAATGGATTCGGAAATACTGTATGTGAAAAGTTGATCCGAAAAATACAAAAATAATTAAGAAAATATACATTACATTCAATAAAGAACGTGTTTACGAGCTTAGTCCGGTCAAAACTAAATTTGAGATTATTAATAGAGCTTATGTTCATCGTTAACAGTTTCCCTTATGTACAGGGTTTTTCAACAAGAACTTGTTTCCTAAAACAAAATAAAACAAAAAATTTAGAGGAAAATGAAAAAAAAAATTGTATTACAAAGAGAAAAGTTTGGCAATTATGAATGAAAAATTATATCTGGCAAATTTCCACCACGACCACGTTGACAGATGTTGATTCTTTCATCAAAATTTTTAATCACTTTTTGGCAAGATGGAGGGTCTATTTCCTTAATGACATAACAGATTTTTTGAATTTTAAGGCTGCAATCGATTCGATTGGCTCCGTATAGACTCTGTCTTTAACACAGCCCCACAAAAAATAATCCAGTGGTGTTAAATCACACGATCTGGCTGGCCATTTAACAGCTGAATTTCGCGAAATTATGCCATCGGGAAATTTGGTTTGCAATAAATTGATCGTTTCATTGGCTTTGTGACATATGGCACCGTCCTGTTGAAACCACATTTCAGTGACCATTTCATCAATAATAGGCCAAAATTTAGTGGTTAATATCTCGCGATAGCGTGATCCGTTGACTGTTACCGCATTTCCAGCCTCATCTTCGAAAAAAAACGGCCCAATCACGCCTCCAGACCACATAGCGCACCACATAGTGACACGTTGAGCATGCAAAGGCTTCTCAATAATTGCTTTAGGATTTTCAGAAGCCCAAATGCGGCAATTTTGCTTGTTAACGTACCCTGACAAATGAAAATGGGCTTCATCTGAAAAAATGTTTTTTTCAGAAAAACTAGCAGGTTGTTCCTGAATGAACTGAGCGAATCTACGGCGATTTGAATGGTCGGCCAGCTTCAATTCCTGCACCACTTGAATCTTGTAAGGCTTCAAAGCCAAATCCTTTCGCAAAATTCGCCATGTTGTGCTTTTGGATAACCCCAATTGTTGAGAACGTCGTGAAATAAATTTTGATCTTCTTCAACACTGTGGCTCACGGTGGCGATGTTTTCTGTTGAACGACCCGGTCGACCACGTGTTGATGTTGGCACATTGTGTACAGAGCCTGTCGACTTAAATTTCGCGACCAAATTCTTAATAGCGGTCTCAGAAGGACGATTATGTTGTCCGAAAATATCATGAATTTTACGAAATGTAACTTTAACAGAACGACCATTTTCATAGTGGATTTGAATTATTTTAATTAGATTTTCGAGGGAAATTGAACTCATTGTAACAATTGCCAAAGCACCTACTACGAATACCGCCAAAAACTAAATGTCAAAACTATCACTTTCTTGGTGTTGCCCCAATTGAAAAACAAAGTTAAGAGACTCGTGAAGGAACATTACTTGTCGTTGTGATCTTGTTCTCGTAACTGTAATTATCTATAAATAGTCTTCATTTATTTTTGTTGTTAATGTATTTAGTAAGTATGTATGTATTTATGTATCTATTATTTAAGATATGTATATATCTGTGTATCTATTATAGTATATTGTATACTTTTTATTTGCACCAACCACAGCCCCATTTTATGTCCACGCAAATCACTGTCCATTCCAAGGTTGCCTGGAAGAGATCGCGGAAAGCGATAAGGCAGCCCATTGTATATTTTGTAGTGTTAAATTTGTTTGTTATATGTTTTTGTGGTGTACAATAAAGTATATATAAATAATTAAAAAAATGAAGGTCTTGTTGAAATACCCTTTAAAGCCTATGCTATTACTATACATAAAAGTCAGGGCCTAAGTCTAAATAATGCGTGGATGTCGGTTCTGCAGTATTCACATCTGGTCAAGCTTACGTGGCACTGTCGAGAGTTACAAGTCTGGACGGCTTACATAATTAATGTCGACTCTAGAAGTATTAAAGCGCAGGAATCCTCAATTTGTGAATACAATAGACTATGAAGCATTTACCGTCCACACTTGTCAAAAAAAAAATTGTAACATCAAAGCCTACGAAAAATGGGTTCCCTACTTGTTTTCGAAAGTTGATGATTCGATTTTTATTATATCGAATAATAAAAATCGAATCATCAACTTTCGAAAACAAGTAGGGAACCCACGAAAAATAGCCATAGGGACAGGGAGTGGGCTTTGAGAAAAACTGTAGCTGAAGCTCAAGAAGTAGTACCTTAAAAGAAAAAAAGGAAGACTAGCAACAAAAAGAAATGAGATTCCATCAAAAACATAACCTGTAAAAAAAAACAAGTCTCGCAACTCAGTTCTTCTATCGTAAAAAGTTGTGAGATCATGTAATACACAGTCGGTCAATTCATTCAGTTCCTATCTGAGGGTCCTTCTGTCTTAAGTTATTACGTAATTGGCTAACCTAACAACATCTTAAAGTGACCATATCAATATTAAAAATCTTTTATATTTTAAATAAATAGATTGACTTGGCAACTGATTTTGTAATTTATAGTTAATATACTAACTGAATAAAACATATATATATATATATTCTGACCGGTTTGAGAATCTATAACAAGTTTCTTGCCTTCTTATGTAAATTATTTGCCAGTTTAGAAGCTAACTACCCGCTTTAAAAACATATTCCTGCCTTTAATAAAATTGTGAACTTATATATTATGAGTCAGTCTTCTGTAGTAACTACACCGATAGTCCTTCTTTTGCACTTTTACGAAGTTTGTGATTGTGATAAATTGATTAACATAGACCATGCATTATTTAACAATATTCCAAAAAGCTCAGATTATTGTGTTGCATGAGCAAAACATTTCTATTAGCGAAATCGCAAGGCGACAATTTATAATGTCACCGTAACCCAGTATTTTCTTCTCCAAAGGAACCTACGCTTTGGAATGGGCAACTAGCTTCATATTTCTGACCTGACCCCTTGACAATTCAAAAGTGTCTGTAAATGGTTTAATTGAAATAAATGCTTTGAGTTTGACGCATCATAGTTAATTTACTTCGGTTTGACGGAAAAGCTGCCATAAGACGTTGTTTCCAATCTAACCAATTTAAATTGGCGTCCTTAAGTTGATCATACCACCGCCGCGCATATCCTTTTAGTTTAGAAGAACAATATTAAATCTGGCAGTTTTTTCGTCCCAACCGTACATGTTTCATATACCCTCAACTTTTCTTATTAATTGTTACATTGTAATTAGATAGGGTACACAGTCAAGTGAAATAAAACTGCAAAATAAAGTCAAACGATAGTCACACACGGTACCTGAACAGGATACACTAACAGTTATTATTTTAAAACACTTACGTGGGCTGCAGAAGCAGTTCTATCCCACTTCTGAGCTGTAAGAGCTCACGAATAACAAGTAAGATTTATAAAATATTTTAATTAAAAATACACATTTATACAGGGTGGAAAGGACATCGACGCGAAAACTGATACCATAGATTCAGTACATGATGCTGAACCCCCCTCCATTGAAATTTTTCGTCGGTTATTTAAAAAAAAATCTGCTGTTCCATACATTTGTGACCGCGTAGGTATTGAACTTTTCTATTAAACAGCAATTTTTTTTTTAATAACCGATGAAATATTTCAACGGAGGGGGGTTCAGAATCCATGGTATCAGTTTTCGCGTCGATGTTCCTTCCACCCGTATAGTACAACAAAATCAGTGATGTTATGCCGTCTTCGGTGTCTGTGAGGAACAAGCACAGGTTGCAGGAAAGTGAGAGGAAACATGTTACACTGAAAAAATCGTCTCTGGTAAAAAAAAAAAGTGGTATTCAGGAGACACTCTAGAACCCCCAAATAACCTCACATTCTTCCTAGCGAGACGGCACGTGCGAGTTGCATTTAATCATCTGTGCAACGCTCCTTAAATCACTTTTACCTTTATTATAATTTCTCACTATTTGCAATCGGGTATTTTGGTCACAGTACCCGCTACCTAGTGAGTTTCCTTATTGTGTCATATCACTAGACCACAGAGCCGTACTCACCATGTGTGTTACTGTCGGTAGCGGGAGGCACGTGCTGTGGATACAGCTCGTCCGCGCACCTACCGGGGCGAGAGGACGGGCTGCATGCCTTGCCCGCAGCGATCCGTTCGTGACCTACTGCTGCTAGTGACGAGCACCATCTTGTTGAATGTATTTATAACGAGAGAGTTCCTTCGTGTTTCAAAGTTTCAAGCTTATCTTAGTTACTTAGAAAAATACTTTGCATGAGGATGTTCAAAAAGTTGTTGTTACTATTAATGGTTACGAGTATCTGAGCAATGGCTTGTTCAGATAACCATTAATATTATTGTATTTAAATATTTCGTGCTGAAGATTCGTATTTTGCGTGAACAAAATAAACGTCAGATGTGATAGAGCTTGTATCGACTCGCGGGAACTTACAGAAAAACTGTTGTTTCGGGCACATACTCGTGTGTGCATACTTCTGAAACTTTCGTAAACTCACGATTTACGGCGCGATGTGAGGGTAATTGGAAAAGTTGTTCGAAACACCAAACCATACTCTGCCGTGGTCAGGCAAACAGAACAAGTACGTTATACAGGGTGTCCAGCGGCAGATTTCAAAGTTTGAAAAATTGTAAAAAAAAAACTACACCTCTAATAAAAAGTATGTTTATTGTAATTTAAAAATAACAAATGCGGATTTCATTTTTTGAAAATCACGTTCTCCAAATGGCGGCCATCGAGCCTGACACACTCTTCGAGTCTAGCACGCATGTTTTCAAAAACGCGTTTACAGAGCGACTGGGGAATCCTGCTGATTTCGGCTCGAATATTTTCTTTAAGCTGTGTCACAGTATACGGATTTGTTTTGTAAACAACGGATTTTAAGTATCCCCATAAGAAAAAGTCACACGGGCTTAAATCTGGTGACCTGGGTGGCCACGGTATGGTGCCGTTTCGGGATATGTTTTTTTCTGGAAATAACTGCCGCACTGCATTCATGGACACATTAGCAGTATGAGCTGTGGCCCCGTCCTGCTGGAACCACGTGTTTCGGTTGAAGTATGGACTATTCTGTAGTTCTAGTCCAAAAAAGTCATTTATCATCTCGGTATATCTCTCCGAATTCACAGTTACAGTTTGAACACTTTGGTTTTCAAAGAAATAAGGCCCTATGATGGCAGATGCAGACATTGCACACCAGACCTGTCTGTAACTTTAGGTTTATGTAAAGGCTCTTGATGCATTTGTCTTGGGTTGCAGACATCCCAGTAGCGGAAATTTTGCTTATTGACATATCCTCCGATGTGAAAGTGGGCTTCGTCACTAAAGAATATGTTACCCATCCGAGTAGCAGTACGAAATCTCAACAACATCACCTCCGCGTAAGTTTTTCTTAATTCAACGTCAGAATCGTGCAAATCTTGAACGATTTGAATTTTATACGGATGGAACTTGAGTTTTTTTTGCATTATAATCTGTAAAGTTGATTTCGTAATTCCCAATATCGATGAACGTGCACGAAGTGATAAACGGGGATTTTCAGTGACAGAAACCATAACACGTTCAACATTTTCGTCTGTGGCTACCGTTGGTATAGGTCCTGGTCTGGGTCTATTTAATGTTGATCCTGTAGCTCTGAACTTTGCTACCCATGACTGAATGAGGTTGATCGATGGTCCATCACGTAATCGACGAATACCGTAACGATTATTAAATCGACGGCGTGCTTCAGACAGCGAAAACCCACTCGAAATATACGCCTCGACGGCAAAAGCGCGGTGCTCTCCGCTCCACTGTTCCATGGCTACTAAAAAATCCGCACCGCTTGCGCTTTGAACGACGCCCCCCGCGCCCCTCTCACGTATTGCGTTCAGAAACTATGTTTGTTCAAACTTTGAAATCTGCCACTGGACACCCTGTATTTGGATATTACAGGAAATAGTTTATATTACATCATGTTTTGTATTTGTGTTGGAAAACTGCCGTAGCAGTTTAGTGCTAGTTAGTGGTTTGTTGTCTTTTTGATATGCGATTATTGCATACTAACATAACATAACATCACGGTGTATCTATAATACTCCCACATTTCGCCAGTTATGTTTCAGTCCCATGTAATAGGGGGCGAGCCTATTGCCATCAACCGGGCACTAATCCAGACTCCGGGCTGCTACTGAGAAATTCGAGATGAAAAAACCCAATAACACTGCCCGACCCGGGAATCGAACCCAGGACCTCATGCTCAGCAGTAGCGCTTGCAACCACTAGACCAACGAGGCAGTCATACTAGTTATATATATATATATATATATATATATATATATATATATATATATATAAATCGCGAAGGACTTCTTGCGTCTTTACAAACTACCACCCTGCGGCGTCCACTGAATGTAGTGAGATTTTTAATGTTTTCAATGCGTATGTAAGATGTTTTAATCAGTATCATATCAGTAGTCGACGTCAAATATCATTTAAACGTTAAATGGTGATATTCAAATTAAATATTTCTAGCTGAATTTGTGCGTCCGTTCACTCTTAAATCTTTCTTGCACACTGAATACCTGCGTATACCTACTAAACACTGCATGCACATTCCCGCCTCCATCCGAATGTATGTTTAAATCAATTCCGTATAATGCTTTGCATATATCATAATGATTATAATAACTAAATTACATCCATCTACTATTGAATTCAGATTGGTTCCGAATAACTGAATTAGTGCGTCCGTTCACTCTTAAATCTTTCTTGCACACTGAATATCTCCGTATACGTTCAAAACACTGCATGCACATTCCCGCCTCCATCCAACTGTATGTTTAAATCAATTCCGTATAATGCTCTGCATATATCATAATGATTATAATAACTAAATGACATCCATCTACTATTGAATTCAGATTGGTTCCGAATACTGTTTTTGAATTATTGTATCCAGCTTATCAGCCAAGAGGCTTCCACCTATATAAGGGCTTATAATGACTCCAGGCACAGATAATAAATAATTAATAGTTAGCATACAAAAGTGACAATACCTATGTATAGCGTAGGTATTTTCACTTTGGTGGTCTACAAAATCTTAAAAAGCAATATAATCATTTTTGACGAGTGACAGGTAAGTTTGTATGTATGTTTGTTTATAAACAGGTAAGCTCAGAGGCACAGGCTGGTGTGAACAGGTAAGTTCGGAGTTGGACAGGTAAGTATGTATAAACAGGTAAGCTCAGAGGCACAGGCTGGTGTGAACAGGTAAGTCCGGAGTTGGACAGGTAAGTATGTATAAACAGGTAAGCTCAGAGGCACAGGCTGGTGTGAACAGGTAAGTCCGGAGTTGGACAGGTAAGTATGTATAAACAGGTAAGCTCAGAGGCACAGGCTGGTGTGAACAGGTAAGTCCGGAGTTGGACAGGTAAGTATGTATAAACAGGTAAGCTCAGAGGCATAGGCTGGTGTGAACAGGTAAGTCTGGAGTTGGACAGGTAAGTATGTATGAACAGGTAAGCTCAGAGGCACAGGCTGGTGTGAACAGGTAAGTCCGGAGTTGGACAGGTAAGTAGGTATAAACAGGTAAGCTCAGAGGCACAGGCTGGTGTGAACAGGTAAGTCCGGAGTTGGACAGGTAAGTAGGTATAAACAGGTAAGCTCAGAGGCACAGGCTGGTGAGAACAGGTAAGTTCGGAGTTGGACAGGTAAGTAGGTATATAAACAGGTAAGCTCAGAGGCACAGGCTGGTGTGAACAGGTAAGTTCGGAGTTGGACAGGTAAGTAGGTATATAAACAGGTAAGCTCAGAGGCACAGGCTGGTGTGAACAGGTAAGTCCGGAGTTGGACAGGTAAGTAGGTATAAACAGGTAAGCTCAGAGGCACAGGCTGGTGTGAACAGGTAAGTCCGGAGTTGGACAGGTAAGTATGTATAAACAGGTAAGCTCAGAGGCATAGGCTGGTGTGAACAGGTAAGTCTGGAGTTGGACAGGTAAGTATGTATGAACAGGTAAGGTCAGAGGCACAGGCTGGTGTGAACAGGTAAGTCCGGAGTTGGACAGGTAAGTAGGTATAAACAGGTAAGCTCAGAGGCACAGGCTGGTGTGAACAGGTAAGTCCGGAGTTGAACAGGTAAGTAGGTATAAACAGGTAAGCTCAGAGGCACAGGCTGGTGTGAACAGGTAAGTTCGGAGTTGGACAGGTAAGTAGGTATATAAACAGGTAAGCTCAGAGGCACAGGCTGGTGTGAACAGGTAAGTTCGGAGTTGGACAGGTAAGTATGTATAAACAGGTAAGCTCAGATGCACAGGCTGGTTTGAACAACATGTAGGTTCAAAGGTAGAAAGAGGAAGTTTCATGATACGAATAATATAATAGTACCTAGTCATATTTATGCAGGTGAATATACGGAATAAAAGGCATATCGTAATATAAAACATTTAATGTTTTATTTTAAATTTTACAAAAAATGTGTATCTAAACATAAAAACTTTTGAATCAACAAATCAATGCTATTTAACATTGACATAATAATAAACATAAATTTGCTCTGCCTTGCCTAGTAACGAAATAAACTGAATTATGAACATCAATCAGTCTTCATTACAATGGAACATGTATTTTTTTTAATATTATAATTAAAAGAAATCAGTAGGGTTTTTATCAACGCAATGTTGTCATTCTTGTTTTAGATATCTAATTAAAAGAAATGTAAACTCCATCTACAACCTAAACTCCATCTGCAGCTTCTCTTTCAATTTAAAATTTTGTAAAAAAAAATGGGTATCTAAACATAAAAATCAAAACATTTTAACTGACAATTTAACAATTTTAGTTACACTAAATAATTAAACATAAATGGGCTCTGCCTTTGCCTAATAACAAAATAAACTTAATTATGAACATCAATCAGTCTTCATTACAATGGAACATGTATTTTTATATTATAATTAAAATAAATCAGTGGTTACAACTAAAAGTCTCATGCCCGGTTTCTGAGGTGCTGTTAGTTATCTCTTCATTAATTATTAATTCGATAAACAGACAACCTTTTTAATTCTTTATTAAGTCCTTTGTTTAAAAATGCTATTAAAGGCAGTTGCTTATGTAATTGCAATAATGTCAGTAAAATCGTTTTTAAACATAGTTTAATGACAGCTAAACATCAGGTAAAGTTATGGAATAAATAAACAGCTGATACGGACCTCAGAAACCGGGTATTAATCATCAATTCAAACATAATTATAAGTATCTTAATCATTGGTATGCATTAATAAAGTAAAAATATTTGAAACAAAACATACTATTTTAAAACATAAATTTTCTTCTCTCATTTCTTAGCCTTAGAGTAAATATTTTGGACGAATACCTTTATTTTTAGCCAGTCTTTATTCTTAAGTAAATCTACATGCTGTTCTTTTAGTTTCTCACATTCATTTCTTTTAGGCGGTTGGTGATTTTTTATGTGAAATTTAAAGTATTTTGTAACTACATCCTTTTGTTCCTTTGTCCAAGGAACCAACGTCCTTTTTTTTCCTTTTCGTATTTTGTTTTCGTTACCTAATTGAGACACGGGTTCATTAATAAGTTGTTGAGAATCATTTTGCATACCAGATGGTCCAGCCTGAGACAAGTCATTTAAATTACAATATGTTTGTACGTAATCAGAATTAGCATCTAAAGTAGGTGCAGGTTCAGGATCATAGTCTATAATTTCGTTGTTGTCCACGGGCTCTTCAATTAGCTCCTCATTCAAATCTAAATCAATCTCATCGAGAGATTTTCCTTTGTAAGCGTTTGCTTTTCCATCTTCCATAAGAATGAGAAGCTTTGATATCTTATCAGTTTGGTATACGTCATCTGGCAACCTGTAAGACTTTTTATGTACTTCATTAGTATGGCCCATGAATGTAGCCAGCTGCTCCATATCATTTTCAGACATGCTAAAAATTTGTGATAAGGTGGCTAAATGTTTTCTTAGCCTTGTAGAGGATATTGCTTTAGGCTGTTTCGCCCCTGATAATTTGGCATGCTTTTCCAAAACTTTGTAGCCATAAATTGTATTGTTATAACCGGGATTACCAAACAAAAATTGATTTGGTGTCGAAGCAAAAAAAATATGCCTAATCGATAATAATAATTTAATATCATCTTGAACTTCTTTATTAAACAGAACTGGTACTCCGCGGCCGCGTTTACCTCTAATGACAACACGTTTAAATTTCTTTACCAGAATCGTTTCTGAGGCAGTAAGCGCACGATCGAACTCTTCATACTTATTATTATCATTATTGTCGCTTTCTAAATAATCGTGCACTGTAATTCTTTGAAGTTCTCCAGGCCTGCGCCTATTTAATAATAAAACCCTACAATACACAGTCTCCAAAAGTTGTGTATATGTTTCAGTAGTTTGTAAGCCTTCTTTAATTTTTATAGCAGCATCCAAGGATTTTTTATTTAGGTATTCTTTAAGAATTTTTAAATCATTTGCTAAAGGCACAATAGTTATCTTATTCCACTTTTTCTTGTTTAAATCTGTTGCAGCTTGTGTAGACACATCATATTTCCAATTTGATTCAATAAGTTGAATCAAAGTTTTTAAGTCTGCTTCTATTTTGCCAGTATCTACTTCCGTGTAAGGCCCTTGCTTTTTTAATGCACACATTATTGCAATATTGCAGCATTGTTTCAAGGTGGTGGACAGATTCATTGCGAACGTAGGTGTCTCATACCTATCTTTTTCTATGTCATAATTTCCCAGTATTTTGGTGGCTTGTACAATGATATCATAATGAATTGGTCTTAAGGCAGAAAAGAAGTCATTAATGGATGGATCAATCTTTTTTAATTCTAGTAATAATTTTGCAAGCTCTCTCATTTTTCTAGACACTACGTTCACGAAATGTTTTTCTCGGTGAGTTTTTAAATATTGAGATCCGAAAGCACATATGAGGTTATCTTTTTTTGCAGTAAGTGATATTTTGTCTGCCCGCATTCGGGGAAATACAGTTTCCTTAAGTTTTTCGTCGATTTTAAGATGACGTATCAGTAGATTTTGAGCCTCAGATTGAATGTTTTTACTTCCTGATTTACCACTACATTTCTTTTTATGTTTCCATAATAGTTTTTTAGAATAGAATCCCAGACACTCTGTACACGGCAAATAATCAGTAAATTTGAATTTTCGCATCGGTTTAGTGACCTCTTTTGAATTTACAAGGTAGTTTCCTTTTTTACGTAGAGCTGCAATTAATTAAATAATAATAAATAAAGTTTATTCAAAAAATAATGTAGTACAGTAAAAACATTTTTCGTAATTCTATGTAATAGTTCACAAGTGTTACATGCCTGAACTAGGACATCCTGTGTTTCAGGCGAGAAAAGGTAAACATTATATCTAAATAATCACAGTAATCACATCATATACAAAAGGTAAATTAGTCAACTAATAGGTATGTAAAAGAGGTGTAAACAGTATAAAAATCTTACCTGCTAAAATCTTAGTATATTAATTTAAGCTAACTAATCATAATAAAAAGTGCAATTAATATTTATTTAAGTACAACTAATAACTTCTCTGTATCTTCATAGGACAAATTTTGTAATGTTTCCTTCAGAGTTTTCTTGCAATTTACAAAATTTTGGGAATAAATTTTTGCTTTTGCATTAAGTCTGTTATAGAGTAGTGGTCCCAGAAAAACAAAAAATTTGGCTGTAAGAGCATGTTTTGTGCTTTTTGTGGGACAAACTATATCTTTCCGTCTCTTTTTAATAAGTTCAGTGCTGAAGCGGAGGGCTGCGTGTTGTTTTAGTACAATGCTCATTATGAATAACTGCCTGACTGTTAGTACTTCACAATTTTTATAGAGCTGGTTAGTGGGAAAAAGGAAAGGGCGGCACGTAGACACCTTGAGAATCGCTCTTTGAGCTCTTTCGACTTGTATTAATAAAGTTTTACCTGCTCCACCCCATGAGGTAATGCAGTATGTCAAAATTGACTGACATAGAGCAAAGTAAACTTGCTTAATTATTTTTGGATCCGCAATATGTCGCAGCTGCTTAAATACAAATATGAGCTTACGAACTCTATTATTTAAGACTTCTATATGTTGTTTGAAAGTAAGGGTCTCGTCTAATATAACACCTAGGTATTTTATTTGGTTAGTCTTATTAATATTAGGACACTTTAACGGGCATTCTGCGGGGACTGTGCAACAATGAGCATATAGCGTCGAGGAGTAATCGGAAGTTGGTTTGCGCATGGAAAACTTTATATAGTTTGTTTTATCCGTATTTAGGGTTAATGTGTTATGTTGAAGCCATTTATTTACAATATTGAAGCCGTTTTGCGCAAGCTTGTGAACTTCATGTTCCGATTCAGCCGCAAAAAGAAGAGCAGTGTCATCAGCGTAAGATATTACTGTACCGTGCTGTAGTTTAAGATTACAAAGGTCGTTTATGTATATCAAAAACATAGTGGGTCCTAATACACTTCCTTGGGGAACACCAAAAGACGTGTTTTTTTGGTCTGCGCTGAGGACATTGCCAATCGTAACGCATTGAGTACGGTCTTCTAGGTAACTTTTGAAAAGTTTGAGCTGGATACCTCTTATACCTACTGTCTCAAGCTTGCGCAATAGAGTAGGGATACATACTGTGTCAAAAGCTTTGGCAAGGTCCAGGAAAATACCTACTGTATGGTTACCCTTGTCAAGTTTTTGTGCTAGAAAATCAGTTAGATGATGTACGGCATCGGCAGTTGAAATTTTAGGTCTAAAACCAAACTGTCGATCCGATAAAATTGATTTGTCCTCTAGGTATTTGAACAACCTTTTATTTATAATTTTTTCCAATATTTTGGACATACAAGGCAATAGAGAAATAGGTCTATAATTTGTTACTTGTTCTTTACTGCCTGATTTATGAACAGGGATGATAACTGCTTTTTTGAGACACTCAGGGAAAATGCCCAAGGATAAACACATACGAAAAATGTAAGTCAGTGGAGGTACTAAAATATTTCTGAAATGTTTAATAATTTTATTTGATATTTCATCCCAACCAACTGCGCATTCATCTCTCAATGACATGATTATATTTTCTACTTCTGTCTCATCAGTATCTAGTAAGGCAAAAGATGATAGAGTGGAGTTACCCGTGGTAGAAAAGTTCACTAAATAAGGAGATTGATCCCGGTTATTTTTTTCCGCCAGACACTTACCAACATTAACAAAGAAATTATTTGCTATGTTAGCAGACGTCAGCTGTGACGAGTGCGCTCGTAATAAACTTGAAGATGACTCATTTTGTTTTGAGGAAAAAGTTACATGTTTAATATATTTCCAGATCTTTTTACTATTTGTTCCAGCCTTATCCAGTGCAGTTTTATCGTAGTTGATTTTAACCTTTTTGAGAAGACTATTACAAAAATTACGATATCTTTTGTATGACAGTTGTAGGACTGTATTCTCTGGATGAGATTTACATTTCATGTGCAGTTTATCTCGGTGTTTCATACAGCGAATAAGACCTGGTGTGATCCAGGGTTTTATATTGCAATTTTTGTTGCTCAACTGCGATACGACCGTATTTTTCTGAATTGCATGACGTACATTTTCTATAACATACATCATACAATACTGTGGGTCAGCAGAATTATAGACTGGATCGAAGTTGATGACGCGTAAATCTTCATCAAGTTTATTTATATTCAATTTCGAAACTACACGAGTGTTATGTTTAGGTAAATTACAATTTAGTGTTAGTAGGACAGCATTATGATCTGTTATTGTAGAGTTAATAACAAGTGCAAGTGAAGGGAAATTGGTTTTAAGTATGATATGGTCCAAGCAAGAGCCACTATGATGTGTAGGAAAACAATGTGCTGGGAGCAAGCCATGATATGCGCATAAGTTGAGGTAGTCCTGAGCAGATGCGTCAGTACTTCCTGGAAGAATATTAATATTAATATCTCCAATTACTACCGTGTTTTTAAAAGGTGATAGGTTTTGCAAGACATCATTCAGAGTGTCAGTAAATTTTTTAGTATTTTTGAAAGAGGGGGGCCGATATAAAGCTACTATCGCAAAATCTGATCCAATTTTCACTACCAAACTGTTACAGTCTTGCATATTTGGTTCCTCAACAGAGACTTTCAGGTGATCTCTTACATAAACTATCACCCCATCATTTTGATTGTAATTCCTATCACTTTTGTACATCTTATACCCTGTGATCAGTGGTATATTATATTTCTTGGTAAGCCAGCATTCCGTTAAAACAATAATGTCACAGTTAATGTTTAGCCGTTGTTGAAAAACGCTGAAGCTGTCAAAATTCTTAAAAATACTGCGAATGTTTTGTGTTAGTATGGTTAATGGTGTTTTGTAGCCGGAAAGATATTGTTTGCAGCTTTCAACTTCACAAAGTCTAGACTCAGATACAGAAAAATTATCTAAATCATTAATTAAATTGTTTATCATAATAACAAAAAAAAAAGAAAGAAATAAAACTTTACTATATAAACTAAGAAGATCTAAAATAAATAACTTATTGACGGCGCTCTTAGGCACCTTCATAATCTATTGAGTTTATGTACCTTTTTTCGGCCAACATTTTCGCCGGGCAGTCAGCTGCACCTGTGATGTGTTTGTCTGGCTTTTTGAAATGCAAGCAAGTAGCGCATTTTGGTTCATCTGACCTCTTTGGACATTCTTTGATTGAATGGCCTTGCTCACCACAGTGACCACAGGTGTAGGACGTCTGTCGACATGATTTGGCAGCGTGGCCATATTGCTGACACTTATAGCATCGTGTGACCAAAGTAAAATCTCTTACAGGGCATGATGACCAATTTATAAACACTCGTTCTTTTGATATTAGGGCTTTTCGTATGACTGGCGATACTTCTACAACATAGTTGCAATAGTCAGAGTCTCTCTTACCCGACTTATGACTTAACTTGATTGAGGTCAAAAACGTCTCAAGGCTGCAGTCCTGAAGCTTCTCGGCGAGATTTTGGTGGTACAAACATGTGAAAACCTCGTTTTCTGACATGGACGTCGGAACTCCTATTACTACAACCCTAGGCTTCCTTTTGTAAGGCTCGTCGACTGTTAGACCCGATTTTTTTAGCTGCTCCAATTGTCTCACCTTTTCGATGTCGTCTTTCGTCTCAGTGCTGATGATAACACCCCCGTTTTTGGTCTTGCGCAGGCCTCTTACATGCAGCTTCATCTGTCCGGGGCAAATGATTTTTTGGACGAGGGATTTCGTTTCGTCGCTGGATTTTAATTTATCTACTGGATAAATGGCCACAGAACTTACGTTTGTCTGCTGGATGTAATTGTTGGCTCCTTTTTTGACCATGTCAGCAAATGACGCGCCCAGGGCAGTTTTCGTTTTTTCTTCGACACTCAACTTGAGTTCCTTTAATTGCTGTGAGAGGTCGAGTTGGGTTTCAAGAGCTTTGGCAATATTGTGGGATTCCAATCCTTTCGCTTTCATGTACTGGTACTGTACCGCCATTTGCGATGTGCTATGGCCGATCTTCCGGCATAGGGCATTGATGCGCATTTTGTGGTCCATATTCAGCTTGCCTTCCGCTGCGATAGTGCACACCTCCTGCATGTTCTGGTCGATGGTCGTCATCCAGCTCTGAATTTCCGGTGTCGTCATAGCTTCAAGAGCTTCATTCGTTTGCTGCGGCGCTTGAGGGGGACGAGCGGGGCCGGTTACACCGCCAGGTGTAGGCGGCGGGGAACGGGCACACCTACTTCTAGGGCTGAAGGGACTATCCGCCATCGTAAAGTAGATTATTTACCTATGTATTAATCACTGATCATTTTTATAGGAAAACACATCAAATCTAATGTATGAGTCACTTTATTAACAGCAAATTTAATAAAAACTAGGTCACGATTTCGCAAGTAATTATTTGTTTATACTAATATTGTTCGATACGTCTGTTCACTACGACCGTTTCAATCCACACTTTGTTTTCTATCAAGACTTTTTTTTGGTTTTGACACAATTTTTTGGACTTCAGTTTCATAAATATGGTGTCGGAGTAAATGACGAGCAAAATTTAAAACAAATGACTCACAGTAAAAGCAATAATCTTTATCTCGAACCTTTGAACTTTTGGGTTTTTGCCTTTGGATAATAATTGTTGTATTATCATTAGAATTATCTTCTATTTGAGATTCACTATTAATATCGTAAATAATCTCTTCATTTGGTTCTGATTCATTGTAAGGCTGTGGAAATTCCCTACTTACAATTACATTGCAAGGAGAACTGCTTTTACAACTAACTTCACTTAAACTTATGTTATTAGGTGGCTTGAAAGATACATTAGACAAGGAATTATTAACATCGAGAGGTATTCCTTGATTTGGTACGAATTCAGCTGCTTTATAAGGTTGAAGAAGTTTCCTTTCTACAAATACACTACATGGAGAACCGCTTATGTGACTAATTTCGCTATAATTAAGATTAATAGGCTCTTTGACCGATGAATCGAAGTTCGAAACACATTCTAATGGCGTTAAATTATTCGAAGTTCCAAATTCATTTAGAAAAGAATCATCAGAACTGGTCTGCAACAAAAAAAAAGGTTATTATATTTTGTTGCACTTTACTATTGTTGCTTCGTTAATATGAAGGTAACAACTTGATTAGTGATATAAGTGTTGTATATCCCTTGCTGAACATCAAAATTACCTATCCCCGATCTCAATCCTGAATTGGCGCTCGCAGATATTTTTAAGCCACCTAGAAGGTTTCTGACATGGCTTAAAGCTGCTTCGGCTTAGAGTGCTACCGCTTTTGGGATAACAGCCGTTAGAATATTATTATTAATGAATTAATGAAGTATTTTAGTTAAACTTACTTCGTGTCTCGGTGGAGTGTAATTAGAACACGTCGCAGAAAAGTCAGATATTGAACCAGATTTTGAATCAGATAATTCCTGTAAACAGAGATACATACAATAAAATATGTGATTAACAACACTAAAAGAAGAAATTGAAGATGAACGAGACATCATAGGTACTTTTTTCTTTTTTTAAGAGCGACTAATGTAAACTTAATGAATAGACAGCAGTAGCTATTAGGTATTCAGCTGGGAAAAACTCGAACCAACACAGGCTGATGTGAACAGGTAAATTCAGAATTGGATAGGTAAGTACGTCTACTTAGGTAAATCAGAGACGGATTGGTAAGTGTGTATAAACAGGTAAGCTCAGAGGCACAGGCTGGTGTGAACAGGTAAGTCTGGAGTTGGACAGGTAAGTAGGTATAAACAGGTAAGCTCAGAGGCACAGGCTGGTGTGAACAGGTAAGTCCGGAGTTGGACAGGTAAGTATGTATAAACAGGTAAGCTCAGAGGCACAGGCTGGTGTGAACAGGTAAGTCCGGAGTTGGACCGGTAAGTAGGTATAAACAGGTAAGCTCAGAGGCACAGGCTGGTGTGAACAGGTAAGTCCGGAGTTGGACAGGTAAGTATGTATAAACAGGTAAGCTCAGAGGCACAGGCTGGTGTGAACAGGTAAGTCCGGAGTTGGACAGGTAAGTAGGTATAAACAGGTAAGCTCAGAAGCACAGGCTGGTGAGAACAGGTAAGTTCGACGTCGCGGGGGGAGTCAAACACCTCACTCCCCCTGACCCGAGAGGAGGCCCGCCGGCGGGGCGGGCCGGCACCGGCCGGGGGTTGCGGAAGATTCTTTCGTTCCCGCGACCCCCAGCGTAGGTGTGAGTCGGAACACCGGGGTGGTTTTTAGTCAGTAAGAGTCTGACAGACCCCTCCATGAGGATTTTCCACCCCGGAACATAAAAAAAAAAAAAAAAAAAAGGTTAGGTTAGGTTAGGTTACGTAGGTACCTCATGTAAGGTTTCTGGTTGGTTTTCTTTTTCTTCCTGTCTCTCTGAAAACAAAACAGATATAAATGTATTAGTATAAAACAATAAAAATTTTAAATACCCTCAACCCAAAAGCAAACAAAAACAAGAAAACCTATAAAAAGTAAGACACACTCAGGTACGCACGCACGCACTCACGCATACACACACAAACACGTCAAACTTATAACACCTCTCTTTTTTGCGTCAGGGGTTAAAAAGATTTCATATACCTACCTAACTGTAATGACGTTGTCTGATGTAATGTAACTCCATACCAAATTTCATCCAAATCCGTTCAGCCGTTTTTGCGTGAAAGAGTAACAAGCATCCATCCATCCATCCATACTCACAAACACCATACCTAAACTTCCGAGGCGCAGTGGCTAACGCACTCGCCCTGAGAACTGTGTGAATACGCAAAAAAGCCTCTGGCTACCCCTTTTGGGATAACAGCCGTGAGTGCATATAAACTTTCACGTTTATAATAGGTATTAGTACGAAGTAGGATGATATTACGATATAAGAATCAAATAGGTATGTAGGTAAGTAATATAGAAGCATGTACCTTTTGATTATTACTGGTTATTACAAAAACATTCGTCTTCTGGAAAATGATCATAAATGGCATATTCGCAAAATTTACACCACATGAAAGAAGAGTTATAAAGTCTTTTAAAGTCATCGAAATTCATGGGTAGTACAAAGTGTTCAACTACTGAATTAGTAATATTAATACTCGTATCACAATGTATGCACCAATTTTGCAAAATGAAATGCGTTGAATCCCAAGGCCATTGCAGTTTAGCTTTATAAAAATGTATAAAATCATTTCTTTTAAAAAAAGTATCCACATCAATCACAACAACCATTTTTGCAGACTACACACGTTCACTCACAGACAATTTAACGCAAACTAAGCTCATCATAATATTATAAACAGACAACATGTTAAAATGTAAGTAGGTACTTACTAGCTAGATGTTATAGGTATTATAATAAGATAAATCGTGTCATAATTTTCATTTAAGTAGTAAAAAGTAAGTACTTACGGTTTGCCAATTTAAGAATCCTTGCACTCCTTTTCATTGTGATTCATATATTATTATAATCACTAACTATAATAATAGACCAAATAAATAACCACTTTTAACGCACTTGCAAATAATTCACTTTGGTGACAAGCTTACATCACGGCCGGCACATGTCTGTTTGTTTACAAACTTCGGCACGCGAGCGCGCGGAAGCCCGCCGCCCCGCGCCCCGCGCCATGCGTCCCTCGTGAACCCCGAATAGGCCCCTCAGACACCGTACCTAGTGCCCGTTTAAGGATATTTAAGAGACGCAAGATTGTTGTCACGAAAACATGCTAAAAACTTTACTTATTAAGTACGATATTCAATGGACACGATAAGATGGGTGAACTGAACTCAAAGTATACGTGGTAAATTATACGCTGAACACTAGCGCCCTCCAAATTCCAGTCGGACGATGGCGGAACTATATTATACGCTAAAAGGCATTGTAGTGATGGAATTACGTCCATGCCAATTTTTCGCCCTTGCATTCTAATGATCATAAGGGACCCTTGGGCTAAAAATGAGGGTCGGTCAATCTTGCGTCCGTATACCGGACGCACAAAGTCAGTAGGACGCAGCATCATCGGTAAATAACGCCATGTAGGACGCAACATGTCCTTCAAGATGTATATATATATATGTATATATATATAAGTATTATTCAATATACGTTGAATTCGCGTATCTTCTCGGTGAATGATATCAAACGAGAATTCTTGTGTGGATAAAACCCAACGCGCAATCAGGGGAATAATCTTTTTTGTTAACTACGTATATACATATAATAGTTATCTATTTTGATTTTTATACAAATATGATATTTAAAGTTATAGTTCATTATTAAAGTAAAATGGCTTAGCAAGGAGGTCTGCAAAAGATGTAAAGTTCTTGACATGCCCTCGTGGAAAGCTCTCGTTAATACTCAAAAGAGTTTAAACTTTGTCTATAAACTTAATGTTATCCAGTCTTACCATAAAATTAATTGAATAGATCTCGTTCAATATCGACGGTTCCTGCGCATAAACTGTTCACAAGTTTTACTATAAATTAATTTAGTTGATTAGTTTGAGATATCGCTGCTAGAAAGTTCTGAATGTTGCAAATGGATTAGACATCGTTGCGACTACTGAACGGTAAACTAGTAAAACGACTTTCATGTAGCAAATGAATCAATGTTGACATCGCAAGTAGGTCGGGTAAATGCCGTTGACCTTGGCCATACAAATACGTGGCGCGCTCACGCCGCTCTGCCGCGCCCATGCGGTTTCATAGGGAATAACTTTTTTTGTAACAGTAATATGAATATTTGAATAACCTCACAGTTATAGTTAAAGATATTAAATTATTCTGTTCATAAAACGTATTGTTATTGAAAGTAAAATCGTTTTTGATGCTTTGGGTGGACATTAGTTAATTTATACATATTTATATACATAGTTTAATTAAATCATCAAGTATTTTACTTTACTTAAAAAAATTAAGAATTGATGTGTATGCCATAATTTTTTTGTATAACTTTCTTGCTTATTTGAAGGCTGTATCAGATTCAAAAGTCACTAAAATCTTAAACTTTATACCACATTACCAGAAAATGCATTGTTGAACAGAAAAACAGACCTTAAATTCATTTCTGAAAAGAGCAATCGTATATAAACACTTAAATTGTTCTAAAAGCATTCCTGACATAAAAAGAGAAACTTGTGATTCTAACAACACCGAAATGCTCGCTCACGTTCCGACAACGTCACTTTGTGCTCAAAGTGCTCCTGTAATTAAAAGGTTGTTGAAGGCTCGGCCGTGTTTTTCTTTGAACCCAGAGCGGCATTGTCTCTGCAATAACAGCAGAGAGGAAGAACCCTAAAGAACCCTTTGAGCGGTGCGTGCCGAGTTCATGACGAGGCGCATTCGGTGTGAAGTTGTATTTTTGATCCACCGTACATGTGGTGGTAGCGTGTTATAGATTTGGCCAAGTGTGTCGTAGCTGTGGTGTAGCATACCGTAACTGTGGTGTAGAATATCGTAGTTATGGCGTAGTACTTTCGATGTCATAGCGTATCAAAACTAAGCTATAGCATATTATGCTACAGCACAACTTAGCGCAGCATAGCTGTAGCCTGTTGTAGCGTATCGTAGCTTTGGCGTAGCGTGTCGTAGCTTTGGCGTAGCGTGTCGTAGCTTTAGCGTAGCCTGTCGTAGCTGGTGGAGTGTGCTGTAGCGAGTGGCAGCTGTACTTAGGGCATCCGTATATAGGTCGCGGTTGTACTCGTATTACTGCGTGACCTAAAACTGCACTGTAATATCAGTGGTGTGGTGTATGACGTATAGAACGTATTTCAAGCCTTTCGGTGACTAAAAAAATTAGCAATATTACTATCGATTATGATAATTTCACATCATCATTTTTCATAATTACAGTGCCCAGACGCGTTTGCTCGTGTCATTGTACGTTGTCGGCAAACTCCCCGACACATCATCCATCAGTGTACATACACGCCTTACTTACGAGTGACGTGGGCGAGCGCTAAACATTCCCCGCGGGATTACACGCTGTAATTAAAAAATATGTATTGTTCAAAACACGAACACTACAGAGTTGGCTACAGAAGTAACTCCTGTCTTGTTCAACGCGTCTCTAATGTTAAAGTTCATAATAGGTTGGGGAAAAAGTAGTTTCGCATTTTTTAAGAAATATCAAAACATTTTTTTATATAGTTTATTTACATTTAACTAAAGTATGTAGATACCATTTTGTTCGATAACTTTTTGCCATCTTGTAGGTAGGGACATGATCCCATTGCTATAGGTATAATTCACTAGGTTTAAAAGTAAAAATGGGTGTGCCACAAGGCTCGATATTGGGTCCATTCCTCTTTTTAGTGTAAATTAATGATCTACTCCATTTATTGAAAAAATCAACCACAAATGGTGTTATTTGCTGACGATACTTCCTTAATTTTTAAGGTAGATAGACGTGCTACAAATTTAGACGACGTAAATAACGCCCTACTGCAGGTCCAAAATTTTTCACTGGTTCAATGCTAATAATGTAGTATTCAATGGAAAAAAACTAAGTGCATAAAATTTTCTTTACCAAATGTAAAAGTAGTAATTGTGAGATAGTATAATCAAGAGAAACTAGAATTTGTCGATAAAACTGTTTTCCTGGGGATCACGCTCGACTCAAGGCTACAATGGGGTCCTCATTTAACATCTCTTGCAGGACGGCTAAGTTCAGCAGCATATGCTGTCAGAAAAATCCGTCAATTTACTTATGTAGATACCGCGAGGCTAGTCTCTTTCAGTTATTTTCATAGTATCATGTCTTACGGTATTTTACTTTGGGGACGGGCTGCAGACATCGAGTCTATTTTTATTCTGCAGAAAAGAGCGATCATAGCCATTTATTATCTCCGCAGGCGCGAATCTCTTAGGGAACTGTTTAAGGATATTAACATCATGACGGTACCTTGTCAATATATCTATGAAAACATCATGTACGTAAGAAAAAATTTACATCTTTTTAGTAAAAGAGGTGATAGACAAGAAATAGGGACCTATTAGTACAACCAGGTTTCAGACTGGCTAAGGTAGACTCATCTTTCATGGGGTACTGTTTAAAATGTTACAATAAAATTCCTCCCCACATACTTCAACTTATTGTGACAAAATTCAAATCTTGTATAAAACGCACACTATGTAGGCAGGCATATTATAAGTTGGGGGATTACATCACTGGTAAAAATGCTTGGCTCATTGCTGGTCCTTCTCCACAACTAATTGACATACACACTGATTAACATTTTGAAAATACTGATGGAGCTGCTGAAGATTGTAAGACTTTGTATTGTATAAACTCAATTTCCTTTGTATTATATAATTGCATAGCAAAGGTTTGAGTACAATGTATTAAAGAGCTACCATTTACCGGGTAAGATGTAGTATTTCATTGACTTGAATGTGCCCTGGCGGCTGTGAGTATGTCATGCTCACTCAAATGTCTCGCTGATGGTGGCGCGTGTGTTGGATCATTTAGCTCCCTTCAAAATGGTTGAGCTGAATGGTGCTGATCCATGCGTCATGTTCGTGAACGGGCGCCGTCAGTTGGGACTGGTCAACTCTTAGCTGCCATGGCTTATTTTAATTTATTTGAAGTTTTTGATAGTTTCTTTATTTTTTCTTTTTATTACGGACGCTTTTACGAACGTGCACGTCTTTCTACATTGTTCTCACATGCATAATTTCAAAATGAATGATGTAACCAATATTTTGTATCAATTTTTTTATTTAAAAGAGTGTCCGTGGAGTTTCTTGCCCGTTCTTCTCCATAGGTACCTACTACGCTTTGGAATGGGCAACTAGCTTCATATTTTTGACTGACCGACCCCTTGACAATTCAAAAGTGCCTGTAAATGGTTTAATTGAAATAAATGCTTTGAGTTTGAGTTTAAATAGAAATTTTGGGACTTTTGATCAAAATACCGCGACAAGTGGTTTTGGCAGTCCTCTCGTGATGTTAACCTGACACTACCTAAGGAATTCTGAAGAGACCGAAACAGATGGAAATCTGAAGGTGCAAGGTCAGGACTATACGGCGGATGCGTTAACACCTCCCCGCCAAACTCTCTTAATTTTGGCTGAGTGGCTAAAGATGTGTGAGGTCTAGCGTTATCATGATCAAAAACCACACCCCTTCTGTTGATTAATTCCGGCTGCTTTCTCTCAACTTCTTGCTTTAATCTCATCAGTTGTTCGCAGTAGAGTTCAGAATCGATGGTCCTGCCTGGTGGTAAAGCTCATAATGAATAATGCCCTTCCAGTCCCACCACACACACAGCATCACCTTGTTGCGAGTTAACCTGGGTTTTGCCACAGTCTGTGAAGCCTGACCGGCCTTTGACCACGACCTTTTTCGCGCGTTCTTATCGTACGTGATCCACTTTTCATCACCAGTTATCAGTTTCTTCAAAAATGGTTCGGTTTCATTACGTCGTAATAAAGAATCACAAATGAGTACACGATTCATTAGGTTTCTTTCAGTGAGCTCGTGAGGTACCCAAATATCGAGCTTTTTTGTGTAAGTACCCAGTTTTTTTCAAATGCGACAAAACTGTTTTGTGGTCAATTCCCAGTTCTTCAGCTACGTCGTAACTACTGATATCTGATCTTGCTCAATTTTTTAAAAAATGGCATCCATTTTATCCGTAATAGGGCGCGAACTAGAGCGACGTGCATCTTTGACATCAAAATTTCCGGATTGAAAACGCCTTAACCAAATTTGTGCTACTCTCACAGACACTGCTCTAGGTCCATAAACATCGCAAATTTTTTTCGCGGCTTGCGGTGCATTTTTACCTTTTTTGTAGTAAAATTTTAAAATGTATCGAACTTCTTCATTAAATTCACTCATCTTGACGGTACGAAAAACAAATGAAAATCACACATTTTCCTAATTTGAATTTGGAATTATGTTCTTTAAAATTTAAACTTTCAATGATACCAAAACCAACCAGATACAAATAGTATAGCCAAAGAGATTTTATTACAAGTTCATACATACTATAATGCGAAAAGACTTTTTCCCCAACCTAATACATAACCTAAGAAGTTTGACATTTTTATTATTATTTACCTGGTCATCATCTGCGTTTGTGACTGTCGAAGTGGTATAGTAGTATAGTATCAACATTATTACAGTATATAAATTGAAGCATTTCTATCAATCTATCTAAGTGGTCCTTCTGTGATGTGTTCTCATGTCAGTCGCCCGTGAGCCGGGCGAGGTGCGGCGTGGCGCGGGGGGGGGAAGGGGGGGGGGCTGTAAGTCAGACTGCCATGTATTATGCATGCACTTGGCATGGTCCTGCAGTCAGCTCTACATAACTGAATCACTTACCGTTGCTAATTGCGACACAGTAAGCTTCCCCAAGTGCCGTAATTAAACGCGGCCTTATCTCCGGATTAGCGGATGAAATTAATTTAATTTTGTTTCATTTATTCAGTGTTAATGCTTAATTTTCTTTCTTTTTATGAAGTTCATTTTGGGCAGGTGCTATGACAAAGTGTTGTGTAATTACAGACGATTTAATTAAATTAGTAGCAATGGGAATAACAAATTACTATTTGTACTTATGTGACGATGTGTCTCAAGAAAATGAGCCAGAAAATAAATAAAAACTATTTTATCTCTCTCCAAATACCAAGAAGAGCTAAGTACAAAACAATTACAAAAACTCAATTACTATGCATTATACTCCGATTATAATATACCGGCCTCCTCGGTACTAAACAAACAGTCACAACACAACCAGCTTCTGTATATTTCCCGGGCGGAGGTTCCGTATTAAATCCTGTAATCCCGGCGTTACACCAGGCTCTATTATTTAGCGAGCTGCGCGTAAAAATAACTTCCTACAAAGCTGACCCGGTCCACCCGGGACCGGCTACCATCCGGCAATCCTGAAATACGAAGCTGAAAAGTAAACGTATAGAGATGCGTGAATTAAGATCATGGACACATTCGAATACTCGAATTTTCGATTGAAATTAAAAGAATAATCGTTAAAGAGTAACACGAATAATCGTAGAGAATATTCAAAGCCATTTATTTTTTTACGCCATTTACAAAGTTTCGTGTAATAAATTACATTTATTAATGTTAAGTAGTTAAGTACGAGTAGTTATGGCATTTAAAGATTAAAGAAAACCATTGACCTTGTTGAGTCAGTTCACGATCAACGATGGCGGTTAATGAGTCAGTTTACTATTTTAGTTAGCAAACTACTTGTTGAATCAGTTTAACTAACTAATGAATTGAAGATTCAAGGTTGGTAGTTATATCTGTTCACTTCGTGGAAGGTTGTAATAGAAGCTGTTTTCATAATCGAATTATCCATTTCCAGTGAAAATACACAATTAATAACCGTGACTCCATCAGGAAACGATTCCAGAGAAATACTAAATGCTCATGTAAAATAATTATCAATTTGTAATATATTGTAGCGAGGGTGTACTGTGTAGCACTTCCCTTGGCTAATCGATATTTTGTAGCTTTAAATATTTTGATTGACAGCCAGTATTCAATAACTTGTATTGATGTCGAAGAAATTTCTTTTGTATACATTCCAAAGTTGTTTCTGATTTTATTATTGGATGGCAGTTGTTTATTCAAACGAACCAGATAAAAAAAGTAGTGTAAATGTACAGAAAATATAGGTTAGGTACATACCTACCGTTTTTGACGTGAAACATCTTTCATTTCGGTCAGCAGGGGGTCACTAGCTGGGCACGCCACTATTGCGGCGATAAGTCTCCTCTTTTAGGAGTGGCTGGAGAGGCGCCACGGTGTCCTCACCTTCCACCTGACGCAGGTCCTCACCGGACACGGCTGTTTCGGGAGGTTCCTCTTTTGGATAAGGCGGGAGGAAACGCCCGGGTGTCATCACTGCGTGGATCGCCCGGAGGACACGGTGGAGCGGACGGTGCTCACGCCCCTAGCCGCTGCAGGAGGAGACGCCCTGGGCGTCGGGAATCGCAGGCCAATTCCCGGCCACCGTAGGCGCGGGCTTGCGGACGGTGAGCAGTGGTAGCTCGCCGTCCGGTAAGGACCAGGCCCGGGTAAGGTGTGGTTTTTTGCAGAAATTTGATGACTGCTCTACTATGGCACCACTAAGTGCGATACGTAACGACGACGTACAAAACTGGCGTGCTAGCAAGGGAGAGAGAGATTCCGGCCCTCTACGGACCGTGTGGACCTCGACAGAACGAGTCCGTCTCCACAGAGAACGCGTTAGGTTGAGCCGAGCGCAGGCACCACAGCCACCTGCGAGTGCGGCGGGTTCAAGTGGCGTAAGGAAGTCTCGAGCACTGCTATTTGCTATAACTGTGGCTGTAATGGCGGCTGAAGGAGACCGGCTACACCCGACAGTCATGAGGCCACAGTTAGAGCAGATTACGCGTGCGCCTGACTACCGTAAGCGCTGGAACTTGGCTACAGCCCGGTTTAAGTCTGTCTTTATCGAGTACGAGTTTGGACACAAGTGTGAGATATGTAACCGGTTGTGGTTCAAGACAAATTTTACCGGGACAGTGTGTGATTGAACATCAGTCACTCTGAAGACAACTTCCTACCATATATGTTGGCGAAGCAAGGCAAAGAGCGGAGGGTGTGAGTGACACTCCGATCACCAGGTGTACCGTGCCAGGCGTGGAGTTACTGCGCAGCATACAACGTGTTCCTTTTGATATTAATGAGACCATCTCAAAAATCAAGGCCTATGAATTATTTTTCAATGCTTTTTTTATGTTTTCATGATTAATTCAAAATAATTTGAAAAAGTCACGATTTTTTATGTAAACCCTTACGTGAAATAAAAAATATGTAAAATATAATTATAACAAAATATAAATATACCTAGTCTTGCCATAAATAATGTCACGAAGATTTATTTTTAATTTTATTGCAAATAATATTTATTACTTTTACAGTGTGTTAGTTTAATACGTAAATATAAAACAATTTAAAATATAAAAAGCTTATTCGAAGTGGTCTCCATTGGCTGCAATACAGTCCTTTAAACGTTGAGGCCAGTTATCAATAGAAGCACGTACTCTTTCCATGGGAAAATTCTTCACTTCCAATCGTATGGATTGTTTTAGGGACTCCAAATTATCATGGCGTTTAGAGCAAGCCGTACTCTCTAAAACTGACCATAAATCATAATCCAGCGGATTAAGATCGGGACTAGACGACGGCCAGTCTTCAGCTCTGATGAATTCCGAAACGTTCACTTCCAACCAAGACTGCGTGGACCGAGCATTATGACCCGGCGCCGAGTCTTGTTGGAAGGACCATACTTGGTTATTGAATATGGTGTTGTTAAGAGGCTTAGCTACCTTCTCAAGAATGGTATCTTGATACACTTGTGCCGATGTTTTGATACCTTTTTCACAATAATATGGCTCTGTCACTCCTTCATAGCTAACACCCCACCAAACCATCACTGAAGTCGGATAATGCCCACGTTGCACTCTGTCGACTAATTGGGAAGCTTCCTTAGAGCTTTTAGCATAAATAAGGTCATTTTGTTTGTTAAAATGTTGCTCAATTGTAAAGATTTTCTCATCCGTAAACAAAATTTTGCTGTGACCTCCCTTTGCGTACCACTTCAGTAGTTGTTTCGATTTTACTACCATATTCTTTTTTAAATTATCAGTTAAAAAATTACTAGTGCGTCTCTTATAGCCTGCAAGTCCTAAGTCATCTTTTAAAATACGCGACATGGTTCTGGGTGCTATCTTCATCTCCCGAGATAAAATCTTTTGATTTCGGACAGGATTTCTTCGAATTCTTGCCCTTACTGCTTTGACCACCTTTTTCGTACGAAGACTACGTGGACGGCCAGATCTTTTTCGGTCACAAACAGAGGTCTCATTGTACCTATTAATAGCCAAGTACACAAACATTTGACTAATACCAAGCGTATGGAGAGTTTTAAAAATTGCATTTGGTTCCATACCAACTTTGTGTAATGCAATCACAGCGATTCGGTTCTCTTTATCACCCCACTCCATTTTAATATCGCAAAATATTGTGCAATGTATTGGCGCCAAAATTAGAAAACTCAATGAACATTCGTATAAAAGTGACAGATTCCAAATTCAAATGTAATATCTTTCTTATTTTTAATTGTTACAGTATTTATGGCCAGACTAAGTATATCAATATATGTATAAAAAATTTAACAAACATTTAGGTAATTCAGACTATTTTTGTGCATAAAAAAATATGACAACGTCGCATTTTCTTAGCTTTAAATAAATACAAATACAATACAATAAACTTTTTGGAATACGTTTTCTAGGGCTTTTTGTTTTATTTTTACTATAGCCCTAGAGTTGCCGCTTAAATGCTCGCTGTGATGCTCACTTAAATGTCTCGCTGATGGTGGCGAGTGTGTTGGATCATTCGGTTCCCTAAAAAATGGTTGAGTTGGATGGTGCTGATCCACGCGTCATGTTCGTGAACGGGCGCCGTCAGTTGAGACTGGCCATCTCTTATCTGCTAGGGCTTATTTCAAATCTTATATTTTAAATCGTTTTTGTTTTTTTTTTTTACATTGTTCTCACATATAGAAGCTACAAGAGGATTTTGTAATTTCTATATTTAATACAGTGTCCTTAGAGTTTGTTGCCCATTCTTCTCCATAGAGATCTAAGTTTTGGAATAGGCAACTAGCTTCAACTTTCTGACTAACTGACTGATTCTTTGAAAATTCAAAAGTGCCTGTAAATGGGTTAGTGGAAACTAATGCTTTGAGTTTGAGTTATGGGAAATCAAAAGCACGTTGTGTGTGGCAATAGTGATATTACGCCGGCGCGGCGGGTGACAGAACATTAACAAGCCTTCCTTTAAAGAACTGGATATCATTAAAACAATAAAATATAAATAAGATTAAGAACTTAGTTTAAGTAAACTATAACCTAAGCTTATGTTTGAATATAATATGTAAGTAAATGTTACTTGTGTATATGGTATTTCTTTGATGATCTATATCAGGACCTGTGCTGGAGAGTTCGAGCACATAGTGCTCATTACACACTCTCTAGAGCGCACAAGACGATGCACGTACTCCGCTGTGGTTGCGTTCTTGATACAGCATAACCGATTTTTTTCTTGATACAGAAGTCGGTTAAAAACAGATGAAACTTCAAATCCTACTTTAATACAAGAAAAATACAATACACATATTGATGTATTGTAGCGGTAAATCACAATGGTATCGCAAGAAATATTTATGTATACTTTGGTATTTGAGATTGTGATAGATGTGCTTCCATTATGATGTTCGCAAGCGTGAGATTTATAATGTGTATAAAACTGTCGGAACACGTTCGTAATAGAGCGATGGCGCCGGCGCATGTTTACACCTGAAATAGAGTTTTATTCGAGAGAGAGCCGTATTTAGTGTATCAGAATAGCCTAATAACATCATGATCATGAGTACTAAATGTCTGGAGCGGATTATGAGCTGAGATAGATTAGGAAACTTCTTTCGAATATTTTATTTGAATTTATCTTCTTCCTCAAAAGAGTGATGTGGAGTTAAGAGTCGGCTTTTGATGTTATATTTATCCATTTTATTCTTCCTTTTTCATGTCAAATTATGATAATCACAGTGAACTGTTTTTACTTATAGCATTCAGTATTTTTAAAGGCTTAAAATATTCTATAAAATGAAACATACACTGGCCTGCAAAACTAAGTACTACACTTTTATTTTTATTTTTTTCTAAACTATAGAAGTTAGAGATTCAAAATAAAAAAGAGTTTTATATCAATTTTTATCAGCTTTTTTGAAACTATAAAAAATGATAAAACGATAAAAATAGCTATTTTTAGCTCATAAAACTCAATTAACATTTACAAGTATGTTTTACATGTTATTTATTTTTTAATAACTGGTATTGCCTCCTCGGGCTCTGCTTACAGCTTCGAGTCGATTTGGCTAACACGAGGTTACTAAACACGAGGTTTCGGAGCCGATATTGGGGAATATTCATCCATTATTCTTTCAGGGCCTGTTTTAGTGCCCTGAGGGTGGTAGGTGGTGGTCTGTGGCTTCTGACTACCCTCCCTAGCTCATCCCAGGCGTGCTCAATCGGGTTGGGATCAGGACTTCTTGATGGCTAAGCCATCACGCTGATACCAAACTCCTCCTCCTCCTACTCTTGTACGACCCGAGCCGTGTGGCTGGGCATCCATCACCCATATTTACTAAATATGGCCCTGCATACTCATTGAGAATCTCCAGGGCATATCTTTCCCCAGTCAGACTGCCATTTTCTATGGCCACTAACTCTTTGCGACCTTCTGAAGATATGGCAGCCCATACATGTACACTAACTCCATCGTACTGGACTCTTTCTGAGAAGCAGGCTTGAAGGTATCGCTCACCAGGTCGCCTGTATACACTTCACCTTCCATCAGAAGTGTAAAGTGAGAATCGAAACTCATCTGTACACAAAATTCTTGACCATTCTTCTTGATCCCCCTGTATGTGTTCACGGGCGTATCGCAGTCTCGCTACTCGATGCTCTCTCTCGAGTTTGGGGCCACTCACTGGTCTTCGGGGTTTCAGGTTTGCTTCAGCCAGTCTTCTTCTCACTGTACTGTTACTAATGTAGTCCCTTCGGGTCTGAAGAAGCTGTTGCTGGACTTCAACTGCATTTAGGTAGCCGCCCTAACTCCGCCCCTAAGACGACCCACCGACCGCGATTTCTCAACACAGTGGAAGCAATATAACGGTCTTCTCGGACACTTGTACACCCACTATTCTTGTAGTACGACTCATACTGATGCCTAGTTTCCGAAAAGTCATGATCCTAGCACATTCGTCAGGTGAAAGAGGCATGATAAAAAGTTTATGTGCTGTTGTCTAACTTACCTTTTGTAGCAAAACTCATCGATCACGAAAAAAATTGAAAACAAAAATAGAAACAAAAAATGAATGGTAAAATTGTAATTCGAAAAGGATTATTTTTGACTTTAAAGTTTTTTTCAGCCATTCAGCAAGGACTTTGAAGTTTGATATGTACAAAATTAAACTCTTTTTTGAGTCCTTTTTGTTTCGAAAGTATATCTTATGTTAAAGTTATTGCAATTTAAAAAGTGTGATACTTAGTTTTGCAGGCCAGTGTAGTTCGGATACTGCTGGTATTTCCAACACAATCCTTAGCGAGAAAAGAAAAAAAAAGTTCACCCATGTGGGTGTCGATGTCGTGAGCAATACTTCTCACGACACCCACATGGGCGATTTTTCTGAGATCAAATCACGGCATTCTTACGCAAACATCACATTTTTACGCAAACATCACTTTTTACAGAAATTCTATTCTTGAGCTCGTAAAATTGTGTTGATGTGTTTTTCCTGAGCCGAGAGTGGTACTCGTGCGTCGGAAGATGGCCGCGCCACCTGTCGCTGTTTACTGGAAAATTACTTGTCGAGAGGTGTGCGTATTTTAAGTGATCATTGTAATATTTCTTCGCCCACGTGGAATTACTTTCGCTAATCTGGGAAACTTTCCGTGTCGGCGTAAAATTCCAATCAAATCCATTTACAGCTGTCCGAACGTGGTTGTAAAACAAATCAGTATCAACATAACATTTTAAGAACATTATATTATTCCCACCTCTTACAGATAGAATGCAGGTATAGAACAGTATATTGGTCACATTGTAATAAAGTCGATAAACGAGTCTAGTATCAAGTTGTTCCTTCGCAGGAACATTTGATTGCATTATGATCATTGTGGTCGCCCTACATTAATGTTTATTATATTGCCCTGATTTCACACTAACCACGACATTGAATAACCTTCAAACTTCCTCTCAGTAGCGAGAGTGTAGCTACTAGCTATTACACTCTAGCGCTCTGTTCTGTCGATTGCACTATAAACTATTCAAACTTCAGTTAGCAACTCTGCAAGTTGTCAAATATAATGATCTAACTTGTAGATGAATGCACAAACTTGCCGAAACAATTCATTAAGGGTGCACTGTCTAGTCGATGGCTCGAACACGTTGATGGGAATGACTAACATGCATGTTAATTATTCGTTTTTTTTTATTTATATGTCGCAATCGAGTCGTATCCGGTACGCCAGCGCCATCTGGTGGCGCTCGATGGAGTTGGTGGGGCGCGCGCCTTCGATTGAAAACTTCACTTCTCGGTTGGCAGGCGGCGCGTGCGGACACTAAACCATCTCGCGTTCTGTGATACGTACCTACTTTGTGCTTTGCTATTCTACATACGGTGCTGTAATTATTGTATCGGAATGATTATAATCTGATTGTGTATACGAGTCTGTTTTCTTCATCCAACACTACCCACCGTCGCCCATAGTTAATAAGAGGACTTAAAATGAGTGCTAATGATAATGGAGAAGGTCCTCCTCCGTCATATATAATATTTATTTATCTAGTTTTATTTATTAATTTTTATATTTATTTAGTGAAATAGACGATGATTTATAACAAAAAAGAGCGCGTAAAATTTAGATATTATGAAAAAAACTACTGGATGTTTTTTCTTAAAAGAAAATTATTTGAATAAATTATTTAACCCTGTACGGTTTCTATATTGCTATTTTTTACTGCATAAGTTATTTATTTACGCTTATAGACGAGTTAAAATTAGTGTATGGAAGTTTCGACGAATCATAATTCATAATTCATAATTTCCAAACTCAAAAACTCAAAACTCAAAGCATTTATTTCAATTAAACCATTTACAGGCACTTTTGAATTGTCAAGGAGTCAGTCAGTCAGAAATATGAAGCTAGTTGCCCATTCCAAAGCGTAGGTTCCTATGGAGAAGAACGGGCAAGAAAATCCACGGACACTCTTTTAAAAAAATTATATTCTTACAAAATATTGTTTACATCATTCATGTTGAAATTATACATGTGAGAACAATGTAGAAAGACGTGTACGTAAAAAGCGTCCGTAATAAAAAATAAAAATAAAAAAACAATTCAAAAATTAAAATAAGCCGTGGCAGATAAGAGATGACCAGTCCCTACTGATGGCGCCCGTTCACGAACATGACGCATGGATCAGCACCGTTTAGCTCAACCATTTTGAAGGGAACTCGACGATCCAACACACACGCCACCACCAGCGAGACATTTGAGTGAGCATGACATACTCTTAGCCGCGAGGGCATATCGAGTCAATGAAAGACGTACCCAGCAAATGGCAGCTTTATAGAAGGTACATGGTCACAGTGCTCACACATGTGCTATGCAATTATACAATAAAAAAAAAAGAGATTGAAGCTATACAATTCAAAGATAGTTTTTGCAATCTTCAGCAATTCCAACAATATTTTTGAATGCTAATCAATTAGTTTATGCGCCCTTGTGGAGCTGGACCAGCGTTAAGCCAAGCATTTTTGTCAGCGATATAATCCCCAAGCTTATAATATGCCTGGCAGCATAGTGTGCGTTTTATACAAGATTTAAATTTCGTAAAACCAATACTTTATCCAATTCTGCTTCCTTATAGGGCTAGATAATGACAAGGCAAATTGATATCATTTTTAGTTTTGAAGGTACACCGTCAAAAAGACGAGTAATCATCATACTACGTTTTTATGGAAGAATGACCGACTAGCGTACCCTTAACGCGTGGTGACACTTCTTTGCTCTGTAGGTCACAAACACAATAGGTATGTCACTCTCTGCCGGTGTTTTAAGGCGCATGACAGATTAGAATAATTATGTAACAATGGTACATCACTGCCGCGGCCTGCAAAAGGGGCTTTGATGGACGAACGTGAATCGTGAGTCCGTCAATGCCCGGCTAGTTTAGTACTTTTCTCAATAATGCGCGGAAATTCAAATTAAGTAAATAAATTAAAAAAAAAACAGAATCAATGACAAACAACGTAAGTTTTTCTAGCACCAATAAATTATGTTCACTTGTTTCTTTTTAAATCGAAATTCAAATAAAATCTTTGATAACTTATCTCCTTGGTTGCCATGTGCCGAAGTAAAAAGTTCCTTCCACAGATATAGATTTCCATACTAACATTGCCGGCTGGGCTCGCATGTATTTGACCATTATCATCATATTCATTTTATTTACATACCTAGTTCGGCTACAGATGCTAATACGTTGTATTATTTTCATTATAGCCTACAAAGGAGATGGAAAACAATATAATCATTAACATTACATTACATTAGAATACAATTAAAAAAACACAGTACATTCAACGCTTACACTAACACACCGTTAATGCCCGACGACTGTAGGTGATAAAATAAAGTTAAAGATTCATTTATTTGCAAAAACATGTGTAGATATATACATGGTATGATGTTTATTATAGGTGTTACAGGATATTCTTTGGCACAACATGTTTGACCATGGCTGGTGCACAAATTAGGTCGGGAGACCATAAGATATCAGAAAAAAATAAAAAATTATACAAAGTTAAATAATATAAAAAAATAAAAATTAAAAACAAAATTTAATACTAAATTAAGAAAATTATAGCTACGCTTCGGTCTGTATTTAGTTTTTTACACAGATAGGGATATTGTTATAAATTATCAGTGCTCTGCATACGACGCTTTTGCACAGTAGTGCTGTCTTAGCTGGCTGAACACGAAGTTTACTATTGTCCCGGCGATTTCGTATTACAAGGTCCGATATTCGAGGAAACAAATGGGGGTTATTTCTTACAAATAAGACGATTTCTAAAATATAAAGTGACCGCAGTATGTGATTGTATGCTTTGCAAAAAGTGGCTTACAGCTCTCTGTACTTTGGATACCGAACATAGCACGTATGCATCGCTTTTGTATTTTAAAAAGCCATAATTATCTTTATTTGACGAGTTGCCCCAGATGATAATGCCATATCTTAGGACAGATTCAACAAGTCCATAATAAGCCGATAGTAACACATTAGTGTTGATAGATGGAGCAAGTTGGTACAAAGCATATGCTTGACTACTGATTTTTTGACATAGTGCATCAATGTGTTCTTTCCAGTTTAGTTTGCTGTCTATAATTAAGCCGAGAAAACGGACATTAGATACTTCATTTATAGTGTAATTATCATGAGTCAAATTTACATTTATTGGATTATGCAATCTTTGTCCAAAGTGCATTATGTTTGTTTTAGCTAAATTTATTTGCAAAAGTGATGATGAAGAAGTGATGTGCAAGCCATTGCAGCGTCATATGTAAGGACAGTCGAGCCTGTCAGCTATCATCATCAGCACGTTGTTGGAGCTGCCGCGCACCCTGTGCTCCAGAGATGCGCACCGCTTACGTATTGTTGCATAAAATCAGTCGACGCTAGCTTCGGCAAACATGCCCGAGGTACTACAGTGTCGCGGCAGCCCCATCAGCGCTCTAAGAGTGTTGTTATATTGGACGCGGAGGGCTTGTATGCTTTTTGGGTGTGATTCATCCACAGGCTGCACGTGTACAATGAGGTACAATAAGCTCTAAAAAGTGTTTGCTTGACTGACTTGGAACAGCGTGCAAAACTGCGGGCTATCACATTAGCTCTAATTGTCAATGCTCTCTGCTCCCTCTCGACATCAATATCGTCTCTGAGTCCGTCAGTAACTAAATGTCCTAAGTATTTGAAATGGTTCACTTTTACCAAGGAAACTCCGTACAGTTTGATGGGTGTGACTGTTATAGGACATTTAGAGCAGGCCTCAAACACCATTAACTGACTTTTCATCACATTGTATTTCAGACCGCGTTCTTCAGCATATCCCTCACAAATCTCTAACAATGTTCTAATGCCACAAACCGATGCCCTCAGCAGCACCATGTCATCCGCATAGCTGATATTATTCAGGCAAACTCCATCAACATGACAACCGAGATGATGACTGCTGAGAGTAAAGCAATTAGTGCATGAACATTATAAGTTAAAGAGTGCGGGGGGATCTCACCCCACATTCCAACCCAGATGATTCCAACAGAGAACCCGCCCATTTCACGCTATAATTGATCTGGCCTCCGTACCAACATTTAAACAGGTTAATAAGTTCTGTGGGGAAATCTATGCCCTACAACTTCTTCCATAGAATGTCATAGGAGACCAAATCAAAAGACCTGGATAAGTCGAGAAAGCACGCGTACACTGGAGTATGTCTGTCCGTATAATACCTGACGGCATGCTTAAGACACAGTATAGCACTCTCTGTGGACAATCCTGGGCGAAAATAGGGAAGGTTCCGTGTGAAAAAGACATGTTTATTAAATGAGTGAGAGTAACCGTAAATTCATTACAGCAGGCTTTTATGATTTTCATTTCATCATAGCTCTCCGACCTGCTGTTGGACAGAGACACTATTTCCCGTCGTACCTCGTATACCAGCATTGCAGCATTGGTCAGAAGAACATCGAGTTGACAGATGTACTTTTGTAGAGGTCTTGCTTAGTATTTTTTTCCTATGGAATATGCGTTAAATTTACGTAATGGTTATTAAATAATAGTAGCTATTTGTACAGGATCCGTAATTATACAATTATTTAATTTTATAAATTCGATGTTGTCTTTTTGAGAGTTATTATTTATTTCGTTATTAATGTCAGTCCAGTGTTGTATAAGTGTATCGTAGAAAAGTTGTCATAATGATACTCCTTTTACGCATTAATTCATAAAAGCAATCAACACGCAATTCCGCAAACATCCCTGATGCGCTACAGAAACGAGGCAGCCCCATCAGCATCCTGAAAGCAATATTTCTTTAATTTAATTGCAATATATCACATTTATATCATAAAAGATGTATGAACTATACATAATCTGGAAAATAGTTGATCCATTTTACCTTTATTTCTAGTATGAAATTTATGACTATCATTTATTTTATTAAAAACAATCGATTTTGTCTTACATACATAATATTTTCATAAATTAATTTGTCAAGGCACCGTCATAAAATTAATCCTTTTAATCGTTCCCTGAGAGATTCGCGGCGAGACGTAGATTATAAATGGATTTGACAGTTCTCTTTTGCAAAATAAAGATGGATTCAATGTCAGCAGCCCAACCCAAAGTAAAATGCGACACAATGCTGTAGAAGTAGCTAAAATATACCAAACACGCGGTTTCTACGTCTGTTAACTGTCTTATCTGTTTTACAGCATAACCGGCCGAGCTTAGCCGCCCCGCAGGGGATGTTATGTGAGGCTCATTGTAATTTCTAGTCTAACGTGATTCCTAGGAAAACCGTTTGATTTATAAATTCCAGTGTTTCTCCATTCAAGATGATTTCACATTCAGTATTTAAATGTGATGGTTTTTTTTTAATGTTATTGCCAAATTATTTACCGTAAACCAATCTTGGACCTGAAGAATAGGGCTATTACTATACGTCGTCAAGATTTTGTGACCTTCGCTTGATTTTAAATATCAATGATGTGTAATTTGCAAATAACAACATCTTCGCTTGATTTTGAAGTAATCGGGGTAAATCATTAATCCTATTAAATATCACACTAATATTATAAGGGCGAAAGTTTGTGAGTATGTATGTTTGTCTCTTCTTCACGCTAAAACTACTGAACGGATTTGGATAATATTTGGCACACAGATAGTTTATAACCGGGATTAACACATAGAATATTATCTTTTTATCCCGATAATCCAACGAGATCGAAATTTATGCGGATGAAACCGCGAGGCGCAGCTAGTATAAACTAAAAAGACGAATGGACCCAATATCAAACCTCAAGGAACGCTAATTCAGACGCTAATGAGTTGATGCCGCTTACACTTTAACCTTTCTATCTTTCAGGTAAATCAAGAGCTGTATTCCTAATCCCAGCTGTGCTCCAGTTTCAGCAGAAGTGTCTCATGTTCTACGCAATCGAACGCCTTCGAGAGGTCGCAAAAGATTCCAATGGCATCTTGTGCTTCTTCCTAGGAATTAAAAATATTCTTTATTAGGGTGACACCGGCGTCAGTGGTACAACGCCCTTTGGTGAAACCGTACTGTTGTTCATGAAATATGGAATTTTTATTACAGTGACGTAACATTTGATTGAGCATCAACTTTTCAAACACCTTACCGAGAATTGGTAGAATTGACACAGGCCTATAATTATTGGGTTCTTTGGTCCACACAAGATTCCTTGGTCTACACTGGTGTTAAATATGAAAGCTAAATAGGGCGCAATGGATAATATATCTACAGACTTTTATAGACATTCCCCAGAGATCTTTTGTTGATTTAATTGTAAGATCTTTAAAAGATTTTATAACAGCCTGGAGGTTTGTATGCATAAACCTAAACTCCAAAGGGCATGCCTTTACATTCTGTCTAAGTAAGGCAGCAGAAAGCGCGGGTGAGGAATTTAAAGCTTCAGTACTTTTATGGGGAATATTAGCAAAAAAAAAAAAAAAATTCCTGAGTTATACATCTGAGTTGAAAGGGCCATGTGCAGTCTCTAAATTAAATTCACAAATTCGCTGTTTTTTCCTACATGTTTCATTATTTATTATTTGCCAGGTAGTTTTTATTTTATCATCAGCTGATTTTATTTGATTGCTAATATAAAGATCTTTAGCTATTTTGCACACACTTCAACTTTTTTTTTGAATATTTTGCAACATACTTATGAAAGATTGTATTATTCAAGTTGTTGTTGTTAGGCCATAAAGTTCTCCGACGGGATCTCATGGCGTCATGGAGAGTGCGATTGTCGCAACCCAGTGCTGGGCACGCCACTATTGCGGCGATAAGTCCCCTCTTTGAGGAGTGGCTGGAGAGGCGCCACGGCGTCCTCACCTTCCGCCTGACGCAGGTCCTCACCGGACACGGCTGTTTCGGGAGGTACCTGTTTCGTATAAGGCGGGAGGAAACGCCCGGGTGTCATCACTGCGTGGATCGCCCGGAGGACACGGTGGAGCATACGGTGGCGGTATGCCCGGCTTGGGCAGAGCACCGCCGTGTCCTCGTGGAGGCGATCGGTGGTGGGGGTCCAGGCCATGGTACGGAGCGAGAGGGCATGGGAGGCCGTCACCTCCTTCTGCGAAGCAGTAATGCTCGCGAAGGAGGAGGCGGAGCGCGTGAGGGAGAGGCAAATTTCGCGCCCTCACGCCCCTAGCCGCCGCAGGAGGAGACGCCCCGGGCGTCGGGAATCTATCGCGGATTCCCGGCCACCGTAGGCGCGGGCTTGCGGACGGTGAGCAATGGGTAGCTCGCCGTCCGGTAAGGAACAAGCCCGGGTCGACGGCGCGTTGTGTTCCACGCGCGCCTCAAAGAGTGTCAGCGAGTGAAGGGGTCCGATGAGATCATTGCCTGCCGGGGTTGCGGGAAAGTCCGAAAGGGATACCGTGGCCCCCTGGCATTGCACAGGCAACAGAAGGAACACGGGCGGGTTTTAGTCAGTAAGAGTCTGACACGCCCTCCCGCTCCACCCAGAGCAGGATGAGTCATTTGATGATTTCCAACCCAAAAAAAAAAAAAAAAAAAAAAAGGCCTTAAAGTTCAGATAGTTTTTCCCTGCTTTTACGAATACCTTTAGCCACCCAATCACTTAATAAGAACTTTGTATAAATACTTTGTCTTTAGTGGAAAAGTGTCATTAACTTGCGTGTTTAATAGTGAAAAGCGTAGGCGTAGAACTCATTTGGTTTCTATATAATTAAAACTCTGAACATAATTATAATGTACTGGCCAAAGAACTATTTAATTTCTCTAAACTTTTATATGTTATTGGCCTAAACCTTATTAGAATTTTTTGTAAAGGTATGTAGAAGCAAAATGTTATTGTTTGTCCACTGTGATCTGATGGCAACTTTTTTACAATTTGTTTGTGTAAGTATTCATAATTACAAAAAATATTATATAAACGGGTGGCAGAAGAAGCTGTCACTCGGGTTGGTTCAATAAAAACATTTGAAAAATCAAATGACCTAAAAAGATTTAATTATCTGACAGAGTTATTTTCTAATAAGTTAATATTAAAATCACCTAATAGGATTATTGACTTTCTACTATTACTAAGTTTTTTTAATACATCTTACATTACAGAGTCAAATACGGATAGATTCTGGTAACTTGGAGGTCTGTAGTATACGCATACTATAACATACTTATCCAGCTCAAAACAGTATAATTCAATGTTGTCTTCAGACAGTCCAATGTCTTTTCTTTCTTTCGATTTATTAGAATTTTAATTAATATTAATGACCCGCCATGTATCATACGTTTTCGGCTGAAATGGCTAACTACACAATAATTTTCATAATTTTATTAATTGACATCACTCGATGATCTTTTAACCAATGCTTTGTTAAACAAATGACATCAAACTGGGTATTTTCCAAAAACAATTCTATTTCCAGTAGTTTGGAAGAGCACAGAGTCGGCCGTTATACCGCAATATGATTGCCCCATAAAGAAAAAAAGGCGTCTAGGAATAAATCTGTGCGGAATATGCAGTGAGTTAGAGCGAGACAAGTGTATTGCATCATAGATTACATTCGTTTGTTACTATTTCGGTCAGTTGAGAAAAAAAATCAGTCATAGAAACGGAGGATCGAGCTATCGCATTTGCTACAGCAAAAATACACGCGACGCATTCGAAAAAAATAAAAGTCCAGCGGAATGCCATTTCGAAGCGGAAGAATCGAGGTATATGCAAGGGTAATAATCGTATGCAGAGTGGACGCCATGCTAACGCTGTTAAAAATAATGGATATTCTACTAATAAACGAGGCCATTGTTTATCTGAAAGTATTAAATGAAATAGACCCAATGCAAACAAGCACTGAGCAATTTATTACCAACTACTTTATTTCCTTGGTAATTTTGTAAGTTTTAATACATGTATTTAACATTCATGATTCAAGATTATTTTTGTGTCTGTTCTAAATATTTATCACAAACGAAATGCAACTAACACGCGCCAAAACTCTTTAAATAATACCATCTTTTGCGACCTCTCGAAGGCGTTCGATTGCGTAGACCATGAGACACTTCTACTGAAACTATGGTACTAGGAGCACTATGGGATTAGGAATATAGCTCTTAATTTTCTAAGATCATACCTGAAAGATAGAAAGGTTAAAGTTCAAGTCAACGGTACAAACTCATTAGGGTCTGAAATGGTAATGGGCGTTCCTCCAGGTTCGATAATGGGTCCATTCCAATTTTTAGCTTATATTAATGATTTACCCCAATCATTTAAAAATCAACCATAGATTGTGTTATTTGCAGATGACACATCATTGATCTTTAAAATAAACCGACGGTCACAAAATCTTGACGACGTGAATAGCTGTATTTTTCAGGTCCAAGATTGGTTTACTTTAAATAATTTGGTACTAATTAATAATAAAAACAAATGCATTCGATTTAAATTACCAAATGTTAGAAGTAGCGAATGTGACATAATATCGAATGGAGAAAAACTGGAATTTATTAATTATACAGTTTTCCTAGGAATCACGCTAGACGAGAAATTACAATGGGGACCCCATATAATATCTGGCGGCTTAGCTCAGCCGCTTAAGATGTTAGAAAGTTAGGACAGTTAACAGATGTAGAAACCGCGCGTTTGGTCGGTGCTAGCTACTTCCACAGTATTATGTCGTATGGCATTTTACTGTGGGGTCGGGCTGCTGACATTAAATCCATCTTCATTTTACAAAAGAGAGGTGTCAGAGCCATTTATATTCTACGTTGTCACGAATCTCTCAGGGAAATATTTAAAAAGATTAATATTATGACGGTACCCTGCCAATTCATTTATGAAAATATTATGTATGTGGGTAAAAATCTACATCTTTATAATAAAATAAGTGTTATACATAATTTAAATACTAGAAATAAAGATAAAATAGATCAACCATTTTTCAGACTATCTTAACTAAATACATATTATATGGGGTACTGTCTTAAATGTTACAACAGAAAACCTTGTGATATATTAGAATTAAATGAAAGGAAATTAAAAACTCATATAAAAAGTACACTTTGTAAACTAGCTTATTACAAATTAGAGGATTATGTCCAAGATAAAAATGCTTGGAAACATGCTGGTCCTGCTCCATAGGACAATTTAGAATCTAGACAAAATCTAACTGGTTGCCAATTTAATTGTATAATATTATTTTTTATAACATTGATTTTATATTCTGTGATTACTTGAACTCACACACTGACTGATTATTAGTATTACTTGTTAAAATGTTTGAAATATCGTATAATTTTACAATGTATGTAAATATGTGAGCAATGCTGCTAATTTGTATATTTTGACGTTCAAAAGTGCCTCTTTTGTGTCTAATTGAAATAAATTATTTCAATTCAATTAAAAATATTTTATTTCACATAAACCTACAAAAGCACTTATGAAAAGTAAGAAGCTAGGTGCACGGTTCCTATTGGTCGTTTTCTATGGAGAAGGGCCGGCAAGAAACTCCACGGTTACTCTTTTAAAAGTAAATGGTATTTAAAATGTTAAAGCCTACAACGTTCTCACATTCACAAAAAGTAAGAGAAAATAATCTATATAACAAAAAAAAAAAAACTATTTAAACCAAATGACATGATTACACTACAGCTGTAACAAAAATAATTTAATAAAAAATATCTATAGAATATTGAAGGTATTACAATGTCAAATAACAAAAAGATTATGTCTAGGAAGTATGTAAAAGAAAAAAAAAAGGTAAAATAAAATAATCATCTTAATTTGGGAGCAGTTACTATTACCTTTTTAGTGAATTATTTAATTATTATTGAATTTGAATTTGATAAAAAAACTATTTTTTGTCAAAATAAAATTATTTGAACTATTTAATATCTACATTATCTATCCCTGTGCGGTTTCTATTTTACCATTTTCATACTACACAAGTTATTTATTGACGCCTCACAATATATTTTTGAAAACCTATTGTATGTAAACAAAAATATATTAAATTTTAAGAAGATTTCCGATATTCATAGTTTAAATACCAGGAATAAACACAACCTTGCTGTACATGGTACTCGTCTCCGCAGAGTAGGCAACTCGTTCATGGGTCAATGTATACGCTTTTACAACAAACTTCCCGTCGACATTCGAAACTTACCCATTAAACGATTTAAAAACTGTATTAAAACCAAACTTTGTAAAAATGGGTAGTATAAAATTTCAGATTATTTAGAAGATAAAAAAGCTTGGGATTGAACTGCTCGCTCTACTAAGCCATGTGATAATATCGTAAAAATTAACTCATACAAAATATACCAGTATTATATAAACATTGACATTGTTGAATATATTATACAAAATGGCAAGATTACTTTGTATTAAAGTATTATATTATTTTAATTTTTGTGAATTTGAGGACTATGTGGATATTTTTTTAATTTTTTTATTTCTCAGTTAGTTTTAATGATGGTCTGGCAGTTTGAGTATTTTATGCGGCCTACCCAAATGTCCTTTCTTTGGTATTGTTCGTCGAGTTGAGCTCCACGATTACTGACAAATGCTTGCACTGACAGGACAGGTCCACTAAAATATGTGTGGTTTTTTTCTCAAAAGACCATTTCAGACTAATCTACATAGTGCTCATATGGCCTGACCAAGCTTATGTCTGGACTTCAAAAGAGACTGCAACCTCTGAGTTTGTTACAGCCTTTCTTCTCAGAGTAGTCAGATAGGAAATGCCGAACTCATCTAGCTAGTTTTATTTTTAAAATATGACGTGTAAAAGTGATTCCAATATCCTATTTACAGTATAAATAACTTCATTTCAAATTTCATTTCATTTATTAAAGCTGTAACTTGGAAATCACAAATGATAAACTAGGACCATCGAAGTAAAAATAAATAAACAGTTAACTACTAATAACAGCAACAAAAACCTTGGTCAGCAAGACGACCAGTCACCACAAGCAGCACCCTTTCACGAGCATAACGCAAAGATCAGCGATTACCCCCCTCGCCATATTTGAGGGAAGGAGGCAACCCGAATAATTCATCATCATCGTCATCTTCAATCACAATCCTTCGTATGGATCTACTAATCCGTGCTACAGGAGATGATGCACAATCAAGAATTGAAATGTGCTCAAGCGCAGTACAATTTCCACTATCGAGAGCCTTGTCATTGTCAGAGCTCATCGAGTAGAGTACAAGTATAATTATTGTCTTTTTTTATCTACAAAAATGAAGAAAAATAAAAGCTGTCAGTCTTAGAGCATTTTTGTACGAGCTCGCAATGACTGAACAAGTTAGGAATTTGAAACTTTTGAATATCATGTACCATATATTGTATATAATTAACACATACTAAAAACGCCGATTCTTAACTTTGTAATTGTAATTCACAGTATCATTAATTAAATAGAAATTCATATTAGCGTTTTTTTAAATTTAAACTAAAACCCACCCGTGTTCCTTCTGTTGCCTGTGCAATGCCAGGGGGCCACGGTATCCCTTTCAGACTTTCCCGCAACCCCGGCAGGCAATGGTCCCATCGGACCCCTTCATTTGCTGACATCTCTTTGAGGCGCGCGTGGAACACAACGAGCCGTAGACCCGGGCCTAGTCCTTACCGGACGGCGAGCTACCCATTGCTCACCGTCCGCAAGTCCGCGCCTACGGTGGCCAGGAATCGGCTTGTGATTCCCGACGCCCAGGGCGTCTCCTCTTGCGGCGGCTAGGGGCGTGAGGGCACGAATTTTTCCTCTCCCTCACGCGTTCCGCCTCCTCCTTCGTGAGCATTACTGCTTCGCAGAAGGAGGTGACGGCCTGCCATGCCCTCTCACTCTGTACCATGGCCTGGACCAGGGCCGGACGCGAGAGATCCCCGCCACTGATCGCCTCCACGAGGACACGGCGGTGCTCTGCCCAAGCCAGGCAGACCTCCACCGTATGCTCCACCGTGTCCTCCGGGCGATCCACGCAGTGATGACACCCGGGCGTTTCCTCCCGCCTGATACCGAACAGGAACCTCCCGAAACAGCCGTGTCCGGTGAGGACCTGCGTCAGGCGGAAGGTGAGGACGCCATGGCGCCTCTCTAGCCACTCCTCAAAGAGGGGACTTATCGCCGTAATAGTGGCGTGCCCATCACTGGGTTGCGACAATCGCACTCTCCATGAAGCCATGAGATCCCGTCGGAGCTCTGCTGTGCCGCGATTTCTCGCGGCATCGGAGTCAAGCCCCGGCGTTTCGCCTCCTCGCGCTACTCCCAAATATGCGCGAGGACTTTTGCTTCCTGATCCCATGGCAGCAATCCGGCAAGAAGGCTCGCCGCCTCACCGGAGACCGTGCGGTATCCCCGGACCAGCCGGGTGGCCGTGAGCCTCTGGGACGCGTTCAACCGGCGGGCAGGCCGCCGCCTCAACGAAAGCGCCCACACCAGTGCCCCGTACAGGGCCATGGACCGCACGACTATGGTGAGGTTATAACGTAAACGTAAATTATGTAATAACTTAAGACAGAAAGACCCTCAAGTATGGTCTGAATAAATTAACCGACTTGTTACGATATGGATATCACAACTTTTTACGATAGAAGAACTGAGTTGCGAGACTTGGTTTTTTTTCAAGTTATGTTTTTGATGGCATATAATAAAAACGCCGATTCATAACTTTGTAATTCATAGTATCATTAATTAAATACAAGATTAGAGAATTTAAATTTAAGATAAAATATAATAATATACTTTGTTTAGTATTTTCATTAATTTGGTAAATGTTGTACGGTGTTACGGAACCCATCGTATGCGAGTCCGACTCGCACTTGGCCAGTTTTTTTCTTAATTACTTCCTTAAGGTAGGGACTAAATGAAAGGTTTTCAGGGCACATCATTGTTGCACATTTGTATCTACAAGTATTCCAAACAACGAACGATCACTGAGAAAATTCATAGCATGTAGCACCGTTTTATTACTACATCATACATATTGGTGTTGGTGCATCAACATAGCGGCCACGAGTGGCGATACCGTACTGTACGACTGGGGCGCGTGACGTCAATATCTGTGTATTAACCAGCAGGCCTAACATGACACACGCGACAGTTACTCGCTCTCGCGTGAGTAATTTTTGTCTATTTCGGTCACTTTCTCGTTTTCTGACAGCTCTTCCATACAAAATAGTCGACTCCTTCTGTCAAAATTGATGTTTTCTCGACAAACCCTAACATGGCACCTTAGTTATCTCGATTTTTGACAATTCAACACGAGATAATCTCCGATTTTTCTATCATTTAGTCGTATTTACTCGTCGTCGATTTTGACGACGAGAAGAGTAGACAAAATTATGGTACAAAAAAAAACTCCAAAATAACATGGCAGTTTCATAATTGTACTTATTTTAGTCATCATTTTATTTTACAATATATTATAATGAAAATACTTAGTTTTAAACTACTATTTATATTGGAACGACGTGTTTTGTATGGAATTTTTCGTTTTTTGTATGGAAAATATGAAAAAATATTACCAAAATGATGAGTGTTAGGGGTTTATGGGTTTTAAAGGGGGTCGAAATTTTCATTATTTTTGCGATAGGACATACCATTTTCGAGTTAAAAGCAAGAGAAAAGAAAAAAAGACAGTATTGTTTTTGCACCGTCGAGGTGTTGGTGTGAATTTTAGTTCATTTTTTAATCGTTAAATACTTAGACAATATTTGAGGTGAAGAACGTAAAATTCTGAACAGCAAAATTGCCATTAATGAAACTAAAATATAGTTAAGTTGTGTCACTTTAATCTATTTCAGAATGGAAAATCGTCGGTTGACAAGAATAATCAAAACTTTGGTGATTTTTAGTCTAGTTTAGGCATTTGTGGCAAAAGAATCGGCACCATTGAATTAATTAAACGGAATCTCAAGCCGATGTTGCTATCATAAAAATAACTTGTTTCTAATAACTTGCAACATCGGTTTCTCGTCGCGAGATATAGAAGTGTCAAAGTGCCTTTTTCGAGATATCTCGTCGTTTACGGTCATGTTTGGGATTAGAATGACGTCATAATCGTAGACAAATTTCGACAAAACGAGATAAAGAGCTTTCTCGCGCTTGTCATGTTAGCCCTGCAGCGCTCTAGGCGTTGAGTCGCCATATTATGCGTCCCCGTTATTAAGGACTTATGATTTTTTAATGGACAAAGCTGTTTCGAATTAACCACGGAATAGATGAATACGGTTGGAAAGGCTCTAGCTCCAATTTTGAATTAGGACGAGCGTCACCGCTTGTCTCCCACTATTTTAATTTCTACACATACGCATAAATCTCAGGGCAGGTATTCGTTCGTACACTGGCACCAAGCTCCCGATAGACACTCACACGCACAAAAAAGCAATAAAAAATTTCACACACGCTAGTGCTTGATAAAGCCTATATTCTTTATCGATAAATTATCTGATGAATGCATGGGGAAAAATGAAACATGAAATAAATATTAAGAAATATTTATTTAACTTTTATTAATTACAAATAATCTTGTAATAAACCGTTTCACGTTTACGCAAATAATCTTGTAATAGTCCTTGGCGCTTGCTATCAACTGTTAACGAATTTTTCAAAATAAAGTGCAACCTTACGTTACTAAATTGTTCAATAATTGCTTTGGTGAGGTCTGTGACGTGGTTTGCTGTAGGGTATTGGCCAATTTGATGATGAATTATGTTTTTAAATATTTCACTTCCTAAAAAGTGACGCATTTTTTGTCACCAACATGGTTTTATTTATATTATGAAGGCTTTCCGTATACATTTTGATAACAGATTCTGATATTTTACAAATCTGTATCAAATCTTTTGACGGGTATAACAGACCACCCTTATCTTTAGCAACTATAAATGTATGGTGTTCATATAAGCTATTGGACAATAGAGCTCCAATGCATAAATCGCACTCTATTTTCTTAATTAAAGCATGCGCTACGTATCCTGAAACATGGCTAGTGATTTGATTGTTAAATTTTGAGATGGTATTGAAAAATGCATTAATGTCACCTTCGTTATTATTATTATCATTCAAATTCAAATGTCATTTATTCAAACTAGGCTGAGAAATCAGCACTTTTCGAACGTCAAAATTACATAAGACAGTCCCCCAAAAACGCCCGCCCTTCCCAAAACAGATGGCCGACCTGGTGCAGCACTGCGAGTGCGCCAATCTGGACCTGATCATCTGCACTGACTCGAATGCCCACCACCCGCTCTGGGGTAGCGACGCACCGAACTCCAGGGGAGAGGTACTATCCACCTATTTATTCTCCACTAATCTTAACATTATTAACCGCGGTTCGGAACCCACTTGGGTCACGGTCCGAGGACAAACGATTATAGATTTAACACTTGCTACAGAAAACGCGACAAACCTTATCACAAACTGGCACGTGTCGGACGAGCCTTCTTGCTCAGATCACAGAAGGATCCGCTTTACACTAATGACCAACTGTAGGGAACCTGAACCGAGGCGAAACCCGAGGCGCACTAATGTTCCCGGATACAGACACCTCTTGGACTCCCTATTAACCAAACACCTAGCACAAGTAACCATAAAAGACCAGGCACAACTAGAATACACCGTGACAAAACTATCAGAATACCTAACCGAAGCATACCACGCATGCTGCAAACTAAGGGCGCCGCGAAACAGGAACGAGAGGAACCCCTGGTGGAATGCCGAACTTAGTAAACTCAGAGATGCGCTGCGTAAGCAATTCAACAGAGCCAAAAACACCAGACTCCCGGACGACTGGGAGATATACAAAAAGACCCAATATACATACAAAAAGCAGATCAGAACCGCTAGGAGAACAGCATGGCGTAAATTCTGCGAATCCATCGAGACCAATAATGAAGCCGCAAGGGTAAGGAAAATCCTATCAACGGATCAGGACCGAACCCTAGGCGCGCTTAAGAAACCCGACAACTCATACACAGTAACTGACTATGAAACCAGCAAGGTCCTTCTCGAAACTCACTTCCCAGGCTGTAAAGTCCTAGAGGATAGAACGTGGGAGGCTGAACCAGAATGGACCCCAACGGATCAGGACTGGTCAAGAGCCCGCAACATAGTAACAGAAGATCGAGTAAAGTGGGCTATAAACACCTTTCAGCCGTACAAATCAGCTGGACTGGATGGCATCTTCCCCGCCCTACTGCAGTGGGGGGTAGACTGTCTGACACCATGGCTGGTGGAGATTTACCGAACCTGTATAGCACTCAGACACACACCTCTTGCATGGCGCGAGGTGAAAGTCATTTTCATACCCAAACCTGGCAAGACTGACTATACACAACCCAAGGCTTATAGACCCATAAGCCTCACATCCTTCTTACTGAAAACCCTAGAGAGACTCTGTGACAGGCATATCCGAGACGGACCTCTCCGGGTAAGACCACTTCATAAACAACAGCATGCGTACTCCACAGGCAAGTCGACAGAATCATCGCTGCACAGCGTGGTTTCTAAGATCGAATGTGCAGTGGACCACAAAGGCTCAGCACTGGCTGCCTTCATCGATATCGAAGGCGCCTTTGACAAAACAATGTTTAACAGTATAAATATGGCCCTCGACAGACACAATATAGACCCGACCCTGAGCGGCTGGATCACCAACATGCTCAAGCGAAGGGCTGTACAAGTCACAGTAAATGACACTACGAGAGCCATCGTTGCGAAAGGCTGCCCACAAGGGGGCGTTCTCTCGCCACTCCTATGGAACCTAGTAGTAGACAGCCTCATCAAAACACTCAATGACAAAGGTTATTTCACCGTAGGCTACGCCGATGACATAACCATAATAATTAACGGGAACCACGAAAACACACTATGCAATCTTATGCATCAAGCCCTGAAAATAGTAGAGGAATGGTGCAACAAGCACCAACTCTCAGTGAACCCAACAAAAACTGAACTGATTCTCTTCACAAAAAAGAGAAAACTGATGACACTACAATTACCACGATTCTTCGGAACAACCCTAAGCCTCTTAACTGAAACCAAATACCTGGGCATCTATTTGGACAAACAACTGAACTGGGCAAAAAACACAAACCATACTATTACGAAAGCCAGCATATCCCTGTGGCAATGCAAGCGATTGCTTGGCAGGAATTGGGGGATCAGCCCCAAAGTCACCTTCTGGCTATCCACAGTCATTCGACCAATTATCACATATGGCTCACTGGTCTGGTGGCCCAGGACAGACCTGAGCACAACCCAGAGAGATCTCGAGAAACTACAGCGGTTTGCCTGTGTCGCAATCACTAGCTGTATGAGAACCACACCGACCGCTGCCCTACAAGCAATGCTAGGGCTGCCGCCTCTACACCTAATCGTACGGGAGGAAGCGGCCCTGGCCGCCTTCAGGCTCCACTTGTCGGGAACCCTAAGTAACGACTCCAGAATTAAGCACACACGCATAAAAGAGGATGCGATCAAACGAAAGCCAATGATGGCATCACTCTGCGACAAAGCCCCGAAAACAATCCACTTTCAAAGGCACTACAACATAATACTCACCGAAGAACAGTGTGACTACTCAGGCCCCAGAGAAATGAGAGTATACACCGACGGTTCGAAGACCGACTCCGGCACCGGGATCGGAGTCTTCTCACATGAACTCAACATAAATATATCCAGACCGCTGGGAAGGTTCAACACCGTCTATCAGGCGGAGTGTGTGGGAATCATACATGCGGTCCACGCCCTAGAAGCCAGGAGAGTTACGGATACACACATACGTATACTCTCCGATAGCGCCTCAGTCCTCCAATCATTAAGGAAAACAATTTTTACCTCAAAGCTAATACTAGAATGTCATAAGGCATTAGAGCGAATAACGGTCTCTAGCCGCAACATGGTGACACTGCAATGGATAAAAGGACACAGCGGGTCGCTAGGTAATGACGCAGCTGACGAACTTGCTAGGCGAGGATCCAGCACGGCAGCCTGTGGACCCGAGCCTATCGTACCTATCCCCTTCAACCAAATACGTAGGTGGTTACAGGAAATCACCCACACACAAGCAGGGCAATGGTGGTCCTCGACACCGGGCTGCCGGCAGTCAAAGGAAGCTATGCCAACTTTGGATAGCAGGCTGACCAGGCGTCTTTTACGCCTGGACAGGAATGACCTGCGCCAGGTGACGGGGACCATCACGGGACACTGCTCGCTAAACAAACACTTCCACACAATAGGCATAACGGACAGTCCCCTGTGCAGGGCGTGCATGGAGGCTGAGGAGACCGTTGCGCACGTGCTTTTTGAATGCACGGGCGTTACCCAGATTAGAACAGAAACCCTCGGGTCACCCAGATCATACACAGATGTTCTAGACAAACCAGGAGACCTAATTGCCTTCTGGAGGGAGGTGGGCTGGTTGGAATAACCCCCCAAACGGCCGCCATGGCCCACGCACAATGGTCCACCTGACGGACTGAGTGCGGAAACCAAACCCCATAACATAGAACATAGAACGCCCGCCCTTCACCACTTCCTAGTGCTTTAGCTGGGAAGAAGAAGTGGCGCAACAAACTCCCCAGCTGCACAGCTGTCTGAATAGTTAGAAAAACTTGATTCTATACAAAAGTACTTAAGCAAAACAATTTACATTACGCAACATAAAACATTAAATTAAATTATTTTCTTTAAGTCATCTAGCACACGCCAATATACTAACAAAAAGTAAAAAGAACTAAATACCCGAATGAATGCCAGGCATAAAGGGCGTGCCCGTTTACATATAGATATTAAAGCTGTAACTCGGAAATCACAAATGATAAACTAGGACCATCGAAGTAAAAATAAATAAACAGTTAACTACTAATAACAGCAACAATAACCATGGTCAGCAAGACGACCAGTCACCCCAAGCGGCACCCTTTCACGAGCATAACGCCAAGATCAGCCATTACCCCCCTCGCCATTTTTGAGGGAAGGAGGCAACCTGAATAATTCATCATCATCGTCATCTTCAATCACAATCCTTCGTATGGATCTACTAATCCGTGCTACAGGAGATGATGCACAATCAAGAATTGAAATGTGTTCAAGCGCAGTACAATTTCCACTATCGAGAGCCTTTAACTCAATATAAACTAAAAGTTTTACTTCGAGGCCAAACCAGAAAACGCGAAAAAAAATCTGCTGTTCTATACATTTTGATAAGTCGTCAAAATGTAGGGACCAGGTGAATTTATTTCGCGATTTCAGGTTTGGTTTGGTTAAAAGTTGTTCATAATAGTATAATAATATTCCAATATATATTTATTTCAATGTATATTTTATTTTTATAATATTCCTCGAAAGAAAATCAGTCATCTTCAGGTTTATTACAAGCACACTCATCACAGTTAGCATCTGCCAACATTGCGAATAATTTCTTTGTTAATGTTGGTAAATGTCTGGCTGAAAATGTTCAGGGCCAATCACAATATCTAACAAGCACACCATTTACATGTAGCACTATTTTATCATCCTTTGTGTTGCAAGACACTGACGAGACCGAGGTAGAAACGATAATTATGAGTTTAAAGAACGACTGTGCAGTTGGCTGGGATAACATATCAAATAAAATTATTAAACAGTTCAGGCACATTTTGGGACCGCCACTAACTTATATTTTCCAAAAATGTTTTTCGACAGGTGTTTTTCCCGAGTGCCTAAAAAGGCTGTTGTTGTCCCCGTTTACAAATCAGGCAGTAAAGATCAAGTGACAAATTATAGACCTATTTCCTTACTGCCTACTATTTCTAAAATATTAGAAAAAAATATGAATAAAAGACTACAAATACTTACTTGGAGGATAAATCAATTTTATCTAAACGGCAGTTTGGATTTAGGCCTAAAATGTCAACAGACGATGCCGTGCACCATCTGACTGACTATCTAGCACAAGAACTTGATAATGGTAACCACACAGTAGGAATCTTCCTGGACCTCGCCAAAGCTTTTGATTCGGTTTCTATTCAAATTCTGTTGCGCAAGCTTGAAGCCATAGGTATCAGAGGCACCCAGCTGAAACTATTTAAGAGCTATCTAGAAGATCGTACCCAATGTGTACGGATTGGTAATGTTCTCAGCGATGGTAAAAAAAACACGTCCTTCGGAGTTCCCCAAGGAAGTATTTTAGGGCCTACACTATTTTTAATATACATAAACGATCTTTGTAACCTAAATCTAGATCACTGCCAAATTGTTTCTTATGCTGATGACACTGCCCTTCTATTTTCGGCTGACTCAGAAAAAATGTCTACGAGCTTGCGCAAAATGGGTTCAATATTGTTAATAAATGGCTTCAACATAATTCACTAACACTAAATGCAGACAAGACAAATTACATTAAGTTTTCGATGCGCAAGCAAACACCAACAACCACTATATCGACATTATATGCTCATCATTGCATAATTCCTACAGAAAACCAATGTGTTTGTCCCAAAATTAAAATGGCAAATACAACAAAATACCTTGGTGTTATAATAGATGAAACACTTTCGTTCAAACAACATATACAAGCATTAAATAATAGAATTCGCAAGTTGATATTTGTTTTTAAAAAGTTACGCTATATTGCTGATCCAAAACTAATTAGACAAGTTTACTTTGCGCTGTGTCAATCAATATTAACCTACTGTATTACCTCATGGGGTGGAGCGGGCGATCCTCAAAGTGTCTACTTTCCGCCCTTTCCTTTTTCCTACTAACCTCCTATACAAATCTTGTAAAGTATTAACAGTTAGACAGCTATTTATAATAGGTATTGTATTAAAACAACACACAGCTCTACCCTACAGCACTGCATATACTAATAAAAGAAGTAAAGGTATAGTTTGTCCACAAAATACAACAAAACATGCTTTTGTATCCAAATTTTACCTATACCTCGGTCCTCTTCTCTATAATAGACTAAACTCGAAAGCAAACATTTATTCCCTGAACTACACAAATTGTAAGAGAATTCTCAAGGATGCTCTCCAAAGTATGTCTTACGAAGATACAGAGAATTTACTAACTGTGCTACAGTGAATATATGTACAAATTTCACCTACGTTAAGTATTTATCAAATTTAGAAACTAAGAGTTATACCACTCAACTTATAATTAGTGATCTATTGTCAACCTTTTGATTATCTATTTATTTTATAAGTCTATTTAAGCTATTCCCGCCTGAAACACAGGATTACCTAGTTCAGGCACGTAAGTCTTAGGAATATAACTTACATTTAAGCAAAACTGTACTAATTTTTATGCCTTGTAATTTTTTGAATAAATATATTATTATTATTTTTGGTAAACAAATTTTGTTTCTTAGCTCCTTGGCTAGTTTAAGCTACATCAACGGGCCCAGCCAAGTCAATGTAGCGTGTGTGTGAGTCGTGTGTGTGGGTGACGATTATGTGTCTTTTTTTTATGTGGAATTTATGTTATGAGGAGTGATTTCATTTTCCTCAATTTGCATGAACTTTCTGACTATTCTGCAGGTGTTTAAAATTGCGGCTTTTTGGAGTGTTATATAAACTGAGTCTTTTAGGTCTATTAGTTTGAGGCTGTGGTGGAGGTGATTGGGTATAACACCCGTTGTGGAGACAACAATTGGTACTACGTAGACGTTTTGCTGTCTCCAAATTCTGGTCACTTCTTCTTTCAGTTCAGCATATTTACTGATTTTCTCACCTATTGTTTTTTGTAAATTATGTGTATTAGGGACTGATATATCTATGAGGTATGTGACTTTATTAACTTTATCTTGAAGGGTTATATCTGGTCTATTATAGTGAACGGTCCTGTCGGTTAGTATGGCACGATCGTAATAGAGTTTGTGTGTGGTATTTTCTAGAACTGTTTTTGGTATGTACTTGTAATAAGGAGTTTTATTAATATTATTAGTAATAGTTAATGGTATTAGTAGTTTTTTCATAAAATAATCATCTTAATTTGGGAGCAGTTACTATTAACTGCTCCCAAATTAAGATGATTATTTTATTTTACCTTTTTTTTTAACGTACTTCCAAGACATAATCTTTTTGTTATTTGACATTTTAGTACCTTCAATTTTCTATATTTTTTACAGCTGTAGTGGCAATCATGTCATTTGGTTTAAATAGTTTAGGTTAGGGTGGAATAGTTTTTTTTTTTTATATAGATTAATTTTTCTTAGATTTTGTAAATGTGAGATCTGTCGACCGTTTTCTATCTTGCTAAGTACCTGGTACTTGTTGATAGGCCTACACTGTCCTCTCATACCTATTAACACTGTAATTTGAAAACATTTTAAATACCATTTACTTTTAAAAGAGTAACCGTGGAGTTTCTTGCCGGCCCTTCTCCATAGGAAACGACCAATACCAAACCTGAAGTTTCATAAGTGCCCTTGTAGGTTTATTAAAAATAGGTGTGAAATAAAATATATTTTGTTGAATTGAATTGAAATAATTTATTTCAATTTGGCACATAAAAGGCACTTTTGAACATCAAAAACAAAAAAAAAAACAAAAAAGTTGATTCTAATCATCCCTTCCAAAAGGTAGTTTTCGTATGGAGAAGAATGGGCAAGAAACTCCACCGTTACTCTTTTAAAATGTTTTCACAATATCTTTTATACATTAATTATATAATAATATGTGAAGACGATGCACCTAGAATAAGATTACGATAGGTAAAAAAGAATGAAAAATGAAGGAATGACAGATAAATTAATTATGTGATAGATGCATGCTGCTCACATATTTACAAACATTGTAAAATTATACGATATTCCAAACATTTTAACAAGTAATACTAATAATAAGTCAGTGTGTGAGTTCAAGTAATCACAGAATATAAAATAAATGTAAAAAAATAATATTATACAGTTAAATTGGCCACCAATTAGATTTTGTCTAGATTCTAAATTGTCCTATGGAGCAGGACCAGCATGTTTGCAAGCATTTTTATCTTGGACATAATCCTCTAAATGCTTGTTTACAAAGTGTACTTTTTATATGAGATTTTTTATTTAATTCTATTATTTCACAAGGTATTCTGTTGTAACATTTAACACAGTACCCCTTAAAAGATGTATTTAGTTTAGATAGTCTGAAAACTGGTTGATCTATTTTATCTTTTTTTCTAGTATTAAAATTATGTCTATCACTTATTTTATTATAAAGATGTAGATTTTTTCTCACATACATAATATTTTCATTAAAAAATCTGCAAGGTTCCGTCATAAACTTAATATTAATCTTTTTAAATAGTTCCCTGAGAGATTCGTGACGACGTAGAATATAATGGCTCTGACAGCTCTCTTTTGTAAAATAAAGATGGATTCAATGTCAGCAGCCCGACCCCACAGTAAAATGCCATACTACATAATACTGTGGAAGTAGCTAAAACAGACCAAACGTGCAGTTTCTACATCTGTTAACTGTCTTATCTTTCTAACAGCATAAGCGGCCGAGCTTAGCCACCCCGCGAGAGATCTTATTATGGAGTTCCCATTGTAATTTTTTGTCTAGCGTGATTCCTAGGATTTTTTTTTCCAGTTAATTTAATTAATAAATTCCAGTTTTTCTCCATTCAATATGATGTCACATTCGCTACTTCTAACATTTGGTAATTTAAATCTAATGCATTTGGTTTTTTTATTATTTAGTACCAAATTATTTAAGTAAACCAATCTTGGACCTGAACAATACAGCTATTCACGTCGTCAAGATTTTGTGACCGTCGGTTTATTTTAAATATTAATGATGTGTAATCTGCAAGTAACATCATCTTTGGTTGATTTTGAAATAATTGAGGTAAATCATTAATATAAGCTAAAAAGAGGAATGGACCCAATATTGTACCATTACCATTTCAGACCCTAATGAGTTTGTACCGTTGACTTGAACTTTAACCTTTCTATCTTTCAGGTATGATCTTAGCAAATCAAGAGCTGTATTCCTAATCCCATAGTGCTCCAGTTTCCGTAGAAGTGTCTCACGGTCTACGCAATCGAACGCCTTCGAGGTCGCAAGAGATTCCAATGGAATCTTGTGATTCCTCCCAGGCGTTAAAAATGTCCTTTATTAGGGTGACACCGTCTGTAGTACAACGCCCTTTGGTGAAACCGTACTGTTGATCATGAAAAATTGAATTTTTATTAAGTGACGTAACATTTGATTGATTATCCACTTTTCAAACACCTTACTGAGAACTGGCAGAATTGAAAAAGGCCTATAATAGTTGGGTTCCTTACTATCATCGGATTTGAACAAAGGAACTACTTTACTGTGTTTCATAAGATCCGGAAAGACGCTTAAGTGGTTTTATGAGGATATATGCACATATTATATATTATTAAAACCCTGAATACATAATTTACTTGCCAAAGAATTATTTAATTTCTCTAGATTTTTAAATGTAATTTGCCTAAACCTTATTTGAATTTTTTGTAAAAGCATGTAGGAGCAAAATGTTATTGTATCTCCACTTTGATCAGATGGCTACTTATTTATAATTTGATTATGTAAGTAATCACAATATTATCAGACAGAAAATATTATCTATACAAGTGGCAGAAGAAGCTGTCACTCGGGTTGGTTCAATAAAAACATTTGACAAGTCAAATGACCTGAAAAGACTTAATAGTCTGACAGTATTAGAGTTCTTTTCTAATAGATTAATATTAAAATCACCACATAAACTCAAACTCAAACTCAAAGCATTTATTTCAATTAAACCATTTACAGGCACTTTTGAATTGTCAAGGAGTCAGTCAGTCAGACATTATGATTATGATTATTGACTTACTACTACCATTTAGTTTCGTTACAGATCACATCTTTCATTACAGAATCAAACATAGATAGATTTTGGTAACTTGGAGGTCTGTATACACATACTATAACATGCTTATCAAGCTCAACACGGGACAATTCAATGGTGTGTTCAACAGACAGTCCAATTATGTCTTTTCGATTGAATAGAATTTTTCACTAATATTAATTATCCGCCATGTATCATACGTTTTCGGCTGAAATAGCTAGCTACACAATAATTTTCATAGTTAATTGACATTACTTGATGATCTTTAACCAATGGTCTGTTATACAACAACATCAAACTTATTATTTTCTAAAAACAATTCTATTTCCAGTAATTTGGAAGAGCAACCTTGGATATTTTGATTGAACAATTTTAAAGTGTGTTGCCGAGGGGGCAACACCCTTTAAAATTTGTTTTTTTATTATTTTTAGTATGGTTAATATTGCCAGAAGATACCTTTTTATTGTTCTCTAATAATAATTGGTTATATTTTGAAGGGGTAACTTCTATTGTCTTATTAACTAGATTAAAAAGTTACCCGGAGTGACCTCCACAGCTAACAGAAGAGTCTAAAATGTCTGTATGAATTCCAGCAGGAAGAGAATAACCTATCTGACTGGTAGTGGTCTCTAAAGATGTTGGTATTATAGGTGGATTCTCCTTCGTACAACATGATGACTCATAATTAATCACTATGTTGTTAGTTTAACTAGACAACACAGACTCGTCACTAATACTACAATTTGTTATAATAGCTATAACCTCATAAATATTATATGCAATCATATGTCTACATTCCCAAGACAGAGATAAAGTTCTCTGAGTTAACTTAAAACCACTAACAAACTTGTCAGTGTCTAAAAACAATAATTTGTCACTATGACGACATGTCAGCATGTAAATAGTACTATTTATTTATTTATTTGCTAACATGTTAAACACTGGTTAGTAGGCATGCATTAAAATTTCATGACACAGTACATGACATGCACCCTGTAAGGGCAATGCAAATGTTTCTTATATTATGATTAAATTACACGAATTTAAAAATTCTAATTATTATAATTCATTACATTTTAATAAACATCAGCTATTTAATTATTACATTTCATTTCAAATAAATCATTTTTTTAATCCGTTCCTTCATTTTAGTCATTATGGGTAAGCATATTAAAGTAAAGTCATTTATTATTTCACATTTAAGTACGTCAAGCATATTATTACAAAGTCAATCGATTCACAATCTGTCAGCTTTAAGTTCCTCAACGGTATAGTAGGCTTTCTTTATTAACAGAGATTTTAACTGCTTCGAGAAAATTGAGTCATTTGGTAGGGATTTTAAACTTTCCGGTAGCTTATTAAATATATTTGCTAGTCTTGAGTAGGGGCTTTTCCCGATAACTTTTAAGTTTGTGATGGGCAGTATTAGTATATTCTTGTTCCGCCGGTTATAGTTTTCATTTAGCTCGATATTAGATTTAAAGAGGTGCCTATTTTTCCTAACGAATATACAACTTTGCAGTAGGTATATATATTGCTGGTAGTGTGAGAATTTGTTGTCTAATAAAGTGTGGTCTACAACTCTTTCGTTGGTCTATGTTCATCAATATTCTGATACATTTCTTTTGCTGGATGAAAAGGTCCAAAAAGTCAGTACTGTCTCCCCACAGAATAATACCATAATTTAGCCAGGAGTAGGCGTACGCATAATAGGCAGATAAGGCGGTTTTATAATCTGTGTTGCATTTCAATATACACTCGAGAGCAATGAATCCGGGTCACTTAAAGAATGTTAAAAATCTCGGAAACTAAAAATGATAGGTTAATGCAATAAATTGTATTTAATAGACAATGTAATACTCCTTAAATGAAAGTAAAAAAAAATATGAGTCACCATACATTTTATTAACACAAAATTACATAAAGAAAAAAACTGCTGATCTCTCCTTAAAACAAAAATAGGAAACATGAAATTTTTGAACTTTATTACGATTTTCTTGAATTTTAATACTTCGTATTGCCTCCTCGTGCTTCCATTACTGCGTTTACGCGGTTTGGCATGCTGTACACCAAGTTCCTTATACGATTTTGGGGAATATTCTCCCATTCCTCTGTGAGAGCAATTTTGAGCTCACGAAGCGTGATTGGGGGAGGGTTTCGTTGTTTTACGCATCTGCCTAGCTCGTCCCAAGCATGCTCGATCGGGTTGATATCCGGGCTGCGCGCTGGCCACTCCATACGAGTAATGTTCATCTCTTGAAGGTAGTCCTTCACAATCCTACCTGTATGAGGTCGGGCATTGTCATGCATAAATATAGCATCCTCACCTAAATTGACCATAAATGGACCAACGTGATCATTGAGGATTTCTTCCATATATCTTTCGCTAGTTAAAGAGCCGTTTTCTATGATCACCAGCTCTGTGCGACTTTCAGAAGAAATTCCGGCCCACACAAGTACAGACCCACCACCGTAGGCTACTTTTTCTTCGATGCATGCTTGCTTGAATCTTTCCCCTGGTCTTCGATACACTCTGTGTCTTCCATCGTGCTTGTAGAGCATAAATTTTGATTCGTCGGAGAACATAACTTTTGACCAATCTTCAATACTCCAATTTACGTGGCTCTGGGCATATCTTAGTCTTGAAATACGATGCCCACGCTCCAGTTTAGGGCCGTTTGCAGGTCTAAGGGGTTTTAAGTAAGATTCAGCAAGCCGACGTCTTACTGTCCATGCACTTGGGTTACTTCCTCCGAGGCGTTGAAACTGATTTGTGAGTTCAGTTCCTGTAAGAAAGCGATTTCGAAGCATGGTGTTCACCAAGTATCGGTCTTCTCGTGCTGTGGTACACCTGGTTCTGCCCGTTCCTGGTCTGCGTAGGTTAGAACCAGTTTCTTCGTAACGTCGGAGAACTCTTTGTACTGTTGACAGCGACACACCTACAGTCCTGGCTGTATCGCGCTGACTCCGGCCGGTTTCCAGCATTGTAAGTATTCTGGTGCATTCTTCAGGCGTAAGCGACATAATTTCAGCTTGAATAATGAATATAGAGCACTATCAACATGGTTTATGTACCCACATAAATGACAGATTACAAACAAAAGCAAAACCAAATGCTGTAATTTCGTAGTTCCATCTTCGAAAGTGGCCCTTTTTCAAATTTGATTTTTTTATGATATAACTTTACAATAACTAAGAAGTTTTAATACCTTCATTTAAGGAGTATTACACTGTCTATTAAATACAATTTATTGCATTAACCTAGCATTTTTAGTTTCCGAGATTTTTAGGATTCTTTAAGTGACCCGGATTCATTGCTCTCGAGTGTACTTAGTGCATAAATAAATTGGGACAATTTTGCTCTTGTACTTTCTACATGTTTCTTCCAATTTAGGTTTGAATCTAATGTTAGGCCTAAAAGTGTTCCGACGTTTGGCTCCCAGACTGGACCGGGCCGGGGCTGCCTTGAAGCGGCTCCTGCCCAATCTAGGGGGTCCAAACGCCTCCTGCCGGAGGCTATACGCGGGGATCGTGCGGTCCATGGCCCTGTACGGGGCACCGGTGTGGGCGCATTCGTTGAGGCGGCGGCCTGCCCGCCGGTTGAACGCGTCCCAGAGGGTCATGGCCACCCGGCTGGTACCGCACGGTCTCCGGTGAGGCGGCGAGCCTCCTTGCCGGATTGCCGCCATGGGATCTGGAGGCAAAAGTCCTCGCGCATATTTGGGAGTGGCGCGGGGAGGCGAAACGCCGGGGCTTGACTCCGATGCCGCGAGAAATCGCGGCACAGCGGACAGAGCTCCGACGGGATCTCATGGCGTCATGGAGAGTGCGATTGTCGCAACCCAGTGCTGGGCACGCCACTATTGCGGCGATAAGTCTCCTCTTTGAGGAGTGGCTGGAGAAGCGCCACGGCGTCCTCACCTTCCGCCTGACGCAGGTCCTCACCGGACACGGCTGTTTCGGGAGGTACCTGTTTCGGATAAGGCGGGAGGAAACACCCGGGTGTCATCACTGCGTGGATCGCCCGGAGGACACGGTGGAGCATACGGTGGAGGTATGCCCGGCTTGGGTAGAGCACCGCCGTGTCCTCGTGGAGGCGATCGGTGGCGGGGATCTCTCGCGTCCGGCCCTGGTCCAGGCCATGGTACGGAGCGAGAGGGCATGGGAGGCCGTCACCTCCTTCTGCGAAGCAGTAATGCTCGCGAAGGAGGAGGTGGAGCGCGTGAGGGAGAGGCAAATTTCGCGCCCTCACGCCCCTAGCCGCCGCAGGAGGAGACGCCCCGGGCGTCGGGAATCGATCGCGGATTCCCGGCCACCGTAGGCGCGGGCTTGCGGACGGTGAGCAATGGGTAGCTTGCCATCCGGTAAGGACCAAGCCCGGGTCGACGGCGCGTTGTGTTCCACGCGCGCCTAAAAGAGTGTCAGCGAGTGAAGGGGTCCTATGAGACCATTGCCTGCCGGGGTTGCGGGAAAGTCCGAAAGGGATACCGTGGCCCCCTGGCATTGCACAGGCAAGAGAAGGAACACGGGTGGGTTATAGTCAGTAAGAGTCTGACACGCCCTCCCGCTCCACCCAGAGCGGGAGGAGTCATTTGATGATTTCCCACCCAAAAAAAAAAAAAAAAAAGGCCTAAAAGTGTAAATTCGTTTATTTCTTCTAATTTCATTTGTTGTGTTAATGTATTTAGGTTTAGTGGGGTTCTCTGGTAAGTTCTGAATTGGCATATTTTAGTTTTAGTTAAGTTTATTTCTAAGTTATGTTCGTTTAACCATTCAACTTATAAATATATTTATTTTCATAAACTGATAAAGTATCAGAGTAATGTAAAGCTAGTTTCACTAGCTTTCCTATATTTAACTTTAATAAGGTGTTCACACCAACCACTTTGTCCTTTCTGGTAATACCAGTAATATTACCTAATAGCAAAACCATTGTAGAATAATTATCTAGGTTTATGTTTGCAATTCATTTAATCATTTGTTTAAAAGTTATGTTATGATAACTATGATTGGTAAAACTGGCTAAGGTAATTGAGTAACATTTTTCCAAAGCCCCAACCTTATTCGTCACAGAAAAATATAGATTTATTATTATTTTGTGTATTAACACTGGTCTCTGCTGGAAGAGCCAACACCGGAGGCAAGTCAGGCTGAGGCTGAGGAGGTGATGGTTCATAGGCACAGCTGCATGAGATATTATTAGTCAAAGACTCATACCTATCAGCATTGCACTTCACTAAATCCAGTAGTTCCCCAGCCTCAAACAAGCGCTCAATTAGTTGTAGTTGTGTCATAATACGCCCAAACGGTCTGTTCATGACATTTTACGCGCTCGGTTTTGTTATAAATAATCGTATTCAAAATCTATTAATATAATTATAATAAATATAATTAATCATTTATTCAAATTAGGCTGAGAATCAGCACTTTTCGAACGTCAAAGTTACATAAGACAGTCCCACAAAACGCCCACCCTTCACCACTTCCTAGTGCTTTCGCTGGGAAGAAGAAGTGGCGCAACAAACTCCCCAGCAGCACAGCTGTCTGTTCAATTAGGGTATATTTCAATTAATATATTAATAAATAATTAAAAACTAGATAAATAAGTACTTGACAAATAAAACCTAATAAATACTTAGACTAATTAGTATGCATACTAGTCACCCCAGCAACGATTTCGAGGCAACGCGACGACTAGTAGCTCTCGCAGAGAGAGGCGACGCGAGTACGCGACTACTCGAAAAATTTATATAAAAACTTAATGGAAATTGTTCTACCAGAATCGCGTCTACCTGTGGGAGCCTAAAAGCTCATGGTAGAAAGAATGAGAATATAAATGCTGTTCGATAAAAGTTATATCGTTTTAACAAGGTAGAATTTAAATTACCTTTAATTAATTTTTTCTAAAGTAATAGTGAAGACGCAGCATGCATTAATTCTGTTACTGATTATCTGCCAGCGAATATAATGAAAGTCGGTTCCAAAGACTTATTATGTTCATTAACGACGCAGATATTAAATTACTAATATAGAGCTCGCACATGCGCGTGTGTCAGGGCTTCTAGTAGGTTGCTGGAGTGGCGGACGATGTCATCATAATGTACCAAGTTGGATCGGAGGAGATATTACGTGTAATAATTATGGAGTTCCCGGGAACTAATAAGATACCTATCACAGCATAGATACGGCAAATCGTTTCCCTGTCTATTGATAATAGCTAACTGCGATCAGCAGTCCCTATGCTAATTTATTGGTTATTATATTATGCCACGTCTCGATAGCCGTTAATAAGTAGAGGTCACGTTGGCCACTATTCAGCGGTAATAAATGTAAAAATGAACTCCTTAATTTTTCGAATTATACCTATTGAACTTGCAAGTGGTAGATAGAAAGATAAATCGTTTATTCAGTGCACACAAAAAACAGCACAGCATATAAAAGCACGGTTAAATAATTACTAATTAGCTATTAGGAAATAGCTGCAAGGTACTACTTTGGCTGCTTTGTTATAAATACAAGCAAATATAAAAGGAAGAAAACAAGACATTGTGATGACACTATTGGATATGACAAACTTTAAAATAAGGGATATAACATTAAAAAAAAGCGCGGTGTGCGCTTCAAGGTTGCACCAAATGGGAGTCCAGCTCAGCATGTGCCAGGCAAATATACCTGACGCTGATATTCTGCTGAATCCCTGCAGTGACATACGGACGTCGAGTAGACGAGATAAATATGCGAGTTATTGGTGTTGTGGAAAAGTGTAATGTGCGGAGGGAAATGTAACTACACCCGCAATTTAAATATTGTATTCTACAGTAACGTTTAGGATTTGGAAACGTTCCTGTTCGACGATTATTGTGTATTTGATTACTTGATTATTTAAATAGCTAAATGTATAAATGGTAATTCTTATTATGATAATAGTGGCATAGGTGTGAATAAAATAATCGAATTGAATGGATTTAAATGTGTTTGCAATAATTATAGGTAAATATCAAATCATTATATTATTACTATTCCCTTTGTTCACAGATATCGTGACCACGAGTTGCACTAAAAAAGAAGAATGACTCGGATAGAATACGACAGTCAGTTACGAGTATATTATGGACGTGTTCGAAACGGTCAAACACAGTTTTTTCTGCGAAGCGATAAGAAACTGCCGCAGTCGAATTCTGAAGGTGCCAAGACATTCACAAGTAAGTATTAACTATAACTTCCATTATTCCGGTTAAATTACGATAACCGCCGTATCAAAATAAACGATTCTTGAAAGTCTCTGGAGGATCCCATCTCGTGGATCCAATCTCATGTTTCCGGGATCGATCCTGAAGTTAAACGATACGATATTGCAGAAGATTCATTTCGAACACGCTTCCAAATACCTTTTATGGAATTATAATGTCAATTCATATATTACGTAAGCTTACAAACTTCAAAATGTTGTTAAGCCGCGGTTTATCCGTGTCGGTTCAAAACATTCTCGTTCACTGCTTTCCTATATTATAGTAACTTTATGAATGGGTTATTAAACACAGAATGTGTCTGCTGAACCCTTTGTAGTCCGTAGTATATTGGTTTTAATTCCGGATGTAATTTAAGCCGGGTTGTCCAACCCATGGCGGGTGCGGCGCGTACCTCATGGATCCTGGCGAAGCGTTACGCTGCCAGAGTTGGAACAGCCTGCTGCTTTATATAGTTGAAGATGAAAGTCGAGCGTGAACCTTGGACATAGGCGCTTCATATTACAGTTCTGATATGTTTGTTGTTAGTTCAGTGTTGATGTGTTTCTGTAGCTTTTTATCTACAGTTCATGGGCTGTATTGTGAAGATACAGAGTAGACTGTATCTTCACAATACAGCCCATGAACTGTAGATAAAAAGCTACAGAAACACATAGTAAAACTAAGGGACCTATAACTCCCCACAAATGATTGGGAAACAGTAAACATTACTGTATAATTTATTGGGAGGACCAATAACACCCCACAAATGATTGGCAAACAGTAAACATTACTGTATAATTTATTGGGAGCTGATGAAACATCCTCTTTGGACACTGAATGGGAAGTCTGTCTAGGACAGTAAAACGTTTGAATCTTTAACCCGTTGAAATCATATTATATCTACGTCACTTACCTGTGCAGGTGTCCCCCCCCCCCTCTCACTCCAGGGACCGTCGGCTAATTATACCCTTGAAATAATAATAACTGGCCGACGGACGATCTCCCCCTTTCCCTCCGCGCTGTTTAATTCAGTCGGCTATTACTTACTGCGCACGTGTCGCGGGTGCGTTCCCCGACGACGCATTAAGTCGCTGTGATGTAGAGGTGCTCGTAATTATGCAGTACGTGTGACTTGCTTCATAACGCTTTCACGGGACTCATAAATAAATGTTTGTCGAGATTCGGTCGTTATCCTTTGCTCATGTTGATGAACTGTGTTACGAATGCTCTTTGATTATTAAAGCAGCATCGCACAGATTTTAGCAACTAATTCGGGTCGGCTATCAATAAAACTATTGAATATGTACGAGTAGATACTTAAAAGCTCTATTAAAGTGAAATATCAAATCCATCTTTTTTTTTTAATTTGAAGCAGAATATCTGACCTATTTTATTTCGTGGCGATCTGAAATATAATTATTAACAGAGTAGTATTCCTAATACACACTGTCTAACATCGCGTTTTTTTAGAGATAAAATATTGCAGATATTTTTTTAAATACAATTATCCCCGTCGATGGCAACACATGAAATGTCACTTTTCTTTTCGCGCGCATTCTGACATCGCAAGAAAAATTCGCTCTCGTCAAAATATTAATTTAAAATAAGTTTATGATACTCTTTACTAACGTACTACTGCTAAATAAATATGCTATGTGATAGAAAGTGTATAAAGTGCATCGTTACGGGAAATCTTAGACGTACCAAGTCTATCGTTGGTGGAAATCTGATAAAGCCGCGGCGCTCATCAACGACACGAAGCACTCTCAATCCTGACCAACATTGGAAGTACTTAGACTCTGAGGCCTCCCACAACCTTAATGCGTGAGAGTGCCTGGCTTCAACTGACCACCTTGTACGCGATACTGACAGTGTTTTACATAATATGAGCACTATCATATGGTGGACAGTAACACTGCTTATTGCATGTGTGCTGCAAACTTGTTAAAGCATTATCTCTCCAGTCGACACGAGATGTCCTCAGCAACGTTACCTCCACGTTACTAGCTGGATGAGAAGCTGCCAGAGAGGCACGATATGCCCCTAGCTTGTAGCTGTACATAGCTAGCTGGTATGCCCTTGCCACCATTACCCCTCCAGTCGACACGAGATGTCTTCAGCAACGTTCATTCCACGTTACTAGCTGGATGAGAAACTACCAACGCGGCACGAGATGCACTTAGCGATGTAACCCTACATAGCTAATGCTGGTATGTACTCGTCGTAAGAGGTAAGTCCCATTTCTATGATCTTGGCTAAGATATTGTAAAAAGTTGGTTCTATATGCTTTAGTCCATGGGCACGAAGGCTGCGAGACAGCTTTACCTAACCTTGCACATCGTCTGTGTGTTATATATAAACTTGCAAAAGCATTATACTCCCTATAGTGAGGGATTCCACCCCACTACCTGGATTGTTATCAGCGAGTACGGGATACTCTTAACAACATTGTTTTATGTTGCTAGCTGATACATATTTGACATACTGGGTACATGCTCAGCCTTACTTAACCCTGCACATCATCTGTGCGTTATATATAAACTTGCAAAAGCATTATACTCCCTATAGCGAGGGATTCTACCCCGCCAACTGGATTGTTATCAGCGAGTACGGGATACTCTTAACAACATTGATTCTACGTTGCCAGCTGGTGCATATTTGACATGGTCGGCACATGCTTAGCACGAGATGCTCATAGCATTTAAACCAGGACCATGCATGATCTAGCGTCACATCAAGGATGATAATATTATCAAAGCACACCTTGTCTTGACTGATTACCTCTTACCAGCTAATGTTACACATGCCCGCTACGGATATAAACACCAGCTGCAGCCCACTAAAACGCCATTATATTTATATTCATGGCTTTACCGCTGAGTTGCTATTTTTAACAAACAAATATACCTAATTAAAAGAAATCACCGTGTACAAGATACTCAGTGACTTACCTAAGCACTAGGTGACTTAGTTATCCTGATACAAATTGATAAATGATATTTATTTAATAAATTAAAAACAATGCAAAATTGTGTAAATTTACACTCATACACTCAAATACTAGTACAAGATACTATGTTAACATGATACAATGGCTGATGACAAATTACTCATGGACCAAACCCCTACAAAGTACCATTCCACGCTCATATTTACTCATAAGGCATATGCCTTACTCCCAGATTCCTCTAAACGGGGAACAAGGGATTGACATATTCAAGAAACAAATTGCACTGGTTATCTCTATCATAGGAAAAGCAGTGACTGATCCTATGCTTATGAAGAACATAAGCACAAAACAAACTGTTGACTGACCTGGCCGAAGAAACAAAATGCCTGACAATGTCAATGTTCACTTCCACCAAAATAAAAAATAAAAAGAACAAAAGTAATATCATCTCTAACTGACATGAATTTCTATTTAATCTATTTGATAAACAAAGATATACATTTAACAAACTCAAGCATAAAACTTTATAGCCACAATCAATAACAATTAACCAATAAATATTAAAACCACAAGAAACTCACTCTTATGATAATAAAGAAAACTTACCAGTTCTATTGAAAAAAGTAAAACTAGTACAACATGAGCTGATCTGTCATAGTAAACAAAAAAATTCAAACATTCAACATGTCATAGTAAATAAAAAATTAAAACAACTAACTACAATACTGAAAACAAAATTAATAGTTGTGGTAGACCCTAAAAACAACCCGGCTTATATTACACTCCAAGACAACAACTCAAACAAAATAGAAAATTCAGTTTCACCCAGAACTTAAAACTATTACTAAGCCCCCCTAGGATAGTGAGAATTCCACCACTTGATTGGCAAAAAATGACAAATATTCCCAGTACTAACTCCAGTACTTAATACTGACAATTCGTACACTATTCAATCATTGTTGTCCAACATACCAAAATAGATTGATGTAAGACCTCATCCTATAGGTCCAACATACCAAAATAGATAGATGTAAGATTTCCCCTACCACTCTTACCTGCAAGAACTTTCCCACCACTGGATAACCATTAAAGGGTTCATTACATACATTGTCAGATAACTTCCTTGCATACTTTAACTGTATTGACTAAATTACCATTAGTGAATGACACTTACCGAAACAATATTTCCTATCAACCTACCCTGATTACTTACTTGACTAATAACAAGACTGCCATAAATCATAATATCTAAAGATACTACCATTATGTACTTAAATGCTTGGGATGGCGATCTAACACCCGACAAACTTATGTGAATTGCTAGGTTCTACTGCTAAGTCTTTTTTACATGAACCACATGACTTCAAATACCTATATAAAAACAAAAATTAAAGCATTAGCGAACTTAGTCGCATTTTATAACATCAGGCCCGTATTTCCCAAAGGACCAGGCAGAGATGGGTGACCTAACTCAAAGGTTATAAAATCAAATATCTAATTAAACATTCAACCATTCCAACTACTAGCTAAATACTTAATAGTAGATTTCAGTGACAATTACATCACTAAAACGAAATTGTCAAAGAAACAAAGAGGGGGGGGGGAGGGGCGCATTGTGAGGCGAAGATAAAGTATTGATGGATTGTGATTAGAACATGAACAAGGTCAAGTACCATATAATCAACGTAGAGAACATGAATGAATTAACTACAAATTATTGCACACTAAAACTACCTGCTCACCACTCCTTACTTGAACTATATAACACATTCCATAATTTAATCTTGGATATAGTATGAGGTCAGAGAAAGAAGTTTCATAATTTTATACTTCTAAAATGAACCTACTATTTTCGACTAGCTCTACACATGTCAATTATACTTTTGAACACTTTCACTCTATGTAAATTATGAAAGAAAAATATTTTATTTCGGACACACAGGCAAAATGGTAACAAACATTAAAAAGAGTAAGAGACCTGTGTGAGGCCACAAAGCGAAACTTTGTCAAATTAACCTATTAAATGGTACTTGTAAAAAACTTAAAATTGACCAAGCGTAAAGCTCACTAAGTGCTTGACACACTATTTTCCTAAATAACCTCAATAGCCAAACTCGTAAGCTAAAGCTGCAAAACCTCCCTACCAGGTCACTGAATCTGAAAGAAGATGAAATAGTTACACAATTACCCGTGCATAGACCATGCGGGGGAATTGACTAAGGAACATTGCCGCAATGGCGTAGAGGCGTCAAATACATAAGAATCCCTACCGATTCTGATAGATGCTATCCTAGTGACTAATGCTTGGTTACTATAAACAAAACGAATCATTTTGTTTAACAATGGTAGCTGCTTATATACCAAACAAATAAATAGATTCCGTGATAGGTACTCCCATATGGGAGGGCCTTCTATGTAGAGCTATGGGGCTTTTTGCCCCATTATTGGTAAAGATACAAGGGTCTGAATCCTAACCAATGAGCCAACGCCCATACTACGTTGAATACTCCGGTTATCGTCAGATCACCGAAGTTAAGCAACACCGGGCGTGATCAGTACTTGGATGGGTGACCGCCTGGAAACACCACGTGACGCGGACCACAAATTGCAGGAATTGACCATAAATACACAACACCATTACAGAATTTATGAGCTTATCGAAAAAAAAAAAAAAAAAAAAAAAAAAAAAAAGCCACAAAGAAGTTGGCACTAATGCCGACTCTGTGGACTAATAAAACAAATAACGTTTTAAAGTGACCCTAAAGTTTATAACTAAGAATAATAAAAGTGAGAGTAATTCATTCTTCCCTTCACAGGACAACACATACAGCACCTCAACTTAGAGCTGGCATCAATCGAGAGAGACACAATGTGGGGTTACTTGTTGTCGATTATGCTTTTATGCTGATTAACAATAGCTTATTATCCCTTAATAACCAAGGCTAACAATAAACCAGAATATTTATAATTAGATAATTTACTAACTAGTTGAATTATTGCAGACAACTCTAAACATCTACTCTGTTAATAATTATATTTCAGATCGCCACGAAATAAAATTGGGAATCAAACGAGCTTACCTGTTAAGCGAAGTCTTGATTCTAATTTTATGAGTGGCGATCTGAAATATAATTACCCACCCGCCACTAGCTAACAGCCCCAAAGCTGCAATAATTAATCCACCTAATTCACTTATCCTTTCAGGAAAACCTAGTGAATGTAAGTATGCGGAACTACTCTGTACAGAAAACAGAGCCTGTTCCTTATCTTAAAAGGATCTCTAAAATAAGTGACATTTCATGTGTTGCCATCGACGGGGATAATTGTATTTAAAAAAATATCTGCAATATTTTATCTCTAAAAAAACGCGATGTTAGACAGTGTGTATTAGGAATACTACTCTGTTAATAATTATATTTCAGATCGCCACTCATAAAATTAGAATCAAGACTTCGCTTAACAGGTAAGCTCGTTTGATTCCCAATTATTTATTATAATTCTCGCACTTAGCGACCCGCCCCCGCTTCGCACGGGTGCAATTTACATTCGCAGACGGTATTCTGTTCACGTGCACAAGTTCTGAGCAGTAACATAGCAATAAGTAGCTTGAATGTATTGAAGACGATTGTACCTACCTATTTCATTAGTGTTTTTAAGTACTTATTTATTTTTGTATATATTTTATAGTAGCTTTTGCACGCGGCTTCGCCCGCTTGGATGTCGGGCGATGTAACACAGAAACATATTACCGGGATCAAAAAGAAGGGAAGCGACGATCGCATACTAAACTTAATAGCCGAGGAAAAGGTCATTGACTTGTCCCGCCGCGCCGTCAACTATAATTATTTTGTTACGAGTAATTTTGAATCTGTGATATCTTTTAAAGTATTCATTTAAATGTTATGTTAAAGATATTTGAATCTAAATTAAAATGTTTTATTGGATAAGGATTCATTAATACCGTTCTAAATAGCTTCGGAAATAATAATGATATTTTTAAAATTTCTGAAAGATAAAAATTTTTACCTACTGTGGTCCCTAGAAGATAAATATAATTTTATTTCATGGCGATCTGAAATATAATTATTAACAGAGTAGTATTCCTAATACACACCGTCTAACATCGCGTTTTTTTAGAGATAAAATATTGCAGATATTTTTTAAATAGAATTATCCCCGTCGATGGCAACACATGAAATGTCACTTTTCTTTACGCGCGCATTCTGACATCGCAAGAAAAATTATCTCTCGTCAAAATATTAATTTAAAATAAGTTTATGATACTCTTTACTAACGTACTACTGCTAAATAACTATCCTATGTGATAGAAAGTGTACAAAGTGCATCATTACGGGAAATCTGAGACGTACTAAGTCCAACGTTATTGGAAATCTGAGACGGCCGCGGCGCTCATCAACGACACGAAGCACCCTAAGTCCTGACCAACATTGGAAGTACTTAGATTCTGAGGCCTCCCACAACCTTAATGCGTGAGAGTGCCTGGCTTCAACTGACCACCTTGTACGTGATACTGACAGTGTTTTATATAATATGAGCACTATGGTGGACAGTAACACTGCTTATTGCATGTGTGCTGCAAACTTGTTAAAGCATTATCTCTCCAGTCGACACGAGATGTCCTCAGCAACGTTACCTCCACGTTACTAGCTGGATGAGAAGCTGCCAGAGAGGCACGAGATACCCCTAGCTTGTAGCTGTACATAGCTAGCTGGTATGCCCTTGCCACCATTACCCCTCCAGTCGACACGAGATGTCTTCAGCAACGTTCATTCCACGTTACTAGCTGGATGAGAAACTACCAACGCGGCACGAGATGCACTTAGCGATGTAACCCTACATAGCTAATGCTGGTATGTACTCGTCGTAAGAGGTAAGTCCCATTTCTATGATCTTGGCTAAGATATTGTAAAAAGTTGGTTCTATATGCTTTAATCCATGGGCATGAAGGCTGCGAGACAGCTTTACCTAACCTTGCACATCGTCTGTGTGTTATATATAAACTTGCAAAAGCATTATACTCCCTATAGTGAGGGATTCCACCCCACTATCTGGATTGTTATCAGCGAGTACGGGATACTCTTAACAACATTGTGTTTATGTTGCTAGCTGGTACATATTTGACATACTGGGTACATGCTCAGCCTTACTTAACCCTGCATATCGTCTGTGCGTTATATATAAACTTGCAAAAGCATTATACTCCCTATAGCGAGGGATTCTACCCCGCCAACTGGATTGTTATCAGCGAGTAAGGGATACTCTTAACAACATTGACTCTACGCTGCCAGGGTACATATTTGACATGGTCGGCACATGCTTAGCACGAGATGCTCATAGCATTTAAACCAGGACCATGCATGATCTAGCTTCACATCAAGTATGATAATATTATCAAAGCACACCTTGTCTTGACTGATTACCTCTTACCAGCTAATGTTAAACATGCCCGCTACGGATATAAACACCAGCTGCAGCCCATTAAAATGCCATTATATTTATATTCATGGCTATACCGCTGAGTTGCTATTTTTAACAAACAAATATACCTAATTAAAAGAAATCACCGTGTACAAGATACTCAGTGACATACCTAAGCACTAGGTGACTTAATTATCCTGATACAAATTGATAAATGATATTTATTTCATAAATTAAAAACATTACAAAATTGTGTAATTTTACACTCATACACTCAAATACTAGTACAAGATACTATGTTAATACGATACAATGGCTGATGACAAATTACTCATGGACCAAACCCCTACAAAGTACCATTCCACGCTCATATTTACTCATAAGGCATATGCCTTACTCCCAGATTCCCCTAAACGCAGGGAACAAGGGATTGACATATGACAGAAACAAATTGCACTGGTTTTTTTTTTTTTTTTTTTTTTTTTTTTTTTTTTTTTTTTTTTTTTTTTTTTTTTTGCCCCACACTAGGAATTTCTCCTGTATCGTGGGTGCGTTTACAAACATTTAAAATCACATACACAAACAGCCAGACCCAGAACAACTACTTGTAGGTCATACAAATATTTGTTCCGTGCGGGAATCGAACCCGCGACACGCAGTGCAGCAGTCAATCGCTTAACCACTGCGTCAACCGTGTCGACAACGGTTACCTCTATCATAGGAAAAGCAGTGACTGATCCTATGCTTATGAACATAAGCACAAAACAAACTGTTGACTGACCTGGCTGAAGAAACAAAATAGCTGACAATGTCAATGTTCACTTCCACCAAAATAAAACCAGAACAAAAGTAATATCATCTCTAACTGACATGAATTTCTATTTACTCTATTTGATAAACAAAGAGATACATTTAACAAACTCAAGCATACAACTTTATAGCCACAATCAATAACAATTAACCAATAAATATTAAAACCACAAGAAACTCACTCTTATGATAATAAAGAAAACTTACCAGTTCTATTGAAAAACGTAAAACTAGTACAACATGAGCTGATCTGTCATAGTAAACAAAAAAAAAAACAAAAAAAAAATTCAAACATCCAACATGTCATATTAAATAAAAAATTAAAACAACTAAGTACAATAACAGGAATCACTCAATACTGAAAACAAAATTAATAGGTGTGGTAGACCTTAAAACAACCCGGCTTATATCTACACTCCAAGACAACAACTCAAACAAAATAGAAAATTCAGTTTCACCCAGAACTTAAAACTATTACTAAGCCCCCTAGGATAGTGAGAATTCCACCACTTGATTGGCAAAAAATGACAAATATTCCCAGTACTAACTCTAGTACTTAATATTGACAATTTGTACACTATTCAATCATTGTTGTCCAACATACCAAAATAGATTGATTTAAGATCTCATACTATACGTCCAACATACCAAAATAGATAGATGTAAGATTTCCCCTATCACTCTTACCTGCAAGAACTTTCCCATCACCGGATTACCAATAAAGGGTTCATTACATACATCGGATAACTTCCTTGCATACTTTAACTGTATTGACTAAATTACCATTAGTGAATGACACTTACCGAAACAATATTTCCTATCAACCTACCCTGATTACTTACTTGACAAATAACAAGACTGCCATAAATCATAATACCTAAAGATACTACCATAATGTACTTAAATGCTTGGGATGGCGATCTAACACCCGACAAACTTATGTGAATTGCTAGGTTCTACTGCTAAGTCTTTTTTTACATGAACCACATGACTTCAAATACCTATGTAAAAACAAAAGTTAAAGCATTAGCGACCTTAGTCGCATTACATAACATCAGGCCCGTATTTCCCAAAGGGCCAGGCAGAGATGGGTGACCTAACTCAAAGGTTATAAAATCAAATATCTAATTAAACATTCAACTACCGTATCGAAGGAGCGATATCCTCCCCTCGTCCTATCCGCGCAGGAGTCCCTCAAGGCTCTGTGCTCTCCCCCCTAATCTTCACGCTTTTCACCAGCGATATCCCAAAGAGTAAAAGGGCGCAGTTGGCTCTGTTCGCAGACGATACGGCCATTTACTACAAGGGAACCAGCACTGACTCGATAGCCCACACTCTCCAGACCTCAGTCGACATGCTCGGCACCTGGTTTAGAAAGTGGAGGATCGAAGTTAACCCGGATAAAAGCCAAGCGATTCTCTTTAGGAAACCGCGCAAAAGGTTCAAACCCCCCCGACCCATCACCATGTTCGGCAAGCCTATCCCTTGGGAGAAGCGAGCCAAATACCTAGGTGTCGTCCTAGATCAGCATCTCACCTTCAGTGAGCACATAAAGCAGGTCCGCTCGCGAGCCGCTTTCGTCCTCGGTAGACTCCACTCTGTCCTGAATGCACGTAGCAAAATGTCACTTAAGTGCAAATTGCATACGTACACGGCGTGCGTTCGTCCCATCATGACCTATGCGGGAGCCGTATTTGCACACGCAAAACCCCGCCATATTCATAGGATGCAAACGCTCCAAAATAGATTTCTCCGGAAAATCACCGGTGCCCCCTGGTACGTTAGGAACGAGATCCTCCATCTCGACCTAAAGATCCCCACAATCCACCAATTTCTCAAACGCAATTCCAAGCGTTTCTTTGAGTCCGCCGCCAAACATCGCAACCCTCTGGTTGTCGAGGCCGCCAATTATGTCACGAGTAGAATCAGTCAGACCCGCCGCCCAAGGCAAATCCTTACCGACCCAGACGACCCCATAACCCTCCTCCAGGAGAGCAATAGGGCCACAAGTACAGTGCACAAGAAACACAGACACCGACCCGCATTCCGACCTCGCCGCCGAGGTCCTCTGCGATCGCGACCCGCCCGAGTAAATAATACTCCCCACCGACCCTTGCTCGCAGAAGCGCCAGCCCGCGTTTTGCTGAGAAATGTAGTCTTAAATTCCCCGATTAATAATAATGAATCATCTTTGATCCAGCCTGCCCAACTTGCTGTCCTCCCCCCAGCGACGCCCTAAGCCGAGGTCCATACCCCACAGGGGGTGCCCTTAGCGAGCGTTCGCCTAGTTTTAATTTAGAATAGTTTTGCCCCTGGCTGGAGGCTTTAAGTTAGTAGCTTAAGGCAGCCGCAGGATTGACCGGTTAAGTAGTCATCACCTCAGAGGTGAGCTACGAGATGCCCTAGACAAAAAAAAAAAAAAAAAAAAAAAAACATTCAACCATTCCAACTACTAGCCTAAATACTTAATAGTAGATTTCAGTGATAATTACATCACTAAAATGAAATTTTCAAAGAAACAAAGAGGGGGGGGGGGGGGGGGCGCATTGTGATGTGAAGATAAAGTATTGATGGATTGTGATTAGAACATGAACAAGGCCAAGTACCATATAATCAATGTAGAGAACATGATTGAATTAACTACAAATTATTGCACACTAAAACTACCTGCTCACCAAGTGCACACTATAGCTAACTATACAACTCCTTGCTTGAACTATATAACTCATTCCATAATTTAATCTTGGATATAGTATGAGGTCAGAGAAAGAAGTTTCATAATTTTATGCTTCTTAAATGAACCTACTATCTTCGATTAGCTCAACACATGTCAATTATACTTTTGAACACTTTCACTCTATGTAAATTATGAAAGAAAAATATTTTATTCCGGACACACAGGCAAAATGGTAACAAACATTAAGAAGAGTAAGAGACCTGTGTGAGGCCACAAAGCGAAACTTTGCCAAATTAACCTAATAAATGGTGCTTGCAATAAACTTAAAATTGACCAAGCGTAAAGCTCATTCCGTGCTTGACACACTATTTTCCAAAATAACCTCAATAACCAAACTCGTAAGCTAAAGCTACAAAACCTCCCTACCAGGTCGCTGAATCTGAAAGAAGATGAAATAGTTACACAATAACCCGTGCATAGACCATGTGGGGGGATTGATTAAGGAACATTTTCGCAATGGCGTAGAGGCGTCAAATACATAAGAATCCCTACCGATTCTGATAGATGCTATCCTAGTGACTAATGCTCGGTTACTATAAACAAAACAAATCATTTTGCTTAACAATGGTAGCATTTTATATACCAAACAAATAAATAGATTCTGTGATAGGTACTTCCATATGGGAGGGCCTTCTATGTAGAGCTATGGGGATTTTTGCCCCATTATCGGTAAAGATAAAAGGGTCTGAATTCTAACCAATGAGCCAACACCCATACTACGTTGAATACACCGGTTATCGTCAGATCGCAACACCGGGCGTGATCAGTACTTGGATGGAGGACCGCCTGGAAACACCACGTGACGCGGAACACAAATTGCAGGAATTGACCATAAATACACAACATCATTATAGAATTTATGAGCTTATCGAAAACAAATACAGAATAAACCTAAAAAAAAAAAAAAAAAAAACCTATAAAGAAGTTGGCCCTAATGCCGACTCTGTGGACTAGTAACAAATAACGTTTTAAAGTGACCCTAAAGTTTATAACTAAGAATAATAAAAGTGAGAGTGATTCATTCTTCCCTTCACAGGACAACACATACAGCACCTCAACTTAGAGCTGGCATCAATCGAGAGAGACACAATGTGGGGTTACTTGCTGTTGATTATGCTTTTATGCTGATTAACAATAGCTTATTATTCCTTAATAACCAAGGCTAATCGGGGAAATAAAATTACCTATTCAATAAACCAGAATATTTATAATTAGATAATTTACTAACTAGCTGAATTATTGCAGACAACTCTAAACATCTACTCTGTTAATAATTATATTTCAGATCGCCATGAAATAAAATTGCGAATCAAACGAGCTTACCTGATGCGAAGTCTTGATTCTAATTTTATGAATCTGACTGAATCCATGCGTCATGTTCGTGAACGGGCGTTGTCAGTTGGGACTGGTCATCTCTTAGATGCCATGGCTTATTTTTAATTTATTTTAAGTTTTTGAATGATTCTTTAGTTTTTCTTTTTATTACGGACGCTTTTACGAACGTGCACGTCTTTCTACATTGTTCTCACATGCATAATTTCAAAATGAATGATGTAACCAATATTCTTTGAGTTTGAGAACTAAGACGAGGTTTTTGGAAATTTGACTTCTAAGGGGGTGAAAAGGTGGATTTTGTTTGTATGAAAAATCTTATTCCTTGAGTTAATAAACTTGAATCTTGGCACAACCTAACAAAAAGTACTAGGCTTGCATGCATTCCCAATAGTATAGGTAATATTATCTTATAGGTGCTATTACCTACCGTAATAGGTAATACGGGCTGATCCATCAATTCGTGTATTTTGTGTATAAAAAAATGTGCTTCACGATAGTATTCAATCATTATTCATTCGCATTCTTGACAGAACTGCCACTCACAGGATTGATTTGGATGCATACCGATAGTATATAACCTGAATTAACATAAGATTATTTTTACGTTTTTAAGAAGAAAATCATATTTTTATACATTTTGCATTTATGATATCCCGCTTTAAATGTCATAAATCTTTAAAAAAAGTACTGAGTGGGCATTTGGACCCCATGGCCCTAGTTGACCAGAGGGCTGGCCTATTCTTTCGCCAAAGAACCAGCATTGCCATTCAACGTGGCAATGCTGCCAGCCTTTGGGCACTTTTCCAGTTGACAGCGATGCGGACGAATTTTTTGATGCCCTATGATTATTCCCCCCTCCTTTTTTATATACTTGTACATATTATTATTATTTTAAGTAAGTACGTGTGTAAATAAAATAAAAACCTGCTTCTTTAAAAAAAAAGAAACATTAGACGTTGTGCACAATTTCTGAGCAGTAATCTAACAAAAAGTTAGGTTTGCATGAATTCACGATAGTATTCAATCACAAAATACATTCGTAAAATTGAAATTAATGAATGCAAATTTTCAAATATATGCTACATCTAAGTTGTGTCGTTCTGTAATAGGATTTGGATGAGGCACACAGATAGTTTATAACTTGGATTAACACATAGGATACTTTTATCCCGGAAATACGTTTCCATGGGATAATTTCCGACTTCCACGAGAGCAAAGCCGCGGGAAAAAGCTAGTATAGATATAAAGATATAGGGTCTACCCTTTATAGCAGAACTCTTTATGTCATAATATTACTTTGCATAACAGCGGTTAGCATAAACTTCATTTCGCAGAAACGCGTTTGGCATACACTCAATTAACATACATTCAAAACTCATAATTTTGTAAGTCAGAATCATCTTTAGGCATAAATTTCATATTCATAATAATTAAAAAGCAGAACCATCATATCGCAGAAAGTTTATTTATTTATTTATGTATTGCATTCATGTCGTATATGAAGGCACAGGATCAGATATATAGTAAAATAAAAGAGGTTCTTTAAATAATAAGAATTTAGATTTTCTTATAAATTATTTAATCAATTAATTTTACACGAAACTACACTTAATCAGTTTCAAGACACAAATAGCCATGACACCCAGTAATAGCTTAGTTTACACAAAATAGTAACAATGTACAGAGAGGCAGAGTAACATTAATTAAAAGCAATACAACCTGTGCACCGGGCAACGCCTGAAGGTAGAATGCCATTTCGCCGCCGTGCGGACTCTTTTATACGGTAGTATTGTAGGTGGGGCAAAGACGTAGCGCGCTACGACGTAGCGATCACTATCTCCGCCCAGCAGCGAGGAGGTGGGAGAATGTCGTAGCGCGCTACAGCGCCATAGTGCTACAGCGTAGCCCGATGCACGTGTTGTTTACAATGTGACGCCGACACGGCCATGCTGACGTGCGGACGTCCTCGAACGCTTAGCCCACAATGCCACATCTAGAACATGAAAAACTGATTAAGTACCGTTTGGTCATCCTGCTATTGTTTCTGGTCCGGTCTACTTATACCCTTCAGATATTTAACCACTTGGTCCAGTCAGCTATGACTCTACAAGGCTTGGTCCGGTCAACTTCTGACCCTCCAGATATTTGACCACTTGGTCCAGTCAGTTATGACTCTACAAGGCTTGGTCCGGTCAACTTCTGACCCTACAAGATCAGTCCCCTGGTCCGGCAATAGTTTTGCCCTTCAGGTGTATCCCTTCAGTTAAACTGGACCGGATCTAGCTAGGCCGAACAAGTATCGTTCCTTTAGCTTAATTAACAAATAGCTCAATACTTTGGTTGATGTACAAGTGCTTCTGTTACAATGTTAATTGATTCAGGTCCAATAGATTCTACTGAAACAGCACGTAAACCAGGGTTTCTACAATATGCATTACTATGAGAACTGGTAGATATAGTGTCACTTTTAGCAGACATGGTATCACTATTGACAGAGGTATCACTATTGGCAGACATGGTATTATTATCGGCAGAGATAGTATCACTATTAGTAGACTGAATATCATCAAAATTAATATGTTGCCTAGTCTCGTGAACAAGAACCTCTGTGTTGTTATTATCCGCCGACACGTCATCCTCATCAAAATTTTTTGTGATTTCCAAAAACAATGCCTGACTACGGGGTACTTCTCGCAAGTTTTCGTGAGAGTATTTGTAGACTCTATTTGTTTCCATTAATGTGTTTTAATTCGTACCCATCATTTTCCAAAATAGCGGTTATTTTAAAGGGGCCTTTGCATTTACGGTCTAGTTTCGTTTGGTGTCTTTCTTCGCTTTTAACAAAGACAGAGTCACCTACTGAAAAAGGTTTAACTATAGCTTTACCCTTGTTAAATCGACCTGTGTCATATTGAGCCAACTACTTTTTATACTAGCAGAAGCATCGGATCGAATGGTTACGAGGTTTAACCTATCTTCATTTGGATTATTAGTAGATACTCTTGATATCCTTAATGAACTGCCCTTAATACCAAACATTAATTCCAAGGGCGTGAACCCTGTTACTCTACAACGAGTACTATTGAGAGTTAATTGGATGTCGCCTACATGATCTTGCCATAGGCTGTCCGAATATGTTTCAACTATAGTGAGCATACGCTGGGCCTGACCATTTGCCCTACTGGAACCAGTGGCTATAATATGATATGATTATCATTACAAAAAATCTTAAATTCAGCATTGTCGTATGACCTACCACGATATGCAACTATTCTTTTAGGAGCGCCAAACAAGTTCACTGCATTTTTAAGTGATTTAATAGCATCAGATGCATTTGGGTTAAGGTATGCTCTTACAAGACGAATTTTGTAAAAACCATCAATAATCACGGAACAATACTCCTTACGCTCGCTTTTTCGGCTGAGTTTGCCAGTTAAATCCAAATGAATTGTATGCCATGGAATGAGCAATTTAGGGATTGGATATAGATGGTCCTGCTGGGCACCCGACGGACCTTTGGAAACCTTACAAACGACGCACGAATCTACATATTTTTTTTTTAAGTTTGAACATTTTTTGGAACCAATAAGGATCGTATAATTTATCGAGCGTTTTTTCATAACCATGGTGTTTTATTTCGCTGTGTCCATGATGAATCATTGATCAGGTTAAAGAGTGTGGCAATATTGGTAACCATTTAGTGGTTTTATTACGTTAGATTTTACGATAAAGTATGCCCTGTCTAATATCGTATGTGTGTGATATTTCAGACGGCAAGTAATTTGAACAGAATTTGGAAATAATGTCTGATATTTCAGAATCAGGTTATTCTATAGATAACCAACACCTCTCTAGTTCAGCCAAATTTACAATTTTAGCTGGTTTATGAATAAAAGATGTGTCAGCATGATTACGTGAAAGAAAGACTGCATGTGCTATATTTTTTCCCTCTTTATAAATTATATAAAAAGTCATACGACTGCAAAATTGCCCACCACCTGTGTACTCTAGGTATAATGTTCTTTTTGGAATGAGAGGCCTTTAAGGCGTTAGAGTCCGTAAAAACCGTAAATTTACGCCTATACAGGTAATGTTGAAAACCTGTGTTGTTCCACAGATTTAACTACGGCTAATGTTTCCAATTCATACGAATGATAACGACTTTCAGCACTTGTGGTTTTCTGACTATTTTTTTTTTTTTTTTTTTTTTAGTATAACCTCATATCCTTCCCTTTTTGCATCAGTGTGGAGTTCGATGGGTAAAGGGTCAATTTTTTTTTTTAACTGTCTCAGAAATGACATATTTTACTATTTTCGGATGTACATCATTATGTTCACAGGTCCAATTAATAGTAACCTTTTTGACCGCGGTTAGAGGATACAAAGGTTTCATCAATTTTGAGAAATTTGGAATTAATTGTCGAAAATATGTGGCCAGGCCTGTAAATTGATGAACCTGAGTAGCAGTGCTTGGAGGAAGGATATTTTTTAGGGCTTCAACCTTATGAGGACTTGGTCCAACCTCTCCAGAGTATATTACGATACCCAGATTAAAGTTAATCTATTTAAACGAACCAACCCTTCTTGAACGGTCTCTGATTCAGGAGGTTTAAGTGCCGTATTTATAGCCCTTTGAAAAACCTGTGGAGCGTTTCGTAAAACAAACGGCATGGTTAGGTACTCAAATTGACCCGAAGGTATAACAAAAGCAGTTTTCTATAGACTCCTTATGGACGCAAATTAGTGAAATCCAGTGGCCATATCCAAATTAGAGAAGAAACAGGCACCATGTAACTTATCAATTTGATCACTAATTAGTGGTAGGTAAAGGATAGCTGTCTGGTCGAGTATTGCTATTAAGTTCCCGATAATCAACACACATGCGATCGCTACCGTCCCTTTTTTTAAATTAATAATATGGGACTCGCGAAAGGCGAAGAATTTTCTTGAATTATGAAAACATCTAGTAATTCTTGAACCTTGTTATTAACGATTCCTAACTCGGTGTAAACTTGTGTTGACTTGTGTTCCTAAATAGCCTGTAAGGTCGCCTATGTACAGTTTTATTTGGATTTATGAGATCGATTTTAGCTCCTTGGTAATACGCGTAATGGGAAGATTTTGTATAAAATATGAGGAATATTTATTTCAAACAAAAGTTCCTTTTCTTTACCGGTAAGATCTGTGTCAATCGAATTAATGTCAAGAGGCATTTCCAATTTAGAGCTAAGATTTGAAATTTTATTATTAGAAAAAGTTAAGGCATCGTTACTAACTACAACGGATATTCCTTGCCCCAAAATGACGCGACCTCATAATACGTTTTCATTGAGAAATTTGTCAGGCAAGACATGATATGATATGTAACATCGAGAAGACAGTTTTGTACCATGGTTGGGAATTTTATTTGGAGTGAGCAATTAACGTTATTAGAACCGATCGAATTGCAATTTCTCCGAAATGGTGTTGACGGACGGGGCATTTAAGTGTACGATTCAGACGTACCTGGTTCTTCAATTCTTCTCTTTAATCAGAAGCTGCGTAGTATGCGGAAGAGTTGATTCTTATCGTTTATAACGACAGAATTGAGTTTAGGCCAAATTTTGTCATCGCACTGTGACAAGATAGATATGCCAAAACCAGTTAGTACATTTTCCGGTAAATTCGCATTCCTGCCTCGACTTTATTATCAATTTGAATTTTGATAATTAAATCAAAATGATCTTTAACTGTCATGGATTTGGAAAATTTAAAGACCAGAACTTCCTTAACAACAACCCATGAAATATTATCTGGCTTGATTTTAACGCACACCAGTTGATCATGTCAGTTTCAGGTGCATCAGGATCGAAAGGAACCAGCATTGACTGCGTACTGGGTGTCATGTAGCTAGGTGTCATACTATCTGCATTTTGTTTTTTTTTTAAATAATTGATTCCATACTAGCCGAAAAAAATTACATTTGTTCCTGTATTTAATTACTGGCAGTCCCAGATAAAGGTGGGAGTAGGTCTGATCCCGCTTCTGATGAAGGCACAGGATCAGATATATAGTAAAATAAAAGAGGTTCTTTAAATAATAAGAATTTAGATTTTCTTATAAATTATTTAATCAATTAATTTTACACGAAACTACACTTAATCAGTTTCAAGACACAAATAGCCATGACACCCAGTAATAGCTTAGTTTACACAAAATAGTAACAATGTACAGAGAGGCAGAGTAACATTAATTAAAAGCAATACAACCTGTGCACCGGGCAACGCCTGAAGGTAGAATGCCATTTCGCCGCCGTGCGGACTCTTTTATACGGTAGTATTGTAGGTGGGGCAAAGACGTAGCGCGCTACGACGTAGCGATCACTATCTCCGCCCAGCAGCGAGGAGGTGGGAGAATGTCGTAGCGCGCTACAGCGCCATAGTGCTACAGCGTAGCCCGATGCACGTGTTGTTTACAATGTGACGCCGACATATACAATGTCTTGTTACAAATATAAGTTTCGTACATGAACCCTGCTAGGGCACCGCAACATTATGTTTCTTAATTTTAAATTTAATTATTATTGCATGCAATATTAAATAAAGTTATTTAAGAATATATTATAACATTATTATTGTCATCATTTCATTACCAATTACTTTATTATTGGTTGTCTTTATTTTTCTACATTATTAAATTGCGTCAATCTTCAAATAATCTATAATATTGACATTACAGAATATCAATTTGTTATGAACTTATTTAGGCTATAATAACACTTCTGTATTAAGTGCATTTTAAGTGCGTTTATAAATTTATTGTCAAATTCTATGTCTTTAATCTCATTGGCTAATTTATTATAAATTTGTATGCACATTACAAGAGGTCCTGAGTGAAACATAGCTAGTTTTGAACTCGGCAATGCCAATTCATGTTGCAGCGGTCTTTGAGTCTTAACTACAGGGAATAACGACGCATGTTTTCTAACAAACTTGCTTACTTCCATAATGTAAATGCTTGCTAGGGTGAGCATTTTATATTTAATAAAATAAGGTTTACAGCTCTGCATTTGGTCTATTTATTTTTATTTTATTTATTTATTTATTTGTATCAGACACAAAGATCCATAAAATTAGTATTAATTACACTTAAAAATAATAACGTTAATTAGAAATCACATGAAACAGAGACAAATACACACCACACAATACTATTTCTAGGGTATAACCAAAATAAAGTTTAAATTAGAGCAATAATTTTATGTCAAATAAAATATAAAATTTCGTAGTCAAATTTAAAAATAAAATAAGTTAATCTCAATACATATTCAACAAATATTACAAAATAAAAATTAATTAAATCATCTATATTCGCAAGAATTCTCACACATCTTTTTTTGTAAAATAAAGAGTTTTTCTACGTCAACGCAATTTCCTCACAATATAATGCCATAGGACGCCATAGGTTAACCATGAGTAGGCGTAGGCGTAGTATGCTGTCATCGCTGTTTTGAAGTCGGTTGATCTTTTCAACCCATTTAATGCATACCCTAAACTTGCAAGTTTGTTTGACACAACATTAATAATTATGTGCCTTCCAATTTATATTAGTGTCAACTGTCAGACCCAAGAGTCTAAATTCATCGACACACTGGAGCGGTATGTCATTGAACGAGTAGCTAATCTTCAACGGATGTTTTTGATAAGGTCTGTTTTGCATAAGTTTTGTTTTAGAGAAGTTTATTTCCAAATTGTGGTCCTTAAGCCAATTTACTATTTTTGTAAGTATCTCATCCAGTATTAAATTAAATTTGTTACCGTCGTCACATGGAAACACTATTGAGATGCTTACTACTACTATTACACTCTAGGGGTAGGGCAGACAAGACTACGTGGAGTCAGACAACATAGACTTTATAAGACAATATTTTAATTTAATTTAAGATTAAAAATGCAATTTTATAGAAATGGCAATATGCCTAGTAAAATTATTCCAAATAAAGAGCGGCCAACCCGTCATATTTTTCATACAAACGCTCATACGTGATTACGGCGTTGTAACACATCTTTCTTTATTTTTTTTTAACTATTAGGTAACTTGTGCACTTTATCTAGGCTTCTATCCAAACAAAAAATAAAAATTTAAATAAACAAATTCAGTATAAGCCTCCAAAAATTTGCTTTTTGCACACATTTTACCTGAACTTTGGCCGTTCATAATATACTCATAAATTGTAAAAGTAATAAAAACATCTCGATAGAATCCTTGCACATGTAATGGTAATTCTAAATAACAAACATTTATTTCATAAAATTGTAAGGCTTACTCAAAAACACGTATTTCCTGGAACAAGTTTTACGAAATTTCCGCACACAATTTTTCGTTCAATTTATCGCGTTCTCACTTGCTTGTTAGTCAACAAGCAAGTGAGAACGCGATATGATATGGGGTATGAGGGTATGAGGAGCGCGGGAGGCGAGTCGTGCGGGGTCGGGGCGGGGTGAGACGGGGGAGTTGAATGACGATCGCCGATGGCACGCACTCGGCTCTCGGACTTGTTAGTAGGTATTGAATTTGTTATCTGCGCGTACGTAAGTGTGCATCGCTATTGCATGTAGGTATGTTGTATTTAGTGAATTCAGTCTTACCTACTACAACGACCTTGCTTTTTTGTATCGGACACTGATTTTGCTTTCGAAATGTTTAGTGATTTTATTTGAAACGAACCGCATAGGTACAGTCTGTTGTCAACATTATCTGACCCACCCTAAAAACAAACGAATGTGGACCCTGTGCTTGTAACATTAAGGTTTATTCAATTTATATGAGCATATCAGACTAGTTAGTCGATGAACAAATAAAATAATAATACAGACACGCAAATTTGATCTTTAACACGTAACGTTAAGGTAAACCCACCCAACATTGTCGGTGCCACCGGCATTATGTATCATTTTGTTATGCTATTTTAATCATTATCTCGTTGACATTAAAGTTGAAAAGCTTTTAAGTCACACTACATAATTACAACCCAATCTTTAATTTCGCACGTTTCTAACAAGTGCTTGTGGCTTAGCGGTTTGATGCTGGATTGGCGACGAACAACATGTCGGTTCAAAAACACAGTCCACCTATTATCAGTTCCTTTTTTAATAAATAAAAACACACATGATAATAAAAAAACTACATAAAACAGAAAATAAAAAAATCTAAAGAGACGTTGTTTTTGCAATATAGTAAGACAAGGTAAAATATGTTTGCGCGTAGTCACTGCATACCCTTAGGTTTTATAATGAATACGAATATTTATTTTTCAACTACCCACTTATTACAAATTATGCGAAAATATTACCATTTTAGAAAGTTTATATTTGAAGGTTATCCGTCTATAGTTCTTTACAATAAACAAGAAATGGTTTTGTAATAAATTCTAAATTAAAAGCAAAACAATTATTTTGTCGCAGGATTTGATCTCGCAACTTGTTTTTCCCAGTCTTATATTCAGACCACGAGACCAGAATTACTTGAAGATAGTTATTAAAATAAGTTATTACACTAATTATATTATAACAAGTAGTTATAACATATAACATAACGCTAACGTTTTAAAGATCAAATTTGCGTGTCTGTATTATTATTGTATTTGTTCATCAAGCCGTCGCGTCGCTTGTCTGTTAAGCTCATTTAAATTGAATAAACCTTATTGTTAATGTCAGAGGGTCCAAATTCGTTTGTTTTTAGGGTGGGTCAGATAATATTGACAACAGACTGTACGTACAGACGCCAGCAAGTCAACCTACTACAATCTGTCAAATTTCTTTAATAGATTTTCAACTTTATCACTAGTGTATAAGGTTCAAAGTAGATTGGGAAAATTTGACAGTTTCGGGTAGGTTGATGTGCTGGCGTCTGTACATCGAATTTGTTTTGATAAGGATTTTGTAAAAACAGTTTGAAGGAGATCGATTTTACTACTGAAGAACTAAAAACTGTTATTGTAAAATGGGTAAGTAGATTTTATTACATAAATACAACAGCTAGAGTAGGTAAGTGTAAATAATTTCAAGTAGGTACCTAATTTTTTTTGGCAAAATTTTGATAATGTAGATAGGTAACCTTCCTAACAAATTATTGCTATCGTGTATTTATGTAGATAGGTAGGCAAGCAGCGTAGGTAGTGGAAGTAGGTATTTCAACTGAGAATTACCGCGATTACCGTACAGGAAGGGTACCATGCAGTAGGTATAGAAAATGTCGGACGTAATTACATACTTTTTCAGACAACAACATAAGTAATTCAATGTTATACTGAACTTTACAGAGAACACTCAGTCAGATTATCGAAAAGGTAATAAAACACGTTTACCTACGTCTTTCGGCTCGAATGAAAAAAAGGAATGGGCCTACAAATCAAAAAATAATTCAAACGTAAGAATTAATTTTCTCTACTTTTCTTTTTTTGATTGTTGCAAACGGGACGCAGGACTTATTATACCTACCTACCTATCTTAGTTTTTGTTTATCATACCTAAACAAAAGGGGTCATTGTACTCATCATTATCTAACTACTAGGACCTTAGCTATGGTTATTGGACTAGACATGGTATCGAGAAAAAAAAATCTTTATTTACATTTCATCGAGTTCTATGGACATAAATGTATTCGTAAGTACAGCTAATATTTTTATATATATAAGTACAGTAAAGTTCACATAGTAAAAGATGTGTAGTCGTAATATGACCTCTTTTCGGGTTTAGGGTAAACAAAAACGATGGTGTTTGGTATTTAGGCAATGAACATAGGAATGAAGGTTCATTTTATTTTCCAGGTTTTTATTTATATATGAAAACAAAGAAAACATTGAAAATAATGATGAATCACGGCTTAGGTAAGGCTAGAAAAAGTGGAATATAGGATGTACCTTAGTTTATAATTACACACCTATTATGATGATGGATACACTGGCAACGTACATATTTATGTTTCATTTTACAGAGCTAGGGCACATGTTGAACGCTTAGAAGACATAGAAGAAGTTCTTGTGGATGGTGATATATATCTTGTATAACGCTTAAAGTACAAGCAATTGTACATAACGAACATGGAGGCGAATGTAAAACTAGAACTACATATGTTCTGTATTTTTTTCAAAATGTTAGCGAATGGTCAATTTTTATCAATTTTCTTAAATAACTCGAAATGTATTTATTTTAAAATGATAAAAAAAACGAGTGTGCTTTACACCACACGAATGAAGTAAAACAGAAATCACCGTTCGCGTAACGCTAGTAAAAGATGTTTTTCGTAACGCTCTCGTCAGCTTACTCCCCAAATCAAGCGTGCTCCCCAAGTCAAGCGTGCGTAAAGAAGTTTTACTTCAAAAAAATAACTGTAATCCTTGCAACAAGCTCTTTCATTTGATATTATGTCGCACGGTACTGTTTGTGAATGTTTTTGAAGTAAAACTAATTTGCGCACTCTTGACTTGGGGAGTAAGCTGACGAGAGCGTTACGAAAAGTGGTGATCGGAGCGTTACGAACTTTACGAAAACTTCTTTTGCTAGCGTTACGCGAAAGGTGATTTCTGTTTTACTTCAGTCAAGTGGTCTAAAGCACACTCATTTTGTTTTACCTAATTTGCCCCCCAAAAGTGACCCCATATTCAAAATTCATTTATTTACGTTACGTTACACGTCCGTGTTTGTGTCAGTAAATGTCGAAAAAAATTAATTATAAAGTGTAACAGTTCTATAAAATAAAAAATATTTATACATGTATTCAGACTACTTTATTTGATCAACCGCCTATTCCACGGTACATTAGTACGTACTATTACATTTACGTACGGTACGTACATTGTATACAAGTCCGTTACCTAATTTCAGCTTCTTCAATACAGACAAACTGATAGTTTATTACTGAGAATTTATTATGCTTGTAGGTACTGCTACTCCATATGCATAATAAATAATTTACCTTTACTTTTTCATACTATATATTATGTAGGTAAGTAAGTATATTTAAAAAGTACGAAAAAGCTAATGTATATTATAAATAATTTCCATGTAGTCAAAAATATCGCAAATACGGTACCGAGATTGGTAAAATTACAAATACACATCTCCGGGGTCAAGCGTTACGTCCGTACTAAATGTATGTAAGATTGTAGGTATCCTGCACGCAGAGCAATTCATAAAAATATGGCATAAAAGCGCGCGATGCGATAATAGTATAATAGTACGAGTATCATGAATGGCACACACAAGCACGGCCAGCCGAGGGCCGCCCGCGAGTGAGCGCCGGAAATTACCGAATGCCAACCGAGCGTTCAGGCGCTATCTCTCTCTTTTCGCTTGGCCTCCTTTTCAAACATTGCGCTGGATGAAACAACAAGCTTTTCGCCGACGCTCGCGTTTACGATAGACCCACCGGGAAGGGCCCTCTTAAAAGTACGCCATTGTAAATTCAGACACATAAACGATTGGCCAAACAATAATTATATTAAATATTTTTAATGCCTTTAAAATATTCGTTTGAAAAAGATTATGCCAAGTGTGTTATGCCAAATAAATTTCGGAGCAACATGATTCTGCCAGATAGAGGGAACCGAAAAGATATAGCCTATGTACATCTGGAATAATGTACCCTTCAATACTCATCAAAGAACTTTTCAAATTGCAGCTTGGGTTCCGGAGATTTCCCTATACATAAATACACAAACTCACAAAATCTGCTCTCTCTATAAATGTATTAGTATTAATAGATACGATTTAAGAGATTTCCATAAAGATCTTTTAACATAAATCCTGTTAAAACATTGTTTTTATTACATAATACTGTTGGAACTTTATTAAACGAAAAATCCGAAATCCTTTAAATTCTTATCGTGAAACTTTCTTTGAACTTGATGAAGGGAAGAGGATAATAATAAAAGTATGAGATTTGTTGATGCAAACAGTGCGCCGTGCGGGTCAGAAATGGGTCACGCGGGTCACGGCGCGGTTCTATACAACCTGTTACTTGTAGGGCATAATTATATGAAATACGGTTTAGTCGAATTTTTAAATGAAAGCATACGGAATCATTTTATAGGTACCTACCCAAATAAAATGTTTGTATAGACCACAGGTATAGACTCCCGTGTGACTTTATACTCTTAGTTAAAGTCACACGGGTAGCATACGAATCATTATTATAGTAGAGTCATTTAAATGATAGGTACCTCATATTCCAGACCTTAATGCATCTAGAGTGCCATAAATTATGTCATATGAGTTGACAGATTAGTATTAAGGTCATTATTATGGTGGCCACGGAGTGGTTAATAAACTGAACTAGTCCATAAATTTTAATGTTAGCAGTAAATTAGAGTATTAAAAAGAATGTTAATGGCAACTCTAATCGAAACGTGCTAATGGCTCGTCGCAGACAGTAATGTCTCCCATTGGGAACAGTTTAAGTCGCGAGTAACTATCACGAGTTGTATCTATCAATTTTATATTTACCTTAAATATGCTAATGTTCTTAAAAAATGCATCTTTACTTCCAGGAAAAACGCAAATATCAAATACATAGCTAAAAACGACAACAAATGCAAAGCTAAATAGCATAGAAAAAAAAAGACGAGATAAATAATGCAAACTCTAGACATAATATAGACAGTATCAAATATAACAACACACTTATTACCAATCCAGTAGAAATAGCGTCTGCCTTTAACAACCATTATATCGATTCAACGAACAAATCAATGCCGTCAAACGTCACAGGTAACTCAGGCAATAATCTAACTGTTGGCTCTATGTTCCTTAAACCGATGTCGATAACTGAAATTAAGCAGGAAATACTGCTTTTAAATAACACAAATTCTGAAGGGCACGACGAAATTAACACAAAAGTCATTAAAATCTGTGTTGACGAAATTGTTGAAGTACGAGTACACTTCATCAATTTGTCATTCTATGAAGGAATTTTTCCAGAAGCTTTAAATCTTTCTGTTGTGAGACCACTTTACAAAAAAAGGAGATAGAGATGATCTGAACAATTACCACCCTATCACCCTAATACCCATCTTATCTAAAATATACGAAAAATTTATTTACAAAAGAATTGAAAATTACTGTACAAAGTTCAATATTATAAAAAAAGAACAGCATGGCTTTCAAAAGGGGGAAGTCTACAACATTAGCAATCTATGCCCTCATAAATGTTATATTAACTAACATCAATGACAACAATCTAACCACAGGATTATTCTTTGATTTGTCGAAAGCCTTCAACCTAGTTTCACACGATCTACTACTGCAAAAGTTAGAAGCAATCGGGATTAGAGGGCCAACCTTACGGTGGATAAAATCATACCTTGATAACATACAACAATGCCTTACCATAACAAACATTAACGAAGATAAAAAGTGAGGCTATACTCATCGAAATATAGATGTAATAAGTTTGGTGTCCTACAGGGATGCATACTAGGGCTGCTCTTATTCTTGATATATATAAATGACATCATTAAAATAACGAAACATAAGTGCATATTGTTTGCAGATGACATAATAAATATCTATTATTGTGACATCCAATATCAAAAAAATACAATTTATGACCACAAAACTGACACTAACCAAAGTTTGAGTCAATTACTCAAACTCAAACTCAGAACTCAACTCAAAGCATTTATTTCAATTAAACCATTTACAGGCACTTTTGAATTGTCAAGGAGTCAGTCAGTCAGAAATATGAAGCTAGTTGCCCATTCCAAAGCGTAGGTTCCTATGGAGAAGAACGGACAAGAAACTCCACGGACACTCTTTTAAAAAAAAAATATTCTTACAAAATATTGTTTACATCATTCATGTTGAAATTATACATGTGAGAACAATGTAGAAAGATGTGCACGTAAAAAGCGTCCGTAATAAAAAGATAAAAACAATTCAAAAATTAAAAATAAGCCGTGGCAGATAAGAGATGACCAGTCCGTACTGATAGCGCCCGTTCACGAACATGACGCATGGATCAGCACCGTTTAGGTCAACCATTTTGAAGGGAACTTAACGATCCAACGCACACGCCACCACCAGCGAGACATTTGAGTGAGCATGACATACTCTTAGCCGCCAGGGCATATCAAGTCAATGAAAGACGTACCCAGTAAATGGTAGCTTTATAGAAGGTACATGGTCACAGTGCTCACACATGTGCTATGCAATTATACAATAAAAAAGAGATTGAAGTTATACAACTCAAAGATAGTTTTTGCAATCTTCAGCAGCTCCAACAATATTTTCGAATGCTAATCAATTAGTTTATGCGCCCTTGTGGAGCTGGACCAGCGTTAAGCCAAGCATTTTTGTCAGCGATATAATCCCCCAGCTTATAATATGCTTGGCAGCATAGTGTGCGTTTTATACAAGATTTGAATTTCGTCTCATTAAGTTGAAGTATGTGGAGCTCGTGGCTAAGTAATAACTGCCGCACGGGTCGATCCATCAGGTTAAGCTACGCTTGCCGGGGTTGGTCTGTGGATGGGTGACCATCTTTACATACCGAGACTCCTCCGTGCCTCGGAAAGCACGTTAAGCCGTTGGTCCCGGCTGTCATTCGTGGATCTTTGATAGTCGTTACGGGTCGTCAGAAGCCCGAAAATCTGACAACCAGTCTTACCAAGGGGTATCGTATTACCCAGTTACTGGGTTGTGGAGGTCAGATAGGCAGTCGCTCCATGTAAAATACTGGTATTCAGCTGCATCCGGTTAGACTGGAAGCCGACCCCAATATAGTTGGGAAAAGGCTAGGCAGATGATGATGAAGTTGAAGTATGTGGGGAGGAATTTTATTGTAACATTTTAAACAGTACCTCATGAAGGATGAGTCTACTTTAGTCAGTCTGAAACCCGGTTGAACTAATTGGTCCCTATTTCTAGTACTATAATTGTGTCTTTCACCTTTTTTTACAAATGTACGTCAGGAATAATCTTAATCTTTTCAGATTAAGATTATTCCTGACGTACATTTTTATTTATTTATTTAGGCTTACACAGAGTTCTTAAATATACAATCTAGCATGGTATGAAATTCTCACTAACAGAAGACGTAGAATATTAGACAGCGGGTCCCAAACTAGGCACAGCCTGTATCTTGGTGACCCAAACACTACTCATAGTTAACAATTTAAGGTGTTCTGCTAGCGCAATATTATTATCAAAGTTCATTACAAAATTTACAATAATTTAAATACAAAGAAAAAAAAAAAATAGATACAAAAACAGTTGAGTAAGTGTGTGGTGTAAGTGAGGGTATGTATTCTTTCAGAGAGTGTGTATTAATATGTGCTGCAAAGTAAACTTTCTGTTTCCTCATAAGTCCGGCCCAACAACCATTTTTTTAGCTTAGTTTTGGCCTCAGAGTAGTTGTTCGGTACACTGAACGTTTTGCTTATAGAATTAAACACCCGTATGGGTAAATACGACGTAAACCGGGTCGCAGAGGGTTTTAGATTTTGGAAGGGGGATTCTTTCAGCTATTTTCCTGCCCCTTTTACTGCAGCTAGAGCGTTTTGTATTGACTATTATGAGGTTTAGAAGTGAGCCTAGGATGAACAACTGACGTACGCGTAAAACCCCAGATTCCGTATATAGTTCGTCCGTAGAGAAACGCCGTGGCTTACCCAGAAGTACCTTGAGGACAGCCCGCTGGGCCCGTTCCAGTTCCAGCATGCTTGTCTTGGCGGCACTGCCCCAGACACTTACACAATATTGTAGGACAGATTGGCATAGAGAAATGTAAACCTGTAAACATATATTCTTAGGAGCACTGACTCGTAAGAGTTTTGCAATGTAAATGAACTTGCGAGTCTTTTTTGCGAGTGCTCGAATCTGTGCTTTGAAAGACAGGTTCTGATCTATTATGACGCCTAAATATTTTGTAGTTTCTACTTTGACAATTTCGTTGCAGGTGCAATCGCTAGCGGAGATGGCTGCTGTTGTTAAGCCATTGCATTTGCTGTTGTGTACTTTTAGTGTGTCAATGTTTGGTCTACTAAATTGAGTGACGTTTTTTCAAGTTCAATGTTAAGAGATTTTGCTCTAGCCATGTTGCTATGATACTCATCCCTTTTTCAGATGCATCCAAAGACTCTTCCCAAGTAGCTCCATGAAAAATAATAACAGTATCATCAGCGTAGCAGATGACTTCCACTTGTGCAATGTTAAGCCTCAGAATGTCATCCATGTACATTATGAAGAGGGTAGGTCCCAAAATACTTCTCTGAGGCACCCCGAGGGCAACCGGAAGACTCCCGCTGAAGCTATCCCCAATTTTGACAAGCTGATGTCTACCAGACAAGTAACTGCTGAACCAATCTAAAGACAGGCTTCTGACACCAAAGGATTCTAGTTTTTTTAGCAGTGTAGGAATTGACACTGTGTCAAAGGCCTTGGCGAGGTCTAGGAAGACACCAGTTGAACGGTGGCCCTTATCGATGATTGAAGATATTATGCCTGTCAGCAGACTCACGGCTTGCTCAGTAGAATTCCCTCACCGAATGCCAAACTGCCGCTCTGAGAGTAAAGAGTTTTTTTCTAGAAACCTTACGAGGCGGTTGTTTATAAGTTTTTCTAGGATTTTAGATGTCACGGAAAGCAATGAAATTGGCCGGTAGTTATCTGGGTCATCCTTAGCACCACTTTTGTGAATGGGCGTGATTACAGCAGTTTTCCAGCAAGCAGGAAAATGTGTTTTAGGGGTCCCAGTATGTGTTTCTCTGTCTGTTTAAGGAGCAGAGGCCGAAATCCATCGAGACCTGGAGCACTATCGTCTTTGAGATTGTCTATGATGTTACCAATTTCTTGATGGTCAGTAGGGTATAGAAACAGTGAGTCTTTAGGTGGGTTTTTACCTTCATTACCAAAGCACTGCTCGTTCCCAGTTGTCGCCTGCCCGTTTAAGATGTTGTTTGCAAGGTTCTCACCAACTGAGATAAAGTACTCGTTACACTTATCGATGGAGATGATGTCGTTTCCTTTATATTTCAGCAATTCTTGGTTGTCATTGGTTCTTTTAGGAACTTGGCATATTTCTTTAATAGTCCGCCAGAGTTTTTTTGGATCTTTACTATTACTTTCCAATTCTTTCCTGTCATGATCAGCTTTGCGCTGACGCAAAATTTTGTTACAGTAGTTTCTGTATCTTGAGTAGATAATTTTTAGGTTATCATTTTTTGGTTGCTGTTTTGTTTGAGCGTGAAGAACGTCTCGATGACAGATGCATCTAATAAGGCCTGGCGTAATCCAAGGTTTTAAATTAAATTTTGAGTGACTGATTTTAATTTTTGAGGTGTGTTTGTTTAGGATGTTAGACAGGGTCTTGTTAAAAATAAGTACTGCATCATCAATATTTGTTGTGGAGGTAACGTCAGCCCAGTCGAGCTGCCTTACTTCTTCAACCACCATGGCGTAGTCGGTTTTAGTTTTGAATCTGTTTTTATTTTTGGTTTTAAGATTAGAGTAGTTTAATCCAAGCAGCACTAGGTGGTGATCCGTTACCGAGGCTTCACAGACGATTCCCTGTGCGGTAGTGCCTTTGAGTTTTATGTGGCCATGGTCTAGACAGGCTTTCCCCCGAGTTGGGTGAGTGATAGGAAATAGCCCGTGTTCAACCATCAAACATTGATATGTTGCATGGACAGCATTCGGCGAGTCATTTAGTATGTCAATGTTAATATCACCCGCCACGATGACACATGATTCGTTTTTTAGTTGGTCTAAGGAATCGTCTAATGAGTTTAAAAAACGTTCGATGTTGGTAAATGAAGGTGAGCGGTATATACCGAGGACTGTAATTTTATTGTGAAGCTTAATCTGTAGACAGTTAGCATCGTACAATTCTGGTTCGGACACTGACACGGTCCAGAGATCCTTAACGTAAACAGTAACCCCGCCACTCTTTTTTATTTTTTTGGTGGTATGGTAGCTCTTGTAATCGGCCAATTGGTAAATAACGGAGTTTTCATTTAACCAGCATTCTGTAAGGATAATTATATCAGGTTGAAAGTCAAGGCGGCTTAACGATGCTTGTAGGCTGAGGAAGTTTTTTTGCAAGCTCAAGATGCGACATGATGTTTTCATAGATATATTGACAAGGTACCGTCATGATGTTAATATTTTTAAACAGTTCCCTTAGAGTATCGCGCCTACAGAGGCAATATATTGCTCTAATGGCTCTTTTCTGCAGAATAAAAATAGAGACAATATCTGCAGCCCCGTACTTATTATAGTAAAATTCCGTAGGACATGATACTATGAAAGTAACTGAAATAGACTAGCCTTGCGGTATCTATATCAGTAAATTGACGGATTTGATTAACTGACATTTTAATTAACTGGCTTTATGTACATAACTTGAAAATAAACCTTGACAAATACGTTTATATACAATTTAATAAATCGAATAATCATAAAATTAACTTCAAATTAAATTTACCCAAAATTAAACCAGTAACACATACCAAGTTCCGAGGAGTTTCTATTGATGAAGTTCCACATTGGAAACTGCATGTAGACAGTGTTTCTAGCAAGATAAATAAAGGAGATGTTCCAAATCCGGCCCAGTAATGTGTACAGTAACTCTAAAAATCGACAAAAATCTATGGAATTCGGGAAAAATACAGATAAATTGCTTAAATAATCAAATAATACTATATACTATATTTTGATATTTATCAATTATTCTATCGACTTTCAACATGGCGTATCGCCAATTTAGGTACTCTGTGTTTGAAAACAATGACAGTAAACCACAGATCGTGAACTGTCTACTGTAACTTCAGTCGTCAATCGTCGTTTGTTTATTTTACATAATTTTTGATAGTTGAATAAAAAAATCGCTACATTGTTCTTGGACCTATGTAAATCTCGACTATACTTTATATCAAACGCATTTGTGATTTTGCCTTCTTTGAGGGTATTTATATTTAAATCTCCGGCTATCACTATATTTATTTTAGATTTGTATTTCTTAGGCTTTCTTCTTCTTTTCTTAAATGTGTAAAAGTGTTTCCAATTTTATAAGAAACTGATTTGGATCAGACTGAGGTGTTCTGTACACACATATAATTACTAATTTATTACTCAACTCTAACCCACAGACTTCAAATGTGTTCTGTGTTGCATAGGATTTTATGAATGTCAATTCTTTGTAATTTAATCCTTTTTTTACTAGTATACAAGTGCCTCCCCTTTGTTTATCTCGACAGAAGTTGGTAGCCATTTCATAGTTGTTTACTTTGATATAGTTTTCACAGACTTTTTTTTACAAAAGTTTCTGATAGACAAATTACATCAGGATCATTATTTGCTTCTTTTAACTCCTGGATCGTAATTTCTAGTATCTCTAGTTTAGACAGGATACTAGCGATATTCTGGTGAAGTATTTTAAAATGATGATTGTTAGTGACTTTGGACACGAAAAAATGAGTTTTGCTTGTTTAAGGAGTCGCCCTTGTTTATAGCATGGAAGTAATAGGGTATAGTCCCTCTATGACCTGCTTTGAGTTGTGTAGGGGTGCTACATTCTAGGGGCTCTACTATTTCAGGACATTTAAAATAGTACGGAATTGTCCCTTTTTTAGGTTTTCTTAAACTGTTGTTTACTTTAAAACTTGATTTGCTACTCGCGATCCTTTTTCTAATTTCTTTAGGGTTCAAGTATTTATCACTGTAATCACTACAATCTATAATGTAATTTAATGACTCACAAATATGTACTAATTTAGTGTGCGCTTGACTTACTGATCTGTAAATTACACCACTACGGAATTCGTGGACAAGCTGGTGATCTTGTTCTTTCCTATCTATCAAACAGGCAGCAAAAAGTAAACATTAACGGGGCGACATCCTTGGGGTCTCTAGTTAAGATGGGCGTGCCTCAAGGATCAATTCTTGGCCCTTTCCTATTCCTAGTTTATATTAATGACCTTCCTTACATGATGGCTAACTTATCAGACATAATTCTATTCGCTGATGACACTTCTCTTATTTTTAAAATTGATAGAAAAGATACGGATGTTATACATGTCAACGATAGTCTAGCAGTTCTTTCGAAATGGTTCGCAGCTAATAATCTTTTACTTAATGCGAACAAAACTAAATGTCTTAAGTTCTCATTACCAAATGTACCTCAAGTAGGTCTAAATTTAAAACTTGATGGTAAGAAACTAGAAGCTATTACGGAAACCGTATTTCTAGGAATTAATTTAGATTCGAGATTGCAATGGGGCGCCCACATTAGAGTTCTTTCAGGTAGATTAAGTTCGGCTGCATATGCAGTAAGAAAAATAAGGCAGATGACTGATGTAGCCACAGCTAGGTTAGTATACTTTGCTTATTTCCACAGTATTATGTCTTATGGCGTTTTGCTGTGGGGATCGGCAGCTGACGTAGATTCCATTTTTATTTTACAAAAGAGGGCTATTCGCGCTATCTATAAAATGGGTCCTCGTGAGTCCCTTAGAAATAAATTCAAAGAAATTGATATACTAACTCAGCCTTCTCTTTATATCTTAGAAAGTATTTTGTATGTTCGGAAAAACTTAGGACTTTTCAAAATTAGAAGCGATTTCCATAATATAAATACACGTAGTAAACATGAAATTGTGATACCCAAATTTAGGTTAGCTAAAACTAGTAAGTCATTTGTTATAAACAGTATTCGATTTTATAACAAGTTGCCAAAGTCGGTTACAGAACTTAGTGATGGAAAGTTCAAAACCCACATCAAACGTGTCCTTATCAAAAAAGCATATTATAAGATTAAGGACTACGTTGAAGACAAGGAAGTTTGGCAATAATTCCTTCTGCACATGTGGCTTCCCTGGTACCTCAATAACGGCATTACTATGTAATTATGTCTATTAACTGCTCCCAAATTAAGATGATTATTTGATTTTACCTATTTTTCTTTTTTTTCATTTACGTACTTTTTTGACATAATCTTTTCATTATTTGACATTATATAACTTCACTATACTATATTTTTTATAGATTTGTTACAGCTTTAGTGGCAGTCATGCCATTTAGTTTAAAAAGGTTTTTAATTGGTTTTTTTTTATATATATTCTCTTTTATATTTTGTGAATGTGAGAACGTTGTAGGCATAACCGAATTTTAGATCTGTCGATCGTTTTCTATCTTGCTAAGTACCTGGTACTTGTTGATAGGCCTACAGTGTCCTCTCATACCTATAAACACTGTAACTTGAAAAGATTGTAAATACCATTTACTTTTAAAAGAGTAACCGTGGAGTTTCTTGCCGGCTCTTCTCCATAGGACACGACCAATTGGAACCGTGCACCTAGCTTCTGACGTTTCTTAAGTGCCCTTGTAGGTTTATGTGAAATAAAATATTTGGAATTTGAATTTACAAAGTGACATTTTTTATACTTATTACACATATTTTTTAACAAATAATTTAATTTGTTGACACTGAATGTCAACAAATATATATAAATACTAAATATATTTTATTTATTTTATTTATTTATTTATATATTTATTGTTGGAATTTAAATCACAGAATGAATTACTTTTTTGCTTCGTCTATATAACTTTTGTTTTAATGCACTTATTTTAATGTGTTTGGGTTACAGAACTTCTATATAATTCGTAATGTTTTGTTTATTGGGAAATGCCACTTTTTTACAATATTGTTTTGCAGGATAGTTTTATCCAAACACTTTAATCCAATTCGCATTAGAGAACAAACTTAAAATAATAAACACAATATTCATAAGAAAAAAACCAGTGGACTTGGATTTCCCTCAACAAAAAGACAAAGAATCAAATCGAGCTTATTTAAAGCAACAATTCAAAACAATTTATTAACTTTGAGGTGGTGAATAACAAAATGTATCCCTCAGACCACAGACTCATACGGGATACCTTGAGCCTTCGAACAGAAAACAATTCTAGAAGAAACTACAGCTCTACGAACCTAAACCTACAAGATCACCAGCACAAACTAGCTACCAAAACATCATAAACAAAAATGAAAACAAACTACAACTAGATCTAAAACAATATTACAAAAGACTGAACGAAACGTAGTGATTGTCAAATCACTACGTTTCGTTCAGTGTTTTGTTTGTAATTGTCAAATTAAGACAAATAAACATATCAAACGTCATTAATCAACCAACATGATGCTTACCGCCATGACGGGTTTTTGTTGTGTTGCAATTTCAAGTGTACATTCTTGTGTTTTACTACCAAACAAAGCCAACTTACAGTAATTGGATGATTGAAAACTGTTTTAATTGTGTTTCCCCATTTTTTTGTATGGTGTACAAAGACATGGCCCTCCATACATTTTGAAACATCTCCTTTGTGTATGCTCTTAGACAAGTAAAAAGAAGTACTAATCCAAAAACAGCTATATTAGCTTACCATGTGTATGTGGAATCCATATTATTATATGGGGTAACAGTACCGACCAGAATAGACAATTTGTTGCAAAAAAAAAAAATGCATTAGGGCTCTACATAGACTTCATCCTGAGGAATCATGTCAGCCAGTATTTAAGAAACTTTGCATGTTACCGCTACCTTGTCTGTATATTAATGAAATATGCATGTTTGTATGGAAACATAGTTATTTAAAAAAACAAATGGTGTAAATCATCGAAGCCAATTTTTTTTTTCTAAGGAAATTGTTATTACAAATAAATTTGCATGTTACTCGTATGTTTAATCTTGGCAAAACATGTCTGTTCTATTTTTGTACTGTAAGAACTTTTTATACCATGTTTTACGCAAATAAATATATTATTATTATTTCCTTTATTTAATAAATATACGAGTACATATAATTTACATTTTTAAATATTATTATAAAAAAAAAAACATATAAAATATAAAAAATAGTAGCCCACCGGTATCGGGAACAGGGTCCAAGTTACCAGTGGTCAGGGCTACTGAGAGAGGAATCTCTTAACGATACGCACCATATCCAGAAGTACCGCTTTCTGGATCAAGCCCTTGATCCAGCTGCCTAACGAGAGCCTCCTCAGATATTGGTCGAGGCTCTTGGCTATTATGCCATTGGCTGTTACGACTTTCGGCACAATGACTGCTGTATCGACAACCTCGCGAGCCACGTCAAGATACTTAATCTGCTTATCTTTTTCAGCTTTCACGAGGTTCTCGTCATGCGGGACCGCTTTATCAATAATCATTGTGCGACGCTCTACTCGATCTATCACCACTATGTCTGGCTTATTGGCAACAATAGTCCTGTCAGTGATGATATATCCATCCCAATACAAAGAAGAAAGAAGAAAGAAAGAAAGAAAAATGCGTTTATTGGCATTACAAAAAAAAATACACCTTAAAACTATGAAACAGAAAACAAATTATTATAATGCCAAAAGGGCCTCAGCTCAGCATAATGTCAGATGACAACACAAAGTGTACCACCTGACGCTGATTTTCAGCTGCAACCCACGAGTGCCATACGCTAGAATTATAAATATAGGAAAGTGTCTGTCCGCTATAATAAATAAATTTTAAAGGTAATAAAATAAAAAATAAATAAAATAAACCCATACAAAATCAAATAAAATGTTGTGACATACATGTGTGTGTGCGTTGTGTTGTGATTAATGTGCAGCCAAACTAAATACTCAATATCTGTGTATTTTCTACATTTAAAAATAATAAACAACGTGATATTGCCATTTTCGAGAACTGGGTCGGGCAAATACCTTTAGTACGGTACTTCCGATTCCACAATACTGTATTTCAGAGCAAGTTGCTGGTGGATAATTCTGGCTAAAAGGTTGTGCCTATGCAAGTAGTCTCCGTTAGCCAGACGAAAACAGCCAGAAATAATGTGTCGGATTGATTCCCCCGGACGGTGGTATGCCCGACAGATGTCAACCGTGCCGTCCTTCACAATATATTTCCGGTAGTTGTTCGTCATCATAACTTCGTCCATAATTGAAAAGACAAATCCTTCGGTTTCCCAAAAGAGATCACCGAATCGTAACCAAGATACAGACGCTAACACTACAACGGGTCCATGTAAGGTCCGGTAAAAGCGTCCGTGAAGCTCTTTGGCCATACCTTCCTGCGGTCATTAGTATCTATTACTATAGGTTTGCGCCAGTTCTCTTTAGCCAAGGAGTGGGGTAGGACCCTTGTCCACTGCGACCACATCTTGATGCATCCCCATATCGGTTTTTAGGAAATATTCCCTGAGACTGCATACCTCGCGATTGTGGAGGGTCTTAGCGTTTAAAAAGCCTCGACCTCCACACTTTCGCGGGATATACAGTCTCATTACCGATGATCGTGGGTGATGCATTCAATATGGGGTCAGCAGTGTGCGGACCCTCCTATCCAGGGCGTCAAGTTCCGTTTGAGTTTATTTGAGTATGAGGAAAGAGTACATTAAAACTGGCATGACCCAACCGTTGAAGGCTTTTTTTACTACATTTAGAAAGAAAAAAAAAGAAAGAAAATACGTTTTTTTTGCGGTAAAATATGACGCAAGCAAGGAAAAAAAAACAAATAAAACACGAAAATAACAAATTGGAGGAAAATATGCATAATATATACAGGGTGTCCAAGAACCTGGCGTCCAACTGGATTCCCACGATGCCCCAAGTTCTAACAGTACTCAGAAAAATATTTTAAAAAATCCACCCCATGTACTTACAGAATTATACTGATTTCAAAAAAAAAGGGGAAATGAGCACCCTGTGACATACTTTTGAATGCTGTGACTGCTAATGCTGATAATTTCGATATTTCTTGGAGGTTTTGTAATCTAGGGTATTGCTGTGTCTAAATAGAATGTAAAAATAATGTACTTATTGTACCATTTTAAAATAAAATATTATTTTAACTAAAGGTGATATGGAAAACTATTGAATTTCGCAACTTTGACCGACTGTAGTGTAAAAAAAATGTACCAAAATAGTATGGCAAGTGACGTCAAATTTTGACGCGTTTATTCCTCTTTTTAAAAAGGTATAATACTTACACATTAATTTGAAAAAAAAAAATTTTGATAATATTTTTACTCAACAACCCAATTTTTACGATGTCTTACAGAATTCTTAGAAAGAAAAATTTACGACGAATTGAATCTAACCTCTAAAGAATTACTATTGTATGCTCATAAAAATAACAACAGGCCTCTCAAAAAACAGGTTAGACCGTAAGGGACGGTATGTGCATGCATCTCACCATAGTGATTCGTTATTACAACAGGAGGGAGCAAGACAGAAACTATCTTTGCGATTTGCTGGTTCTTCTTTATGGTACCCCATTATTCAGGTAAGAGTGAGGGAGAAAAAGGTTAGAGGTGCGAGTGAGATAGATAGTGACGCTATCTGGGATCGTGCTATTTAGGATAACAGTACGGTCAGTACGCGTCACTGCCTCCTGCCGTTACTACGCACCTCTCTCTTATTGTTACCATTGATCACGTACTACGATTTAAAGCTTTGTTTATTGGACTCGATTACTCTTTGTGCTCTGGACTTTGAAACGAACTCTTTACGACGACCTTTGCCTGTGTTTGGACAGTTTGTGTTTTGTGTGTGCTACCATGGCGACCTACACTCCGCAAGAATACGCAAATATGCACTACATTTATGGAGAATGTAGAGGTAATGGACGAGCTGCAGCGAGACTTTACAGAGAAAGGTATCCGAGGGCTACGCGATATCCCGACCATCGAGTTTTCATTAATGTGCACAGATCACTATGTGACGGGCGGTTCCCCAATCAAGTAGCTGGTGAAGGACGACCCGTAAATGACTTCATACGCGATGAAGTTTTAGAGGCGGTGTCGGCAAATCCAAGCATCTCTGTGCGAGGAATAGAAGCTGATACGGGGATACCGAAGAGCACAGCACACAGTATTCTCCAAAAAGAAGAATATCATCCGTACCACGTACAGCGAGTGCAAAGTCTTTTACCTCGAGACTATCCGAGCCGAGTCGCGTTTTGTGAAACAATCCTGCAAAAACATCGAGAAGACGAAAACTTTATCGACAAAATTTTGTGGTCAGATGAATCAACATTTAAGAAGGATGGCTACATGAACCTACACAACTTGCACGAGTGGCATGTGGAAAATCCGCACTTGATGCGAGAAGATAGATCCCAGTACCGGTTCAAAGTGAACATGTGGACCGGTATTCTCTGTGGGAATATTATTGGTCCATTTGAGATGCCCGAGAATTTGACTGGCGAATCATATTTAAATTTTCTTCAAAATGATTTGCCAAACTTACTAGAAGAGACCCCACCAGATATGTGGTTCCAACACGACGGCTGTCCAGCACATTTTCGCGTATCCGTTAGAGAGTTTTTGGACGAGCAATACCCGAACAGGTGGATTGGGCGATCAGGAACAATCCCGTGGCCAGCCCGCTCACCTGACTTAAATCCGCTGGATTTTTTTTTCTGGGGAACTATGAAGGAGCTCGTTTATGCGAAGCCCATTAATGACATCGCTGACCTTCGTGAGAAGATAACACAAGCAGTGCAGGTGATACGTCAAAAAAGTTACTCGCGAAACATAAAGCGGTCCTTTTTAAGGAGAGTGAGAGCTTGTATTGCCGCGGGTGGTCAACATTTTGAACATTTATTGTAATAAAATATCTTTAAACTAACATTCTTTGCTTTTATTCTACTGGGAACCCATCTACCTGTGTGTATTTCCTTCTTGCTCACTCTTGGAACCGAAGTAAATAATAGTAGTAACATAACAGTTTCTAAGATAAGAAAGGGTCCGACAGTTACCGTTAGTAGGTAGGCACTTCGTAAAAATTGGGTTGTTGAGTAAAAATATTATCAAAATTATTTTTTTCAAATTAATGTGTAAGTATTATACCTTTTTAAAAAGAGGAATAAACGCGTCAAAATTTGACGTCACTTGCCATACTATTTTGGTACATTTTTTTTACACTACAGTCGGTCAAAGTTGCGAAATTCAATAGTTTTCCATCTCACCTTTAGTTAAAATAATATTTTATTTTAAAATGGTACAATAAGTACTTTATTTTTACATTCTATTTAGACACAGCAATACCCTAGATTACAAAACCTCCAAGAAATATCGAAATTATCAGCATTAGCAGTCACAGCATTCAAAAGTATGTCACAGGGTGCTCATTTCCCCTTTTTTTTTGAAATCAGTATAATTCTGTAAGTACATGGGGTGGATTTTTTAAAATATTTTTCTGAGTACTGTTAGAACTTGGGGCATCGTGGGAATCCAGTTGGACGCCAGGTTCTTGGACACCCTGTATAATATAAATATTATAATTTAATACTTTATTCAGGCAGCTAAAGAAACGCTCCCTCAGCGATTACTTCATGTCAGTAGCGTTGATACCTAACGCTTCCAACATCCCCAATACTTGTAGGTTTCGATTGAGGATCTTAGGTGTATGGAATCCGAGAGTTGGGTTCCCACGGATTCCACAATCCCCCCACGTTTTACATGCATGACCGCCATTTGTCCACACCAAATTCCATCCTGATTGCGCTACTGAAAGTTTCAGTAACCTTCAGTAGCTCCATTAGTTGCAAATTGTTGGGGACAAAGAGTTTCAAGTCATCCATGTAAGGGAGGTGAGATATAACCTGACCACCTCTCCTCAATTGAGCTGGAGAATTCAGGACTAGGCGTCCTGAATTCTCCAGCTGTGTGCTTGGAGGATCCAAGGCCAGGCAGAACCAAAGTGGACTCAGACTGTCGCCCTGAAATATACCTCGCTCGATCCTTATCGGCTCACTATTCCCCTGGATATGTCGGCATCCTGGATAGCGAAGAACCGTTATCATATCTACTTTATACAACTCCAGCACCCTCATGAACCATGTATGTGGCACCGAGTCATAGGCCGTCTTATAATCTGTCCAACATATCGACAGATCCTTTCGGGAACAACAAACCTGCTGGCTAATGGCCATATCGATGAGGAACAGCTCCTTAGTACCGTGGGACCCGTTCCGGGACCCGATCCAATCCATTTTGAGAGGCAGACATGATGGAATTGGTGTCTATATGTTCGTTAATTTTAACTATCAAAATGGATGTAAACACTTTATAGACCGTCGGTAGACAAGTGCGTCGGTCTTTCAAGTTTTTAGTTGTTGTCTATAATTTTTGGGTTCCGCAGTACTACCTGATTCATGGAGCAGGTGAGTTATTCCTGTCGTTAGGAATTGGGTAGCCACCCTGACTCTAAGGCTGACGGGAACTGGGATGCCAATCGGGCGTGCGACTTTTGGAACCATTTTATCCAAAAGTTGTGCAGCCCGTCCGGCCCTGGAGATTTTACTTAGGCAACGGACGGATTCCACGAGCTACATCTTGGGGGCTGATGGTAAGTGCCCCCATTACTGGTATTTGCTCGCACGCTCGCTCGATCTCCCTAGTCCAATCTCTTTTCGTGTGATTGACAGGCACCGACCAGATGCTTCGCCAGAATGAACACATGGCGTCATCATTCGGCAGGCGCGTGTCAATCACACCTTGATCCGGTCGCTCCCAAGCCCTGTTAACCCACCTTTCATCGCTCTGGAATGTGCGATTCTGAGTGTACCGCTCCACCCTCCGCCTGTACCGTCGAATACGGTTTGCCCTTGCACAAATCTTCTGCTTCAGGAAGTCGATACGCTCTGTGATGCGGGTCGAACAATCTCGAGAACTAATATCAGTCCCCGAAAACGTCCGCCTCACAAAGCACATCACTCTAGGGCGAGTATGCGAGTATTGCCCTCCCTGAAGCAGATTAGCTTGCCGATGAGTACTCTAGCCTAACCAATACGACGCTCAATCCTGCACTGCCAAGCTGGTACAGCTGGTTTTGGTCGTGGAGCTCTGTCACTGTTCGGAAATTTAACATGAGCTACACGACATGCCGCTACAGCTGCACAGTACAAGATCGAGTGGGTATCGGCGAGGTCTTAGCGGCCATCAAAACAATTTGACAGCAACGAGTCTAGAGTACACACCAGCGCCTTGTTTTTCTTGTGCATGGGCAAACGAGGTAAACGTGACCTAAGTTCAGGTGGAGTGAAGCGGTACTCCTGGAAAGCATCCTCCAAAGCGCTCCTCAAACGTGCATTGCATTGGGAACTCACGGATATAACCTCGTCATCATCCTCTTCACCAACGTGGTTAGGTCGTTCCCTCCTCTGTAGCCCCAAAGTAGGCGCGCATGACATTTTCGTTGACAGTTTGTGTCCACCTCATGCGCTGCACACTTCCACCGGGAGTGGCGACCCTATCAGAGGCCGGTGGGCCTCGGAGTCCTAATCTGGCCGGTGGTCGACCTCTTCCGCGCCGACGTGCTGATGGTGGTGTCGTCGGCGGCGAGAAGTATTCGTCGCTCAAGCTCGACGCAACTGCAGCGGCCGGTATCACTGGACTCACGTCTGGAGCAGGATCCGCAACTGCGAGGTGGAGCTGTGCGACGAACGACGATGTGTGTCATGCCCGACTTCGCGTCAGCATTTCAGTGTATTTCTCGTATGTAACATAGTCCATTTTCTTGCATCCAGGTCGTGTATAATTATACGTGTCGGTTTTGATATTGATATTCGATTTCGATTTTTGGATGTTTATTATGTAAAAATCCAAAAAAAATACACGGAGATAAAAAATTATTATTGCTCGTATGATATTTAAGATCCACAGGCCTATGGTCAAGGGTCAAAATAAATCAACTGTTTTGTTAGGAAAGTTGAGTGCAGTGACGTTGTTGTTGTGTGCACTATAATTGATTTCTAGTAGGTTGCCTTATCCTATTGGATCACCACCAACACCAACCTTATTAAAGCTTAGAAAATAAAAAACCGGCCAAGTGCGAGTCGGACTCACCCATGTGACCCTCACACTTCCGTAGCAGCAAGAAACATAATATAAAAGTTCTTTTAGTTCGTTGTGACTTTGATCGATGTTTTAATAATAGTTTACGATTTATGACGTATTAAAAAAAAAAACCTACTACTACAATATTATGCTATGAAACTAGGCCGTGGTAAGCAGTTAGCAATGCGTCAGTGTTAAGAACAGGAACTAATTTGTGTAGGGCATAAGACGAGTTACTAATTTTTTTGCTTAAAATTTCAACATGTTCTTTCCAATTTAACTTTTTGTCAATAGTTACACCGAGGAATTTAGCAGTGTTGACTTTTTCAATGGTTTTGTCATTATAGCGGACCTTAAGATCAGATAAAGCTGGTAAGCGTTGACTGAAATGCATAATATTAGTTTTATTGAGATTTATCCTTAAATTATTATGATCCAAATATTTTATTATTGATATAAGAGAATTATTCATGACACTTTTATATTTGTCTTTAGTATCGCATTGAATTGTTATGGTACTGTCGTCAGCAAAAAGGGTCACAGGTTGATCAACATATTTAGGAAGGTCATTTATATACAATATGAATAGTAGAGGGCCCAACACACTGCCCTGAGGAACTCCATATTTAATTACAAGTTCATGTGAGTGGAATATTTCTTCACGTTTAGTTTTTGTATTTATTGAGGATATTTCTGTGAGTTGCTTTCTGTTGTCTAAATATGATTTAAAAAGTTTTAGAACATTGCTTCTAACACCGTATGCCTCCATTTTATCTAAGAGAACATCATGCTTAACGTAATCGAACGCTTGGGTCATGTCACAGAATATTGTGCAAATAGGGTTGCTCTTATCAACATTTACCATAACTCTATACAAAAAATCATAAAATGCCATATTAATAGTTTTATTTTCTCTAAATCCTTTTTTCTCGGTCACTAATAGATTATTCTGATTATTGTTTTTTCCAAATATTTGCTTAATTCTTTGTAAATATATTTTTCATACATTTTGGAGATAACACTTATAATCGAGACCGGTCTGTAATTTTATATATCATCTTTATTTCCCTTTTTAAACAATGGCTTAACTATAGATTTTTTAAAGCATCTGGAAAGATGCCCGTGCTTAAGGATAAATTAATGAGATGACTTAGATCCACAGATATTTCTGCAGAAACTGATTTGAGAATTTTTGTTGATATTCTGTCATGACCAACGCTGTTTGTATTTTTCAATGAGTTGATTATTTTAAATACGTCCTGTGATACACAGGGGGGCATGAAAACCCACACGTATGGGTTTGATGATATATATTTTTTCGAGTTGCGTAGAGTTGAGAGTGGATCTGTTCAGTCAGTGCAAGCATTTGTCAGTAATCGTGGAGCTTAATTAACTCAGAACTTAAGGAGCTCAACTCGACAAACAATACCAAAGAAAGGACATTTGGGTGGACCGCTTAAAGTCTTTCCGCATTCAGCCAAACAATAATTATACTAAATATTTTTTGTGCCTTTAAAATATTCGTTTAAAAAAGATTATTTCAAGTGTGTTATGCCAAATAAATTTCAGAGCATCAAGATTCTGCCAGATAGAGGGAACCCAAAGATATAGCCTATGTCCATCTGGAATAATGTACCCTTCAAATGATCAAAGAAAATTGTTTTAATTTGGCTTTTGCTGAGGAACAGGCTCTTTTAAAAGTTTTAGAACATTTCTTAACAAATTCTTGAAAAGTTTTATTATGTTTATGTTTTTTTATATATAATAGTTTACTTCCTGTAGCTGGGTAGTCCAAGAAAAGTATTATAGTACAGTGGTACCATTACATTTCCTTCTTTTCCTTGAAAACCCCAAACTTTTGACGGTTGTCGCAATAGTAAAGAATGATCAGTAAGCCAAGACCTTTTAAATGAAATATGTCTCAAGTCTGTTGAGTAAGTATCAATTTTGGGGGCCTGGCGTTCCCAAACTTAGTCAGCAGACCACCATGCCGCTCCGGTGATGTCACTCTCAACTTTGTAAAGAGAGCGCGGCAATCGCCAACACGGCCGTGCCTGTCCGACCAGGTACTCCACGAGCTCAGATAAATTGCTGAAACATAAATGATCATTTATCAGTTTTCGGGCTCCACATGCATTGGTTGTGCGTCGAATGTTCTGGATTCTAACTGTCATCTTTCATTACACATTATGTCATCAGTGTATTGAGGGCTTACCCTCTTCAATAAGAATAAATCATGTGTCAGGGCCTATAGCCTCACATAAGCGTACCAAGTTCATCTTATTGCCACTTGCACTCAAACTCAAACTCAAAGCATTTAATTCAATTAAACCATTTACAGGCACTTTTGAATTGTCAAGGAGTCAGTCAGTCAGAAATATGAAGCTTGCCCATACCAAAGCGTAGGTTCCTATGGAGAAGAACGGGCAAGAAACTCCACGAACACTCTTTAAAAAAAATTATTATCTTACAAAATATTGTTTACATCATTCATGTTGAAATTATACATGTGAGAACAATGTAGAAAGTCGTGTACGTAAAAAGCGTCCGTAATAAAAAAATAAAAACATTAAAAAAATTAAAATAAGCCGTGGCAGATAAGAGATGACCAATCCCTACTGATGGCGCCCGTTCACGAACATGACGCATGGATCAGCACCGTTTAGCTCAACCATTTTGAAGGGAACTCAACGATCCAACACACACGCCACCACCAGCGAGACATTTGAGTGAGCATGACATACTCTTAGCCGCCAGGGCTTATCAAGTCAATGAAAGACGCACCCAGTAAAGGGTAGCTTTATAGAAGGTACATGGTCACAGTGCTCACACATGTGCTATGCAATTATACAATAAAAAAGAGATTTTACAATAGAAAAGAAAAAGTTATACAATTCAAACATAGTTTTTGCAATCTTCAGCAGTTCCAACAATATTTTCGAATGCTAATCAATTAGTTTATGCGCCCTTGTGGAACTGGACCAGCGTTAAGCCAAGCATTTTTGTCAGCTATATAATCCCCAAGCTTATAATATGCTTGGCAGCATAGTGCATATATAGCATAGTAAATTTAGAGCGGCTGATGTAAAAGTGCCGTTATTCACAAAAATTTCTGATGTAAAAAAAACTCCAATGCGCTCTCAGTACATAAATCAATTGTGCGGTATAAAATGCAGAACCGCTTTGATGAAAAAAAGTTTCTTTGGAATGGCTTCGAAAATTTACAACAAAATACCTGATAGTATTAAAAACATGCCATTAACAAAATTTAAGAAAGTTCTTGCCGCTCTATTAAGAGAAAAATGTTATTATACTGTTCAAGATTTTATAAATGATAATTTTTAATATAATTTGTTTGTTTAATTTTAGTCTTGTTGTTTATTGATTTTTTTATTTTATTTTGATTTTAAAATTTGTATGCCTACACGGCAAAAGATAGCGCTCAAATATGTTAAACTAACACCAATATGTAAATACCTATATTTAACAAATAAAGATTCTGATTCTGATTCTGATTCATTTCAAACGTGAATAAAAAAACGAGTGAGAATGACATTATTACGTATATTAAAGATAAAACTAATGAAACTGTATTCCTTAAAATGATAAATGTGAAAAAGTCTAAACAGTACAACGCTTACAAAGTCTATGTTTCTAAATGTAATTTGGCGTTATTTTTAAATGATAAGTTTTGGCCTAGCGGAATAACGTTTAGGCGTTTTGTGCACTTTATGTACAAAACAGAACAGCAGTGTGACGCAGGTAAATAGATTATAGTCATGGTTGTAAACTGTAAAGAATATTTTAATTTGAGTAGCTTTAATTTTAGGTCAGTTAAGCGATCTATTGATAATATAAGAGATATCTGTGAAATGTCTGATTTAGTCGCACTCCAGGAGACGTGGTTACTTCCTCATGACATACCATTATTGGGCACTATTTCTACCAATTTTGAATACACAGGTAAGTCTGCTGTAGACATGTCTGTGGGCTTGCTGAAGGGAAGACCTTATGGTGGGGTGGCCATACTCTGGAGGAAAGGCATAATAATATTTCAAAATGTTACTGTGTTGCATTGTACTAGTGTCCGATTAGCAGCCATACGGGCTATTGTTGAAGGTCGATCAATTATTGTATTTTCTGTGTAGGTATACTGACACTCCGGACAACTTGCCAATTCTGACAGAGGTTCTAGGAGAAATAAGTGCAATAGTAGCTAGTGAGGATGTTGCGAATTTATTTATTTTAGGTGATTTTAATGCTCACCCTCACGAACCATTTTATAACGAACTGATTAATTTTTGCTCCGATCAGTTGTGGACATGTGCTGATTTTGAAAAATTAGGCTCACAGACTGATACCTATACCTACGTCAGCGAAGCTCACGGGTGCAAGCGATGGCTAGACCATTGTGTAGTATCATGGTCGGCCTTGCAAACAATTGTTGAGGTGAGAGTTGTAGAGGACGTTTTCATTTCGGATCACTTACCTTTACTTGTTAAATGTGATATTAGTATTGTAAGGCCTAAATTGATGACTAGCGACTGGCGTCGTAGTTCGGTTGTTTGGGGTGAGAGAAACAAATCGCAAGTAAACACCTTTCATAAATTCTGTCACAATTGGTTACGTCACATAGATTTCCCCACCGAGTTCACGGAATGTAGTCGTGGATCATGCAGTTTGGAAGCCCATAAAATTGTGTTGGACGGATTGTATGAGAATATAGTTCGAATCCTGAGTGACACTGCTGTTGGGTCTAGCGGGAGGCGAGGCACTAAACAAAGTAAACGCAGGCACTTATGTGGCTGGAATAAACTTGTTCGTGAGGCTCATCAGACGGCCAGGCTTAAGTTCAAATTGTGGGTAGCATGCAATCGGCCTACAGTGGGCGTAATTTATGACGAAATGCTCGAGTCACGTAAAATCTTTAAAAGTCGATTGAAGTGGTGTCAAAATAATCAGGATCAACTTAAAATGGACGTTCTGACTCAACATAGATCAGCTAAAGATTTTAATAAATTCTGGAAGGCTACGGGTAAGCATGATATTAAGCTTGGCCTCCCTGTAAGTGTGGATGGGAAAAGCGAACCGGTGCACATCGCTAATATGTTTAGGGACCATTTTAAGGTGCGCTCCCCGCTTGGTCCGTGTCGTATTTTGGTTCTCATGCCAGATGTGATGGAGAGGAGTCTGATTTACATGTTACTGCTAGTCAAGTAAGACATGTGATAAAGAAAATGACAGGCGGTAAATCTCCAGGTCATGACGGGCTCAGTGTTGAGCATTTGCGGCATGCGGGGGTTCACCTACCGAGGGTCCTGGCCATGTTTTTAACAATGTGCATTAATCATTCATATTTACCACATAACCTAATGAAAACCATCGTGGTGCCCATTGTTAAGAACAGGACTGGGGATATATCGGATAAGGGGAACTACCGCCCTATATCTCTCGCAACTGTGATCGCTAAGGTGCTGGACGGTGTGCTTGATTCTTGCTTAGATGATTATATAAAACTGCATGACGCTCAGTTCGCGTTTCGGCCCGGGCTATCGACTGAAAGCGCAATAGTAAGTCTCAAGCATACCGTCCGGTACTATACTGATCGTAGGACATACATATAGGTATATGCTTGTTTCCTTGACCTCTCCAAGGCTTTTGATCTCGTGTCTTACGATGTGCTTTGGAGAAAGTTGAGGGACAGGGGTGTGCCGGTGGCCGTGCTCAATATTTTCAGGTATTGGTATGGGAACCAAACAAATTTTGTAAGGTGGGCAAATACACTTTCTGAAGCGTATAGGTTGGAGAGCGGGATGAGACAGGGGGGTTTGACATCTCCCAAGCTCTTCAATCTATATATAAATGACCTCATCGTTGAGCTCAGCAGCAAGCGCGTCGGTTGCTCGATAAATGGTGTATGTATAAACAACATAAGCTACGCGGACGATATGGTGCTGCTGAGCCCGACGGTGGGGGGTCTCAGAGAGATGTTAGAGGTGTGTGAGGACTATGCGGATGTACATGGTCTTCTTTACAATGTAAAGAAGAGTGATTAAATGATCTTCAAGGCCAGCGATGGATGTCTTGATACTTCACCCTGTGTTACCCTAAATGGCTTGAGCGTAAACCGTGTTACTAAATTTAAATATCTGGGACATTTCCTTACCGACAGCCTTGAGGATGATGTAGACATTGAGCGGGAGCGCAGGGCTCTAGCGGTCAGAGGTAATATACTGGTCCGCAGATTCTCCCGCTGCTCTGAGGAAGTTAAAACGACGCTTTTTAAGGCATATTGTCAGAGCTTTTACACGGGAAGTCTGTGGGTCAGTCACACCAAAAGATCGCTGGATGTTCTGCGCATCCAATATAACAATATCTTCAGGATGATGTTGGGGCTGCCACGATTCTGTAGTGCGTCGGGGATGCTCACGCTATATCGCACTGACGGTTTTCACGCTGTTATTCGCAAAAAGACGGTATCCCTGATCTGCAGATTGCGTGGCAGCCGGAACAAAATCCTGAAGACTGTAGCGGACAGGATCTCATCCCCACTCTGGAGATCACTTGTGAGGAGCGTAATTTAGTAGTTTAACATTTAATAATTTGATAATTAATGTATTTTTGACATGGTATTATTGATTATTATTTTATTGTCGATTAATTATTATTTTATTTTAATCTAATTGTAATTGTATTTTAATTTAATTGTAATCTTAATTTTATTTTATTTAATTGTAATTTTTATTTTATTTCTTGTGTCTCATTTTATGATATGGGTTATTTTATGCCTGAAATAAATGATATTTAATTTAATTTAATAGTGTGCGTTTTATACAAGATTTAAATTTCGTTTCATTTAGTTGCAGTATAAGGGCAGGTATTTTTATTGTAACATTTTAAACAGTACCCCATGAAAGATGAGTCTACTTTAGCCAGTCTGAAACCCGGTTGAACTAATTGGTCCCTTTTTCTAGTACTATAATTGTGTCTTTCACCTCTTTTACTGAAAAATTTAAGATTTTTCCTGACGTACATGATGTTTTCATAGATAGGTATATTGACAAGGTACCGTCATGATGTTAATATTTTTAAACAGTTCCCTTAGAGAATCGCGCCTACGGAGGCAATATATTGCTCTAATGGCTCTTTTCTGCAGTATAAAAATAGAGTCGATATCTGCAGCCCGTCCCCATAGTAAAATACCGTAAGACATGATACTATGAAAGTAACTGAAATAGACTAGCCTTGCGGTATCGATATCAGTAAATTGACGGATTTTTCTTACAGCATATGCTGCTGAACTTAGCCTTCCTGCGAGAGATGTTAAATGAGGACCCCATTGCAGCCTTGAATCGAGCGTGATCCCCAGGAAAACAGTTTTATCTACAAATTCTAGCTTCTCCTTATTCAATACTATATCACAATCACTACTTTTAACATTCGGTAAAGCAAATCTTATGCATTTAGTTTTTTTCCCATATAATACTAAATTATTACCAGTAAACCAATTTTCATTCCACTCAAAGGGCCTATAGACTCAATAAGCGTTCCAAATTCGTTCTTTATTTGAACTTACCACTCGGCCTTTAATGTGTTATTTAAGACTTAATATACAAGCAATATTTCCATACAAGCAGCTGGTTCTAGATAAATTGAGTTCACAACCGTTTTATTGCAAATATCTTTATTTTTTTGGATTTTGGGCGTTTCTCTTTTTACTAATGTTGATAAAGTAATTGTTAAAGTATGTTGCTATATCGTCACCTTCTTTTAATAGGTTTTCCCCATCCAACATTTCTTGAATTTCATTACTAGCATTATTCTGTTTAAGTCTATCATTTATTATTTTCCATGTAGCTTTACATTTATTGTCAGCTTTCTCTATGTATTTTTTATTATTATCCCTTTGTATGGTATTTACACATTGCGTTAGTCTTTTGCTATATTTTCTAAATTTTTGTTTATTGTGGGTAGTCTTATTTTTATAATAGATACCTTGTAGTTTTCTCTTTATTATACATGACTTTTTTAGTCCTTTAGTTACTCATGTGAGAGTTAGAGTTCATCTTAATTTTAATCAATGGGAAACACAGTTCATAGAATAGAAAAAGTTCATCGTGCAATAGTGAAAAGGCTTTATTTACGTCTGTTTCCAGGTACACTTCTGAAAATGTTAGCTTACTAATATAGTAATTATTTTTTTCTAAATTTCAGGTCCCTTTTGTATGCAAACCAATGCTTTCGAAATATATTATTTTTCGTTTTTAATTTGACCGGTATTGTGATCTGATAGTCCTAATTCATGTGTTTCACCTGTTGCTTCTTTGATGTCACTTATAATATTGTCAATGCAAGAATTTTGCCGAGTTAGTTTCCTGTATTTTTAAGTCATAATTGTATAGAATATCGATAAATGTATTCTTATATTTACTATGGCTTAGAATATCTATATTAAAATTGCCACATAGAATATTTTTATATTTGTTTTTTTTACATGTTTTATCTAATAATATTTGTAATTTTCTAAAGACTATAATATTTATATCAGAATCTGGTGTTCTATAAAGACAGAATAAGTTCAGGTTATATTGTTTTATCTTTATACCGCATTTATCAAAATGCTTTTCCATCGCAATACTATTCAACCACTCTATGTTTTCAAATCCAACATCTGGCTTTATTAGTATACAGACTCCACCTCGCCTTTGGTCTTTCCTAGAATAGCTGCTGACTAATTTAAACGAATGTACGGTCATATTATCTTCTTCTCCGAATTTAATAAACGTCTCACTTATGCATAGGAAATCTACAAAATATCTTTTATCCTGAAGAAAATTAAGGGCAATTTCAATTTCATTTATTTTGTTAATAGCACCTGCAACTTTTTGGTGGAGAATAGTATGATTTTGGTTTTTAGCAACGAAAAAAATATTTATTTTCAACTTGGGTCAAATTATTGCCCTGGGATAGTTCAGTAATGTCTGATGATTTATTCGTATTACCTATCAATATATCATCACCAGTTTGTGTATTTTGGTTTTTAGTTTTAAGAATATTGACACTCAAGACTTATCCAGTTTTTTTGTAATAATAGTTAGAACTTCCGTGAAAAGATAAAAAACTGTTTGTTATAGTCTAGTTGATCTAACAGAAAATTTATTTTATAACTTAATGATGACACATTATAACATTTTTTGAGAAAATAATATTCTTTAGTCTGACTACAAATTAAATCTAACATTCCATTCAGTTTTATCTCATTGGAGCAGATTTTTTTATTCACACCCAATTCAATTACAGGACAATTTTAAAAACAAACATAATTCTGTTGTCATATAGGTATTGTCATCGTTTTGTCCAATAGATATTATCAATTTATCGGCAGTATTGATATCAAATAGTTTTGCGCTTGTTAAAATTTCCTGTGTGCATTCGTTTTACCTATAGAGTTAAACTAATAAGTATTATAGGGATTCGAACCGGCACTTATTGTAGCTCATTTTGAATGTGTAGGCATTGCCGCCAACTGAACATTAGAATATTAGCCGAAATAATTTATCACAATCATTGAATGCTGAACATCGGGTGAGAAATTTGCTGGTCATTTATTGAGGTCCAAAGGTCAGTTTTGAATCAAGCAAAATGTATCCGTGTTTTATTTTGTTCAACAGATTTTTGTGGAGTAATATTAAAAAAAAAACACTCACTTGTTCATGTTATTTCCTTGGTCTTTTTTGCTGATTTGAAGATCTTCTCAAACCAATCAAATAGATGTATCTCAGAAACAGACGCATACATACACTCACTCATACACTCACATATACACTCACAAATGTACTCAAACATACACTAACATATTATGTACTCGCACATACACTCACACATACACTCATATATGCAGAATCACTCACCTATGCACGCTCTTGCACGCACACGTACAAATATTAGTAAATAAGTATCTTAATTTAATTTTAGTTCATAATATAATTTTATTATTTTTAAATTACTTTTACTGTTTATTTTAGTACCATATATTTTTTACGAGTTCACGATAGATTTAATTTATTATGTAACCTATCTTGGAAGGCGCTGGTGTCTGTGATACAATGATTTTCATTTATTAGTACAGGCACCAACGATACACTTTTTTCTGTAATGTTAATTTCAGTTGGAATTTTTTTTTGTGAACCTTATATATGTCGTGGAAAACGATATCGTTTCATTAAATAGTTGCTCATTTGATTACTGTACTGTAGTACCAAGGAATTGGTAAACACCGTGACGTCAGTTGTTATTGTAATGGCGGCACGTAGACAGAGTCGTGTTGGAGAGTGGGGTTGATGCAGAGTTCACTTTGAATTCGGACACTGACCGGAACACTCCTCTAAAACGAAACTGTCAAACTAAAACTCAAAGCATTTATTTCAATTAAACCATTTACAGGCACTTTTGAATTGTCAAGGGGTCGGTCAGTCAAAAATATGAAGGTAGTTGACCATTCCAAAGCGTAGTAGGTACCTATGGAGAAGAATGGGCAAGAAACTCCACGAACACTCTTTTTAAATAAAAAAAATGATACAAAATATTGGTTACATCATTCATTTTGAAATTATGCATGTGAGAACAATGTAGAAAGACGTGCACGTTCGTAAAAGCGTCCGTAATAAAAATAAAAATAAACCGGCCAAGAGCGTGTCGGGCCACGCTCAGTATAGGGTTCAGTAGTTTCCCGTCCGTCACAATAAGTGTTTCTGCTTGCATATATGATTATACTACAAACTTAGTCCAGAAATTATTTTGTACAACTTTTTGTCATTTTTGTACAAAAACTGTTGATTCCATCAATTTCAAAATAATTTTCCTAGAAAGTCCTTATAAAGTTCTACTTTTCAGATTTTTTTCATATTTTCTAAACTTATGGTTCAAAAGTTAGAGGGGGGGGGGGGGCACATTGTTGGACCCCTATTCATTTTTAAATGCCTTTCCAACAATATATCACACGTTAGGGTTGAAATTAAAAAAAAAACTCACTTCCCACTTTACATATAGGGGGGCTACCCATAAAAAACATTTTTTTTCCATTTTTATTTTACCACTTTGTCGACGTGATTGATATACAAATTGGTACCAAATTTCAGCTTTCTAGTGCTAACGGTCACCGAGATTAAGCGAGGACGGACGGACGGACGGACAGACAGACATGGCGAAACTATAAGGGTTCCTAGTTGACTACGGAACCCTAAAAAATAATCATTCAAAAACTTAAAATAAATTAAAAGAAGCCATGGCAGCTAAGAGATGACCACTCCCAACTGACGGCGCCCGTTCACGAACATGACGCATGGATCTGCACCATTCAGCTCAACCATTTTGAAGGGAGCTAAATGATCCAACACACGCGCCACCATCAGCGGGACATCTGAGTGAGCATGACATACTCACAGCCGCAGCAATATTCAAGTCAATGAAATACTACATATTACCCGGTAAATGGTAGCTCTTTAGTACATAGTACTCACACCTATGCTATGAAATTATATAATACAAAGGAAATTGAGTTTATACATACATTGTCGGTTTACCCAGTTCATTTTGTGGATTTTAAAATAATTAAAAGTGATTATTAAAGTGCTATTATTCTCTATTTAACTACGCAATGAACCCTGTACCACCTAATCAAGATGATGTCGACGCTATTGCTCAGCCATCGCTGACGCCGTAATACATGTGTTTTTGCTGTTTTTTTTTTTTTTTTTTTGAAAACAATGTAGAACAACTTTTTTGTAACAATGAGAACGATGTGTACGTAAAAAGCGTCCGTAATAAAAAGATAAAACAATTCAAAAATTAAAATAAATTAAAATAAGCCGAGGCAGTTATGAGATGACCAGTCCCTACTGACGGCGCCCGTTCACGAACATGACGTATGGATCAGCACCGTTTAGCTCAACCATTTTGAAGGGAACTTAACTATCCAACACACACACCACCAGCGAGACATTCGTGTGAGCATGACACATCAAGTCATTGAAAGACGTACCCAGTAAATAGTAGCTTCATATAAGGTAGGTACACGGTCACAGTGCTCACACATATGCTATGCAATTATACAATACTAAGAGATTGAAGTTATAGGAAGCATCCTGTTGTGATTTCCCGCTAAAAACGTAAATAGGTCTTTTCGCAGCGATCGGACAAAAAATCTGCAATTATGGTGTTAATGTTTTAAAACGTTTTATACCTAGTTAAATCGGTGTTGTAATATATAATTATTTATAGTAAAAAGGTTTGGTATGTTTTCAAAATGATACTAATATCATTATTGTAATATTTTAATTTTGGTGGTTTTGGTGGTATTTTACTAATCACAATATACCAAAATTTGTTTTTAGAGGCACGTATCGTACCTCAAGGAAAAACGAAAAAAGAACCGATATTTCGATATAAATGACAGACATAAATTTAGAAATTTTACATAGAGTGACACAATGGGTGGTTTTCTAATCAAATTAATCATATTTATTCACTATAAAAAAAGATTTTATTGTTCATTTAATTATAATTTTATGTAGTAAATAATTTTGGTGTCTTAGCAATTCTGGTGACAACAATACATTAGAAGCGTTCATGTATAAATAAATTTCTCTTATATTTTATGTAACTTAATATACGTATTCAGTACAAGTGCAAGTGCAAGTGCAAGACATACGTGTCTTGCATATCAACGTCATGTAATTAAAACCAAAATTATGTAATAAAAATGATAGTTGTTGAAATTCACCCGTATTTATGAATATCATTAGGTGCGTGCAAGAACAGCAAGTGTTGACGGCGACATATGGATGGTTCAGTCCACGTGGGAGGTCTATTGGTTAGTGTATGTATATCGCATAGCACGAACTCGACAGTAATGATAACACTTAATGATGCGATACGAGGCATTAAGCGAACTAATTATTTTCTCAATTACCGCTCCACAATGAACGATCAAGGATGATAATAATATTGCCGTAAGCAAGGACGATCAGCAGGCATATTTTGTATGGCCGTTTATTATTATTTATTAAATATATTACTTACTAGACAAGAGAACCATGCTGCTCTAACTGATGTCAACGTGACCATTTTGTCTAGAATTACAAAAACTACTCCCAAAATAACACCTCCCAGGGGCCGTACGAGTATTATGACGTATTAATGCCACCATTATTCCAGTGTGAGTGAGAGATGGAGCTATATAAGGCCGCTAGCACCATCCTTTTTTCGCAGTGGACTACTTCATAATAAGGCCCCAGTACGTATTTACCATCGGTCACCAAGTAGTAACTCAAGGGACGTCTATGCGTTTTGAAAGGTTGATGAAAATTAAAAAAAATACTAGGAGCCACCTACCGTGGTTTAATTTAGACTTTTAAGTGAATATAGGTGAAAACGTGCATCAGTCTACTATAATAATTGTTTGTTCATAATGCTATTATGAACAAGACGTGACGTTGTTTATCTAGCTCTAGTAATGCAACACTCATTCCCTAGATGCAACACTTGTCCCACCTCTATCTAAAAAGACAAGCTCTCTTTATTCAAATTGAAACTTATTGTTGGGCTTTGTTTGTGCTGTACATGCTGGCCAATTACTTAGAGCACATTGTCGTAGCAGGTTTTTAGTTTTTTTGTAATTATTCGTAATGCATAGTAATGGCGGTGCTTTTACTAAGTAAATAGTTTCGTGTTCATACGTGTGCTCCGAGGGAGAATGGTGGATGTGGATGTAGGTGGACAGCACTGTACTGTTAGTGAATAATGGATGAAACATAAATTGTTAAATGGCTCCAGCGATCTTGTTGACGTGCATTTTGACTCATATGCCAAGTTTCATAGAACAACTAGTAGTAATGTTTAATTTTAACTTAATTTTAATTTAATTTTTTCTCGATTTTGTTGTGTATCTGTTTGTTTTGTTTTATTCAATTTTACTTGTGCTGCTTATATTAGTTTTATATTCTTTCATGTAATTTTATTTTATTTTAATTTATAAAATTGCTAATTTTAGTCATCATAATATTAGTTTCATAGTTTAGTGCTTGTGGCACACCTAATATTTTAATGGAGCATGCGGTGCTAACCTGTAAGAAATTGTTCCACTTACCTTAGATTATATTAGATATTACTTTAAATATGTACAGTGTAAACAATTGTTGGTTGGCTAATAAAGGAAAAATAAAAATAAAACTAAATTGATCGTGAACTTCGTTGTGCAGTGTTTGGTTTCCATTGTTTTTTTTTTTCTTGTACTTGATACCTACGGGGCTAAGTAATGTAGTGCGTATGAATGTAGACTTAATGGAGGTCACACTTGGAAGGTTGCGCCTATTGTGTGTCGCGCGGCTATAAAAATCACATTAATATTGTGCGTAACACGAATGTATATATTTTTTTTCATTAAATGTCTTCAAAATTATTATTTCTGGCGGTAGTAAGGAAATTGAGAAGAGTTAAAGAAAAAGAAAAAAACTAGTAAACTAACCCAATTCAAAATAAACCAAAGTATTCCTGAAGGTTTCCTAACACTCGTCTTGTTTATTACTCGCTCGTATCTATCGTAGATATCGTATCAATCGCTCAGAGTACTCCACTTGCTCAAGTAGGTACTACCGACAAAGTGTTAAAATAAAATCATGCTTTTTTTCCTACATCATTGATGTAATACAAGGAGGAAGATATGTTACGCGCTAACATCGCAATCAGTAAACTTGGGCTCGGCGCACGACTACATGCACCGAAACTCACACATCTGTGATCAGTGTCATCTCACAGTCGCAAAGCTACAGTTACCGATAGACGAGGATAGAGATAGGAGACGACGCTAACGTGTGAGCGAAATCGCGTTAGCACCTCGCGCATTTTGTGCGTATCGTGTCTTTCACGCATGTTTTTAATATATATCTCGCTCTCACAAATATGGCGAAGCAAACGTCAAAATATTATTGTAATTTTCAACAAATTAACATTTTTGGCTGTACTTACGAGTGGTAGGTAAACCCATGTGTCTTATTTTTCTTTCTTGCATTATTAAAGCACTGTTTAGCTGCACAAGAAGTCATTTTGATGCGTATTTATTACAAAAAAACTGAAATTATTGAGCTGTGTGATCTACGATGTTCCGTGCGCGACTGAGTGCTGGTCCTACTCAACTACGGGCAATCCCGTAGTTGAGTAGGACCAGGCGCTGTGACTAAGTCCCGTATCTACCTCTTTTAATACATCAATGTCCTACACGTATTTTTTTTTCCTTTTGACCCTATACGAGTCGTCGAGTTCTTTAAGTTCTGAATTGAGCTCCATGATAACTCAAAGTAAAAGTCAAATAATGTATATCAACTAGGCACATAAAATGCACTAATGAACGTCAAAATTTACAAAAAACAGAATTGATTCTAGTCGCACCAAAAGGTAGTTTTCGTATGGAGAAGAATGGACAAGAAACTCTACTCCACTCTACACACAATATCTTGCATACATTAATTAGATAATTATATTATGTGAAGACGATGTATCTAGAATAAGATTACTATACCACGGTAGGTAAAAATAATGAAAAATTAAGGAATGAATATGTTTGTTTACAAATTGAACTTTTAATCAATCAATCAATCTGCCTAGCCTTTTCCCAACTATATTGGGGTCGGCTTCCAGTCTAACCGGATGCAGCTGAATACCAGTATTTAAAATAGTAGTATTTTTAAATAAAATGCCATACGACATATTACTGTGGAAGTAGCTAAAATTTAATAGATGTATTTATGTTTACAGATGTGTTTATATATCTGTTAAATATCTTATCTCTCTAACAGCATAAGCTAATCTAACAAAATCACCAAAGAATGCATTACTCGAAGAAGCACCCTCTTCGAGTAAGGCTTTCTTTGGTGATATTCGTGGCAATTCATTTTTTTTAAATTACCAAAATGATATCAGAATCTTAAAATATACGTAAAAGTAATTTTTTTTTTTTGTAAAAAAGTCGCCTCAGGGAGTGATATACATACAGAGAAAATCGAGGTTAAAAAAATTGAAGCCACTTTAATCACAAAACACCCCACGAAAATGAAAATTTTAATTTCACTTTCTCAAATGAATTACTTATTGTTACTTAAAGAAGTTATTTTAATATAATGTAAAAAAAATAGATAGGTTATTAGAAGGCAGTAAACGTTTTTGTAGTAGAATCAGTCCAACATTATTTATAGAAAATACAAAAATATAACGCTAACTTAAACATTCCAAAAAAAATACACTTTCTCTTATTTTAATCAGTCATTTGTTTAACACTAATTCAAACATTAAAAAAAATAACACTTTCTCTTATTATATTCAGTCATTTGTTAGCAACATAATCAGTATTTTTAATTATCGCAATCATTTACTTCCTTATTTATATATACAATATTTTCATTCCTAACTAGTACAAAACTCAAAGTTATTTCATTTGCATGGTCAAAAATTGATCTGCGTGGGTCAAAACTACCACGTAAACCACGCAAATCAAGACCATGGAAATCAAAATAAATCCATCATGCTAATAACTTTATATAATATGAGACGCACCCGAGCTTAGCCGCCCGCAAGAGATGTTATATGAGGTCCCCATTCTAATTTCTCGTCTAGCGTGATTCCTAGGAAAACCGTTTGATTAATAAATTCCATTTTTAATAAACAGTCATACCATTGAATCGTGAAAACTTTCAGAGACCGGTGGGCCTCGAGGTCCTAAGCCGTCCGGCGGCCGGCGTCCTCCCCGTTGACGAGCAAGTGGTGGCGTCGTGGGCGGGGAGAAATACTCGTCGCTCGAGCTCAACGCAACTGCCGCGGCCGGAGTCGTCACAGCGCTCACAGTGGGGTACCGGCGGCGGCGACGCGTCCGAGGTGAGCGAAGAGTCCGGAGGTGGTGGGCGTGGTTTACGTGTGGCCGATCTTGTCAACATAATTTCATCGTTTCATCATTTTCCTATTTTCTTGTTGTTTTATCGATTGTTGTTTCGGCAGTTTTTAGGTTTCATTTCATTTTTGTGAATTATGGTCTATTTTATTTGATGTTAAATGGTTTTCCGGTTTCAGGTATACTAAACCTGCAAAAACTCTTGTAAAAATGCTTCAAAATTCGGTCAAAGTTAATATATTTGGTGAAGTTACGCAAACGAGATGTTTTGTTGACACGGCGTTGCCTTACTTTTTTATTATTCATTGATAATAAAAAAGTGATAGGTATTTAAAATTCATATTTTTAGTTCCAAAATTACCAAATCCATTAAAAATTTGCAAATTTTCAACAGGGGTATAATAACACATACACATACATAACTCATGTTATTTCCGCCCGTGCCCAAGGCGATAAATTAGTAATGTTCACCATTGAAAAAAAATGTGGGGATTCTTTTTTCCTGAAAAATTCCACATAAATATGCTTACAGTACGATACCTAACAACACCCTCACGGATCGGACAGGGTTTTTTTTTTACATGTTGTATGTTCTCGCTCGCGCTGCTGAGGTGAAAAGTTGTATGTGGTACACGAGTGCAAAGAATCCTTCGCTTACTCGGGATTCAAAATCAACACTCGCAGTGAAATAGCACTTTGCTCTCTTGTTGCACAAATAACTTTTTTTTTTTGGGTGGGAAATCATCAAATAACTTCTCCGGCTGCTCGTTCAACCCCGGCCAGGCATCGGTTCTATCAGACCCCTTTAGTAGCTGACATCTCTTTGAGGCGCGCGTGGAACATAACGCACCGTCGACCAGGGCCTATTCCTTATCGGACGGTGAACTACCCATTTCTCACCGTCCGCAAGCCCAGGCCTACGGTGGCCCTGAATCGGCCTGCGATCGATGATCGATCGATGCCAGGGTCTCCTACAGCGGCTAGGGGCATGAGGGTGCGAAGTTTGCCTCTCCCTCACGCGTTCCACCTCCTCCTTGGCGAGCATTACTGCTTCGCAGAAGGAGGTGACGGCCTCCCATCCCCTCTCGCTACGTACCATCGCCTGGACCAAGGCCGGACGCGAGAGATCCCCGCCACCAATCGCCTCCACGGCACGGACACGGCGATGCTATGCCCAAGCTGGGCAGACCTCAACCGTATGCTCCACCGTGTCCTCCGGGCGATACACGCAGTGATGACACCCGGGCGTTTCCTCCCGCCTGATACGAAACGGGAACCTCCCCAAACAACCGTGTCCAGTGAAGACCTGCGTCAGGCGGAAGGTCGGCGTCCTCTCTAGCCACTCCTCAAAGACGGGACATATCGCCGCAATAGTGGCGTGCCCATTCGTGCACGGCCTCTTAAGCAAATAATGGAGAATGGAATAGTTTACCTTTCATTGTGCAGATTGAATAAACTTCTATAAACATAAACATTTACATAATCCAGGCTTAACGACGTTCTTAAAGGGAGAGAGAAATCAACTTGAGCCTGAAACGAATGGAATGGTGTAAGTAGTTTAAAGTACTAAAAAAAATGGCAGTGTTGAGGTTTGTTTGCAGGTATTATTTGACGAACAAATAAAATAACTGCTGCTCAGAAACTTAAAAATAGGTACTGTTACTTAGAAATATCCGGGAGAACCCAGTATGATCGCGCATCACAAAATGGTATTTTCCCCAACGAGTGTGCCAAAAGTGGCGATTGTTATTATTTTCCAGAAACCTTCAGCTTTCAGCCAATGAATATTGAGCCTAATGAGATTAACTTAAAGCCATTTGACAGTAAGATCAATCTTAATAAATCACGTTATCTGAATTAAACAACAAAAGTAAATAGTGCCACTTCCTCGCGATGACTTTCGTAATTTGCGCGGAAGCCCCCAACTTGGCTGGCAGCCCCCAAGCTTCTAAGTCGAGCCAGTTAAGTGGGGTACTGGCGCACCCTCTGTCCCCAATACACGTGAAAGTGGACGCAATTATGTTTCCATTACCGCATTGTTATTTACTATTAATTACTTCTGATGCTTCTCGTTGCTACTCACTAAGCTGGCCCCGGAGAGGATCAGCGACTTAAGATGTGAAGTGATTAAAGATCAGCGGGTTTACTGTATGAGATGTGGAGAGTATTGCATGTACCTAAAAGAATTCCCTCAGTTCAAAGATTTCGCAGGTGAACCAATACAGATAATGCATTGGTAGATTATATCCTTAGATGTGTTTCTATCCTTATACACATATTATCACTCCACAGGTATTTTAGGGGTACATCAAAGGATGTAATCTATACTTACAGCCTTCAATAATACTGCTGTGGTGCGTAAAAAAATCTTACTTGTTTGTGGTAGGCTGCCTACTACAGTTATAACTCTTTGATGTCTTAATTGAGACCCCTAAGCCCTGTTCACAATCGATGCACTGTACACGAGTGCAGAGGAACAGGCCCAGTGACTCCGTCATTAATTGATTCCTGCTCAATCAATCGACAACCAACTCCGGGTGTAAGGCTGGTTCAGTAGAGGGGCGATAAGGATTCAATTATGGGCCCTGTGGGGTAGCCCCTCGGACAAAAATGTGAGGGATAGACCGTTTATCGATCACAACAGATTGTAATTACTTAATTTAAATAAGTTAGCAGTCTCTGCGAAGTTGTATAATATTGTATGTAGTCGATGATTGTAAGTACTTTTGCAATGTTTCAGTCGTTTGGCGTCGGGGTATATTAGCTTGTTATCGTACCTTGTTTGAATGGACCTTATGTGATTAAGTATTTATGCTGGGCAGGGTTATTTTGCTACAAGTTAATAATAACCGAATAATATGGTTTTCGAAAATTCTAAATTTTAAAGTAAAAATAAAATAACATCTTATTGAGTATATACTCGTATATCGCAGTTATCTGGTTAAATTAACCAGCTAATTGGAAGCCTAGGTCGTTCATTAAGCGCTTAAATAAATAATCCAATCAAATAGCTGAAGGACAACTAGCCAAGTCCTCGAGTGCAACTTCTAACCAGTTGGCTGAATGTCGTGTAGTCATTTAATTAAACTGGGTGAAATAGGTAAGGTTAGGTTAGAACTGTGACCAACCGCGCTCGAGCTGAGCGAGCGCTATTTTCAAGTTGCTTGCAGTTTTTTTTCACCATTTGAATCACATGGCTGATTTGTGGTCAGTCATCTTCAAAGAGCTTACTTTCAATACGCCAAGTTGTTAAAAGTTGAATGATTCTAGTTCAATTAACTATCGGCCTAGGCATCCAATTAGATTGCATATAATGAATGGCCTGGCCGTCCAATTAGCTGGCTAATTTAACCAGATGGCTGAGACATATCTCAACAGAGGCGGATCGTAGGATAGCCATATAAACTTCAAGCTTTTTTTTTACAATACGAGTATATTTGTATAATATATTTTTTTTGTAAAAGTTTTTATAAAATTAAGTTATCGACGAAAACTATTTTGCTGAAATTACAGATCAAAAGTATAGAATCAGAATATTTATTTGTGAAACATAGTTATTTACATAAAAGTCTTAGATTAATAATATGGGCGCCATGTTTTTGAATATGGAAGAAAATATAAGCAAACAATAAAACAAAAAAAAAGGTAAAAATAAAAGATACATACAAGAGATTTTTTTTATAAATTTAATGGCACGGCAGTGCCCCCGCCAAGTCGAACAAAAACAAATGGAACCGCCGCCGTACCATCCTTTTCTCGAAGCAGTTCAGGCTATTTTCAACCCCCCTATAACTTCGTTGTGGATAAAACTAGAAGGCTGAATTTTTAGTAACCAAGCAAACATTGTATATACACGGAATATTTCAAATTTCATTCAATTTGAACCAGTAGCTTAAGAATCTACTACTAACTAATCAAAGTTTCTTTATTTTGTGACTCACTGACTGATTGAACTAGATGTTTTTCACATCTTTGATGAAAGTTCATTAGTTTTGTTTTGTTTAAATTAATCACTAGGTTATTGCTATTAAGTCAGTTAATTATTTTATTAAGACAATCATTTGTATCATTCTCGTAATAGACAGATTATTATACTTTAAAACAGCTGTACTGTTGTCGGCAAAAATAACCATATTTTGAGAAATGAGTATTGCGAGATCATTAATAATATATTATTTAAAAAAGTAACGGCCCTAGTACGCTACCTTGAGGCACCCCGTATTTTATAGCTCTTGTTTGAGATGTGTAAATGGTTACTAAATTGCTTTATTGGCATAGTTGTGATATTTCTGAGTACTGGTATCTGTTATCCAGATATGACTCCAAAAGTTTAAAAATATTACCTCTGATTCCATAGTCATATCGTTTGTTTAGCAAAATCTTATGATTCACGTAGTTACGCTTTCGTCATATCAGTATATATATCGCACATACTAATATATAATTCGCGTGTAAACTCAACGATATCGTAGTCGGTATTAATTCATTATAGTTTTATTCGTTGAAATATGGTGTCAAAAAATCTATAGGCAATATCTATCTATTAGAAAATAACTCTAATACGGTCAGACTATTAAGTCTTTTCAGGTCATTTGACTTGTCAAATGATTTTATTGAACCAAACCGAGTGACAGCTTCTTTTGCCACTTGTAAAGATAATATTTTTTGTAATTGTGATTATTTACATAAACAAAATGTAAATAAGTTGCCATCTGATCACAGTAGACAGTCAATAATATTTTGTTCCTAGATGCCTTTACAAAAAATTCAAATAAAGTTTAGGCCAATTACATGTGAAAATCTAGAGAAATTAAATAATTCTTTGGCAACTCAATTAAGTGTTCAGAGTTTTAATAATATAAGTGACCCAAATGAGTTCTACGCCGAGTTCTTTTCACTATTAAACAAACAATTTATTGACACTTTTGCACTAAAGACTGAAACTATTTACACAAAGCTCTTAATTAGTGATTGGGCGACTCCAGGTATTCGTAAAAGCAAGGAAAAACTTTTTGAACTTTATGACCTAAAGCAACAAATGAATAACACAAGCTTTCATCAGTATGCTGCAAAATATTCTAAAACTTTTAAAAGTGTATGCGAAATGGCAAAGCTCTTCATAATAGTAATATTAAAAATCAACTGATGATAAAATAAAAACTATCTGGCAAATAATAAAAAATGGTAGGAAAAAACAGCGTAATGCTGAATTTAATTTAGTGACTGCACATGGCCCCATAATCTCAGAGATAGAAATAGCTCAGGTATTTGAAAACTTTTTTGCTAATATTCCCTATAAAACTACTGAAGATTTAAATTCCTCACACACTATTTCTGCTGCCCTACTTAGAGATAATGTAAAGGCATCCTTTGGAGTTTAGGTTTCAGCATACAAACCCCCAGGCTGTTATAAAAGCTTTTAAAGATCTTAAAATTAAATCAACAGAAGATCTATGGGGAATGTCGGTAAAAGTCTATAGATCTATCATCGAAACCATTGCGCCTTACTTAGCTTTCATATTTACCAATAGTGTAGAGCAAGGAGTCTTTTCGGATCTCATGAAACACAGTAAAGTAGTCCCTTTGTGCAAATCCAGTGATAGTAAGGAACACAACAATTATAGACCTGTGTCAATTCTGCCAGTTCTCAGTAAGGTATTTGAAAAGTTTATGCTCAAATGTTACGTCACTTTAATAAAAATTCTATCTTTCATGATCAACAGTACAGTTTCACCAAAGGGCGTTGTCACCCTAATAAATAACATTTTTGGTGCCTGGGAAGAAGTACAAGATGACATTGGAATCTTTTGCGATCTCTCGAAGGCGTTTGACCGAAGACCATGAGACACTTCTGCTGAAACTGGAGCACTATGGGATTAGGAATACAGCTCTTGATTTGCTAAAATCATACCTGAAAGATAGAAAAGTTAAAGTTAAACTCAACGGCACAAACTCATTGGGGTCTGAAATGATAATGGGCGCTCCTCAAGGTTCGATATTGGGTACATTCCTCTTTTTAGTATATATTAATGATTCACCCCAATTATTTCAAAATCTACCGAAGATGGTGTTATTTGCAGATGACACATCATTGACCTTTAAAATAAACCGACGGTCACAAAATCTTGACGACGTGAATAGCTCTATTGTTCAGGTTCAAGATTGATTTACGGTAAATAATTTAGTACGATACTAAAAAAAAAGAAGTAGAAAATTTGTCATCATTATGAATGGAGAAAGTCTGGAATTTATTAATCAAACGGTTTTCCTAGGAATCACGCTAGACGAGAAATTACAATATAACATCTCTCGCGGGGCGGCTAAGCTTGGCCGCTCATGTTGATTACGTTGATTTTATCTACTTCCACAGTATTATTTCATCTGGCATTTTACCCTGGGATCAGGCCGCTGACATTGAATCCATCTTTATTTTACAAAAAGAGCTGCCAGAGCCATTTTTTTTTAAATAAAACGTTGCCCCACTCTAGGAATTTCTCCTGTATCGTGGGTGCGTTTACAAACATTCAAACTCACATACAGAAAACATCCAGACCCGGAACAACTACTTGTAGGTCATACAAATATTTGTTCCGTGCGGGAATCGAACCCGCAACACGCAGTGCAGCAGTCAATTGCATTAACCACTGCGCCAACCGTGCCGTCAGATTTAGAATCTAAATCGTCGCGAATCACTCAGGGAACTATTTAAAAAGATTAAAACTATGACGGTACCTTTCCAATTCATTTATGAAAATATTATTTTGTATGTGAGAAATAGTCTGCATATTTTTAATAAAATAAGTGATAGACATTATTGTATTACTAGAAATAAAGATAAAATTTATCATCCATTTTACAGATTATCTAAAGTACATACATCTTTTATGGAGTACTGTGTTATATGTTACAACAGAATACCTTGTGATATATTATAATGAAAGAAAATTTAAAACTCATATTAAAAGTACACTTAGTAAACAAGCATAATACAAATTAGAGGATTATATCCACGATAAGAATGCTTGGAAACATGCAGGTCCTGCTCCATAGGACAATTTAGAATCTAGACAAAATCAAACTGGTTGCTCATTTAATTGTATAATATTATTTTTCATAATATTGATTTTACATTCTGTGATTACTTGAACTCACACACTGACTTATTAGTATTACTTGCTAAAATGTTAGGAATATCGTATAATTTTACAATGTTTTTAAATATGTGAGCACCTTATTTATCTTTCACATACTTAATTTATGTGTCATTGCTTAATTTTTCATTATTTTTACCTATCATGGTATAGTAATTTTATCCTAGGTTCATCGTCTTCACATATAATTAATGTATAAAATGTTTTCATTAATCTTATATATAAGATTAATGAAAACATTTTAAAAGAGTAACGGTGGAGTTTCTTGACCATTCCTCTCCATACGAAAACTACCTTTTGGAATCAATACCAACTAGAATAAATTCTGTTTTTTTAGTAAGTTTTGACGTTCAAAAGTGCCTTTTATGTGCCTAATAGGGATGATGACTAAAAAAATGTTTTTTGTCCGTAATGTAGATTATGAAAAAATAACGTAGGTACACGTATTTTTTCTTTTTTTACGTTATCAAAAGATTACGGCGATACATTGAGTTATGATTTGCCATGACGTCACTAGTATGTAGATTTTATACATTCTTGTGACGTATCAACCCCCACTCCCCAACTTTAATGCGTTGTATCTAAGTATTTTTTTATTAATATGATAAAGCAAAAAATACGTGTCTAATATTTTTTTATTATCTGACTGACGGACTAAATAGAATTCCTTTTTTTTGACCCAGGCATCATCCCTATTGAAATAAATTATTTGACTTTGATTTTGACTTTTGCCTCACGAATGCTTGCGGGAGTGATGATGTTGGTGACGTCACGCTGAAGTAGCTGCACAAAGGCTGCGTTGGATCCATCGACCGGACGGGTGTTGTGTCTGGCGGTCAATTGTAAAACGATTGATGTCGGATAGTCTCTTATATGTCGTTCTCGCGGTAAACTCAAATTGCGCGATGCAGGATTTTGTGACATCAGGATTTTGTGTGACGTCAGGACTTTGATGCGTTGTTCGCATGTGGCGATGTAGATCGGCTAATTGAAGTGTGGCGGCCCACACTTCAATAGGTATCTGCACCGAAGATGTCATTTTGATCACTTTTCGTTCATTTATGGCAACAGTTAAAATATCGCGAAAACTGAAGTTACTGAACTTGGGTTGTAACACCAAAGACAACTGACCACGTTCAACAAACAAGTACTTTGTCCGATAAATCCGACAATGTCGTCAAACACGCACTGATTAGGAGTGATTAGACATAAGGGGTGATACACCGCGTCGCTGTCGGGGGTGGTACGCCTTGGTCGTACGCACACTTGTTGTTTCTGGTCAGTTGTGTTTGATTGATTGGAACACGCAGTGAAGCAGCTGATTGATTGAATCTGATTGAGTGGCAAGTAACTGGAACATAGGCGATACGCCAAAAACGATTAATCGAATGTCAGTCATTGTGAGAAGTGCGTGCTAAGTATCGAGATATCTGTTACTAATGTTTCGTGTTCGCGCTGCTCGGGCTTTGTTCTTTACTAGCTTCTGCCCGCGACTTCATTCGCGTGGAAGTCGTGAGACACCACAAAATACTAAAATAATAACAGCCACATTTTAACAAAACGTAGTATTTGTTTGTAGTTTGTATATTTTGGCTGCTCAGACAGCAGCCAAAATATTCAGACTCAGGACTGCTGACGCGGGAGCAAATGACGTACAGTTATCCGTGTGAGAAGCTGCTCGCCCTGAGGTCGACACCCACATGACAACCTTCAATAGCAATTTCCCTTTTTTTTATAACCATAGATGACAGAAGAGGTCTAAGCTTGATTATTTCTGTGTACGTTCTACGAAATATCAAATTATAATATGTAGGTAGTTTACCAAAATGTGAAAAAAATAATATCAATAATTGGGAGTAGAAATTACAACCACGGGTTTGTAAACTACCGTCGCCGAACCGCTAAGCAATAGCTTATTGGTCCGACGACTGGTTTACAAGTCAATTTGACCAAAATACCCTTTCTTATACAGGCTGGATTTTTGACATGGGGCAGTTAGGGTAGCAACCTAAACTGCTGTAGTTTTTTTTTTTTTGTTGTTGTGAATTTATCAAATAACTTCTCCCGCTCTAGGCGGAGCGCGAGGGCGTGTACTCAGACTCTTACTGACTAAAACCCACCCGTGTTCCTTCAGTTGCCTGTACGTGTCCAGGGGCCACGGTATCCCTTTCGGACTTTCCCGCATCCCCGGCAGGCATCGGTCCTCTCAGACCCCTTCAGTTGCTGCCATCTCTTTGAGGCGTGCATGGAACATAACGCACTGTCGACCCGGGCTTGGTCCTTATCAGACGGCGAACTACCCATTGCTCACCGTGGCTGGGAATCGGCCTGCGATTCTCGACGCCCAGGGCGTCTCCTGCGGCGGCTAGGGGCGTGAGGGCGTGAAGTTTGTCTCCCCCTCACGTCGTCCTTTGCGAGCATTACTGCTTCGCAGAAGGAGGACCTCCCATGCCCCCTCGCTAGCAAATAGCGTGATAATTTTTCTGCAGACAAACAAGACGTACAAGGAATATCTATGAAAAAATTAACAGAATCCCTCCGGTAGTTTTTGCGTGATGCTAGCTATGATTTATTTTGTAAAACATGAGTACAGAATGAAGGTTTTATAATTAATATGTGGTGGCAACATATTTTGCCATGTAGGGCGTAAAAAAATTGTTGCACTAGACAAACAGTACAAAAAAGCAATATATAAACAATGTCATAATTTAAATTAAATTAAAATTACAATGGTGCCGATTCTCTTGTCACAAATGCCTCTAAACTAGACTAAAAATCACCAATACTTAGTTTATTCCTGTCAAACGACGATTTCTCATTATGAAATAGACTAAAGTGACACAACTTAACTAGGTATATTATTTTAGTTTGACAGCACTAAGATGGCACTGAGATTTTAATTTAGTGAAAATGTCAATTTTGCTATTCTGAATTTAACGTTTTTCACCAAAAATTTTGATTGTCTAATTATAACTAACCATTTATAATCGTGATTAAAAATGGTTAATGGGAAATCGTCGTTTGACAGGAATAAATTAAGTATTGGTGATTTTTCTCAACACATACATAGGTAATATTTTTTTTATATTTTACGCACAAAAAGTGAAAAATTCCATTCCAAATACGTCGAGGCTACAACAGCTGAGCGTCTCCGGCTCAAAAAAAAATCACGGGTTAAGAATGCGGCGACCGATGAATTGTCCATACAAACGTAATACCTCTAACCATTTGCAATTTGAGCATATTTCCACCATATTGTTGATATTCAGATTTAGATAGTATTTATCTAGGCTTCTTTTTAAAAAAAAAAAACTTACCTAAAATGAAGTACCTATAAGCGAATTGAATTTCGCACATTTTTACAGCGTAAATGACGTTTTCATACTGTTTTTTCTGTATTACAAAAACAACGACGATTAGGGGCTTTACTTTTACGTTTGCTAAATTGTATTGTAATATTTCTGACACTAATGACCAATTTTATTTTTGTTGGAACGGGAGGAAACTGGTAGAAATCGTCCCCCTCGTGCCCCTCCATGCGACATTCTCTATGAGAAAGTGTGAATTTGGACAAAATTAAAATTCAAGATGGCGGTTGCGAAAAATTTCAAGTTTTTCATCTTGGGTATCGTTTTCTTGGTTTTCAAGTATTCTAAAGCCGATAGTGGGGTCAAAATGTAAATCTAAGATGGCGGCTGCGAATATTTCAAGTTTATGTCATGGGTGTCGTTTTCATTGTTTTTGAGGATGCTAAAGCCGATAGAGAGGTCAAAATGTAAATTCAAGATGGCTGCTGCGAACATTTTCAAATTTTTCGTCATTGGTATTGTTTTCTTGGTAAAATCATTTACGTAACTTGAAAACATACTTTTTTGTTTATAGAGATATTTTGTAAATTTTGTCTTAAATGAAAGGTCTAGATTTGAAACTAACTTGTACGTTTAGTTTATAAAAATCGGTCTACGTAATAAAAAGATATAGTTACTTTAATGTAAGTAAATTTTATTTCACATCAAACATCAGTGGGAGATCGTCCTAGGGCGACTGCGGTACTGTAGGTACCTGTGCCGCTCGCAACAGGAATATTTTACTAAATACGTACTTTGCATTACACTTTTATTATTAGAATTGTATTCATTATTTAGTAATAACAATATTTGAAGTTTAGTAAAAGGAATAGGTACCTACTGCAATAAGACAGAAAAAGCCTTAGATTTTTTTTTAAATTTGGAGAGCCTGTTTATGTATGTTTATTTCCTTTAGGGTGGCCTAAAGGAAATAAATAAACATAAACAGGCTTAGCCCACATTCGCACGGAAGTAAAAATATCGCGGCGGGATTTTATCGCACACTGGATTTTCAACTCTCGTTAATGAGCCGAGCGTTGAGGATCCAACGCGCTGAGACACACTCTCATCCCAGCGCGTTAAAAAAACACACTGTTGGATTTTCAACTCTCGGCGTCAAGCAGAGCGTTGAAAATCCAGTGCACGAAGTAAAATCGCCGTCGTAAAAAATTGCCCGTGCGAACCTGGGCTTAAATAAATAAAAACAATACTAATAAATATCCCAATAAATTGTATTTACGCGACTTGCGCCGTTCTTGGACCGATTTGCCCCCAAAACCAAATGTATAGGCAGCTAGATATTCTCTACAAGGCCTAGATCTCGAGATTAGATGAGGTATCCTACTATGAGATATCGGCATGCTAAAGAAATGTCCAAAAAACACATTACTAGTCTGTACATTCACTAACGATTCCCCAAAGTAGTCAACAAAAATAAAGCAAATAACACATACATAATAAGAACATACCTAGTTACTAATAAAAAACATAAATGCCGTCATGCCGTTGCAAATAGGTACAGCTAATAATAGCTATCTATCCATTCACACACACACACGGCTACACACCGCGTTCGCCGTCTTTTGTCAAACAGAAATAGCAATATTCCAAACGAATTTTGCACATAATTATCTCGAGTTGCAGTTGAGACTTTGCTTTTGCTACTTAAGGCAAACAAGTATGTACCACGTGGAGTCACGATTGTCAAATTCGATTTTAGTTGTGTCAAAATTATTTTTAAATTTAGAAGTTTTCTTGTTGCAGAATAGCTTTAAGATTCTCCTAGCCAAAAGTAAGGAATTTTAGTTATAGTTTAGTTCGGTGTACATGAGAATCAGCACCAATGCCAAAATTTTACGGAAAATTTAGTATTTTTAAAAGTAAGGAACGCAACTATCCGTTGTTCTTAACCCGTCGCGAGCGCAATTAGCGACACAATAGAATTTTATTGTTATTTGCACACATGGGGTGCAATCGACATTTTAAGAGTTAAACCACACATTGATCGTATACATCTTTTTTGCATCCTGAATATAAATTCTCTATTAGTTGACTGTCCCCAAAAACAACATAATTATACCTATCTCAAAAAAAAAACAAAATTCAAAAGTCATTTATTCAAACTAGGCTGAGAATCAGCACTTTTCGAACGTCAAAATTACATAAGACAGTCCCCCAAAACGCAAAAAAAAATAGAAGCGACCAATCCATGATAAGCTGTTAATAGTGTGTCAGTATTTACTTTCTTGGATAAATGGACTCTTGCCGATTTCCTCTAAGTGAGGTTTCCAGGTTAGTTTATTATCTATGGTTATACCTAAGCATTTTTCATTTGTAACTTCTTCTACTATACAGTTATTGTAGGCAATGTTAACTGGTGGATACTTACGGCGCTGGTGGAAATGAGTAACTTTTGTTTTATTTAAATTAATTACAAGATTACTTGATGCTAGAACGTACTTATAGACAAACAGACAAAAATTCTAAAAACTATATAATTTTTGGCATTAGAATCGTTCTCAGACCTCGTAGGCAGCAATTACTTTTTTTAATATTCAATGTACAGTTTGCACTTCGCTACGATTTTATTAGGTATACGTAATATAGAGTAGAGATAGCGCGTGTTTTCGGACCGTATTTCTGTGGAAAGTAATACATTTTGCACAAGATGACACCGTTACGGTGCAAGATGACACCGCTGTGGATCAAGATGACACCGCTGTGGATCAAGATGACACCGCTGTGGATCAAGATGACACCGCTGTGGATCAAGATGACACCGTTACGGTGCAAGATGACACCGCTGTGGATCAAGATGACACCGCTGTGGATCAAGATGACACCGTTGCGGCGCAAGATGACACCGCTACAGATCAGGATGACACCGCTGTGGATCAAGATGACACCGCTGTGGAGCAAGATGACACCGCTGCGGAGCAAGATGACATCGCCGTTTTAATACAAGACCGACGGGCCGGTTTTTTTGAAGAAACAGAAATTCTAAAACATTTGTCTGCTGCTTAAGTCGCAAATTAAACATACATTTCTCGTCTCCCAAACTTGGAGAAGACTACAAGTTACAAAGCTCTCAGAGCAACTCTTTCTGTATTCATGTTCTAAGAAGTGTGAGAGTTTTTTCAATGTTATGTTCGTTTGAAGGGAGGTGTTTTAGCGGAGCGTCCAACAGGAGGTCATTACGAGCTTGTACCGTGACGTGGAAAATATTTGAGAGGGCAGGCCTGCCCTGCCGAGGTAATTGCCACATTAAAGTGCGCCACCGGCGAATACTTGTAACAGTTTTAACTACGTTTGAGCACAATGGCATAACTTGGAGCCGCTGTCGCACGACGAGAACTGATCTGAACTAACATAATATGGAGTTATTGTCAGTACAGTTCGGGAGCCTCACGTGAGACTATAACTTGTTGAGCCTAAAAGAACTTGTTGAACTATTTAATCGGAAATGGTCTAAATGTCTGCCAATTTGTTGTTTGTGAGATACTATCAAAGTTATGTCCGAGTTCATTGTTATTCTGAAATCGATCTAGTTTAATAACGCTGAAACACAAGTTATTCCTATCAGAATCGTGTGACAAATGGCAGACCTTAGTCCACTGTACCATTCAATTTACTTATCAAAGTGAGATTGATTTACTTACCACGGCTACAGTAAATGATCAGTACTAAGCTATCTCGAAAAAATAAAGTGAGCCACACTGTGACTCGAGATGTAAACGAGTTCAGTACTTGAGTAGCGCGTATCCACATCTAGACTCGGACCGGCTGACACTTGAGCCAACAGTTTGTAACAACTTCGCACTGACGGTTCTATCCAACCTTGTAAGAATTAATGTTTTAGACGTCTTGTTATCACTATTTAATAATATAAAGCTTAGACTGTCGTTTTTGGGCACGCCACTATTGCGGCGATAAGTCCCCTCTTTGAGGAGTGGCTGGAGAGGCGCCACGGCGTCCTCACCTTCCGCCTGACGCAGGTCCTCACCGGACACGGCTGTTTCGGGAGGTACCTGTTTCGGATAAGGCGGGAGGAAACGCCCGGGTGTCATCACTGCGTGGATCGCCCGGAGGACACGGTGGAGCATACGGTGGAGGTATGCCCGGCTTGGGCAGAGCACCGCCGTGTCCTCGTGGAGGCGATCGGTGGCGGGGATCTCTCGCGTCCGGCCCTGGTCCAGGCCATGGTACGGAGCGAGAGGGCATGGGAGGCCGTCACCTCCTTCTGCGAAGCAGTAATGCTCGCGAAGGAGGAGGCGGAGCGCGTGAGGGAGAGGCAAATTTCGCGCCCTCACGCCCCTAGCCGCCGCAGGAGGAGACGCCCTGGGCGTCGGGAATCGATTGCCGATTCCCGGCCACCGTAGGCGCGGGCTTGCGGATGGTGAGCAATGGGTAGCTCGCCGTCCGGTAAGGACCAGGCCCGGGTCGACGGCGCGTAGTGTTCCACGCGCGTGTTATATAAATGTAATTATTGTGTCTAAAAATAAATAATATGATATATAAATGTAATTATACTTGTTATACCTATAAATGTAATTATTATCTACGATTAATTTACTAAATGAATTTAATAACAAACTTATTTTTTATAAGTCAAACACTGATTTGACTCAACTGTTGTTATTGTCTCCAATATCTTGGTTGAATTATGTAGTAGGGTCACACTGATTTATTTGTTGTTCCTATATTTAAATACTAAATGATTGAGGATACAAGTTTTATTAAATTATTTTGTTAAGAATATCTAAGAGATTAGTTTACGTATAAATTATATTTTTGTAAAGGTATTATTACAGTTTATAGTTTAAAAGTATTTGTTTTGTACTAATAGTTCAGTTCATTTTATCTGTGGCAATATTCATGTTAGATAGGGTAAGGTAGACAACTGTCATTTGAAATGTTTTAAAAGGTCGTGTAACTTAATTCTTGTTCTCTTTTCTGTACGTGTCACTGGACTGGTAACAATATAAAAGCTTATGTTAACATCTAAGAACAGACCCTGAGTGATGTCCATGTCCGTAATATTGAGTTGCTAAAAGCTAATATAAGGAAATAATGTTGCTTATCATAAGTTCTGCTTTTATTGTAAAATGGATTGAAATAAGGATCATCAGATCACTTCTGATGAAAGATCGACTAACTACAATATTCATGTAAGTTAAATTGTCATTATATCTTGATTATTACTGATAGCTATGATGTTCTGTATGTATTAAAATATTGCTAATATTGCTACATAAGTGTTAAATCGAATTAAGGAATATTCATATTCTATTTGTCATTGTTAAAGTTGTTAGCTTTAAGAAATGGTCCAAGAGATTAATGTAATAACAAAACTAAATGCTAATGTAAAATTATGTTGATAAAATACTTCAAAACAAGCTTCCGTGGAGTTTCTTATCCTTCTTCTCCACGAAGACCTAGATTTGGAACGGATAACTAGCTTTCTCATTAACAATACCTATTTATTGACAAGTCTAATTGAAATAAATGCCTAGTCTTGTCTCCATGTGCTTTCTTATAATCCTTTTCCCTACACACCATATTCATAGATATTAAAATACATAACATAACATCACGCCTTGTTTCCCCGAGGGGTTGGGCAGAGGTGCACCTGTAGTAGGTACACCCACATATTAAAATGCCTACATGATTAAATAATTAACTAATAGGAAACCTGAAAATCCTGACACTCAAAAGTTGATAGTTAAGTGGATATCAATGCCTCTAAATGTAGTATATCTAATAATCTTTTTCTCACATCAGAAGTGGGATAGTGCCCTGTCTTACATAAGCGATTTCTAATGAATTTTATTTTGCTATTTTCATAATCAATGTTGGAGCTATTGGTGATTTTGCTGGAAGCCGTGGTGTCGCCGGATAGCTGTCTAAGCCCTCACCATGAGGATGACATCATGCTGCCAACTCCTAGAGTAGGACTCTATTGGTGATTTTGCTGGAAGCCGTGGTGTCACCGGGTAGCTGTCTAAACCCTCGCCATGAGGATGACATCATGCTGCAAACTCCTAGAGTAGGACTAAGTGGGAGCTGCAGGGCCGGTAAGGCCTTTAGAGGCTCTGCTTTGATATTACTTTGAAATGTGAGAACATCAACTGATGGTGCATCATAGAAAAACTTTTGTAACCTTTTAAACTAGAATATTTTAAAACAAGATGGTGCCGATTCTCTTGACGCAAATGCCTTTAGACTGGGCTGGAAATCGCCAAAATTTAGTTTACTCTTGTCAAACTGATTTCCCATTCTGAAATAGACTTAAAGTATATTTGACTATATTTTGAAACAACCAACTTAACTATATTTTAGTTTGACAGCACTAAGATGGTAATGAAATTTTAATTTAGTGTAAAAGACAATTTTGCTATTCTGAATTCTGCCTATCTGAGTCTGGCCATTTTTAATGGGAGTAATATTCGACTTCGGGTGCAAAAACAGTACTGTACTGGATTTTTTTCTTTTCTTTTGCTTGTATCTCGAAAATGGTGTGTCCTATCGCAAAAATAATGAAAATTTCGACCCCCTTTATAAAACCCTTAAACCCCTAATACTCAACAAGTGGGTAATATTTTTTTTATATTTTTCATGCAAAAAGTGAAAAATTCCAAATAAAAAAGGTAGAGGCTCTAAAAAAAAAAAAAAAATTATCACGGAATAAGGCAAACGAGTATGTACCACGTGGAGTCGTAATTGTCAAATTCGATTTTGGTTGTTTCAAAATAATTTTTAGATTGAGAATAGATATTGCAGAATAGCTTTACGATTTTCATAGCCAAGAGTGAAGTCTTGGTGATAGTTTAGTTGGTTTGGTTTGGTGTACGGGAGAATCGCCACCAGTGTTTGTTCTTAAAAGTTAAGCTTCAATTGGTATTTTAACAAATTTCAAAAACAAAGGTCTCATAAAACAATTGTATCTACTTGCATAAAAATATTCCTATAAAAAAAAAAATATAGTATCTACTTACAATGATTAAATATAAGTTGAAAGATCATTAGGTAATGAACCAAAATAGTGAACATCTAATTGAAGCTTAGCTTATAAAACCAATAATAACTAGGTACGTTGTTACTCTAGCTAGATTATAATTAATTAATTTTTGTTCTCACAAAGATCAGACTGAGAATAGGATATAAGTGTTCACTTAGATGAAACTTGGCATTACAAGAGTACTAATTTAATGTATATATTAATTAGGTAACACAGAAAAACCAAAAATGAGATTAGGGTTCTGAACAGGACATTGCGAGGAATTGTGTACTAAATTACTTAGACCATTGTTGTCAATCTTTGATCCTGCTCTAAGAACAGAGTTATATACTGATGCTACTGCTATAGGATATGGTGCTTTTTTAAACCAGAAATACGATAGTGATTCTTAAGTCGTCACTTATTTTAGTAAGAGAACTACACCTGCAGAGTCAAAATATAGTTCTTATGATTTAGAAACTCTAGCTATTCACAACGCCTTGAAACACTTCCGTGTCTAATTACTAGAAATTAACTTTATAATTATCACAGATTGTAACACTATGTGCAATGAACAGTCAGAGTGGCCGAACGTTCTGTGGAAAGTACAACAATTAATTAACACAACTGTACAAAATCCATGGGCTCTACCCCTTTGCTATTACTTACGACGTACTAGAAGAAAAAGATAGACAAAATCCAAATAAATTAGAGGCTGACCGAGAAATAGCTAGACAAATTGCAGAAAAATTCAATCAACGTTTAGATGTCACTCGTCGTAACAATGTAAACTTTAACGTAGGAGATGTAGTGTATGTCTCGCGGAATCATATGCGTAATGATGAATTGGCACCTAAATTAAAAGTCCTTTGAAATATATTCTATCCTTTCTAATGATCGTTTTGCTCTGCAAGGTCTAGGTAATTTACGAAACATTTCAGTAGCCAAAGAAAAATCAAGATTCTGACACTTTACCTAATTACATTTTCTTATTTTTGTGTTGATATTTTGTTCTATTAATCTGACATGTTAAGTTACTGAAAACATATTTTAATTAATTACACACTGATGTGGATTTAATTCGGAAATAAATAGAAAGAATTATGTATAATTATATAACTTATAATATTATATATATACTGCTGGTCGGTCACTGCCCTGATACCTTTCTGAAATTCATACGCAGCAGGTGATAGGACTGGTATGTCAAGGCCAGAGGCTACTTATGATATTACTGCTGGTCGGTCACTGCCCTGATACCTTTCTGAAATTCATGCGCAGCAGGTGATAGGACTGGTATGTCAAGGCCAGAGGCTACTTATAACATTACTGCTGGTCGGTCACTGCCCTGATACCTTTCTGAAATTCATGCGCAGCAGGTGATAGGACTGGTATGTCAAGGCCAGAGACTTCTTGAAAACAAATATTTATTTATTTAAATATAATTAGTTGGGTACTTCGAGAGCGAAGTACAGGTCGTGATAGATTATTTTTTAAAATAATTACCATTTGTGATGGTTATTTTGGTACATTTCAGTTTAATAGAACATCCAAACAATAGATTTACATATAGTTTTAATTTATCCTAGTAAAATATGTGTTATTAGGAGCTTAAAATCATATGAGATACACTTATGATTCTTTACCTAATTGCATTTATATAAAAAAAATAAAAATAAAAAATAAAAATGTTTCCGCTGGTCGGTCATTTGCTTGGTGCAAGTATATCCCACTAGCAGCGGGTAGAGGGGACTTGACACGTCGGCAATTGGCAAAACAAAAGTAAAACAATTGTAGAAAAAGGGTCTCTAAAGTACTTCGAGAGCGAAGTACTTGTCAGCATGGCCGTGTTATATAAATGTGTCTAAAAATAAATAATATGATATATAAATGTAATTATACTTGTTATACCTATAAATGTAATTATTATCTACGATTAATTTACTAAATGAATTTAATAACAAACTTATTTTTTATAAGTCAAACACTGATTTGACTCAACTGTTGTTATTGTCTCCAATATCTTGGTTGAATTATGTAGTAGGGTCACACTGATTTATTTGTTGTTCCTATATTTAAATACTAAATGATTGAGGATACAAGTTTTATTAAATTATTTTGTTAAGAATATCTAAGAGATTAGTTTACGTATAAATTATATTTTTGTAAAGGTATTATTACAGTTTATAGTTTAAAAGTATTTGTTTTGTACTAATAGTTCAGTTCATTTTATCTGTGGCAATATTCATGTTAGATAGGGTAAGGTAGACAACTGTCATTTGAAATGTTTTAAAAGGTCGTGTAACTTAATTCTTGTTCTCTTTTCTGTACGTGTCACTGGACTGGTAACAATATAAAAGCTTATGTTAACATCTAAGAACAGACCCTGAGTGATGTCCATGTCCGTAATATTGAGTTGCTAAAAGCTAATATAAGGAAATAATGTTGCTTATCATAAGTTCTGCTTTTATTGTAAAATGGATTGAAATAAGGATCATCAGATCACTTCTGATGAAAGATCGACTAACTACAATATTCATGTAAGTTAAATTGTCATTATATCTTGATTATTACTGATAGCTATGATGTTCTGTATGTATTAAAATATTGCTAATATTGCTACATAAGTGTTAAATCGAATTAAGGAATATTCATATTCTATTTGTCATTGTTAAAGTTGTTAGCTTTAAGAAATGGTCCAAGAGATTAATGTAATAACAAAACTAAATGCTAATGTAAAATTATGTTGATAAAATACTTCAAAACAAGCTTCCGTGGAGTTTCTTATCCTTCTTCTCCACGAAGACCTAGATTTGGAACGGATAACTAGCTTTCTCATTAACAATACCTATTTTTTGACAAGTCTAATTGAAATAAATGCCTAGTCTTGTCTCCATGTGCTTTCTTATAATCCTTTTCCCTACACACCATATTCATAGATATTAAAATACATAACATAACATCACGCCTTGTTTCCCCGAGGGGTTGGGCAGAGGTGCACCTGTAGTAGGTACACCCACATATTAAAATGCCTACATGATTAAATAATTAACTAATAGGTAACCTGAAAATCCTGACACTCAAAAGTTGATAGTTAAGTGGATATCAATGCCTCTAAATGTAGTATATCTAATAATCTTTTTCTCACACGCGCCTCAAAGAGATGTCAGCAAGTGAAGGGGTCCGATGAGACCATTGCCTGCCGGGGTTGCGGGAAAGTCCGAAAGGGATACCGTGGCCCCCTGGCATTGCACAGGCAACAGAAGGAACACGGGTGGGTTTTAGTCAGTAAGAGTCTGACACGCCCTCCCGCTCCACCCAGAGCGGGAGACGTCATTTGATGATTTCCCACCCAAAAAAAAAAAAAAAAAAAAAAAAGACTCGTTTTCAGTCGAGGTCTAAAAGTCATGTTTATATAAGATTTCGGATTGTTTTGAAACACGAGAACGATTAACTTTAGGGATTAACATCGTATGCTGAAGAACAATATAATCACACGTTTGTTATGTTAAACCGAGTTAGATTTAATTGAATCGGACGCTTTCACGCCGCAAGTCTTGTAATGCAAACCAGTAAGTGAAATTGACATCAGAAGTCGGGAAATAGTTCCTCCTTATGTCAGTTTTCATTTAGTTCTCCAGCAGCAAATTAAAGCCCTGATATGTCGGCAAAGTATCGAATAGACCAATGAGTACGGCACTAAAAACCTTACGTTCGTACAGCTACGATGAAATGGGAGCTACAGGATGTAGGGACATAGGTATGGTTGCGTCCTTAGTTCCATACTGTGTATATATAGCGCGTTATGCCAAACATTGGGCGCCAATCTAGTACGCCACTAAACAAGTATCAGGTAACTGAACTGCGTTGATGGTTTGTTCAACTCAGAGAAGTTTGCACACAATCAGCCAGTTTGCTAGATGTTAAGATGATGATTTTAAGTTTACCGTTATTTCGTTGCAGTACATACAATAATTCATGCATTAAAACACAAAACAATAAAAATAATATTCGACTTTGTTTCCACTTGTTCTTACTACAAAAAGTGTCCCTAATCAAGTGTCATAAATTGAGGGTTAAAATATGTAGCGCTGACAGCAAATGAGGGTTAATTCGTCATTTGTATCGGAGTGCGTGTTCGTAAGTGCCCTCATCTCTCATTTTGAAGTTGGGTACCTAACCGGCTGGTTTTTGAGCCATGACATAATATATCATCACTAACCGCTGGCAGCGTGGAAGTCACATTATGTTTATGTCGTTTCTTTTGGAACATTTTTGGAGCTCTTCTTAGATTTTCTTCGAAGAAAAGTTCTCAATGCCAAGAAAACGAAATGTTTATAGTTCACTCTTCCAAATGTTAGAAATCTAGGAACCAACATTAGTCTTAGATAAATAGTTGGTTGAAACTCGGCAGTTTTTCTGGGAATGGAACAGTAGATGCCAAACTTCAGGGGGCCAACATATATATAGCCTAGCGGGAAGGCTCAGTTCGGTCGCCTACGCCTTCAGGAAAGTAAGACAATACACTGACGTTGATACAACTCGGTTAGTCTATTTTAGTTATTTTCATAGCGTAATGTTCGACAATATTCTGCTGTGGGGCAAAGCTGCTGATATTCAAAATATATTCGTCCTTCAAAAACGAGCTGTTCGAGGAATTTACCAACTAGGTGCCAGAGTTTCTCTGAGAGATTTATTCAAAGATATCGGTATTCTCACAGTGGCATCACAATTCATCTTCGCCAACATCTTATATTAGGCAAAATATACACTTATACACTAAAAACAGTGATATTCACAATGTTAATACTAGAAATAATGTCCTTGTTTCTAGTTTTAACATCGTGCTTGATCATAAGGTTCATAACTCATTTGTTGGGCTTGGTATAACCTTTTATAACAAGCTGCCCTCTTCTTTGCTAGATTTGCCATTTAATGCGTTTAAAACTAAAGTAAAATCCAATCTTAGTTCAAAGGCATACTATTTTATCAACGACTACTTAAATGATAAGAATGGTTGATCACTGTGATTAACTCAAGACAATGTTTAAATGTTACTTCTCTAGAATTAGCTTAACTACTGACGCGGAAGTGGTGGGACTGTCATGTAATTTTTTTTATTTGACTTTCGAAAAGTGATGATTCTCAGCCTAGTTTGAATAAATGACTTTTGAATTTTGAAAAGGCACACGAACAAAACCCATTGAATGTTTTCACTACACAAAATGCGTACCTCACTAAATTCAGTTCCACAAAATGACGATAGTTGCGGCTCGTCACAATAGGCCTCATTACCGTATACTCGTAGGTCAAACTCTGCGTGACATCTAATATTATGCCTCCTCGCCAGTTCAACCCTCCAGGGAGTCCCATCGTATCTAATATTCCGCTTATAAATGCGAAGATAAGTTTGTTTGCTTCCTCGGCTCCATTGTGGATACTCAGCCACATATTGCATGTGTCAGGAAGATGGACGGTGGGTGAAGCTAGGTCCCCAGGGCCACACTATTGCTTCCATGCGAGCGTACCGGAGCAAAGGAACACTTTGTACGGCTAGAATGTAAAGCTTTAGCGTGTTGTTTTCAGTTATTTCAACACTTTTGGCTCGTTAAAGAGGGAGTAATGTTAACAATGTGCTCCCGACGCTGTCGTGTTGTGTTCGTTTGAACTGTTGGATGTTAGATGTGTGACGCACCACACCAGCTGTCTCGAAAAGGAGCGAAGGGCACCAGATGTATGTGAGTACTATGCACTAAAGAGCTACCGTTTACTGGGTAATATGTCTTTCATTGACTTGAAGGTGCCCTGGCGGCTGTGAGTATGTTATGCTCACTCAGATGTCTCGCTGATGGAGGCGCATGTGTTGGATCATTTAGCTCCCTTCAAAATGGTTGAGCTGGATGGTGCTGATCAAACCTAACTCATTTGGTTAGGGTGCCACATAAGCGGCGTAAATTTTTTTTTTTTAGAAACTAACTTTATGTGCTATGTTGCATTTCACGTTGCGGCAGCGGCCGGGGAGCGCTACTTCCAAGTTGATCGCTTTCCATAACATCATATTTGGAAACCCAGTAAAAGTTACCTTCACCTTTCTTTGTTTGATTTGGTGTATGCCGCCGCCATGATGCACAACAAAAATATAGTGACATCTACCGGTGGATAATCTAACTATTTTACGATATGATCCCTAATGTTTGGCCACGTCATGAAGTAGTGCATTTAACTGTTCATATCATTAAACGTTGATTATTCAATGATCTGGCCAGGCCACATCATGATGTGACCAGAATGGTTGATGTTCATTTCATGAAATTATCAATTTTAAGATCTGGCCACGACGATTATGACAATTCAAAAGTGCCTGTAAATGGTATAATTGAAATAAATGGTTTGAGTTAAGTTTGAATTATTTCTGACCAAAAACAACTCAACACTGACGTGCAAATCGCAAAAAACGAGATTGTTGAATGTTGTACGCAGCACGTCACGTACGTGTACGCTAGAGAACACTTTATATTCCCTTAAAACATAGATAAATTTGCTATTTTCAACGACTTGAAAAAGAAAGGGAGCATCGTCTGTGGTGTAAATCTCATGACAGAAAATATTGCTGAAGCGTGTGCGATAAAACGGTCTTCAAATACCAACGTGAGACTTCTACATTTTCTGTTCTGGGGCTCAAGGTCAAGTTTGCGTGATTCCAGACATGTTTACGATACCTCGCAGGGCCCCGGGTATGGGCACCCGTACTTGTTGCTACCAATCTCATGAGCCACGGTGCTCGGCAAAATGTTCCCGTAAATTCGTTATGTTGTGTGTCCCAGCCCCCAGGATAGACGAAGCTGACAAATGAGCCCTTTGGTGTTTGCACGGAGGTTTTTGCTACTTTTGGAGCTATTTTCGTATATTTGAATGAGTTCGTCGTATGTCACTACATTAATAATGTCGCCGATAAACTTCGGTTCGCCTTTTTCTGTAGTTGCAAAAGGCTGAGTGATATATAGCTGTGTCAATGTGAGTTACAAGAGAAGTCTGTTAGAGCCCAAGATATCACAAACACTGTGCTGAAAGTTTTTTTGTGCCGCGTGAGTAGCAGAGGGGGGAGGGCGGGGGGGAGCTCTGTTGCTGTGCCGCGGATGGCAACTTTTAAATTTTGAAAAATGAGTGAAGTGAGCTCTGCTCGTAAATTATAAATGATAATGTGAAAGTTTTCGGTACAGGCTCTCACAATTATCGGCTTCGCGGGTTTTTGTTTTATCCAGGTACTGTTAAAACCACTATGTATGACTCATATTACTTACTACTAGAACTGTCTGTTTCCTGGGAAACAATAAGCCCTTTTCCTGTTTTTCCGTTGGGATAAAAGACGTGGCTATGAGGGATTATATCAAACGAATGGGTTTGGGTAAGGACAGCATAATTACATACTACGTTCACGAGTAAATACTAAGCAATAGCAATAATAGTACAGTGTGAACAGCCACTGGTTACTTACCTACATACATGTTGCAGCATTCCGCTGAAAAATAAGCCTCTTTACACGCAAAAAAGGCTGACAATGTTTTATTTATAAAATAGTGACACGTTTGACAGAATTTTAAATTTAAACAGAAAAAAAATATATCGTATTTGTTTAGAAGAGAGTCGTCAGTCATCAGCCACCGGTCATTTGAGCATGGTTTAAAATGTTCCCCTGTGAGTTTTTTGGTGAACAGGCAAGTTCCAGTAATCACAGTGTTATTAAAGACTCCTTCCCAGGGACCTATCCGGGATATTTTCCCTTACAAGGTATTCTCCGTATCAACACGTGAGTATTCCAGTTGTTCGTTTATCACCTAGCCCACCTACATAATTTTGCATTTCTTTCTGGTCTAAAATGGTGTTTATCTCGCATCCTGATAGAAAAGGCTGATTTCGGCCGTACCCCTTGGTTACAGCTCGTCCACTGGACCTGTACATCGCCGACCCTGCCCCACTGTGGGCCCTGCGGACCTGACAATGTCATCCCGCCAGAATCAGAATCAGAACTTTATTTGCTATGAATGTAGGTACAGGTATAAGATGTTGTACATAAATTAATGAGATCGGCTACAGTCTACCTTACGGCGTGCAAATTATTACATACATTAAAATATCAATACATACAAAACAATGTCAACAAAACACTACAGTGAGTCTCTTCCCTCTCACTACAGTGAGCCAGCTAAGGTGAGGTGGCGCAGGTGGCGCAGGTGGTGCCGGTGGTTCAGCGGGAGATCCCGATGCAGCGAGTGCTGTAAGCGCGTCATCTTAATCTGGTACTGGCAGCTCTCAAGCGGTAGACTCATCTTTCATGGGGTACTGTTTAAAATGTTACAATAAAATTCCTCCCCACATACCTACTTCAACTTAATGAGACGAAATTCAAATCTTGTATAAAACGCACACTATGTAGGCAGGCATATTATAAGTTGGGGGATTACATCTCTGATAAAAATGCTTGGCTCATTGCTGGTCCTGCTCCACAACTAATTGACATACACACTGATTAACATTTTGAAAATACTATTGGAGCTGCTGATGATTGTAAGACCATCTTTGTATTGTATAAACTCAATTTCCTTTGTATTATATAATTGCATAGCACAGGTGTGAGTACTATGTACTAAAGAGCTACCATTTACCGGGTAATATGTAGTATTTCATTGACTTGAATGTGCCCTGGCGGCTGTGAGTATGTCATGCTCACTCAAATGTCTCGCTGATGGTGGCGCGTGTGTTGGATCATTTAGCTCCCTTCAAAATGGTTGAGCTGAATGGTGCTGATCCATGCGTCATGTTCATGAACGGGCGCCGTCAGTTGGGACTGGTCATCTCTTAGCTGCCATGGCCTATTTTAATTTTTAGAATGATTCTTTATTTTTTCTTTTTATTACGGGCGCTTTTACGAACGGTCATTCTACATTGTTCTCACATGCATAATTTCAAATTGAATGATGTTACCAATATTTTGTATCATTTTTTTATTTAAAAGAGTGTCCGTGGAGTTTTTTGCCCGTTCTTCTCCATAGGTACCTACTACGCTTTCGAATGGGCAACTAGCTTCATATTTTTTGACTGACCGACCACTTGACAATTCAAAAGTGCCTGTAAATGGTTTAATTGAAATAAATGCTTTGAGTTTGAGTTTGTCCTTTTCTGAGAAAGATACGAATAGGTAGGAATATTCATGTAACGTTTTAAACATTTTTTTTTAATGTTTTTTTTTTCCACATTTTACTTTGTGATTTTACCTGGATAATGCATTTCATTATATGACCTATTTTGCGCCGGGTTCGACTCCCGGGCGATTTACTTTTCTCTTAAATGTAACAGAAATATATATATATTTGCTACAATGTGTACATATTGTGTGAACAGCCACTGATTACGTACATACATTTGTAAGTACTTGTGTACATATTATTGATATTGACTGTGCTTCAAAACTCAAACTCAAACTCAAAGCATTTATTTCAATTAAACCATTTACAGGCACTTTTGAATTGTCCAGGGGTCAGTCAGTCAGAAATATGAAGCTAGTTGCCCATTCCAAAGCGTAGGTTCCTATGGAGAAGAACGGGCAAGAAACTCCACGGACACTCTTTAAAAAAAAAAAATTTTCTTACAAAATATTGTTTAAGTACATCATTCATGTTAAAATTATACATGTGAGAACAATGTAGAAAGACGTGTACGTAAAAAGCGTCCGTAATAAAAAGATAAAAAAAATTCAAAAATTAAAATAAGCCGTGGTAGATAAGAGATGACCAGTCCCTACTGATGGCGCCCGTTCACGAACATGACGCATGGATCAGCACCGTTTAGTTCAACCATTTTGAAGGGAACTCAACGATCCAACACACACGCGCCACCACCAGCGAGACATTTGAGTGAGCATGACATACTCTTAGCCGCCAGGGCATATCAAGTCAATCATGATGTTAATATTTTTAAACAGTTCCCTTAGAGAATCGCGCCTACGGAGGCAATATATTGCTCTAATGGCTCTTTTCTGCAGAATAAAAATAGAGTCCATCTGCAGCCCGTCCCCATAGTAAAATACCGTAGGACATGATACTATGAAAGTAACTGAAATAGACTAGCCTTGCGGTATCTATATCAGTAAATTGACGGATTTTTCTTACAGCATATGCTGCTGAACTTAGCCGTCCTGCGAGAGATGTTAAATGAGGACCCCATTGCAGCCTTGAATCGAGCGTGATCCCCAGGACAACAGTTTTTATCTACAAATTCTAGCTTCTCCTTATTCAATACTATATCACAATCACTACTTTTAACATTCGGTAAAGCAAATCTTATGCATTTAGTTTTTTTCCCATTTAATACTTAATTATTAGCAGTAAACCAATTTTGGACCTGCAGTAGGGCGTTATATACATCGTCAAGATTTGATGCACGTCTATTTATCTTAAAAATTAGGTAAGTATCGTCAGCAAATAACACCATTTGTGGTTGGTTTTTTAATAAATGGGGTAGATCATTAATATATACTAAAAATATATATAATAAGGAAAGGAACCAATATCGAGCCTTGAGGAACACCCATTTTTACTTTTAGACCGAGTGAATTTACACCGTTAATTTGAACTTGCTGTTGTCTATCATTTAAATAAGATTTTACTAAACAGAGCGCAAGTTTACCTAGTCCGTAATGCTCAAGTTTCAAGAGTAAGGTTTCATGATTTACGCAGTCATTAATGATTTGTGCAGTTGTCCAGTTATGTTCCACTTGTATTGAACTAAGTATTATCTCGAACAACTCGATAGCTGTGCTGTGCTAAGCACGTTGATTGCAGATAAGCCTTCTAGGACGTGATCATATAGAATTATTATTATGTTCATTCTAAATTGTAATTTAAAAAACTGTTACTCACATTATTTGTCTGTATCATCAGAACTATCGTTAAGTCTTATTATTTATTAAGTCATGTAGCTTGAAGTTATGAAGACATTTACCAACAATAATACCTGATGTACAATGACTGATGCACATGATCAGGCTCTCTGTCCCTCTTAGTTCAATTGATTTATAACTTCCCGTTACTTAATCTGATAGATTGTTTTCCTCTAATTCCGCCGCCGAAGCGTAATGTTGTTCTTTAATTAATTAACTGTATTCCGGGATTAACATCCACTGTAATGGAGTTCAGTGGAGATAGATTACCACTCGGTAATCGAATCTTAATAATTCCTTGTTTTACGATTATACATAAGTAATAACTCGTCTTGTGACCGTAATTAAAGATTATGTAATATAATAATAAAAAAATATCTAAACTTAAGAGATCAAAATACATAATATAATAGCATTTATTTTTTAATAGCAGGAACATTATATACATTTCTTTATGCTGGATACAGACGCGCAGTAGGTCATCGGAGATATCGCGTCCGTTCCGATCCGATTCCGACGGAGTTGCGCCGCTGTGTGTGCTCCGCTAGGCCGGCACTGTGCTGCCGAAGTGGGCGCTCTCCACCGGACTCGTGCTGGGCAATGCAAGTTGTGTGCACATATTGACACAGATAAGCTCACAGTCCGCATGCTGGTGTTTGCATTGACCTGTTACTAGGTTTAGTGTAGTTTAGCTTAAATATGGCGACCGGAAGAGGTTTTGATGTATTTAAGAGGTACTAATCTATTAGACAAAATTATTTAATACAAGTTAACGGTATGAATCTGTCACCGTAAGATTGTGAGCACCGTTATCGGAAAATTGTGAACTGTATCAATATCTTATCGCATTTTCGGTAGTTTACAATCTATCAATGTCAATCGTCAAATGGTGAACGTGATTTTATCACCCGCAAAATTGTGAACCGTCATGATTATTAAGCTGGAAAGTTTGTTACTTAAATAAAACAGACTGTACATTTTAAACATTGCATTTTGCTTTATACGAACAAAAGCGAGCAACAAAGACGCGAGCAACGTTCATTGACAAATATTTACAAAAGTGAAGAAGTAAATCTGAAAGTTTGCGACGCCAGAGTTTCACAACCGTTTAATGAAGAACTTGTCGCGCTCGTTCCGAGTTGTTCTCTCAACATTCAGCTGCTATCTGGGACCGGCGCCGGCGGTTCACACCCACGGGCTGCGGTGACCTCGTAAAGAAACTGCACAGAAGGTTAACTCCTTACGAGCACTAAAGAGTTCAAGATTTGATGTGTGCCTAGACGCTCTTCACTCCTTGATATCAGCAGGTTCCTTCTTCATTTATACTTATCTGTTTTATTTTCATAGGCACGTGTCGAAATATGTTTAGCATCATATTAAATTAATCTTCGAAATAATTCTTTTTCTAAGCTGTCGCAATATTTATAGACGAACAATCAATTCCAAACAAAACCTCTAAACTGTGAGTCGGTCTAAATAAATACAAAAACTTATTTACTTTTAGTTAAAATGTAGGAAATGATAATATAAAAACCTATAGAATATTTCCTTGACGTCATTTGCTATTTCGAGGTATAAGTTGTTCTATGTCAATGGTTTATATTGTGAATTAAAGACTACTATCACAAACAACGATTCTAGACGAAAAGTAGGTAGGCATATCCCAATATATAAATATGATTTGTGGCTTTTGAATAACCAAACATATCTTTATTAATTTAGTATTAAGTAAAATCAATAATTATGTTATAATGAATATGATACTTATAATGTTTACTACGATTTTATATTGCAATTTTCAAGTAACAAGTAGTTTCAAGCCATTTTCCGTTAAGTTGATGTAAAATAACTTATCAGATTTAACTTGTCGATGACAAATAAGTACAAACTAAATTGCAAAATTATGTTATTAAATTTTAAAATGGTTCCACTACGTGAGATTTGATAATCCTAACTATACTAATAAATATTATAAATGCGACAGTGAGTTTGTTTGTTTCTCACATGTTCAAGCTAAAACCTGCTGAACGGATTTGGATGTCCGGCACTTGGGTAGACCATGAGCTGGGTTGGGACAGAGGACTTATGCGAGTGAAACCGCGGGGTGCAGCTAGTTATTACATAACCTAGAAATGGTTAAACAATAATTTATGACCATCTGCTAGTGGTCTAAAATGGCGGCTAAATCGGATGTACTTGAGTAATATTTTGAGATTATGAAAATACGTGTACCTACCCGCCAATTCTAAAACTTTTTGTTATAACTGTGGTGAAGGATGGACTACCTTTATTGTTCATATTTCTTTACTAATGCTGATATCTACTCGTATGCATGTTTATCTGTTAGGTGTTATTATAAGTCTTGTGTTAAATCAAATTAAGGAATATTCATGTTCTGTTTCTTTCAGTTTATGTTGATATAACTTTGAGAAATGTCCAAGGGATTAATGTGATAACTATAATTTATGCTAATGGAAAAACGTGTTTATAAAATACTTTACAATAAGCTGCCATGGAGTTTCATTGTTTTTCTTCTCCTTGATGACCTAGATTTGGAACGCACTTCTAGTTTTTTCATAAACGTATTTGACTGACAAGTCTAATTTAACTGAAAATTCTTGTCTTTCTGTGTTTTTCTTCATAAAATCCTTTCCCTGCACACCAAATTCATAGGTACTTTCATACACAGTAATTAACTAGTAACTATTCTGACACTCAAAACTTGCTAATTGAGTGGGAATCATTACGGTCTATTCATATAAATTTCATTCCACTTTCTGATACACTGTATTCTCCACGATATTGCTGGTGTCTGTAAGCGTTGCCAAAAGTGGATATTCTGTAGTATCTCCGTCGTCTGTCTCATTAAAGTCAACTGTATTCAGTCGCCGTTTCTCGGTGTAATGTCATCTCGACTCTCGACTCTAGTGCTATCTAAACTAACGTTTTCTCTCTTGCATCGAACGTGAACTGATTCTGTGTGTAGTTCACATCGAAGCAGTAGGTGATTGCATCAGAGAGATATTCCAAAAAATAATTGTATTTTACGCTGTCTTGAAGATGAATGAACCGAGTAGTCCTTATGAATACTCTAGCCAGGCGTATGACAGAAGCCTCAATCATTTTATGAACGGCTCAAAGTGTGTCATGACATAATTCGTAGAAATAACACGCCTCTTTTTTCTTTGCTCCGCGATATGTAATAAGGACGTCATCTCAGCTCACTGATGTTTATTTAAAGATATATTATGATTGCAGTTGCAGCCACTCCGGTCACGTATGCTGTGCGCAATCCATACCAACTACGGTACTCGAGTTTTTCCAATTGCACTACGCTGTGTAGTAATAGTATGGGTTTATAGACACTGTGCTCAATACTGTGTGTTTTGTATGTGCAGCAAGTGGCACAATCAGCAGGGCGTGATGTCAGTCTAAACTGAGGATAATATTACATTAATGTGAAAAGAAGAGGATATAAAGACATAAAGACATTTTGTACGCGTTTGTTGCGATAATTCAAAGCAAAGCCTTTTTCTTTATTATCGCAATCTTTATGTAACCGACAAACGGGACTCTTTTTGTATAACTTCCATGTACAGCAAACTGCTAGAGAGAATTTTGCTCCAAATATTTAGTTCTACACACATTAGTTTAAACGTCATTCATGGCTCGTTATGGCGGGTTGTGACACTTGTGACCACACCACGGTGACGCTTGCGGCTTATCATTTCAAACGAAAACGCTGCACTTAGTGCGCGGAAAATTATTGCGTAGAGGTAAATGCTTAATTTTAGGGGTTGGACAAATATTTCTTAGAAAGTCTTCAAATGTTTGGAACAAAGCTTTAATTATACTCTGCTTCGTCCTCGAGATTAGCATAAACACAATGTAGTAACACGTACGGTGTTGCCTTTGCGCACTGAAAGTAAAAAGCCCTATACCTAAAACTAAAAAAAAAAAGCGTTTTTTTTAAACATTTTTTAGGTGAGGGTAGACATATTTCGTTTGTTGGATACCTACCGTGTTCGATTGCTCACATTCACAGTTCAGTGCTCTGCCGGAGCGTACATATTTTTTTTAAAAATAATATCAGTGTTTTTAATCGACGTCGCATTCCAGAGGTTAGTCAAGTGTCATATACCTTTAAATTGCGTAAAATCGTTATAATAATAACGTTGTGTAATCACATCAACGTTTAAACGTTGTGTTAAGTCGTTGCGGTTAACTTTTGGGGTTAACACTTCGAACTCGTAAACGTTATAAGTACCTACTTAACTTCTTTTGTTTTATATCACGTGCAAGGCTAATATTGCGATCAGTTATAAGAACTGTTACTTTGTTAGTATACGTGAAGCTATACGGGTGATGCGGGCAGTCTTTGGGATTGATCACTTCACCGTAGATACTAAGCGGTACGCGGTACATATCTATATCCATAGATATACCGGCCTACCTGCATGCGCTTATCTTTTATTGTTAATTAATTATCCATAAGTCCGTTAAAGGAGAATGACCGCCAATGGGCCCCTTAGTTTTGGTGCCGTGTCAAGACTATTTACTTCTCAAAAATTAAGTTGTATTTTTACATGTTCAAGGTTTTTTTTTCAACATTTCGTTTACCCTAGCATTGGAAAACAAAATTAACATTTATTTTATTGAATTTAGATCAGTTCCGCCATTAAAACTTAACCTGAATGTTGCCAGACGCGGACTATGTCAATTGAATAATTGTAATCGATTGAAAATATCGATATTTTACTAATCCGTCGACTAAAATGACCGGAGATAAGCTACAATAGCTTTTCTTCCGTCATAATCTAGCTAACACTCATGTAACTGATTAGGTGCGAAGTAGACGACGGGCGGGCTCAAATAAAGAAAATAAAAGTAGTTAATAAACTAAAATAAAAAAAACACGAAGGAATTATATTTTGAAGGAGTGTATATTCTACCCACAAACATAATATTATAACTAGGAGATTCTACCGGTCTTAGCTCTGCGGTGCTTGTAGCTAAAGTACGATCCTGAAATGATGATTGAAGGTCTTCTGTCCGATAGCGATGAACCAAGGCGGAAACAGACGCTCCGGTTGCTCTTCCGATTGTCTGATCGGAACATCGAATCTAAGTATTATCTACCTAAACGCTCCCGTTTTGCCTTGTGACACTTTTTTTTCTGATCCAATTCGGAAGTTAGTACCACATACATTATTGTGGTTAGTACTCAGGGTAATACCTCTCATACATACCTAAATAGCGTTTGTAATTATCTTTTTAATTATGTAAATAATATTATTTATAACAACTCGATTTGGTAAATCGATTACCAAAATATTTAATATGGTCACACTTAAACAGATCTATCTGTCAAATCAATGCATCAATCAAATTGTTTTGTGCCGTCCGTTTTGCGTCGAGTAGAATTTATTCCCGTATTTACTTCAGTTCGTTACAATTTGATGTTGTCGAGTTGAGCGTTTACGTTCCTGCAGTGGATTTGTTTTGAGATATTGGACTCCTGTTTTAGTGATAAGTGAGGAAATTGACTCTGTTTTAGTTTTTAAGTGAGCCTTGGACTCGTTTTACTCCTGAAAAATGTCTACACCTGGAAGAGGTCGGGTAAACCACCCTCTCTCTCGCCGGTGTGTCAATTGCTCCCTACGTTTGGCGCCGAATCTTCGACGACGTCAAATCGAAGAATTAGATGAACCAATGCTTATCCTTCTGAGAACCTGGGTAACACCTACACCGGTAAGTGTATAATGTGTCATTTACCAGATTTATACGAACATTTAGGATGCCTATGTTTGGCCAATCAAGGGGTCATCGTCAACAGCAAATCTCTATTATTTCCGCTATAACATAAATTAACGTTTACACACGTACACTACGTACATTATAGGCATAAAGTGATATGAGAAAACCTAGACCATTGCAATGAGCACATGAATAAATGTACGTATTATTTATTTAGGAATTCTCTAATTTATTTTTGTTATCTTTTCAGATATCTGCTGATGATATCCTGTGTCTTGAATGTTTTGTATGATTAAAAAACCGAAATCATCAACCCTATCCCTTGTATCCCCTGCTCTTGGACACCTCAACATATTTTTTGCATGTGGAATGTCAATTGCAAGCCGCAGAACTTATAGGGTTAGTCAAGACTGTTGTCAAAGGAACTTTATACTAAGATGGACACCAGTACATCACGTAAGTGTTTAAATTGAGGCAGAATAACTGTGATTGAACTAATTTAACAAAAATAAATATAATATTTTCTTATTTTTAGGTCTTGCATTTGGACCGAGTATGTCGTGGTTGTTGGGAGGCTGCTTGGTGGTGTTAACAGATCCACAGTGGACTCTGCGCCAGTGACTGATAACATGAACGATAACATTGCAGATGCTTTGATTCCTGTACCACCTCCACTGCCACTGCCGGTTCCACCACCTCAGGAACAATAATTACCTCGAACATTTTCAAAAATTATTTCACTTAAGTACAAACGGGTTTCTGCAAGTTCACGTCATTGCATGTTCCTTGGTTGTGCGAACACTGAACGTCCGAATGAGTGCCTTGTTTACTACTGAAAATGGCCCCATGCACAATTTTTTTAGTTCCAGTGATGTATTCATTTTAGACAGCGGATTTCGAGTTGTGATTGCTGAGTTAGAACAATATAATTATAAAACTCACATGCCTGAGTCATTATCGGAAATCGAACAACAATTAACCACCCACCAGGCTAATAAATCTAGATGTGTAACAATGTGCCGGTGGGTGGTAGGTTGTAAATGCGAGAACCAAAAGAGATTTTAAATTGTTTCACCAGGAATATTTTAATAGAGCGTCAAGTCACCTTATGACTGATTTCAAAATAGATTGTTCCTTTTTGAATAAGTTCCATCCTACAATTGATGATAGACCTGATGCTGTGGAGTACCTAAATATTGCTCTGTCGAGATTAAATACAGTGTATTTATCGTTTTTTATTCAAAGGGAACATATAAATAGAAGATGTACCATTTTCCAGAGCATAAACAGCAGTGCTCCCCATCTAAATAACTTTCTAAGATTAACATTAATCGAATTAAGAAGATTTGCTTTAGGATCTTACCAATTAAAACAGGCAAGATCCTATTATGGGGAGCATGTGCGGGCGAATGTTACCTACAGTGTAGAATCAATCAGCAATTTATTAATAGAAGAAGATTTGCCCTTAATATTAGGTCAAAACAATTATTTAGTTAGGGCCAGAATTAAATTGAGACATGTGAGTAGCAGGAATTATTACACATATTTATTGATAAGTGATGACCAACATAGGGCAAATTCTTTAGAGAGTATCATTGCTTATTATTGTAGTTGCTTAGTGGGAAATCGTACAGTAGGGTGCTGCGTTCATACTATGAACGTATTGTGGTATTTAAGCTGGGGTCGTTGTATTGATATAAGTGCCCCAGGGCAATTTCCAAACCATATATTTGTTGAAGAATAAATGTTTTACCTTACTATTCATTGTTTTTTTTTTGTAAGTAAGCAGACATAGAGCAGCTTAACTTGACTTGAGATGGATCCGTGCGGTTGTTGTAACTTAGCCATGAGCTCCTATGACCTAAGGAGTCGCAGGTAAGTATTTATTTTTAACAACACTACATGGTGAGGGCAAAGCCTGCTTAACGCTGCACAGCACAACAAGAGATATTTGTAAGCGCAAGTACTTAACCTACATAATATCTAGCAAGAGAAGAAGTTTTGTAGTGTTTTCTAAATTCAGGAATCAATATTAATACATAAACAAAATGATTAATTTAATTTCAAATATGTTTAAAACAAAAAAAAACTGGTTTTGTATTCCTCAATTTCAGCATCCGAAAAAATAAGATTTCTCTTAAACTAGGGTGAAAAATTGAAAATCGATTTCAGGATATGAAAAGGTAATTCTAGGTCTACAAAACCAAGTAAAAACCACCGTGACATGCGAAGTTTTTTTAGGGGCCCAAAACTCCTAACAAAATGGGCATTCTCCTTTCAATGACATGATAATACAATAATGAGGATTGATTATTATCTTCTTGAATAACAAAAGAAATGTACACATTACAGAGGACACACCCTCTCCCCGATGTCGATACTATGACGAAGACTGTTTTGAGGAAGTAGTAGAATTAGAACTAGAATATCATGATGAGCCATCCATGAGCGCTGGGGATCCCATGCCTTCGATCAGTGCCTTGGACCCAATTCCCTCAACTAGCGCTGCAGACCCAATTCCATCCACAAGTACTTCACAGCCACAGGTCCTTTCCTCGGAGACTGAAGTCCTTATTGCAACTGACATACCTCCGAGCATCGAGCTGGACTCGAAAATTTTAGAGATATTTGGAGAGGATCCGTCTGTGGAAAAGATCTATGGCAAAGAAATTCAGACCGACCTGGCTGTTCGACTACAACATCTGGCTACTAAGGGCTTGTCCAGCGAACTTCGTAAGGAGTTGATAGAAAGATACTTACCTCCTAGTAATTGCAAACTAATTGACTCGCCGGAACTTAATTTAGAAATAAAAGCAGCCATATCAGAAGTTGTCTTAAAAAGAGATAAGGGTATTGAGATGAAACAAAAACAGTTAGGTTGTGCCATTACATGCTTAAGTAATGCTATTACTCTTATGATTGCTAAAGAGGACAAGGACACAGAATTAATACAAATGATGATGGACACTGTACGCCTTCTTTGTGTCAATCAACACTCGGACTCGACACTCCGCCGGAACTTTATTTTACACAACTTAAAAAAGGAGATGAAAGAACAACTACAAAAAACAATAATTGACAAACATCTATTCGGATCAGACTTAGCTGAAACATTAAAAATTGCAAAGACAATAACAAAAACAGGAGCAGAACTAAAATCAACCTTAAATAGGCCACCCATCAACCGAACGAAGACAGCGCCGCCTCCACCTCAATCGACGTTCCAACAACGGAACAATTTAAACTGGCGAGCTCCTCCCCCGAGTCGCAGGCAAATGGGGACTCAGAGGATGAGGGAGCCTGCACAGAGAAATCCGCCCGCGAGCACCTCACGCGGGTCTTATCGAGGGCGGCAGCAGACAACGCCCGCAACACGGGCGAGCTACCGCAGTCGTCGCTAGATGTTACCGGGGTAGGCAATTATGCTGGTAGACTGGCACTGTTTTATGACACCTGGTCAGAACTAACTTCTGATCCGACTGTTCTATCATGGATTTCTGGATATAAAATACCTTTTTCAGCTCATGTTATACAGCATACTATCCCCAATAAAAGAATCCACTCAACATTAGAAAAACAAAATTTCAAAAAATGTATTGACGAATTGTTATGCACGGGTGCTATATCTCACTGCAACCCTTGTGAAGGGCAGTTTCTATCAAGCATATTCTTGATACCTAAGTCCAACGGTAAACATAGATTCATACTTAACTTAAAAAATCTTAATCAATTTATAGAAACACAACATTTTAAACTCGAAGATTTACGAACAGCAATTAAACTTGTATCTGAAAATAATTTCATGGGAACGGTAGATTTAAAAGATGCATATTATTTAATAAAAATTCACGACGATTATAAAAAATATCTTAGATTCGAATATGACAATGTTCTGTATGAATTTAATGTGTTACCGTTCGGCCTAAACACGGCACCTTTTGTATTTACTAAGATAATGAAACCGGTTGTCGGACTGCTCAGATCCTGCGGTTATATATCTAGTATATATTTAGATGACTTGTGGCTTATTGGGAATACTTACGATGATTGTTTAGATAACATAGCAGTAACTCAGCGACTATTGTCAGCTTTAGGGTTTATTATAAATACAGATAAATGCAGCTTATCGCCTACGACATCATGTAAATACCTTGGTTACATAATTGATACTAAAAAATTTCAAATCAGTTTACCTACAGAAAAATCAAATAAAATCAAAGTTAAATTAAAAACGTTTCGAAACATGTCACGATGTAAGATAAGAGATTTTGCAAGTTTAGTGGGTCTATTGTGTTCTGCTTGCCCCGCCGTCGAATACGGATGGCTATACACAAAAGAATTTGAAAGATGCAAATATTTAAACTTAAAAAACGACCCATTAAACTACGACAATTATATTATGAACATACCGTCATACTTATCGTCTGATATTGATTGGTGGCTTAATGCATTTGATAACCCTATTAGTAAAATTAAATATGATGAATACTGCCTGGAAATTTTTAGTGATGCTTCGACTACGGGGTGGGGCGCGGCGTGTGGGAAAGAGACAGCTAGTGGAGTATGGACAGCTGAAGAACGATCACATCATATAAATTATTTAGAAATCGTTGCTGCCTTTTTTGGTTTAAAAGTTTTTGCCGTAACAATGAAAAGTTGTCAAATACTACTTCGCATTGATAATACTACGGCCATATCCTACATAAATCGGATGGGAGGCATACAATATCCCCATCTAACACGCATAACAAAAGAATTATGGGAATGGTGTCAATCTAGGAATATTATTGTGTATGCATCTTACATTCGTTCGGCAGATAATACAATAGCCGACGCGGAATCACGTAGAATTCATCCAGATGTTGAGTGGGAATTGAGCGACTCAGTTTTTAACAATATTACAAACATGTTTGGTTTCCCTGACGTAGACCTTTTTGCCAGTCGTGTTAACAAGAAATGTCGTAACTATATATCCTGGTTCCGAGATCCTGACGCTATGGCCATAAATGAATTTACCTTATCATGGTCACAAATTTACTTTTACGCATTCCCACCTTTTTCAATGATCTTAAAAACGCTACGAAAAATTGTTAAAGACAAAGCTACTGGTATTGTAGTTGTGCCCGTATGGCCCACCCAACCTTGGTACCCCCTATTCAGGAAACTTCTTGTATCGTCTGTTATGTATTTTGATCCAAATAAACAAACAATTTTATCACCTTCCAGCAACAACAATACACACCCTCGGTTTACCCTGGCTGCCGGTCGCTTGTCCGGGAATCGTTGCTGAGAAGAAAGGTTCCATCACCTGCTATTGACATAATGTTGGCTTCCCTCTCCGGTTCATCGATAAAACAATACGACACCTGTCTTAAAAAATGGTACAATTTTTGTTTAACTAATAATAAGGATATGTTTGGGGCATCAATCAATGACGCGATTCTATTTCTAACAACATTGTTTGATTCAGGAGCCCAATACGGGACTTTAAACAGTTGTCGATCGGCATTAGCATTAATTCTGATTGAAAAAATTAGTGATAATGAAGTTGTAAACGCTTCTTTAAAGGTGTCTTCAGACTTCGTCCACCCTTACCGAGATATAACACAACTTGGGATACGTCTAAAGTCTTAAACATTTTGTCCTCTTGGTATCCTAATGATAGCTTGAGTTTAGATAAACTTTCACGTAAATTAGTCACTTTATTATCCTTGGTTACTGCACACCGAATGCAAACTTTAGCAAACATTTATATAAATAACATCCAAATTCATGACGATAAGATAACTATTAAGATACCTAATATTATAAAAACATCAAAGATAGGAACCGTGCAACCAAACCTTATTTTACCATTTTTTTCGTGAAAAACCGGAAATCTGTCCAGTCCTGACCCTTTTAGCTTATCTAGACTCGACTAGTTCACTTCGTGGTAATATAAATAGCCTATTTATCGGTGTGAGGAAACCACATAAATTAGTTTCGGCACAAACATTGAGTCGGTGGGTTAAGACTACGCTAGGAGAATGTGGTATAGATATATCTATCTTTACAGCTCACAGCACCCGACATGCTGCCACATCTAAAGCCCACAAACTAGGAGTTAACTTAGAAACGATTAGAAAAACCGCGGGATGGAGCGGTTCGTCTCAGGTTTTTATGAAATTCTATAATAGAAATGTACAAAGTACAGAGGAAAATGATTTATTTGCAAGATCAATAATAAACAATTGTAATAACAATAATTAAGTGATTATTAGAAGTTTCATGATAATTTAGTATTTATGTTAGATACTCATATTATGTTGAAATTAAATTGTAAGCAGAACTATTAATTTAATTAATTGCTGTCTTAAACGAATGTGTATTACCTTATTTTAAATAACCATCTGTTATGAATTTATGATTTTAAACTCATATCTACTAATTAAAATTGATTACCTTGTTACACAAAAGTGTTTCATTGATATTTCAGTAGCTCTCAAATTCTACATTGTGTTTATGCTAATCTCGAGGACGAAGCAGAGTATAATTTATGATTAAACGAACTTACCTGTACGTGAAGTTCGATCATAATTATACGATGGCTTCGTCCGAAGAGATTAGCAACCCACCCTCCCGACATTTTTTTTTTTTTTTCTCTCTTTTCCCCAAAAAATAAATATTCCCTGGCATTACCTGAAACATCAAAAACAGGAATTGAGGATCTAGGCTCTGAACTAAATGAGCAATCGAACACGGTAGGTATCCAACAAACGAAATATGTCTACCCTCACCTAAAAAATGTTTAAAAAAAAACGCTTTTTTTTTTTAGTTTTAGGTATAGGGCTTTTTACTTTCAGTGCGCAAAGGCAACACCGTACGTGTTACTACATTGTGTTTATGCTAATCTCTTCGGACGAAGCCATCGTATAATTATGATCGAACTTCACGTACAGGTAAGTTCGTTTAATCATAAATTCATTCGTACAACTCATAGAGGTAATAGATTTAACAATGGCTTCTATTTGAATGATCGATCCAGATGTCAGCCATTGATAAACTTCGCGGAACTACTCCACTCGTTCGGAGCCGATCAGTTCGATTGCCACACGCCCTGCCCCGGCACAAGGAGCGGTGCAGCCCACAGATCGGGTGCGGCCACAACACGCTCGGGGTCGGTCGGGGCCAAACTGAGCTGTGATAGACTTGTTGATTGAAATACTAACTGCAGCGTAGTTGTGTACTATAAAGACGTACATTAAACCACATTGTTAATTAGGATCTAAAATAACTTTTTAATAATAAACGTGAGGATTTCTGTTTGATTTTCTAGTCGATCTTCAAAGATGATCTTGTGATGTCTTTCGATCATTTTATGTGTAATGGAAGGACGAAAATTTCGTGTCCCAATAGCCCTGACAGATTTTAAAATTGTATTTGACAAACCAAAGTTACTATAAAAACTCAGGCATACTGCTTATCCATATCTACTGCCGCTTCCTCGATATGAAAACACAACGAATAATAGTGTATTGTGAAAGTAAAAGTACATTCAGTAGATGTTCCTCGGCGCGACATAAACGGCCGCGCATATTTCACAGCGGATTGTGACGTCACCCCCATCCATCACCTTCCATTCGCCCTCCATCCCCCGTCCGAGGCGATGGATGATTCGTCTGCTCTAGACAGGTTGTGGGAGTTTCTATTATGTCAGGTATTACAACCTTTTCCATTACATTACAATATCAGTGTTAGGCATTATGCGGACAGCTATCGTGTCCTATTGTTGATTGGTAATAAATCCAAATATATTTAAACGTAAAAAACATTTCAATTGTTGAAAACTAACTCAGTTATTTGTTTATGAATTAATATTTAATCTAGTCATAAAAGCTTTCAGCTATAAATTTGTCCATCGTAGCGTAGTATTCTGACATGCTCCTGCATCTTTCATGTATCGATATTGGAAAAAGGAATATTCTATGTGCCGTATTCCAGAACATACAAATGTGTGTATACCTAGTGGGCAAGTGTGAGCGCACTGCAGTTAATATATGTTTCAAATTGAACACTTATCAACAGAGAGAGCAAGGTCAACGACCGGCAAATTGCCTCTAAAAGGATCGCTACGACGCGACGCTCGTAGCGCATACATCTACGATGTAGCACCGTCTACGAATTTGCTACGATATTTACGAGCGAACGATTTATTTAGGTTGAGATGTTTTTATACTATACACATAAACAAATGTATGTATTATTGAGATTGATGACGTTTTTGTGATTAGGTTTTTGCACCCTCCTCCCGATAATAGCAAGTTTAACCTTAAGTTTGATCCAGTTTAAAGGAAATATGTTCAGTATTTGTAACTGTACCCGCCCGATCTCAAGTGATGTACTTCATCTAATTGATCCGGTAAGACCCCTTTTAGAGTAAACAAATATAATTTATTCGAGTGCCGATCTTCATCACAAAGCCTCACCCTCTATAAGCCCATGTCAAAGTTAAGTTAACTGCGCGAGGAGCGGCTTACAGTGCCGGTGCCAAGTTATTTGGTAAGCAGAATGTGGGCTTATTGAGTAACAAAACAACTGTTTTCATTTTTGTCTTTTTGAGTATTATTTGAAGTTCTTTGGAGACAACTTTAATTAGTAAAATAATTACATTATTTTTATTTCACACATTTTTGTAACTATTTGTTGTGTTTCAGTTTCTGTCCACAGTTTCGTCAGCAAAATTCACTAATTAGTATATCAAAAGTTGGTATTTCAGAACTGTTGAACATTTTGACGAGTTGTTTCGAAATTGTTTTTGAGTTTTACTGTTGTGGAATAATTAGAGGAGCATCTTGTTGTGGCGAGATTCAGGTTAGCTTTAGATACGTTAGTTATTTAGATCCAGGTTGATATTTATCGTTATTATCAGCAATATTTTAACTACTGTAGGCGTACCGTGGGTAGTTTTGGTCATTGCGCAATAGAGAAACCGTTTGCAGTTCAGATCAAATTATAATTAAATTCACACACTGTAGGTACACGACACAACTCTTCGGAACGCGCGACAGTTTCTAAACGTGTTCACAGCTGGACCGCCACGCCATCCATGGAGTCTGCTTGCTTCGGCTGGTGGGAGCGTTATATTGTAGATTCTGTCAAGCACCGCTAGGCGGCGCTGGCGTCCCGATTAGTCAACTCAGTAACGTATTTCCGACAAGTATTTTTATTTCTTGGGTACTTAACTAAGGATAATTCTGATATTTACTACTGAGGCTCGTATTATTTCCTTGACTAATTCGAGCAGAATGAACAAAATTCAAAATTCAAAATTCAAAAGTCATTTATTCAAACTAGGCTGAGAATCAGCACTTTTCGAACGTCAAAATTACATAAGACAGTCCCCCAAAACGCCCACCCTTCACCACTTCCTAGTGCTTTTGCTGGGAAGAAGAAGTGGCGCAACAAACTCCCCAGCAGCACAGCTGTCTGTTCAGTTAGAAAAAAATAAAAAATGATTCTATACAACAGTATGCAAGACAATTTACAATATGCAAAAAGTAATTTAAATTAAATAGCTATAATTAATAGCCATATGACAGCTAGCACACGCCAATATACCAACCAAAAGCATCGAGAACTATACTCAAGCAGAAATAAAAATAACTAAAAGTAAACAATATCTAAAAAAAAAAGAAAAAGCCTCCAGGCATAAAGGGCGTGCCCGCTTACATATAGCTGTAACTAGAAGTTACAATTGATAAACTAGGACCATCGAGGTAAAATAAATAATTGTCGAGGTCGCTAGCTAACCACATATTGCAATACAACTCATAAAAAAAACATTGTAATGAGTAGATTATGTCAGCACTAAATTAAAATAAAATTAAAATAAATTGACTTATAAAGTAAAATTATAAACAATTATATAAACTCATATAACCTGTCAGTAGGTAAACTAATTCTGGAGAAAGAACATTTAAACATTGTCTTGAGTTAATCACAGCGACCATCTATTCTTATCATTTAAGTAGTCGTTGATAGAATAGTATGCCTTTGAACAAAGGTTGGACTTTAATTTAGTTTTAAACGCATTAAAAGGCAAATCTAGCAAAGAAGAGGGTAGCTTGTTATAAAAGGTTATACCAAGCCCAACAAATGAGTTATGAACCTTATGAAGCCGGTGAAAGGGAGCACGTAGTTTATCCTTACTTCTTGTATTAACATTGTGAATATCACTGTTTTTAGTGTATAAGTGTATATTTTGCCTAATATATAAGATGTTGGCGAAGATGAATTGTGATGCCACTGTGAGAATACCGATATCTTTGAAAAAATCTCTTAGAGAAACTCTGGCACCTAGCTGGTAAATTGCTCGAATAGCTCGTTTTTGGAGGACAAATATATTTTGAATATCTGCAGCTTTGCCCCACAGCAGAATACCATAGGACATAACGCTATGAAAATAACTAAAATAGACTAACCGAGCTGTATCAACGTCAGTGTATTGTCTTACTTTTCTGACGGCGTAGGCGGCCGAACTGAGCCTTCCCGCTAGGCTCGATATATGTTGGCCCCACTGAAGTTTGGCATCTACTGTTATGCCCAGAAAAACTGCCGAGTTTACAGTTTCAAGCACCTCTTTATCTAAGACGATGTTGGGTCCTAGATTTCTAACATTTGGAAGGGCAAACTTTACACATTTCGTTTTTTTGGCATTGAGAACTAGGTTATTTGTCGTAAACCAATCCGTAACCATTGATAGTGCACTGTTTACATCGTCAAAATCTTGTCTATTCCTGTCTACTTTAAAAATAAGAGAGGTATCATCTGCAAACAGTACAACTTCACAGATACCCTTTAAATAGAATGGTAAGTCATTGATATATACTAAGAACAAGAATGGACCCAGTATTGAGCCTTGAGGTACACCTAACTGAACTGGTAGCCCGGAAGATTTTACACCATCAACATCTACACATTGCGACCTATTATTTAAATATGAATTTAAAACGTTGAGAGCTTCGTTTAGCACACCATAATGACGCAGTTTACGCAAAAGCGTGTCATGGTGAACGCAATCAAAGGCTTTGGAGAGATCACAGAAAACTCCAATAGCATTTTGAGAGTTCTCCCATGCGTTAAATATGTGGTTCAGGAGAGCAACACCCGCATCTGTAGTCGAACGACCCTTTGTAAAGCCATATTGTTCATTATGAAGGAGGCTATTTAAATTAAAATGTCTTAGCAACTGCTTGAGTATTAACTTTTCAAATATTTTGCTGAATGCTGGTAAAATAGAAATAGGCCTGAAATTGCCAACGTCATTTTTATTACCTGATTTAAATAATGGTATAACTTTACTACTCTTCATGAGGTCAGGAAAAGTTCCTATATCAACACATTTATTAAAAGTAACAGCTAGATAGGGGGCTACGATGTCTATTATATTACTCAAAAGTTTAATGGAGATTCCCCAGTAATCACCAGTGTTTTTAGACTTGAGTGTGTTGAAAACATTAACTACATCACGAGGCGTTACATGTTCGAAGCTAAATAAGCGACTACTTTTAGACACACTACTAAACAAAAGGTTTTCAGCTTTAGATGGGGACGAATTTAAGGAGCGAGTCGTAGTTATAGGTATGTTGGCAAAAAACTCATTAAACGCCTCAGCTACGTCAGCTGCTTTAGTAACTAATTTATTATCGACCATAATCTCAAGTTGTTTATCTTGCTTAACCGATTTACCCGTTTCATTGTTAATAATTTTCCAAGTGGTTTTTACTTTATTATTGGAATTTTTAATTGTATCGCTTAAAAATTTAGATTTAGCAAAAACACTAACCTTTTTAAATAATTTTGAATAATTTTTGACGTACTCTAGGAAAGGAGTATCAAATCTATATTTTTTTAAACCATATAACTCGTATAGTCTCGCTCTACTTTTATAAATACCCGGAGTGGCCCATTGATTAAAGCCAACGGAGGTGCCATTAATGTCAATAGTTTTAGTCTTGAAAGTAGATTGGTACTCTTTTTGCACAACATCAAAAAGGGCTGCATACATTTCATTAGGATTCTCGTTTTCTATTATAGATGGTGTTATTCTATGAGCTATATTATTTTTAAATTTATTGCAACGACTAGCTGTATATGGCCTACATTCTATTTTATGCGGCTTTTTATGTAATGGCATGGGGAAACTAGCTAATAAACCACAGTGGTCAGACGTTAAGTCACTTAACACTAATTTATTTTTGGCATCACAATCACTAAATATATTATCAAGACAAGTTGACGAAGATGCCGTGATCCTAGTAGCTTCAAAAAACAAGTTAATTAAATTATAAGACCTAAACAGATTAAGAAGTCTAATACTTAATGGAGTAACATCTAAAATATTAATATTAAAATCTCCACATAAAATGATACTTTTATTACTTGATTTTAACCTATTGAGCGAATCCTCCATTACCGATTCAAAACTAATAAAATCACCAGAGGGGGGTCGATAAACGCAAATTATAATGTATCGCTCGAGTTCAACACAAGACAACTCAATAGTGCGCTCGATGGAAAGATTAACTAAATCTAAACGTTGTTTACATTTCAACTTGTTTGAAACAAGAACCAAAGATCCACCGCGAATGGCGCTTTTTCTTACAAACGCACTTTGTACAGTAAAATTATCATCATTAATAAACACCACTTCATGTTCTTTCAACCAGTGTTCAGTCAAACATAACACCTGAACATCATAGTTCTCCATAAATAAACTTAATTCTAGCTCTTTGCCGGACAAACCCTGCATATTTTGATGAACAACGTTCAATATATACGGCTCATCCGTTGTCGCTCCTAATAGTTTAAACTACTAGGCGTATCAAAAGTAGTGTTAGTACCACTACTAACAGTAATCGATGGTACAGTACAGGTACCAGTGTCACTGTGTATATTGTATGCTAAAAGATTAGCAATTTGTCTTCTACAACTAGGTGGCAAATACATTGTATAATTTGTCAGTTTATAATCAGTAATGAATTGATTACAATCAAAATATAAAATAGCGTCACTGTGACGACAGGTCCTATTATAAATTAACATATTTAATTTATAAATGTGCCTATTTGTCTCATTAGACAAATATCGAGAATAAGGCAAGGCACAGAAAATAAATTTACAATTATTAGTTTCATTGAGATGTAACATCAAATGGACACATTCAATTATGTCCTTTTTTCTTACAGTTAAACTGTCCCCGTATAATAATATAACAGTGGAACTGGGGTTTATTTGTGTCAGTTTAATATTATTAATTACCCTTATTAAGAACCGACTATAATCCATCAATAATAACGACAGCCTCCCGGAAACTGTCGGCATTTCATTGACAAGACAATATTGTCAATACGCACAAAGAATTACTTATTAACGTCGTGACAATAGTGTGCTATATGTTATTTATCTACACCATGTTGTCCTTGATTTGTTACTGTCGGAATAATGAAATCATATTATTGTTATGATTTGCGGGCAACAAACCAACAGACGCGCTATAAGGATGATGTTGGGGCTGCCGTGGCGCTGCAGTGCATCTGCTATGTTTGCTGAAGCGCGTAACAAACGTCAAAAAAAAAAACAAAATTCAAAAGTCATTTATTCAAACTAGGCAGAGAATCAGCACTTTTCGAACGTCAAAATTACATAAGACAGTCCCCCAAAACGCCCACCCTTCACCACTTCCTAGTGCTTTAGTGTACGGATGGCTTTCCAGCCATCATGCGCAAGAAAGCCAACTCCTTGCTGCACCATCTACGAAGCAGCAGCAACAGCATCCTAAATGCCATTGCTGGCCGTTTCGACTGTCCTTTCCAAAATCTGTGTATAAGGACAGCCATAGGTATCCGTTGGGTAAAATTATATTAACACTAATATAATTTTTGGTACAGTTCTGTTACCAACACACTAACTTTTTATGATATTTGTAACCTATTATAGAGCTTTTTCTCTGAATAAAATAAATAATAGGAATCAGAAAATCTATTGGGGTCAGACGATAATAACAGATAAAACTATACATTTCAATTAAATTACCTCATAGATCCCTAACTCACACAACATTCAAACCACAATACCTGAAAAACTAAATAAATATCAAGACGTCGCCATAGAAATAAAGACCCAGTGGAAAGCACAAACCGTTCACACGGTCCCTATTAGTACTCTCATCCACTGGTATAGTACCAAAATCTCTTACACAGAGCCTTAACACTCTACACGTGCCCACCCATAGCCTACACCTGATACAAAAAGCCACAACTCTTAACACCAGTCGCATCACCCGGAAGTTCCTTACTTCTTCCACAATATCATCAACGTTCGCTATTCCCCCTTACACACTTGGTTCCGGCCCGTGTGAAAGGTTTTTGTACTCTCTTATAAGAGAAAAAAATTAAAGAATAAAGAACTGAAAATAATAATCATATGGTATCTTTCATTGATACAATCCTTGATAAGCGTTAATGAGTTTTAATAACGACGTACCTAAGTAAGTCTGTACTTTGGAAGAAATATTACGTACTTACTGCTTTATTTTAATGTAGGTATGTAAATCACATAATTTTCAGGCTTAGAAATTTACACAAGAACAAGTTATTGTTAGTCACAGTAAGAATGAACGAAAACACTCAGCACAAACGCTTATTCACCGTTCCAGAGTGTATTTTAGTAACAAAATAGAAATGAAGAATCAGTCGTTTATTCAGCAATTCACGCGCTTCCCTTCGCTGACATTTACGTTAACCATGTCAACACCCATCCGACCGTGACGTCATTCACCAATGAGCTGACTTGAATAGACCTTATCTGAAGGACAAAGAGAATGCGTCTTTTATTTAATACTCACGTATCATCTTAATAAAGAGTAAACTCATTGGTGAGAGTCGTACGTAATACGTGATCCAAACGCGTCAAAAGAGAGCGGTACTAGAATACTTGATCATACTTGAGCAGAATAAAATGTTACTGAATGTCAGATGAATTCTTGAAACGCGCTTTAAATACGTGTCGAGTGAAGTGGGTTAATCTGACAGGTTCATTTAGTACTCGAGTCTGACGACTGAAGGGCAATGGAGATACTGCAAATATTTTATTTGATTATAAACTTTAAACAATGTGAGATTTCTAAGATTATCTATACCTACTGATGAGGATTCGAAAGATACTTAAAAAATTATAACGCTAGGCTTAGCAGCTGTTGTGCTCTGACCGTATATGCCTCTTAGATTAATAATACTTCTGCCGAACCTTTCAGAGAATACAGACGTACCTAATTTTATTTTATATTACAGAAACATCACAATCTCATCAAAAGCTTCACCGAATTTAAAAGTAAATATTTCCTCATAGCGATTCTATTTGTAAACGATACCATTCCATAACATTGACTCCCACCACAATCCAGAAACAAACATAAACTTCTCCACAAAACACATAGACATTACCATTCGACGACGAGACTTTTCATATAAGCGAATAGCCGGCCATGGAAAGTTACCGTTATGAATAACTTTAGAAAAGTACTTACAATTCAATTATTAAAATTTTTTAATAGCATTTTAGAAGAATTTTGAAAAGGTCTTTTGGAGGTCTTTCAAAAGAGTTCCAAGTACTCGGTCCTTCATCTCCACAATTTAAAGGTTATCGTCCCTAATCGTACCTTTTACACTAATCTCCTCTTCGTCTCTAACTTCATTACACCTTTTTGGCACACTGCTCGGAATCAACGAACTGCTAGTCTGTGGCGCACACGAACAGGTTTGTTTAACGTCTAGCTGATGTTAAACAAAGCTATACGTGCGAGACTGAGGTAATGGCGTGACTACCGACATGTTTGAACAGCAAATGAATTGCTATTGATTAGGGACCGAAGGTAATGGATCACTCGCAGGAGATACTACCGAACTAAAATGGTTGAACGTAGTCAATGGATTGTGTTCATTGCTGCTTTAGTTCCTTTTAAAATAGAGTTATAGTGCACACGTGCAGCAACGAAAGTTATGTTCTTGGAGTTGGAACGAAATAGTTTAAAAGGCAATGTTTGAAATGTGATTATTATTGGTGCATCTGTGTCTGCTCATTTACCAGCTAGATCTACATTGCAAAACTTAAGCTGACACTTGCGAAGCTTCGAATCTGTTCACTAAGCGACAACCTTGATTATTCTCCAGTTTGTTTCGTTTCACGTTCCAACATGTTTTCAGCTGGAACTTTTTTATAGATTTATTTACCGTGGGAACTTTATTCCAAAAGCGATTCGTCATAGTACAGTGTTACGTGTAATGGATCGAAACGAAAACTTTCTAAAGGTCAAGCTGACGCCTGAAGTAAGTCAAATCCGATTTTATTCCCACTATTTAGAATTATGATTTAAAGTGTTTTTTTTGTAAAAGTGTAGTAGTGATAGCCTAGTGACGTGACCGTCGGACCACCAAGTCATAGGTCTCGAGTACAAACCCAAGGCTCGCCGCATGCCTAAGAGATATTTCTCGACGGCATGTGAAGCCAAGTCAGAGGCCCATGGGCGGCATAAAAACTCTGACACCACTAACCACACGAACAAGAATGAAGAAGAAACAAGCATGAAGATTTAAGAAAGATTTTCTTAAAAACAACTACGACTCGACTAGTCGAGTCATCTATCACCAATCTATCGTTCGCACGACCTATGTAAAATACCTCACTTTTTACCCCTTTCTTGATAGCTTATTTTTTTTTATTACGGGTTTGGGTCTGCCGCGTGTCATTCCGACTGGCGTATTGAGTGGACCCTCGTCACCCGCTATACCGACGCCGATAATATGTTAAACATAATATACGAGTATTATAGCAAACAGTACACGAGCACGGCACTAACTAATACCTACCACACTTTTTGTATCGGAAGGAAAGAGGTTCTGTAAGCGGATGATCACATGAGATGTGGAGGCATCCCGATAATGGATCCTTTTTAGAGTTCCGTAGTAAACAAGGAACTGACTGATATATATCAGTAAGCTTGATAATTTCATATATTATGCTCTAGAAAAGACGCGTAGATATATAGATAAATCGTTTATTTAGTGCACACCTGATCACATTTGTATTGTTTAGTTGCCATCTGATCACAGTGGACAAACAATAACATTTTGCTCCTACATGCCTTTACAAAAATTTCAAATAAGGTTTAGCCCAATTACATGTAGAAATCTAGAGAAATTAAATAATGTTTTGGCAAGTAAATTATGTATTCAGAGTTTTGATAATATACAGAGTTGATATGACAGAGGGGTATTAAATTAGACTACGTATACTATACGTAGTATTAATTCAATACGGTATAAAAATAAAATAAAATAGCTTACAAATCAGAGTAAAACGCAACCACCCTGTGTAAATAAATTTAACTGGCCTTAGATACCTAGGTAACAAAGCGGCAACGTCGCGCACGCGGCGGAGCGCGGCGTGTGTTATCTCGTGTTAAGGCGGGCGGCCGGGGCGGTGGCGCGAGCGTCGGTTTAGGCCTTCGCTTGGCTTTTATGATAGGTACGGTTTTGAAGTAAGTACGCACACAACAACAATCACAACAAAAACACAACATTTTTAAATTCTCGATGTGTCCTCCATTCACATGAATGCACAAATTATACCGACGGAGAAAATTGTTATTTATTTTTCTAATTAATTAAATCACTGTTCGTTGATAAGCACTTAGGACGGGTGTCCGAAAACGCGCGCATTCCGTCAAGGACCGGCGCTTGCGCGCCGACGTCGCCGACTTTGACCTTGCTCACAAAAAATGCTTTCCTGGCGTTGTTATAGCCTTTATTCCCGTAATGTAAACAGTTTTGGGTTCTTGATTAGACGAACCATATTCTACAATGTAATCAATGCTCGTATAGCGAGTATTGTATTTATAAACAAAGGATAATTACGAGAACTAGCTGCTATTATGTTTTGTCGGTTACTGATAAAACTCCTATATCAATATACCTGAAATTTTGTAGTTTATACTATGAATATACAAGTTATCTAATAGCAGCGTTTTTTTGAGAGTCCTACCTAACATTTTTGTAATATTGAAACTCAAACTTCATACTGCGCGGAGCCGTTTTTCTGAATTTGCGTATTACAACGCATGACATTGTTTTTATAATGTTGTCACTGCGTATTTTTATTTGTGAACGATGTATGGCAAAAGTAAGTACACCTGTCCATACAGTAAAATGCTCAGAGTTGAGATTATTGAGATTTATTTTGCGTCTACCCACGATCTCACATGTGAGATTTCGGTCCTTGAAGTGTTTTTTGAAATGCTAAAATAATCCTATTTTTTAGTTCAACAATAATATATTTTAATTACACTCACACACAACCAAAGTTTAATTACGTGTCCTATCACAACAAAAAACAGTCAATCACAAAAAAAAAAACACTAACACTAAATAATAATAATCCGATATTACGTGTCCTGTCACAATAAAAAAGAGATATTGTCTTAAACTTATTTAGTGTCCTATCACAATAACAAAACAAAATCACAATTATCTGCACGCGTGTTCGGCAAAACAAAAGAGCCGCAGGAGCATCCGTGTTACGTAACATACGTTCCAAAAGAATGGCGTCGGCGCACTGAGGTGAGGCCCCACTGCCCCTAGCCCCCACTTACCGATCGCGCAAGGATCAAGGATGCAATAACAACACACTGATCTATTTCTTTTACGCGCGGGATGTTTTGCTATGATTGTCACTCTCGTAATTAAAGTGCAAGTGTGTGTATTTATTGCTTCCTTATTTGCTCTGCCATATTTTTAGCGAAAAATATTTGGTTGTACTTGTGACTTGGGTCAGAGCGGCAACAACGCATCGTAGGTTTATACTCAGATTTATCGTTTTAAGGTGGATGACCGCGTATAGACATAATCAGCTGTTAGGAAAGATACATCGTGTTCAAACGGGGCAAAAACTTAAAAAATCATTTGCGACTAAACTACTGCTCCTATTTAATTGATTTTTGGTACAGAGCTTAAAAATGGTACCTAGTATAGGCAGTTTAAAGGAAAGCCCCTCTGTCGTATCAACTTTGTATGTGACCCAAATGAGTTCTACGCCGAGTTCTTTTCACTATTAAACAAACAATTCATTGACACTTTTCCACTAAAGACTAAAATTATTTACACAAAGTTCTTATTTAGTGATTGGGCGACTCCAGGTATTCGTAAAAGCAGGGAAAAACTTTTTGAACTTTATTGCCTAAAGCAACATTTATGAATAACAAGCTTTCATCAGTATGTTGCATAATTTTCAAAATCTTTTAAAAGTGTATGCAAAATGGCTAAAGCTAGCAATAAAATAAAATCAGCTGATGATAAAATAAAAACTACCTGGCAAATAATAAATAATGAAACCGGTAGGAAAAAACAGCGTAATACTGAATTTAATTTAGAGACTGCACATGGTCCCATCAACTCAGATAATGAAATAGGTCAGGAATTTGAAAACTTTTTTGCTAATATTCCCCTTATAACGACTGAAGCTTTAAATTCCTCACCCGCACTTTCTGCTGCCTTACTTAGAAATAATGTAAAGGCATGCCCTTTGGAGTTTAGGTTTCAGCATACAAACCCCCAGGCTGTCATAAAAGCTTTTAGAGATCTTAAAATTAAATCAACAGAAGATCTATGGGGAATGTCTGTAAAAGTCTATACATCCGTCATCGAAACCATTGCGCCTTATTTAGCTTTCATATTTAATACCAGTGTAGACCAAGGAGTCTTTCCGGATCTCATGAAACACAGTAAAGTAGTTCAAATCCGGTGATAGTAAGGAACAATTATAGGCCTGTGTCAATTCTGCCAGTTCTCAGTAAGGTGTTTGAAAAGTTGTTACCCAATCAAATGTTACGTCACTTTAATAAAAATTCCATCTTTCATGACCAACAGTACGGTTTCACCAAAGGGCGCTGTACCACTGACGCCGGTGTCACCCTAATAAAGAACATTTTTAACGCTTGGGAAGAAGCACAAGATGCCCTTGGAATCTTCTGCGACCTCTCGAAGGCGTTCGATTGCGTAGACCATGAGACACTTCTGCTGAAACTGGACCACTATGGGATTAGGAATACAGCTCATGATTTGTTAAGATCGTCCCTGAAGGAAAGAAAGGTTAAAGTTCAAATCAACGGCACAAACTCATTAGGATCTGAAATGGTAATGGGCGTTCCTCAAGGTTCGATATTGGGTCCATTCCTCTTTTTAGTTTATATTAATGATTTACCCCAAATATTTCTAAATCAACCAAAGATGGTGTTATTTGCAGATGACACATCATTGATCTTTAAATAAACCGACGGTCACCAAGTCTTGACGACGTGAATAACTCTATTGTTCAGGTTCAGGGATTCAGGTTCAGGTTCAGGGATTCAGGGATTGGTTTACTGTAAATAATTTGGTACTAAATAAAAAAAAAAACAAATGCATTAGATGTAAATTACCAAATGTTAGAAGTAGCGAATGTGACACCATATTGAATGGAGAAAAACTGAAATTTATTAATCAAACAGTTTTCCTTGGAATCACGCTAGACGAGAAATTACAATGGGGACCCCATTTAACATCTCTTGCGGGGCGGCTAAGCTCGGCCGCTTATGCTGTTATAAAGATAAGATAGTTAACAGATGTAGAAACCGCGCGTTTGGTCTATTTTAGCTACTTCCACAATATTATGTCGTATGGCATTTTACTGTGGGATCGGGCTGCTGACATTGAATCCATCTTTGTTTTACAAGAAAGAGCTGTCAGGGCCATTTATAATCTACGTCGTCGCGAATCTCTCAAGGAACTATTTAAAAAGATTAATATTATGACGGTACCTTGCCAATTTGTGTAATATGTGAGAAAAATTCTACATCTTTTTAATAAAATAAGTGATAAACATAATTTTAATACTAGAAATAAAGATAAAATAGATCAACCATTTTTCAGACTATCTAAAGTAAATACATCTTTTATGGGGTACTGTGTTAAATGTTACAACAGAATACCTTGTGATGTAGTAGAATTAAATGAAAGAAAATTTAAAACTCATATAAAAAGTACACTTTGTAAACAAGCATACTACAAATTAGAGGATTATATCCAAGATAAAAATGCTTGGAAACATGCTGGTCCTGCTCCATAGGACAATTCAGAATCTAGACAAAATCGAACTGGTTGCTAATTTAATTGTATAATATGATTTTTTTTAAACATTTATTTTATATTTTGTGATTACTTGAACTCACACACTGACTTATTATTAGTATTACTTGCTATAATCTTAGGAATATAGTATAAGTTTACAATGTTTGTAAGTATATGAGCACCATGCATCTATCACATAATTAATTTATTTTATTCCTTAATTTTTCATTATTTTTACCTATCGTGGTATAGTAATCTTATTCTAGGTGCATTGTCTTCACATATAATTATATAATTAGTGTATACAAGATATAATGATTTTTTAAAAGATTAACGGTGGAGTTTCTTGCCCATTCTTCTCCATACGAAAACTACCTTTTGGAATGGGCGACTATAATCAGTTATTATTATATTTTTGTAAATTTTGACGTTCAAAAGTGACTTTTTTGTACCTAATTGATTTATTTTTTTTGACTTTGACACAAAAAACAGCACAGCATACAAAAGCACGATTAAATAATTACTTAGCTAGTAGGAAATAGCTGCAAGGTGCCAATATATAAACAAATATAAAAGGATGAAAACAAGACATTGTGACGACACTATTGGCTATGACACACTTTATAATAATGGATTAATGAATATATAAAAATTGCGGTGTGCGCTTCAAGGTTGCACCAAATGGGAGTCCAGCTCAGCATTTGCCAGGCGAATATACCTGACGCTGATATTCTGCTGAATCCCTGCAGTTGATATACGGACGTCGAGTAGACGAGATAAATATGCGAGTTGTGTGTGGTGTGGAAAAGTGGAATGTGCGGAGTGAAATGTAACTACACCCGCAATTTAAATATTGTATTCTACAGTAAAGTATAGCATTTGGAAACGTTCCTGTTCGACGATTATTGTGTATTTGATTACTTGATTATTTAAATAGATAAATGTATATTGTATAAATGATTAATCTTATTAAGATAAAAGTGGCATAGGTGTGAATAAAATAATCTAATTTAATGGATTTAAATGTGTTTGCAATAAATAATTATTGGTAAATATGCATATATTATATAACCATTATCTAACAATAGATCTAAAAATCATTAAATTATTACTATTCCCTTTGTTCACAGATATTGTGGCCACGAGTTGCACTAAAAACTGAGTGAATGACTCGGAAAGAACACGACAGTCAGTTATATTATGGACGTGTTCGAAACAGTCAAACCCAGTTTCTTTTGTGAAGCGATTCTGCCGCAGTCAAATTCTGAAGGTGCCAAGACATTTAAGATTCCTTATCGGCGAGGGAATAGAATTAGAAGGAGTAGAATTTTGCGCCCGAAACGTTAAACATGTGTCGAGACGTCGTCTTTGTTTTTAAATCATAAAAAATACTCAAATCGTGAAAAATAATATAGTGTAATAAACTGTGATGTACTGTTAGGAACGTACTATAAAGTGGTGAAATTAGAAATTAAAAATATTATGTGGTTTCCGTGCTATTGACATAATAATATTAAAAATTAAAATAACGAACTATTAGTAAAAAACACAGTGTCGTCTATTTGGAAAGTATCGGGATCTGTGCCGTTCCGTGTCATTTCTTATCAGTGAATCACAAGCGACCGCGACAACCGACGACGCCCCGCCTCCTGCACTGTGCTACACAGTGCAGGCTGTTGGAAAGCGTCGGGATCTGTGTCGTACTGTGTCACTGCGCCATTTTTTACATCTACCGCCATCGTAAAACCGCATCGTAAACCATGATTGAGAATAAATGCAAAAAATGCAATTGCGAAATTGTTTCAGACCGAGAATACTTAATATGTTCTGGTTGTAATTATTACTTTCATATGTGATTGTGAACATACTGCTAATCAATCTTTCCGTAGTATGTCACCATCGAAGAAAAGCACTTGGAAATGCACTACTTGTCCGGCAAATCTATTCATATTAAATGACTCGGCACAGTCGATAGAACATATTGATAATGTGACCGTGAGAAAACATTACAAACTGAAAGTAAACATTAAAAACTCTTTTTACTCCTTGTCGATAAACGACGACAGTGAAGATGATGAATATCCGTCCTTCACATCAAACAGCAAGCACAACAGAACTTGTCCGGATCTACATTTGAATGAAAAGGTGAGATTAGAAGAATTGGATGCATTAGTGACAGTTCTGCAGCAAAAATTAGCCTCTGCTGAAAATGAAATTGAAAACATACTTTCTGAGAACAGTTCACTGAAAAAAATTATAAGTAGCAATGAGAAAATGATAAACAATTAAAAGAAAATATGCAGCACAACCCCAACAAAAAAAATGCGCATAAATTTATACCGAAACCTAGATTAAAAGTTACTGTCACGAAAACAAGAAACCGGAGCAAATAAACAAAGATCATACCAAAGCGGAACTGAACCCCGAGCACTTCAACCGTACCTCAATTGCCTAACGACGACTCCAATCAGTACAAAAGATTGTTGTGTACCCTCAAATAGCACAAAAATAAATAAAAATGATTTTCAACCATTTATGGACAAAGTTGGTAAATCACAATTGAACCAAGATCAAACTAGTATACCCCTCAAAACACCAAGATATCGCCACATAAACTCATGATTATTGGAGGGAACCAATGTAAAGGTCTAGCATCTGAATTAATTCAATCTAGAAGCAACAGTAAATATGATATACAGGGTTTAATCTACCGCGAAGCACCAATAGATGTCTTAACTGAAGCATGCGATGCCCTTCATCTTAATCAACACGACAAGCTTGTGTTATGTGTAGGTGAAGAAGAAAAGGACCCACAAAAAGTATCACATGAATTGTACCAAATCTTGAAACATACAAAAGCACCTGTAATCCTCCTTGCGATTTGTAAATATCGTCAACTTAGTGAAAAACATTTAAATAACCTCTTTCATTTAGTATCAAATAGGTTTGAACATTGTCATTTTATAAAATCTGTAGCTTATTACGATGACCATGAATACATTAGAAACATAATATGTTCCAAAACAATTGATTATAATAACAAATTTATCCCTCGAAGACATTCAATTCATCACAGAATAAATACAAATCAAAAAATAATTAATGAAGAACACAATAAAGTCATAACACGACAGAAAACAATTACTGAATACTTCCATGTTACAAAAGGAGGAGTAAGTCGGCCTCATATAATCACTCACAGTAGTCCCTTAAATAATGACGTCGTCCGCGAAAAAAACGAAACATTTTTTCTTGTATAACCATTTAACTATCATGCACCAAAATACAGCTGGATTAATAAATAAATCAGACATGTTGACTGTACAGTTAGAAGAACTAACCAAATCAAATGACACAATCGATGTGTTGTGTATTACTGAGCATAATATGATAGTGGATGATGGAGAAGTGCTTACGTTACCCAACTACAAATTAGGTGACAGCTTCTATCGAGAAAAAAGAAAGGGCGGAGCGTGTATAATGGTCAGAAATATTCATGAATTTCAGGTAATATATAAAGCAAAGAGTCTATCTAAAACTAATATCGTTGAATGTTGTGCAATAGAGCTCACACAACATAACGTTATCATCATTTGCATGTATAGAGTTCGCAAAAATACTAACATAAAGATTCACCTGGAACTATTTTTTTAAATATTAGAGAACCTACTTGACCATATTACGCAAGGGAAAAAGAATAAAACCATAGTCTTGTGTGGGGACTTCAACATAAACATTCTTAAAAATGACCTAGTAACCAAAAGACTTTTAAATATAATTTTAGGGTTTAATCTCAAGGTACTTACTAAGCAACCTACTCGTTTGTGTAGCGGTACACGTATAGACAACATTTTCCATAATGCTCGTGGTAATAACGGAGAAGTGATTGAGACTGCGCTCTCAGACCACACTGCGCAGATATTAAGAAGTAATGTAAAAAAGACGTGCTCAATACATTCTTGGAAGGTGCAGATTCGAGACTTCTCCACTGAGGATGTAGGAAAGTTTATAGAATGTATTTCGGCCTTGAGTTTTGGTGAAGTTTATGAATTTGATGACCCTAATCTAGCATATGACACATTATTAGCGACATTCAAAGTTTTTTTATGACTAGTGTTTTCCTATAAAAACTGTAACCAAAACTATTAACAGAAAAAAATGGTTATCAAAAGGCATTAAAACGTGTAGCAAAATTAAGCGTAATCTACTGTGGAAATATCGTAAAACTAAAACGGAATATAATAAAAAAAATATACTTCATATGCAAAAAAACATTAATCTAACAAAGTATGTACAAAATAGTCATTATATTAATACATCTAATAATAAAAGTAAAGCAACTTGGAAAATAATAAAAGACAATAAAGTTGACCTAACTCGCGAACCAATAACTAACATTGTTCACAACGATATGGAAATAACAAGTACTCAAGATATTTGTAATACATTTAACGAATATTTCATTGACATTGAGCAAATTACTACAACTTGCAATAATCAACCGCTTCAAATAGACAGAGTCCATGATTCAATTTTCTTGTATCCAACTACACCGATAGAGGTATCAAAACTATACAATCTCTCAAGGATTGTAAAAGTACAGGAAATGATAACCTCACAACAAATGTTATCAAAAAGGTCCATCACATCATTTGTCGCCCACTGTCTTACATCATAAACTTATGTTTTGAGAAAGGAATTTTCCCAAATGAGCTTAAAGTATCGATTATTAAACCATTGTATAAAAAAGGGGATAAGGCTTCAATTAAAAACTATCGCCCCATAGCTTTAATACCGATATTTTCAAAAGTCATCGAAAAAACCATCTATTACAGGTTATCTAGCTTTCTCGAGTGTAAGAATGTTTAAGTTGACAAACAGAATGGCTTGAGGAAAAACAAGTCAATTAATCTTGCAGTGTTCGTTTTCCAGAAGAAAATAATGTCTGTCCTAGACAACGCAAAACCCATATGTTCCATTTACTTGGATATGACTAAAGCCTTCGATTACGTTGACCATGCTAAACTTATTGACAAATTAGAGAGATACGGAATACGCGGTAAGGGACTTGGTCTTATGTAATCATATTTAAGCAATCGGCAGCAATGCACGGAAATAACTAATATTAACGTTAAAACCAAGTGCGAAGTTACTCACCGTTCAAAATATAGAAGGTTGAAGTTTGGTGTACCTCAAGGGACTGTACTGGCGCCCCTATTATTTCTAGTGTATATAAATGATCTTCCAAAAAATGTAAAACACCCAACAGTATTGTTCGCTGATGATAGCACAATAGTAATTGAATCTTATAATTATGAACAAGAAATTAATGATACGTTGAGTCAAATGATTGAATGGCTAGAGGCGAACAATTTACAAATTAACTTAGAAAAGACTAATATTATGCATTTTAATCAACGACAACAATGACAACATCCATTGAATACTAATTATAAAGGCATGTCAGTTACCACAACCTCCAGCACAAAATTCTTAGGATTGGTGATAGACAGCAAACACACGTGGAAATTACAGGTTGAAGAATATGTAAAAAAATGAATATGTTCTCTTTTGCTCTTTATAAGCTAGCCAAATTTGCTAATCGTAATGCCGTATTTACTGCCTATCATAGCTATGTAGAATCTGTTCAGAGGTACGGAGTAATTTTCTGGGGAAACCCCACCGACAAAAATGATGTGTTCATTGCACAGAAGAAATGTGTACGCGCAATAATGCAACTTACGCTCAAGGGACAGCTGTAAGTCATATTTCAAATCATTAAAGCTTTTAACACTTCCGTCAATGTACATTGGTACATACGAAATGGCAGTATTTGTTAAAACAAACCCGCGGCTTTTTGAAATTAGGCCCCCCACAAACTCACGTTTGAGAAAAAGGGAATCCACCATTCTAAGTGTTGGCTGCAGTCGAACAGCTCTTTTCCGCAAAAGTATTTATCAAATGGCTCCAATATTATACAATAAAATTCCCCGAGAAATAAAGAATCTTAATTTATTTATTTTAAAAAAACGACTGAAACAATTTTTAATTAATAAATGTTATTACTCAATCACTGAATTTATGGAGGATTTTTGTTGACAATGATATTTTATGGTATGACATTTTAATTATCGACATTTAATAATCTCTGTAATATTATTTGTATTACATTGTAATTTCATTATTCTTGTGTGTAATATTTGTATGCTTGCGAGCAGAATGCAGCGCACTAACATTATCATTATAAGACCTAATATAAACTATGTCCCTGCATTGTGACAAATAAAATTATTTGATTTGATTAATATTGTTCCAGCATTTAGATGCGGCATATCTAAAACTTCCTCTGATGGCAGCTGTCTTATGCGATTGAGTGGAGAGTTGCTGCGAACACTGTCTACTTGCGCATTCTCTTTTACTAGCGATCCAGCTCAGTTTATTGTACAGGTAGGACGGCAACTTGTGCTTTATGACTCCAAATATTAGGCATGCCAAGTGCAACTTACAGCGTGACTCCATCTAGAGGATGGAGTGGTTATTTAAAAATGGCGTTACATGACTTCTTGGTGGGACTGAGAAGCAGAATCGAGCGCAGGCGTCTTGCACCCTCTGGATTAGTCGATCAGATCTTGCCAGTAGTCGGGGACCAATAACTGCGTCCGCATAGCATAGGTTAGATAGCACGAGTGACTCAACCAGCTGGATTCGCAAATACTCCGGCCGGTAAAAGCCGGTAAAAACAAGTGCGCACTGACTCTGCCCCGTGTATTTCGTATTGGCATACTCTTTATAATGTTTCTTCCAGTTCAATTTGTTGTCAATTACTATACCTCTTCAACTACAAAGTTAAGTTTGTTCTTGCGATAAATTCATCCCAACTAGGGAACCCTTCACTATTACATCCTTAACTATTGACAAAAAGTTAAATTGGAAAGGACACGTTGAAACCTTAAGCAAAAAAAATTGTAGCTCTTCTTATGCCCTACACAAATTAGTTCTGACGCATTGCTAACAGCTTACCATGGCCTAGTTTCATCGCACCTAAGGTATGGAATTATCCTCTGGGGTAATTCGACTGACAAGGATATGCCTTTCAAAGCCCAAAAATGGTGTATTAGGACGATGTTTAAATTAGATTCGACTGACAGTTGTAACCCGTATTTCATTAATTATAGGATACTGACGTTACCGTCTCTGTACATATTCGAAGTTGTCGTGTATGTAAAATGTAATCGGCAATTATTTCCACGCATGGCAGACAAAGTCAGTCGCGTCAGACGTAATAACAATATGCTTTTTACAAACTGATGCAGTATATACAGACTTTCAAAAAGCTTTCGACAAGGTGGATCGCGAATTACTTCTACGCAAAATTGCCTTCAACGGTATTCGTGGAAATCTATTGAGATGGTTCACCTCTTACATAACAAACCGTACTCAAAAGGTTATCATTAACAGATTACAATCGGAGCTGATTTCCGTCACATCCGGGGTTTCTCAGAGCTCAATTTTGGGCCCTTTGTTGTTTACATTGTTTATAAATGATATTAGCACTTATTTTAAGCATTCGAACTTTTTACTATACGCGGATGACTTGAAAGTCTGACTTAGATCGACTGTCTAGCTACTGCACCTCGAATAAACTCTCATTGAGCTTATCCAAATGTAATTCGATTGCGTTCACTAAAAACAAAAAGCAGCACACTTATAGCTACAACTTGCTAAATACACAATTAAAAAGAGTATATTCACTGCGTGACCTCGGTGTGGTACTAGACACAAAACTTCACTTTAATGTCCATGTAGACAATATTATCAACAAAACCCTTAAAATGTACGGTTTTGCTATGCGCAACAGCAAAGATTTCAAGCGTCCATCAATCTATAGATACTTATATAAATCGCTAGTTAGGCCTTGTCTGGAATTTGCTACTATCATATGGAATCCCTATTACGCAAAATATACTGACTTGATTGAGACTGTTCAACGTAAATTCCTAAGAGCTCTGCATTACAAATGCTATCACAGCCACGGTTCGCATGATATTTTGCAAGAGTTACAAACTGTTAACCCTAGAATCCAGAAGACTGCTTCTCGAAACAATGTTTCTACGTGGTATTGTGCATAGCAAATATAACTGTTCAGATTTAATAATAAATACAATTTGTTACATCGTTCCGAGGACAGTAGTGCGTAGACAAACGCGACCATACCACTTACCATGAATTAATACCAGGCACGTTTGTAATTCCAATGCTGGCTTTCGCACTCCTCTGCGCCAACTTGTGGATTCCTACAATACAAGATTTGAAAACATTGATATTTTTAATCTAACAGCACATCAGTTTAGGAAATCTGTAATCTTAACTTTATAATTTTTTTTTTCTCTTTTTGTTTCCTTTATATTAGAAAGCATTAATTCAATCATTTAAACTTTCACTCCATTAATTCATGTATACTGTTTTTGTTTATTTTTACCTCACGTAGCATTAACAATTAACGAATTAGTAATATGTGGATAATGTTTCTAGTAGTATATAATAAGTATTTTATTTCATTAGTAAGATAATATGTATAACATTTAATTACTCCAGCTTTCTATCCCGAAAAAAAAATGCTTTGCTTTCACATGGTTCCAAAACAGCATTAACGGGGAAAACTGTATTTTGCTTGGCGACTTTAATATTTAATAAACTTCCTAAAGGATGGAGGGAACTAAGCGCACAATAACTAACGGCATAAAGGGCGTGCCCGTTTACATATTAGCAATTAAAGCTGTGTTGTAACAAGTCAAGTATTTTTGGCATTAAGCCGACGTACCGAGGTAGAGATAAGAGTGACGGTACGTAACGTACCGCCACTCTTATCTTTACCTCGGTAACCTCGGAGCATCGTCGTCGTCGGTGGTGTGGTTCGCATCGGGCACCGGAGTAGGCGGAACCATGGGCGGGGAGATAATGTTCCCCTCTCCAAGGGAACAGAGCGCTCACCACGTCCCCCACAAACTGGGATACGAGCATACAATCAATCTGCCTAACCTTTTCCCAACTATATTGGGGTCGGCTTCTAGTCTAACCGGATGCAGCTGAATACCAGTATTTTACATGGAGCGACTGCCTATCTGACCTCCACAACCCAGTAACTGGGTAATACGATACCCCTTGGTAAGACTGGTTGTCAGACTTTCGGGCTTCTGACGACCCGTCACGACTGTCAAAGATCCACGAATGACAACCGGGACCAACGGCTTAACGTGCTTTCCGAGGCACGGAGGAGTCTCGGTATGTAAAGATGGTCACCCATCCACAGACCAACCGCGGCAAGCGTAGCTTAACCTGACGGATCGACCCGTGCGGCAGTTACTACTTAGCCACGAGCTCCTCCCCTGGGATACGAAGTCAAAGTCAAAGTCAAAATAATTTATTTCAATTAGGCACAAAAAAGGCACTTATGAACGTCAACATTTACAAAAAAAAATTGATTCTAGTCGCCCATTCCAAAAGGTCGTTGTCGTATGGAGAAGAATGGGCAAGAAACTCCACCGTTACTCTTTTAAAATATTTTCACAATAAAACTTTAATGTATACATTAATTATATAATTTTATGTGAAGACGATGCACCTCGAATAAGATTACTATACCACGATAGGTAAAAAGAATGAAAAATGAAGGAATGACATAAATTAATTATGTGATAGATGCATGGTGCTCACATATTTACAAACATTGTGAAATTATACGATATTCTTAACATTTTAACAAGTACTACCAATAATAAGTAAGTGTGTGAGTTCAAGTAATCACAGAATATAAAAGAATGTTTAAAAAAATAATATTATACAATTAAATTGGCAACCAGTTTGATTTTGTCAAGATTCTAAATTGTCCTATGGAGCAGGACCAGCATGTTTCCAAGCATTTTTATCTTGGATATAATCCTCTAATTTGTAATATGCTTGTTTACAAAGTGTTCTTTTTATATGAGTTTTAAATTTTCTTTCATTTAATTCTAATATAGCACAAGGTATTCTGTTGTAACATTTAACACAGTACCCCATAAAAGATGTATTTACTTTAGATAGTCTGAAAAATGGTTGATCTATTTTATCTTTATTTCTAGTATTAAAATTATGTCTATCACTTATTTTATTAAAAAGATGTAGATTTTTTCTCACATACATAATATTTTCATAAATGAATTGGCAAGGTACCGTCATAATATTAATCTTTTTAAATAGTTCCCTGAGAGATTTGCGACGACTTAGATTATAAATGGCTCTGACAGCTCTCTTTTGTAAAATAAAAATGGATTCAATGTCAGCAGCCCGACCCCATAGTAAAATTCCATACGACATAATACTGTGGAAGTAACTAAAATAGACCAAACGCGCGGTTTCTACATCTGTTAACTGTCTTATCTTTCTAACAGCATAAGCGGCCGAGCTTAGCCGCCCCGCGAGAGATGTTATATGGGGTCCCCATTGTAATTTCTCGTCTAGCGTGATTCCTAGGAAAACAGTTTGATTAATAAATTCCAGTTTTTCTCCATTCAATATGATGTCAGATTCGCTGCTTCTAACATTTGGTAATTTAAACCTAATGCATTTTGTTTTTTTATTATTTAGTACCAAATTATTTACCGTAAACCAATCTTGGACCTGAACAATACAGCTATTCACGTCGTCAAGATTTTGTGACCGTCGGTTTATTTTAAATATCAATGATGTGTCATCTGCAAATAACACCATCTTTGGTTGATTTTGAAATAATTGGGGTAAATCATTAATATAAGCTAAAAAGAGGAATGGACCCAATATCGAACCTTGAGGAACGCCCATTACCATTTCAGACCCTAATGAGTTTGTGCCGTTGACTTGAACTTTAACCTTTCTATCTTTCAGGTATGATCTTAGTAAATCAAGAGCTGTATTCCTAATCCCATAGTGCTCCAGTTTCAGCAGAAGTGTCTCATGGTCTACGCAATCGAACGCCTTCGAGAGGTCGCAAAAGATTCCAATGGCATCTTGTGCTTCTTCCCAGGCGTTAAAAATGTTCTGTATTAGGGTGACACCGGCGTCAGTGGTACAACGCCCTTTGGTGAAACCGTACTGTTGATCATGAAAGATGGAATTTTTATTAAAGTGCCGTAACATTTGATTGAGAATCAACTTTTCAAACACCTTACTGAGAACTGGCAGAATTGACACAGGCCTATAATTGTTGGGTTCCTTAGTATCACCGGATTTGAACAAAGGAACTACTTTACTATGTTTCATGAGATCCGGAAAGACGCCTTGGTCTACACTAGTGTTAAATATGAAAGCTAAATAAGGCGCAATGGTTTCGATGACAGATCTACAGACTTTTACAGACATTCCCCACAGATCTTCTGTTGATTTAATTTTAAGATCTTTAAAAGCTTTTATAACAGCCTGGGGGTTTGTATGCTGAAACCTAAACTCCAAAGGGCATGCCTTTACATTATTTCTAAGTAAGGCAGCAGAAAGCGCGGGTGAGGAATTTAAAGCTTCAGTGGTTTTGTGGGGAATATTAACAAAAAAGTTTTCAAATTCCTGAGCTATTTCTACATCTGAGTTGATGGGACCATGAGCAGTCTCTAAATTAAATTCAGTATTACGCTGTTTTTTCCTACCGGTTTCATTATTTATTATTTGCCAGGTAGTTTTTATTTTATCATCAGCATACATATACCACAAATTCTGCCCCACTAGGGTTGCCATCCCTAGTGAGGCAGAATCCATCAAGATTTTTGACTAGTGGAATCTACCCCACCACGTCGAACTAGTGGGGCAGATTCCACTGAAAATTTGTAGGCATTCCTCTCGCCTCACCAGCAGGGCGGCCTGGTGGGGCAAAGTGGAATGATTGGTAATTTTTTTTTAAACGAAAATACAGAACCATAAAGATGATTCGCAGTTCGCATAATTGAAACCGTGATATACTCGTAGTTATATCGCTTTCATATATAATTATATTACGCTGTAATTTACTATATAATATAAAATATTTTAGTTTTTGCCACTAACTTCCGAAATAAAGTTATTTTTCACTTTTAAGTGTATTTTTGTGGAATTTGGTGGTTTTGTTTTGTAAAAAAGTTATTTTAGTGTTTTGTTTTGGAAGTCAGTTGTTTTCTTCAAGAAGCTTGTTTGCGCCGTAGCACCAGCCCGAATTTGCGAGAGTTTTTGTTGTGTACTGGGAAAAATATAGACTTCCATTATTAATTTACCTTTTAATTAGTTTTTCTTTCAATTCGGTTTTGTTCGATTGCGCCTCATACAACTATTCAGAATTAGGTCACATCTACTTAAGTCTTGGACTTTAATCCAAATCCGCAAAACTTAGAAAACCTTTTAAGAAAGTAGGTAACTTTTATTAACTTGGCAATATCGCATAACGTGTTCAGAGCTTACTGAATTAGTTCTCAGCGAAGAGAAATGGCGGTAACATTACATGTAGCATATTATTACATCTGCGGTAAATCTGCACATTTGCCTGAGATTAGCTCGTAATTTTGGCCGCACTTAGACAGCCCGTTTAGGAGCACTCGCCAGTGAACACTAGGTATTGTAGGAACTGAATTAAGCCATAAGTATGTTTCATGATAATCTCATTTATTAGAAAGTGTGCTGAAACGTTGATAAGGCAGAGTATCACAGTAGGCAACTGAAGTCTCAAGCAAACTGGTTTAATGTTTAGTCACACCGTAGCGTCGCGGACCCGTAGGACCGCTATGTGGGGCAAGTGGAGATGAGCACTTTGAACTTCTCACTATCTTCAGTAACTAGTTGTCCACAGCAGAAACTTTAAAATAAGACTTATTTAGTTTAACCGTTAACCGTGACAAGTTATGATAAACTTTGTAGTGATGGAGCGAACATCGCTTGGCGTGATGTAAGTCAAGTTTTATGCATCTCATCATTTAAAACGCGGTACGGTAGGTAGGTAGGGTAAATAGGTAGATAGGTAGGTGCGTCAAAGATAAGTACTTAGTGCTACCCGTGCGAAGCCGGGGCGGGCAGCTAGTATTATATATATTTATATATATAGATACGGAACGGAACGTCCTCCTAATCATTTTTTACTATGGCTTCGAATCTACGACCATTCCTTCAGCAGTTTTTTAAAGTTGAAAAAGGCATCTATCGCGTCTGGGAGGAACATTTTAAGCCAACGAAGAAAAGTATGTCACCTAAGTCGGGAAAGTCCACCCAAGCATTTTTCATTACAGCACCAAATCTCTACGACCGTTCCTTCAGCTGTTTTCTGAAGTCTATTTTACGTACCTACATTTTATTCAAAAATAAAACTAACGGTTATCTAATGAAAATAAATATAAACTTCTTGTAAAAGTGACCTCGAAAAGTATTAGGTACTATCCGCCTTCTAGTATATTCGGAAATAGGACATTTGAAATAAGCTGAAGTTTAGCTAAGGTACGATGTCCCACTCCCGAGCATGGTTGGGGTTGACAGGTAATCTATTACCTGCAGAAACCCCGGTAGCTACATCGGTCAATGAGAACGGGGACGTTTAAAATTGTTTCTTGCCTAGTTTCGTATAGGTACTACTAGAAGACAACCTAAATGGTTTGTCCTACCCCTACTAGTTCCCTGTAACCTGCGGGTTCGCTGGAGCACGTAACTTGTGGCAGCGTGACTTATAGCGTGAAAATATGTAGATCAGAGAGTGCGTGCAGTGAGCTAAGGGGTAGGCAGAGTGGGGTGCTAGGACAGGAAATCTCCCCGTGTGCCTGTGGGCTGGAATTCCCTTACGGATGCGTCGGGAGGGAAGGCCAGTCTCCGGGATGGTGCACCCTGGGGTACAGGCAATCTCTCCCCATTAGGTACTGTGTGCCTAAAGGGTCTCGTTGTCCGTATGCTAATATCCTGTTGGAGGAACGCTCTAACGTGTACTCGGATAGAGCACACGTTGAGCAGCGTTGGAGTACGGGCTCGGCGTGCACTAACACTGCCGTCGGGCAGGCAGGAGGATGCCTTCTGCCACCGTTGGTCTCGTAGCCCCGAAAAGTGTCAAGGTCATGTCTCGGGCAATTGACGGGGGTCGAGGGTCTTGGCTTAACCGCCCGGACCGCGAGGAAGAAATCCTCTATAAAAAATTACCCCAAACCTCCAAGCGGCGGCGCACCGTGAGGGAGGTTGTAAGCTTGACTAATGGGTAGCTGTTAGATAATTAGTCGCTAGTGCAAACCACTATTTTGAGGCGATACAAAGCTTTTACTCGTGGGAACAAGTATGAAATTGAACACAAAAACAAAAAACCAAGGAGAGGAGAGTGATGCGGGGTCGGAGTCCGACGCTGCGTCTGGCGCGATGAGCTCGGGTCAGAGCTCGGAGCGGGGTGGAAGCGGAAGTGGTGGTGGGAGTGACCGTGAGGAACCGAAAGTTCTTCCGGAAGCGCTCCAAACCGGGGGATGGCCAGGGGTCGTCCGCCGACGAGAGGGTCTCGGGCCAAGGCCAAAGGAGGACGATACACTCCAGTCGGCGGGGTGCGGCCCGGGGAAAAGGTGTAGCTAGAGGGCTCACCACCAAGGAGGCAGGCGAGCCGACTCCGGCCAGCCCAGCTGAGGTGGAGAGGCCCTTTACGGAGGAGGAAAGCCACCCTGTAGGGACGACCACCGCGGTGACCCTTACAGAGTCGGCAGGTGGTGAGCCGGATGCTGCTGGCGGCTCCAATTCGGAGCGAGCGGCCAGGTTTGCGGAGGCCGTGGCTGCTGCGATCAAGCGTTTGGCTTTGAAGAGGACCCAGTCCTCTAAAGACAAGGCCATACCCACGGTCATGGCCTCTATTTTGGCAGCAGCGGAGGCCTATCACCTCAGGCAAACGAGATGCGGGCGGCGGTCGCCCGCTTGACAGCCGCCATGGAGCTTCTCCGAAAGGAGAACGAGGAGCTCCGAGCGGACCTGGCCGGGATCCAAAGGCCCCCGTTAGATGCCGCAGGGGAGGGAGCTGCATGGGCAGGGACGGCCTGTGCCTGTGGAGGACCGGGTTCTGACCCTGGTGAGGCAGGAAATGGCTTCTCTGCGGTCGCGTTTTTCCGCGCTAGAAGCCATAGTCCTGCGCCCCCTTCAAGCGGCGAGCATGGCAGCCTCTGGACAGCGGAAGGTGGCATCATATGCCACCAGCGCAGCTGCCCCGGCCAAACCAGGTTCGTTGGGGCAGACCAAGGGCGGGGCGGCTACGCAGGTGGCGAAAGCCCCGGCCCTGGCGGCGAAGGCCTCGGCCCTAGCGGCGAAACGGCCGCCCCCGCCTCCTTCTAAATCTACTCCGGCTGACGCCGAATGGCAAGTAGCCGGGGAGAAGAGGAAGGCGAGAAAGGAAAAAAGGGCGGCCCAAAGAAAGGCGAGGCAGCAGCGGCGCAAGGAGCAAAGCGTCGAGGCTAGGCTCCGCGCCCCGAAGTCCGCAGCTGTAGTGATAACACTACTACAGTCAGAGGTGGAGAAGAAGGGCGTGTCCTACCGCGATGTGCTCGCCAAGGTGGGGGCGTTAGTGGACCTCAAACAGATCGGCGCCGCTGATGGCATCCGGGTGAGGGGCACTGCGACTGGGACCCGGCGTCCGACGTCCGTCGCCCCCCATACATCGAACCCGAGGTGGTGGCGCGTAGTGGCGGTTTTAGTCAGTAAGAGTCTGACACGCCCTCCCGCTCCACCCAGAGCGGGAGAAGTCATTTGATGATTTCCCACCCAAAAAAAAAAGTAAAGGGGTAGGCAGAGTGACACAGTTCAAGGTGAATTTCGCATGCATTTCTATTCATAAACATGTTTTGTTTCAAATCGCATCCCTTTTACTAAGGGTTAATATAATTATAGAAAATGCCAATTTGAGCACATCAATTTATATAATTTCGCGATAGTTTGGCCTGCTGTTAATCTAGGCATGATGTCTGCAGCTATTATTAGACCTGCGTCATGGTCTGCACACATCAGAACAATATCCTGTGAGTGGCAACTGTTTGTTTGTTTGTCACCAGTCTGCCGCCACACAGCACACTCAACGTGTTAATTGATTTAATGGAAAATTGATCATACACCTTTGTGTTTATTCCATTTATAGCTATCACGTGTTTTTAAACTGGAAATTGCTGGAATATTCCAGTCTTACTTACGGTTATTTTTCCATCGAGGGTGTATTTTGATACTTGGTGTAAATAAATTATGGCAACGAACATAAATCAAATCCTCTGGAGCCAGGTGTCAGCGCCACACCTCGCTATCATTGCGACGCGATTTTCACTCAATTGTACCTACCTCTCAAGTACCTCTACCGTAATGGATTTATAATATACCGGCAATCCCCCCGCCCCTTCACCTCCGTGAGTATTCTCGAGCCCTCCCGTAATGGAATGCGTCTAACTCTGCGGTACATAGTCGCGCCAGACGAGGAAACTGTACCTTCATAACTACACAGCGTAAAGAGATACAGAATGGATGGCAATCAGTTAAAAAAAAGACATTGTTGCTGCTTATTGAAATATAAGCTTTTGGTAGAGAAATGTCCCATGTCAAGTACAAATGCAAACGACAACAAGTGCAGCTTTTATAAAAATATTATTATTGCCAATTCTCGTACTTAAAAACTCGTGTTTAAAGTCAAGTCACAATCACATCTGATTCTCAGCGACAATCAATGTCATTTTTTTACCAAAAAGTAGGTTAATTAGAGGTTATTTTGACAGATTGAGACTGCGAATGCGATAGTTTCTTAGAATTTGGGAATAGGGCCCTTTATAGCTTGTTGTTCCAAGTATTCCTTCTGCGCCTTCATTCCGTTCCGTTAGTTTATTTTCCTCATATCCGCTTTTCGTTTTCTTTTATTTTCCGCGAGGTAACCGAATAAGTGATTTGAGATCTGTTCGTGTTATTCAACGCAATACGTACGTCTATCATATTTTATTATGTATGTATTGTTCTTATTCTGCTTCACGTGCTCCCGGCGGTGCGCGAGGCGGTTGTTGAACTCGCTCGTACGAATACAGCTTAAATGATAGGTAGGTACTAAGGCATTAAATCTTGCTTAAATTATTCAAGAGTTGGAGTTATATATAATTTTCCTTTTATGTTTAGAAAACCATACCATAAACCATATTTAGTCTTCGATCGTTTTTTTTTAAATACTTAATCATAATAATATATAATTTTTGGACCCTAAAAATGGGTGATTATAAGCGCCATTGTATAAACGGTTGGAATAAAAAGTGACAGCAAAAAATACTTTGCGATGAGTAAGTTAAAATATCTTTATAAAATATGATTCGTTTCAAAAATTGCCTGAGTACGCATTTGTAACTTTTGTCTTTGACCTCGGCAGTCGGCAGGGATCCCGTCGCCTCATTTAACCTTAGAAAATAAAATATCTTTCACACTTTATATTTAATATTCCATTCCAACCTTGATCTCATCTTAGAGAGCTACTCGTATAAGTACTTGTCTTATTTGATTAACTTTGATTGGTTTTCTTATACTTTTGACTTTTGAAATATTTTCAACAAATTATAAGTTTCTCAAGTTTATCTGGCTATTCAATTAATAACCCTTTTTAAATGTGAACTTTGATTTATATAATATTGATTTAGACACGTACAAGTAGAACATTTGGAAGATCTTGATTAAACCAAAAATCTAAAATACTGTGGCTGCAAAATTCAAGATCTGAGCAAAGTTCAAAGTCAAAGTCAAATAATTTATTTCAATTAGGCACAAAAAGGCACATTAAAACGGAACGTAAAAATTTACAAAAAAATTTATTAAAAATAAAAATATTCTAGTCGCCCCTTCCAAAATGTAGTTTTCGTATGGAGAAGAATGGGCTAGAAACTCCGCCGTTACTCTTTTAAAATGTTTTCACAATATCTTGTATACATTAATTATATAAATATATGTGAAGACGATGCACCTAGAATAAGATTAATAAACCACGTTAGGTAAAAATAATGAAAAATGAAGGAATGACAGGTTACGAGTAAGCAGCAAACTTTTACTAACGTAGAGCTATTGCTTATTTTCGCCGAGCCTCGTCATAAATACAGATGCGATACCTTTCTCCCGTCGAAGCAACTGTATGCTGCGTCTTAATTAAAGGTGCACAACGAGACCGTTGCAATAATTCACTACACGGCACTGCTGAGACTCACATCACCTACTCACCGGCTTGACAAACTAGAGGTATGCAGCAGTGTCACATACTAATTATTCAGATTCGCTCCGAGGCGGTACATTCGTCCCGTGAGGCGGTACATTCGTCTCGTGGCCGTGTTCTACGTGTGTGACATGTGGAAGACACTCTATAGGCTACACTACACGCTACACGATACAAGCTGGTCGTCGGTCCAAACGCCTCCACAAGTTGTAGAGGAAACGGAAGGACTCAGTGGAACTTACGCAGCGTTCTTTTATTATGTGAAAAATAACTCAAGTCCCGTTCTATGCAAAGAAATTAGTTATAGTTAGTTATCAGGAGTAGTTTTCCTACTTAAGTTTGTTGACAAAAATTGTAATTTTGTACATTTCCTAATATGGAATGCTATTTCTGAAAAGAGCTCTGCGCTGAGTGTAGAGCCACCACATCGCGTGCGACTAATCGGCTGTCAGCCAATGAGTGATGGCAATGAACATTCGTTAATTTTACTACTTACGACTCGTACGAGTAGTTAATTTATGTTAGTGTTCATTTACTGAAGTAATTCTCATTTATAAAGTGTGGTTTATCATTTAATAAAAGTATCATTGTATAATATTAGTAAATTACAATAGCAAACTACAATACCTAAACCTTATTTATCGAGTGTATCGTGCCTTAAAAACCAATAAGGTATCGATAAGACCGTGTGTTATAGAACAAGAGACGTGGGTCAACTCTACAAGATTTACCAAGTAACGTAGGTCCAATATATTATCATAAATCCTGCCATGGCTTAACAGTAAGCTCATGAAAATAAATAGTAAAGTCTCAGTGTGCAACTGCTTAGATCGGTATCAGAAGCTCAATGCTCGTACTCAAGGAACGTTCAAGTTCATGTTGCAATCTGATCTCATCGACAATCGATCTCAAAATCTTGTCATAAGTTCAATACTCAATACATTAAGTCTAAACTAAGGTTTTAAGAACAGATTGATTTTTTGGCAGATTGAGACTGAATAGAATGCGGACGATCTTAAAACTTCGGGAACTTCCCTTCAGTTCTGGGCGTGGACTGGTCTAACACTGTGAGTGCCAGCACTTTCTGAAGTTACACGTAGAACACGTCCCTGTCGGAACTATTCCCGACACTACACGCTTTTAAAGTTTTGCTCCATTTCCGACAATACGCCGACACTGCACCGCGCGGGATGCTCTTATCTTTCCTTCTAATAATATATAAGTACTAATGTATACTGGTGCAGTGCAAGAAGTTAAAGTAAGTGCTGTCTTTTAATATTCAATGAAGTAGATAGAAACACTTTCGTGAATAAAATATAAAAATTCATCCAATTTAATCATTTATTTAAATATTTAAGTGAAATACCTTTCAGTGAATTTCAGCGCAGGAATTTAATTAATTAGATATACTCGTATTATCTTGCCAACTTAGATTCGAGACTTCTTTAACGGATAAGACACGAATACTCTGCCGAACATTATTAATTTACACAATATAATCAAATTAATGTGAACACATACATTCATATAATATATGTCTAGGTTTAGCCCGCGGCTTTGCTCGCGTGGATGTCGGAAAATGTCCCAAGGCAACGTACAGACGCCAGCACATCAACCTACTACAATCTGTCAAATTTCTTTGATAGATTTTCAGCTTTATCTTTAAAGCATAATGTTCAAAGTTGATTGGGAAAATTTGGCAGATTTCGGGTAGGTTGATGTGCAGGCGTCTGTACTACTGGGATTGAAAGTACCTTATGTGCTAATCCAGGTTAAAAACTAAAGACCAAAACTGCCAAAAGACCACGGGCAACTTTGCCCGCTCATCCCACTTAAGCTAACCTAACCTAACTTTTTTTGGGTGTTCCAAAACACCATGCTCGTGCTCGATTTCCACTTAGCTGCCATAACGTATACATTAAATAATACCCCAAAAGCTTTCACATGGCGTAAGTTTCATCACTGTTGAGAGTTGGGTCTAAAATCATGCAAGGGTTATTGAATGCATTGGAGATGTCCAAGGACACCGCTAGCATCGCACTGCCCCGGGACACTGTTTTCTAAAATAACCCGTAGGCGCGTCCGGTTTTGAATTCAATTTCTATAGAAAATAAAGTCCGTCTTGACGTCACTTCGGTCACAACGTGACACCGCAGTTTCTTAGCAGCCGGGTAAGCCGCGGCTCTGTACCGATTTACGATGGAATGCGCAAGCGCGTCGTTAAACTTGAATGAATGAGCTATGCTATTGCTCCGTTGTTCGATTATTGTCGTTGAATTTCGTAATGCGTTCAGCGCGGAGTTCGGGCATCATAACATTAATTATTCTATTGACATTGTGTTGTTGTTTTTGACGTAATCGCATTAGGACCATATAATTTGTAAAATTATGTAGTTAATTTGCATTTTGATCGCTCAGTATAAAATGAATTCATTTCTAGTACGAGTTTATATTTGTTGTAGGTGTAGAACAGTGATTAAGATATAGAAAAGTAGATCGAAATACATAGGAATTTAACTAAACGTTTTATTGACGCCGTTATTTTGTTAGATAAGCAAGAAGTACCCAAAAGATTTCATATGGCATAAGTTTCATCACTGCTGAGAGTTGGGTCCAAAATAACGCACGGTCCTTTCATCCAAATCCGTTCAGTCGTTTTTGCGCCAATCCGGAACATAATATATCCAGAAAAATAGACTAAAAATCTAAAAACTATAATTTATTGCGGCATCAGACTCGTACCCACACCTCGTAGCAATTAACCTTACCTAACCTATAACGTACTATAGAGTAGGGAACGTCGAAATGAAATACGCGAACTTTTCGACGCCGCCAATTATACTCGTGATAACTTCGAAACGAATGAATTATAAAAGAATATAATGTCCGATTCGAATGAATTAAAAAGTATTTTACTGCTACATAAATATCTACCCTTGTAGATAAAACTATATAATTGAATAAGAATAATTTATTTTAATACTATTTATTTAATACTACGATATGAATGTAACCAAGCGGCGCGGCGATCTCATTCAATTTTAGAACATAAAAGATGATATTGTGACTTAACTATGATGGTTAGAATATTCCATCGCAGATTTTTTTCTAGGTAATAATGAGTACTTTAATCATGTCGTACATATTTTTTATATAATCATCAATACTTTTCTCAGCGCACGCCAAATAATGAAGTTGATAGGCAACATTTTGCTACTTTGGGTTACATTACTGCAATTCTCTAAAGGATCTCTAACTTTTTTGAAAATAAATTATAGCTTAATATGTTACTTCCTGATAATTTACCTTTCTATTGGTGAAATGGCTAAAATCAGTCCAGTATAGATGGCGGCGTCGGGATCATAAAAAGTTCGGTAATTAATAATATATTTTCATAGTGGCCGATAAAAAACTGTGACCGGCCGTAACGGGCGCGGCGCTCAGCACGGCTTGCGCCGGACGGCCGGCGACTACCCGCGCCGCCACGCGCCGCCACGCGCCAGCCATAAAAAAACACGTTCAATATGGAAAGTTTCCTACTTTGTTAGTATTGTTAAAATCTCTGCCAGAATAAGTAGTCGTTGAAGGGCCGAGGAGGCGATCCTAACGCGTGAAAATGATATAAATATCTCTCGTCACTGTTCAGGCAAAGAGAAATAGAATAGAATCAACTTTTGAGGCATATTATACGACCTGCGATTGTTGATCGCATGTTCAACTTTGTATGAAGTGAGCCCTCTGAGCAGATATTATTACATTCTGTGGTGTAAGCACGCGGGGTGTGTCGCTTCAGAAATGCAGTTTACTCCCTAATTAGTTAAGTTAGTAATGTGTCGGAAAGGCGTCAGTTAAACGGTACCTAGCTAATCGTTACACGGCCTAGTTACCGGCGCCGTAGTTACTGTAAGCTAGGGGTGTTAAGTGGGGCCACTTCGTAATGACGCCGGAGTGACGCCGTGATGGTAGGTGACGAACCGAAAGGCGCAGTTACTTAGGGGCCATCCTTTAATCACGTAAGGCTTTTTTAGGACACTTTAATTTCATCATAGTGTACACTTTAAAAAAATATCAATAAATTCGATTCAGAAAAAACCAAAAGTAATAATCAAATTGAGAATTTAGTAAGTATTTACTGCACTTGAAGCTTTAAGCACTATGATATAAAAGGTTTCCAGGCGTGTGTGTTTTCCAACGTGTGGGTTGCAACTGTTGCAAGCTTGCAAACTGAAAGACACTGAGATAGAATTTGGCATTTTGAGGTGTTTTGAATATAGAATTTGGTTAAAAATATTCTATGCGACTAAGAAATGTGTAATTTAATGTGTGACATTAAATTACACATTTCTTAGTCGCACAATACAAAACACGTGGTTGTCACGTTATTCCGCCCCCCGTTGTAATTACATGATTTTTTTCTAACCCCTTTTCCCCTTTTCGAACCTCACGTGATTAAAGGACTACCCCTTGAGTGTCGGTCATGAAGTTATGAAGTTATCTTTGAGCGTGGAAGAGCTTGTGTACATGGATCACATGAGATGAAACGTTGACAAAAATAGTTAAGGGATTAATCGTCTTTTAGATTCACTTGTTATCCCGGACTCCACCGAACCGAAGAAGTGCGGAGATGTCCGAGGCGGAGTTATTTGACATTATATACCTTTAATATTCTATATTTTTTATTAAATTAGATTTGTTCAGCTGTAGTGGAAATCATGTCATTTGGTTTAAATAGGTTTTTATTTGTATTATTTTATTTTTACTTATACTTAGCTGTAAGCTGTCCAGACTTGTAACTCTCGACAGTGCCACGTAAGCTTGACCAGATGTGAATACTGCAGAACCGACATCCATCAGCGCATTATTTAGACTTAGACCCTGACTTTTGTGTATAGTTATAGCATAGACTATACATAATGGGAAACTGTTCGCTCTATTAATAATTTCAAATTTAGTTTTGACCGGACTAAGCTCATAAACATGTTCTTTATTAAATGTAATGTATATTTTCTTAATTATTTTTGTATGTTCCGGATCAACCTTTACTCTTTTCACATACCGACAGAACCATTAACTAAACCAAAACTCACGTCAATATTTCGCCTCAACATGACTTTTGCTCCTATTTTTATACCTATGTAGTCTTGCCATAAATATTGTCACAGATAAAATTTTATTTTTTATTGCAAATAATATTTATTACTTTTACAGTCTGTTAGTTTAATACATAAATATAAAACAATTTAAAATACACTCGAGAGCAATGAATCCGGGTCACTTAAAGAATCCTAAAAATCTCGGAAACTAAAAATGCTAGGTTAATGCAATAAATTGTATTTAATAGACAATGTAATACTCCTTAAATGAAGGTATTAAAACTTCTTAGTTATTGTAAAGTTATATCATAAAAAAATCAAATTTGAAAAAGGGCCACTTTCGAAGATGGAACTACGAAATTACAGCATTTGGTTTTGCTTTTGTTTGTAATCTGTCATTTATGTGGGTACATAAACCATGTTGATAGTGCTCTATATTCATTATTCAAGCTGAAATTATGTCGCTTACGCCTGAAGAATGCACCAGAATACTTACAATGCTGGAAACCGGCCGGAGTCAGCGCGATACAGCCAGGACTGTCGGTGTGTCGCTGTCAACAGTACAAAGAGTTCTCCGGCGTTACGAAGAAACTGGTTCTAACCTACGCAGACCAGGAACGGGCAGAACCAGGTGTACCACAGCACGAGAAGACCGATACTTGGTGAACACCATGCTTCGAAATCGCTTTCTTACAGGAACTGAACTCACAAATCAGTTTCGACGCCTCGGAGGAAGTAACCCAAGTGCATGGACAGTAAGACGTCGGCTTGCTGAATCTAACTTAAAACCCCTTAGACCTGCAAACGGCCCTAAACTGGAGCGTGGGCATCGTATTTCAAGACTAAGATATGCCCAGAGCCACGCAAATTGGAGTATTGAAGATTGGTCAAAAGTTATGTTCTCCGACGAATCAAAATTTATGCTCTACAAGCACGATGGAAGACACAGAGTGTATCGAAGACCAGGGGAAAGATTCAAGCAAGCATGCATCGAAGAAAAAGTAGCCTACGGTGGTGGGTCTGTACTTGTGTGGGCCGGAATTTCTTTTGAAAGTCGCACAGAGCTGGTGATCATAGAAAACGGCTCTTTAACTAGCGAAAGATATGTGGAAGAAATCCTCAATGATCACGTTGGTCCATTTATGGTCAATTTAGGTGAGGATGCTATATTTATGCATGACAATGCCCGACCTCATACAGGTAGGATTGTGAATGACTACCTTCAAGAGATGAACATTACTCGTATGGAGTGGCCAGCGCGCAGCCCGGATATCAACCCGATCGAGCATGCTTGGGACGAGCTAGGCAGATGCGTAAAACAACGAAACCCTCCCCCAATCACGCTTCGTGAGCTCAAAATTGCTCTCACAGAGGAATGGGAGAATATTCCCCAAAATCGTATAAGGAACTTGGTGTACAGCATGCCAAACCGCGTAAACGCAGTAATGGAAGCACGAGGAGGCAATACGAAGTATTAAAATTCAAGAAAATCGTAATAAAGTTCAAAAATTTCATGTTTCCTATTTTTGTTTTAAGGAGAGATCAGCAGTTTTTTTCTTTATGTAATTTTGAGTTAATAAAATGTATGGTGACTCATATTTTTTTTACTTTCATTTAAGGAGTATTACATTGTCTATTAAATACAATTTATTGCATTAACCTATCATTTTTAGTTTCCGAGATTTTTAACATTCTTTAAGTGACCCGGATTCATTGCTCTCGAGTGTATAAAAAGCTTATTTGAAGTGGTCTCCATTGACTGCAATATAGTCTTTTAAGCGTTGAGGCCAGTTATCAATAGAAGCACGCACTCTTTCCATAGGAAAATTCTTCAATACCAATCGTAAGGATTGTTTTAGGGACTCCAAATTATCATGGCGTTTAGAACAAGCCGTACTCTCTAAAACTGACCATAAATCATAATCCAGTGGATTAAGATCGGGACTAGGCGGCGGCGAGTCTTCAGCTCTGATGAAGTCCGAAATGTTCACTTCCAACCAAGACTACGTGGACCGAGCTTTATGACCCGGCGCCGAGTCTTGTTGGAAGGACCATACTTGGTTATTGAATATGGTGTTGTTAAGGGGCTTATCTACCTTCTCAAGAATGGTATCTTGATAAGCTTGTGCCGATGTTTTGAAACCTTTTTCACAAAAATATGGCTCTGTCACTCCTTCATAGCTAACACCCCACCAAACCATCACTGAAATCGGATAATGCCCACGTTACACTCTGTCGAATAATTGGGAAGCTTCCTTAGAGCTTTGAGCATAAATACTGTCATTTTGTTTGTTAAAATGTTGCTCAATTATAAAGATTTTCTCATCCGCAAACAAAAATTTTCTGTGACCTCCCTTTGCGTACCGCTTTAGTAGTTGTTTCGATTTTACCACCCTATTCTTTTTTAAATTTCAGTTAAAAAATGACCACTGCGTCTCTTATAGGCTGCATCTTCATCTCCCGAGATAAAATCTTTTGCTTTCGGACAGTATTTCTTCGAATTCTTTCCCTTACTGCTTTGACCACCTTTTTCGTACGAACACTACGTGGACGGCCAGATCTTTTTCTGTCACAAACAGAGGAGGTCTCATTGTACCTATTAATAGCCCGGTACACAAACATTTAACTAATACCAAGCGTATGGAGAGTTTTAAAAATTGCATTTGGCTCCATACCAACTTTGTGTAATGCAATCACAGCGATTCGGTTCTCTTTATCACCCCATTTCATTTTAATATTGCAAAATATGGTACAATTTATTTTCGCCAAAATTAGAAAACTCAATGAACAATCGTATAAAAATGACAGATTCCAAATTCAAATGTAATATCTTTCTTATTTTTAATTGTAACAGTATTTATGACCAGACTAAGTAATTAATTTATTTATCTATCACGTTTCTTTTGCCATTACAGATCATAAATCTAATGCGACAAAGTAACTTAAAATATACTTAACTATACCTTACATGCTACACAGTACGCGGCCCTTGTGAACTCACTCAGTGTACAGGTGAATAGCTCTATGGCATCCGCCACCGTGTCAAGAGTGCGCAGCGCACGAGTCAGCGGTGCGCGCCCCAGCAGGTTAGTACGCGCTCTCGGCACCACCAGCAGCCACGCGCCACGTACCTATCCGGTAAATTAAACCCTATTTCTGATAGTATACCTGAGTTTTGTATACTACCTCTTAAATCTTTGAAAATATACGTTGCCAGTGCCACTTCACGCCTAATTTCTAATTTGTAGTAGCCCACCATACCGAAATAGAATAGGGTAGGATACAGTAACGGGTATCCCGGGTATCTCCCATACTGCTTTAAATAAATAAATCTGATGAATTTGTTCTGTATCCGTTCGAGCATATTTTTGTCTTTTATTTCACCCGGGCTCCAGACGGCCGCATTATATTTCAGATGACTCCTCACAAGAGCCTCATACAAAGCCCTCAATGCACTGATGTTTGTGAAGTCGTTTGCCTGACGCAGCACAAATCCCAGATTCCTGTACGCCTTTTTACAAACGTGTACCACGTGTTTCCGTAACTGCAGATCACTGGTGAAATGAATGCCTAAATCCCTAACCTCCATGACACGCTGCAGCGGCTCCCCGTCCATGCTGTCCATAATTATATTCACTTCCAGGCCTGCAGTCATAGAAGCATCGTCTTCATATTTTTTTATGCATTCACGAGGTGTTCAATTATTTCAATTAATTTGTTTTAATTTGAATTGGAATTGATAGTTATTAATCTAGTCGAGAGTAAGTCGCGGTCTTTTTGTGTAGTCACACCTAATCTTATTCTATGTAGCATTCCAACAAAGTCAGAATCATTGACCTGTCGCATGTTAATTGTAAGTTCATCGTATATGAACAGTTCAAGCCACAGATTCGGTATACTGAGGGAACCTCACAACTTGTTAGTTTCAGCAATTGATAATTTTTTTTTTTTGCATTAGTTTGTAGGGCCGCACTCGTCAAACGACGGTTAAAGTTAATATACCTAACAGAAAATTAATTACAACATCAAGCCTAACAGAGGATTAATGTACGGCACTCACTGCCGCACTCAGTTTTTTTTAAATTAATAATTACTTAAGGAGGTCAATCGTCGAATCCGACTCGGATGGGCAGCGTTCGGGAAACTACACAACATCTTCTCGTCCAACATACCTCAGTGCCTAAAGACGAAAGTCTACAGCCAGTGTGTGTTACCAGTGATGACATACGGAACTGAAACGTGGCCTCTCACCATGGGCCTCATAAGAAAGCTCAAGGTCACTCAGCGCGCTATGGAAAGGGCTATGCTCGGTGTTTCTTTGCGAGATCGAATCAGAAATGAGGAGATCCGCAAACGAACTAAAGTCGCTGACATAGCCCAACGGATTAGCAAGCTGAAGTGGCAGTGGGCGGGGCACATAGCGCGCAGAACTGACGGCCGATGGGGCAGAAAGGTTCTGGAATGGAGGCCACGTACCGGCAAGCGCAGCGTAGGACGTCCACCCACAAGGTGGACAGACGACCTAATAAAGGTCGCAGGAAGCTGCTGGATGCAGGTCGCTTCCAATCGGCCAAATTGGAAATCATTGGGGGAGGCCTATGTTCAGCAGTGGACGTCCCATGGCTGAAATGATGATGATGATGATGAAATTACTTAACTCTTTATTTTTCTATGTCCCATTCTAGCTGTTTCATTCCGTTGACCATTTTATTACAAGTTATCTTTGAACATAATTATATCTAGTTACCTATCTACCTTTATTACAAACTGCATAAAAAATTTGGGATTACAAAGTTATATAAGCAGTTGGTGTATCTAGAAAACTGGACCGATATTGCAAAATATTTTAGTTTTTCCTTCATTTATACACTAAACTAAATAAATAATTTGTATTCTAAATTTGGAGCTTCTATGTCTGCTTGCATTAGAGTTCAGATGATCGGTCAGTCAGTGACTGAAAAAATTAAGAAACTTTGATTAGTTATAATTCTTAACTACTGCTTCAAATTGAATGAAATTTGAAATATACCGTATTTATACAATGCCTGTTTGGTTGGTAACTAAAAATTCAGGTTTCTAGTTTTATCCACAACGAAGTTATAGGGGGGTCAAAAATGGCCTGAACTGTTTCGAGAAAAGGATGGTACGGCGGTGCCGCTTGTTTTTACTCGACTTGGTGGGGGCACTGCTCTGCCCCTTTTTTTTTTTTTTGGGTGGGAAATCATCAAATGACTCCTCCCGCTCTGGGTGGAGCGGGAGGGCGTGTCAGACTCTTACTGACTAAAACCCACCCGTGTTCCTTCTGTTGCCTGTGCAATGCCAGGGGGCCACGGTATCCCTTTCGGACTTTCCCGCAACCCCGGCAGGCAATGGTCTCATCGGACCCCTTCATTCGCTGACATCTCTTTGATGCGCGCGTGGAACACAACGCGCCGTCGACCCGGGCTTGGTCCTTACCGGACAGCGAGCTACCCATTGCTCACCGTCCGCAAGCCCGCGCCTACGGTGGCCAGGAATCAGCAATTGATTCCCGACGCCCAGGGCGTCTCCTCCTGCGGCGGCTAGGGGCGTGAGGGCGCGAAATTTGCCTCTCCCTCACGCGCTCCGCCTCCTCCTTCGCGAGCATTACTGCTTCGCAGAAGGAGGTGACGGCCTCCCATGCCCTCTCGCTCCGTACCATGGCCTAGACCAGGGCCGGACGCGAGAGATCCCCGCCACCGATCGCCTCCACGAGGACACGGCGGTGGTCTGCCCAAGCCGGGCATACCTCCACCTCATGCTCCACCGTGTCCTCCGGGCGATCCACGCAGTGATGACACCCGGGCGTTTCCTCCCGCCTTATCCGAAACAGGTACCTCCCGAAACAGCCGTGTCCGGTGAAGACCTGCGTCAGGCGGAAGGTGAGGACGCCGTGGCGCCTCTCCAGCCACTCCTCAAAGAGGGGACTTATCGCCGCAATAGTGGCGTGCCCAACTGCTCTGCCCCTAGATTGCAATTTTAAAAGAGTTATAGTTTTGCAGGCCAGTGTATTTATAAATTCTAAAGTAAATGTCTGTATGTATATAGTATGGATGCTGATGATATGGTATTGCTGAGTCCTTCGTTTAACACAATGATTAGCCTGCTTACGATATCTGAGAAGTACGCGGAGGCTCATGGGATCAGACGCAATTTTAACAAAAGTGAGGTGCTAGTCTAGGGTGCAAGTCACCCGATTGAACCACACTTTAAACTTTGCGGAACTTCCTTAAAACACTTATTTCAAGTATCTGGGCCACTGGTTTCCGAAGACCTAAAAGACTGGCACGGGCAGGCTGCCCAGCGTTTGCCCAGAGCGTTGCCTGTCCGCCGCAATATGTTGGCTCGCAGATTTGTAAAATGCACGACTGAAGTAAAGACTACACTATTTACAGCGTACTGTTAGTCGTTCTATATATGTAGTCTGTGGGTCAACTACACGCAGAGAGCACACAGCGCCCTGCGCGTACAATACAATAATGCTTTCAAGGTATTGAAGGGGTTATCGTGCTATTGCAGTACTTCCGCCATGTTCGCAGAAACGAGAATAGATGGCTTTCACGCCATCATGTGCAAGCGTTGCGCTTCTATTTTGCGCAGGGTGCGTGCCAGCTCCAACAGCATCCTGAAAACTATATCTGATAGGTGGTACAGCCCCATACTGAAATATTCGATACGCCTACATGCCACTGTGGCGTAATTATAATAAATACTACCCTAGCTCTAAAACAACTCATACCTCAAAATAGACACTAATCTCCAAATGAGTCGTTACCCTAATATCATAATCTAAAACTGTCTAATAAAAAACTACATATTTACAATATTTCAAGGATAAGGAAAATAATATGAAACACCAAGTTCAATATAATACACTCGAGAGCAATGAATCCGGGTCACTTAAAGAATCCTAAAAATCTCGGAAACTAAAAATGCTAGGTTAATGCAATAAATTGTATTTAATAGACAATGTAATACTCCTTAAATGAAGGTATTAAAACTTCTTAGTTATTGTAAAGTTATATCATAAAAAAATCAAATTTGAAAAAGGGCCACTTTCGAAGATGGAACTACGAAATTACAGCATTTGGTTTTGCTTTTGTTTGTAATCTGTCATTTATGTGTGTACATAAACCATGTTGATAGTGCTCTATATTCATTATTCAAGCTGAAATTATGTCGCTTACGCCTGAAGAATGCACCAGAATACTTACAATGCTGGAAAGCGGCCGGAGTCAGCGCGATACAGCCAGGACTGTCGGTGTGTCGCTGTCAACAGTACAAAGAGTTCTCCGACGTTACGAAGAAACTGGTTCTAACCTACGCAGACCAGGAACGGGCAGAACCAGGTGTACCACAGCACGAGAAGACCGATACTTGGTGAACACCATGCTTCGAAATCGCTTTCTTACAGGAACTGAACTCACAAATCAGTTTCGACGCCTCGGAGGAAGTAACCCAAGTGCATGGACAGTAAGACGTCGGCTTGCTGAATCTAACTTAAAACCCCTTAGACCTGCAAACGGCCCTAAACTGGAGCGTGGGCATCGTATTTCAAGACTAAGATATGCCCAGAGCCACGTAAATTGGAGTATTGAAGATTGGTCAAAAGTTATGTTCTCCGACGAATCAAAATTTATGCTCTACAAGCACGATGGAAGACACAGAGTGTATCGAAGACCAGGGGAAAGATTCAAGCAAGCATGCATCGAAGAAAAAGTAGCCTACGGTGGTGGGTCTGTACTTGTGTGGGCCGGAATTTCTTCTGAAAGTCGCACAGAGCTGGTGATCATAGAAAACGGCTCTTTAACTAGCGAAAGATATGTGGAAGAAATCCTCAATGATCACGTTGGTCCATTTATGGTCAATTTAGGTGAGGATGCTATATTTATGCATGACAATGCCCGACCTCATACAGGTAGGAATGTGAATGACTACCTTCAAGAGATGAACATTACTCGTATGGAGTGGCCAGCGCGCAGCCCGGATATCAACCCGATCGAGCATGCTTGGGACGAGCTAGGCAGATGCGTAAAACAACGAAACCCTCCCCCAATCACGCTTCGTGAGCTCAAAATTGCTCTCACAGAGGAATGGGAGAATATTCCCCAAAATCGTATAAGGAACTTGGTGTACAGCATGCCAAACCGCGTAAACGCAGTAATGGAAGCACGAGGAGGCAATACGAAGTATTAAAATTCAAGAAAATCGTAATAAAGTTCAAAAATTTCATGTTTCCTATTTTTGTTTTAAGGAGAGATCAGCAGTTTTTTTCTTTATGTAATTTTGTGTTAATAAAATGTATGGTGACTCATATTTTTTTAACTTTCATTTAAGGAGTATTACATTGTCTATTAAATACAATTTATTGCATTAACCTATCATTTTTAGTTTCCGAGATTTTTAACATTCTTTAAGTGACCCGGATTCATTGCTCTCGAGTGTATTTTTTCATTCATTTATATTTCTTAGCCACCATCAAGTTCAATATTTTACACCATACCATCACATCTCCCATTCCCTACTTATTATGTATTTAATATTCGAATATTTACAACAAAAAAAACTTATAGGTTACCTTAATTTGCAGGAGATCTCCAACCATTCTATGCTAATCTATAATTTTAACCGAGACAAGCCGAAGGCCGTTGCCACGCCATTTTTGACACATCGAATCTTTTGGTCAGTACAATAAATTGAAACCTAACATAATGAATAGTTTGTATTGTTTTTCTAGTAGATGTAAGTACTAACACTGTGTATACCAACCAAATGGACTTTATGGCCCGAATTAAAAGTTTTTTGTAGACTGATTTGTATTTGTATGTACCTTGATATGTATCGGGTATTTGTGTGATTTAATAACAAAAACAAAGTCAAGGCTACCAGTCATATGGGCAAGTTTCCGGATGACAGCGATGCGGACGAGTACTTCAACGCCTAACTGTTCTTTTGTTTTCAATCATTTAAATTACCTACTGTAAATAGTTATTTGTGTTAAATATTGTAAAATATGATTAAAGGGTTATAAAATGGTTACACAGCGTCAAGGCTTACCTGAATATAGGTAATTAGGGGTTGTGATTACCGAAGCATTGTTATCAAGTAACTTGTTTCCCTCATCATCATCATCATTTCAGGCGAAAGTCGTCCACTGCTGGACATAGGTCTCCCCCACGCACCGCCATTCTCGACGGATTCTGTGCTTTGCGCATGCAGCAGATTTCTGCGGCCTACACCAGGTCGGTCCACCTTACCCTATGAATAATTGTAGTCTGTGCTCCACCTTGTGGGTCACCACTCCAGAACCCTTCGTCCCCAACAGCCATCAGCCCCTGTACCCTGCGCTGTTGTTTCCCCACACTTACATTATAAGAACGTCCGTATCAGCACTTTATATTACTCTTTTATTACCGAATTAATCTGTAGCAATCAGCCTCAGGTAGTGATATCAAGTAGATCGAAGAATGAAACTTACGCCTAAATACACGTTTTGTTGCGCTGACGAATTAAGAGTGGTTTTCAACGCATTGTTCGAATACAAAAGGGTTTAACTGACAGTACCTACGGGATTGTTTGTGTACCGTTGGGCTTTACTATAGATCCGCTAGATGTAACTGATACGGTTATGATGGAAACTGATTGGAAAGCTTTAGTTTATTTGTATTCTGGTTGATCAAATTAGTAAAACAATGAATCAAATTGAAATATTGTTGTTATTTTGTGTTTTTTTCTTTAACCATGTAAATATTGAGGTAGTTATAGTTGTTCGAACTAATAGAATAGTAAAGTGAATTGTGAACAGTTCGTTTAAATGTTTTTTTTAAACAAATATTATGAATATTAGTATATTCATTAACGAATAAATATACTAATATTCATAATACTTGTTACGAGACATTTAATTTATGCGTTGTTTTTTGTTAAAAACATATTATTATAAGTAACTGACCGACTGCTGCAATGGAAGCCTTGTTGGGACTACCACCGCTGCACCTGTTTATACAGCAAGAAGCGTTGATGGCGGCAGTACGCCTAAACGCAGCAAATCTCTGGGGTAAGAGAGATACACAACACACCGCGCTGCTTGAGGGACTCTGCAAGGAGTTCCCCATTACGAAAGCCATAAATGACCGGGTACCCAAACAATTTATCTTTGATAAAAAATACAGAATCCAACTTCACGAGGATCGCCGATGTGAGGGCTTGCGCCCAACAGAGCTGCGCATCTTCACGGATGGATCCAAAACAGGTAGTGGTACAGGTGCTGGAGTCTTCTCGGAGGACCTCAACATCCACATAGCTACATCATTGGGTGTCCTTAACACAGTATTCCAGGCCGAATGCATGGGTATTTCTCTTGCCGCTTCGGCTATTCTGGCGAGGGAAGTTAAGGACCACTCGATACGCATACTCTCAGACAGCATGGCTGTTCTGCAAGCGCTGAACAGTCACACTGTGGACTCTGGACTTATATACGAGTGCCACCAGCGCCTTAACCAGGTGGGTGACCTCAACAAAATAACCATTCAATGGATCAAAGGACACAGCGGTTCGCTGGGGAACGATGCTGCAGATGAACTTGCCAGAAGGGGATCGAGCCTGGCACCAGTGGGGCCCGAACCCATCGTGCCACTCCCCTTCGGTTACCTACGCACTCTGGTAAGGAAACGAACTAGGGATCAGCATCAGAAACTATGGTCGGACCAAGGCGAGTGCAGACAGGCTAAGGAGGCACTACCTTCAATCGATGGCCGCCTCACGAAAAAGGTTCTTCGACTAACCAAACAACAGCTGCGTGTGGTTACAGCAGCTATTACTGGCCATGGGTCATTTAATAAACACCTCTTTGTCATAGGGGTCACAAACAGTCCGCTCTGCAGAGCCTGCATGGAGGACGACGAGACAGCAGCTCATGTGCTGTTAAACTGCCCGGTGGTCGCCACTTACAGGGCAAAGTACTTCGGTAACCCAGGTACCCTACGCGAGATTGCCAATAATACCAAGGTGTTGCTGGCATTCTTTGAGGAGCTGGGGTGGATCGAATAACCGATTTTTTCCCACCTGTACGCAAAATACGCGCTTTGACGTGGAGTTGCGGAAACCAGCCCGTATTACCTATTACCTAAGTAACTAAGTGTCAACACACACCTAGTGCTTGTATCAGGCTGTTAATTGTTCACTGGCCATCTACCGATCATTCGCAAGCTCGATGATTGTGGCTTGAGGTTAGGCCAAGTTTCACGTAGTTACAGGAAAAAAAACTGAAAATCTGCTTCTTTTTTTTTTTTTTTTGTCTAGGGCATCTCGTAGCTCACCTCTGAGGTGATGACTACTTAACCGGTCAATCCTGCGGCTGCCTTAAGCTACTAACTCAAAGCCTCCAGCCAGGGGCAAAACTATCCTAAATTAAAACTAGGCGAACGCTCGCTAAGGGCACCCCCTGTGGGGTACGGACCTCGGCTTAGGGCGTCGCTCGCTGGGGGGAGGACAGCAATTTGGGACAGGCTGGATCAAAGATGATTCATTATTATTACTCGGGGAATTTAAGTCTACATTTCTCAGCAAAACGCGGGCTGGCGCTTCTGCGAGCAAGGGTCGGTGGGGAGTATTATTTACTCGGGCGGGTCGCGATCGCGGAGGACCTCGGCGGCGAGGTCGGAATGCGGGTCGGTGTCTGTGTTTGTGCACTGTACTTGTGGCCCTATTGCTCTCCTGGAGGAGAGTTATGGGGTCGTCTGGGTCGGTAAGGATTTGCCTTGGGCGGCGGATCTGACTGATTCTACTAGTGACATAATTGGCGGCCTCGACAACCAGAGGGTTGCGGTGTTTGGCGGCGGACTCAAAGAAACGCTTGGAATTGCGTTTGAGAAATTGGTGGATTGTGGGGATCTTTAGGTCGAGATGGAGGATCTCGTTCCTAACGTACCAGGGGATTTTCCGGAGGAATCTATTTTGGAGTGTTTGCATCCTATGAATATGGCGGGGTTTTGCGTGTGCAAATACGGCTTCCGCATAGGTCATGATGGGATGAAAATCTGCGTTTTAAATTGTGTATTAATAGGGATGGGCAAAATGGTTGAATCCACAGAAATATTAAAAAATATCTATGGTTGAATTACATAACCCTGTAGTAATCCAACATAAGTATTAACAGTTTATCAATTTCATTTGATTATTTATTATGTTAATTCGAAGGTCGCAATGGTCCGACACTGAGTCACGGCGCATATTGCGATGTTTACATTCAATCAACTTCAAAGCCGATGTTTTTATATTTCAGTATGAAAGCGTATTTATAAATGGCTAAGCGACGTTTCGTTATGCTATAGAACGTTTCGTGAAGGGCCTCGCAGACTAGCGAATTGATTTATGGTTCAAAGAGACTGTTTACTGTAGCCACGCGTTGTGTACGATAGGACATCACGGACGGTTTGCTGTCAGATGGAGCTTTTGAGTTAACGAGATCATGTAAGGACAATGCCATACCCATAAAATAAAAGTTGGTTTACAAGCAAGCCAAATGTAGCGTTCTATTGGTGCTTTATTAGTGATAACTAAAAAAAAAGTTTAATGCTTTTAGAACTTGCGGTTTTTGTTTAAATTTAAGAAAAAATATTACATTTAGGTTATGTACCTACCTTTAGTTTAGGTTAATTGCAGTTATAATTGCAGATATGATTAAATAAGCACAAAGTCGGCGAGTAGGCGAGATCGAGTCCGTGTACAAAAGCAAAATCATCGTAAAAATATAACAGTAGATCACAGAAAGAGATTATGGAGCGTAAAAAATAAACAACAATGCAAACAGAACAGAGCGAATGTCAATGTATGATTTTTTTACCACAGATTTTTAAGTTTTTGACATAAGTATTGGCGCGTCGTGACGTTTCCTTACGACTAATTGCTAACGCTCAAATGCGAAATAATGATTAGAATATAGGTATATTAAAAAACATTATTTTCATTAACTGTGTATCTAGATCGAATACATATTAAAATTCGAACATATTATGTAGTATGTGCGAAAAAAAAATGACTTGTTTTGTTTCGCGTGTATTCGTACTAAGTAACGCGGATGGTCGCGATAAAAACAGGAAATAGGTGCTGGATTTTTATTAAATTCCTTTTAACATTAACTTTTTGTCCGAAAGTGTAACAGACTAGTAGATAAGTAACCAAGGATCCAATTTTCATTGAATAATTTTGATTAATTTACATTTTATGTAAATTAGTGAAAGGGTGGGGCAGGATCTGGCATTGTCATTTATACATATGAGTAGTAGTGACGAAGTCCTCCAGAGTTTTACATTGTTGATTCATTAGAGTTGACGTTGACTTGAATACCGATTTACTGCAGAGGACTGTTAGTTGGTATCTAAAATATAATACGTTCCTATTTCCCATTGGAATTTTGCTCAAGACTTTGATTCCCCTCCTGCCAATGAGACCCGCACAGTCACGGTGTGGTGACATTTGAGGTCACATTACCATCACAGAAACCAGCCCTTCACCCCCCGCATCGATCCTGCGTCTCTACGTCTCCAAGAAACGCATTATTCGCAAAGAAAGCGTCACAGTCCGTGCGACATTTACATCAAAGGGTGGACAAACATAATGCTACCTCAGGTGCCCTCTCGCTCCGTACCCTGGTCCAGGCCATGGTATGGAGCGAGAGGGCATGGGAGGCCGTCACCTCCTTCTGCGAAGCAGTAATGCTCGCAAAGGAGGAGGCGGAACGCGTGAGGGAGAGGCAAATTTCGCGCCCTCGCGCCCCTAGCCGCCGCAGGAGGAGACGCCCTGGGCGTCGGGAATCGATTGCCGATTCCCGGCCACCGTAGGCGCGGGCTTGCGGACGGTGAGCAATGGGTAGCTCGCCGTCCGGTAAGGACCAGGCCCGGGTCGACGGCGCGTTGTGTTCCACGCGCGCCTCAAAGAGATGTCAGCAAGTGAAGGGGTCCGATGAGACCATTGCCTGCCGGGGTTGCGGGATTAGTCCGAAAGGGATACCGTGGCCCCCTGGCATTGCACAGGCAACAGAAGGAACACGGGTGGGTTTTAGTCAGTAAGAGTCTGACACGCCCTCCCGCTCCACCCAGAGCGGGAGACGTCATTTGATGATTTCCCACCCAAAAAAAAAAAAAAAAAAAAAGGTGCCCACTGTAACATATTATTATGAACGTCACCTCACTCGACTTCCATGACCTACTGATTCGATTCTTGTCTGGCAATAAAAAGTAAGTTCAAAAACTAAAACCCGACTACTGAAAAATCACGCTCTTAAAAGTATGAAACAAGAAAATATTTCAGACAGAAATCAAGACAGGTACAAAACTGGCCTATCTCTTAATAAAAAATAATAATAATGACATCACAATGATCATCATCTGCCTAGCCTTTTCCCAACTATATTGGGGTCGGCTTCCAGTCTAACCGGATGCAGCTGAATACCAGTATTTTACATGGAGCGACTGCCTATCTGACCTCCACAACCCAGTAACTAGGTAATACGATACCCCTTGGTAAGACTGGTTGTCAGATTTTCAGGCTTCTGACGACCCGTAACGACTATCAAAGATCCACGAATGACAGCCGGGACCAACGGCTTAACGTGCTTTCCGAGGCACGGAGGAGTCTCGGTATGTAAAGATGGTCACCCATCCACAGACCAACCCCGGCAAGCGTAGCTTAACCTGATGGATGGACCCGTGCGGCAGTTATTACTTAGCCACGAGCTCCTCCATCACAATGATATGACATGAATAATGATAGAAATTATTAATTATTATAATTTTGTAGGTATACAGGCATGCGACGACGACTTTACCTTGAGCATTTTTCTGTAGTCGGGTTTTATTTTTTGTACCTACCTACTTAATTTTTATTTAAATTATTTTGGGGCTATAATTTCGTGTTATTACTTATTAGTAAGGCATCTCTATGCGTAAAAATAGGTACAACGAGAAGCATTTTGCTTGTTTCTTTCCGCCTTCCTTGTTGGTTTCACTTCATGCGCGTCGTTAAAAGGACACTAAGGTCCGTATTACAGAATGAAAACTCAAGTAGGTATTGATCTCTGTTTAAAACTAGTTTTAAGTCTGATTTAAATTTTAGAACGTTCCTCAAGCATAGGTTCATTGATCAAAGTTCAACTGAGTTTGGCTTTATTTTAGATCGTTACTCAGTTTGCGAATCGAACCCAAGCAGTGATTTGATCTATAATCACCCAAGTGTGGTCGAGACCGCGCTTGAGCATAGATTGTCATGTCCGATTGTCCATTTTTGTTGTGTTCATGCGTTGTCGAGTTTCTATATTGTTGTTTTTTGAATGATTACTATCAAAATGGATGCAATTGAAGAGGTAGATCAATACAATAATTTGTTTGACGATAATTCAAATAGAAGGTTGAACTTTAGCGTTCCTCTCAGATATTTAATACACAGGCCCCAAAAAATTGTGAAAACTCCAAAAAAAAGGTAGGTATCTACAGTTTTTCACGAGATGTGGTGAAATATTTAATTCTACCTATGATTTATCACGATTTAAGAAAAACACAATATATATATGTGATATATATCATAGGTAGAATTAAATATTTCCCATAGCCCAGAATTGCAAATTCTTGTGTGTTTACGTTTTTATGCGACGGCTTCAACAAACTGATGTTTTCACATAGTTGACTTAAGTAGGTACTGACATTTTTAAATATTAGATAAGTATTTTAAGCTAGACTTATTTTTCTTACAAAATGACAAAATTTTACTTCAATAAATTAATGGGGGATTGTACTATTCGGGATCGAAATAATAACGCTGATTTCCTAAATAATTGGGCTCTTATGGTATATTTTAATCAGAACCAAGTTGGTAAACAAAATAAATTGTAAACGAAAACAGACTGATGCATAGACAATACACATCTCTGCTTGAGGCTCGATTTGAGTCTCGATTCAGCTGAGTATAGATTGATTACCGTTCTGGAATAAGACTGATGCTCAAGTACTGATTCTATACTTAAACAGTGGTCAACTGATTGAAGATCAAACTGGACTTGAGGAACGTTCTGTAATACGGACCTAAGAATTTGTTTTAAAGTGCTAATTTACGTTTTGTTAAGTATTATAATTTATAGTCCAGCATGTATAGTAGTGTATAGTCACTTATATGTGAAAAGTAATTCCATTTTCCGTTTTAGAAAGATGCCGTTAACGCCTGCTCAACGGCAAACACGTTACGGAGAGCGTTTATAACCAAATCATCCACAAAAATGGAAGTAAGTATAAGAAAATAATTTGATTAGATTCGTCGACTTCGTTGTGACTCTGCCCTTACTCTTCATTTGTGCTACTTTTGTGTCACGTTAACACAAAATAAACACAAAAAAATGTACATTAATTTTTAAAACGACCCTTTTATTATGTTCTTAAGACATTAAGAACGTTGTTACTCTTGAACATCGTTAATACAGCGAGAATCCTTGAGACTCACTCTTGTTCTGCCACTCGGAAATATGTCTAATACAACTAGCTGTGCCCACGCCTCCACTCCGTTCCTAATTTATTTATTTACTTGAAACAAACCAACAGCTATACATTTTTGTCAATCCATTAAAAACCATTAGGGACTTGTTTTATAAATCGTTGATCTCCAAAAACATGCATATTGTTGGATTGTCCAAATGAAAGTATGGTCACTCCGAGTGTGTGACGCAAATAGGTACTCTTGAATGGCGGCAAGATTTCTATTTGTATGAATGTTCATAAAGCTCCGTGAAGAGACGGCGTGCCTGTATGGCAATTCATCAATTTAATGCTGGAGTGGGGCGACACGCAGCACGGCACGGCGGTAAACAATATCACACGCTACGTCGCGCGTCGTCGCAAGGAATGACGTATGGTTTATAATGCATTCTATGATCACGTTCGACAGTGTACACTTATAGACTTTATGATTTTAAAGCTGTGTAGTCTTTAATAATTGATGCAGCATCACAGTTGATATGGTAAAGTGCCTCAAACAAAATTTGCACAGCCTGAAAAATTCGTAGCGTAGATATGCGTTCCTCACACAGGTAGTACTGTTATCCGTAGACATGCGTTCCTCACACAGGTAGTGCTGTTATCCGTAGACATGCATTCCTCACGCAGGTAGTGCTGATATGCATGTTTTTGACTTTCCCAGGCGTGCCGTACGTAGTTAATGTTCACGCCATGCACGTAAACTATGTGTCGAGCGGATTCTCAACACGTAGCGCAGATCTCGCACGCTACGTGCTCATATCCGAGGGACAGTACTATGCGTGGCCGCAGAGGTAACACCTTTGTTTTATTCAAAGGTGGAAGGATGGAGGTTCTGGCCCAGTTAAGTGTAAATGTTATCCAAGCCAGAGGTCGATTTAATTTCGAGGTAACGCAGGTAACTGTAATAATAGGTCACGTCTTGAAAACAAGCAAGTTAAATTGTTTTAATATTATTATAGCTCGAGTTAGATTACTTTGCACACGAAAATATTGCTTAACTTACTTAGTACGAACAAAATATGGCTGACTAGTTTAATATTCAGTGTAGTTTGTAAAAAAAACATGGAAAAGTCAAAAGTAGTAGGTAACATTATACACAGCTAGAAACTACGGCCAAATTAGACTTTTCAACTTCGTGTCTAAGCTTTGCAATGTATTTGTCTCGTAGCATACACCTGCGAGACAAACTATTTGTGTAGCTGCATGCACCTGCGAGGCAAACTATTTATTACAAAAATAGTTTTTTTTTTAAAAACGTTGCCCCACGTTAGGAATTTCCTGTATCGTGGGTGCGTTTAAATAAATTTAAACTCACATACACAAACAGCCAGACCCGGAACAACTAATTGTAGGTCATACAAATATTTGTTCCGTGCGGGGATCGAACCCGCGACAGTCAATTACTTAACCACTGCGCCAACCGTGCCGTCAGTGTCATAGTATGTAAGAAACCATTATACCGGGGATCATGTGATCTAATGCGACTTCCGCTAGCCCCGGCTGGTGCCACGCCCGCCTCTGCGGGCCACCTCGAGTAAGGGGGGAGTGAGGTGTTAAACTCCCCCGTTTCATCATAGAGAGGCGCGCGTGGAACACTACGCGCCACCATCTCGGGTCCTAAGGAGTAGGGGGCGACGGATTTCCCCAGATCCGTCGCCCCTGGACCCATTTAGGGTGGCTGGTAGAGGGCGTTATCCACCGTCCGTTAACGCCCGGTGCGTCTGCTGCAGATTGGGTTGGTGGAAGCAATCTCCCGCTCCCTTTCCGCCTCGCCAAGGATACCACCGCGTCCCAAGACTCCTCGTTGCCGACCATCGAGTCGACCACGGCCGGCAGCGACAGGTCACTGCCGACACCTGAGATGAGGGCACGGCGCAGCTCCTCCCAAGCAGCACACTTTGCCAGCGTGTGCCGAGCCGTGTAGTCCCGACAGTTCTAGTTTTTTCCACAACGAGTTTGTAGGGGGGTCGAAAACGGCCTGAACTGCTTCGAGAAAAGGATGGTACGGCGGTGCCGCTGGTTTTTTGCTCGACTTGGCGGGCTGGGAACGGCAGGCATTAATACTACGATACGAATGTAACCAACTTTTGTTTCTACCGGCGATCTAATTCAATTTTAGAACACAATAGCTGCTTTTGTGACTTAACCATGATTCATGATTTCCTCGCGGACTTTATTGTAGGTAATAATGAGTACTTTAATCGTGTAGTACATAATTTTTATGTAAGAGTGCTAGTTTTCTCAGCGCACGCCAAATAATTAATTATATAGGCATTTTTTAAACTATATTATAGCCTATGTTACTTCCTCATAATTAAGCTTTCAATTGGTGAAAAAAAAAAAAAAATCGGTCCAGTACTTTTGGAGCTTATTCGGTACAAACAAAAAACCAAAAAAATATTTCCTATTTTTTTTTTATAAGTATACAGGGTTACGGGGAAAGTCGTACTGAATATTAAAGGACGTTATTACTCAGGTAATTTCTGATGGATTTGATTCTGTAATAAGGAGTCCGAAACTTAATCGTTATGGAGAATTGAACTTTAAAGATTTAAAATAAAAATCTTTGTTTTGGATTTGAACTCCTAGGGTCGTGTTTTTTTTATGTATCTAGATAGAAGACCTGTCCATTAATAAAAATGATCAACAGAAACTGAACCTACTACTAACAGCTTAAAAAACTGCTCGACAACAGTTAGAATTAAAAAAAATTCTAATAGTGTTCTTAACATTGCAGAGTAGAAAAAAAAAATGAAACTTATTATGAAAATAATTTTAAAAAGAACTACGTATCTTTAGCTATTTAAAAAAGTATAACACTTGCTATTAAATAGGCAAAACATTGACCAAATAACAGTTAAGGTAGCAGAGGGTACATTTTTAGTTAGAGGTAAATGTAAGTAAATAAAACCAAAAATAAACATTACAATATTTTTATAATTCATGTTCGACATGGCCGCCGCTATTTCTTACACAAATTCTCATTCTTTTTCTTAAATTACTTTTCACGGCAGAAGTTCGTAGGTTGCGCCGGATTTCCTCAGCCGCATCAAAAATTTTTTGTCTTAAAATATCGACATTTGTGATCGGTATCATTTGGTCGTATAGGTACTAGGCTTTTCATATGACTTCACACATAAAAATCCATCAGCGTTAAATCGGGGCTCATTCCAATCCATTGGATTGGGTAATTCTCATCCAACCATACTCGAACACTTCTTCTGTAGTGCGCTGGGCAGCCATCGTGTTGAAAGAACATGTCTCGTCTCAATGCAATAGGCAAGTCTAGCGCCAAAGAGGGTAACTCCTCCCTCAAAAAGTTTTCATATGTCTCGCCATTCAAATAATCGGGCAGGAAGTATGGCCCTATCAAGTTATTTGATATTATACCCATCCACACATTAAGACTGAATCGCCTTTGTGACCCTTTTTATCTTTTTTTGTTGGGGTTACCTTGCGCTTTGGCAGCCCAATAATGGGCGTTATAATAATTTGTGATGCCGTCTTTTTCAAATTTCGACCCACTTTTTCAAATGTCCACATCATTTTCTTTAAAAAAACCGGGTCTTCAATATCGGCATTGAGCATAAATCTGCAGAAGTCTAGTCGCCTCAATGGATCCCCTTCTTCAATTACTTGCACTGGCGTGTAATGGTAAGGGTATTGCCCAGAACTGTGCATTACAAACCAGACTTTCCACTGGGAAATACCAAGCCGTCGAGCGACAACGTTTGTTGACGTGGTTGGGTCGGCTTCAAAGAATTCAAAATTCAAATTCAAAATTCAAAAGTCATTTATTCAAATTAGGCTGAGAATCAGCACTTTTCGAACGTCAAAGTTACATAAGACAGTCCCACAAAACGCCCACCCTTCACCACTTCCTAGTGCTTTCGCTGGGAAGAAGAAGTGGCGCAACAAACTCCCCAGCAGCACAGCTGTCTGTTCAATTAGGAAATATAAAATGATTCTATACAATAATACTTATGCAAAATAATTTACATAACACAACACAAAACATTAAATTATAAATTATCAGCCATATGACAGCTAGCACACGCCAATATACCAACCAAAAACATCGAGATCTATACTCAAGCAGAAATAAAAATAACTAAACGTAAAGAATATCTAAAAAGAAAATAAAGCCTCCAGGCATAAAGGGCGTGCCCGCTTACATATAGCTGTAACTAGAGTTACAATTGATAAACTAGGACCATCGAGGTAAAATAAATAAACAGTTAATTACTAATAACAATAACAAAACCATGATCAGCAAGACGACCAGTCACCACAAGCAGCACCCGTTCACGAGCTTAACGCAAAGATCAGCCATTACCCCCCTCGCCATATTTGAGGGAAGGAGACAACCCGACCCCCGACGCTACCGCAAGCAGTGACATCTAAGGGAGCATGACGAACTTGCTGCCAGTTTTTCAGGAAAAAAATTAAAAAAAATGATCAGTTTGTCGAGGTCGCTAGCTAACCACATATTGCGATACAACTCATGAAAATCATTCTAATGAGTAGTTAATGTCAACAAAAAATTAATAAAATTAAAATAAATTGACATATAAAGTCAAATAAAATGAACAATTTACCTAAGCTTATATAACCTGTCAGTAGGTAGGCTAATTCTGGAGAAAGAACATAAACATTGTCTTGAGCCAATCACAGCGACCAACTATTCTTATCATTTAAGTAGTCGTTGATAGAATAGTATGCCTTTGAACAAAGGTTGGATTTTACTTTAGTTTTAAACGCATTAAAAGGCAAATCTAGCAAAGAAGAGGGTAGCTTGTTGTAAAAGGTTATACCAAGCCCAACAAATGAGTTATGAACCTTATGTAGCCGGTGAAAGGGAGCTCGTAGTTTGTCCTTGTTTCTTGTGTTAACATTGTGAATGTCACTGTTTTTAGTGTACAAGTGTATATTTTGCCTAATATATAGAATGTTGGCGAAAATGAATTGTGATGCAACAGTGAGGATACCAATATCTTTAAAAAAATCTCTCAGAGAAGTTCTGGCACCCAGCTGGTAAATTGCTCGAACAGCTCGTTTTTGAAGGACAAATATATTTTGAATATCGGCAGCTTTGCCCCACAGCAGAATACCGCTAGGACATAACGCTATGGAAATAACTAAAATAGACTAACCGAGCTGTATCAACGTCAGTGTATTGTCTTACTTTCCTGACGGCGTAGGCGGCCGAACTGAGCCTTCCCGCTAGGCTAGATATAATGATGCCCCCACTGAAGTTTGGCATCTACTGTTATGCCCAGAAACACTGCCGAGTTTACGGTTTCAAGCACCTCTGTATCTAAGACGATGTTGGGTCCTAGATTTCTAACATTTGGAAGGGCAAACTTTACACATTTCGTTTTCTTGGCATTGAGAACTAGGTTATTTGTCGTAAACCAACCCGTAACCATTGAGAGTGCACTGTTTACATCGTCAAAATCTTGTCTGTTCCTGTCTACTTTAAAAATAAGAGAAGTATCATCTGCAAACAGTACAACTTCACAGATACCCTTTACATAGAATGGTAAGTCATTGATATACACTAAGAACAAGAATGGACCCAGTATTGAGCCTTGAGGTACACCTAACTGAACTGGTAGCCCGGACGATTTCACACCATCAACATCTACACATTGGGACCTATTATGTAAATAAGAATTTATAACGTTAAGAGCTTCGTTTTGCACACCGTAATGTCGCAGTTTACGCAAAAGCGTGTCATGGTGCACGCAGTCAAAGGCTTTGGAGAGATCACAGAAAACCCCAATAGCATTTTGCGAGTTCTCCCATGCGTTAAATATGTGTTTCAGCAAAGCAACACCCGCATCTGTAGTGGAGCGACCCTTTGTAAAGCCATATTGTTCATTATGAAGGAGGCTATTTAAATTAAAATGTCTTAGCAACTGCTTGAGTATTAACTTTTCAAATATTTTGCTAAATGCTGGTAATATAGAAATAGGCCTGAAATTGCCAACGTATTTTTTATTACCTGATTTAAATAATGGTATGACTTTACTACTCTTCATGAGGTCAGGAAAAGTTCCTAAATCAACACATTTATTAAAAGTAACAGCTAGATAGGGGGCTACGATGTCTATTATATTACTTAAAAGTTTAATGGAGATGCCCCAGTAATCACCAGTGTTTTTAGACTTGAGTGTGTTAAAAACATTAACTACATCACGAGGCGTTACATGTTCGAAGCTAAATAAGATACTACTTTTAGAAACACTACTAAGCAAAAGGTTTTCAGCTTTAGACGGGGACGAATTTAAGGAGCGAGTCGTAGTTATAGGTATGTTGGCAAAAAACTCATTAAACGCCTCAGCTACGTCAGCTGCTTTGGTAACTAATTTACTGTCGACCATAATCTCAAGTTGTTTATCTTGCTTAACCGATTTACCAGTTTCATTGTTAATAATTTTCCAAGTGGTTTTTACTTTATTATTGGAATTTTTAATTAAATCGCTTAAAAATTTAGATTTAGCAAAAACACTAACCTTTTTAAATAATTTTGAATAATTTTTGACATACTCTAGGAAAGGTGTGTCAAATCTGTATTTTTTCAAACCATATAACTCGTATAGTCTCGCTCTACTTTTATAAATACCTGGAGTGGCCCATTGGTTAAAGCCAACGGAGGTGCCATTAATTTTAATAGTTTTGGTCTTGAAATTAGATTGGTACTCCTTTTGCACAACATCAAAAAGGGCTCCATAGATTTCATTAGGATTCTCGTGTTCTACTATAGATGGTGTAATTCTATGAGCTATATTATTTTTAAACTGTTTGCAACGACTAGCTGTATAAGGCCTACATTCTATTTTTTGCTGCTTTTTATGTAATGGCATGGGGAAGCTAACTAATAAACCACAGTGGTCAGACGTTAGGTCACTTAACACTAATTTATTTTTGGCATCACAATCACTAAATATATTATCAAGACAAGTCTAAGTGAGAGAGACTTCGTATTTCATTAACTTCGTCGTCGTCATCAAGAATATGAGGTCGTCCCATGTCAGTCCGACGTACTAGAACCGAACCGCCAATATCAGGTACTCGGCGAGTAGGATACCGCAGCATGTATTCATTGCGTGCACGCAACAACACTCCTTCGCAAAATCCATAACACATTATGATGTCAGCATATTCCTCGTTGGTAAATGTTGCCATGTTTACAATACAAATCAAAGTCCAGTAACAAGCCACGAGCTAGGAGCTCTAATCCCCAAAAAAAACGAATAAAAGCCAAAACATAAAGATTAAAAATAAAAAAACTTTATCTATCTTTTATCTCCATAACGGTTAAGTTTCGGACACCTTATTACAGGATCAAATCCATCGAAATGACCTGAGTAATAACGTCCTTTAATATTCAGTACGACTTTCCCTGTAACCCTGTATAAGTATAAACGATTGAATAACCAACAAAATCAGCGGCCGTAACATTAATATCATCAGATCATAAAACGTTTTGCTTGGGATGTTTTCAAGATGAAAGCTCATTATTCTCTTAGATCAACTCTCTTTAGATTATATCACTAACTTAAAGTATAAGGTTCAAAATTGATTGGAAAAATTTGACAGTTTCGGGTAGGTTGACGTGCTGGCGTCTGTAGATCGACAAGAATTAATTTGAGTATCAAAAATTTGTGTTCCTTAAAACTGTACCAATGTGTAGCTTCAATAATATATTAAGTACCCAATCTACACTAATATTATAAAGAGAAAAGATTTGACTCAATACTACTGGACCAATTTTAACAATTCTTTCACCAGTATAATGCTTTAACATCATTGAGTAACATAGGCTATAATTTATAAAGATATCAAGCGAGCGAAGCCGCTGGTGGAAGCTATTATATTGATACAAGTTAAGGAACAAAGATTGTAGACAATTAGATGAATTTTGTTGATGTTTATTCTTTTTGAGGCTGAATGTACATCACACAAGTGGCACACAGAGAGGGCCGATGTTTCAGGAGGAGGGGCGCCAGGTGGCATGTGGCAGGTGGCGTGACCACAACATATTATGTTTTAACGATGAAGCCGCGACTTCACGCTGACCGTCCAGTTTACATTAGTGAACGCTTTAGATTAACAGATTAAAACCAGAATGGCTTTAAGTGAAGTTCAATAAGAATAAGAATACATTTTGTTTCACTAAGTTTACATATTAGGATTCCCTGTGTTGTGAGATCCAGGCTCCTTCGTTTACAAATTTATTTGGAAAGGTACACTTCAAACTTAAAATAGGTACAAAAAGAGTGTATGTATGGTGTTGTGATATGTGTCAGTTGTGTTGTTGTCGTAAGAGAGTATCTGTATGTTATACGTATGTTGGTGAGTGCACGTGTATTTGTGAATTGTCAATTTGTGCACTGTGAGTTTTTACCTAAGCCAAGAAAATTTCTGTCATCTCGTGAAAAATTTCACTCAATGAATAATAAATTGTATAGTATTTTGTGTCACATGTACCGAGGTAAATTTGTGACACTGTAACACACGTACCTAATAGTCAAAAAGGAAACACAGGCTTCAGATAGACATGACACAACTATTACACAAGTTCCAAAGAAAAATGTTACAAGTAACCAACTTGTAAATAAACATCATTTATCATAGAGATAGGCAACTGACTGCCTCTCGTAGTTGCGCGAGACGTTTAATGCCGGAGAACTGGGGTGTTAGTAGAGGCGAAAGTACACATGCCTACAGCTCGCACACTTGCATGCCAGCTCCTCCCACGTGCCAGCTACTGCATGTGTATCCGTTACCTGACCAGTAGTGCTATTCTGTCAACAATCTAGCTAAACGATGTGTATGTGTCTTAAGTTGTTTATGTAAATCACATGTCACTAAAAAAAATAGGTTTTTCCAATTTAGTTTTGGCTGGAATTGCATTTCGAATAATAAGAGTTCCTATCATAACATGAGTATTTATCGTTTTTTACATTTTGTCCGCGTTTTTTGCTAACAATTCATCAAATTTTCCAGGAAGCATTCTTAAATGGTTTCTGTAACCATCTGCATTTTCTTGTCGCATTGCTGAAAATAAACAGCGACTTGCTCCATAAAATTATCTCTTGGACTAATCTAATCTTTCTCCCAAAACTTTATTTTTCTTCTCTGCTTCTTGTCTCTCATTAATTTAGAAACTAGAAACGATATTTTTAGCTTGGGACTGACTCTACTGTCACGTGAACTGGCTTCTGTATACTTCTTGCAAGTTAGAGGCAAGCAAATGGCGAGCGAGGAAGCAAATGGCATGTAAGTTTACTTGCAAATGTATTCAAATTACTTGCACATGCCTTTAACTAGCATGCAAGCTACTGCTTCATTTTACAGGCATGTGTATTTTCTGCCTTACGTAAGATTTTGCTACACTTGAAGTATATGTATAAATTGGAAAGTACCTTATACAGATGCCCGTCTTCACACTGATCACTCGCTTATAAAGGCCGTTTTGAGAACAAGCAATGAATGAATTTAATAAATCCTATAATTTGACAATCAATGCTGGGGCACGACTGGAAATCATGTTCAGCATAAATATAGAAGACTGGTTGAGACCGCGGCGCCGTCTGAAACAATAGTTTAAACAACACAAAATTCTATATGTTCGCGGAAAGCGGGAGAAGCCTAGTTTATTCCCTTTCGTTTTTAGACTTTTGTTTTCACAAGTTAGATTTGATCTTACTCTGTTTAGCAGTTATTCGAACCTAAAATATTAAAGAAAGAGGGAATGCAAGAAAACAAGGAAATATTTTATTTGGCGGAGTTTGTATTACATAAAGATCAAATTTATATAATAAAGATTAAATATTTTGCATTTATAACATAGAAAAGAAGGTACGGATAGCTTTGTTCTATATCGCTTTCTATACTTAAATACAGCCGGTATTTACCAGTAGCGAGTTACCAAATAATTTAAGTATTCCTATTAATACATAGAATTCTTCTGCGTAATGAAAGGGTAACAAGCTCTAATTACAATGAAAGGGTAACAAGCTGTCGTTACAACCTAATTAATGTAAACAGTTCGCAGCTAACTTATTAGCGCAAACTTTAGTAAATGAGTAATTGCAATTGTATTTTACGTGACGTCCGTGTGCTGCGTAGTTGTCATATGGTGATGTAGTTTTCATGTGGTGATGTAGTTGTCATGTGGTGATGTAGTTTTCATGTGGTGATGAAGATGTCATCTGGTGATGTAGTTGTCATGTGGTGATGTAGATGTCAGGTGGTGAGGTGGTTGCCGCCACACAATCTAAGAATATTTAAGGACTTATTGAAGTCGAGTACGGTACTTAGTTTCGCGAAAATCAAATACGTCAGCTTGATTATTATAATTAGAAATAAATAAGGAACGATCGGCTGGTGTCTCTCAATCAAAGTGAGAAAGTCGGAAGACGAACAAGTCACAAACAAAAAACGGCAGCGGAGGAAAGTAGGCGGGAATCTGATCGATGAGCTCATTATAATCCACTTTGTTCGTCCACAGCTGGCCAGTGGCCACAACGATCTGCTACTTCATACTAGAGTCTGGCTAACGAAAGTAGGCCTTGGAATTATTTGCGAACTTTTTATATAGCAACTCTGTATGAACGTCAACGTCAATTTGACAAGGTTGTCGTTCGGTATCTCTGGTGTCAAATTGTATGCGTTTGTGTAAATTGTGATTCTAATTACGGTTTAAAATGAACAAATCTATCAAAAGTGGTGTACGAAAGATGTTGTTTTGCATGATTGGCAAGTTCAACGAAAAACAACAACAGCGTGATGCCGCGTTTAAACAAAAACAAGATTGTCTACGTGTGGTGTTGAATTTCATAGGTTAGTAGACAATATTATTTTGATACTTTGAACACCTACCTATCCAGTCGTCTTAATAAAATTTTGATTTATAATTTACGTATCCTTACAAATAAGTTACTTTCGCTTTTTCGTATTGAATAAAACTAATTATATTCATTCGTACATCGCATCAGTCAACGTATTCATTTTAATAACATCACCTATGTTTTACGTATATACTCATAATGAATTTTTGCTGTATTTTTGTTGGTAATTTATTATTTATTATATGCTTTATTGTACATACAAAACGATATATAACAGAGGGAAAAAAAACAATTAAAATACATACAATGGTAATTTTAAAACGATTAACTTTCTTTAACAGAGAATCTGCAAGATGTCGAAGGAGTTGATGAAATAGTAAGAACTATTGAAAATCTCACTGAATTAGAGCAGAAAGATAGGATAATAACCCAGAATCAGTACTTAGAAGAAATAACTTCAATGACTGGTAAGTTTTTACTATACACTGGTGTTTTGAAATTATGCCGAAAAAAACCTTTGCATTTACGTAAACCAAGAATTAATTACATATTTTGTATATCTTCTTTGCAGAAGTGAGTGTCAGAACACTAAAGAGAGTAAAAAGGGAAGGTGCAGTAAATGAAGGTGTCTGGAGTACCCCGGGGAAGAAACGCCCACGGAAACCTACTGTGTCTAACCTAGATAACTTTGACATAGATGCTATGCGTAACAAGATAAACGAATTTTATATTGTTAAAAAACAAGTTCCTACACTGAGGACACTGTTGGTGGAGTTAAAAGAAAGTATTGATTTTAACGGATGCAGAGAAACTCTGCGCCGCTTGTTATTAGCCAATGGCTATGAATTTAAAAATAATAAAAATGAGCGTTCTGTATTAATAGAACGCTATGACATATCTGCTTGGAGACATAGATTTTTAAGAACTATAGCAGCCAATCATTTATTTAGATGAGACTTATGTCCATAGAAACTACAAGCCTAAGAAGTCATGGCAAGGTCCTTCAACTAGTGGTGCAATTGAAAATGTTTCGACCGGGAAAAGGTACATTATAGTTCATGCTGGATCAGAGAAAGGCCCCGTACCAAACTCTTTGTTAGTGTTTAGTACTAAATCAAAAAATGCTGATTATCACCATGACATGAATGCTGAAAATTTTAATAAATGGCTTAAAGAAAAACTTATACCAAATTTGGAAGAACCAAGTGTAATCATAATGGATAATGCTAGTTACCATTCAGTAATTATAAATAAGGTTCCGAACACACAAACACGTAAAAGTAATATAAGAGAGTGGCTTCGTGATAATGGAATTCAATATGAGGACAACCACACGAAAGCAGAGCTGTTGTGTATTGTAAAACGAAATACGCCTAATCCAATATATGAAGCTGATGAAATTTTAAATCAATGTGGTCATGAGGTGTTGAGACTTCCACCCTACCATTGTGATTTAAATGCGATCGAGCTTGTGTGGAGTTTGGCAAAACGTAAAGTGGCTAGCAAAAATATTGCAGTTACTACAGCTGCATTAGAAGAAATAATTAAAGATTCATTTGAAAACGTAAGTTCACAGGATTGGAAGAAAATTACTGATCATGTAATACATGTTGAAAATAAATATAAAGAACGTGATAAAATAACAGAAGATTTAGAAAGTTTTATTATAAATGTTGGAGACAGCGATACTAGTGACAGTGATGAATCTTTTGGCATTGAAGTGTTAGAATCTGATTTTGATTACGATGAATAAAACTAAGTTATTATGTATGGAATATTATCGTATTTTATTTGTCTATTTATTTTCGGATTCCGCTCATATTTACCTCATATACTAACACCTATACCAGATCAATAAATCCTTAAAATCCCGTTACAAACCTGATACATATCAAAAATTAATACATGTGTAGATAAATTCTGTTTCTTTATTTCCCTAACATAATGTTCTTATACTGTCTATATATAGGGTTTTTCATTAAGAGCGCTCGAACTTTGAAATTAAATAAAACAACCTGTCTATGTGATATTACTACAATTTTTATAACATTTTAAAGAATATTCAATGACATTATGTGTGGAAAATAATATCAGCCAAATGGCCACTGCGACTCCGCTGTAGATGGCGTATTCTGGTGGACTAATCTTGGAGGACGTCTTCGCATAAATGGTCAATTTCACGAAGAACGCGAGTTATGTTGGCCTTTAGGGCAACAATTGACTATGGTTTATCTGCGTACACTAAAGATTTCATGTAACCCCACAGAAAGTAATCGAGCGGTGTTAACTCACACGATGAACGCCATAAATTGAACACAACGCACAGAAAGTAGGCGAATAGACAACTGGTTTTGATAATAAATTTTACACAATTTCTACGCGTTGTTGAAGCGTGTAGCGTTCCATGGTGAAATGTCACGACAAAATATATGTAAGGAAATTATTACCTACTTAATACCTATCATTTCCTTAATTTGAATTTACCCGCGCTCTTCAAGCGCGAGTGAGTGATTAATAGAATGACTGATTGATTGTATGAATGTAGGAACGACGGACTGAGGTGTCATATTGTGTGCATGTCATTGTGATTTTTGAGGTTATGAAAAACTATTAATATTGTGTTAGATAAAATACCTGAAGGATTTAAAGGAGACGATATTCGTGAAATTAAAAGCTTTGAATGTTGTTTCTTTATTTACAGGTAAAGTAATATTTTGTAAAGAAATAAGAAAGCTTACTTACTTTAAAAAACAATCTTCAAATAATAAACTAAACTTTATTTACAGAAACGCAATTGAGTTTATTTACGGACATCGGTTACCCTTAATCAGATATCATATTTATATATATTCATGCCAAAGAACAATGGCAAAATTTGGTCTGGACTTTTTTTTGGCGTCCATGGATTTCATATATATGAATCGAATTTAATTAATTTTCTACGATTTTTCAATTATTCACTCCTTCTCGTAAAGGCCGGAATTATTTTATGTTTTTAAAAGCTTATCAAATGATGTTCGAATTAAGTACATACGACATGTTACCATTAAAATAGTGGTGTGAGTATAAATTGTATGAATGCAATTTATCTGTATCAATAATTAATCGAATGATCGATTTTATAATCAACCGATCGATCGACCCATGTAGAGTAGTTGGTTTTGTTTTTAACATAATTATTAAAATGATCTATTCTTTCGTCTTTAATCAATAATCTTTGAAGACTTAAATCCAATTAATAATTAATCAAAATATCACAGGATCGTTTCAGTGTTGTATCGATTCCTAAGAAAACTGAATCGAAACGTGCAGCACTACTTTTGTCTTTGACAGTGACATGTTGTCTGTGGTTGTCTTCAAGAGGCTACAGAGTACAGAATCCACAGAGCATATAAATAACAGAATCCTTCGACGTTTTACATCTCGGTTGTTTTGTGTTTTTATTTGGCTTTCTATTTATTTTTACCCGACCTGGACTGTTTATGGACTGATTGATACTGTCCTGTGTGACTAGTGCGTGCCCTTAGGACTCCGATATTGCTTTTGCGTGACCATAAGCTAATCTTACTGTGTGCTCCGATTGTGCCCAGTGAATTGAAAATCATAATGGCAGATTACGGTCATCGTGTCGCACGCTCATTTTATGTGTAAACTGCAATATATGCGTGAACACACTGCAAAAATAAAATTCCTGGCAGAACTGGCATAGTTGAATATTGCTGTAGTTGTTTAGTTGGCCGGCGCACTGTAGGCTGCTGCGCACACACTATGACCTTAGTGTGGTATCTAGGATGGGCCAGACATCAAGAACATATCTCAGCACCAGCAGGTTTTCCTGATGAGATAATAATACGAGATGAGGATGAGGAATAAAATAAATATGTTAAACAAAATGTGTTTTTTATTTGCCCTAACATTAGGTATTAAGGTCTTCTTCTTTTCGTGTGGTTAGTAAACTAACCCGTACCATAATTACGTAATGCAAAATCAATCCGAATCTGAATAGTTTTGAAACAGATTGCGAATCCAATGCTCCGTAAGTTCGAAAAAAAAACTGCAGAGCAACGTAAATAACGCAATGAATGTTGTTGAACTGTCAAAATGAAACGGATTTGTCTTTATCGTTTACGAAAATATGTTGCGTAATTAGAAAGCTGGTGTCAGAGTTTTAAAGCCGCCCATGGGCCTCTGACTTGGCTTCACATGCCGTCGAGAAATATCTCTCAGGCATGCCGGTTTCCTCACGATGTTTTCCTTCACCGTTTTTTGAGCAAGTGATAATTATATAATACGCACATGAATCCGAAAAGTCAGAGGGGTTCGAACTCGAGACCTACGACTTGTCAGTCTGACGGTCACACCACTAGGCTCACTGCTTCTAGGTATTATTATATTATAATCTTCTAGATATTAAGGTTTAACTGAGGGTTATAACCCTCAGTTTTAGTGTTTAAGGGGCAAGCGCATTTTAAAAAAAATACGCGCCCTTCTTTCGTAAACATACAATTGAGTACTACTCTACACCGAAGGTTAGAAGTTATTTGGGTTTTCCTCATTTTATCCGTAAATACTCTTATCCTCACTTAGACCACACCACATTATGCATTTCTTTATGATTTAATTTCAATCTGCGATGTTTTATAGATAATTGTTGTTTGACGTTTATTCATAACCTAAAAATTCAAACACTGAAATCTTTTTTTTCCGGCTTTCCCAAATGAAAATAGTCTCATTTATAGATTCTGGAGCTAACGCCAAATCTTTTAACATATTTTTCATTACGGGACGCTTAAATTTGATCCCAGACAATTCGTTGTATGGAGACCTGCCATTGTTCTTTGGTAGCAATCGCATTACCGAAATGGCCGCTATGCGCTGCTAAAGTTCGAGCGTCCTTATTGAAAAACTATATATATGATATTTTTAATAATGAATTACCAAGTATCAAAGTAGGTTATTCAAATTTTCATAGTATAATTTTAGTGTTGTCATGCATGTGTTTTTTAAATTTGCCGCCAATATTCTGGGGCCAACTTTCGTTAGCCAGACTATCTTAAATACTATGACCAAACGCTAGTACAATCGATGTTATCTACGATGTAAAACAATAAACTATAGAGATTTTTTCCAGAGAAACTACTTATTAATGCATTAAAAATGAATTAATCTTTTACCAGTAGAGTTTTGTAAATGTATTAATTTTAAAAAAGGTTTTGAAACATATAATGTGTGTGTGTGTATCTGTAGTGACAATAAAATGAAATTGTGTGTTGTGTTTAGACTTATTTGTATTTATTTTTCTAATAATCTTTATTTATTGTTCCACCGCGCCCGGCCAGTGCCGCACGCCGCAAGCCTGTCGTCTGCACCAGGCACCTTCTCGCTCTGTACATATCTCTAGCAGGGGGAAGTGTGGCTCAGCTATGTTCAATTACACGCCCTCGTCCACCGCGGCCGGCCAGTGCCGCGCGCCGCGAGCCTGCCGTCTACACCAGGCATCTCCTTGCTCTGTACATGTCTCTAGCAGGGGGAAGTGTGGCTCAGCTATGTTCAATTACACGCCCTCGTCCACCGCGACCGGCCAGCGCCGCGCGCCGCGAGCCTGCCGTCTGCACCAGGCATCTCCTTGCTCTGTACATGTCTCAAGCAGGGGGAAGTGTGGCTCAGCTATGTACAATTACACGCCCTCGTCCACCGCAACCGGCCAGCGCCGCGCGCCGCGAGCCTGCCGTCTGCACCCGGCATCTCCTTGCTCTGTACATGTCTCTAGCAGGGGGAAGTGTGGCTCAGCTATGTTCAATTACACGCCCTCGTCCACCGCGACCGGCCAGCGCCGCGCGCCGCGAGCCTGCCTTCTGCACCAGGCATCTCCTTGCTCTGTACATGTCTCTAGCAGGGGGAAGTGTGGTTCAGCTATGTTCAATTACACGCCCTCGTACACCGCGGCCGGCCAGCGCCGCGCGCCGTGAGCCTGCCTTCTGCACCAGGCATCTCCTTGCTCTGTACATGTCTCTAGCAGGGGGAAGTGTGGCTCAGCTATGTTCAATTACACGCCCTCGTCCACCGCGACCGGCCAGCGCCGCGCGCCGCGAGCCTGCCGTCTGCACCCGGCATCTCCTTGCTCTGTACATGTCTCTAGCAGGGGGAAGTGTGGCTCAGCTATGTTCAATTACACGCCCTCGTCCACCGCGACCGGCCAGCGCCGCGCGCCGCGAGCCTGCCGTCTGCACCAGGCATCTCCTTGCTCTGTACATGTCTCTAGCAGGGGGAAGTGTGGCTCAGCTATGTTCAATTACACGCCCTCGTCCACCGCGACCGGCCAGCGCCGCGCGCCGCGAGCCTGCCGTCTGCACCAGGCATCTCCTTGCTCTGTACATGTCTCTAGCAGGGGGAAGTGTGGCTCAGCTATGTTCAATTACACGCCCTCGTCCACCGCGACCGGCCAGCGCCGCGCGCCGCGAGCCTGCCGTCTGCACCAGGCATCTCCTTGCTCTGTACATGTCTCTAGCAGGGGGAAGTGTGGCTCAGCTATGTTCAATTACACGCCCTCGTCCACCGCGACCGGCCAGCGCCGCGCGCCGCGAGCCTGCCGTCTGCACCAGGCATCTCCTTGCTCTGTACATGTCTCTAGCAGGGGGAAGTGTGGCTCAGCTATGTTCAATTACACGCCCTCGTCCGCCGCGACCGGCCAGCGCCGCGCGCCGCGAGCCTGCCGTCTGCACCAGGCATCTCCTTGCTCTGTACATGTCTCTAGCAGGGGGAAGTGTGGCTCAGCTATGTTCAATTACACGCCCTCGTCCACCGCGACCGGCCAGCGCCGCGCGCCGCGAGCCTGCCGTCTGCACCAGGCATCTCCTTGCTCTGTACATGTCTCTAGCAGGGGGAAGTGTGGCTCAGCTATGTTCAATTACACGCCCTCGTCCACCGCGACCGGCCAGCGCCGCGCGCCGCGAGCCTGCCGTCTGCACCAGGCATCTCCTTGCTCTGTACATGTCTCTAGCAGGGGGAAGTGTGGCTCAGCTATGTTCAATTACACGCCCTCGTCCACCGCGACCGGCCAGCGCCGCGCGCCGCGAGCCTGCCGTCTGCACCAGGCATCTCCTTGCTCTGTACATGTCTCTAGCAGGGGGAAGTGTGGCTCAGCTATGTTCAATTACACGCCCTCGTCCACCGCGACCGGCCAGCGCCGCGCGCCGCGAGCCTGCCGTCTGCACCAGGCATCTCCTTGCTCTGTACATGTCTCTAGCAGGGGGAAGTGTGGCTCAGCTATGTTCAATTACACGCCCTCGTCCACCGCGACCGGCCAGCGCCGCGCGCCGCGAGCCTGCCGTCTGCACCAGGCATCTCCTTGCTCTGTACATGTCTCTAGCAGGGGGAAGTGTGGCTCAGCTATGTTCAATTACACGCCCTCGTCCACCGCGACCGGCCAGCGCCGCGCGCCGCGAGCCTGCCGTCTGCACCAGGCACCTCCTTGCTCTGTACATGTCTTTAGCGGGCAAAGTAATGGCTCAGCTATGTCTATACTGTCTGAGTCGCTGATACATGTTGATTGTCTTATGTTGTTTTTAAAAGAACTTCTGTATTCTACGTAAATTTGTAAAATTTTAATTAGTACTAGACGTTGTATATCAATAGAATGTTTACAACAATTAATTCTCAAATTATTTATTGTTAGTATTATATAAGCGCGGATTGCTGCTAATGTAGATGCAATAGTAAACAAAGTATTTTACTGTTATGGAATCAAACCTACGACGCGAGAGTAAACTCTGCAACCTGGGCGTTGCTACTGAGCTATGGTTGACTACTTTTAATAGTTTTTCTAAGATGACGTCTCGTCGTAAAACACAAATGGCAAAACTGACCCTCTTCAAGTTTTACTAGCGAATTAATTGAGTTGATTTCAAACTGCCTAGTTTTAACTACCGCGCGCAAGAAGAACATGTGAAAAACTTCGTCCAGCGTCGAAGTGCAACAAGTTATGGGTAGCTGTGAACCACTGTGCAGAGTGCAGCAGTGTGCAGTGTGAGTGAACCGGCAAGGGAACGCATCGCGATTGAAATCTCTCCGGGCGCAGTAAACCTTTAGTGCACATTGACGTGCACAATCTGCTCGGCGTGGATGAGTCGAACTCCTCGTAGCTATAGCTCCTTTGTACTACCAAGCGGTATTTCGACGTGACGAGTTCAAGTCAGTGTTTTCAGAAGGTATGGGCAGGGCATAGATTTGTAAATGAAATCAGTGAAATGTGATCAGTATCCCTTTTGGCAGATGAACCGTTTTCAGCATTAGGGTATTTTCTTAAAGGACTGAGGAAAATACAATATCTACGAAGTATTCAATATTACGACACATAGGAAAAGCCGCAAAGACGGAGCATGTGCACAAAATGATAAGCATCTAATAAATGCATTTGATTTTTCTTATTGAAGCATTACATTTCTTACCATATTTTCATCCGGAAGGAAGGCGAGATGGAGCGATTGTTGTCGGTCAACAAAACGACCAAAATATCACAAACACCATCTTAAGGCAAGGCCACCCGCGTAATGTTGTATTAATGGTTGATTCTGATGCCGGTGCTGTGTGCACCGGATGTTTGTTGTGGCTACAGGCGCGTGCCGCGTGTTGCCCGCGCGGGCGTCGCGCGGCGCGTGGCGGCGGCGTGCGGCGCGCTCCGACAGTCGCCGAGCGACCTCCGCGCGCGCTGACCGTCCCGCGCCCGACGTGCGCCCGACCGCGAGTGCGCCACGTGCACTGACCGACGCAGCGAGTAGCGTATCACCGACACTAATCGCTTATCGCGCTCCGACACGCTCAGTGGGAACAACAACACTACTACTATTTTCTTCAGGAGTTTCAAAAAGTTTGGGAGTTCTATTCGGTACGTACGAGTAGTATTTGTTAGTCGTTCAAATGTATATAGTAAGGTTTCGCAGAACTTCTGGTGCTCAGTTCGCGGGAAATCACATAAATAAATGTTCGTGCTGCGGTTAATATCGTAAATTTAAAAGTTGTATTTCAGTCGCGCCGTCGGATTCCATATGGAAATAGATATAATTTTGTGTAAACTCTACGTGGATGTGTGGTTGCGTTAGTTTTTGCGGGTAAATAAGTAAACAGTCTAAACTGTGATGATATGTGTGGTCGCTGCTGAAGGAGGCGTGTTGGGAAGTCCTTAGAAGGGTTTGTATAAAATTCCGAGATATTACTCAACTTGTCCTAAATAGAAACTCGTAAAAAATAATTCTATACATTGGTGAGCCCTATTCCACCGTTAGAGTGTACCAAGAAGTTATTGAAGATGACTGCTACAGTTCAGTTTAATTACTGAGTCAGCATGAGACATACATTGAGTTTCAATACACATTATATTATAGGTGCGAGGCCAATGGCGGCCGGTCATAATGGTTTTACGACGAGTCCGCGTCGGGCCTCGACGTAGGTACCGCTCGTAACATCGGTATTGTATCTGTACTCGTAGAAGACAATTCATTTGTAGGTCACAGTTAAAAGGCATCGTTAAAATAAATAGCAAGGAGAGTGTGCGCTGATCGGTGTTTAACTGAGGTTCATAAATCTTGGGCAATTTCCAAAATGTCGGTGTTTCCGGCGGGTGACTGCCACGCAAGTTATTTTAGTTGCCACTTCACGAACTACAGCTCGAGCTCTTAAAACGTTTTCAAAACTATTTTCACGAAACAGGTCCTTCAGGACACTATAGTCCGAATGTCCAAACGTTACGGAATTGTCTCACGACTCACGAATATTGTCCTCACTATGACGTGATTAGAGTGAGTATGTTCCTCAGCGCGCCGCACACGTACGAATACTAACATGATCGCAATCTTCACACTATTTTCTGATAATCTGAAGATGACCGTAGTTAATACAGCGAACTCTATAGAGTTAGTAACAACGAAATCTATAGAGTTCTCCAGTTACTCACAGATAGTTGAGTGTAGAGACAACATGTCGAATCGTTACTACTTACGTGTCATGTTGCTGGATTTCTTTTAAAAGGGAAAAATCTGATCCATTTTAAGCAACATGTTACTGCGGTACATCGATTGTTACAAGAGATAGCGGGCTGCACCGGCTCAGCTCGCAAGAGCGGACGGTCCTGTGAGACCATCTGCTACTGCTGGGGACGTCGCCCTGATCAATCAAGATGCTGACGATACCTGTGTTAGCGAATGTATCTCGGAAGATAGAAGGGAAATTGATTATTCTCACGGGGAAATGTAAATTAAATTGCCTAACAAAATCTTGTAATTGCAATAAAATCCAGTCAAATAAGCTATCTGTTAGCCATTAATCATTTTGTTCTGTGCGGTTATGAAAGCTGTGACTTGTAACGCTGAGAGCCAAACGTCCTGTTGACAACGTTAGATCAAACAGTGTATACCGACGTCCGTCTCGTTGCTGAGCCGCCCACTAGATTATTTTCCTCACTGACCCCTGAACTGTGACAGGCTCACAGTCCCAAACAAATACCTTTATAAATCACCAATGAACAAGACACAAATATTTACTCACTCATAAATATCTATAAAAGCTGCTATGAATTGTGTATTTCAGATTTTGAGAACAATATTCGTTGAACTAGAGCCTAGCAGTACCAACGAGAAATGAATTGCCTTCATATTGTACAATTTTGCTTGGGCGGATTGAGGTAAACCAGTTACCAAATAAAATAATCATTATTGTGCCTATCTATTTAGAAATACAAATAAATTTTCCTACAAGTATCTTTTAATCAATTGCACTAAAGATCGACACTAACTTCGTACAGGCATCGCATAGGATCTCGGTCTCGGCCAGTTAGTGGTCATCATCGAATTGAGCTTGCTACTCATGGAAACTTTAAATAATTATCAAGGACGCCTTTCAATGACGTCATAATTAATTTTCAGTTGGATTTGCTGAACAACCACATCATTTAATAATTCATTATGAAAACAGATTTCGCGAGTTTAACGTTTCAACACGACGAAAGTGATAACGGCGCAGATGGTGAAATGTGTCTATTTTGACGATAACATGTGGACATTATAAATAAAATAATAATATTCGCATGTATCTGTAGTTTGGCTGAAAATGTAATCCAGCTGCATGGTGTCAGGCGTTTACCCAATCCACTTCGTTGAATAAGTGGCGTGACACAGTGGTGACTCGGAACAGTACCACGCTACGGCCAGTAGATTTGAGCGAGGTTTGAGAGCCACTATTATTAGCTCTGAGCTACCTGCTATACACCAATGAAAACAGCGTGGTACTTCCTTATACGGCCACTTCTGGCGAACTGTCGCCTTCTATTGATTCGTAGACAAAGGCCGGCTGGAGAGTGAAGTGGCCTCCGGCCTCTTGTATACTCTACTTACTTGTACAACAATCAATGCTCCGAGACTAAATAACTGACCGGCTCAGTTAAGAATGTAATGGATTCATGTGAAGCCGTCTTGTCAGGACTGCAAAGAAATTAAAAACGCGATGGAATTACCACGTGCTGGTTACTACGAACGTTCGGTGTTTGTCTGAGATCAATTTTACTGAAATAAATAAAACTGGTATATTATCACAATCAGTTTTATTCGTGAGTTTATTACTGTAATAATGTAACTGAGCTGAGCCAACTCTCCGGCGAGGCGGCTCAATGAGCGTCATGTATCGACGTCACTACTCCTTGTATAAACTATCAGACAGCAGGCGTTTTATTAATTCTGCTGTTTGTTAATTTAATAAACGTTCGTGTTATCTATCGCGTAGTTTATAAATGTATAACAATTCCGAACAAATACAGTTTAATATAGGTTGCAAGAGAGAGTGCCAGCCGACAAGTCTGGACTAACATTAAGTAAGTTGACGTAGATTGCGTCTTTTCAACTAAATCTGATATTTTCGGATGTGCCTGTTTTAGCGCGATCATTTGTGTGACATACTGACTGTATAACTTAATATAACATCACGACTTTGTTTAGCGCAATCATTTGTGTGACATACTGACCGTATAACATTACATCACGACTTGTTTTAGCGAGATCATTTGTGTGACATACTGAGCGTATAACATAACATAACATCACGACTTGTTTTAGCGCGATCATTTGTATGACATACTGACCGTATAACATACCTAACAACATCACGACTTGTCTTAGCGCGATCATTTATGTGACATACTGACCGTATAACATTACATCACGACTTGTTTTAGCGAGATCATTTGTGTGACATACTGAGCGTATAACATAACATAACATCACGACTTGTTTTAGCGCGATCATTTGTATGACATACTGACCGTATAACATACCTAACAACATCACGACTTGTCTTAGCGCGATCATTTGTGTGACATACTGACCGTTTTAAGAAAGAAAGAAAAGAAACAGAAAGAAATATATTTACTGTGCACAAACAAAACGCACATTCAAAGAAAAAATATACAAATATAAAAGTAGCCCAAAGCCTCGTATTTAACCAACAAATAAACGTTTGGAAATGTTGTTCATTGGTTGATGTCACGGCCTCGGACCAAAGACAATATTGCGTAATTACTGCGACATAACATAACAATACATAACATAACATCACGAATTATTTTAGCGCGATCATTTGTGTGATATAATAACCGTATTTACATTTATAACATAACATAACATCACGACTTGTTTCCCCGAAGGGTTAGGCAAAAATTTACATATTTCGCCAGTTAAGATTTAAAATATCGATGTAATATGTGATTGTCCACAGGATGAAATACTTGCTCTATCATCATAATATTTTCGTAGTAGTGATCTGATTATTTTGGATAAAGTGGAGCATGTCTCGTTCTCAGGGATAAGTGTGATTTGATCGTAATGAACGCAAGTCGCTATAGTCATCACTTACCAACATACTGTAGTTCACAGGCTTACCTTCAGCGATTGTTCCCACGCTACCGGTGACCACGCCACACCACTCGGGCCACCGTCCGCACCGCGCACGGTTGAGTACCAATCTGTTTGAAAGGCCCGTCCGAAAAGCCCTCACCACACATTGCCACCTCAGAAGCAATCACAACACATTCATTCTCGGAACATTCAGTTGATGACCAAATGTGACAGTCACTGTCCAATTTTCACACCTTTATATAAACGAGTAAGTAGCCATGAACCGGATTACAACCATGATCCGACTGGACGAATCAATCGATGATCAATGTGCCTACTGTTGACTGTCTTCGCGAACATTTTAATTACTTCCATGTTCATATAAATTACCAAGGATTTCGATCCCAATCAGTGTACGACGGAAAATACCTTATACTCGTAGTTTGTATAATATATTTATTCTATCCTTTATTATTAAATCAATATATACAGGTATGTACAAATATTGCTCGTTTAATAATAAAAGACCTAGCTAGATAGATTTTTCGCAAATCGTTAGAGCTAAGGATTTCGATGAAAGTTGCCATATAGGGGTTCACGGGGCGAAAACTATCTAGCTAGGTCTTTTATCTGGGAAAATTAGTTTTCTCCGTATTTGACTATTTTTTATGGCTATTTTTTTAGACAGCATATGCTGTTAAAAAACCAGATAACTGACGTAGATACAGCCAGAATTTTTTATTTCAGTTATTTTCATAGTTTTATGTCTTAAGGGATTTTTCTCTGGGGAATCTTTGTTCTACAGAAAACAGCTATTCGAGTCATTTACAACCTAGGTCCAAGAGATTCCCTTCGAAAAATATTCAGAGAAATAAATATTCTGACTGTAGCCTCACAATTTATGTCTTTGAAAACCTATTGTATGTACACAAGAATATATCAAATTTTAAGAAAATGTCCGTTACTCATAGTTTATATACCAGAAATAAACACAACCTTGACATTGACAAAAACTTGCACTGACAGGACAGGTCCACTCAAATCTGTGTGGTTATTTTCTCAAAAGACCATTTCAGACACTAATCTACATGGTCCTCATATGGCCTGACCAAGATTATGTCTGGACTTTAAAAGAGACTGTGACCTCTGAGTTTGTTTCGGCTCTACGACCTAGATCTAGCTAATTTTTTTTTTTTTTTTAAGATGACCTGTAATAATGATTCCAATATCCTATTTACAAAATAAACAATTTCATTTTCAAACCAACGACAGCAAAAACAACAGGGCTATCTTATTTAGTTGAGGAGTTCATATGGATCTGGACAGCGTGTAAAAGCACTTGTCAATACGTAGTCATCATCAGACCCTGAACACTACCATTCATTTTTAGATCGGGCCTCAGACCAATATTATCTCCCTAGGTGATAAGGAGTAGGGATCGGCCGTAACTTCGGATTTCGTGTTTAAGAAACCATGAACGATAGCTTGTAGTTTTAGCGTTAGAAAATATTATGCCAACGCTCTTCTATGATTTGACAATAAATAATACACTTAAATACGGATTTGACGGCGATGACCTACTTTTTTTCCTATCAAAAAAAACATGACATCGTTCAATACCTATGTAAGTAGGTACGTCAAATTAAAATTTAAATACCGGCCAAGTGTGTGGACCACGCACAATGTTGGGTTCCGTAGTTGGGATGAATTTATCCCAACTGGATGGGACAGACGAGAAAAAGGTACCCTAAAAAAATATTTATCATGATTTTATATTACCACTGTCGGCGTGATTGATATGTATAGGCCCATGCCAAATTACTCCTTTCTAGTACTAAGATTATCTGAGCTAAGCCGCGAACAGACAGACAGACAGATGGACATGGTGAAACTACATCGGTTCCTACTTGACTAAATACCCAAAAACCAAAAAAAAAAATGAGTAAAAGTTTGTAGGCCAGCTAGAATAAAGTTAGTACTAATAGGTTTTAATAAATAGTGAGCATTTTAATTCATTTTGAGGAGCTATTCTGCTCATCATGCCGAAGATCCTCATCAGATCTTCACCATTTTTTTTTAAATCAACTTAAAGTTACTAGGTACCATACAAATAAAAAAAAACCGGCCAAGTGCGAGTCGGACTCGCACACCGAGGGTTCCGTACAAACCTGTAGGTATATAAGTAGAAGTTCACTCATCACGACAAACGAGTCATAGTTATGGTATTTTTATTGCATAATGAAATCCATAACATTACAATATGGAAAGCCAAAGATAAAATTAAAGACAAAGGTCTCTTTATCGTTTCAATAATCCTTTATTTTGTAGTAACCCATATCATTTATTTAATAATATAACTGAAATATCTACACTAGCCTTGCAGCAGCCTTGCAAAAGTCTGCTGATGAATGATGGCAAGTTTTTTTTTAAATCAAAGTTATTTAGTTACAAAGTTTTTTAGTCACTATTAGGAAATCTAGTACAAAAATACTAATAAAGTATTAAATTTGAACCAGATCTGTAAATGGTGACTGATAAAGGTATGAATTTATCTATAAGTATTTGTACTACTTCGTGTAGTGCTAGTGTTTATTAACGGAAACATGTTTAAGTATGGATGAAAAATATGTGGAAGTTCCATTTTGGGGATTCATTCTAAAATCGATATTGAAGATAGAGATAAGTCGCGATCATTGCGGTAACTAGAATTATGTTTATATTTACAATTTAAATTTAGATTTTTATTCCCTTCCGAGTAGTTGCGAGTTTCAAAATATGCGGTATAAATGGTTGTACCTATGCGTTTTTGCGTTGACTTAGAAATTTGTTTTATTTTCACAGCTTATAGGCAATTAGACCTAAGTATTTGATATGAGTTTCAACTTGATATCTCTACGCGTCCATGACTCATGAGGAAAGGGGTAATAAGTTTATAATTATTTCAAAAAATTTAAGGTTTTCGGAATTTTTCCTTTTCGTATGTGCTATAAAACATTGCTTCATGCCAAATTTCAAGATTCTAGGTCGACTGGAAGTACCCTTTAGGTTTGGATTCCCTTGCGAGTAGTTGCGAGTTTGAAAATATGCGGCTTAAATTGCTGTTTCTTTTTTTGCGTTGACATAGAAGTTTGATTTTGTTACAGCTTAAAGGTATTACAGACCTGAGTATTTGATATGTATTTCAATTTAATATTTCTACGCGTTCATGAGGAAAGGGATAGTAAGTTTAAAATTATTAAAAACATTTTTATTAATGTAACTAAAAATTTACAGTTTTCGCATTTTTTTCATTATCTGTGCTATAAGACGTTGCTTCGTACCAAATTTCAAGATTCTGAGTTCACGGGAAGTACCCTATAAGTTTTGATTCCCTTGCGAGTGTCAAAAATTTGCGGAAATTTGCGGCATAAACAGCTGTATCTCTTGATTGCGTTGGCTTAGAAGTTTGATTTTTTCACAGCTCTAAGAAACAGTAGACTTGAATATTTGATATAAAATCCAGCTTGATACCTTTACGCGTTCCTGAGAAAAAGGGTTTTGACAGACAGACAGACGGACGGACAACAAAGTGATCCTATAAGGGTTCCGTTTTTTCCTTTCGAGGTACGGAACCCTAAAAACATCGAAATCGGATCTCATAAGGCGGAGATATCCAGTAGCCCCCCCTTTTGCCCCATTTTGGAGGAAGTACCCCTTCAATCCAAAATCCCCGACGACAAAAATTCGTAAAACCTGTATACCATGTTTCGTCCACATCAGTTGTTAAATACGACCCGAAAGCAAATGTTGCCAGTCTTGATGCAGAGACGCTTCGCTCACTCGGTCAAAAATATTGTAAAAGCCAATTTTAAAAGAGTAATCGTGGAGTTTCTTTCCGGCTCTTATCCATAGGAAACGACCAATAGGAACCACATAGCTTCTGACGTTTCATAAGTACCCATGTACATAGGTTTATGTGAAATAAAATATTTTGACTTGGTCCGTATTTTATCGCAGTAGATAAGCAAAGGTATTCACACATGTTTCTGTGAACAGTTGAAGCGATTATCATAATGTTGTGTCGCGACGGGGTCTACCCTATAAAGCAGAACTTTTTATGTCATAATATTATTTTGCATAACAGCGGATAGCATAAACTTCATTTCGCAGAAAATCGTTTGGCATACACTCATTTATCATAATTCAAAACTCATAATTTTGTAAGTCAGAATCATCTTTACGCATATATTTCATATTCCTAATAATTTAAAAGCAGAACCATCATATCGCAGAAAGTTCACACAAACATGCAAACATGCAAGCAAGCATAAACCATGCATGCAGCAAGCATAAACCATGCAAGCAGCAAGCATGCAGCAAGAATACAGCATGCAAGCGAGCATGCAACATGCAGCAGGCATGGTTTCTGTCATGGCTCCGGCGCTGCAGGCTCCGGAGGTCCCACGCGAGCTTATCGTCGCAGATGTGTTTAACGCTCACCACCGTAGCTTCCGCCTCGCCCCTCCGCGCCTACGCGATTTTAAATTACACTCTAGGGGTAGGGCAGACAAGACTACGTGGAGTCGGTTTTACAGCGATTCGTTTCTGTCACTATCTTATGTAGCACAACATATTGACTTTTTAAGACAATATTTTAGTTTAATTTAAGATTTAAAATGTTATTTTATAGAAATGGCAATATGCCTAATAAAATTATTCCAAATAAAATATTAAAAGTATTCCATTGTAAATTCGGACATAATTATAAACATTCGGCCAAACAATCATTATATTAAATAGAAGATAGAAGATTATGCCAAGTGTGTTATGCTAAATAAATTTCGGGGCGTCAAGATTCTGCCAGATAGAGGGAACCCGTCGCGTTCATCGCGACGTCGTTAATCACCGCTACCCGCGCGGCTGCGCGAGTTGCGTGAGTCCTAGCCGCGCGTGTAATTACGCTAAACGGGCAACTTGTTGTAAGATCGTTTAATTTTCTTAGGTTAAAGCTCAACTTATTTTCCACTTTAGTGATACTGAGCAAGTCGAGTGCTTAAATAGCGCCGTTTGAAAGTATCTGCATAAATACGAAGTAACGATACTCTACATCTACAATGTGGAAAGTAAAATTAAATCACATACCCATTGCATGTGATTTAGTTGCAATGAGTCGAAAATTGTGTGCCAAATGAATGCAGCTGTGAGAATTAGAAGTCGGTAGGCTACCTAATAAATAAGTCTAGTCAAAAAAGGTAATTTCATCATTTAACATTAATGTGTATTTTGTATCCGAGAAAATATTTGTCCCATTGGAACAACATTGTGTCGCTGTGAGAGCGTGCCTGCCTTCATTGGGTCGCTATTACCCTCAGTACGGTTGCGGGTAGGTACTGCACTCAAGCGGTGGTTTCTGTCAGACTTTCTTATTTCCGTTCTAAAAAGGGTAGTTTGTCTATATAAATGTTAGTTCATTTATGCTTACATGGGATGGGATTTAGGACATTTATGCTTACGAGGCCGTAATGGACGAACCTAAATTATGTATGAACGTATTTTTAACAGCCGTTCGGTGCGGTCCACAAAAACCCACCATCGTCATCGTAAACAACGACACAATAAGTATTGAGACAACCCTACGGCAAAAGCCCTGGTTTGGTTTACTTATAAGTATTTAGGCTCAAGCAACTTTCCTCTTTCCCTTAAGATTTATTTCAAATTAATATCACTTGTTACAAATAGACAACCGGAAATTCAATTTTTTTAAATGCATACGGCATGTTTTTTAAAAGGTAGTCCAGTTCACGCAGTGGGAACGCCAGCGTGCCACCACTGACACTGCGATGAATATAAAATTGTCTAGGAAGTGACACTGCAGTAATAAGCTGTCGAAAGGAGTGTCACGCCGAGTGTCCCGCGCCGGACCCGACACTGAGTGTCGCCGGTGTCGGACACTCGCCGGCGGCGGGGTTCATTTCCGGAACGGCTGGGGTGCTGGTTTACTTTTCAACCAAAAGGTTATATTAAATTTGTCACGCTGTCTAATGTCTTGACCCGCTCTGCTCCGTGGAGTATTGAACATTAAAACGGTAGTAGGTACATTGTTGTTATAATATTCGTTTTAAGTAGGTGCAGTCAGGGAATTTGATTGTACATTGAGCAGATTTTGAGCAAATAACGATTTCATACGACTGACAGACAGTTGTGGTATGAAATCCCAGACAATAAAGAGTTGTTTTCTAATCAATCATCAATCAATCGACTTCACTGAAAGGAGGTATTTTTGTAATATAAAAAATAAAGTCAACTAATCTATTATCTTAGTAGGTATAATATTTTTTTACGGTTGCATCGAGTGTCCTGAAAACGATTAATATTTGTGTATTCAGTCAAAACTTATTTACAAATTCTTTAAGAAGGTAATGAAGCAAGGTAATGTCCCACTTATTATATTATTTGAAGCATGTTATTGTTATGTAGATCATTACGGAGTGAAGGTCGGATACATTCGACGTGCACCTCAACAATATCACAAATACATAGTTTGACTTGGAAAAATAAAGTTTGCAAACAACTTTTAGAAAGATAGTCTTTTTCTTTCAATACTTTGCCTAACTTATTAAAAATGATGTGACATAATGGGCGGTCTGTCCTACTCGTACTCGTGCCACAGTCGACCCGTAACTCAACGTTTCTTCTGAGATTTATGACAATCATTTTATACTAGCCTTGTATCTTCTATTGCGAAATATTGTACTCTAGTCTGTCTTAGTATACTTGAACACCGAGATGTAGCCGCAGTGCACATGGCGTTCTGTTCTGAGCCGCACCGCGACACAGCACCGTACGGAACACGGCCCGAATAGCAGGCGGTTATAAACAACACGGTAGCATGTACATAAGGGAGCTATTTCAGTACAACATGTACGTTCCTATTGTTCAAGTGACACACTACAGCGGCCGTTGGAATTTGGACTCACCAATATTTGAACATTTCTATTAATTAATAATATAATATCATTATGTTGAGCGGCAGCTTAGTAACGTTATTATGAAGTACATAAGTATTAACTGATCAATATTGTTCATACAAACATTACACTATCAACTATGGCCTGTTTTTCCGTTTTGAAGTTGTATTTTATAAGCAATTAAATTTAAATTGTTGCCATATCGCATATTTTATATTATGATATAAGTGTATATAATACCACATGATGTTATGTCAGCCCGACAACAATACATTCGTTGCTCTGCCACCGCGCACCACCGCGCACCACCGCGCACCACCGCACACAACCGCGCACCACCACCACAACAAACGAACATTGAACACAAGGAAAGAAAAATAGCAGAGCTTAATATTTTATCATAATGTTTTCCAAATATTGTCTAAATTATATTGAAAATGTGACTTTGTATAATTCAGTTTCTAGCTACAGGCGAAAGATACTCTTCCAAAAATGATTCGTTTGTGGGTGGTTCTGTCACTCAGCAGATTGCTTTTCTTTTTAACTAGATGAACCAGACCATACACAATAATTGAAAACAGAAGAAGTTATAATCCTTTACAATAATAAGTAAGTATTAAATTATTATTTTTAAGTTGAATTTAAAAAAAAAGAAGTATTTCTAGCAAACAATACCAACTCAATTTGTCCGTATATTCAAATCATGACTCTTTGACAGTTTTATGAATTGGCTACAACACGGCAAAAAGACGTAGTGCTTAACAATTAATTTCCCTGACCGGAATTCAATCCACGCGTGGATTCTGTTAAAGGTTCCCGTCGAGTCCCCGTGGAGGGGCCACGGGGACTTGACGGGAACCTTTAACTGGGTCCACTAGTGGACCCAGTTAAATGTTTCCCCGTATATTGACCGCGTTTATCTCTCAATATCAATACGTGTTACCTATCAACATTCCCGTGTATCACCGGGTACCCACCACTACCCGGACGCGCGGGTCTCTGCACAGGAATGTCCGTCGTTACTTGACCAATCACGACAAGCCACGTAAAAGTAGAACAAAGCGTAGCGTTTGATTAAAGCTACAATCTGGGCTAGAAGTATTTACGAGTACCAAGCAATGCGTAGAACCTTCTCATATCTAAACTAAACACCAAGGGACATTCAAATAAGATTGTTTTTCTTTTGCATTTACTAATCCATAATCTTATACCTACAGTATACATCTATGTATTTAAATATCAATTGCCGTGAGTTAGTCTCACAAAAACTCGAAAATGGCTCGACCGATTTTATTTTAACAAACAACTGGGGTGATTTAGGAAAAAAGAAAAATAGGAAAAATCTAAATTTTGTCTCACGTGGTGCGAAACTCTCCGGGTCATCTAGTATACCTATGTGGGTGTACTAGATGACCCGGAGAGTTTACAAAGTATAAACTGAAAAACTCTTATTTTAGTTTAAATTGTCAGCAAAGTAAACAGTCTATAGGTTCCACGATCCTGTTTGTAGCTTCAATCCACAATAGATTTTCTTATTTTGTGATTGTTTTTAATATTTTTAATTTATTAAAACTTTTTGCATAAGTAAAAGAAATACCGTAACTAAGGTAGACTTAACGCCTCAGGCATTTTCTACCAGTCAACCTTAGGGGGATGCAGAGACAAAACATGGCAGGTGCAACATAAGGGATTGATAACAAGAAATAACTATAAAATACAAGAATAAATACATAGATATACATACATACATATCTATGTATTTATATTATCAGCAAAGTAACTAGCACTAAATACCTTGGTGTTATGCTCGACCAACGGCTATCGTGGCACTTGCATCTGGAGCTTATGAACAGAGTCAGCAAATTAATTTGGACCATCAAATCTCTCCGCCACGTAGCTACTAAAGATCTTATCCAACAAATTTACGTGTCTCTGGGTCAGTCCATATTGACTTACTATTTACCAATCTGGGGGGGAGCATCGAAAACCAAATTTTTGGAACTAGAGAGGTCGCAAAGAGCTTTATTAAATGTCATGTACTTTAAACCACAAATATTCCGTCAAATAGTCCTACTGATTACTCTGAAGAAGCATAAATTCCTTCCCTTCGTCACTACCAGGACACAAACTAGGAGGAAGAGCTCCAGAAACCCCAGTCAAAACTGCATTCGCTACAAGACAGTACCCAGGACACAAACTAGGAGGAAGAGCTCCAAAAACCCTAGTCAAAACTGCATTCGCTACAAGACAGTACACAAAGCAATCTTCTCGATTATACAACTCTATCAACAAAATTCTCACCATATACCCTATGACATACCGCGACTGCAAAAATACACTCACTGAATGGTTGAAGAGCAAAAGTTACGAAGCAATCGAGGCTATGCTCCATACATTCACATAATTCACAACAAACATATCATTAAATAGAATTTGTTGCTAACTAAAACAAAGTACACCAATCACACCTTCCACACCAACATTCACACCCCTACATCACACACACCGCCACCTCACACATACTCCCCCCCCACACACACAAACAACACTGTGCGCATTTCTTATTCCATATTATATAATTTTTTGTATTGTTGTAAACTTTTGGCATGCTTTCAAAATGTAGGTATCTATTGTTTACTTTATTTTCTCACATTATGTTTAGCCAATGTAAACTGGAAGAGCGGAACCACCTAATACAAGCAAATCTTTGCTTAAAAGGTGACTGCAAACATAACTATGTAAAATACGTATGTTGATGAAATAAACATATTTTTTTATTATATTTAAAATAAATAAACAACCAGCCATACGTACCGAAAAGTTACAAGTAGGCGTTTGTTGTTCTATAGACTACTCGGTATAATTATGTAGTTTGGTTTGGAACCCAAATATTGCTAGCCCGAGTCAGCCCGACTCACCTTTGACCGGTTTTTTTACTCTCAAAATCCTTTTTATGGTTGTTTATTTTTTTGTGTGTCTACTTCAAAACAATACTTAAAATGACGAACAAATCGGTTTCCAAGCCCTGGCATGGCACTCGCAATCACAACTATTTTGGTTTTTGGCTCTTAAGGCTTCCACGCGAACGAAGTCGCGGGGTGAAGCTAGTAATATAATAAAAGTAATGATCAGCGTGTAAGTGCCATGTCGAAGTAAACAATGACATGTAATGAGTAGTAATTACGATGTATTTCGTCCGCGGTTGGCTCGCGAGCGACACGATGTTATTGTAGCGACACAGTTAATACGTGGAAAAACGTTTTATCGTTGTTTGAGCTAATATTTTGTTAATGAATTTGAGTGAGGGCCGTCACACTTCATACGGACGTCATGCACGGTGCAAGTAAAACCCATCGGCGCTTGACCTTTTCATTCCACAACTGTTTATGGACTAACTGATCGACGCGCGACGAATTAGTATCAGAAGTAGGTAGTGTTCAGTAGTAGGAAGCACTTAGACATCGGATCATCCGCAGCCAGGTGCACGCCCGCGGCGGCGCCGGCTTTGTGCGACTGACAGTGTTACTGATCAATTTAATGTACTAGCACACGACCATTGCTCAATATACAAGCTTATTATTTTCCAAAATGGGTTATTGCAGCTTTTGACATAAAAAAATAGTTTTCTTCGAAAACTGCGACAAGTTACGAGTAACAAAAAAAAAACAAGAAAATTAAGGTAGGGTTTTTTATCTCGAAAATATTTGGTCTAGGAGTTGTATTTCTGGTTAAAATAATTTGGTAAGAATGGTAATTGGATTTAAAAGAATCACATTTCATAGGTAAATGAATAATTCAATCATTTAATTTCATGATCAAATCAAATTCATTTTATGCATCAAACTCAAACTCAAAGCATTTATTTCAATTAAAAAAAAAAAAAAAAAAATGTATAACCATAATTGAATTTTGCATGCCTGAATTGGTACAATACAGTGGACTGCGCATTCACTTGACATCTAGAAATAAATAAAATGTACTGTGTTGAGCAATAAATACTTGAATTTGAATTTGAATTTGAAAACCTTTACAGGCACTTTTGAATTGTCAAAGAGTCAGAGAGAGAGAGAAAGTTGAAGCTAGTTGCCCATGCCAAAACGTAGATCTCTATGGAGAAGAACGGGCAAGAAACTCCAAGGACACTCTTTTAAATATAGAAATTACAAAATCCTGGGTACAGTACTCTTGTTGATTCTATATGTGAGAACAATGTAAAAAAAAAAATATAAAAATCAAAAACGATTAAAAATATAAGATTAAAAATAAGCCCTGGCAGATAAGAGATGACCAGACTCAACTGACGGCGCCCGTTCACGAACATGACGCATGGATCAGCACCATCCAGCTCAACCATTTTGAAGGGAACCAAATGATCCAACACACTCGCCACCATCAGCGAGACATTAAGTGAGCATGACATACTCTCAACTATCCTGCTCTTTCAAGTCAAAATACAACACAGTAAACGACTCTATGGTACTCACATTTACAAAAATTGAAAATAAAAATGCGTATAAGTTATACAAAACTATAGTTTGCAATGTATTTGTAACCTTTAAAGAATTTTACCACCAAAAGAAAGAAAATCAATATTATCTATTGGAGTATTCAATAATTAAAATATGGTTAAATAAAATAATAAAAAATAAACATTATGTTCGTAGTCAGAAAAAATAAAAAAGGGGAAGCAACTCCACCATTTTTTTTTTTAACTAGTGAGCCCAAGTGGTTGTGGAGCAGGACCAGCATTTAGCCAAGCATTTTTATCTACGATATAATCATCCAACTTATAGACAGTACCTTGTCAATATATCTATGAAAACATCGTCAGCAAATAACACCATTTGTGGTTGGTTTTTTAATAAATGGGGTAGATCATTAATATATATTAAAAATAGGAAAGGACCCAATATCGAGCCTTGTGGAATAGTTTACCTTCAAGAGTAAGGTTTCGTGATTTACGCAGTCAAATGCCTTGGAGAGGTCACACAAGATTCCAATGGCATCTTGAGCCTCCTCCCACGCTGTAAATATGTGTTTTAATAAGGTGACACTGGCGTCAGTTGTACAAAGTCCTTTGGTGAAACCGTATTGCTGATCGTGTAAGATTTGGTTGATGTTAAAATGATTAAGCATTTGATTTAGCATTACCTTTTCGAACACTTTGCTGAATACCGGCAGCACGGATACTGGTCTGTCATTGTTGGTGTCTTTACTGTCCCCAGATTTAAAAAGTGGTAGAAGCTTACTGTATTTAATTAAATCCGGAAAAATTCCTGATCTACACACAAATTAAATATTAAAGCTAAGTATGGTGCTTGCTATAGTTTCGATTATGGATGTACACATTTTGATAGATAATCCCCATAGATCCTCGGTCAATAAGATGTTATTTTGCCAAAAAGCATTAATAACTATCATAGGGTTTGGTCATGTTTAAATCGAAATTCAAACGGACAGCCAGGAACGTTCACACTTAATAAATCAATTGAGACATCGGGTGTAGAATTTAAAGCTTCCGTCGTTTTAGATGGCATATTAGTAGAAGAAATGTACAAATTCTTGAACTACTTCTAAGTTAGAGCTTATTGCACCAGTTCAATGCAATGTTCAACTGATAAACCAACTATGTCATTACGTTCCTTAGTTTTTAAACAATTTTTAATCAAGATTAGAGAACCTCCACGCAGCATAGATTTACGTTTAAAACAACTGCCCATACTATTAGTTCTCATAATTAAGTAGCATTTGGTAATCATTGTAACCAATATTCAGTGAAACAAACAACACAATCACCAAATTCATCACAAGGCCAGTGTTGCCAATATTAACGTGTGCAAATTACCCGAAATATGGGAAATGTATAGTTTTTTTATTAATTAAATTTATTTAGATTATTTATTACTAGATATTTTATTTTTAATTATTTTTACTAGATTTCCTAAAGAAAATGAAGAATGGAGAAATGATTGGATTCTGTTAAATATTTGTGAAAGCATTGAACGCAACCTCTGTTAGTTCACATTTTTGTTACTGAGGGCTGTGTTCTCTCTCTATCTTTCACTCTCGTCTATGTGAATATAGAACACTTGGAAGACTTGTTGAATAAAAAGTATAATACACTATACTTTTTATTCAACAAGTCTTCTCCTGCACCACCAATAATCCTTTATGGTAGCAGAGCGTGGTTGCCAATCAGTTATATGGATCGTAAAGAAATCAGGAAATGAAAGTGTACCAGTAAAATAGTGAGATTAAGACTTTTTTTTCTCTGACACGTACTAAAGCTGAAATTGGAAAAATACTCTCAGGACCTACTCTGGAAGAATTTAAGATGGGCTCATAAATGTTTAATTTGGAGAAACTCACAGGTCGTGAGAACTTCGTGACGTGGAAGTTTTGTGTAAGAACACGAGCACCTAGCACCGAGCACGAGGACCTTTGTGAGTGTGTGGAGCCTAGTTCAGAAGGCGCGGTTGATCATAAAAAGGATAATACGGCGAAATCAAAATTGATTCTACTGATTGATTCCACGAAAAGTATTAGAAATTGTAACGGTGAAAACGATTGAGTTCCCAACAAATACAGTGTCATTTGCAGTATATATTTTGAAGCTAATGGCTTATATACAACTTAAGGAGGACTCCGGTGAGTTGTTATATATGCAGTACCTCTGCTTCGACTCCGCGCCGTCGCCACTTGATTTTGCCATACTGCGAGCCCTACCGCAGCGCTGCCGCCGTCGCGGATTGTAGAGTGATATGGCAAAATCAAGTGGCGGTGGCGCGGCGGCAGCGCGCCGACGGGCATCGTGTCCCTGAGCACTTAAGGCCCTCCATGCGACAACTACGTGCTCCCTTTCACCAGCTTCATAAGGTTCATAACTTATTTGTTGGGCTTGGTATAACCTTTTCAAGCAAGCTACCCTCTTCTTTGTTAGATTTGCCTTTTAATGCGTTTAAAACTAAAATAAAATCCAACCTTTGTTCAAAGGCATACTACTCGTATTCTATAAACGACTACTTAAATGATAACAATGGTTGGTCGCTGTGATTAATTCAAGACAATGTTTAAATGTTCTTTCTCCAGAATTAGCTTACCTACTGACAGGTTATATGAGTTTATAATATAATCGCTTATACATAATTTTACTTGTCAATTTATTTTAATTTTATTTTAATTTATTGTTGATATAATCTACTTACTCATTACAATGTTTTTTTTTATGAGTTGTATTGCAATTTGTGGTTAGCTAGCGACCTCGACAATTATTTATTTTACCTCGATGGTATTAGTTTATCAATTATAACTTCTAGTTACAGCTATATTTAAGCGGGTACGCCCTTTATGCCTGGAGCCTTTCTTTTTTCTTTTTTAGATATTGTTTACGTTTAGTTATTTTTATTTCTGCTTGAGTATAGTTCTCCATGTTTCTGGTTGGTATATTGGCGTGTGCTAGCTGTCATATGGATTTTAAATGTTTTGCGTCATGTTAATTATCTTGCATAGTCTAGTATAGAATCATTTTTTTCTAACTGAATAGACAGCTGTGCTGCCTGGGGTGTTTGTTGCGCCACTTCTTCTTCCCAGCAACAGCACTAGGAAGTGGTGAAGGGTGGGCGTTTTGGGGGACTGTCTTATGTAATTTTGACGTTTGAAAAGTGCTGATTGTCAGCCTAGTTTGAATAAATGACTTTTGAATTTTAAATTTTCTATGAGAAAGTGTGAATTTGGTCAAAATGAAAATCCAAGATTTTGTATCTATCCGGTTGTAAGCCGTGATCCCCGGCTCCTTAGCCCGGGTACGCACGGACGTAATTTTATTGCGGCGATATTTTTTCGTAGACTGGATTTTCAACTCTCGGCATTGAGCCGAGCATTGAGAATCCAACAGAGTGCATCCAGCGTGTATCCCAGCACGTCAAGAAAACACACTGTCGGATATTCAGCTCTCGGCGCCAAGCAGAGAGTCAAAAATACGCCCGTGCAAACCTGTGCTTAAAGTACAGTGGGTTCAGTAAAATTTTAAACAATTTAAATATTTTCAATTAACTGTGTTTTATTTAGTTTTTTTATATTTTCATGAGGAGATTAGTTTTTACCATTAACCTTTTCAAATGGCACGGTATAATTCTACCTACACACGACTTGTATTTGTCTTAATAAAAAAAGCAATAATAATTGGGTAAATTTTGCTTACATGGCAACCCTATATTCACTCACACATAAATTAGTCCCCGCCATTACGGGACACAGTTTTGTCTTAGCGTGAGTTCCGTCCGACCTTTTTTATACGTCCATGCCTAAAATGAAGTTTAAGCAAATTGAATTTCGCAATTTTTTACAGCGTAAATCACAATGTTTTTTCTATATTCGTAATATTGTTTCAGTTGAAGCTAGCTATCAGCTCATACTCATATTTTAACTATCGAAAAACAAATGTAAAAGCATTAAGTTTTCATTCATTATTTTTTGGTATTACGGTACACACCTAAATTTATCATAATTTTTCGATAGCTAGTAGTGCTATCGCGTCAAGCAACAATATGTCAATGTGTGTGTGATCGAACTTTTTACGTCCCGTTTTATTATACTGTCGTTTTGTCTTGTTTTTACGGAGAATCACTGACTCCTAAGACACAGGCACATACACCTAGTTTAGGAGGATGCGCCAAAGTTCACCTAAATTTTCAACTCCGATAATTGGAAATCCGAAAATGTTCTTCCTAACATTTTTCATCCTAACAATCACAATTCCTAACTACTCTGTCTCTAATGTTCATAATTCCGAAGCATTCAACTTCATAATGTCAGTAGCAATAAACATCTATTATACTTTTATTTGTTTTCCTATATTTTCTCAACATAACAATCTTTTACACTATTATTCAAAGTCATATCTTTTTGTTTAGATTTCTTTTTATTCATAATAATCAGTATTATATACACTAATTTTGCGTACCTTTGTTGTCACATAACATACAATAAGAATAATAGTACCATGGTACAAGTAGTTAAATACATGTTTTCATAATACACTTTTCAATTAAATTAGTTTAATATTAGCGGCTATAGCTTTCAAATAATCACTTTTATTGGTGTATTTTTGGAAGCCAGAGTCACGCTCCAGTCATTCAGTCAAGTTCCAGAAACGAATCGGTCTTATTCATAATTATTGGTTTAGGTTAGGTTAGAACTGTGACCACAACGCACGAGCCGAGCGAGCGAAGCGAGCGTGCCGCGGCAGCGGCCGGCGAAGTGCCAGAACCGAATCAGTCCTATAGTTATTGGTTTAGGTACGGTTAAAACTGCGGTATAAACTTTATGTTTAGGGATAAAAGCGTTATGATAATAAACAGTAGGAGTTTAAATATATTTACATTAATGATATTATTAATTACAATTTTCGGAAACATGAGTGTTATGAACATCGCCGGTAGCACTACAAATAGTATGAATGAAAACTTTAGGATGAAAAATTTTAGGAAGAGTGATAATTCGGATTACAAATCGTTAGGAAGAACAATTTCGGGTAAAGAACTTTAGTTGAGCCAATATGGACCCAGTTTAGGAGACAGGGAATTACATTTTTGTGACCTAGTATAAGCCTTAAACAAGTATTATGCTCTTAGTTTTTGGTTCTTGTACTGTGATGGTTTTTGGTGAAATAAAGAATTTATTTACTAATTATTATAGCTGCTCACTGTAGGTGTATATGTCGCAGGTTTTTCATAAAATTAGGTTTTTAATAAAAAACCTAGGTTTTTGATGAAAACCCGGAAGATGAAACATTTTAAACTCAATTTCATCATAAACTTGTAACAATCCAGATTTTTTTATCAAAAACCTGAACTAGTTTGGGTTTATGATCAATCTGATATACATTTCCGTTGATAGGGACCTAGGGGGTTCTTACCCCCCTTTTGTTTCGCCTGCGCTCGCGCGCGCCCCGCCCTTTCTCCGCTTATTCAGTCACAAAACACAACTCAGGCGGGCAACTCGGGTTCATTTTTGCGACAAATAATTACGTAAAATATAACTAAGTGAATAAATCTCATGAATATTGTGCTAGTGCTTACTACAAATGGCATCTACAGGAAACCAAGTGGATAAGCAATTTGTATGTAAAGAAGATTTTGAAATAGCGTTTACTACTTTGTTTGAAGGCCGAAAAAATAAAGAGAAACCATTGTGGACACAAAAGAGAATAGAAGAAGCTATTAAAAATATAGAAAAATATAAATCTAGATCTTCATCATCAGACGGACAAAGTCTACAAAACAAAGGCTACTACTATGGAAAAAAATATGATGTTTTGGAAGTAGGCACTCAAAAATTGTTGATCTTGAGACGGAAATCTGAATCGGAGCCTATAGTCAAAGTAGTACCTTCAGAAGAATTTCATGTGATATTATGTGAAATTCATCACTCAGTACTCAGTCCCTGTCAACGGAAATGTATATCAGATTGATCATAAATCCAAACTAGTTCAGGTTTTTGATCAAAAATCTGGATTGTTACAGGTTTATGATGAAATTGAGTTTAAAATGTTTCATGTTCCGGTTTTTCATCAAAAACCTAGTTTTTTGATCAAAAACCTAATTTTATGAAAAACCTGCGTCATATTATATGTACATAGGTATAATATGTGCTTGGTCGGAATTCGTTCGGGGTATTTTTGAAGTGAAAACTTCTTTAGGCGCGTTGAGCACTTTTTGGATTAACAAAAATCATAGAACTTGCGTCATCGTCACCGAACGCTTTTCATGAGCTATGTATATACTGTTTATACATGTGTACTTTTTGGGTCAGCAAAAAGCGTGAAACTCGCATCATCGTCACCGCACGCTTCAGCTCGACGATACAATTCACAAGTTGCTTGGTTTTCACTTTTACCGGCAGTCCCCAAAGACTGCCCCGCATGGTTTTTTTTTTTTTTTTGTGAGTATTAGACGATTAGGTACTTTACTGTGCTGTGCGTGCGTATATTTTGTTTGCTAAATTGTATTGTAATATTCTGACACTATTGACCTATTTTATTTGGAACCGGAGTAAATTGGTAGAAATCGTCACGTAACGAAAAAAGCTTTATGGTCCGTGCGGTTTTTCTCTGAGAAAGTGTGAATTAGGTCAAAATGAAATTCCAAGATGGCAATTTGTCGTTATAGGCGTCGTTTTCATAGTTTTTGAGGGTGTTAAAGTCGATAGTGAGGTCAAAATGTAAACCCAAAATGTCGGCTGTAAAAAAAAATTTTTTTTTTTAATTATACGGAGAACTTCGTTCCTGACGGGGGTCCCCAGACCGCACACGATTTTTATTAATAACCAAATTATACTTATAGTTTACACCACATATACAAGTTATCGGTCAATACTAGTACATACAATAAAAAAATAGGTTAAATTACATAAAACTACACAAAACTTGTTGAACTTAAATGAAATACAACATAAGAATATATAGAATTGGAATAAAATTATTAAAAAGTACTGGGAGTAGCAACGAACTCCAGATGTCGGGTAGCTGCAGTGTTCAGGAATCTAAACCTATGCTATGAACTTGGATTTAGGTTTGTCTTGTGATTTGGTATCGAGTAAACTACATTTTTGCAAAAAAAAACGTAAATAAATATATCCAAGTCCGTAAACAAAACATTTATATTTATTTACGATTTAGTTTGCCTCCCTCATTGGTCTAGTGGTCGCAAGCACTACTGCTGAGGACGAAGTCTTGGATTCTATTCCAAAAAAAAAGAAAAGAGGAATGGACCCAATATCGAACCTTGAGGAACGCTCTTTAACATTTCAGACCCTTATGAGTTTGTGCCATTGACTTGAACTTTAACCTTTCTTCCTTTCAGGTATGATTTTAGCAAATCAAGAGCTGTATTCCTAATCCCATAGTGCTCCAGTTTCATTTCAGCAGAAGTGTCTCATGGTCTACGCGATCGAACGCCTTCGAGAGGTCGCAAAAGATTCCAATGGCTGATTGAGAATCAAATTATCAAACACCTTACTGAGAACTGGCAGAATTGACACAGGCCTATAATTGTCACGCGCGCCTCAAAGAGATGTCAGCAATTGAAGGGGTCTGATGGAACCGATGCCTGCCGAGGTTGCGTGAAGGTCCGAAAGGGATACCGTGGCCCCTGGCAATGCACAGGCAACTGAAGGAACATGGGTGGGTTTTATTCAGTAAGAGTCTGACACGCCATCTCGCTCCACCCAGAGCGGAAAAAAAAGTCATTTGATGATTTCCCACCCAAAAAAAAAAGAAGAAAAAAGCCCTTTAATTTTTTTGTTCCTTATTATCACTAGATTTGAACAAAGAAACTACTTTACTGTGTTTCATGAGATCCGGAAAGACTCCTTGGTCTATACTGGTATTAAATATGAAATCTAATGGCGCAATGGTTTCGATGATAGATCTATAGATTTTTACAGACATTCCCCAGAGATGTTCTGTTGCTTTAATTTTAAAATCTTTAAAAGCTTTTATAACAGCCTGGGGGTTTTTGTGCTGAAACCTAAACTCCAAAGGTCATGCCTTTACATTATTTCTAAGTAAGGCAACAGAAAGCGCGGGTGAGGAATTTAAAGCTTCAGTACTTTTATGGGGAATATTAGCAAAAAGTTTTCAAATTCCTGAGCTATTTCTACATCTGAGTAGATGGGGCCATGTGCAGTCTCTAAATTAAATTCAGTATTATGCTATTTTTTCCTACAGGTTTCATTATTTATCATTTGCCAGGTAGTTTTTATTTATCATCAGCTTTTTATTTTATTGCAAATGTGAAGAACTTTAGCCATTTTGCACACACTTCCCTAGAAAGATAATCATATAGCAACTAGCGTAAAAGATAATCATACGTCTGTCAGACGTACGTTAGTTAATTAAGATTTTTTAGTAAGTATTATAATGCCATATAGATTGAAATATTTTTTTGTATTCTTTTTAAGGAAATACAACAATACATTAGCAATAATAAAGTTTAATTGACAAATTACAAACAAAAAATCGAAAACTTGTTTACAAATTACTAAAAACTTAACATATCTTCTATAGGAACATTTGAAATCACTTTCAGTATTTATATTTACATAATTTGTACGTTTACACTTAAACTAAAGTAAACGATACCTACTACAAGAATCAGTATTTTACTTTCGGTTATTAAATGCACTTATGGCACACAATTCTGTTGTGTTCTCCACACACGGGATTTTGCACTTCACGCATGATAATTTTGACATCCTACGGAGTTAAGATGGACAGTACGAACAATATATCTTTTTTTTTACATGCGGCTGCTGAACCTGGCCACTGTTTGCATTATCATTAGGTAACAATTCCTCTATATTTTGCCGCACAGTTCTTCTCAGAGTTGAAATCTGTAATCTTTTTTCCATCCAAGGTGAAGTGAGATGTGTACTAAGTTTCTTCATAAAGTTCTTACGGCTTAGAGGCTTTTCGTTCTTTGATAGAATATTAGAACAATATATCACATAGGAATTTACAAAGACTATGTTGAAAATGCCATAAAGTACAGCCATTGGCTATCTGTTCGTCTTTCTGGAGCATGACATTGACGAACACATTTGGTCAAATGTGTCGACCCCTCCCTTTGTCTGGTTATAGAACATGATCGGCTATCAGAAGGCGAAGCTTGGTCGGCAGCATACTCTGAATGGTCTTCAGCAGAGACTTCGGTTATATCCACAGATTAATCGATGAATTCGTCTTCAGTGTCTCTCTGCACATCGTCTTCTGAGAGGTTATCTTCGCATTTGCTTTCAGATTCTGATGACGATTCCTCTTCATTTTGATACAAAAAGTTCTCAATTTGAGAACTATCCAACGGCCTTCGGTTTGCCATTATAATATAATAATAATGAATAGCTAAAAAGAATAATAAATAAGCGTCAATTACAATAAACAATCAGTTTAAATATGTAATTCCAAAAGTTGCATTAAAGATAATCATACGTCTCGCGGACGTACGACATAAGTATATCTTTTATTTGAACGTACTTACCGTGTTTCCACTGCCGCTAAGCGCAAGCTCCTGCCGCCGACTGAGTTGACACGCGCAGCTAGCGCGCTGCGATTTATAATTTAATAATAACAAAACTACAACGAAATTTAATTTCACGATACGTCTCGCGGACGTAGATTATCTTTCTAGGGTTAATAGTTTTAGAATATTTTGCAACATACTCATGAGAGCTTGTATTATTCTTATGTTCTTTTAGGCCATAATGTTCACCCAATCACTAAATAAGAACTTCGTGTTTTATTAGTTTTATTCTTTAGTGGAAAATTGTCAATAAATTGTTTGTTTAATACTGAAAAGAACTCGGCATAGAACTCATTTGGGTCACAAATGTTATTAAAACTCTGAACACATAATTTACTTGCCAAATAATGATTCAATTTAACTAGATTTTTACGTGTGATTGGCGTAAACCTTATTTAATTTTTTCTAAAGGTTTGTCAACTGTGATCAAATGGCAACTTATTTACAATTACACAAGATATTATCTCTACCTAGTCTTGCCATAAATATTGTCACGAAGAAATTTATTTTTTATTGGAAATAATATTTATTACTTTTACAGTGTGTTAGTTTAATAAATAAATATAAAACAATTTAAAATATAAAAAGCTTATTCGAAGTGGTCTCCATTGGCTGCAATACAGTCCTTTAAACGTTGAGGCCAGTTATCAATAGAAGCACGCACTCTTTCCATGGGAAAATTCTTCACTGCCAATCGTATGGATTGTTTTAGGGACTCCAAATTATCATGGCGTTTAGAGCAAGCCGTACTCTCTAAAACTGACCATAAATCATAATCCGGCGGATTAAGATCGGGACTAGACGCCGGCCAGTCTTCAACTCTGATGAAGTCCGAAACGTTCACTTCCAACCAAGACTGCGTGGACCGAGCTTTATGACCCGGCGCCGAATCTTGTTCAAAGTCAAAGTCAAAGTCAAATATTTTATTTCATTTAGGCACAAAAAAGGCACTTATGAACGTCAACATTTACAAAAAAAAGATATAATAATTGATTCTAGTCGCCCATTCCAAAAGGTCGTTTTCGTATGGAGAAGAATGGGCAAGAAACTCCACCGTTACTCTTTTAAAATATTTTCACAATATTCTGTATACATTAATTATATAATTATATGTGAAGACGATGCACCTAGAGTAAGATTACTATACCACGATAGGTAAAAAGAATGAAAAAATGACATAAATTAATTATGTGATAGATGCATGGTGCTCACATATTTACAAACATTGTAAAATTATACGATATTCTTAACATTTTAACAAGTACTACTAAAAATAAGTCAGTGTGTGAGTTCAAGTAATCACAGAATATAAAATAAATGTTTAAAAAAATAATATTATACAATTAAATTGGCAACCAGTTTGATTTTGTCTAGATTCTAAATTGTCCTATAGAGCAGGACCAGCATGTTTCCAAGCATTTTTATCTTGGATGTAATCCTCTAATTTGTAATATGCTTGTTTACAAAGTGTACTTTTTATATGAGTTTTAAATTTTCTTTCATTTAATTCTAATATATCACAAGGTATTCTATTGTAACATTTAACACAGTACCCCATAAAAGATGTATTTACTTTAGATAGTCTGAAAAATGGTTGATCTATTTTATCTTTATTTCTAGTATTAAAATTATGTCTATCACTTATTTTATTAAAAAGATGTAGATTTTTTCTCACATACATAATATTTTCATAAATGAATTGGCAAGGTACCGTCATAATATTAATCTTTTTGAATAGTTCCCTGAGAGATTCGCGACGACTTAGATTATAAATGGCTCTGACAGCTCTCTTTTGTAAATAAAAATGGATTCAATGTCAGCAGCCCGACCCCATAGTAAAATGCCATACGACATAATACTGTGGAAGTAACTAAAATAGACCAAACGCGCGGTTTCTACATCTGTTAACTGTCTTATCTTTCTAACAGCATAAGCGGCCGAGCTTAGCCGCCCCGCGAGAGATGTTATATGGGGTCCCCATTGTAATTTCTCGTCTAGCGTGATTCCTAGGAAAACTGTTTGATTAATAAATTCCAGTTTTTCTCCATTCAATATGATGTCACATTCGCTGCTTCTAACATTTGGTAATTTAAATCTAATGCAATGTTGTAAGGACCATACTTGTTTATTGAATATGGTGTTGTTAAGGGGCTTAACTACCTTCTCAAGAATGGTATCTGGATACACTTGTGCCGATGTTTTGATACCCTTTTCACAAAAATATGGCTCTGTCACTCCTTCATAGCTAACACCCCACCAAACCATCACTGAAGTCGGATAATGCCAAACGTTTCACTTTGTCAACTAATTGGGAAGCTTCCTTAGAGCTTTGAGCATAAATACGGTATTTTGTTTGTTAAAATGTTGCTCAATTGTAAAGATTTTCTCATCCGTAAACAAAAATTTTCTGTGACCTCCCTTTGCGTACCGCTTCAGTAGTTGTTTCGATTTTACCACCCTATTCTTTTTTAAATTATCAGTTAAAAAATGACCAGTGCGTCTCTTATAGGCTGCAAGTCCTAAGTCATCTTTTAAGATACGCGACATGGTTCTGGGTGCTATCTTCATCTCCCGAGATAAAATCTTTTGCTTTCGGACAAGATTTATTCGAATTCTTTCCCGTATTGCTTTGACCACCTTTTTTGTACGAACACTACGTGGACGGCCAGATCTTTTTCTGTCACAAGCAGAGGTCTCATTGTACCTATTAATAACCCGGTACACAAACATTTGACTAATACCAAGCGTATGGAGAGTTTTAAAAATTGCATTTGGCTCCATACCAACTTTGTGTAATGCAATCACAGCGATTCGGTTCCCTTTATCAACCCACTCCAGGTTAAAGTTTAGAAACGTGCTGCTTCAAAGGGGGGGGGGAGGGGGGGGGGGTAGGGTGTATGCCATCCCCCCCGCCCGAAACGTATAGTTTTTTTTAAATTTTTTTTTTTGTATACTAGTCTTGTCATAGAAAATGTGTATTCTGAAGGTTCTGAGGGGTTCAAGAGAGAGGGGGAGGGCAAATGTGGATGGGAGATGTAGTCCCGCATCATTTTCCATACTGGAGATTATTTTATTTGTATGATTTTGTACTGTGTACTGAGTCGGACTCCGGGTGTGCTCCCGCCAAAAGCTCTCGGTCACCCCTGAGTGTCGCTACAATACACTCGACCTTCGCATCGCTATGGAGGTCACCGGCTCGCTTTGCTCACCACCTCCCGCCTTCGCTCTGCTTGGCCTCGTGTGGCTTGCTCCACTCAGGAGCTCCCTCCAGCTTCTGGCTCCCGCCTTTATAAAAACACTCTAGGGGTAGGGACCAAAAGACTACGTGGGGTTGGGGTGCCGGGTGTTCTGAGGCTTAGTTCTGTCTACGTAGGTAATAAGTAAAATAAAATCTTAACCTACACTATATTTACGTTTGTTGTGTTTTCTTTTTCCAAATATGGATTCACATTATTTGTAAACAATAATGTGTTATGTATTAAAAAAAAAAGCAGTTGTGTTCCTACACTAACCTAACCTAAAAATTAGGATTTTCGTAAGTTTTTTTTTTTTTTAAACGGCGTCTCCGGCAACAAAAGTATGTTGCATAGGTATCAGAAAACCCCCTAGAACCCCCTAATATCCTCACTTTTCGTCTAGTAAGGCAGCACATATCTAAACCCAACCCCCACTCCATTTTAATATCGCAAAATATTGTACAATGTATTGGCGCCAAAATTAGAAACTCAATGAAAACGCGTATAAAAATGACAGATTCCAAATTCAAATGTAATATCTTTCTTATTTTTAATTGTAACAGTATTTATGGCCAGACTAAGTTCAAGTGGCAGAAGAAGCTGTAACCTGGGTTGGTTCAATAAAAACATTTGATAAGTCAAATGACCTGAAAAGACTTTTAACAGTCTGACCGTATTAGCGCTATTTTCTACTAGGTAACCACACATGATTATTGTCTTACTACCAACATTTAGTTTCTTAAGCACATTGTAGCGGTTACACCGCCACATACTAACTACGCATCAAAGACATGACGTCACACAAATCCTGCATCGCGCAATTAGAGTTTACCGCGCGAACAACATAGATAAGACTATCCGAAATCAACTGTCGGGCTGTCGGCCCGCCAGACACAACACCCGTCTGGTTGGAGGATCCTCCCTTTTCTATGGTGGATGAGTGAACTTTACACCCTGTTCCTCATGCCCCTAAATTGGTGACCCCGAGTATGAACGTCAACGCAGCCTTCGTGCAACTACTTCAGCGTGACGTCATCATCATCACTCCCGTAAGCTTTCGTGAGGCGAGTCACACAGACAGCCAGCACCCTCGGCTTCAACGGGTATCCTGACCACCAGCATGCAGCGAACGCGCATTCCTGGTCATCACCCTCAGCCTCATCACCCCGACTCACTGGGGAATCAACGCAATCATCTCAATCAGCGCAATCACCGCTATCACCTCAATCACCGCAATCATCTCAATCAGCGCAATCACCGCTATCACCTCAATCACCTCAATCACCGCAATCACCTCAATCACCACAACCGCCGCAATCCTCGCAGACAGTTCCGACTCACCGCGAACTGTGCGGCACCCGGTTCCGACTCACTGGAACCTTAGCTGGCACTGTGAAGCATCGCAAGATACAAGACTCAGCCCACTATCGACCTCCGGAGGTCTCCGGAGGGGAGTGATGTAGCGGTTACACCGCCACATACTAACTACGCATCAAAGACATGACGTCACACAAATCCTGCATCGCGCAATTAGAGTTTACTGCGCGAACAACATAGATAAGACTATCCGAAATCAACTGTCGGGCAGTCGGCCCGCCAGACACAACACCCGTCTGGTTGGAGGATCCTCCCTTTTCTATGGTGGATGAGTGAACTTTACACCCTGTTCCTCATGCCCCTAAAACATCTTCCATTACAGAATCAAACATCGATAGATTCCGGTAAGTATGAGGTCTGTATACGCATACTACATACAGCATGCTTATCAAGCTCAACACAGGACAATTCAAGTCCTATTATGTATTTCGTTCTTTCGATTGAATATAATTTTTTACTCATACTAATAATCCGCCATGTATCATACTTTATCGGCTGAAATGGCTAACTACACAATAATTTTCATAGTTAATTGACATTACTTGATGATCTTATAACCGTTCTGTAATACAAACAACATCAAACTTAGTATTTTCAAAAAACAATTATATTTCCAGTAATTTGGACTGAATAATTGTTTGTTTTTTAGGCGACGACGGCGAAGTAAAAAATAGGGTTATTAAAGTTGAGAGTTGAGATCAGCCTAAAGGCTAAAAAGAAAAAAAATAAACATAAGGTCTACGAACTACAGGCAAAATTAATTTATAGTGCGAGCAAGTAGCAATCTCAATAGTCTGTGCAAGCAGCATGATTTAGATCCTTTCATAACAGGTGTGTCCTCGGCCAGGAAGTGCCTAAGCCTTGGCTTTTTAAATTAAGCTTTGTATGTTCAGGTTTTTATTCTTGTAAATGTCAATTTCGTTTAAGCTCGAATGTTATACTGTTTTATTTCTCAACTTTTTTTTTTTGGTAGCTGTTTTGTGCTGTTCACACTCTCTTTCTAGTCTGTTTCTAGAAATGAAGACTTTTAATTGGCTGTCAGTCTCACATGCAAGATTTTATTCTGTTAATTTTAGCTGTAAGTCATCGATAGTAAATAAATAAATAACGAGGTTAGTTCACCCATTGGGGGTACCTCGTCATCAGAGTCCATGTTCGACATGGTGTAGGTAGGAAATAACAGTCTCAACACTAATTATCGTCCTCTATTTATTCACTCATGATAACAAAATAATAAAATCTCGAATGATCAAACCGATGGGAATGGATTAAAGTACGGAAACGCAGTAAGTTCCGTGCAGGCTGGCAAAAAAAACCTCTCGCCCTCGTGTCCCACTCCAAAGTCACGTCTCTCAAAGCCAATGCATCCAATGTCAAAAAGAATGACAGCTGACAGCTGACAACCGTCAAACAAGACATGCCATGCCCCACACCGACCTCACCCAAGCACACTGTTTGACGTTTCCGAAAAACGATAATACGAGTAGATAGCGTTGTACTACATTAACAATAATCAATAGAGATCCTAATAGTTGTGCCTCTGTGTTGATTCTGTGACATGAATAAATAAATAAGTGAATAGGCATAAATAAAAACGATAATAATAACTATCCCAATAATTTATATTTACGTGACGTGCGTGCGACAACTTCAGCACAGTATAAATTAGTAACAGTATTATGTCTTTATAGAAAACTGGTGAAACGACGTGTTTCACAATCTCAGTGTACATAATACGAGTAGTACGCAACAGTCTCAAGTGCACACCAATTACGCACAAACACGGAAGATTTATCTGCCGAACGGCTGTAGGTAATTATTTAAAGGTCACTGCCGAGACATAATCCTGTTACTTATTTACACTGTGACTCTAGTGCCGTTCGTCGGCCGATTTGCCCCCATAGTCACGCGCGATAATTATGTATAGGTACAATCGGCCTAACTTCCGCATACTCACCTTAAAGGCGATAATCGCATAGCACGACTCACGACTCGATCGCACAATGCACGAGTTTTGACCAATAGGATGCACAAAGCGTATTTTAGTGGTGTTCGTATTCGTATAATCGTGTATAGAATGTGTGACACTCACACTAGGAGCGTACTATGCTCACTTGTTTCTGATAAGAGACGAGTTTTTAATGGGCACGGCCAGCGCAGCGAGAGCTCTTTGTTATTGAATTGAATGTTATTTTATTATTGACAAGAATTAATTTTAGTACTCATATCTTCTGTTTGTTTGGTTTAGAAAATGTATTATTGGTATTGCAGTATTTACAAAAATAATTTGTAATAACTAATAACAAATATGTCAAACTACAATTTATATGTATTAATCCACTTTAATATTTTCCTCTCTCTATCGGGTCTATAGATATAGGTTATTTATGAACACTTTCACTGCCTCTCCAATTTTCACCATATCCTATGTGATGCCGCATGCCGCAGCGACCGCATCATATTCCATTCACAATAAGATGAGACATTGAAACGAACCGTTTTACTACAGTCCGTTCCACCGATTTTGACTTCTATTCCGTAGGCTTATGGCATTAAAGGCAAAAAAGTGGTTACAATACCAACTGTTTACTGCAGCTGCCATTTGTCATGCCACCAAGGCAATAGCATTCAAAATCGATTGAACGGACATTTATGGTTTGTTTACTTTTTATCTCACGGCTCCCTGAATACGGTAGGTATAATAGGTGCGTTGACCGGCACTGCATGAAGGTATCAAATGTTTATATTGAAATTTTTTGTGTATAATTGACTTTATTAAAAGTAAATAACTATCTAAATTTCTATGTGTTTGTTTATACTTGGGCAATTTGGGAATACTTGGAAATTACAGTAATATTTGAACCAATACTCTGCGCAGTTCATACAATGCTATCAGAGCTTTTTGTTTATAGCTGCCGCAAGCCGCACAACTCTTGCAACTGCAATAAAAATAAGTTCATTATCTAAGTCCCATTGTTATTTAGTGGCAATGAGAGGACGGCCCATACGTTTTTTTATTACCTTAGGATTATCTCAAATGTTTTGCAGTTGTTCCTTGTATTTGGTTTAATACTTATAATTTTATGTTACTCGTTCATTACTCACACAAATGCATATTGTCTCTAATTGGGGGAAACTAGGAAGGGGTGTGGTTTGTCACTAGCTGCGCTCTCGCAGGAATATTTTCTTAAGTGAGCATGCTTATCTTTGTTTAATAGTACCTACCACGTCCTACCTACTACTTGTAACCTAAATAAATGTAATAATAATATTCTAAAAATAGTTCATCAAAATATTCATAGGTAAGGAATTAGAATTGGAGCTGTTCATGAACTGTTATAGTTATATTGATATCCTATGTGTAACTGAACATTGGTTAAAACTCCACCAGTTCATGTTCAGCTTTAACAACCACCAGGTTGCCAGCTCATTCAGCAGAGTTAATATGATACGTGGTGGCTCTCTAAATAATTGTTCGTAACAGTATGAAATTTAAAGAACGTAAGGATATTGCGAGCCTCTCTGTTGAGAGAGTTATTGAAATAGCTTGCATTGAGCTTGAGCAGTTCATTTTAATGAGCGTGTATAGGCCCCCATGTGCTTCATATGATATTTTTGAGAAACATATGGAAGAAGTATTATTAAAGACTTGTAACAGTAATAAAACAGTTGTTGTCTGTGGAGATTTCAACATTAATATACTGGAAAAATCTGCTATGGTAAATAAATTTATAACTTTATTAAAGTCATATAATTTGTACAATACATTATTTGAGCCGACTAGAATAACTGCCACTAGTGCTACCTGTATTGACAATATTTTTACAAACTTAAGACCTTAAAGCCATTTAATTATAAATGAGTTGGACTCTGGTCACTGTGGCCAGTTAGTCACTTTCCCTCAGAAAACAGTCAGAGCTCAAAGAAAACTTATGAGTTTTGTTCCTGTAAATACAAGTCGCTTAGGACAATTTAAAAACAATTTAATGGAAAAACTACCGGGTTTGCCTTATCACAACGACACGAATCGAGCTTATACTTCACTATTTAACCTCATCAATTGTGAGTTTAGGAAGGTTTTCACTTCAAAAACATTGCCTGTTTGTGACCGCGTTATATTTAGTAATTGGGTAACACCAGGTATTTACAAAAGTAGGCAAAGGTCATTTGAATTGTATCATGAAAAAACATGAAACCATGATGAAACTTTTAAAGAATTTGTTAAGAAATATTCTAAAACTTTTAAAAGAGCCTGTTCCTCAGCAAAAGCCATACATATTATAAATAAAATAATATCTTCTGGAAATAAAATTAAAACAACTTGGAAAATTATTAATTCTGAAACGGGAAGAACGACAGTACGGAATCGTGACTTCCATCTAAAAATCAATGATGTAGATATTAAGGCAGACGTCGAGGTGGCAACTGAGTTTGAAAATTTCTTCACTAATATTCCCATTTTAATAACCAAAACTCTGTCATCGTCATCCTGCACTTTTGCTTATTCAATACTAAATGAAATATTGTCTGTCAATTTATTTAGTATAATATTCTATTCACTGAAATCTCTAAACGACTGGTTGACACTTCTCGTGACCCAAGGGCTGGTTTTTACCTTGGCCAGAGGCTAAGCATTGCCATACAACGTGGCAATGCGACATCGATGCGGATGAATTTTTCGATGCTATATTTTGAAGCTGGCAGACGCAAAACGTCAAAAGTGAGCACAAGCACCGTGCGTTGACAGATGCCGCGATAAGAATAAACAATGCGCACAAAAAATGCTCTATTGGCTCTAGGCACACAATGTAAACTGTGTTGTGTTGTTGAATACATAGAGCATCATATTATGTATAAACAATGCTCGTAGGACGAGAATCGTATTTGTAAAAAAAATGTTATTATCAGATATGGCGGGAAAAACGTGTTTGTTCCTGTTTCATGGCTATTTCTGATAAACCTACTGTTTCAATTTACAGGAAACTTTGCAAGTTACATAATGAATAAATAAGTAATTTAACAAAAGCGTTTGTTTGAGAGTCCTAAGTAACATTTTCAAATGATTGAAACTCAAATTTCATAGCGCGCGGAGCCATTTTTGTGAGTTTGCGTACTATTACGCGTAACTTTTATTTCTGATAAACCTACTGTTTCAATTTACAGGAAACTTTGCAAGTTACATAATGAATAGATAAGTAATTTAACAAAAGCGTTTGTTTGAGAGTCCTACGTAACATTTTCAAATGATTGAAACTCAAATTTCATAGCGCGCGGAGCCATTTTTGTGAGTTTGCGTACTATTACGCGTAACTTTGAAAATTCACATCCGAGTTACAGTGACTTATTTCATATAATTTCTTTTACTAGGATACTATATAAACCTTTATTGACGGATATCTACCCCTAACTCGTAAAAATATACCATTATAATTGTATCGATCGACATTTTATCGTCACTATGGCGAACGTCACTGAGTGAAGAGTGTGTCACTTTCAACTTTTTTTTTGTGTTCCCTGTTATTTTTTTTGGTAGTGAAGCATTCAGTGTACTAGAATATCATTCTCCCCATAGACTAAAATTGCCACAAATGATATAAACCCTTAATTCCGTGTATAAATAGAGATTTTTACCGCGTGAACCAGGTGGAACGATATCGTTCCAGCGCGGCTTGACGTCGCGGGACGTGGTGGATCAACGTTGATCCGCTCGCAGCCTGACAGGTGGCAAGTAATCTGCAGGATCTGCGGTCACCATGGGCGTTCAACAGGGTTCAGTTCTAGGTCCTTTCTTGTTTTTAATTTATATAAATGACTTACCTAACCACAAGGGATAATCACAAAATCGTATTAATCGCAGATGACACTTCCCTTGTTTTTAAAATCAAACACCAGTTAGTCAACTATGAACAAGTGAACGATGCGTTCTCTAAAGTTGTGCATTCAATGAAAAAAAGACTAAACTTATTAAATTTTAAACGCCAAATGTCAGGCAATTAACTACTAATGTTAAAGTTAATGGAATAGAGCTGGACCCAGTTAAGTCGACAGTTTTTCTTGGTATCACTATTGACGGTAAATAATAATTGGGCCCACACATAAAAATATTGTCAGGAAGGCTAAGTTCGGCCGCCTATGCTGTTAAAAAAATTAGACAGATAACTGACGTAGACACAGCCAGAATTGTTTATTTTAGTTATTTTCATAGTCTTATGTCATATGGAATTCTTCTCTGGGGAACCTGTTCGGATATTAATACTATCTTTGTTCTACAGAAAAGGGCTGTTCGAGCCATTTACAACCTAGGTCCGGGAGATTGCCTTCGAGAAAAAATCAAAGAAATAGATATTCTGACTGTAGCCTCACAATATATTTTTGAAAACCTATTGTATGTACACAAAAATATATCAAATTTTAAGAAGATTTCCGATATTCATAGTTAAAATACCAGGAATAAACATAACCTTGCTGTACATCGCACTCGTCTCCACAGAGTAGGCAACTCGTTCATGGTACAATGTATACGCTTTTACAACAAACTTCCCATCGACATTCGAAACTTACCCATTAAACGATTTAAAAACTGTATTAAAACCAAACTTTGTAAAAAAGGGTACTATAAAATCTCAGATTATTTAGAAAATAAAAACTCTTGGGATTGAGCTGCTCGCTCTGCTAAGCCTTGTGATAAAATCGTAAAAATTAATATTATACCTAATTATTTAGTCAAATCATTCAAAATATACCAGTATTTATAAACATTGACATTGTTGAATATATTATACAAAATGACAAGATTACTTTGTAAAGTATTATATTATTTTAATTTTTGTGAATGTGAGGACTATGTGGATATTTTTATTATTATTATTTATTTCTTTCTCAGTTAGTTTTAATGATGGTCTGGCAGTTTGAGTAGTTTATGCGGCCTACCCAAATGTCCTTTCTTTGGTATTGTTCGTCGAGTTGAGCTCCACGATTACTGTCAAATGCTTGCACTGACAGGACAGGTCCACTCAAATCTGTGTGGTTCTTTTCTCAAAAGACCATTTCAGACTAATCTACATGGTCCTCATATGGCCTGACCAAGATTATGTCTGGACTTTAAAAGAGACTGTGACCTCTGAGTTTGTTTCGGCCTTTCTTCTCAGAGTAGTCAGATAAGAAACGCCGAACTCATCTAGCTAATTTTATTTTTTTTATTTTTAATAGATGACGTGTAAAAGTGATTCCAATATCCTATTTACAGAATAAACAATTTCATTTAATTTCATTACGTCACACAAAAAAGGTAGGTACCTATCTAATTTATTTGTATAATGTACCTATTTACTAGTTTTTCTCTACAAGGCGTAGATCTCAAGATAACCTAATACGAGTATGATGAGATATCGGCACGGTAAAGATATTTCCAAAAAATGCATTACTAGTCTCTACATTCACTAAAGATTCCCCGGAGTAGTAAAAAAAAACACATATTATTGAACATACCTAATTACTAATAATATAAATGCCGTCGAGTCGTTATGAATAAATTTCAAGTAGGTACAGCTAATAATGCTCGTCTAGTGGCAATCACTGATCTTTAAATATGTCTTATCTGCGGATAATGCAGTGGACTGCAACATTACTACTTAAAGTTTTTTTTAACCTTGTGTATTATATATGTTGTAGTTGTTTATTATCATTTTTAGTCAAGCATAGATAGCAATAATTCAATTGAATTGCGCACGCGTCTCGACTTGCAGTTGCGAGCGTTGTTCGTCTTCCTCAAAAATGTCTCGCTGGTGGTGGCGTGTGTGTTGGATCGTTGAGTTCCCTTCAAAATGGTTGAGCTAAACGGTGCTGATCCATGCGTCATGTTCGTGAACGGGCGCCATCAGTAGGGACTGGTCATCTCTTATCTGCCACGGCTTATTTTAATTTTTGAATTGTTTTATTTTTGTTTTTTTTTTTTTTTACGGACGCTTTTTACGTACACGTCTTTCTACATTGTTCTCACACGTATAATTTCAACATGAATGATGTAAACAATATTTTGTAAGAATATATTTTTTTTTAAAAGAGTGTCCGTGGAGTTTCTTGCCCGTTCTTCTCCATAGGAACCTACGCTTTGGAATGGGCAATTAGCTTCATATTTCTGACTGACTGACTCCTTGACAATTCAAAAGTGCCTGTAAATGGTTTAATTGAAATAAATGCTTTGATTTTGAGTTTTCTTAATAATGACAGCTGTCCGCCGTGCCCACAGGGCTCGGGAGTAGGTACTCTATATTGTCTCAACGGTAAATTTTAGTTTAAGACTTCGCATTTTTATAAAAATTTATCTTCTTGTTCTCACACACTATTGTCTACATTTCTCCTGTCGCAGGTCTGCTGGCAGAAATTTCTTAAGAAATAAGCAGTACCTTTGTACTCATAATTATGAGTATGTCTTAACTGTATCTATTTTTATGTGTGTACATAAATAATAAAATAAATAATTTTATTTTACCTATTTTTTTTTCTTTTACGTACTTTTTTGACATAATCTTTTCGTTATTTGACATTATATAACTTCAATATAATATATTTTTTATTAAATTAGATTTGTTACAGCTTTAGTGGCAGTCATGCTATTTGGTTTAAATAGGTTTTTAATGTGTTATTTTTTAAATATAGATTCTCTTCTTTTATATTTTGTGAATGTGAGAACGTTGTAGGCATAACCGACTTGTAAATCCGTCGATCATTTTCTATCTTGCTAAGTACCTGGTACTTGTTGATAGGCCTACAGTGTCCTCTCATACCTATAAACACTGTAACTTGAAAAGATTGTAAACACCATTCAAAGTCAAAGTCAAAGTCAAATAATTTATTTCAATTAGGCACAAAAAAGGCACTTATGAACGTCAACATTTACAAAAAAAAATGATTCTAGTCGCCCATTCCAAAAGGTCGTTTTCGTATGGAGAAGAATGGGCAAGATACTCCACCGTTACTCTTTTAAAATATTTTCACAATATCCTGTATACATTAATTATATAATTATATGTGAAGACGATGCACCTCGAATAAGATTACTATACCACGATAGGTAAAAAGAATGAAATTTACTTTTAAAAGAGTAACCGTGGAGTTTCTTGCCGGCTCTTCTCCATAGGAAACGACCAATTGGAACCGTGCACCTAGCTCCTGACGTTTCCATAAGTGCCCTTGTAGGTTTATGTGAAATAAAATATTTTGAATGAATTTATAAAAAAAAATTTTTTTATTTGATTTTATGAGTCAATTTATTTGAATTTAATTTAATTTTGTTATTGAAATAATCTACTAATTAATGGTTTTCATGAGTATTGCAATATGTCTACTCAAACTCAAAGCATTTATTTCAATTAAACCATTTATGAATTGTCAGTCAGTCAGTCAGAAATATAAAGGTAGTTGCCCATTCCAAAGCATAGGTTGGAGAAGAACGGGCAAGAAACTCCTAAGACACTCTTTTAAATCATAATATTGTTACAAAATATTGGCTACATCATTCATGTTAAAATTATACATGTGAAAACAATGTAGAAAGATGTGCACGTAAAAAGCGTCCGTATTAAAAAGATGCAAACAATTCAAAAATTAAAATAAATTAAAATAAGCCGAGGCAGATAAGAGATGACCATTCCTTAATGACGGCGCCCGTTCACGAACATGACGCATGGATCAGCACCGTTTAGCTCAACCATTTTGAAGGGAACTTAACGATCTCACTCACACACCACCACCAGCGAGACATTTGAGTGAGCATGACATACTCTCAACCGCCAGGGCACATCAAGTCAGTGAAAGACGTACTCAGAAAATGGTAGCTTTATATAAGATACATGGTCACAGTGCTCACACATATATTATGCTTTGCAATTATACAATACTAAGAGATTGAATTTATACAATTCAAAGATAGTTTTTGTCTGAAACCCGGTTGAACTAATTGGTCCCTATTTCTAGTACTTTTCCTATTAAGATTTTACCTGACGTGCATGATGTTTTTATTGATATATTGACAAGATACCGTCATGATGTTAATATTTTTAAACAGTTTCCTTAGAGAATATGCGCTTGTGGAGGCAATATATTGTTCTAATGGCTCTTTTCTGCAGAATAAAGATAGAGTAAATATCTGCAGCCCCGTCCTCATAGTAAAATTCCGTAGGACATGATACTATGAAAGTAACTGAAATAGACTAACCTTGCGGTATCTATATCAGTAAACTGACGGATTTTTCTTACAGCATATCTACTAGGAGCCTTGTAGTCTGGGTGTGGAATGAATCTCTTCACCTCACGAGTATCCCACTGCTTTGTGATTGGATTCTTATCACCCAACTCGATGAATTTCAAGTCACCACTGTGAAAGTTTATAGAAGAATGTTAAATACCTAATCTGTTCCAAAAGTTAATGATGAAAATTTTGGAGATTAAGGTAGCAGAGCGTGGTTTAACCAAAAGAAATACGTTCATTCACAAATCGGTACAAAACAACAATACTTTACAATAAAATTTTTAAAAAAACCATTTGGTTAGTTTTTTCTGGACACGAGAGTGACAATCAACAGGTATACAGTTGCTAGGTAACCAAATTGAAGGTCCAATTTTAACATCTCCTCTCAACAAATATCCTCAAATACCTATCAGGTCAGAAATCTTTCTGATCCTCGGTCTTGTTAGTGGCTTGGTCAAGATATCTGTCAGCTGATCTTCACTAGATATGCTGCTGAACTAAGCCGTCCTGCGAGAGATGTTAAATGAGGGCCCCATTGCAGCCTTGAGTCGAGCGTGATCCCCAGGAAAACAGTTTTATCTACGAATCCTAGTTTGTGTTTTTTTTGTATTGTATAATTGCTTAGCACATGTGTGAGCACTGTGACTATGTATGTACCTTCTATAAAGCTACCATTTACTGGGTACGTCTTTCATTGACTTGATGTGCCCTGGCGGCTGAGAGTATATCATGCCCACTCAAATGTCTCACTGGTGGTGGCGTGTGTGTTGAATCGTTATGTTTCCTTCAAAATGGTTGAGCTAAACGGTGTTGATCCATGCGTCATGTTCGTAATTGGGCACCGTCAGTTGGGACTGCTCATCTCTTAACTGGCTTATTTGAATTTATTTTTATTTTTGAATTGTTTTTATCTTTTTATTACGGACGCTTTTTATGTGCACGTCTTTCTACATTGTTCTCATATGTATAATTTCAACATGAATGATGTAACCAATATTTTGTAAAAAATATTATGATTTAAAAGAGTGTCTATGGAGTTTGTTGCCCATTCTTTTCGCTTTGGAATGGGCAACTAGCTTCATATTTCTGACTGATTGACCCCTTGACGATTCAAAATTGTATGTTAACGGTTTAATTGAAATAAATGGTTTGAGTTTATAGGAAACTTGATACAAAAATACATGTACCTCGACGGATCATTTAGTTCGAGCCAGCTGTCTTGGCAAGGGGGTTTATTTACAACGCAATGTTTTAATTTATTATCCAGTTTGCAGAATTTTTCATCGATGCTTAAGTGATTAATTTGTTTGTTAGCTTGGCAAAAATATAACTGACCACTAATCAGGCATTATTGGATCTCTATAAACGACATTATGAAGAAAGCATCTTTTTTCAAACTAATAGCTATGAACTCGGCAACTGGTAGTACGCTAATCGCATCATTTGAACCTGCTGAGGAACTATTTATTTATTTATTTATTAGGGACAAAAAACAGTTACATGCTACAAATTACAGAAAAATACTTAAACTAGGATTGAACAAGCACGTAACCCACACCATTGTCCACGTTTTAACTTAAGGTTAGAAGTGCTAAATACATTTAAAAAAGAAAATATTTAAGTAAAATAATAGTCGCTGCCACAATAGTATAACTATGTTAGGTACTTAGCTTAGCTCAACAAAAACAAAAATTACTCGCTAAACAAAATATCCATAGCCATTTTCTTAAATGCTAGCTTCGATAAACAAAATATGTCCAGTTCAACAAAATGCGTGTTGTAGGAGTCAACAAGGCGACGAAGAGGTGCACGTTCCCCAGCGTTAGTCCTGCAAATGTCTGTATGGAATAGTTGAGGGACACGGACCCCCCTTCGAATAACACTTCTGGGTACCTTGTAGCACAATTTGTTTGTGAGGTCAATACAATCAAATTTGTTACTGCATATGCCGTGTAGTGTCATGACATCAAGTAACAGCCGCCTAGATCCCAAATCTAGTACGCCATACCGCTTCAATAGCTGCACGTAAGGAACCTTTGACCGGAAGCACTTATAGTTCATGCACCGTAAGAACTTCTTCTGTACACTTTCAATTCTAGTGCCGTATTTGTCATAGAAAGGGTTCCAGATCGGGACGGCATATTCTAACTGGGATCGTACCAAAGTCTTATAAAGCAGCAAGAACGTAGAGGGCCGCACTGTATGATTTTATAAATCTTGTAGCTGTCTCTGCTGGTCAATGGAAAAGTAATCTTAAATAATATGAAGTATTCTTCCATCGTTTTCGCTTTTACCTTCAGCATACTGTAAACATGTTTTAGTTCAGATTGTAGGTTTTCCACGGGTAGGGTAGTTTATTTTGTTAGTTGTCCAGAAATGAACTGTAACTCACGCTGTAACTGATCTGGAGTTAACAGGTGAGCGTTGAATTTCCCGTGGTAAATATCCGTGATGATATCTAACAGAGTATCCTAGTAGAAGCAAGTTGATAGTTGTGACTGCTGACAGAGCAAAGTCTTGCGTTTTAGCTAAACCTTCAACTTTTTGCTTAATAGCAAAGGCAGCATCATCCAATTGATTCAAGTCTTGTGTTTGTTTATTGTTTTATGTTGTAATTTGATAGTTTGCTCGGTTCTTTTTAAAACGTTGTCTCAATGCTGCTCGTTTTGTTTTACAAGCTGTATATCTTTTTTGTACTTGTTTGGCGAATCGTTCATCTAATACTCCGAACAAGCTATTGGCCACGTAACCGATACTAATCTGTGCCGATACCGTCAATGAATCCGCGACGCTGTCTGTCCTTAAAGTCGTGATTTAATTGAAGATAGATAGATAGAATACTCTTTATTGTACACCATAAAAATTACAGACATAAATTTAGAAATTTTACATAGGGTGACACAATGGGCGGTCTTATCGCTTAGCGATCTTTTACAGACAACCTTTGGATGGATTAAAGGTAACAGGAGAGACAATACTGCAGGTAGTCATCGGTGTACCATCTACATATACAATAAATATGCTTAACTTATTCATATAAATATATATACATAGATATTCTTATAATATAAATCTATAAACATGAAACAAGAGCAAGGAACTAAATGTAATGATGATGTTTAAGGAGAGAGGAAGTGTTTTTTTACCAGAGTTTTAAAAGTGGACAAAGATTGAGCTCGCCTTATCGACACGGGCAAGGCATTCCATAACCATACTGCTTGAACTGTAAAAGATTTGTCATAAAAGCTGGTTGAATGCATCGGCATCTCTAGTCTCAAGTTAACAAAAAGTGAAGCGCTATCACATAACGCTTTTCTTTTTGTTAACAAAAATAGGTAGTCCAAGAACTCGTAGCGGCAGTATTCCCTTCGTCTCGAATAACTTGCATGTTGTCTGCTGACTCAAAATACAGTGTGTACAGTGAATTATATTCTGGTGTGTGATGTGGAATCCTCGGATTTTACATCACTTTTGTGAACGTGAGCTAAATACCTAACCACAATCCGTACTGCCCAGTCTTAGGAAATCAAGCTTGTTACGTACCTAGATAGATACCTACTTCTTCGACAGTTATATTTGTATGTAGATATTAATAATTAATATCTACATACAAATATAACTGTCGAAGAAGTAGGTATCTAGGTAGGTAATTTACTATTCAACATCAGCAAGTTGTGTCTTTACAATTATTGTAAAGACACAACTTGCTGATGTTGAATAGTAAATTACACACATAAAACATAACATAACATCCCGACTTGTTTCCCCGGAGGGTTGGGCAGAGGTGTACCTGTAGTAGGTACACCCACATTTCGCCAGTTATGCTTAAGTCCCATGTAATAGAGGGCGAGCCTATTGTCATCAACCGGGCACAAATCCAGACTCCGGGCTGCTACTGAGAAATTACAGATAGAAAAACCCAATAATAGTAAATTAATGTGTATAATAAAGTTTGTATTAAGTCTCCAATCAATTACGGACTCTATTATCAAATACACAATTTCGATAACCGATTTTAATCTGTTACGCACAGTTAGTTACCTACTGCTGCTTAACAGTTAGCAGTTCGCAGCAGCAGCCCCGCTGTTCTATTAACAAGCAACAGCTGTAACGTGCTGTAAGATGACCCAGCGCTGCGCGATGTTCTCGTCAAGTCGTCACCTCGCGTCGTAATCCTCACATCAGAGCGCTCCGCGGAAACATTCCTGCGCTGTTTATAATAAAATATGTAAAATCATCACTCGTCTGTTTATTTAGCACGCTGCTGGAGGTACTGCCCCTCCCCCCCACCTCGTCTCGCCCCACCTCTCATCAGTCCGGCACAACAAGCGACTCATTATAAATAGCGCGCCTCCATCTAATAAGCAGCGACCGGCGCAACTACGCTGACTGCGAGACAAACGTTCAAATGGTACACTTTACTTACCTCTTGCTGATGGCCCCCATCTGTGTAGGACCTGAGCTTCATTCAGCAGAGCTGCTGCACCATAGATATCCATGCTGCACAGTGTAGCTAAACGTTAATTGATTATCCAGCTCTTTCCAACCTTCGTAAATGTTGGTCAAGTCTTTAACATCGTCATGTTTTTCTGTCTGCAAACATTTTAAGAGTAAAACTATATTGTGCTAAATAATTTCTCTGTCTAATAAGTAGGTACCTAGTAAAATGTTCATAAAATGAGTGGTACTGTAATACTGTGTCCCTGACTGCAACTGCGCAGACGTACTCATAGCCTGACATACTAGCACCACATTGTGTGATAACTGATAACAGAACAGAACACACATCGCTGCATGGCATGTTTGTTCTACATGATTACTTTACTATTTTGACTCTATCTGTTAAACAATAAGGACCTTTACAATATGATTCAATTTATTTGTTGTCGTCCCATCTAATGAGAAAGAAAGTCTCCGTCTTTTATATTTTTACATTATTTATGGCCGTTGGTTAGGTAAATATGTCAGTTATTACCATCTAGTGAATCAGGTCGAGCCTCTAAATATACCGAGTTGACGCAAAACTCATGATTGGAATTCAAAACATATTTCGGTTCGCAAAAAAAAACATAATAAATAAAAGCACTTTCTCATAAATAAAAAATGTAGGCGAAGCGATATCTGTTCGTGAGGATCCGAACACATTCACATTCCATTAGCGGCGATCTCAGAGGTATCGAGGTATATCGTAGACGGGAGGTGTATGAGGTCGACTAGCAGATTGCACTTTCTTTTTAAAAATTATATCTAACGAGATTGACAATCCTGATCTCCTACATAAACTACGCTACGGTTCAATGTTCCTCAGAGATCAGTAGATTAATTCCGCCTATCTCCATTCGTTTTTCCTCTTCTAACTACAGGCAAAACTAATATACACACTCTCACACCCACTCTTGCGTGCGAGTAAGGACTTTAATATTCTTTGTGAAGAGCCGGAAACCAGGTGTAATACACCCGGTTTAACTAAATGACTACACGACATTCAACGATCTGGTTAAACGTTGCGTTCAATGACTTAGCTAGTTGTCCTTCAGCTATTTAATTGGATGCCGTCGTTTAAGGAAAGGCCTAGGCGTCCAATTAGCTGGCTAGTTTAAGCTGTGCTTTTTAGAATCCTACTACTTTTTCTGTTTTTGAGAACCTATAATTGGCTATGTTTCTTAAACAATTGTTATCCATTTGTTACAGTTGTTGGTTCTCCTATAAATAAATAAATATTTGCAGGTATACCGGAGTACTGGTCTGCCTCTGTGATACAATAGGTCGTGAGCTCCGCGAATTCGTTCGCCACCTGTATTATATGTACCTATTATCAAGCTGCTGTGAAGGGAGTCGTATCATCTGTGCCTGTTACGATATCCCGCTCGTTAAACTTCTCGTATCGACTCCAAGCAGCAACAACTTTCATCTGATCGATCATAATGCGGAATTTAGATTATCGTCATTTTAAAACTAAACTTGCTTCATTTTTGCGCTGTAGGTACAAAAATCAGGGCTTTCTAATATTTGACATGCTGCAATGCACTATCGTGTATTGCTCGGCTCTGTATTTCAAACGATTTAGTCATGGTTCAGTTTAATGACTCCACGGTGGAACGATTGAGCTCAGACAGTCACGTCCCGAACATTCCTGAACGCCGCTTGTTAAAAACATATTTTTTTCAATCGTCACTATGCGCTTCCTCCGCTTTCCCCCGAGTGCGAGTACTGAGTAATACATAACGAAATTACTTATAGCCAATGATATTAGAAGTAAAAAGACGTAGATAGGTTACCTACCTAACATTCTATCTTAAAAAACGGCACTATGTCACACTATTATATGACACGTGGAAGTAGGAGGGCTTGTCGTAATTATCGGGAGCGAAAAAGAGACAAAACGAAGAAAATGTGGCTAATTAGCCAACTTTTGACGTGCCACTTGCGGATCGTTTATAACCTATCTACCTCTTCTTACATATAATATCATTGCTTATAGCACATGCATCGTACCTACCTCCTCGCGATAGCTTCGCACTCAATAATGCCGGGGTTATTGTAACGATCAGTTATTACAACCGACGGCCGCCCAGATTGTGGCTCTAACAAGATTGTCCTTGCACAATAACTGCGGAAGGTCTACGTGATCGAAATAGCTTCGCATTGTGTGAAATAACATCAGATGAACACTTTGGAATCTTCCATGTGAGTGGGCTACTTATTGTCCGGTCAGGCCAGGATTACTTATTGACAGGTCGCCAAAGAAGGTCAGACAAACGTACTATTATAAAACTTTTTTCTAAGAATACTTAGTTTTGATTTTACAGGTATTAAGGTAAGTTACATGCGTTTTTAAAGTCAGGCAAAGTGATGACTTGGAAATTGATTATAAACCTCAACTTAATTTTGTCCGTTTAAATACAAATTAAAACCGTAATTAACGCAGCATTTTGCCGTACCGAATCAATCTGCTAAATAACTAATACCCCTGACTGAACACTAGATCATGCGTCTTAAATAATTTACTCGACCGTCGGCCTCCTAATAGGTAATTATTGGAAGTGTATAGAGCGCCGCAAGCGGCAGTCTATCGCTATCGGATAAAGTGTCGCTCGTTTGCGGCATAATTGTGGCGCTGTCTAGACTACCGTAAACAGCAAAGTAACGCGACCGTTTAAAGTACCGTAACCATGACATTGACACTTTCACTTATTATTTTGGTTAAGTATTGAGGTTCGTACAATAAAATTGACATTTAGTGTATGTACAAAAGGAAATGTTGCTACTACTGTTATTAAGAGATCTTAGAATGCAAGAGCGAACGAAGCGAGCTCTGGACTTGGGACACCCCGACTCGGACAGGATAGGTTCGTGGTATTTTTTTTAACGATTCAAACCCCTTCGACTACGCCGTATTATCATTTGGAAACAAATTTAGACCCGCTACGTCATCTTCCCCAACCTAAATACTCCCACAAATCGTTTTTTTTTTTCTCGGCACGTTTTCAAATTCAATTTCAAAATATTTTATTTCACATAAACCTACATGGCCACTTATGAAACGTCAGAAGCTAGGTGCACGGTTCCAATTGGTCGTTTCCTATGGAGAAGAGCCGGCAAGAAACTCCACGGTTACTCTTTTAAAAGTAAATGGTATTTACAATGTTTTCAAATTACAGTGTTAATAGGTATGAGAGGGCAGTGTAGGCCTATCAACAAAGTACCAGGTACTTAGCAAGACAGAAAATGGTCGACAGATCTACAAGTCTGTTAAGCCTACAACGTTCTCACATTCACAAATTCTAAAAGAAAAGAATCTATAATAAATATAATAATTTATAAGAAAAATAAAATAATAAAAATAAAAATTTATTTAAACCAAATATAATTATAGTAGTATAGTTTTGCGCACTTCTGGGTTTTCAAATATACACTTAAACGGGGTCTAGTCTACCCAAAAAAAATGGATACTATAAAAAAGCGGTGCAGTGGTTCCAGTCAACCAACCAATAAACATTATTTCGGTAGTAACTTCATGGCACTGTCGTACCGTACTTTGTTACCCCTTGCGGCTTTTAAAATCATGTACTAGTATGCCGCAAGCTGACGGCACTATAACCGATCGTATTATAATACCATATACGGCTTTTTAAAATGATGTAATAGTATGCCGCAAACTGATGGCACTATAACCGATAGTAATAGAATGCCACTTGCGGCACGCTATAGGTACACTACTGTAACTGTATAACAATAGATAGGACGATTTGTAAGATCTATTGTCTGTTCCACGATGCATAAATGTACAACATGGCGCCACCAGAAGTGCTGTCGTAATGGTGTAGCTAACGACTGCGATCAATTCAAGCGAGGAAACTCCTGACGTTTGCGTAATTACACTAACATTAGAGGAATTTGTCCATGTTAACATAAAATAAGTTCTTGATTTCAGGTACAATCCATAATCTATCGAAGTGTCTGTTTGTAATGTCAAAGTGTATTTTGACTTAAGGCTTATGAAAGCATAGTAGTATATTCTTCGTTTAGTATTTTCATTTATTTTTTAAATATAGTACGGTGATACGGAAGCCTTCATGTGCGAGTCCGACTCGCACTTGACCGGTTTTCATTTCATAAAAAGCTTGTTTATAAAGACTTTTACTTTGTTTTATTCTGTACTTTTTAGCGTTAGAATTTGTTTAAATACCTATCTGTCCTATCTGTCTATCACCTTCACGAATCCAACAAGCCCAACACTACGTTCGTGTTCGTTGCAGGTGGCCTCAGGTACTCCTCAACCTGACGAGGTGGAGAAGTTCCTGTGGTTACCTTCCGCCACTATAATCAGACCTTGACCACACCTTATAAGGCTATAGTTTTTGTCACGACAAATATTAACGAGCTCAAACACATCAGGGCTATCTAGTTTAGGTGAGGAGTTGTTTTGGCCACCTTATGGAACCATCATTAGATTTTAAGCTGTATCTTTGGCTATAGTTTTTGTCAAGACAAAACAATCTTGTTTATTTGAGGAAATCCTATGGCGAGCTTCATCAAATCCTAGCTGGACCTTCACTTTGAGTTAACGTACCTTCTTGTCAAAACAAATCCAAATGGCTGAAACAAAACAGGGCTATCTTGTTGGGTTGAGGAGGGCCCGTGACCACCTTGCTGCTCCACTAGCACCTAGAGAGCACTTGTTAATAACGGGTGATTTTTTTGCTGGTATCTTTTTGGCAACACTGTTTTTGACAGATCAAGCGTGAATCGTGTCTTGTGTCATTGTCAAACTTGTTCAGTTTGGTCTATAATTTAACCATGAATCGACTTACGAACGAACAACGCTTGCAAATTATTGAATTTTACTATCAAAATGCATGCTCGGTTAAGAGAGTGCATCGCGCACTTCTTCCAATTTATGGGCAGTTTGGTCGGCCTACTGAGGCAGCTATTCGGAAGCTTGTGACTAAATTTCGAACCCAGTTTACATTATTGGACATTAAACCACGAACACGCATACGTAGAGTGAGGACCGAAGAAAATATTGCGGCTGTATCCGCCAGTGTTAGTGATGACCGTGGAATGTCGATTCGCCGCCGTTCGCAGCAATTGGGCCTCTGTTACTCCACTACGTGGAAAATTTTGCGAAAGGATTTGGGTGTAAAACCTTACAAGATACAGCTGGTGCAAGAATTGAAGCCACTCGACCTCCCACAACGTCTAACATTTGGTGAATGGGCATTGGCAAAGTTGGAGGAAGATCCACTTTTTTATCGAAAAATTGTGTTCAGCGACGAAGCTCATTTCTGGTTGAATGGATATGTCAATAAGCATAATTGCCGCATCTGGAGTGAAAACCAGCCAGAAGCATTGCAAGAGCTACCACTGCATCCCGAAAAATGTACTGTTTGGTGTGGATAATTTTGTCCGGTAATTTTCGCTTGTAATAATACACTTTGTACTGTGAATCTTAATTCAAAGTTGTTATCTTGTTAATTGGCCACCTGTTTATGTACGCCAAGTTTCAGCTCAATCGGGAGTGCTTGACAAATGGATATTAAATGGAGTAAGTGGAAACACATATGAACGAAGCAAGCTAGTAAAAAGCTTGTAAAAATCATTTTTTTTAATAAGCCTGTCTGTCTGTTTGTTCTGGCTAATCTCCGAAAAGGCTGGACTGATTTTGACGGGACTTTCACTCGCAAGTAACAAGATTTTTATTTGAGAAAAAGAATTAGGGTCCACGCGGGTGAATAGAAAAAAAGTAAAGAAAGAAAATACGTTTATTGACGGTACAATATATGACGCAGCAAAGAGAAAAAAAAACACGAAAATAGCAATCCGCGGGCAAAAATATAAAATAAATAAAGTTTCACATTAGCTTAGCCAGATTATGCCACACAGTACACTTGTCTCTTCTCACACTACTACGCGATAGGATCGCGCCTTCTGCACGTTCTCTGATGTGGCTGATGTCGCTGTCTACCACTGTGGCGCAGTGTCGGCTATTGTCGGCCGGGCGGTAACTTCTGCTAACTTTATATATTAATTAATTACTGGCTCGCCTCGTTAGCCACCCCTGAATTATCAACTATCCCTCCGCCCTCTGTCCTCCCCCCGTCGGCCCCGATCCGAAGCAGTTTGGTTTGATTTTATTCAACAACTTATTTATATCCGACTGAATATTCAAAACTCTGTTTATTAAATTGTTAATGTATTTTGATTATGATACTGACATAGTACACTTTCATTGTTTTATTTATTAGTTTCCTATGCCTCACGTCGCGTGTAGCGTCAACGCCTGCGCTGGACAAACACCCAGCGCGAAGACACTCATAGACAGGCCATTTAGTATTTTATTTGAAAAATATAAGATTTAAACTCTGTAAGAAATGTTGAAAGTCTACTTTTGAAAGCATTGAAATATCAACAAAATTTCAAATGTTTTACTTTTGGTTTGAATCATCGCATCGTTGGTCGAGCCTAAGTTCGTTGACCTTTACCAATACGCACTCTTATGTTAGGCAAAGCTTTTATATATACAGGGTGTCCAGTAAATAGCACGACATACTGCAGGGGGTAATAGCTTGGGTCATTACCTATCAATACAACACAATATATGTTCAGCAAAATCTTACTTTTTTTTTCACCACTGTAGGTTAAACTTAAGTGATAAGAAAATAGTTCTGTGAAAATTTAAACAAAAAATAGTATTTCTTGAAAACATTCTTGTCTTTGATAGAAAAAAGACTTATCAATGAGTAAAGTAAGTATTCACAAATAATTTGATGTAAAAAAAGTACTAGAAAAGGATTTTTTCATTACGAGATGCTTAAAAATCTGTTTCAAGGTAGAGATTTTTCGGTATTTCGGAAAATTTTGTAAAACTGTAAATCCGTAAGATTTTGCTGAACATATATTGTGTTGTATTGATAGGTAGTGACCCTAGCTATCACCCCCTGCAGTATGTCGTGCTATTTACTGGACACCCTGTATATTAAGCGATTCGTAGGACAAAGCGCAATTAGACTATTCTGTGTAAAATATTTGAAGCTAAAAACCTGGGTGTTTACCAGGCGGGCTTGTTTTATAATGCATGAGAGCATAAGGTTTAGGTCGTTAAATAAAGGTAGGCTAGGTAAGGCTCAATAATTTGTAAATTTCTTTAAAAATATACCATTTCAAAAGACAGAAGCTTTAAATTCTTCACCCGATATCTCAATTGATTTATTAAGAGCGAATGTTCCAGGCTGTCCGGTTGAATTTCTATTTAAACTCTATGATAGTTATTAAAGCTTTTTGGCAAATTAAAATCAAATTGACCGAGGATCTATGGGATTATCTATCAAAGTTTATATCGAGACATAATCGAGACTATAGAACCATTAGCTTTAATATTTAATTTGTGTGTGGATCAAGGTGTCTTTCCGGATTTGATGAAATACATTAAGCTTATACCACTTTTCAAATCTGGACCAGTAAAGACACGAACAATTACAGATCAGTATCCGTGCTAGTATTCAGCAAAGTGTTCGAAAAGATAATGTTCCATCAAATGCTTAATCATTTTAACACGAACCAAATCTTACACGATCAGCAATATTGTTTCACCAAAGGACGTTGAACGATTGACGCTGGTGTCACCTTAATAAAACACATATTTACAGCGTGAGAGGAGGCTCAAGATGCCATAGGAATCTTTTGTGACCTCTCCAAGGCATTTGACTGCGTAAATCATGAAACCTTACTCTTGAAATTTGAGCATTACGGACTAGGTGAAGTTGCACTCAGTTTAGTAAAATCTTATTTAAATGATAGACAACAGCAAGTCCAAATTAATGGCGTCAATTCACTTCGTCTAAAAGTAAAAATGGGTGTTCCAGAAGGCTCAATATTGGGTCCTTTCCTCTTTTTAGTATTTATATTAATGATCTACCCCGTTTATTAAAAAACCATCCGCAAATGGTATTATTTGCTGACGATACTTCCCAAATGTTAAAGATAAATAGATGTGCATCAAATCTTGACGATGTAAATAACGCCCTACTGCAGGTCCAAAATTAGTTTACTGCTAATAATTTAGTATTATGGGAAAAAAAAAAACTAAATGCTTTACGGAATGTTAAAAGTAGTGATTGTGATATAGTACTGAATAAGGAGAAACTAGAATTCGTAGATAAAACTGTTTTCCTGGGGATCACGCTCGATTCAAGAAGCAATGGGCTTTTAGGAGCATGAGGAACAGGGTGTAAAGTTCACTCATCCACGATAGAAAAGGGAGGATCCTCCAACCAGACGGGTGTTATGTCTGGCGGGCCGACTGCCCGACTGTTGATGTTGGATAGTTTTATATATGTCGTTCGCGCGGTAAACTCTAATTGCGCGATACAGGATTTGTGTGACGTCATGTCTTTGATGCGTAGTTAGTATGTGGCGGTGTAACCGCTACATCACTCCCCTCCGGAGACCGGAGGTCGATAGTGGGCTGAGTGTTGTATCTTGCGATGCTTCACAGTGCCAGCTAAGGTTCCAGTGAGTCGGAACCGGGTTCCGCACAGTTCGCGGTGAGTCGGAACTGTCTGCGGTAATTGCGGCGGTTGTGGTGATTGAGGTGATTGAAGTGATTGCGGTGATTGCGCTGATTGAGATGATTGCCTTGATTCCCCAGTGAGTCGGGGTGATGAGACTGAGGGTGATGACCAGGAATGCGCTTTCGCTGCATGCTGGTGGTCAAGATACCCGTTGAAGCCGAGGGTGCTGGCTGTTTGTGTGACTCGCCTCACGACAGCATGCGGGAGTGATGATGATGACGTCACGCTGAAGTAGTTGCACGAAGGCTGCGTTGACGTTCATACTCGGAGTCACCAATTTAGGACCATGAGGAACAGGGTGTGAAGTTCAGTCATCCACCATAGAAATGGAAAGATCCTCCAACCAGACGGGTGTTATGTCTGGTGGACCGACTGCCCGACTGTTGATGTTGGATAGTCTTATATAATAATATGTTGTTCGCGCGGTAAACTCTAATTGCGCGATGCAGGATTTGTGTGACGCCATGTCTTTGATGAGTAGTTTATGTGGCGGTGTAACCGCTACAGAGTCTCATTTAACATCTCTTGCAGGACGGCTAAGTTCAGCAACAAATGGTGTAAGAAAAATCCGTCAATTTACTGATATAGATACCGCAAGGCTAGTCTATTTCAGTCTTCTTCTTAGCGTGTCGATAGCAACCTAAATGGACTCGGCCCAGAATTCGGCAACTTGTTTGGCGTTATTACCAACGTCCATTAGTTCCTGTAACGTGCAGATGACAGGACACGCAGGATACGATATTAAGTGTCCCATCGTTTGTGGAACACCACCATATACATGCCAAGGCGGAGTCGTCTATGAATCTCCACCTGAACAGGTTTTTTACTTTCATAGTATCATGTCCTACGGTATTTTACTATGGGGACGGGCTGCAGATATCGACTCGATTTTTATTCTGCAGAAAAGTGCCACTAGAGCAATATATTGCCTCCGCAGGCGCGATTCTCTAAGGGAACTTTAAAAAAATATTAACGTCATGACGGTACCTGACGTCTATCATCATCATATACGTCAGAAAAACTTAATCTTTTCAGGAAAAGAGGTGAAAGACACAATTATAGTACTAGAAATAGGGACCAATTAGTTCAACCGGGTTTCAGACTGGCTAAAGTAGACTAATCTTTCATGGATTACTGTTTAAAATGTTATAATAAAATACCTCCCCATATACTCGTACTACAACTAAATGAAACTAAATTTAAATCTTGTGTAAAACGCACACTATGCTGCCAACTATATTATAAGCTGGGGGATTATATCGCTGACAAAAATGCTTGGCACACAAGGGCGCATAAACTAATTGATTAGCATTCTAAAATATTGTTGGCGCTGCTGAAGATTGCAAAAACTATCTTTGAATGGTATGACTTCAATTTTCTTAGTATTGTATAATGTCACATGTGTGAGCACTGTGACCATGTACCTTCTATAAAGCCACCATTTACTGAGTACGTCTTTCATTGACTTGATGTGCCCTGGCGGCTGAGAGTATGTCATGCTCACTCAAATGTCTCGCTGGTGGTGGTGTGTGTGTTGGATCATTAAGTTCCCTTTAAAATGGTTGAGCTTAACGGTGCTGATCCATGCGTCATGTTCGTGAACGCGCGCCGTCAGTAGGGACTGGTCATCTTTTCATCATCTGCCACGGCTTATTTAAATTTGTTTTAATTTTTGAATTGCTTTTATCTTTTTACTACGGATGCTTTTTACGTGCACGTCTTTCTACATTGTTCTCACATGTATAATTTCAACATGAATGATGTTACCAATATTTTGTAAGAATATTATGATTTAAAAGAGTGTCCGTGGAACGCTTTGGAATGGGCAAATAGCTTCATATTTTTGACTTACTGACCCCTTAACAATTCAAAAGTGTCTGTAAATGGTTTAACTTAAGTAAATGCTTTGAATTTGAGTTTAAACAAATCGCATAAATGATTTTTATAGATGACACTTTCTTGTTTAAAAATACAATAAAACCAAATAAAATTTATTTTAGGTGTTTACAATATTCCTCATGTATGAATGTAATTAACTGTATCATTTATTCTTAAACTACTCTTCTCAGATATAACTGCTTGAGCACAATTTTAATGTAATATTTTGTTATCTGTCTATTGTAAAGAACCCAAACTCTAAACATCAGTGAATTATGTCGTTGCTAAATTGAAGAATACTACTGTAACAGCATGGCAACTGAAGTGGCAGGTATTACGTTTAGTCGGTTACTTGAAAGCTGTCTTGTCACTTGTTTTTTTTTTGTTTACCTTTAATTAACTACCTAAACCTTTGGAGTATAGATCTCGTTACCGGCGAACTTGTCAATGCAAATGACTAGTTGAGACACAATATGATACAAACACAAAACAAGGCGATGGGCCCGTGATAAGGGTGCTAACCACAGATATAGATAGACTATATATGTGGTGCTAACAGCATTAATGGCTGGTGTATAGTGTTTCGGGCGCCACATGTCTGTGCGTTCCCACGCCCTCGTGACGTCACGGCATACGCACTGCTCTGACATTACGTGTCATGTCACACGCTCCACACGTAGCGGACTCGCATGGCCGACAGTGTTGCAACTGTCGTCCGCTAATTGATATTACGATGGTAGCTGTCAACAAGCTAATGTCATAATGGATTATTATTGCTGTACTCTGCCGCATTTTAAACGATAATAGAGAGCTTCTAGGCATAATAATAATGTGTTAAATGTCTGCAATGGTCTCATGCTGAACATTCAGCAATTAGGGTTTTCCATTTATTTTTGCTCATCAACGTGAAAGCACGCGCGTTACAGACATTTTCTAACGTCGATGCATAAAAGCGTGTGACAGTGATTGAAAAATATATGGTCGTCCATAAAGTACGTATGTTTATGTGCTCACCTATGACAGCTGACCCGCCAATAAAAGGCCAGCTAGGCGGCGCGGCGTAAACCTCGCTTTAATAAGCTCGCCGAGCACTCCTCGGAGGCAAGACACGGAGAGTGACGTAGACGTGAGGCGGGCGGGGGGAGGGACGCGGTGTTCCAGCAACAGGTGCTCCTCACGCAACGCTTTACAGCCACCGAATGAGCCCGGCAGTCACAGTCCACCAGTAAACAGTAATTCAACTACCTTCGAACGATCGTTCTTATAAGTGTCCAATTGGTTAGTAAAAAATAAATATTAACTGGCATCATTTGGAACTGTTCTCAATCCATAATTACAACACGCATAGTTTATGCGAGTATGCAATAATTTAATAGCTGTAGCATTTGCGGTAGTATGCGCCGCCCAGTGGCCGCGTGCCAATTCAAGCCATTAGCACGTGGCATTGCTCACGCCTCGTTCCAGGCAATATTCATGATTCCACGCCTCATTCAAGTCCTAACAAGCCGCTGAACGAGGGATATTTAGTAAATGAAACGATGGAAGTTCTGAAAACCAATGTTAATAATTGTTGCTAATTTATTTGTGCAATAATCTGATACTCATAAAAATATTCAACTCAAACTTACAGTCGTACAAAAGCTGAAAAATAACTCATAAGTAGTTTTACAGGTTCACATGAGATTTTCGTGCATGCACCGACACTATGACTAACTTCGTTAAATACGCATGAATTAGTCGAGCTCGCGGCGGACGCAGAATATAATAATTATTAAGTTCACTTTATTAATTATTACCTGGCAGCTGTTCAAACTGCTGCTGGCACAAAATGTAATGGCGCATAGCAAGAGCGACCCTTCCACACAATCATCCGGGCTATTTGCCACAGTTAACCTACTGGCTGGTCACCGCTGTGGAGCAAGTGTAGGTAAATACAGATGAGTATCCACAGTTGATCTACTGGCTGGTCACCACTGTGGAGCAAGTGTTGGTAAACACAGATGAGTATCCACAGTTGATCTACTGGCTGGTCACCGCTGTGGCGCAAGTATTGGTAAACACAGATGAGTATCCACAGTTGATCTACTGGCTGGACGCCGCTGTGGAGCAAATGTTGGTAAACACAGATGAGTATCCACAGTTGATCTACTAGGTGGTCGCCGCTGTGGCGCAAGTGTTTGTAAAAACAGATGAGTATCCACAGTTAATCTACTAGGTGGTCGCCGCTGTGGAGCAAGTGTTGGTAAACACAGATGATTATCTACAGTTGATCTACTGGCTTGTTGCTACTGTGGCGCAAGTGTTGGTAAACACAGATGAATATCCATTTTTACGAATGACGAACGTTGTAAAACATGAAGTGCGTCGTTGACTCAGTGATTAATTTCCGGCTCTCGCCCGGTGTACAGGCACCGGTCGGCGCCGACGGCTTACTGACGGCTATGTGTTTGCATAAAGTTATACTCGTAATTATTTATTATAAGGTGCTAATCACAGTCCTGAGTAATACTTAAGTAACCTGTTATTTTGGTGTCGATTAAAAACTTGGCTGTTTAGAACAGCATTGATTAGCAACGTACTACATAGTTACTTATGCGATAGGTCATTTAAAATGGATCATAGAATGGATAAGACAGGATCATTGTTTAAGAAACATTAAACCTAAAAAAATACTCCCAAAAAGCACTAAATAGTGCAACATTACTATAATTACGGAAGTCAGTGTCTTTGGATTAAAGTTATTTTTCACAAAACACTTATTTGTTTTTGTAAATCGGTTGTTTTTATTTTATGAAAATGCTTTTTATTTTTCACTTTTTAGTTACGGTACCAACCCCACACCAATTCGTATGTAAATAGTACTATGTAACAGCGACAGGAAATATTATAACATCATCAAGATACACGGATTAAATACGTACTATTGAAGCTAACTCAAAAATTACCTAAGTAAAGTTAATAAAATTTATGTAACACCACGCGTGCAATATTCCTCTACAAAATGAAAAAATAATTTCCAAAATCAGTTAACCATCAACGAAAATGAGTGTGTGATGATCAATGCACACGCGTTTCATACGACGTTTTTCAACACACTTGCACAGGGAAAAAACAGAGTTGTTGGAAGAACTTATGCAACAATAATGTAGGTAAATAGAGATGATACATTTACTCGTACATTTTATTAAGTTCAACCTGACCTTTGTTGCCAGGTACTGACTATCCGGAGCTTCTTTTAAAAACTTTTCTACGTCGGTTGGTGACAATACCTTAGATTTCGTATTTTTGATAATAACGAAACGAAAACGATAACAAATATTTATGGAAAATAGCGCGCTGGTTTTGTTTTATCTGCTATCGCACAAGTGTAAATGAATACACTGGCAAAACCGCTGAACACCCTGTATAAAAAAATAAATAAACACTAAATAATATGTATATTAAGATTAAAGACTTCCTGCGTATGTTATATTAAGTTAGATATTATGGGGTTTGGTTAGTACTTAGCCCTTCAGGTGGACCATTGTGCGTGGGTACTTCTTGCCTTTTTATGCCTACTGTATAAATAAATAAAATATGATAAATGTAACAAATTATGTACTTTTCCCTACATTTTTTAAAAGCGCAAATATCTGCTCGGGTAAAAATAGAGAATGCTCATTTAATAATAAATGATAGTAGATACTAGTTCCATTTAATCAAAGTAAATTTTTATATATAAATTCCATGCTGGCATGATAGTACTTACTAATTTCATAATGCCATTTCTCGTTTCAAAATTTGCCAAAAACAACAATGGCCACTAGAAATCATCTATGGTTTAGTGATGCGATAGTACGTGATCTTTAAGATTTGGTGTTATCGATGTTACGATTTATTTAGTAGGGTTTCATCAGTATTTTTTATATTGAGTAAGTAACTTTCAAATAAAAAACAAAATCCATTGAAACAATGTTCCTATATCAAAACCGTGAAAACGAACAAGATATGAATACAATCAAATTTTGCACTCGTCGCAAAACGCGCAGTTACAAACTATAATAAAAATAAATTTGATAAAAATATGGAAGACTTATAAAAACATTAGCTTGCTATCCTCTTGCTTACTCACCTCTTGCTTAATAAATAAAGAAAATTTAAATACTGGTTTAATATCACACCCATCAAATTGTAGTAACCTAAATAAATTTAATATTCTAAAAATAGTTCATCAAAATATTCAGGGTATGACAGGTAAGGAATTAGAATTGGAGCTGTTCATAAACTGTAGTTATATATTGATATCCTATGTGTAACTGAACATTGGTTAAAAGTCCACCAGTTCATGTTCAGCTTTAACAACCACCAGGTTGCCAGCTCATTCAAATTTAAACTACATGGTTCTCATATGGCCTGACCAAGATTATGTCTGGACTTTAAAAGAGACTGTGACTTCTAAGTTTCTTTCGACCTTTCTTCTCAGAGCAGTCAGATAGGAAACGCTGAACTCATCTAGCTATTTTTTTTTTTAAGATGACGTGAAATAGTGATTAATAAACTAGATTTTAATTACCAAATGTTAGAAGTTGCGAATGTGACATCATATTGAATGGAGAAAAACTGGAATTTATTCATCAAACCATTTTTCTTAGGAATCACGCTAGACGAGAGATTACAATGGGGACCCCATATAACATCTCTCGCGGGGTGGCTAAACTCGGCCGCTTATGCTGTGTTAAAAAGATAAGACAGTTAACAGATGTAGAAACCGTGCGTTTGGTCTGTTTTAGCTACTTCCACAGTATTATGTCGCATTGCATATTACTGTGGGGTCGGGCTGACATTGAATCCATCTTTATTTTACAAAAGAGAGCTGTCAGAGCCATTTATAATCTACGTTGTCGCGAATCTCTCAGGGAACTATTTAAAAAGATCAATAATATAACGGTACGTTGCCTATTCATATAAGAAAATATTAGGTATTTGAGAAAAAATCTACATCTTTTTAATAAAATAAGTGATAGACATAATTTAATACTAGAAATAAACATAAAATAAATCAACCATTTTTCAGACTTCTTCTTTTCGTGTGGTTAGTAAACTAATCTGGTGTCAGAGTTTTAAAGCCGCCCACGGGCCTCTGACTTGGCTTCACATGCCGTCGAGAAATATCTCTCAGGCATGCCGGTTTCCTCACGATGTTTTCCTTCACCGTTTATTGAGCAAGTGATAATTATATAATACGCACAAGAATCTGAAAAGTCAGAGGTGCGTGCCTTGGGTTCGAACTCGAGACCTATGACTTGTCAGTCTGACGGTCACACCACTAGGCTATCACTGCTTGTTTTTCAGACTGTCTAAAGTAAATACATATTTTGTGGGGTACTGTGTTAAATGTTACAACGGAATACCTTGTCGTATATTAGAATTAAATGAAAGAAAATTTAAAACTCGTACAATTTGTAAACAAGCATATTACAAATTAGAGGATTATATACAAGATAAAAATGCTTGGAAGCATGCTGATCCTGCTCCATAGGACAATTTAGAGTCTAGACAAAATCTAACTGGTTGCCAATTTAATTGTGCTTAGTCTGGCCATAAATACTGTTACAATTAAAAATAAGAAAGATTTGAAACATTTGAATTTGGAATCTGTCATTTTTATACTATTGAAGTTTCTTGCCCATTCTTATCCATACGGAAACTATCTTTTGGAAGGGGCGACTAGACTCATTTTTTTTTTTTTTTTTTTTTAATTTTGTCGTTCAAAAGTTCCTTTTTTGTGCCGGAAATAAATTGTTTGACTTTGACTTTGACTCTGGGACTCATTTCTTCTGTGTATGGGAATCCCACAAATATTGATAACCACGCTGCTACTTGGCTTTGCCAACGAGCTATTTTGACCCCCGACCCGAGCACAATAAATATTCAAATATTGGCACATGTTTTTGGGAAAAGTTGACAATATAATTCGATAAACACAGTTACCGAAGAAGAAGATGCCACACACTATCCAGTAAAGTTCTTAGAATCCCTTAATACACCCGTTCTTCCAGCATACAAAATTTATTTAAAAGTCGGAGTACCAATAGTTATTTTACAGGAATAAAAGTCCTCCCAAACTTTGCAACGGCACTCGGCTTATAGTCACCAATCTCCAACACAACGTCATCGAAGCCGGAATCTTAACAAGGTACGTCACCGATTCAATGATGTTGTTTTTATTCCCAGAATTTTCCTCATTCCCAAAAACCCGTTTAGTTTTAAACGTTTGCAATTCCCCGTCAGCCCATGTTACGCTATGACCATTAACAAAGCTCAGCGCCAGCCACTATCCGTTGCGAGGGTGGATCTTAGTATTGGTCTCACGGCCAACCTACGTAGCTCCTTCGCGTGTGAGCAACCCTAACAACCTTTTTGTATACGCTCCAGGTGGTTCCACCGCTAATATTTTATAATTATAGAAAAGCATTTTCCTAAATAATACACAAGAATTTTGGCAGCTTCTTACTAGGAAAAACAAATAGGCCTTTGCGAAAGATTTTCATGGTCTCCCATTTTAAATGGAGGTAGTACACCTACTCTAAGCGACACATTATTATTTTCCGAAATTCACGCGACTGAAGTCGCGGGCACAGCTAGTACGATAAAATTGGTAGCGTTTATGTAAAATAAATGGCTTTAGCATAGCACACAACGATAGCGTGAATCAACAACGATGTTTACGTGTGAGTGAGTTGTACGGTGCATGGTAAATGCAGGCTGTGTTTGATTCTTCTTTTTCTTTTCGTGTGGTTAGTGAAATAAGGTTAATAATTGATTGTGTAGTACGTTCGGAATTTAAAACATTGTGTCCACTTCAGTTAGATATTGCAGTTGGACTTTGGTTTTATAACGTCGAAGAAAATGTGTTCGACGTTATAAAACCAAAGTCCGATAACTACTTGACATATACGGAATATTCTAAGCTGAACGTTCTTTGTTACGATTTCGTATCATCAGAGGATTAAGTGACGAGCTGATCAGCAACAGCATTGTTATGTGTGGTATTACTGATCCCCAAATTCATGCAGCTGGTACTAATGCCCGATAGCTTAGTCAACTTTTTGTCGGTATACGTGAAACCTACTCAGGTTCGAAAAGGCAGTAGTTTTCGTGAAAATGAATCTAATACAAATACGCGAAAACGTGAACATGTTGATTTGAAAGTTCAATGTTTTTATTGTAAAATATGAACCATTTTCTTACTGAAAAAAAGATAGGTCATGCTTTGCCAAAAAGCAGAGTCACGAGGCAAGTCCAATGTTAATTTTTGTCACGAAAATGTTCACGCGTTAAAAAAATGATAAAAATGATAGTACGAGTGCATCAGGGTGCTGCTTGACATACTTGGCGTACGTGGCTTAGCAGCTATTTCCTTGATTTTCGATAAAATTGCATTGCACTTGTTAGAAAGTGGTTGGAATTACTACATTTAGAGGCATTGATATCCACTTAACTATCCACTTTTGAGTGTCAGAATGGTTACCTACTAGTTAATTATTTAACTATGTAGGTATTTTAATATCTACGATTATGATGTGTAGGGAAAAGGATTATAAGAAAAGCACATGGAGACAAGACTAGGCATTTATTTCGGGTTTGAACCTTTTACGTGGTTTCGAAAAGAGAACCACTTGGCTTTTATCTGGGTTGACTTCGAACCTCCACTTTCTAAACCAGGCGCTGAGCTTGTTGACCGAGGTCTGGAGAGTGCGGGCTATCGAGCCAGAGCCGGAACCCTTGTAGTAGATGGCCGTATCGTCTGCGAACAGAGCCAACTGCGCCTTTCTACTCTTTGGGATATCGCTGGTGAATAGCGTGAAGATTAGGGGGGAGAGCACAGAGCCTTGACGGATAGGACGGGGGGAGAATATCGCTCCTTCAATACGGTAGCGGAAGGTGCGGTTTGACAAAAAGTCCCGTAAGATGAGCACGAGACAATCTGGCACACTGAGGTTGTAGAGCTTATATAATAATCCGTTGTGCCAGACTTTGTCGAACGCTTTCGCTATATCGAAGAATACTGCACCGGTTATCAAACCGCATTGGAAGCCAGCGCTTATGTGTTCGATAATCCGGTGGGCCTGATGCACGCTAGAGTGCTGGGTTCAGAACCCAAACTGTTCGTTGGGGATGAAGCCCTTCGTTTCGGCATAGTCTCTGAGACGCTTATAAATAAGCTTCTCATAGACTTTGCCGAGTACCTTGAGCAGACTGATGAGGCGGTAACTCAACGGTTGGTGGTCGGTCTTTGGCTTGCCAAGCTTCGGTATGCCGATGACCGTGGCCTCTTTCCATGCTTGGGGAAAGATCTTGTTGCTTAGGGCACCATTGAAGATGGTGGCAAATAGCGGTAGCTATTGGTGATTCCATCAGAGCAAAGTCAAAGTCAAAGTCAAATAATTTATTTCAATTAGGCACAAAAAAAGCACTTTTGAACGTCAAAATTTACAAAAAATAATAACTGATTCTAGTCGCCCATTCCAAAAGGTAGTTTTCGTATGGAGAAGAATGGGCAAGAAACTCCACCGTTACTCTTTTAAAAAAATCATTATATCTTGTATACACTAATTATATTAGGTTGGGGAAAAAGTCTTTTCGCATTATAGTATGTATGAACTTGTAATAAAATCTCTTTGGCTATACTATTTGTATCTGGCTGGTTTTGGTATCTAAAATTTTAAAGAACATAATTCTAAATTCAAATTAGGAAAATGTGTGATTTTCATTTGTTTTTCGTATCGTCAAGATGAGTGAATCTAATGAAGAAATTCGAAACATTTTAAAATTTTACTAAAAAAAAGGTAAAAATGCAACGCAAGCCGCGAAAAAAATTTGCGATGTTTATGGACCTAGTGCAGTGTCTGTGAGAGTAGCACAAATTTGGATTAAGCGTTTTCAATCGGGAAATTTTGATGTCAAAGATGCACGTCGCTCTGGTCGCCCTATTACGGATAAAATGGATGCCACTTTTGAAAAAGTGGAGCAAGATCGGCATATCAGTAGTTACAACGTAGCTGAAGAACTGGGAATTGACCACAAACTGTTTTGTCGCATTTGAAAAAAACTGGGTACACAAAAAAGCTCGATATTTGGGTACCTCACGAGCTCACTGAAAGAAACCTAATGAAAAATGAAATGCTGTGTGTGTGGTGGGATTGGAAGGGCATTATTCATTATGAGCTGTTACCACCAGGCAGGACCATCGATTCTGAACTCTACTGCGAACAACTGATGAGATTTAAGCAAGAAGTTGAGAGAAAGCGGCCGGAATTAATCAACAGAAGGGGTGTGGTTTTTCATCGTGATAACGCTAGACCTCACACATCTTTAGCCACTCAGCAAAAATTAAGAGAGTTTGGCTGGGAGGTGATAATGCATCCGCCGTATAGTCCTGACCTTGCACCTTCAGATTTGCACCTGTTTCAGTCTCTTCAGAATTCCTTAGGCAATGTCAGGTTAACATCACGAGAGGACTGCCAAAACTACTTGTCGCGGTATTTTGATCAAAAGTCCCAAAATTTATATACAACAGTCCCTACCTACAAGATGGCAAAAAGTTATCGAACAAAATGGTACCTACATACTTTATTTAAATGTAAATAAACCATATTAAAAATGTGTTGAATTTTCTTAAAAAAATGCGATGCAACTTTTTCCCCAACCTATTATGTGAAGACTATAACACTAGAATAAGATTACTATACCACGATAGGTAAAAATAATGAAAAACGAAGGAATGACATAAATTAATTATGTGATAGATGCATGGTGCTCACGTCCTTACAAACATTGTAAAATTATACGATATTCCTAACATTTTAACAAAGTAATACTAATAATAAGTCAGTGTGTGAGTTCAAGTAATCACAAAATATAAAATAAAAAAATAAATATAAAAATAATATTGTACAATTAAATTGGCAACCAGTTCGATTTTGTTTAGATTAGCCAGGGGCTTTGCGGGTTTTCAGACCTTTGATGATGTCATGCACTTCGTCTGGAGTGACGGGAGGCAGAGGACTAAAAGAGTCTTCAACGGAAGGGAGAGAGGCTCTACGTTCGACCTCAGCGTCGACCTCTAGGAGGTGAGCTTGGTCTACCGGTTGGGAGCTAGGGGAGCATTGAGCTTCGAGACTGTCGGCTAGGCATTCAGCCTTTTCCATAACCTCAAACGCGATGGAGTTGTCAGGACGGGTCAGGGGGGGCGTGAAGGCCATTTGCTGGGACTTGAATTGCCTCTGAAGTTCCCAGAATGCCAGGTAGATAGGCTCTAGTTCGCTGAGCATCTGGGCTCATCTGGGCGCATATGGGCTTTGTTAGCGGTGCAGGGAAAATTGCTGTAGGCATGAACGGCCGCGTTCTTCTCAGTCAGCAGCACGCGTACATCGTCCGGCAGGTTCCAGCGAGGGTCAACCGTTGCTGGGACCTCCCTTGAGCAATCGCTCAGGACTGATTGTACGTGCGTCGTGTCCGCGATAGAGTCAAATTTGTCGGCGACTGTGTCCAATTGGGGGGACGTGTTGGATTTCAGCTGGGTGCTTACTTTGGTCCATTCCGTTACCTTTTTGGTGAGAGCGGGTTGGGAGGAGTCGGGGAGACCTATGCGGGGGGGCAATTTTATGACTACTGGCCGGTGGTCAGAATTAAGCTCTTGCACCGTTTCTATGGAGTCTAACCTTAGAGTGACGTTCTTAAGGAGCGCCACGTCTAGGACGTTGGGGATATGATTGGGGTCGTGGGGAAAGTGGGTTGGGGTCATCGGGGCGATGACGTCAAAGTTGAGAGTATTTGAGAGGTCGAACAAGTGTCGCTCTCTGATACAGGTTCTGGAACTATTCCAAGCGGGATGCTTGGCATTGAGATCGCCCGCTATGATAGCAGAGTCACTCATGCCGAGTAGGATAGAGAGGTCTCCGAAGAATGATGGGGTGAGAGGTAGACCGATACCAGTGAGATCGGCTGATGGCCGGACATGCTTAAGCGGCAGACTGAGACTTCTAATCGTGAGAGGGGAGGAGGGTCTATTGGGATGCAATATAGATCCTTTTTATAGTAAATTAGGGTGCCGCCCTTGTGACATCGCGTCCTGTCATTGCGAACTATGCGATAGTTGGCAATTGACGGGTCGTGGTTGCATGGTTTGAGAATAGACTCTTGGACTAGGAGGATGTCAATTTGATGGTCGCGGAGGAAAGTCGCGATCTCATCGCGTTGGCCTCTAATGCCATTCGCATTGAAAAAACCTAACTTGAGGGATCGGGGTTTGAACCTAGTATTGATGGCGTTATACATTATGGGTTCTAGTAGGGGTGCTAAGGGAGGTCAGGGCTTGCGTGATCTCGGGATACGCATTATAAATGGCCTGCAACCTGGAGAGGTCGCTAGCAGCCTGGGCGGCCAGGATTTCCTGAGCCATTTGGATAGCGTGAGGGGAGAGGAAGGCTATGTAGGTCGAGCTTATGATGTTGTAGGCCATGTTATTGCCGACTGTGGGGGGGGTTGAAGTTGGGGGACTCGTTGCTACGGGAGCAGGTGCGGTTTTGACGGGGAGCGCGGAGCCCTCTTAGGGCTCTGAGAGCTTAGTCGCTGGGGCATTTGTGACGAGGGTACTTTAAACCCGGAAGAAGCTTCCCTTTGCTGACGAGTGTCGAAACGTTTGGTCAGTTTGGGCGACGTGAATTTGTGGGCTTTTGGGCAGCCACGGTAAGTAGCCGGTAACCTACTTGCCCGCAAAGGACACAGCTAGGTGGGTGTGGGCATAGAGAGCGGTCCTTTGGCCGGGTGCACTCGGAAATGCCGTGCTCACCCAGGCACTTGACGCACCTGGGTTTTGCGTGGCAGTTAACGTATATGTATATGTTTATTTATTTTTTAAAAAAGTGGTATACAGTCTGTTACAATAAATATAGGTAATTACAGCATTCAGGGACAAATCATAGAGAGTAACAATTTACAGGGTTGAATCTGGCGTCCTCGCTAGGTTACATGGTAACCTGTATTAAGGTTCACCAGCCCAAGCTCCCACAGAAGGAGTACAACATATAAGAGACTGCTTAGGACTTAGCTGCAAACGTATGATAACTTATACTAAGTGTGTGAAGTGTTAGTACGTGTGTGTGTTTTGTGAAGTAGGTGTGGTGTGTGTGTGTGTTATATGATGTAGGTGTGCTGTGTATGTGTTTATGATGTAGGTGTGGTGTGTGTATACAAACGAAATGGAAAGTGGTTGAGTTTAGATACGGAGCGGTATGTGTACATGTTGCCATTAGGATTGTGAAGTAAGCAGATATTCAGTGTCATCGTAGTTTAAAGTGGTTAGAAAGCGTGTTATCTGTTTTTTACACATTTCGTAAGAGGACTGATGTGCAGGGATAGTTTTGTTGATTCTGTTATATAAAAATGGCCCAAGGTAGAAATAGAAACGTTTAGTAAAAGCAAATCGTGCGAATCGTTCCGCTGTAAGTGGCCGTACAGCTGGCACTGGTGACATTGACTGTGCCGAGTCCTTTTTTTTTTGCGGATGCACGCTGTGTAGATGCGCAATTTGCACTTGAGTGACAACTTGCTGCGTGCATTTACGATGTAATTAATCTACTGAGAGCGAAATTGGCCCGCGAGCGAACCGACTTTATGTGCTCTGAAAAGTTGAGATAGTGGTCGAGGATGACTCCCAAGTACTTGGCTCGCTTCTCCCAAGGGATAGGCTTGCCTAACAAGGTGAGTGGTCGGGGTGTGCCGAGTACGGCGGAGCGGCGGCTTTTATAGCCAGTGGTAAACAAGTGACGTCACATCGTACGATTTTAATACAGATTTGTTAATACTTGCATTTTAACGAAAAACTATGATAAATTATATAAAACTAGAGTAAATATGTTGGAATTAATTAGTATACTTACATACTTGGTCTTACAATGGCATAATTAGTAAACAAGTCACGTTAAACAGTTAAATATGATATTATACAAAACAAAAATGGAAGAACACAGTTTAAACTTATGTTATAAACGTATTTCGTTATAAGATTTTGATAAGAAACTGTTATAGTGTGGTGTTTCACATGTAAACAAGGTTATAATTATTTTGGGGTTGTTTTTCTTTGTGTCCAATTAAAACAGATCGGAATAATCTATCACACTCATAAAAGCCGTATGAATTTACGTTTTTATCAGACTAGTAGTAGTCAGGAAGACGAAACATCTTATCAGACTACTTTGACAATTAAATTTTCCGAAATTTACCTACTTTCATGTTGTTTTGGATAAATTTATGAAAACGGTGATTATTTTAGGTACTGATGTTTGAGGTAGAGTTACAATCACTTGTACTACGACGTGTCACTAGTTGACAACGTCCTTGCTATTAAGTCTGATTTGAGTTTATAGAGATATGAAGAACTGGGTGGGAAGTTTTTCATCCTCCATTGAAATTAGAGGATCATTTGACCAAACGGGTGTTATATCTGTGTGCTACTTTCCAATGATTGATGTATTGTAGTATATACTGGTCGCGCGGTATAAACTTTACCTGTGCGATGCAGGGTTTTGAGTGACGTCAGTGCGATATGCAGTTCGCATACAATGTAACGTTGTAGATACCGCCACATGTTCCCTGATTGGGTCACCGTGAGTGGGTCAGGATAGGCAGCGGCCAATGAAAATAATTAATGAGTTTGCGGATAATCTGGTGGCAGGTACTGCTACTACTACTGTGCAAACGGCTGCTATGCACATTCGTTTAATTAATAAAACCCCACTCGTTTAGCAGTCGTATAAATTGTATCATGAATCATGAGCTAAAACTGCGCGTTAGAGAAATTATTAAAGATCTTTTACATAAAAAAATTATCACATATCAAAAATTTATCCAAATCCGAGTGTGAGTGGAGAGTAGCCGGTGCTCGCATTGGTTACCATCGCTTTTGTTTCGCTCTGTGTTTAAATTATATAAATTGTTAAAAATAACAAAAGTTGATCTTAAAAGAAGACCAGAAGAAAGATCATCTTGTGAGGTTCCAAACTAAATAACTAAAAACTGAATTTACCGAACAAAATTAATAAAATGATCAAATATAGAAAAAATGAAACCGGTGTATATTTTAAAAACGCTCTGCTAACACACCGAATTGCGTGAATCACTGTTGGTGGCGGTCATTGACCCCGCCCCTACGTCTTCGGCACACACGATAACCGCAGCTCATTGGTTGAAACACTGGACGTCAATATCGCTTACTACCAGGTTTTTAAAATAAGTGTCAGTAATAATTAATTGCCCAGCTTGCAATCAACACAAATATTATCACATTGTTCGAGTGTAAAACACCCATCCAAAATAACCAAACCCACTAAAACTCAGGAAATTGCAACAGACGGTCTTTCGATTACTTTACACAGTCCCAGTAAATTGCTAGATTCGAACCTAGAAAAGAACAATAAATCCCTACTCCTAGTACTAAAGAACACTATCCAAAATGAAATACAAAAAACGATCACAGAATTATTTATTATTATTTATTTTTTATTTCTAAAACACTTATCCTAATTTACATTTCGGTTTTAGCCACACAACGAAAACCTCTCAGGGTTTATCTGTGTGTTGGCGAGCCGTTCACTTAATTTTTAAAGGAAGGATTTTCATTAAAGGAAGATATTTTAAAAGATACGCACAAGCTAACACGCCAGCAAGAAATAGTAAAAAGCGATATAAACACACTAAATGCGAAAATAAAAACAATACAAGAAAAAAACAAAGAACTTAGGTAATAGGTAATACGGGCTGGTTTCCGCAACTCCACGTCAAAGCGCGTATTTTGCGTACGGAAACAAAGAACTTAAACAATAGTTAAAATAAATAAAACAAAATATGACTATAACAAAAAATCAACAACAGGACACCAATTTTAATAAAATGGTACTAATATAATCAAAAATCCGAGAGTCAACGGGAGCTCGGAAGCGAAGGTATTAGGAACTGTAGATACCAATATTGTTTCAGTGTTCACGTTATGTTCATGTCATCATGTTATGTCACGATTTGTTTTCTACGAGTATTCTGTTATTTTTAAATACTTAAATACTTCTAGGTAGTTTAACATTTATTTTAAAAAGATTAAATGAGCTTCTGATACATAAGTTTTTTGAAAATGTGCTAAATAAGCCCTTTTATTTGATACCGTATACTTAAATGTATGTTCTCTAGCCATATTCAATTTAATGTGTCACATAACTTTAGCCAGCGGACGATCAAGACGCTTCTAACGATACCTCATTTGTCAAATTATGATGAGGAGTTTAGAAGTTATGAGGGAACAGATGAACATACATACATATAAACATACATACATACTGATCAAAATCATAACCCTCCTTTTAACTTCGCCGTAGTCGGGAAATAATGGCATACCCCTATGACCAATGTCGAGTTGACAACGACCTAAAACCTTTTCAATGACCTGGCCATTTACTGACCTCTTTTTTTATTAATATAGTTTTCTCTGCAATAGTCTACTCAGCTGAGCTATCCTTTTTTATTATTTATTTATTTATTAAAACTTTATGCACAGGTAAAAAAAATACTGTACAAAGGCGGACTTAATGCCTGAGGCATTTTCTACCAGTCAACCTTAGGGTGGTGCAGAGACAAAACATGGCAGGTGCAAAATAAGTGCTAGCAAATTTGAAAATTAATGCCTATTATTACATAGATACATAGATACATACATATAAACCGAATAAACTTTGTCAGGAGAAATAACGATTGGTAGAGGAGAAAACAAATCCAGCAAATCAGCGCTGCAAAGATTCTGCCAACTTACTATATCGGTTTTCTCACTGTTATTTACGAAAATATTTGTTTGGTACCGGTTGAGGTACCGGTACAGAACCGATACTGATTAGAAATACCCACAGCACAGGAACTACCGGTATCACACCAAGGTCAATGGTACCTTTTATTTCTATTATAATAAATTCTTCAATACTTATGAAAATAGGAAGAACCCCCTTCCATTTGATACCGGTTTTCAAAAATACCGGTATTTCAAGCCCTGCTGCTCGGTGCCGTAACTTCAAAAGGCGTTGTTTTCTGACAAGATAAAGGAAAGAATTTGAAAACTGACGAAGATATTAAAAAAACCGGCCAAGTGCGAGTCGGACTCGCGCACGAAGGGTCCCGTACCATTATCTATAAAAATTGCAAAAAACCTTGTCTGTTGTATGGGAGCCCCCCGTAATTATTTATTTTACTATGTTTTTTAGTATTTTTTGTTATAGCGGCAACAGAAATATATCATCTGTGAAAATTCCAACTGTCTAACTATCACGGTTCATGACATACAGCGTGGTGACAGAAGGACGGACGGACGGACAGCGAAGTCTTAGTAATCGGATTCCGTTTTTACCCTTTGGGTACGGAACCTTAAAAAAAGACTTCACTGTACCTTACACACAAATTATCCGTGGGGAAGTTTTTGTTTTGTGTATAATAGTTCAGTGTACCTACAGTACCTACCAAACCTGTGTAGTACGAGTAGTATTCGTACCTAGATATATTATGATAGTGTGCTTGATTATAATTTACATTGAACTGCAACCTTGGCCGCGCGTCTGGCTCCTCCGAGATGTATTGTATGCTATTTTCTTTGTTTGCATTATAAAAGAGCGCAGTAAAACTTTACAGAGGACACATAGCGCGGAATGGCGGCAGAACGATAAACTTGTTCAATCAACATTTTATGGAGCGCCTCAATTTTATTATGGCGGAGGTGGACACCTGCGCAGGTGTAGGGACGTGTAGGCGCTAGAGCCGGCTGTCGCCCTGGGACACAAGCAGTTCATCATCAGCGTCCGCGGTCCGGCTTCACCAACTGCTCGGTGGTGGTCTCTCTTTTCTTGTGCCACTGCCATGCTCCTGTATTAGCCTGTTACCCAATGCCTACTGAGGCAGTGTTCAACAACAAGCATGAATGAAGTCTACTAATGGAAAAAGAAGTCCAATAGACGACGTATATTTAGCAAACTAAGCGCTTAGTTAAGGTTACTAAATATACGTCGTCTATTGTTTATTTATTTTATGATCGGTTTCCGCAAAGTCTCGCCTGAGTCAAATAACTACCTGCCAATGGAGTCAGCGTAGGTACCTACCTATTTCTGAATAGCTGACGCCATAAGCTTTGTGCACCTCCTGTTTCCGTCCAAGGGAATGATTGTAGAACCGTGGTCGTTAGACATCGTCGTCTTGCTACAATAGCGTCGTCAGAGTAGCCGCCGCCGCTGCCGACGTCGCGCCGCCGCTGCCGACGTCGCGCCGCCGCCGCCGCCGTGGCCCTCGCCACTGAACTTCGAGCCAAACGGAGAGTAATTTGTGAAATAATGAGCGCGTCCTATTATTAAACTGTGGCGCTAATAAATTAAATCTGAAAAGGATAAAGGTTACAAATTAACTGTGACCAGGTTAGGTGTGCTTAGAGTACAATCACAAGTAGGAAATGTCGATGTATATTTCCTGCTTGTGATTCCTTCCGTTTTGACGGCACTGTGTAGATTCCGCCCTTCGAGCTTCCTCGTTTGTGATAAGCCATCCAATTTTCTTATTTATAATCTGACGCTTCAAACACTCGCAGATACCTATAAAGATTATTTGACTGTTCATCGGTTTACTTCAGCATTAACCGTGATATTTCACCAAAAGACGACTGGGGATGATACCCCTTAGTTTTTAGTCAAAGCTTTGTTGTAATTTTGGTTATAAATAAGATACCCAATCACTGCCATTCAATAGTTAACATAATATCTCTTGAGTCTTAGAGAATCTCTTTCTTTTGATCAACTAAAAGAAAAATGCTAAACTTTGACGTGCAAAGTGCTAAAAACAAAAATAATGTACCGGATGCATAGGCCACAGAGTACCACAGATTTACAACAGTTAGTGTATATTTCACACTAATTGCATCAAACTCAAACTCAAAGCATTTTTTTAAATTTATTTATTTATTTATTCACACACAACTATCATCACAAGCTTACCTAATACAATAGTGTAGTTTTATTTTTAATAACTTACAAAGATTAGACTTAAAATTATATTATTATGAACAATCAAGAGTAAATTTACAAAATGCATCCCGTGTGAATTCATTCAGAGTACAGTTGAAGCAGTCAATCTGTTGTGACACCGTATTGACTGTAAGCAACGCGCGCGTCAGCGGCGCGTGCTGCAGCAGGTTGGTGCGAGCGGGCGGCACCCACAGCAGCGGCGGCCGCCTCCGCCGCCCCACTTGCCCATCAATTAAACCATTTACAGGCACTTTTGAACTGTCAAAGAGTCAGTCAGTTAGTCAGAAAGTTGAAGCTAGTTGCCCATTCCAAAACGTTGATCTCTATGGAGAAGAACAGGCAAGAAACTCCAAGGACACTCTTTTAAATATAGAAATTATAAAATCCTGGGTACATTACTCTTGTTGATTCTATATGTGAGAACAATGTAAAAAAATATAAAAATAAAAAACGATTAAAAATATAAGATTAAAAATAAGCCCTGGCAGATAAGAGATGACCAGTCTCAACTGCTGGCGCCCGTTCACGAACATGACGCGTGGATCAGCACCATCCAGCTCAACCATTTTGTAGGGAACCAAATGATACAACACACTCGCCACCATCAGCGAGACATTTAAGTGAGCATGACATACTCTCAACTACCCTGCTCTTTCAAGTCAAGATACAACATAATAACATAGTAAACAACTCCAGCAGATGTAGAAACCGCGCGTTTGGTCTATTTTAGTTACTTCCACAGTATTATGTCGTATGGCATTTTACTATGGGGTCGGGCTGCTGACATTGAATCCATTTTTATTTTACAAAAGAGAGCTGTCAGAGCCATTTATAATCTAAGTCGTCGCGAATCTCTCAGGGAACTATTTAAAAAGATTAATATTATGACGGTACCTTGCCAATTAATTTATGAAAATATTATGTATGTGAGAAAAAATCTACATCTTTTTAATAAAATAAGTGATAGACATAATTTTAATACTAGAAATAAAGATAAAATAGATCAACCATTTTTCAGACTATCTAAAGTAAATACATCTTTTATGGGGTACTGTGTTCAATGTTACAACAGAATACCTTGTGATATATTAGAATTAAATGAAAGAAAATTTAAAACTCATATAAAAAGTACACTTTGTAAACAAGCATATTACAAATTAGAGGATTATATCCAAGATAAAAATGCTTGGAAACATGCTGGTCCTGCTCCATAGGACAATTTAGAATCTAGACAAAATCAAACTGGTTGCCAATTTAATTGTATAATATTATTTTTTTTAAACATTAAATTTATATTCTGTGATTACTTGAACTCACACACTGACTTATTATTAGTAGTACTTGTTAAAATGTTAAGAATATCGTATAATTTTACAATGTTTGTAAATATGTGAGCACCATGCATCTATCACATAATTAATTTATGTCATTCCTTCATTTTTCATTCTTTTTACCTATCGTGGTATAGTAATCTTATTCTAGGTGCATCGTCTTCACATATAATTATATAATTAATGTATACAGAACATTGTGAAAATATTTTAAAAGAGTAACGGTGGAGTTTCTTGCCCATTCTTCTCCATACGAAAACGACCTTTTGGAATGGGCGACTAGAATCAATTATTATATCTTTTTTTTGTAAATGTTGACGTTCATAAGTGCCTTTTTTGTGCCTAAATGAAATAAATTATTTGACTTTGACTTTGACTTTGACCATGGTGTGAGTACCATGGAGTTGTTTACTATGTTATTATGTTGTATCTTGACTCCATGGCGTGAGTACCATGGAGTTGTTTACTATATTATTATGTTGTATCTTGACTCCATGGTGTGAGTACCATGGAGTTGTTTACTATGTTATTATGTTGTATCTTGACTTGAAAGAGCAGGGTAGTTGAGAGTATGTCATGCTCACTTAAATGTCTCGCTGATGGTGGCGAGTGTGTTGGATCATTTACATAAATTGAAAAAGAAATGCGTCTTAGTTATACAAAACTATAGTTTGCAATATAATTGTAACAATAAATGAATTTTACCACCAAAAAAAAAAGAAATCAATATTATCCATTGAAGTGTTCAACAATATTAAAACTTGGTTAAATAAAATTAAAAAATAAACATTATGTTCGTAGTCAGAAAAATAAATTAAAGGAACTCTACTTTTTTTTTTTTTACTGTTGGACCCAAGTTGCTGTGGAGCAGGACCAGCATTGAGCCAAGCATTTTTATCTACGATATAATCATCCAATGTATAATATGCTTATACAGTGTGCGTTTAATGCAAGTTTTAAATTTCTTCTCATTTAGTTGAAGAATATCGAGTGGTATTTTATTACAACATTTTACACAGTACCCCATAAAAGAAGTGTGTACTTTAAACAATCTGAAACGTGGTGGATCTAATGTGTTCCTATTTCTTGTGTTAAAATTATGCCTGTCAATTGTTTTACTAAAAAGATGTAGGTACGAGGTATCCACGTCTGTTAGTTGGCGGATTTTCCAAACAGCGTAAACGGCTGAACTTAGCCGCCCTGCAAGTGATGTTAACTGAGGACCCCAATGTAGTTTTGAGTCAAGCGTGATTCCGAGGAAAACCTTTTTTCGACGAATTCTATTGTCTCCTTATTCAGTACAATGTGACATTCACTACTACTAACATTCGGTAACGCGAATCTTATGCATTTAGTTTTCTTCTCATTTAATACTAAATTATTTACAGTAAACCAATTATGGACCTTTAGCATAGCGTTATTTACGTCGTCAAGCTCCTGTGCATGTCTGTTTACCTTAAAAATCAGTGATGTGTCATCAGCAAATAACACCATCGCGTGGTCGGCTTTTCAATAAATGAGGTAAATCATTTATATAATAGTAAGCATTGATAGCCTAGTGATGTGACCGTCAGACTGACAAGTCGTAGGTCTCGAGTTCGAACCCAAGGCACGCACCTCTGACTTTTCGGATTCATGTGCGTATTATATAATTATCACTTGCTCAAAAAACGGTGAAGGAAAACATTGTGAGGAAACCGGCATGCCTGAGAGATATTTCTCGACGGCATGTGAAGCCAAGTCAGAGGCCCTTGGGCGGCTTTAAAACTCTGACACCAGGTTAGTTTACTAACCACACGAAAAAGAAGAAGAAGATTTATATATACTAAAAAGAGGAAAGGACCCAATATCGAGCCCTGTGGTACACCCATTTTGACTTTTAAACCGAATGAATTTACACCGTTTATTTGAACTTGCTGCAGTCTATCATTCAAATATGATTTTACTAAGTTAAGCTCAGTTATCTACTAACATTACTAACATAGAAGATAAGTACTAATTGTTACTAACTTACGAGTATTACTAACGATCTATGGACTGTAATGTCTGAAATAAATAATTTTTATTTTATTTTTATTTATTAAGCGCAAGTTTAGCCAGTCCGTAATGCTGAAGTTTCAAGAGCAGTGTTTCGTGATTAACGTAATCTAATGCTTTGGATAGGTCGCAGAAGATACCTATTGCATTCTGTGCCTCTTCCCATGCGTTAAAGATGTGTTTTAATAAAGTGACACCGGCGTCAGTTGTGCAACGTCCTTTGGTAAAACCATACTGTTGATCGTGTAGGATGTTATTACGATTAAAATTATTGAGCATCATCGCATGAAGCATCTAGTTAAGTGTGCCAACCTCTGAAGCACATTCAACTGTGTGCCTCAAACGTCCTCTGTTCAGTACACAGTTTACTGGCGAGTGTTCCCGGCACTTTCAAATTCAAATTCGAAATATTTTATTTCACATAAACCTACATAGGCACTTATGAAACGTCAGAAGCTAGGTTCATGGTTCCAATTGTTCGTTTCCTATGGAGAAGAGCCGGCAAGAAACTCCACGGTTACTCTTTTAAAAGTTTTTTTTTTTACAATGTTTCCAAATTACAGTGTTAATAGTTATCAGAGGACAGTGTAGGACTATCAACAAGTACCACGTAATTAGCAAAATAGAAAATGGTCCACAGATCTATATAGTCTGTTATGTCTCTACAACGTTCTCACATTCACAAAATCTAAAAGAAAAGAATCTATATGTCGCAGGATTTTGATAAAATTAGGTTTTTGATGAAAAACCTAGGTTTTAGATGAAAATCCGGAAGATGACACATTTTAAACTCAATTTCATCATAAACCTGTAAAAATCCAGATTTTTATTTAAAAACCTGAACTAGTTTGTGTATTTGATCAATCTAATATACATTTCCGTTGACAGGGAATAAGGGACTTCTTCCGCTTTTGTTTTGCCTGTGCCCCGCCCTTTCCCTGCTTCTTCAGTCACAAAACACAACCCAGACGGCCAACCCGCGTTGATTTTTGCGACAAGTAATTACGTAAAATATAATTAAGTGAATTAATCTCATTAATATTGTGCTTGTGCTTACTACAAATTTTAATGGCATCTACAGGAAACCAAGTGGCTGCCTCGAAACTCTATTCAAATATCAACTACTGCCTTTAATGGACCTGTATCGACTTTCGATTGCTTCAAAGATGTCTTTATTTGGAGGCCAAGGTTTCAAGAAATGCTCGTGCGAAAAATCTAAGGTGCGCTGCAAGACAAATCGATGTGCATGTTAAAAAATAATGTTTTATGTAACTCTAGATGTCACAAGTCAACAAACTGTCATAACAAATAAGTCATACTAGCAGATTTATAAAAAAGCAAGCACGTAGTAAACGTTTCTTTATTAAATTTATATTCTTTTTTTAATTTTGACTCAGTTTAGCCTTATTTAATAGTTACGAAATTTCATTTTCGCGGCTTATCAAAATCAGATTAATATAGGTACGTGAAATTTAAACATTTTATTTCATAAATGGATTGAAGGAGGAGTTTATTGATTGGATCATGGATGTCAAATTTTGGTAAATAAATAATTGTTTTCTTTCTACTAAGTAGCAAATGATGATGGATTCTTTTATTTATTTCATTTAAATTGATTGATTTGTCATAAAACAAAGCAAACCCGTGATTTTGACAAGAACTTTATCATAAAACCAAACTAGTTCAGGTTTCTTATCAAAAATCTGGATTGTTACAGGTTTATGATGAAATTGACTTTAAAATGTGTCATCTTCCGATTTTTCATCAAAAACCTAATTTTATGAAAAACCTGAGACATTTATAAAAGATAAATAAAATAATAAAAATAAAGACCTATTTAAACCACATGCTCTACAGTGTACGAGTATCACACAGGACTAGCGTCGACTAGCCCGGTATCGTCGTCCCCGACTCGGTTTGAGCAAAGCTCGTACACTGTAGTGTAAGCTGTGGCTGCAAATGATATTCATGTTACACACTGTATGAACTTCTGGCGGCGATAGAGAGCAATTATATCTGAGTTGTGAGTGTTGTGTGTTGGTTTCACTGCGCATAAGTGTCTCAGGCGCCGACATCTATCTGTTTGTACACTACGTTATTAACTAAGTGTGCCAGACACTAAATGCATTGCAATGTATCGTACATTACTAGTATGTCTATGACCATCGCACTCAGCTGTCGCGTGTTTCAAGAGTTGTGCGACAACAAAAAAAAAACTCACTCGTAAAACCTGTAGGTATACCAAGTTTCATCTAGTTCGGTTGTAAAATACGACCTGTAGAGGAGTAACAAACTGACACACGAAAGCAAATTTTGCCAGACTTGAAGCAGAGACGTTTCGCTTGTTTCGCTCACTCGATCAATTATAAACATGTGGTTCAGTCATTAAAGGTAAGATTATATCTCAAATACGAGTACATTAGGTTACACAAAACCTTGTTACAAGTCCATATATTTCAATCATCTGCTTCAGTAAATATAGCCGTATACCTCGATGTTTTGTTAATATTAGGAATTACCTCGCTTCACCTGCTGAACTAATATTGAATGACCCCCCTTAAACTTAGCACAATGATTATTATGATTACTCGTACAACCCAAGGGATACGCCCCCGGGTGCCCCTGGGGCAGGCTGGGCTCGCTCAGTACTCACGGGACACATCGCTCCGTTGTTATGAGATAGTTATTCCCACTGATATGTCTCCTCGCAGTAAGCTCATTGTACGGAGGGCGGACTAAAGGCGAGTAAATGATACAACGAATGCTGTTACAATACTGAGTTTATTATAATAGAACACAGGATTATATATCATGATTACTACTTCACACCTTCCCCCTAAAATTCAATAAAATAAAGGTTTTAAATTTATTTTATTGTCAATATTAAGATATACACACATTTTGTTAATAATCAATACAAAAATTAATATTATGACACATTGATATAAAATGCGCTGTAAGTATACAATATTATAGAATATGATTTCATTGATAACCAAACGTGGCACCAGTATACGTTAAGCCTTACAGAATGCCACATTCACAGAAAGATGAAATAAAGAAACAAGTGGATAATTTATTAGAGCAAAATATTATTGAACCTTGTTCTAGTGAATGGTCTAGCCCAATACTCCTAGTGCCTAAAAAATCCGACACCGGGGAAAAGAAATGGCGGCTAGTAGTAGATTATCGTAAGCTTAACAATTGTATACAGAATGATAAATTCCCCCTGCCCAATATTACAGACATATTAGATTCATTGACTGGCTGCATTTACTTCACACATTACTGTGGCTGATATTTTGTAGTCATCGATTATTTCTGTTAACATCAGTAGCCGCAGTGGGCGACCCTTTTATTTTATACTCTTATATTAGTCAATGCGTGAATATGAAAGCAAAGAGAATCTTATCACAAAGCTGTCATTATACAAAAAAGGGCCATAAGAACGATGGTAATGATTCCACAGTGGGTATCGTGTAAGCTGTACTTTATAGAACTTCAGTTACTAACGGTCACTTGTTTGTATATTTTAGTTCATCTCACTGAGCTTATGAAAAAGCGGCAGAATTTTGAAACTGAGAGGAAAGAAGTAAGCGGGAAGCTACTAGGCGTAGGGACCAAACTTAATGTAAGAGTTTAAACTTACACAACACATTAAAAAAACCCCAAACTACATCTGCATGCTTAAATTTGATATTCACAAAATTTATCACAAAAAAAAACTACAACCATATACAAGAATTTGGTTTCTCAGACCATAGCGGAACATAAATACAAATCTCTATGCCACATGTAACCACACCTCAACATAATTGGTACGCACAAAAGAGATTATTTAACGATTAAACTTTAAATCTGCATTACAAGCCGTAGACTGGAACAAAATAATAACAGAAGACCATAATATGAACGATAACTACAAAGCATTCAACGATACACTAACTTATATCCTAAACAAATGCATACCCTTACGTTACACTTATAACAAAGAACCCAATACTATCACGATACTATTTTTTTTTTAAATCAGTAATAACAGCAAAGAAATTACAATATATTGACAAACAAAAAAAAAACATAAAAAAGTAATAACAATGTGGAGTACCTATTATAAAAGAGCGAGCAAATAAAACAATTAAAAAAACCGGCCAAGTGCGAGTCGGACTCGCGCACCAATGGTGCCGTACAAACCTGTAGGTATGTAAGTAAAAGTTCACCCATCACGACAATCGAGTCATAGTTATGGTATTTTTATTGCAAAACTAAATCCATAATATTACAATATTGAAAGCTGGAGGAGCATAAATTAAAGACAAAGGTCTCTTTATCGTTTCAGTAATCCTTTATTTTATACTAACACATATCATTTATTGTTAACTGAAATATCTACACTAGCCTTGCGGTAGAATAAATAAATAAATAAATAAATAAAAATAAAATAGATCAACCATTTTTCAGACTATCTAAAGTAAATACATCTTTTATGGGGTACTGTGTTAAATGTTACAACAGAATACCTTGTGATATATTAGAATTAAATGAAAGAAAATTTAAAAATCATATAAAAAGTACACTTTGTAAACAAGCATATTACAAATTAGAGGATTATATCCAAGATAAAAATGCTTGGAAACATGCTGGTCCTGCTCCATAGGACAATTCAGAATCTAGACAAAATCGAACTGGTTGCTAATTTAATTGTATAATTTTTTTTTTTTTAACATTTATTTTATTTTATTTTTTGTGATTATTTGAACTCACACACTGACTTATTATTATTAGTATTACTTATTATAATGTTAGAAATATAGTATAATTTTACAATTTTTGTAAGTATGTGAGCACCATGCATCTATCACATAATTATGTCATTACTTCATTTTTCATTCTTTTTACCTATCGTGGTATAGTAATCTTATTCTAGGTGCATTGTCTAATAAAATAAGTGTATACAAGATATAATGAATTTTTTTAAAAGAGTAACGGTGGAGTTTCTTGCCCATTCTTCTCCATACGAAAACTACCTTTTGGAATGGGCGACTAGAATCAGTTTTATTATTTTTTGTAAAGTTTGACGTTCAAAAGTGCCTTTTTTGTGCCTAATTGAAATAAATTATTTGACTTTTGACTTTGACTTTGGTAGCCTTGCAAAAGTTTGCTGATGAATGATGGCAAGTTTTATTTTATCAAAGGTATTTATTTACACAGTTTTTTAGTCACTATTTAGAAATCTGATACAAAAATACTAATTAAGTAATAAATTTGAACCAGATCTGTAAATGGCGACTGAAAAAGGTATGAATAGTAATATTGAACATTGAAGTTCAAAAAAACGTTATCAATAGTGGTACTACGTCGTGTAGTGCTAGTGTTTATTAACGGAAACATGTTTATGGATTAAAAATATGAGGAAATTCCATTTTGGGGATTCATGTTGCGAGTTTCAAAATATGCGGTATAGGTTGTACCTTTGCGTTTTTTCGTTGACTTAATTTTATTTTCACAGCATAAAGGCAATTAGACCTAAGTATTTGAAATTATATATATGAGTTTCAACATGATATTTCTACGCGTTCATGAGGAAAAGGATAATAAGTTTATAAATATTAAAAAAATAAAAAAACAATTCTATGTAAATTCCTGGTGTTGCCCAATCACTAAATATAACGCGGTCACAAACAGGCGATGTTTTTGAAGAGAAAACCTTCCTGAACTCGTTGATGAGGTTAAATAGTGAAGTATAATCTCGATCCGAATCGTTGTGATAAGGCAAACCTGGTAGTTTTTCCATTAAATTATTTTTAAAATGTCCTAAGCGACTTTTATTTACATGAACAAAACTCACAAGTTTTCTTTGAGCTCTGACTGTTTTCTGAGGGAAAGTGACTAACTGGCCACAGTGACCAGAGTCCAACTCATTTATAATTATAATAGATGGAAAATATTGTCAATACAGGTAGCACTAGTGGCAGTTATTCTAGTCGGCTCAAAGAGTGTATTGTACAAATTATATGATTATAATAAAGTTATAAATTTATTTAGCATAGCAGATTTTTCCAGTATATTAATGTTGAAATCTCCACAGACAACAACTGTGTTATTACTGTTACAAGTCTTTAATAATACTTCTTCCATATGTTTCTCAAAAATATCATATGAAGCACATGGGGGCCTATACACGCTATCCTTACGTTCTTTAAATTTCATATTTTTACGAACAATTATTAAAGAGCCACCACGTATCATATTAACTCTGTAGTTCAGTAATTACATAAATAACTGTTTTAAACATAACCAGACATATAAAACAAATACAAGTATATGTAGATGTATTTATTATTTTACAAGTGATGTGATCGAAGCTCTCTTATAATTAGGTAAGGATATTATAGTATTACTCTCCCTTCGAAGAGGCCCACTTTGAACATGAACAGGCGGTAACGGTTATGGTTATGCTGGGCTAAACACCATTTGAACATAAGGGGCTGCTGCATTGTTGTCCGAAGCCAATTCCTGCATGTCTCGTGATGAATCATGCACTGCCTGTCTATTTGTTCGCATCCAACACACATGACAAACGTAGTTGTTTCTTGAGGACTGAAAATAAACCACATTTAGAATAAACACCGATATTACAGCTTATGTTTATGTTATTTTATGGTTTTTTTTTTTTAGCAACAAGGGTATCTTTTGTATACATCTGTTTATGTTTTCAAGTATTATGTTATTGTGTTTACTGTTACAACATGCCTACTTTAGGCAAGTATATGTTAAAATTAGAAAATATATAAAACACAGATATTACAATCATACACACATAATATGAAAACTATTTTTTTATAGATTAATACATACAACTATGAATTTATAATAATAAAAAACAAAATGCTTACCACATAATTAGTATTTTGTGATAACAGGACAGCCGGCAATGGACAGTCCATGCTGACATTATGGTGTCTTATTTTTCTCACAGATTTCCCACAACCAAGGCAAACTATGTTATGTCCCAATAGTGTGTTTGTGTTCACCAGCTTCGGTACTTAATAATAAGAAGCATGGATGGCAATTAAATGTTTCCAGAGGCAACCAAAAATATGATACACTTTATGTTAATATTGCACACCATAAAATAAACCAGAAGTAGGTATATAAAATTAAATCAGATTAAGTTTTTTCTACTCCAACTTCATACCTGAGTTGGAACATTGGTTATCCAACGCGAAAGTCTTGTTTGATAGTGTGCTGAAAGCGAGGATATGAGATGCCTCTGCAACCTTTGCATGGCTATTCCGTAGTTGATGCACCTCATATTGATCCACAAAATAAATCCTAAACGCAATGCAAATCAGAGTTCAGTGTTAATAGCAAGGTAACCGAGTGGTTGAAGGTATCCGTAGAGAATAAAAGGTAGAAGAGGTCCGTAGAGATAAGTGGGGGTCAAAAATATTAGAAAATAATCGCAAAAACACAAAACACAGTATTCTATTCTATTTTTTTATATGGCAAGCAAAGCCGATGTCGACTATTCTGCCAATGTCAAAGTGAATTGGAAAAGCAAGTGTGTACCTATTGCTAAAAAAATAAAGAAAAAATATATATTTTTAGGAACCAGAGGCGAGATTTAATTAAAAAAAACAATAACCACCGACTACAAGACTTTATATTTCTTTTTAACAAAACAAAATCAAATCACAAAAATAACCGAACTAACTTATCAATTTATTCATTTTAAAAGTAATAACACAATCTACTAAATTATAAAATTAGGCAGGTTGACTTTCCAAACGGGCAGAGGTTCCCCTTAGACAAGTTGACGGCACCGCAAAAATCAGCTAGAGTGAGGCGCGCACGAACTTATATAATCCATGATGAAGTTTCTTCACTATTCCTCTAACACGGCCTCTCCTGACTGGAGGACGTCCTCGTGCTCCTGTGTCCCATGCTGCTGGACATCCACCGAACGGGAGGGCACAGGCTCCGTAGTAGGTTCGTGAGGCACATCTTCGTAGCTTCTGGCAGCTTGCTCAGGTGTGGACTCCACATTTTCATCATCGTCTGCACCTGAGAACATAACAAAACAAAAAAAAAAAAAACATTGAATCGGGATTCAGATTATTACTGAAAACACATCGACATATTTAACCAAAATTACAAGTACCGGAGAGGAAGCACGACGTTAGCTATCTCCGACCGTAAGAAATAGAGGCACGACGTTAGCTTATTTCTTACAACTCACATCATGACATAGGCACGCCGTTCGCATATCATGTGACTCCGCCTACATGGCAGTGACACGACGTTAGTGTACCATTTGGCTCAACCACATGGCAGAGGCACGACGTTAGCGTACCATGCGGCTCTTATCACTGTGTGGCAGAAGCACGACGTTAGCTTGCCACACAAGTACAACAAACTCACCCTCAAAGAAGGCAGCACACGTATCGGGAGTCCACTCCACTCGCCACGGCACCATGAACTGTGCCGCGGCCTGGGTCGCTTTTCCATAAGAACCTGCCACCAGTTGTAGCTCGTAGCGACCGTGGGGAAGCGCCTTGACCACACGATATGGCCCGCGCATGCCCGAGTCAAGCTTGCCAGTCGCTTGTGCCTGTTTAATTACAAAAACAAATGAATTAATTTCAAATGATCGAGGAGGTCTACGGTCAGCATTTACGGTTGAATCTTGTTGATGCTGATTCGTCTCCAGCCGTTTAGACGCCCTTTGTCTATGCATCTCTCTTAGTGCTTCACGATTGGGATGAGAGTTCTCCAAGGCAATGTCCCGAACGAGATGACGAATGAGTGGCGTAGCTGCCTCGATGCCCACCAGTAAGTTCAAGGGTGACAATCTGGTAGTTTTCTGCTTCGTTATGTTTAAAACTAACTGCAGTCGCCACATAACATCTGACCACTCATTCTGTTGGTGATTGCACTCTACGCGAACCATATTAAGTAAGGTTCGGCAGTACCGTTCAACTTGCCCATTGGAGTGATGCATTTCAGGGGTGATTAGATGCATGTCAACGCCTAATTCTGTTACAAGCTTTGTAAATTCTGAGCTTAAAAACATACGACCACGGTCTGCTACAATTAATTTTGGTGTACCAAATAAAGAAATAACATTTGTAAAAAGTCTTTTTAACTCTACAGCATCTTGACCAAACATAGGATACAATAAGCAATATTTAGAAAACGCATCAATTACAATTAACACATGCCTATAACCGTTAGACTGGGGTAAAGGTCCTAGTGTGTCTACATGTATAACCTCAAATGGAACATCAGGTTTTTCCCATGAATGTATAAGCTGATGGGGGGCTCTAGGGATCTTTTTATGCGTTATGCAAATTAGGCAGTGACTCACATATTTACTGACAAATGATTTGAGGGAAGGAAACCAAAACTGTTTTCTGATAAGTTCCAACGTTTTATCAACTCCTAGGTGGTCGTGTTCATCGTGAAAGATTCTGAGCAGGCTTAGTCTATTACCCTTGGGCACAAAACATAAAAGTCTAGGATCTTCTCCTACTGGAGTATACTTATAACAGAGAAGGTCATTCTTTCGAACATAATGACTAGAATCTAATTGCCCATCTGCTAATTTTTGAAGTAACTGCAGAGTCTCTTCATCAGCAGCCTGTGCTATTTGAGCCCAGTTTTGCTGTCTGCGTGCTTCGCAAACATTAACCGGATTGCGGCTCAAATAGTCAGCATGCGACATAGAGGTACCCTTGCGATATACTAGCGTGAAGTTGAAATCCTGCAAATATATCCACCATCTGGCCACACGCGGTAACAGATCCTTTTTTTGTTGCGTGGCTTTCAATGCGTTGCAGTCAGTTACGACAGTGAAAGGAACGCCAACCAGATAGTGTCTATAATTTTGCAGAGCTTTAACAACGGCCAAGGTCTCGAGCTCATAGGAATGGTACCTTGGCTCGGCACCCTGAGTTCGTTTACTAAAGTAGGCAACTGCTCGTTTATACCCCTTTTCATGAACCTGAAGAAGCACTGCACCATAACCGATGGAACTTGCGTCCGTGTGGACCTCGATAGGCAAAACGGGATCGTAGATGGCTAAGACAGGTTCGCTCGTAAGTTCCGAGATAATATCTTGCCGTGCTTCTTCTTGTTCACTGCCCCACACAAAAGGGACACCTTTTTTGGTAAGCTTGGTAATAGGAGCAGTCTTAGTGGCAAATCCAGCTATGTAGCGGCGGAAGTAGCTCGCTAGACCCAAAAATTGGCGGACTTGCTTAACAGTCTTTGGGATGGGTGCCTCAACTAAAGCTTGGACTTTTTGTTCGCTCGGCTGCACCTGACCTTGACTGATTGTCCGTCCCAAGTATTTTAAATTTTCATCAACTAGGGGAGTCTTAATCGGAATCTGCGTAGTCGACATCGTACACATAACGTCATGTGTAAGACGGGGCTTGCAAGTAAGGTATTGCTGGTCGCGGGTACGGATATAAGTAACACCCTCGCGGTTTAACACGTCGGTACCAACAATAATGGGAGTATTCATGAGTTCAGGGGACACGGCATGCAAGTCTACCTCTAAAGTAATCTCATTGAACTCTATCGGTAAAGTGACAAAGTAAGTCGACTCAATTTCATTACCACCTATACCTCTTAAAACTCTGTAAGCTGGCTTACGCGCACATTTAAAATGTTTCAGCAACGATGAAGAAATTAAGGAAATACTTGAACCGCTATCTATAAGAACATCGACGGGAATTCCCTGTATGACTGCCACTACAATGTCTTTGTTCTTATTAAAATAATTTTCCTGGCAGAAATTGATATTGTTTGCGTTACGAGAATCAGACTTAATTTTTGCAAAGCATGTTTCAACTCTATGACCAGGTTTTTTACAGAAAGCACATGGTTCAGACTTACTCGAACCCTGAGCAGAACTATCCTTCTTATTTTCTTCATTGTTGCTTTTATTATTAACGGTTTTAGGCTTCTTGGAACAATGAGACTGAATATGACCGCGTTGGCCACATATGAAACACTTGCCTTCCTCAAACCTACGTTTGCGAGTAATGGCATCATGATTCGATTTAGAGGAATGGTTATTACGCGTATTATCACTGAATTTCTTATTAAAAGTAGATGAATTTGATTTGACATAAGTTGAGAAAAATTCTACCAACTGATTCGGTATTAACTTTGCATTGGTAGCCGAAGCACGGATTTGCGGATCCGTAATGCCCCGTATAACTATTGCTGAAATAAGCTCATCACTCAACCCCTTAACTATGCGTAGCCTTAACAGAGACCGGCGGGCATAATCTGCGTACGTCGGGTATTTATCAGAGTTGGTACTCATGACGTCGTACAAAATATTTGCAATATCTGGTTTCCTAGGACACAACGGTTTAAACTCCTTCTTAAAATTGCTCCAACTACGATCACTGGTAACCCATTCATTGAGCCAAGTCCTAGCATCACCTTTTAGACAGTTACCGATGCGAGACAGACACTCGTTATCGTTCCAGTAGTTTGAACTCTTAGTACGGTCAACTTCCTCACACCAGGTGTCTATATCGTTGATGCTTGGATCGAAATTCGATATGTAATAAGATTGGTTAGATCTCACCGTTGTGTTGATTGAGCGTATCGCATCGACGATACGATCGGTAGCATCGGTAGCGCTGGCGTCACGGTCTGTAACAGCACTCACGGGACGCCCCGGCGAAGATGGCACAGCAGAGCCTCGACCTTTTGTCACCGACCTCTGACGCTCAGCTACAGTCGCAGTCACCGATTGCGGCCGTGGTGGCGTCAGCGTAGGCGCACCGGCACTGGGTTCGCGTGACCGCGGCGGCGAGGAGCGGCGCTGTTCTTCGAGACTGGTCAAACGATCTATAATTTGTTGCATTTGTTTGGTTAACACATTATTAGGAGAATCATATCGTTTTAAAGTACGCCTGGAACGCGACTTTTGGCGCCTTGAACCAGAATCACTCTCATTTGAGTGTGCAGCACTGTCTCCACGACGCGAGCTGCGGTTTCTAGAGCGACTTCTACTTTTACGTCTTTGATTAGGCATTTTCTTTACTGTTAATAACGGTGAATTTAAGGAAAACAAGAATGGGCTAAGCACAATAATGAAAATGCTTTAGGCGGGTAAGTAGGCTTGTGTAGCTAAAAAGCAAAATTAATCACAGGAGGTTTTAAATTTGAATTCACAAATCCATTTGTGATCACGCACAGGTATATTCAAAATCACCAGGTTGTAAACGAAAATTGGAACGTACTCACCAAAATTTTCGGTCTGAAACCTTACCACACAATCGTGCACACTGCACACTACTTACGTAACAGCAACAACATCAAAATAACCTCACTTTTTGTAACGCAGCAAGAAAAAACCGTTACTTAACTGATTTGAATAGCCAAACTGCCGTATCTCAGGAATTCAAAGCGAATTAGGTCACGTGGAAAACCGTATCCCACTTCTGATTTTAGGAACCAGAGGCGAGATTTAATTAAAAAAAACAATAACCACCGACTACAAGACTTTATATTTCTTTTTAACAAAACAAAATCAAATCATAAAAATAACCGAACTAACTTATCAATTTATTCATTTTAAAAGTAATAACACAATCTACTAAATTATAAAATTAGGCAGGTTGACTTTCCAAACGGGCAGAGGTTCCCCTTAGACAAGTTGACGGCACCGCAAAAATCAGCTAGAGTGAGGCGCGCACGAACTTATATAGGCTTGCCACCACCACTTGTCACCCTTCCATGATGAAGTTTCTTCACTATTCCTCTAACAATATATAATAAGAAATCTTCAATAATCAGCTGAACTTAATGTAGGACTTGACAAGTTAGTACTGGACTGAAACAAACAAAAAAATAAAAATTACATAAATATTATAATTGTTAGAACATAAATTTTAAACATATACCACATCCACACAGACAGAAACAGAATATTAGGGGGTGTTTTATAATTTTATATTATTGTGACGGATGAAAATCATCAGCGCCACAAGCAGTTCTGGAGAGGAATATATTAAAACGGAGGGGAAATTAATAGGAAGAGGGATCTTGAATTTAAGGAGACGGTTATACAAATCTCGAGGTGGTATGTTGTTAGGACATTCAAAAAATATGTGATCCAGGGTGCCTTCCTCCAACCCGCACTCGCAGAGAGAGGAGTCACGGACATGTATTTTGTGTAAAAAGACGGGAGTGCAACAACAAAACACAGTAGATCTGCAATAACATTACAAACACATTGACATTTGATATAGACAATGAACTGTGCCAATGAATGACACATTGTCAAACAAGTAAACGCGTTCCGGTTTTTTTTTTGTATGATGTATAAAAAAACTGTTTATATATACTTGAAATATGCAAGTTCGCTCACAAACACAAAGATTTTTACACTAAACGAGAAGACATACAAACAAGATACACACGCCGACACAAAACATGACCCAACATACCAACATCCCGCTTAAAAATACACTCAACAAGCGCTCTAGTTATGTCAATCAAAATTTACAATATGTTACCCGAATATATAAAAAAAGAAAAAAAAACCGGCCAAGTGCGAGTCAGACTCGCGCACCGAGGGTTCCGTACAAACCTGTGGGTCTATAAGTAAATGTTGACCAACGACGACGATCGAGTCATAGTTTTGGTATTTTTATTGCAAAGTGGAAAGCTGGAGGAGCATAAGTTATTGACAAAGGTACCTTTATCTTTTCAGTAATCCTTTATTTTATATTAACTCGTGTCATTTATTTTATAATATAACTGAAATATCGACACTAGCCTTACAAAAGTCTGCTGATGAATGATGGCAAGTTTTTTAGTCACTATTTAGAAATCTGGTACAAAGATACTAATTAAGTATTAAATTTGAACCAGATCTGTAAATGGTGACTGAAAAAGGTATGAATAGTACCACATTGAACATTGAAGTTCGAAAAAACGTTATCTATAGTTGTACTACTTCGTGTAGTGCTAGTGTTTATTAACGGAAACATGTTTACGGATGAAAAATATGAAATTACATTTTGGGGATTCATTATAAAATCGATATTGAAGTGAACAATCAGATGACAAGCTGTTTGAAAAGTTTTGTCCCCTCCCCATACATATAGATAAGTCGCGGTCATTGCTACCGCAACTACAATTATGTTTATAATCACAATAAAATTTAGGTTTTGATAACCTTGCGAGTAGTTGCGACTTAAAAAAAAAAAATGGTTGTACCTTTGCGTTTTTGCGTTAACTTAGAAATTTGTTTTATTTTCACAGCTTAAAGGCAATCAGACCTAAGTATAATATTTGATATGAGTTTCAACTTGATATCTCTACGCATTCATGAGGAAAAGGGTAATAAGTATAAATTTATAAAAAAAAAATGTGATGTAGGTTACTTAAAAGTTTAAGGTTTTCGGAATTTTTTCTTTATGTGTGCTATAAAACATTGCTTCATGCCAAATTTCAAGATTCTAGGTCGACTGAAAGTACCCTTTAGGTTTGGATTCCCTTGCGAGTAGTTACGAGTTTGAAAATATACGGCTTAAATTGCTGTGTCTTTTGATTGCATTGGCATAGATGTTTTATTTTGTTACAGCTTAAAGGTATTATAGACTTGAGTATTTGATAAGAATTTCAATTTAAATACCTTTACGCCTTCATGATGAAAGGTGTAGTAAGTTTAAAATTATTTAAAATATTTTTATTATAATTATGATGTAACTAAAAATTTACGGTTTTCGCCATTTTTCCTTTATCTGTGCTATAAGACTAAATTTCAAGATTCTGAGTTCACGGGAAGTACCCCGTAGGTTTTGATTCCCTTGCGAGTGTCGAACATTTGCGGATATTTGCGGCATAAACGGCTGTATCTTTTGATTGCGTTGGCTTAGAAGTTTGTTTTTTTCAGCTATAACTGTCATTCTTTTAAGAATGCAATTGACGATGTTAGAACTTTATGTAAAACGTCTGTGCTAGTGTGTTTACAGGAGACTTGGCTTCTAAATCATGACATCCCATTACTGGGAACGGTTAGTGGGGATTTTGAATATACAGGTAAGTCTGCTGTGGACACATCCGCCGGTATACTGAGAGGAAGACCATACGGTGGGGTGACTATTCTTTGGAGGAAGGGTATATTTGAGAAGGTTTCTGTTGTAGAGTGTAGCAGTGCCCGACTAAATGCAATTAAAGCGACAATCGGGGGACGTAAGATCTTAGTCTTTTCCGTATACATGCCTGTGAATTCCATGGATAATTTGCCTATTTTCTCGGATGTGCTAGGTGAAATTAGTGCCATTGAAGAGAGTAGTGATATCGAAACAGTATTTTTGTTGGGTGGTTTTAATGCTCATCCCAAGGAACTATTTTATGATGAGCTCGAGAGGTATTTTTTGGATAGGTCGTGGGTATGTGCAGATGTGAAGAGACTAAGCGCCGATTCGGGTAGTTATACATATGTGTACATGTATCACGGCAGTAGGAGGTGGCTAGATCACTGTGTGGTCTGCCTGTCAGCTTGGAAAACTATTGTAAATGTGGGTATATTAGAGGACGTATTTGTGTCTGACCATCTTCCTATATATTATGTCGAATGTGATCTGGATACGGTTAGGCCGAAGCTTTATATTTCTGATATGCCTAGGAGTGCGGTGATTTGGGGGGAGAGAGATGAAACGCAAATCCGTGAATATCATGACTTATGTCAGGAGGGTTTGCGAACCATTGATTTCCCTTTCGGTTTCACTGACTGTAGCTACGGGACATGTAACCTAAGTGCCCACAAATTAATAATTGACTCCTTATATGACAGAACTGTACAGGTCTTTAAAAAGGCGGCTATTCTAACCAAGGGTAGAAATAATTCTAAGTGTCGGAAGAAGGTTCTGTGTGGCTGGAACAAACATGTAAGGGAAGCTCATTGGGATGCCAGGCTTAAGTTTAAATCGGGCTCAGCGTCGAACACCTGAAATATGCTGGAGTGCACCTCCCGAGGGTCTTGTTTCTGTTGTTTACTATGTGCATCAGTCATGCGTACCTTCCAGCTGACCTAATGAAAACCATAGTGGTGCCCATATTTAAGAACAGGACAGGTGACATCTCGGATAGGGATAACTACCACCCGATCTCCCTCGCGACTGTGATAGCAAAGGTGCTGGACAGTTTGTTTGATTCTTGCTTGCAAAAGTATCTAAAACTACACGATGCGCAGTTTGGGTTTCGGCCAGGACTATCTACTGAGAGCTTAATCTTAAGGATCTCTCCAAGGCCTTTGACCTCGTGTCTTACGAAGTGCTTTGGAGGAAGCTAGGGGACAGGGGTGTACCGGTGGAGATGTTAAACCTCTTTAAATATTGGTACAATAACCAGACGAACTGTGTCAAATGGTCAGGCACTCTTTTCGATTCGTACAGGCTGGAGTGTGGCGTGAGGCAGGGGGGGTTATCATCTCCAAAGCTTCAGCCTGTATGTAAACGACCTCATAGTGGAACTCAGCAGCATGCGTGTCGGATGTCGGGTGGGTGGTATTAGTGTTAATAATATCAGCTACGCGGATGACATGGTGCTGCTGAGTCCCACTGTTGGGGCGCTTGGAGAGATGCTGAAAGTCTGTGAAGCCTATACCGAGTCACGCGGACTAACGTATAACATGCAGAAAAGTCAGTACATAGTCTTTAAAGCCGCCAGTAAGTGTCCTGAATCTGTTCCACTCATTACTTTGAATGGTGTTAACTTAGATAGGGTGTCGCAGTTTAAGTACCTCGGACATTACCTTACCGACGATCTTTAGGATGATGTCGATATAGAGAGGGAGCGCAGGGCTCTGTCAGTCCGTGGCAATATGCTGGCTCGTAGATTCACGCGCTTTAAGCTATCTGTTGCTGTATAAAATCACGCTATATAAAGCGTCTGAGTCTGTACACGGGTGGTCTATGGGTTAGTTATACAAAAAAATCCCTAGACACTCTGCGCGTCCAATACAATAACATTTTCAGGATGATATTGGGACTTCCTCGTCTCTGCAGTGCCTCCGAGATGTTCGCGCAGGCTCATACTGACGATTTCCATGCCGTCATTCGGAAAAAAGTCGTGTCACTTATGAGGAGGGTGCGGGGGAGTCACAACAGCATCCTGAAAAAAGTAGCTGAAGATTTTCGTGCACCTGTGTTGAGGCATTTCGTTCGTCTGGTGATTTCTAGGGAGGTATCTTGACGGAGCGGGGTGTCTCAGCACAGGGGTATTTTATTTTATTTTTGTGTTTGTGATTGGATTATGATGAGTGAGAGTGATTTAAGTACTAACAATAGTTTTGTAACCAACCCTTGGATCGAGTTGTCCCAAATAAATATTATATTTGAATTTGAATTTGTATGGGTATTTGGGATATATTTTTTTTAAATTTAACATAGTAATTTGACATTGTGTAAGAGTTGATTAGGATGTAATTTGTTACTTTCCTTTTTCCATTTTTGTTCCATTCCACATACACCATTTTATACTATTTACTATTTTTATTACTTTTGACATTTGTAATGGTGGAATTGAAATGTATTTGTTTTTATATTTTTAATTTTGACATTTATCATATTTATTATAATTTAAAAAAAATTATATATTTTGATTATGATATTAATAGGTAATGGCAAAATAATGGTAATTCTTGTAATTTTTAATTTTATAATTTAGTGTAAAATTTTCGATACAATGTAAAAATTGTTACAGAAATAAATAAATGTGTAGCGGTTACACCGCCACATACGAAGTACGCATCAAAGAAATGACGTCACACAAATCCTGCATCACGCAATTAGAGTTTACCGCGCGAACGACGTTACTTAGTCTGGCCATAAATACTTTTACAATTCAAAATAAGAAAGATATTACATTTTGAATTTGGAATCTGTCATTTTTATACGATTGTTCATTGAGTTTTCTAATTTTGGCGCCAATACATTTTACAATATTTTGCGATATTAAAATGGAGTGGGGTGATAAAGAGAACCGAATCGCTGTGATTGCATTACACAAAGTTGGTATGGAGCCTAATGCAATGTTTAAAACTCTCCATACGCTTGGTATTAGTCAAATGTTTGTGTACCGGGCTATTAATAGGTAAAATGAGACCTACTCTGTTTGTGACAGAAAAAGATCTGGCCGTCCACGTAGTGTTCGTACGCAAAAGGTGGTAAAAGCAGTAAAGGAAAGAATTCAAAGAAATCCTGTCCAAAACCAAAAGATTTTATCTCGGAAGATGAAGATTAGCACCCAGAACCATGTCGCGTATTTTTAAAGATGTCGTAGGACTTCATTCATTATTGGTCATTTTTTAACTGATAATTTAAAAAAGAATAGGATGGTAAAATCGAAACAATTACTGAAGCGGTACGCAAAGGGAGGTCACAGAAAATTTTGTTTACGGATGAGAAAATCTTTACAATTGAGCAACATTTTAACAAACAAAATGACCGTATTTATGCTCAAAGCTCTGAGGAAGCTTCCCAATTAGTCGACAGAGTGCAACGTGGGCATTATCCAACTTCAGTGATGGTTTGGTGGGGTGTTAGCTATGAAGGAGTGACAGAGCCATATTTTTGTAAAAAAGGTATCAAAACATCGGCACAAGTGTATCAAGATACCATTCTTGAGAAGGTAGTTAAGCCCCTTAACAACATCATATTCAATAACCAAGTATGGTCCTTCCAACAAGATTTTGCGCCGGGTCATAAAGCTCGGTAAGATAGTGCAATCCCCGACGACGTGCCCCACTCCGCTCCGCTCCCTACTAAAGTACAGCTTACAGTACAGTGATCGCGGAGTGGGGCGCGTCGTCGTGGATTGCACTATCTGTATTAATTTATATTACTCTACCAAACGAGTTTAAATTGTTGCAGGGTAATGTTTTTAAAACAAAATTGTTAGAGTGGTTACAAAAAAAGTGTTTCTACACCATTAAATAATTTTTAGAACATAAAAATAATTAATATTAATTTTATTAGAGTATTACTGTTGATGAATTTATTGCAAATTAATCAAGGACATTTGTATGTAAGTATTAATAATGCGTGATAATAATGTGATAATATGAATTAATGAATAAAATTTATTCATTATAGAATCTGCATAATAATTTTGACATTTGAACAAGAATAATTTTCACGCTTGCTTGCAGGCAGAATACAATGACTTTAAGGCTGTAAGATATTTCCATGTATTTTCTTGCAAATAAACAATTTGAATTTGAAAAAAGCAAAATGGATTAGTCGTGGCATTAGGATTTGCAGTAAGAGCTAGGCTATTTAAATTAATACTCAAGCAGTAAGATAGAAATAGGCCTGAAATTGCCAACGTCATTTTTATTACCTGATTTAAATAATGGTATGACTTTACTACACTTCATGAGGTCAGGCAAAGTTCCTAAATCAACACATTTATTAAAAGTAACAGCTAGATAGGGGGCTACGATGTCTATTATAGTCCTTAAAAGTTAAACGGAGATGCCCCAGTAATCACCAGTGTTTTTAGACTTGAGTGAGTTAAAAACATTAACTACATCACGAGGCGTTACATGTTCGAAGCTAAATAAGCGACTACTTTTAGAAACACTACTAAGCATAAGGTTTTCAGCTTTAGACGGAGACGAATTTAAGGAGCGAGTCGTAGTTATAGGTATGTTGGCAAGACATAGTAATCATAACTAATCCTCTTGAAATAGCACAAGCTTTTAACGATTACTTTGTAGATCAAGTGAAATCAGTTAATAATTTAGACATTAATAAAACTAAACATAAAAGAAGCAGTAAAATTACGTCTATGTTTATGTCACCTACAATACCAATAGAAATTCACCAAATTATTATGTCGCTAAAGAATACGTCTAGCACTCTGGGTATGTCGATATAAGTACAAACATTGTTAAACGGGTATCCGCAATAATTGCTGCTGTGCTGAGTCATTTTATCAATATGTGCATATGCCATGGTTACTGTCTTTATAGAATTAAAAATAACAATTATAAAACCTCTCTTCAAGAAAGAACAGAGAAGATTTATGTCCTGCTGCAGACATATAGCGGTAGTACGGATTTTTTCAAAAGTATTCGAGAAAGCAATATATAATATTATCAACTTACTTCATACTTTGAGAAAAATTGCCTATTCGTTGATAATCAGAAAGGTTTTAGGAAAAACAGATCTATTGATATGGCCATCTAAGATTTCTTACATATGGATATGAGACTTCCAACTCTTGTGCCTTGTCCATATAAAATGGACATTTCAAAAGCTTTCGATCACCTAGACCACCCTAAACCCGCTAAACGTTTTTATGTTGTGGACCACTTGGCATGTTTTTCGGATTTAGGTAGGACTCCCTACCGCTGCTTACCTAATATTGAATTTTTGCAAATTCATCAACTTCAAATGTGTTGTTGACAGCTGATATAGTGGTACTCATTTTGAAAAAAATTAAATTCTTATTATGTATTGTGAAAAACCAAAAAAAAAAAATTCAACATAAATAATTTTCTTGGCTCAAGATAATTTTACTTCGTCCAAGATAATTTCGGGCTTCATAACTTTTTTCTTGAATCAAGAATAAAACAGCTAAGATTTTCATTTTTTCTGTGTACAGTATAATATACCTACTTTGCTAGGTACTAATATTACATAATTATAATTGCGAAAATAAGTTTGTAGTCAAAACCGTAGTAGTAAGGTAGGTTTGTTTATTACGTTTTCACGTAAAAACTAAGCAATAAATACTAACAGCCTTACTAATAAACTTTTACGCACGACGTATAACGGGGTTATAACATCAACGTTACCAATAAACGATATTTGACGTTTCAGTTGTATACATCTGGTGTAATAAATGTCATTAATCAAAGAGAATTTGTACAACCGTTATTCAGCCCTCGGACCTTGTATAGCGAATGTATAACCTATAATAACTAGTTGTTTTTGTCGTATTGAGTTTGAAAACCATGGATTATTTACAATATTTCGATATTTTATGAAATTGACAATCATAGAAGAAAATGTTATAAACATCGTTATGATCCTTGCTGTTTGCAAGAAAATGAGTTTCGATTTAAATAAAGGTTCAGCAAACTATATGCAAGAAACATTGTTGAATTAATCAAATGTCATTAGTTTCAGCCATTTAATATTATAGAAAAAAAATATCTTCATAATTTTTATCATTTCAGTCGTGCTGAATTCGCTTTGTTAAATGTTGACGTTCAAGATTGACTATGGGTGCATTCCGAGTTACGCTGTAATCGATTTGAGCGTGCTAACAACCGTACCGTATTAACGTGGGCATGATAACGTTGTGTCTTGAATCGTCATAGATGACGTCATGAAATACGCCATCTTGCGATAACGCCGACCAAGCCTTTTACTAATATCACCGTGAGCGCTGTCAAAAATGACAGTTGTGCTGTTTTGTTTTGACTCGCATCTTATCTTTGAACTAACGTGGCATTTTCGAAATTGTATTTCTGGCTACCCTTCGCCACCTACCCAAAGAAGAAGAAGAAATGTGTGGTATATGAAATATGATATGCAAGTTTTGATATTGAGCGAGTACCGTGAGCGCGTTTACGAGCGTTCCAAATTGTTGACAGCCCTCAGCTCTCATAATCGTGATATCTTAATCGGAACGCCAATTATCGGTGTCAGCGCTGTGAGCGATTATGTTCTAATTCGGAAAGCGCCCTATAACAGCTTTTACTGTTGCGTTCTTAACCTAATGCATGCATCACTAGTGACAATAATCTATTTTTTTAATTCGTAAAAGAACGCAAAATCAATAGTTTTGGAAATAAAATGGACGTAATTCTTTAAATATAGATTTTTTAAACTTAGAAGTCTAAAGTCATGAATGTTTTTCCAATTAAAAAAATTTCAATGATATTACGCAGTACCAGTTTCAGAACGCACCTTCTAATGTTGCCAGTGGTTTTTGTCATAAGCAGTGTCACTGTCAGTGGGTAACTATGCATTGTGTATACACTGATTATTAGTAAGAGTAGTGTGTAACGCCTATTCACAGCTTATACATTGTATAACAATACAATAGTTAAACAGATGTTTAACTTATTTTTATTAGTAAGGCTGTAACAGCCTTACTAATAAACTTTTACGCACGACGTATATCGGGGTTATAACATCAACGTTACCAATAAACGATATTTGACGTTTCAGTTGTATACATCTGGTGTAATAGATGTCATTATTCAAAGAGAATTTGTACAACCGTTATTCAGCCCTCGGACCTTGTATAGCGAATGTATAACCTATATTAACTAGTTGCTTTTGTAGTATTGAGTTTGAAAACTATGGATTATTTACAATATTTCGATATTTTAGATGAAATTGACAATCATAAAAGAAAATGTTATAAACATCGTTATGATCCTTGCTGCTTGCAAGAAAATGAGTTTCGATTTAATTAAAGGTTCAGCAAACTATATGCAAGAAACATTGTTGAATTAGTCAAATGTCATTAGTTTCAGCCATTTAATATTATAGAAAAAAAATATCTTCATAATTTTTATCATTTCAGTCGTGCTGAATTCGCTTTGTTAAGTTTTGACGTTCAAGTTTGACTATGGGTGCATTCCGAGTTACGCTGTAATCGAATTGAGCGTGCTAACAACCGTACCGTATTATCGCGGGCATGATAACGTTGTGTCTTGAATCGTCATAGATGACGTCATGAAATACGCCATCTTGCGATAACGCCGACCAAGCCTTTTACTAATATCACCGTGAGCGCTGTCAAAAATGACAGTTGTGCTGTTTTGTTTTGACTCGCATCTTATCTTTGAACTAACGTGGCATTTTCGAAATTGTGTTTCTGGCTACCCTTCGCCACCTAACCAAAGAAGAAGAAGAAATGTGTGGTATATACACAATGAAATATGATATGCAAGTTTTGACGTTGGGCGAGTACCGTGAGCGCGTTCACGAGCGTTCCGAATTGTTGACAGCCCTCAGCTGTCATAATCGTGATATCTTAATCGGAACGCCAATTATCGGTGTCAGCGCTGTGAGCGATTATTCGGAAAATAATAAATAATTCGGAAAGCGCCCTATAACAGCTTTTACTGTTGCGTTCTTAACCTAATGCATGCATCACTAGTGACAATAATCTATTTTTTTAATTCGTAAAAGAACGCAAAATCAATAGTTTTGGAAATAAAATGGACGTAATTCTTTAAATTTAGATTTTTTAAACTTATAAGTTTATAGTTATGAATGTTTTTCCAAATGAAAAAATGTCAATGATATTACGCAGTACCAGTTTCAGAACGCACCTTCTAATGTTGCCAGTGGTTTCTGTCATAACCAGTGGGTAACTATGCATTGTTTAAACACTGATTATTAGTAAGAGTAGTGTGTAACGCCTATTCACAGCTTATACATTGTATAACAATACAATAGTTAAACAGATGTTTAACTTATTTTTATTAGTAAGGCTGTTAGTGATCTTTTGCACAGATAAAGTTGGAAGTTTTACCGCGTAAAGATATTTTTTACCAAATAAAACTTCACGCAGAAAATAAAAGCATGACTTATATAGATAGATATATTATGTGGATATTTATATTATAAGAATCTTATCTTTGTTAGGCAACAATAAAGAAAATTTGTAGTATTTGTGAAAAAAATGAAATAACATATAAATCTAGCCAGAGAACAGTAAATTATAGAAGAGATAGTGTACTCGGGCCGCCTCTATTTATCTATACTAATATTCTATAGAGGATTCAGATTCAGATTGTTTATTTATTTGATAAACATCAACTGCTAAGCGTGCCTTCGTGTCGGACAGCAGCCCGTGCTGCGTCTCCCCTACCACGCGTGTTGACCGCACTAAATAAGCTTGTGGAAGCCAATCCGGACTGTGATTTCATACTAAATTCGCCAATTTAATGGTTATGTGCCTACATTTTTGTGAGAATAATAGTATTTGATTTTTGTTATTCGTTATGTGTTATGTTTTTACTTATTATATATACTCTGATTTATGTAATTGGTTTTCTAAGCCGTGTAAATCAAATAAATAAATAAATAAATATAAACATAGGTTTTTACAGAGAGGTGTTACATGGTTATAATGCGCTCTATGTTTTGCCATTTGGCGTACAAATATGATCAATATTACATTTAATTATTAATTATTTACGTGCAACATAACGTATTATCAAATAAAATTATAAAAAACAAGAAGTGATGGAAACATAAATATTAACAAATTGTCAACAATAAAATTTACGGAATAATAAAAATAAAAATGTCAGGAAAAAAATAAAATAATAAAAAGTGTAGTAAACAATGTCAATCATAAAATTTAAAATTAATACAGAAATGTCAAATTATTAAATCAAATAACTATTCCTACAATGTCAACAATAAAATCTAAGGTAGTACATTAATGTTAAATGTCAATAAAAAGTATTAGAATAATGTCAATGGATTGCAATGTCGATTAGCTAAAATAAATACAGTTATGTCAAAATAGGTAACCTAATACTTATTATCTAAATGAGGGATTATAGAACTGTCATCCAAATAGTCCTTTCAAACTCAAACTCAAAGCATTTATTTCAATTAAACCATTTACAGGCACTTTTGAACTGTCAAGGAGTCAGTCAGTCAGAAATATGAAGCTAGTTGCCCATTCCAAAGCGTAGGTTCCCATGGAGAAGAACGGGCAAGAAACTCCACGGACACTCTTTTAAAAAAAATATATTCTTACAAAATATTGTTTACATCATTCATGTTGAAATTATACATGTGAGAACAATGTAGAAAGACGTGTACGTAAAAAGCGTCCGTAATAAAAAATCAAAAATAAAACAATTCAAAAATTAAAATAAGCCGTGGCAGATAAGAGATGACCAGTCCCTACTGATGGCGCCCGTTCACGAACATGACGCATGGATCAGCACCGTTTAGCTCAACCATTTTGAAGGGAACTCAACGATCCAACACACATGCCACCACCAGCGAGACATTTTTACTTTTAGACCGAGTGAATTTACACCATTAATTTGAACTTGCTGTTGTCTATCATTTAAATAAGATTTTACAAAACAGAGCGCAAGTTTACCTAGTCCGTAATGCTCAAGTTTCAAGAGTAAGGTTTCATGATTTACGCAGTCAAATGCCTTGGAGAGGTCACAAAAGATTCCTATGGCATCTTGAGCCTCCTCCCACGCTGTAAATATGTGTTTTAATAAGGTGACACCGGCGTCAGTTGTACAACGACCTTTGGTGAAACCATATTGCTGATCGTGTAAGATTTGGTTGGTGTTAAAATGATTAAGCATTTGGTTTAGCATTACCTTTTCGAACACTTTGCTGAATACCGGCAGCACGGATAACTGGTCTATAATTGTTGGTGTCTTTACTGTCCCCAGATTTAAAAAGTGGTATAACCTTACTGTATTTCATTAAATCCGGGAAGACTCCTTGATCCACACACAAATTAAATATTAAAGCTAAGTATGGTGCTATAGTCTCGATTATGGATGTACAAACTTTGATAGATAGTCCCCATAGCGACCCTTTAGCCATAGTCCCTTTAGCGAGTAGTAACATTTATCGATCAATATTTTCATTAATACTCTTTTGAATTCGTCCAGATTTAATGACTTTAATGATTCAGATTCAGATTCAGATTTATTTATTTGCCATCAATGTAGGTACAAGTTTAAGATGATACAAATAGCTGAAGGTTACCGCTACATTCTACCTTACGGCATGCAAATTCATAGAAACTAATAGATTACATACAATATTATTATAAATTAACAACTAAATGTCTCAGGCAGTTTGTTAAATATTTTGGTGGCCATACAGAAAGTGCTTTTATTCATTAGGGCTGTTCTGCCATGTGTGATTTCAAGCGATAACTTATTTTTGTCCCGTAGTTTTCTATAATGACTTTTGAAAGCTACTTTGTACTCCGAAATGTGTGTTTTAACAAATAAATATTTGTTTCGAAGATGTACAGTGCTGGTAAGGTAAAAATATTTAGGCTTTCAAAGAACGGTTGACAACTGTCGGTGCTTTTTAGGCCACACATGGATTTAATACATCTTTTTTGAGCTCTAAATACAAAATCTCTATCGACGGAGTTGCCCCAATACATTATGCCATACCTAAGTGTTGATGCAACATAACCATGATAAGCCGTTAATAAAGATTCTAGACTGACAGTCTTTGATAGTTTGTATAAAACATATGCAAATTTATTCATTTTTTTACAATTTTCGTCTGTTTGGGATCTCCATGTCAGATTATTATCAATTAGTATGCCAAGGAATTTGGCGACACTAGTTGATTCTACTGGACTACCTAAATATTGAATGACGGGGATCCTACTTGGAATTCTCTGGTAGAAATGCATAATTTTAGTTTTGTCTAAGTTAATTACTAGATTATTATTTTCGAACCATGATATAATTGTATTTAATGTCATATTTATTTCATTTTCATAAGTCATATAATCGTCACATTGAACTACTACTGTGCTGTCGTCAGCAAATAGTACCATAGGATGATTTATGTGCCCGGGAAGGTCATTTATATATATTAAAAACAAGGGTGGTCCAAGCACACTGCCTTGAGGTACGCCGTATTTTATTGTTCTACATTTGGATCGATATTTACTCTCATAACCGTTACTTGTGCATATTTGTGAGATTTCCACAAACTGTTTTCGATTTACCAAATAAGATTCGAACAGTTTAAGAATATTTCCCCTGATACCATATTTCTCTAGTTTGTTTAACAGTATTGCGTAATCCACATAGTCGAAGGCCTTGGTCAGATCCATAAAGATGGCACAAACAGGATTTCTTTTGTCCACGTTTGAAAGAACAGGGAGAAGAAGATCATGTATGGCCATATTAATCGTCTTCTGTTTACGAAATCCCTTTTGCTCTTTAACTAATATGTTTGACTTCTCAAGATATGTATATAGCGATTTGAAAATAACTTTCTCGAATATTTTTGAGAAGACAGGTATCAAGGCAATAGGTCTGTAGTTAGCCATTAGTTGTCTATCCTGTTTTTTGTACAATGGGACAATTATGGCACTTTTTAGACCTTCCGGAAAAACTCCATTAGAGATGCTCAGGTTAATGATGTGACTGAGATGTGGAGCTATATATTGTGCAACTTCTTTTATAACTTTAGTGCAAATTTCGTCATAACCTATTTGTATTTTTGAGTGAGTTTATATGGTAAATTATGTCTTGCGGTATAGTTGGTTCCATAAATAAGGAACTAGGGGTGTTATAGTTTATAGGGATTTGTGGAGTTGTCTTATTTTCAGGTTCGGTAACTTGGTCAACATAAAAATTGTTAAAGCACTCGGCTATTTCTGACGGGTTTGTTATTTGTTTTGAGTCTGTTCGTATTTCTGTTATTGGCTCTTTAGGAAAGAAAGTTTTTGAATTGTTGATCACTGGATGATCTCTTCTCTCTTCTTTCCTGACTGATCAAGGAAAGATTTGATTGTTTTTTTTGTTTGTTGTGTGAAACTACTGGACCGATTTGAAAAATTCTTTTACTATTAGAAAGCTTAGTTTTCAGGGAGTAACATAAGGCTACTTTTTATCCCGGAAAAAATAACGAGTCCCGCGGGAGCGAAGCCGCGGGCAAACTGCTAGTTGTTTATATTAACGACTTTCCGACAGTATCATCATATCTCATGACAATGTTTGCAGATGACAGCACTTTACTTTCAATCGTGACGAGGCAGCACATTAGAGGCTGAGATTAGTTCTACATTACTATCATTTGGGGTGGGTTTGGATCTACCTCCTAGTGGTCCACCCCGGGCAACGGCACCACAGGATTGCCTGTGGTGCGGCTGAACGATTCTACTTAGCGGTGGTAGGCTCCGCAAGGGGCCGTGCCGCCTGGTTCGCGACCACCATCCCACCGGAGTCCGGCGCCAAGCAGCTTGCTGTGTTCCGTCGGTGTGTGGAAGTGCCAGTGCCTTTGGGGGGGAAGGAGATTGTCAGTTGTGCTGTTCAGAACCGATCTTGGTCCCTGGGCACAGCTTGCCGGGTAACTCATTTTGGAAGGTAGCGGGATTCGAAGCACGGTGCCAGCCGTTGGCCGACCGCAGTCAGTAGGGGGCCCAAGTAGCACGCCAGCCACGTGCCAAAGACTGAAATTAAATGAAATGAAATGAAATTGTTTATTCTGTAAATAGGATATTGGAATCCCTTTTACTCGTCTACTTAAAAAAAAAAAAATTGCTAGATGAGTTCGGCGTTTCCTATCTGACTACTCTGAGAAGAAAGGCCGAAACAAAGTCCGAGGTCACAGTCTCCTTTAAAGTCCAGACATAATCTTGGTCAGGCCACATGAGGACCATGTAGATTAGTCTGAAATGGTCTTTTGAGAAAAGAACCACACAGATTTGAGTGGACCTGTCCTGTCAGTGCAAGCATTTGTCAGTAATCGTGGAGCTCAACTCAGAACTTAAGGAGCTCAACTCGACGAACAATACCAAAGAAAGGACATTTGGGTAGGCCGCAACTAGCTTCATCTTTCTGACTGACCGACTCCTTGACAATTCAAAAGTACCTGTAATTGGTTTATTTGGAATAAATGATTTGAGTTTGAGTTTGAGCCGCATAAACTACTCAAACTGCCAGACCATCATTAAAACTAACTGACAAAGAAATAAATAATAATAATAAAAATATCCACATAGTCCTCACATTCACAAAAATTTAAATAATATAATACTTTACAAAGTAATCTTGTCATTTTGTATAATATATTAAACAATGTCAATGTTTATAAATACTGGTATATTTTGAATGATTTTACTGAATAATTAGGTATAATGTTATGGCTGCCCCGCCAACTCGCGAAAAATTCCGATATGCTCCACCGTGCCAGCTGGCGACTGGATGAGAGGACCTCAACTACCCGGGTTACTCTCTTGAACACAAGTTCAAGAAGCAGGCTGGGGTTTGTGTGTACGTCCGCGATGACATTTGCTGTTGTCGTCTTCGTTGCTTTGAGAAATCGGGTTTTTCTACCATATGGCTACTTGTGGACACTGGCGTAGAGAAATCTCTTTACATCGGAGTCTACCGATCGCATGGCGGTGACCAGGAGACAACAGCGTTCTATAATTTCCTCGTGGAGTCGACTGACTTAGCCCAGCAACGGTACACATCAGCGAAGCTCATTTTTTTGGGGAAATTAATGCCCATCATAAAGACTGGCTGTTCCCGTACTAGAAAACTGACCATGCTGGGTTAGAGGCGCGCAAGTTTGCTTTAACGCTAGATCTAACCCAGATGGTGAATGTGGCAACGCGGGTACCAGATGTTGATGGCCATACACCCAATTGCTTGGACCTCCTGCTGGCATCTAATCCGCACAGTCATTCAGTATCAGTCTCAGCCCCGCTGGGAAACTCTGACCACTGTCTGGTGAAATCCATATCGACCTGCTCTACTCCAGATGAGAGTCCTAGAGGCACGAGGCGAGTATGGCGATACGAGTCAGCAGATTGGGATGAGATACGGCACTTTTTTGAGTCTTATCTATGGCGGCAAGTGTGCTTCTCCTCGGGTGACCCCTCATGCTGTGCTGACGTGGTTGCGGACGTGATTCCGCAGGGGATGGAGTATTTTATTCCATTCTCCGACATCCCGCTGGGTCATCAATCCTGGCCTTGGTATACTGCAGAATGCGCCCACGCTGAGGCCCGTAAAGAGTCTGCCTACCAAGCCTAGGTCAAGGCCCGCGAACGCAAAGTTACAAATATACAATATGTCGGATATATTGGGACCAAGCTGTTATCGCACCCTCCAGGCAGTCAACAGTTCTGGTCCCTATCTAAAGCGGTTGAAACGAATTGTTGCCGTCCCACTTTACCTCCAGTGAGGAAACCTGATGGGTCGCTGGGCTCACTCTGCGAGTGAGAAAGCTCCAAACAACCACCTACTATACCTCGTTGTGACTCCTCCATGCAGGAAATCACAGTTCACATTAAAGAGGTCCGAAGAGTATTGTGCAGTCTAGACGTGAATAAGACAAGCGGGCGCGACCGCATTCCAGCGAGAGTGTTGAGGCAGTGTGCGCCTGAACTGTCTCCTGTGTTGACACGCTTGTTTCGCCTCTCTCTTATAAAAAGAAACGGTATCAAAATCCTGGAAGCTTGCCAGCTTGCCAACCAGAACCAAAAAGGGCGACCGTGCAGACCCTGCCCATTACTGTCCGATCGCCATTACCTCCATTCTATGCAAAGTTATGGAAAGGGTACTGAGCAGTAAGTTGCTGACCTACCTTGGAGACAATAATCTCCTCAGTGACCGTCAATATGGTTTTCGCCGGAGACGGTCAACTGGAAATTTTCTTGTGTATGTCACGCACTGCTGGGGCGAAGCCATCGTGAAACACGGCGATGCACTTGCTGTAACTATCGCTTGATATCTCGAAGGCTTTTGACAGGGTCTGGCACGCTGGACTACTCAGCAAGCTTCCTGCTTATGGCATCCCTGCTGATTTTTGTAGCTGGATATCAGACTTCCTTAGTGAACGGTCGATCAGAGTAGTCGTGGACGGCTGCTCCTCTGACCTTATGGCTATTGATGTCGGAGTTCCTCAGGGGTCTGTTCTCTCTGCAACTCTTTTCCTGCTGCACATCAATGACCTGCTTCTGCCTGGTATTGTTGGGTACGCGGACGACAGTACTGCTTCAGAGAGATACTTGTCCAGTGCAAAAACCAGCGGGGCTGAAGTTCGCTCCCTGAGAGAGGCCATGGTAGAGCAGACAGATTTGACCTTGAGCCTTGTCTCCCGGTGGGGTGATGACAATCTGGTCTCTAAAGACGCCACCATAACACAAGCGTGTCTTTTTTACCGCCAAAAGGAGTCGTTTTGACCCAACTCCTACTTTTCGGGGTACATCTGTTCCTGTAACTGATTGGCTCAAGCTCCTAGGCATGGAGTTGACATCTGGTCTCAACTTCAGCTCCACCATCTAGTACAAAGCTCAAACTGCGGCCAAGAAACTGGGCGTCCTAAATAGAGTTAAGCGATACTTTAATCCTTTACAAAGCACAAGTCCGATCCTGCATGGAGTATTGCAGCCACCTTTGGGACGGCTCAGCTAAGTACCAACTTGCTGTGCTTGATTTGGTGGAACTCAGAGCTAAGAGGCTCATTGGTGACGTTAAACTGGCGTCAACCTTGCGGCGATGAGCTAAGCTTCACAGCTTGGCTCATCGCCGCAAGGTTGCCTGCTTGTCGGTCTTCTACAGATTGTACTTCGGCGAGTGTGCCCATGAACTCCACGACCTCATTCCACCGGCCCCTTCTACCATCGGAAATCTAGACGCACTGCAGGTTACCATCCCTACATAGTTGATATTCCACCAACTCGTACTAAGCGTTTTCAAACATCTTTTATAATGTGCACAGCAAAGGAGTGGGACTCTCTGCCTGCGTCTGTGTTTCCGAACACATACAACCCGAATTTATTCAAAGTAAGAGTGAACAGGCTTCTTCTGGGTAAGCTCACTCCATCGTCGACTTTGTCTCTGCCACTTCTGACCTAGAGACCTCTCTGAGACTAGAGTCAAGAGCAAACCCATCGTCAAATAAAAAATAAAAAAAATATTATTTTGCAGCCAATGCACAAGCAATGGCTGTAAAATAAAAATTTGGCTGTAAATCTTGATAAAACAGTATTAATGAAATTTCAACGAAGAGTAAATTATAATCTGGGCTTAAATATTAAATACAAGGACAAAATTATTAATGAATCAAATATGACTACATTTCTTGGACTAAACATAGAAAACTTTAAAATAGAATTCACTTATTTATAAAGTATGCAGTAAGCTAAACCAATATTCCTATGCTTTGCACTTGCACATGTTAAGTAAAACAGCCAATTGAGCAATAGTCTTACCGGCGTATCATGGTCTACAACGTTGAGATATAGCATTATATTTTGGGGCAATGCCACATATTTAAGTGCGAAAAAGGTGCATAAATAATTTCCAGATAATTACAGACAGCTGCAAAAATACAAAAATGTTAATATTGTTGTTCATCTATGAAACGTCTATGTTCGTCAAAATAATTGACATGACAGCGCCGTTGTGATCGGTTACAAACAGTCGGATCTAGTAGGTACTGTGAACTACGAGATCCGACTGTTTACGACTTATACGGAAACAGTATTTTTGTAATGCCTCCAAATGTCTATAACAAATTACCTAAATGTATAATGAGTGTGGATAATGTCCGCAATTTCAATAGTAAATACTATTTATTTCTAATAGATTAATTATTTATTAATTTAATTGACATTATTTACTCGAACGTGACTTTGCATTGTATAGATTCAGACTTATTACAAAAAGAAACAATATAATTTTACACAATTTCATTGGTAGCTTATAGACCATTATTGTAATACCTGTGTTCACGAATAATTCTGGGAAGAAGTTCGTAGTAAGACCTTATCCACCTTAACACACGTTTTTTTTTAGAAACGAACAGTCTAATTGTTTCGACATGGAAACTTCGTAATTTTCCACTTAATAAATATATATTTATAAAATATTCCATATTGCAGACTCAATCCGAGTACTAAGTATTCGTTGATTAGGTAGTCAGAGAGTCTCGCTCGCTTCCTGCATGCTAGTGTTTGCATGACGTCATACTCTTGTATCACTACAATTTGTAGCGATCCGCCAACAACTAATAGACTGGCGTTGATCGTTTTATGCGATCTGAAAATAGTTCAGGAGACTGTGTTCAGTAATTATATGTGAACCTACATTATCTGTAAAACGTTCTGTTAACGGTGCTCTTGTTCTGGTAGGATTTGAAACGAGTTTATCTGGACGACTAAGACGCGTTGCGACGCGACGCGACGCTGACTAGATTGTCGCTAATCGGAGAAGTGGCATTATGTTAGGCCACCTTAAAAATAAAGTTGGAATTGAGTATGTTAGAAGTGTCAAGAAAAAATATCTCACTGAGGGATTTTCTTTTATAAGTTTAGATAATCTAAACTTGGACTAGACCATTCGATTCGATTCGAATGTCGAAATCTATGTAGGTACAACTATTGATCGCAGATTATGATCTACTAAAGAATTCAAAGATTAATTGATACTAATATCCGAATCATCATCTGCCTAGCCTCTTCCCAACCATGTCGGGGTCAGCTTCCAGTCTAACCGGATGCAGCTGAATACCAGTATTATCCATGGAGCGACTGCCTGTCTCACCTCCACACCTAGTTACTAGGTAGCACGATATCCATTGATAAGACTGCTTGTCAGACTCTCCGGCTTCTGACTACCCATAACGAATATCGAAGATCTATGAATTGCAGCCGGGACCAACAGCTTAACATACTTTCCGAGGCACGGAGGAGTCTCGGTATGTAAAGGATGGTCACCCATCCACGGACTGATCTCGGTAAGCGTAACTTAACCTTCGACCGAATGACATAGTTGAACTATCGGTTGAACATAGCATTGAACTGTCTTGTGTTGAGCTAGATAAGCATGTCATAGTGTGCGTTTACAGACCCCCTAATTATCAAAACCACTCTATATTTGAGTCAGTAATGGAAGATGTTTTGGCAAAACTTGCAACTGGTAATAAATCAGTAATTATCTGTGGTGACTTTAACATTAATATTTTAGAAAATAATTCAAATACCACTAGATTTCTAAATTTGTTCAAATCATTCAATTTGTCAAATGTGTTTGTAGAACCAACCCGAATAACTACGACTACTGCTACATGTATTGATAATGTGTTTTGTTGCTGCGAATATTTAGATAAAGCTATAGTTAATTATCTACCTTCTGATCATAGTGGTCAAACCATAACTTTTGAGTCCAACATTCCAATGCAAAAAGTGCAGATACAATACAGACCAATAACATCTGTTAAATTAAATAAATTTAATAGCACTTTAGTTAAGTAATCAGGACCTTACAATGAACAATGTTAATATTTTGTATAAAGAATTATTTTCGGTAGTCCAAAACGAGTTCGATAATTCTTTTAAGAAGAACACTAAGATTATCAGCCCTAAGTTTTTATTTAGTGACTGGGCAACTAAAGGACTCAGGAAAAGTAGGGATAGACTTTTCGAGGTGTATGGCCTTAAGCCTTATAATAACACGGAAACTTTTAATAGATATGTTGCTACTTATTCTAGAACTTTTAAGAACACTTGTAAGGCAGCTAAAGCCTTATACATTAGCAACAAGGTTAAATCAGCAGACAATAAAATACAGACGGTTTGGAAAATTATCAATAATGAAACGAACAGGAACAAAAAGCATAATTCGGAGTACATCCTGAAGACGTCACGTGGTGGTCTCATTTGCGATAGCAAAGAAGTTGCTCAAGAATTTGTAAGTTTCTTTACCAGTATCCCACTTAAAACTACTGAAACCTTAAATTCCTCGCCCTCGCTCTCTTTTGATTTATTAAGGGCGAACGTTTCAACATGCCCGATTGAATTTAACTTACATTTTTAACACGTGGGAAGAGGCCCAAGACGCAATAGGAATTTTTTGTGACCTCTCTAAGGCATTTGATTGCGTCGATCACGAAACCTTACTTTTGAAGCTTGAGCATTACGGACTTGGAAAACTTGCACTCAATTTAGTAAAATCTTATTTAAATGATAGACAACAGCAAGTTCAAATAAACGGTATCAATTCACTAGGTTTAAAATTAAAAATGGGTGTGCCACAAGCCTCGATATTAGGTCCATTCCTCTTTTTAGTGTATATTAAAGATCTACTCCATTTATTTAAAAATCAACCACAAATGGTGTTGTTTGCTGACGATACTTCCTTAATTTTTAAGGTAGATAGACGTGCTACAAATTTTGACGACGTAAATAACGCCCTACTGCAGGTCCAAAATTGGTTCACTGCTAATAATTTAGTATTAAATGGAAAAAAAACTAAGTACATAAAATTTTCTTTACCAAATGTAAAAAGTAGTAATTGTGAGATAGTATTGAATCAAGAGAAACTAGAATTTGTCGATAAAACTGTTTTCCTGGGGATTACGCCCGACTCAAGGCTACAATGGGGTCCTCATTTAACATCTCTTGCAGGACGGCTAAGTTCAGCAGCATATGCTGTCAGAAAAATCCGTCAATTTACTGATGTAGATACCGCGAGGCTAGTCTATTTCAGTTATTTTCATAGTATCATGTCTTACGGTATTTTACTTTGGGGACGGGCTGCAGACATCGAGTCTATTTTTATTCTGCAGAAAAGAGCGATCAGAGCCATTTATTATCTCCGCAGGCGCGACTCTCTTAGGGAACTGTTTAAGGATATTAACATCACGACGGTACCTTGTCAATAATCTATGAAAACATCATGTACGTAAGAAAAAATTTACATCTTTTTAGTAAAAGAGGTGATAGACATAATTATAGTACAAGTTAAAGGGACCTATTAGTACAACCAGGTTTCAGACTGGCTAAGGTAGACTCATCTTTCATGGGGTACTGTTTAAAATGTTATAATAAAATTCCTCCCCACATACTTCAACTTAATGAGACGAAATTCAAATCTTGTATAAAACGCACACTATGTAGGCAGGCATATTATAAGTTGGGGGATTACATCACTGATAGAAATGCTTGGCTCAGTGCTGGTCCTGCTCCACAACTAATTGACATACACACTGATTAACATTTTGAAAATACTGATGGAGCTGCTGAAGATTGTAAGACCATTTTTGTATTGTATAAACTCAATTTCCTTTGTATTATATAATTGCATAGCACAGGTGTGAGTACTATGTACTAAAGAGCTACCATTTACCGGGTAATATGTAGTATTTCATTGACTTGAATGTGCCCTGGCGGCTGTGAGTATGTCATGCTCACTCAAATGTCTCGCTGATGGTGGCGTGTGTGTTGGATCATTTAGCTCCCTTCAAAATGGTTGAGCTGAATGGTGCTGATCCATGCGTCATGTTCGTGAACGGGCGCCGTCAGTTGGGACTGGTCATCTCTTAGCTGCCATGGCTTATTTTAATTTATTTTAAGTTTTTGAATGATTCTTTTTTTCTTTTTATTACGGACGCTTTTACGAACGTGCACGTCTTATTACATTGTTCTCACATGCATAATTTCAAAATGAATGATGTAACCAATATTTTGTATCAATTTTATATTTTATTTAAAAGTGTGTCCGTGGAGTTTCTTGCCCGTTCTTCTCCATAGGTACCTACTACGCTTTGGAATGGGCAACTAGCTTCATAATTATTTTTGACTGACCGACCCCTTGACAATTCAAAAGTGCCTGTAAATGGTTTAATTGAAATAAATGCTTTGAGTTTGAGTTTGACCGATCCGTGCGGCTGTTATCACTTAGCCATGAACTCCTTTACTACTCCTCTTCTAATCCTCTCCTAATACCTTTTTTTGTCTTTTGTTTTTATAATTTTAGTTACTGTAATTGGTTGTACAACACAAACGTTGTAGCTAATAAATAAGCTGAAATTAAAACATTTCGTTCACTCGGTACGCTCGTTTTTCAGTCAATTGACTACAGACAGTAATCTGTCACATGTTAAAAATATCAAATGTAAACTTAATAAATATGTTTTAAGTATTATATAGGGATGATTCTAACTATTTAAGGAACTACATAATTGTAATATTATCTGTATCGGCAATATCGCGTACATAAAATAATTCATTGTATAGTAAGATATTGAGATAGACTTATGATAGCACAAGTTTAAACCTGAGTGGTTTTTGTTTGCTATGTAATATGTAATCCTGTGTTCTTTTATATAAACAACATAACATAACATCACGCCTTGTTTCCCCGAAGGGTTGGGCAGAGGTGAAGCTGTAGTAGGTACACCCACATTTCTTATATATAAATGATAAATAAAAAAATTAAAACATGTTGTATGGTTCCCGCACTGCTACTTATGAACAGATCTCATGACGTCACCTGACGCGAATGATGTACGATGACGGATGGCCGGCAGCCGCAGGCGCAGCCGCGGCGCAGTCAATGAACTGAGCACATTATAAACACGCCACAGCTGTCCCAAACATCTCCACTTGTCACAACAATCTAAATATAACATAAACACTCGTACACTTGACCTTGCCCTCTTGCCTCACTTCACTAGCGGCTATTCGTTTCGTTCATAGAAACTAGCAAGTGAAGCTGGTTCAACTAGGGACATATTCGTTGAATGACAGTTGTGTCCAACTGTTCACCTGATGGAAGAGTTCTACATCAAGCTGCTTGGTGATGTGCGTTGCCAAACTCAGGAAAATCTGTATTGTTGTCAAATATGTCTGTAACTTTATAGGCCAACACGCCGACAGCTCCAGGGCGCGGCGGCGGTAGGCTGTCAATGTTGAACTCGGCCCTTTACAGCTTACAGACGTGGGATTAAATGGTTCACCCTTGTTTGGTATAACAACTTTTGATGTAATGTTACTAATTCGAACAACGTTTAAGAAAATAATCAATTTGTATAATATCGATTAAAATAATTTTCATTTCATCGAATATTTATTTGCGATAACAACATTTGCGCTATTGATCAAATGGTATTGTATTCATTTGATGTAATGTTCAGTTGCTATAATATTCAAAATCTATAAGTAACGTTTAATATAATTTGGAAAAGTCTACTTTTATTTTAAAACCGAATCGGGACACTCCGACTTTACGTAGTCTTTTGGCTCCTACCCCTAGCCGCTTCCCGCCCGCTGTAACAAAGCATAGGCACCCGTGCGAGCCGCAGCGGCTGAGGCTGCAGGAGCAAGCCGAAGCTGCGGAGGTAGGCAGACAACGGACGACGCGAGACGCAAGCCGCATGAAGTTGCAAATATTTTCGGGAGTAATAGAGCTAGGTAGAGTTACTACACAGATCGAAATGATCGATTTCCAAGAAAACACAAAATCACGCAAGGGCCTTGAACATCTTTTATTCTTGGTTGCGAGTAGGTGAAGTCTTCCAAACGGACCACGAATCATGTTATTTTTTTATATGAACCATAAATAAAACTTATTGGTTATCCATCTTTGCATTGTATGAACCCAATTTTCTTTGTATTCAAAGATGGTCTTACAATCTTCAGCAGCTCCAACAGTATTTGAAAATATTAATCAATTAGTACATAACATTGTATAAACCCAATTTTCTTTGTATTTTAAAATTGTATAGCACAGGTGTGAGTACTATGTACTAAAAAGCTACCATTTACCGGGTAATGTCTTTCATTGACATAAATGTACCCTGCAGGCCTAACATGACACACGCGACAATTACTCACTCTCGCGTGAGTAATTGTCGTCTATTTCTGTCACTTTCGCTTCCATACAAAATAGTCGACCCCTTCTGTCAAACTTAATGTTTTTTCGAAAAACCCTAAGATGGCACCTTAGTTATATCGATTTTTGACATTTCAACACGAGATAATCTCCGATTCTTCTGTCATTTAGTCTTATTTACTCGTCCTCGATTTTGACGACGAGAAGAGTAGACAAAATTATTATACAAAAAAAAACTCTAAAATAACATGGCAGTTTCTTAATGAGGTGTAGTTTCATTGTAAATGGTTGATAATTTGTGTGTGAGAGCGTGTAGGTATGCACAGAGTGGAGATGTAGTTTTGGCATGCTTCACTGTATTGTTCCCAGCGCTATGTCTCGGTTTATTATTTTTGGGTCTGAGTTTATGATTCGGCGTTAGACATTTAATTTGTGTGTCATCATATTTATTTTAAAATGAATTAATTACTTTTAATGACTTTCCCCGGAATTTGACATAATTTGAAATTGACGCGCGGTTTACGTCAATTTAAACATTTTCCTGAATTTTTCGGTGTTACCTGTAATTTTTTGATTATTTTTGTCTGATTGGCTAGAATATCCGTTATACCATAGGTTAAAACAGCTCACAGACGATAATAGCCATTATTTTGCAGCACTTTTTCCCGCGTCGCCAAAAAAAATGAAAAATGTTAAAACCGCTCAATGTTAAACAATGGGGATAGAAGTGTACTGTACTTATTTTAGTCATCATTTTATTTTACAATATAGTAATAATGAAAATACTTAGTTTTAAACTACTATTTATATTGAAACGACGTTTTTTATATGGAATTTTTCGTTTTTTGTATGGAAAATATAAAAAAATATTACCTACATGTTGAATATTAGGGGTTTATGAGTTCATAAAGGGGTTCGAAATTTTCATTATTTTAGGACACACCATTTTCGAGAGAAAAAAAAGACAGTTTTGTTTTTGGACCGTTGCGTCGAGGTGGTGGTGTGAATTTTATTCATGACAATTAATTTCCACCTTTGTAATCGCGATTAAATACTTAGGTGAAGAACCAAACTAACTTTTTAACAGTGAAAGCGTGATGCGAGACTTCGCAACCTACACAAAAACATGAAACACACATTACATGAAATGTTTTGGTGGGATTTTATTTGTTTTTGTTGGTTGCTGTATTCGTTTTTATTTTTTCGGGCGTTATTTCTTCTGTGTCAGCTATTCTTTTTTTCATAGGCCACACTCTAATATCTTTGCCTCTTTTCTTTGATTGCTTATTATTTGCAATTTGAGATAAATCAGAGCGGTATTTAGTTATTAACGAAATTTATTTTATAACTGACTGTTGTGCTTTGATACTATATTAATTTAATGTGAATTTTAACAGCAAAGTTCGAGGAGGTCGAAAATTATCCCACGGAAACGTACTACCGGGATAAAAAGTATCCTATGTGTTCATCCAGGTTGTAAACTATGTTGCGGATAAGTTGGGAGGAAACGCCCGGGTGTCACCATGGTGTGGGTCGCCGGGAGGACACGGTGGAGCATACGGTGGAGGTCTGCCCGGCTTTGGCGGGGCACCGCAGTGTCCTTGTGGAGGAAATCGGTGGCGGTGATCTCTCGCGTCCGGCCCTGCTCCAGACTATGGTACGGAGTGAGAGGGCTTGGGAAGCCGTCACCTCCTTCTGCGAAGCAGTAATGCTCGCAAAGGAGGAGGTGGAACGCGTGAGTGAGAGGCAAATTTCGCGCCCTCACGCCCCTAGCCGCCGCCGGAGACGCCCTAGGCGTCGGGAATTTCAGGCCGATTCCCGGCCACCGTAGGCGTGGGCCTGCTGATTGTGAGCAATGGGTAGCTCGCCGTCCGATAAGGACCAGGCCTGGGTCTACGGTGCGTTGTATTTCTCGCGGGCCTCAAAAAGATTTCAGCACAACTGACGGGGTTCGCTAGGGCTGATGCCTGCTGGGGTCGTGGGTATGTCCGAAAGGGATACCGTGGCCCCTGGCAAGATACAGGCAACAGAAGGAACACGGTTGGGTTTTAGTCAGTAAGAGTCTGAAAAGCCCTCCCGCTCCACCCAGAGCGGGAGAAGTTATTTGATAATTTCCCACAAAAAAAAAGGTTGTAAAATATCTGTGTGCCAAATTTCATTCCAATATCAGTTCAGCCGTTTTTGCGTGATTGAGTAACAAACATATATAGTGCTGAGTTTTATTTATCTGAAGGCTGAGAATAAAAAGTAGCTGAAGACGAAAGGTCGCTTTCCATGAATGAAACTCCCGCTCTCCATCTCGGAAGGAAGCGCCGCCGAGCCGCCTGAGGAGAGTGCTGGTTCAAATCCCTCACCGACGCGCGACGGTTTATCACTGGAAGTGTAACAAAATGTGCAAAATCGCCGGTAAACCACAATCTCAAGTGAATCCGCTGAGCGATGCGAGCGGTGTGAGCGAGCGAGCGGTACGAGCGGTGTGAGCGAACAAACATTTTTATCGTAAATTCTCGTTTACTGCTGACAGTTTTATTTCTCCAAACTATTTTTTTTCGTTTAATATAATTATAAAAAGGGGAATATTGTATCTCGTCCCCCATAAACTGCGTTCAGTGTGCGGCCATGAGTGCGACCCGAGTCAGCAGAGATTGTACAAGTTCAGTAGTCTGTAAAACCAAAACACCACTGCCTGTTTAGGGCTGTGCGAAGATAATATCTGGGGACTCGGTAGCGCCAACGCCAAAACGAAGCAAGAACACAAACTGGCCAAGAGCGTGTCGGACTACGCACAATGAAGGGTTCCGTAGTTGGGATGAATTTATCACAAAAAAGTTCATCTATTTTCTTAAATATCTTTAAAAGTATTTATTTTAAAATAATTAAAAAAAAATATATTGAGATCAACAACTTTTGTTTTTTGATGTGTTAAGTTTGCAAAACTTTTTTATACATTTTTCAATTTTATTAGCCCCCGAAAAGTGATCCCCGTATTCAAAAATATTTTTTTTTGTTACCTGTCCGTATTTTGGTCACAGAAATTGATATTATGTGTACCAACATTAGATTCGGAGAAAATTGGCTGTGACATACGGATAAAAAACACACGAGTGATCGTATCGACTGATCTATATAGTACGGAAACCTAAAAAGCACCACACCACCTTACTTTTCTCGAATCGTTTCGTCGTATCTTCAAACCCTTATAGCTTTGGCCTGGATGATGCTAGAGATATCAAATTCTCAGGATAATCTTATCCTGTAGTTAGCCGACATATAAAACACTAAGTTTCATTTGTCTAGCTTTGATATTACGATGACGATCGCCTGTGTGTGTCAACACTGTGTGTTTGCAATAAGGAGACATACTGCAACGAGCAAGTAAGCGAACAGGAAGACAGATGTAGCGAGCATTAGTGAGCCGGATTGTATTGTAATGAGGGCATTGTGAACGGCTTGCGTCAGCGCAGAGGTCAGGGGTGCAGGTGAAGTACTGCCAAGGCGCCGGCACGCCGTGTCAGTGTGGCCAGCCAACAGCCAGCTGCAGAAGAACCACTGGCTCTACCAAGCAAACAACTTTCCTTATTTCTTACTGCCTAATAGTAGATTATGCACTAAGGGGATAAAGCAGTGCCTTAAGTCACGGGCGCTGTATTGAATTGCGTTTGGAGAGGGGACTGCTAATGAACGCACCGTGCGATTTTGGTTTAAACGCTTTCGTGATGGAAACTTTGATTTGAAGAACGAACCACGTGGAAGACCGCTCACACAGGTGAGTAATTAACTGAAAGAGATGGTGGAAGCCGATCCGAGCCAAACTACCCAGGAATTAGTGGCATGGTTTAACGTTACCTTACCAACAATTTCAACTCATTTGCGTCAAATCAATAAAATAAAATAAATATTAGAAATGGGTGCCTCATGATTTGATTGATCTGCAGAAAGAAACGCGTGTTGAAACTTGTGTTGCCTTGTTGAATCGATACAGAAATGAAGGAATATTGGATCGAATTGTGACATGTGATGAAAAGTGGATTCTTTACGATAACCGTAAGCGAAAAATGCAATGGCTGACCCCAGGTCAAATGCCACTACAGTGTCCTAAAGCAAAGCTTACCAATAAAAAGGTAATGGTAACGGTTTGGTGGTCTCAGCATGGTGTTATTCACTATAGCTTTCTCCGATCTGGTCAAGCAATAACGGCAGATGTCTACTGTGTCGAAGTCCGAACAATGATAGCAAAACTAGCAGTGAAACAGCCCCAAATCATGAATCGATCTTCACCATTATAATATTGCTCCATGATAACGCGAGACCTCATACAGCACGAGAAACCGTTTTAACTCTACAGGAACTGCAATTAGAAACTATTCGTCAATCTCCGTATTCGCCAGACCTTGCTCCAACGGACTACCATTTTTTTTGTGATTTGGATAATTTTCTACGTGATAATAAGTTTTCTTCTCAGGAGGCAGTACAAAATGCTTTCACACAGTTTGTCAAATCTAGATCACAAGAGTTCTATCGCAATTGCATAGCACAGATTTGAGTACTACGTACTAAAGAGCTACCATTTACCGGGTAATGTCTTTCATTGACTTGAATGTGTCCTGGCGCCTGTATGTCATGCTCACTCAGATGTCTCGCTAGCGGTGGCGCGTGTGTTGGATCATTTAGCTCTTTTCAAAATGGTTGAGCTGAATGGTGCTGATCCATGCGTCATATTCGTGAACGGGTGCCGTCACTTGGGACTGGTTATCTCTTAGCTGCCTTGGTTTTTTAAATTTATTTTAATTCTAGAATGGTTCTTTGTTTCATCTTTCTACATTGTTCTCACATATATAAATAATTTCAACATGAATGATGTTAATTTTGTAACATTTTTTTAAAATTAAAATAGTATCCGTGGAGTTTCTTGTCCGTTCTTCTCCATAGGTAACTACTACGCTTTGGAACGGGCAACTAGCTTCATATTGCTGACTGACCGAATCCTTGACAATCCAAAAGTGCCTCAAGTGTGGTTTAATTGAAATAAATGCTTTGAGTTTCAGTAATTAAAATACCAAAAAACCCGCCTGCAAAAACACAAACTGACAAGAGAATCAAAAAGAAGTATTCTGTTCTATACTATAAAAAAAGGCAGCACTCCATGTAATTTGGATGTCGCACTTAGACTTCGTGTACATTCGTCAAAATAGTCTCAAAATATAGATCTCGGTCAAATTTAGATAAAAGGTTATCACAGCATATTTTTTTAAATATTAGGTTTTGCCAGAAACATGTTGTTTAAAAAGCAAGTGGCTGCGTTTAAAAAGACCTCATGACAGTAAACCAAAGAGTTTATTATGCAGTAAACCAACGAGTAAACAGTCTATGACATTCAAAGATGGCGGAAATGAATAGTTCCAACAATACTGAAGGAAAAGTGGCACTAATAACTGACTTTGTATATTAAGCACACACATTGAACCTCTAGTAGAGCGCCATGTCCTATTGTAATCCATGCACTTCTATGCAAAGCAAGCAGTCATAATTACGTTAGGATAAAAAAATATATTTTGTTATTACGATTATATAGAAATAATATGATTATTACCTCGTATTCTATACTTCACCCCATTGAAAATGAAACAAGTAAGTAAACAAACTAATCCACAAATATTTCCAACGACACATCAAGACAAAACAGAGTAATGACATTAAAATAAGACAGTTAAGACATTTCTGATTTGAAGGTGACAAAAATAGATTTTAATGTTGCCATGGAAGCTAAATTCTCCAAAAAACGTATACAAAGTGGATTCATTTAACTGTCATACACAAAAAGCAAATACATAATATTTATTAACCCTTAACTACTCGCACGAAGAAAATCACTTGACTGCTCGCACGGGGTCCGTGGTGACCCCAATTTGTATGGATGAAATTTGTTGATTTCTTATTTTTAATGAAACACGCCAATAGTAATTATGAAAGTACTTTATTTAAACTATAAGACATAAAAACCACAACTAAAAATAAAATCTTCTAAGACATCAAAATAACTAAAATATAAACTTCTACAATAGGGAACATTTTTGGCACAATATGAGATCATGTATTAAAATTTCATGAATTCTTAGGAACTAAGGGAATCGTCGTTATTGCATGTTAGGCAGTGAAGTGAAGTGATAATGAAGTGCGCATTACATAAAAACTTTTTGCATTTACTGCATTTTGTGGACACTTTTCGGCCACCGTAAATACTCGCACGGGGTCACGGCTCAAGAGAGCAGCTGCGCGGCCTGCACCTGCAGCGGTCTAAACGGTACTAAAATATATGTTCTTTAGCGTATATTAAGAGGCTAGCGGGCGCGCGGGGGGGTTCCGACCGTTGCAAGTGCATTTTTTCGACGCGCGAAAGTGCGATGACCCCATGCGAGCAGTTAAGGGATAATAAAACATGTTGCAAATACAAATAGGTACTGGCTCCAAATCTTGAAATAATACTCATGTGTTTCAAGGGACAGGATTCTGCTTTTCCAAAATGTCTTAGATTTGATGGAACAGAACTGAGTTATCAATAATAATAACTTCTTGTCCTGTAATACTCCTCTAACAAAAGAGGTAGTAAAAAACTCTTTTAATAGTTTAAACGATGAAACCACTACTACCAAAATCCTGCTAATTAGCAATTATTGAAATACCATATTGTGGTGAGTATGGTAACTCCATAGCTAAAGTTCCAGGTTGTGCCATTAGATATAGAAAATAATTGCGTTTTATGCAACTTAATCAAAAAAAGGTGATGCATAAAGAGAGAAGCCCTGTAACTGTTTCATATAATGTTCATTCATGAACGCTTCTGAAACTAAGCGACACAAAAAACTGCCCTTGTTCTTTTGGTATTGCAGGCGGGACAAACCAATGACTTGAAATATGGTGTGACTTTTGTTTGTCCTCGAAATTCGATAGAGTATACGTAAACCTAGAAATAGAATTCGAGATCGAAAACGTAAACAAAGAAATGTCATTATCAAAGTGACAGTTCAGGAGTAGTATTGGAAGAACGAAAAAATCAAAATAAAAAATATGATAGCCTAAGGTAAGTCCGAATATTATAGGTAAGGTAATCAATCTGCCTAGCCTTTTCCCAACTATATTGGGGTCGGCTTCCAGTCTAACCGGATGCAGCTGAATACCAGTATTTTACATGAAGCGACTGCCTATCTGACCTCCACAACCCAGTAACTGGGTAATACGATACCCCTTGGAAAGACTGGTTGTCAGACTTTCGGGCTTCTGACGACCCGTAACGACTGTCAAAGATCCACGAATGACAGCCGGGAGCAACGGCTTAGCGTTCTTTCCGAGGCACGGAGGAGTCTCGGTATGTAAAGATGGTCACCCATCCATAGACTAACCCCGGCAAGCGTAGCTCAACCTAATGGATCGACCCGTGTGGCAGTTATTACTTAGCCACGAGCTCCCCTTATAGGTAAGGTAAACGAAATGAAAATAAAAGATTTATATTCTTATGAACAAGTTGCTAATGTTTATTCGAAATTAGGAATTACATAATAATTTTGATTTATTCACTTTGTGATTCGGACTCTGATGAGCTTAATGAAGAGTCTGAATCAGATACACTAATTATGAACTGATCCGTCACCCTGTCTATCATGTGAATTTCTTTTTTGTTCTGTTCATAAATTGTGAGGACAAGGTTGTGTGTAAGAAAATTCTCATTTATTTCATTTGTAAAAAGCACTCATGCGAAGCCGAAGCGTTTCGCTAGTTGAAAACACTAAATTAAGTCCAAATGTTTAAGGCCACTGCCTTATTGCCAGTAGCATAAAAATAATTTGCACGATTTTATTTCAAACAGTTGTATTTTAGTTCTTGGATAGTAGTTTATGTCACTTTAAAGTTGAAAACTGTGTGCAATATTATACTTAACTGTTTAAGATAATAAGCCTACAATTTTAACACTATGTTATAGTACCTACTTTTCGGCAAACTGCACAATTGAGGTTATTATTTGAAATTGGCAACACCTTTGTTTACATTTTTGTTCTGGAATTCGACTTCTGGGTTTAGTGTAATGCTTGTTACCCGACTGCGGCGAAGCCAAAAAAGGAGTGTTATTTTTTATTCTCTTTTCAGTTATATGTTACTGCAGCCGGGTTTTTTTGTCTTTTAAATTTTTTATTGCTTGGTAAGCATAATGAATGATATATTTATTTATATAATTGAAAAAATATAGGTAGCTAACATAAGTTCTTAAGATCTATGGGTTTCACTACATTCGGCATTTCCGCCGGGAAAATATTCAGATTTTACATTTTGGTTATACATAATATAGCATGCAGTAAACAGTTAGCAATAATATAAAAAATCATAAGCATGGAGAAGACCTTCTGCAACTGTCTGTCATTTGATATGATTGAATGCGAGTTAGCACTGAAACGCTAAATGTTACATCTGCGTGTGAATTCATTCGTTTACGTTGTGTGCTATTTGATTTACTACGTGTTATTGCAATTAGGCAGGAAAACAAAAAATATGATGAAATGATTTGTTTAAACCCGTGTGTCGCAATATCGGGCAGACACTGTCGCCATCCGGTGGCTAAGTGCGGCACGTTCGTCTGTCACGCTGTGTGTGCTGGCGCGGCGTGCTGCTCGATGTGCTGGTGATGAACTGTGTGTTGTTGCAGTGAGCCGTGAGTGTGCGGCAGACTGACGGCGACCAGCCCGTCACCGTCACCGCCGCCAGCCGGGGAGCTGATTTAAGTAAGTGCTAGTGCAACATTATTAAGATAAGTAGTAGTAGTTTAAAAGACACAGTAGTTTTTAGTTTCTTGGAAGATTCTCGAACATAGGCTTTACCAAGAGTAAAGGATTTGTCCAAAAAACAATGAAAATTAAAGTTTCTTGTCAATATATGTTTTTCTTTTTTGGATGGGAAATCAAAATTAAAAATTCAAAAGTCATTTATTCAAACTAGGCTGAGAACCAGCACTTTTCGAACGTCAAAATTACATAAGACAGTCCCCAAAACGCCCACCCTTCACCACTTCCTAGTGCTTTAGCTGGGAAGAAGAAGTGGCGCAACAAACTCCTCAGCAGCACAGCTGTCTGTTCAATTAGAAAAAAATGATTCTATTATATACAAGGTAATAGTATGAAAGATAATTTACATTACGCAAAACATAATTTAAATTATAAATGAATAGCCATATGACAGCTAGCACACGCCAATATACCAACCAAAAACATCGAGAACTATACGCAAGCAGAAATAAAAATAACTACGCGTAAACAATATCAAAAAAATAAATAAAAAATTTAAAAAAACTTCCAGGCATAAAGGGCGTGCCCGCTTACATATAGCTGAAAATAGAGGACCATCGAGGTAAAATAAATAATTGCCGAGGTTGCTAGTTAACCACATATTGCAATACAACTCATAAACTCTTCTATTTACCTTAGTGAGCATTTAACCCTGAAGAAGAAACAGTTATTTCGTACAGCCCGGGATGTCGCCGAAAATCACCACTACAAATATGTGTGGATTAGAAATGCCACAATACTTATCCGAGAGCGTGGAGGTGAACCCTCGTTTACTTTGCTATACGCGGAGAAAGAGACCTTGATAAAATTCGATCTAAATCTGTCAAATAGCTGTCTAACTCACATAGGTATCAATATTGTATATAAATTTTACTGTAATATAACTTTAAACTATTTTAATCAATCTAAATCTCAAATTCAAATTCAAATTCAAAATATTTTATTTCACATAAACCTACAAGGGCAATTATGAAACGTCAGAAGCTAGGTGCACGGTTCCAATTGGTCGTTTCCTATGGAGAGGAGCCGGCAAGAAACTACGGTTACTCTTTTAAATGGTATTTACAATCTTTTCAAGTTACAGTGTTTATAGGTATGAGAGGACACTGTAGGCCTATCAACAAGTACCAGGTACTTAGTAAGATAGAAAACGATCGACAGATCTAAAAGTCGGTTATGCCTACAACGTTCTCACATTCACAAAATATAAAAGAGAATCTATATAAAAAAAAATACAATTAAAAACCTATTTAAACCAAATGGCATGACTGCCACTAAAGCTGTAACAAATCTATCTGCCTCCGAAAGAATTGAATCGAAACAAAATGCGTAGGTATTTACGCTAGTCAACGGGTACACCAACGCGTAAATTAATTTGTTTAATATCAGCATTTAGAGCGATGAGAAATAATCTAAATTAAAAGAATAAACAAATCTGTTTGTAAATTTGGACCAATATGGAGTACATCATTTAAAGATAACCCTGTATGAGTTCTAGCACTAGCATCCAATATAACAATAGCGCGGCATCGGTTTGTCTGGCCGACGACAGCGTGATGAGGGATATCGTACCCGTCATCGGAAATGGCAGATTCGTCGACTTGACTTAAGTAACCATTGTCAATGTACTCTTTGATCACTGCATTATAATTTTCCCGCAACATCGGCGATTGGCGGAGTTTCCTTTCAAGCGCAATAAGCCGACGGTACGTGGCGGTGCAGGAGTTACCCAGCTCGGCGGGATCCTTACTAAAAGGTAACGCGACGGTATAACATCCCACATCGTCCCGTGACACGGTTGAGGAAAAAATATTTTCACATTCGGTTTCCTCAGGAGAGAAAAAACGTTTATTATCAACTTCTTCCAATTCCCAAAACTTTTGTAATAAATCATTGAGAGCCAATGCCGTGAAAGAAGAGTTAGGTTAATTTAAATTATCACTATTATGCGGAAAATCACCCATAAAGATATACCCGAATGTGGTCAATAATGCAGGTGGGGCACGTGAACCAAGATCGACCCTATTCCCCAAGTAAATGTACGGAAACAGTTGAGCGCCCAACACTAGGTCAATATCCCCTGGAATATTCCAGCTTAAATCTGCGAGCGGAAGCGCGTGGAAGTCTACATGGCTATCCCACTTAACATGGTGCGATGGTAGCTGGTCCGTAATGCACTCAACTACTAACGCGTGAATAGTATATTTTTGATCCGGATATACGCGAGACTCGATATCTAAATGTACGTATCCTATTATCGGTCGCGATACAGAACCAACTCCTTTAACAAAAGAATTACTCAAAGGAATTATTAGTAAATTAAGTTTTCTACAACAGGCTGTAGTTATCAAATTATTCTGCGATCCATTATCAATTAAGCACCTTACTATTGTTTTGTGACCCGCACTGTCCCTTTTAGCTCGCGCATAAACCTGAGCCGTCGATAACAGCATTATCTCCTTAGCCTTCGCTGCATCAGCTGCTAATAACACGGCCGAGTTGTGAGCCGAAGACGCTGGCGTCACATCACACGAATCAGACGCAATCACCCGTGCGGAAATATTGACCTTATCGCAATGAACATAAGAGCGCGGCACCGCGGCGGAGACCGGGGCAGGCAAAGACGTACCGGGGGTCGATAGGGGCGCGGGAGGCGCGCGGGACATCGGCGCGGGAGGCGACGCGACGACTACATTGCAATTCGTCGCATAACATCAGCTGTTAGCGGTTTATTTTGTTTATCAAAATGTAATAGTGTATGATGGCGTTTATTACATAAGTCACAGACTGATGTTGACTTGCAGTTACTCAATCCGTGCAATGTGCTCAGACAATTCGCGCACCCACGTTTGGATTTAATAAACTCGAACCTTGTTCTAGGAGTCAGTGCGGATTTAAACTTAGTGCAGTTATACAAATGAACATGAGCGTTATCATTACAGTACGCGCAGCATGGAACCGCGATCGCGGGTGAACCAGCTGACTCGCTCACAACAAACGCTTTTTCACCTCAGCACCTCAAACAAGCAGGTTTTGCTGTCAAAAAACAGTGAGCAAAATTCGATTTTGCTGCGAGCGTGAGACAAAGTAACTTTTTTTTTTTTTAATGCCGAGAGCAGTGTTGGTTCTACTCACAAAATTCTAAAGATTTGAACTTCAATTAGTTTTGTCACTTTCACTTCGATACGAAAAAAGCGAGAGGGAAACAAGTCAATTCGAAGTTCGATTTCAAAATTCTATACCTACCTAATAGGAACAAAAAAGAAACAAACAATAAAACGTTCGGATATAGGTACATAAAATATTAAAATTGCAAGTCATCTGCAATTTTATTTAAATTCTGTTTTATTAAATTTTTGGAACGAAGTAAGCGGCTTGCGGTAAGAGTGCAGTGGCAGAAATCGTCACGCGAAAAGGCGCTTGCGACTGTCTTCTTCTAATTCAAAGAGAAAGAAAGACGGAGAGAGATATTAAGTGTGAATTTGGTCGAAATGAAAATCCAAGATGGCGGTTGCGAAAATTTTCACATTTTTCTAAATGGGTGTCGCTTTCATAGTTTTCAAGGGTGCCAAAGCCGATCGTGAGGTCAAAATGTAAATCCAAGATGGCGGCTGCGAATTTTTTTTAATTTTTCTTCATGGGTATCGTTTCTATGGTTGTCAAGGTTGCTAAAGCCGATAGTGAAGTCAAAATGTAAATCCAATATGGCCGCTGCGAAAATTTTCAATTTTTTCTTCATGGGTATCGTTTCTATGGTTTTCAAGGATGCTTAAGCCGAAAGTGAGGTCAAAATATAAATCCAAGATGGTGGCTGCAAAATACGAGGTGATGAAGATTATGTAAAAAAAAAACCTTGTCCCATCCGAAAATGGGCCTATGGTACTGCAGTAACATTACAAAACAGTATTTTTTGACTATTATTGATAGTAAAATTATAAATTAAAATTCACAGTTTTAGTTCCAAAATTACCCCAAATCCATAAAAAAATGGCAAAACTCATAACTTATGACTTTTAGACACCCGCTAAACGACGGCCGCCGCCCGCACCAAATGTAAAATTCGGTCAAATTCACCATTGAAAAAAATTTGGGGATATTTTTTTTTTTTCCTGTAAATTTCCACATAAATATGCTAACAGTACGATACCTTACAACACCCTCACGGATCGGACAGGGTTTTTTTTTACATGTTGTATGTTCTCGCTGCTGAGGTGAAAAGTTGTATGTGTTACACGAGAGCAAAGTTATTTGCATTTCGTGTCTTTGAATCCCTCGCAGTGCTCAGGATTCTAACCTAGAATCACTCGCTACGCTCGTGATTCAATTATAGAATCCTTCGCTTACTCGGGATTCAAATTCAACACTCGCAGCAAAAAACGACTTTGCTCTCTTGTTGCACAAATAACTACACTCGAGAGCAATGAATCCGGGTCACTTAAAGAATGTTAAAAATCTCGGAAACTAAAAATGATAGGTTAATGCAATAAATTGTATTTAATAGACAATGTAATACTCCTTAAATGAAAGTAAAAAAAATATGAGTCTCCATACATTTTATTAACACAAAATTACATAAAGAAAAAAACTGCTGATCTCTCCTTAAAACAAAAATAGGAAACATGAAATTTTTGAACTTTATTACGATTTTCTTGAATTTTAATACTTCGTATTGCCTCCTCGTGCTTCCATTACTGCGTTTACGCGGTTTGGCATGCTGTACACCAAGTTCCTTATACGATTTTGGGGAATATCCTCCCATTCCTCTGTGAGAGCAATTTTGAGCTCACGAAGCGTGATTGGGGGAGGGTTTCGTTGTTTTATGCATCTGCCTAGCTCGTCCCAAGCATGCTCGATCGGGTTGATATCCGGGCTGCGCGCTGGCCACTCCATACGAGTAATGTTCATCTCTTGAAGGTAGTCATTCACAATCCTACCTGTATGAGGTCGGGCATTGTCATGCATAAATATAGCATCCTCACCTAAATTGACCATAAATGGACCAACGTGATCATTGAGGATTTCTTCCACATATCTTTCGCTAGTTAAAGAGCCGTTTTCTATGATCACCAGCTCTGTGCGACTTTCAGAAGAAATTCCGGCCCACACAAGTACAGACCCACCACCGTAGGCTACTTTTTCTTCGATGCATGCTTGCTTGAATCTTTCCCCTGGTCTTCGATACACTCTGTGTCTTCCATCGTGCTTGTAGAGCATAAATTTTGATTCGTCGGAGAACATTACTTTTGACCAATCTTCAATACTCCAATTTACGTGGCTCTGGGCATATCTTAGTCTTGAAATACGATGCCCACGCTCCAGTTTAGGGCCGTTTGCAGGTCTAAGGGGTTTTAAGTTAGATTCAGCAAGCCGACGTCTTACTGTCCATGCACTTGGGTTACTTCCTCCGAGGCGTCGAAACTGATTTGTGAGTTCAGATCCTGTAAGAAAGCGATTTCGAAGCATGGTGTTCACCAAGTATCGGTCTTCTCGTGCTGTGGTACACCTGGTTCTGCCCGTTCCTGGTCTGCGTAGGTTAGAACCAGTTTCTTCGTAACGTCGGAGAACTCTTTGTACTGTTGACAGCGACACACCGACAGTCCTGGCTGTATCGCGCTGACTCCGGCCGGTTTCCAGCATTGTAAGTATTCTGGTGCATTCTTCAGGCGTAAGCGATATAATTTCAGCTTGAATAATGAATATAGAGCACTATCAACATGGTTTATGTACCCACATAAATGACAGATTACAAACAAAAGCAAAACCAAATGCTGTAATTTCGTAGTTTCATCTTCGAAAGTGGCCCTTTTTCAAATTTGATTTTTTTATGATATAACTTTACAATAACTAAGAAGTTTTAATACCTTCATTTAAGGAGTATTACATTGTCTATTAAATACAATTTATTGCATTAACCTAGCATTTTTAGTTTCCGAGATTTTTAGGATTCTTTAAGTGACCCGGATTCATTGCTCTCGAGTGTATAATTGTCTGTGTGCGTGACTTGCGAGGCGCGGCAGCGGGGTTACTACGAAACTTTCTCGCGTTCGAATGAGACAAATTCGAGCGTGCCAATATCTTTGCCTGATCTTGAACAAAACTTATCAATAATTTCGCTGTGGGTTTTCAACATCTCGAATGGAAAGTTCAAACGATTGAGTAGTCTGTGAATCGATTTTTCTCATTGCGCAATGCAAAAGGATAAAATCAGCAAGATCCGTAATCCCAAGTTGTTTCAAGGCAGAAATAGATGCACTAATTGTTGCTATGAAAGAATTGAGACTATTAGCGTTATATGAACTACTTTTTAAATCCAATATGTTAATTAAATAATGCGTACCCAGTGAGCGCTTATCTTGATGTTTTTTAACTAAACTATCCCATAAAAACTTGTAAGTATCACCCGTAGGCACAATTCCAGCGGTAACCTTCAATGCGTTGTGCGTAAGCCTACCTACTCGTACCAAGTACTGCACACGCTGCGAGTCAGTCAGCTGATCATTATCATGAATATTTGACTTGAACGACTCATAGAAAACAGGCCAATTCTCAGTTTTGCCGTCGAAAGACGGCAGCGCAATAGGAGGCAACTTTATTTTAAGCGGATCAAAAAGAGTCTTTGAGTTACTACTGAGTGTTGATGGCGATTGATTACTGTTTATTTTATTCCTAACACGTTTAATATAGAATTTACAAATCTTCAAAGGATTCTAAACAAGCATAGTCGGCACTCGAACCAGGTTTTAAACTCATGTTTATTTGATTCATTTGATCGACAAAGGATTCAAATGTATCTCGAATGTCATCAATTGTCTCTGACTCAGTCATAAAACTCTCATTATTCCTCGAATCGAACAACGATATCTTTTTTGATAAATCATACAATCGATTAATGCGTTTAAATAACAATCTTTTCTTTTCATGAAGAAATAGTCAGTAAATCTTCCGGCTTTAGTTGTCTATCCGTCATTTTGTTAAATAACAAACGATGACAATAACAGAAAAAATACCTACCAGGCTGTTAGCAATAGTAACGCACCTACCAGTTATGAGTAGGTATCTATCTAATTATTAATACGTAAAAAGCCGAAATGAATTGGTAACTACCTACTTATTTACTTATTATCAAAGCAAATTTTTAAATACGGATACCTACATAGAATGAACTTTTCTAATAAATATATAATGTCGTGCTATGTAAGCGAATAAATAATTGAACAGATTTACCAACAAACTACGTAAAATCTATTGTCAATTACGATGCGTTTTAAAGGAAATAATGTACCTATTGTGCGTTATTGAGCCCAATTATTTTTTACCAAACAATTACGCAAAAATCTAGGTAACTGGTTATTTATGCGGCTTCGAAGGACCAAAAAATACGGTGAGGCGTGTAAATAGCCTGCACCTTTGTGAAGGTTGTGACAAAATTTGAATTAAGAACCTAAGTTAAAAAGCGTAATGGCGGACCTCAAATAAATTAATTTCCCTATTGATGAATCCTCGAGAAACCAATACCAAAAGACTTATTAGCAGAAAAACATGCCCACGTACCTTGGCAATCCAGAGATCCCACTCAGACCCAGGGTGATGGGAAGATACCTCGTTCATGCGCGCGTGATTGGCTTGTAGGTATAGGCTACCGGCCGGCGAGCAAAATCTTCTTAAATCCACCGGTGAAATGGTTAAAACTCCAAAAATCAACACTGCACTATAAGTTATCCATGAAGCACAGATTCAGGTCCAATTATTTTACTAATATCATCAAGGTTTCACCAAAAAGGGAATTTTTAAAAGCGGAGCGTTTCGCGCACACAATGTTTCGCGCGGCCACCAAAAGAACACTGCTGCTAAAGCCATCTATCGGCCACATTGCGAGAAAACTCAAGAAAGTTTAGATAACATGGGCGCTGCGACAACAAAGATTGGTGCGAGTATTCATCAATTGAGAAGTTAAAAAATTTAATTTGAGATACTAACATAATTGGGAATCAAACGAGCTTACCTGTTAAGCGAAGTCTTAATTCTAATTTTATGAATGGCGATCTGAAATATAATTATTAACAGAGTAGTATTCCTAATACACACCGTCTAACATCGCGTTTTTTTAGAGATAAAATATTGCAGATATTTTTTTAAATAGAATTATCCCCGTCGATGGCAACACATGAAATGTCACTTATTTTAGAGATCCTTTTAAGATAAGGAACAGGCTCTGTTTTCTGTACAGAGTAGTTCCGCATACTTATATTCACTAGGTTTTATTGAAAAGATAAGTGAATTAGGTAGACTAATTATTGCAGCTTTGGGGCTGTTAGCTAGTGGCGGGTGGGTAATTATATTTCAGATCGCCATTCATAAAATTAGAATCGAGACTTCGCTTAACAGGTAAGCTCGTTTGATTCCCAATTTTATTTCATGGCGATCTGAAATATAATTATTAACAGAGTAGATGTTTAGAGTTGTCTGCAATAATTCAGCTAGTTAGTAAATTATCTAATTATAAATATTCTGGTTTATTGAATAGGTAATTTTATTTCCCCGATTAGCCTTGGTTATTAAGGAATAATAAGCTATTGTTAATCAGCATAAAAGCATAATCAACAGCAAGTAACCCCACATTGTGTCTCTCTCGATTGATGCCAGCTCTAAGTTGAGGTGCTGTATGTGTTGTCCTGTGAAGGGAAGAGTGAATCACTCTCGCTTTTATTATTCTTAGTTATAAACTTTAGGGTCACTTTAAAACGTTTTTTTTTTTTTTTTTTTTTAGGTTTATTCTGTATTTGTTTTCGATAAGCTCATAAATTCTATAATGATGTTGTGTATTTATGGTCAATTCCTGCATTGTGTAGGCCACGTCACGTGGTGTTTCCAGGCGGTCCTCCATCCAAGTACTGATCACGCCCGGTGTTGCTTAACTTCGGTGATCTGACGATAACCGGTGTATTCAACGTAGTATGGGCGTTGGCTCATTGGTTAGAATTCAGACCCTTGTATCTTTACCGATAATGGGGCAAAAAGCCCCATAGCTCTACATAGAAGGCACTCCCATATGGGAGTACCTATCACAGAATCTATTTATTTGTTTGGTATATAAAATGCTACCATTGTTAAGCAAAATGATTCGTTTTGTTTAAGTAACCGAGCATTAGTCACTAGGATAGCATCTATCAGAATCGGTAGGGATTCTTATGTATTTGACGCCTCTACGCCATTGCGGCAATGTTCCTTAATCAATCCCCCCACATAGTCTATGTCCGGGTAATTGTGTAACTATTTCATCTTCTTTCAGATTCAGCGACTTGGTAGGGAAGTTTTGCCGCTTTAGCTTACCAGTTTGGTTATTGAGGTTATTTTGGAAAATAGTGTGTCAAGCACGGAATGAGCTTTACGTTTGGTAAATTTTAAGCTTTTTGCAAGCACCATTTAATAGGTTAAATTAGCAAAGTTTCGCTTTGTGGCCTCACACAAGTCTCTTACTCTTCTTAATGTTTGTTACCATTTTGCCTGTGTGTCCGAAATAAAATATTTTTCTTTCATAATTTACATAGAGTGAAAGTGTTCAAAAGTATAATTGGCATGTGTAGAGCTAATCGAAAATAGTAGGTTCATTTTAGAAGCATAAAATTATGAACTTCTTTCTCTGTCCTCATACTATATCCAAGATTGAATTATGGGACGAGTTATATAGTTCAAGTAAGGAGTTGTATAGTTAGCATATAGTGTTCACTTGGTGAGCAGATTGTTTTAGTGTGCAATAATTTGTAGTTAATTCATTCATGTTCTCTACATTGATTATATGGTACTTGACCTTGTTCATGTTCTAATCACAATCCATCAATACTTTATCTTCACATCACAATGCGCCCGCCCCCCCCCCCCTCTTTGTTTCTTTGAAAATTTCATTTTAGTGATGTAATTATCACTGAAATCTACTATTAAGTATTTAGGCTAGTAATTGGAATGGTTGAATGTTTAATTAGATATTTGATTTTATAACCTTTGAGTTAGGTCACCCACCTCTGCCTGGCCCTTTTGGAAATACGGGCCTGATGTTATGTAATGCGACTAAGGTCGCTAATGCTTTAACTTTTGTTTTTACATAGGTATTTCAAGTCATGTGGTTCATGTAAAAAAGACTTAGCAGTAGAACCTAGCAATTCACATAAGTTTGTCAGGTGTTAGATCGCCATCACAATCCATTAAATCCATCCATTCCATCGCATTTAAGTACATTATGGTAGTATCTTTAGGTATTATGATTTATGGCAGTCTTGTTATTTGTCAAGTAAGTAATCAGGGTAGGTTGATAGGAAATATTGTTTCGGTAAGTGTCATTCACTAATGGTAATTTAGTCAATACAGTTAAAGTATGCAAGGAAGTTATCCGACAATGTATGTAATGAACCCTTTATTGGTTATCCGGTGATGGGAAAGTTCTTGGAGGTAAGAGTGATAGGGGAAATCCTACATCTATCTATATTGGTATGTTGGACCTATAGGATGAGATCTTACATCAATCTATTTTGGTATGTTCGACAACAATGATTGAATAGTGCACAGATTGTCAGTATTAAGTACTAGAGTTAGTACTGGGAATATTTGTCATTTTTTTGCCAATCAAGTGGTGGAATTCTCACTATCCTAGGGGGGCTTAGTAATAGTTTTAAGTTCTGGGTGAAACTGAATTTTCTATTATGTTTGAGTTGTTGTCTTGGAGTGTAGATATAAGCCGGGTTGTTTGTAAGGTCTACCACAACTATTAATTTTGTTTTCAGTAATTAGTGATTCCTGTTATTGTAATTAGTTGTTTAAATTTTTTATTTACTATGACATGTTGGATGTTTGAATTTTTTTGTTTACTATGACAGACCAGCTCATGTTGTACTAGTTTTACGTTTTCCAATAGAACTGGTAAGTTTTCTTTATTATCATAAGAGTGAGTTTTTTGTGGTTTTAATGTTTATTGGTTAATTGTTATTGATTGTGGCTATAAAGTTGTATGCTTGAGTTTGTTAAATGTATCTCTTTGTTTATCAAATAGAGTAAATAGAAATTCATGTCAGTTAGAGATGATATTACTTTTGTTCTGGTTTTATTTTGGTGGAAGTGAACATTGACATTGTCAGGTATTTTGTTTCTTCGGCCAGGTCAGTCAACAGTTTGTTTTGTGCTTATGTTCTTTATAAGCATAGGATCAGTCACTGCTTTTCCTATGATAGAGGTAACCAGTGCAATTTGTTTCTGGAATATGTCAATCCCTTGTTCCCTCCGTTTAGTGGAATCTGGGAGTAGGGCATATGCCTTATGAGTAAATATGAGCATGGAATGGTACTTTGTAGGGGTTTGGTCCATGAGTAATTTGTCATCAGCCATTGTATCATATTAACATAGTATCTTGTACTAGTATTTGAGTGTATGAGTGTAAAATTACACAATTTTACATTGTTTTTAATTTATGAAATAAATATCATTTATCAATTTGTATCAGGATAATTAAGTCACCTTGTGCTTAGGTAAGTCACTGAGTATCTTGTACACGGTGATTTCTTTTAATTAGGTATATTTCTTTGTTAAAGATGGCAACTCAGCGGTATAGCCATGAATATAAATATAATGGCATTTTAATGGGCTGCAGCTGGTGTTTATATCCGTAGCGGGCATGTGTAACATTAGCTGGTAAGAGGTAATCGGTCAAGACAAGGTGTGCTTTGATAATATTATCATCCTTGATGTGAAGCTAGATCATGCATGGTCCTGGTTTAAATGCTATGAGCATCTCGTGCTAAGCATGTGCCGACCATGACAAATATGTACCAGCTAGCAACATAAAACCAATGTTGTTAAGAGTATCCCGTACTCGCTGATAACAATCCAGATAGTGTGGTGGAATCCCTCACTATAGGGAGTATAATCCTTTTGCAAGTATATATATAACACACAGACGATGTGCAAGGTTAGGTAGAGCTGTCTCGCAGCCTTCATGCCCATGGATTAAAGCATATAGAACCAACTTTTTACAATATCTTAGCCAAGATCATAGAAATGGGACTTACCTCTTACGACGAGTACATACCAGCGTTAGCTATGTAGGGTTACATCGCTAAATGCATCGCGTGCCGCGTTGGTAGTTTCTCATCCAGCTAGTAACGTGGAATTAACGTTGCTGAAGACATCTCGTGTCGACTGGAGGGGTAATGGTGGCAAGGGCATACCAGCTAGCTATGTACAGCTACAAGCTAGGGGCATCTCGTGCCTCTCTGGCAGCTTCTCATCCAGCTAGTAACGTGGAGGTAACGTTGCTGAGGACATCTCGTGTCGACTGGAGAGATAATGCTTTAACAAGTTTGCAGCACACATGCAATAAGCAGTGTTACTGTCCACCATAGTGCTCATATTATATAAAACACTGTCAGTATCACGTACAAGGTGGTCAGTTGGAGCCAGGCACTCTCACGCATTAAGGTTGTGGGAGGCCTCAGAATCTAAGTACTTCCAATGTTGGTCAGGACTTAGGGTGCTTCGTGTCGTTGATGAGCGCCGCGGCCGTCTCAGATTTCCAATAACGATGGACTTAGGACGTCTCAGATTTCCCGTAATGATGTACTTTGTACACTTTCTATCACATAGCATAGTTATTTAGCAGTAGTACGTTAGTAAAGAGTATCATAAACTTATTTTAAATTAATATTTTGACGAGAAGGAATTTTTCTTGCGATGTCAGAATGCGCGCGAAAAGAAAAGTGACATTTCATGTGTTGCCATCGACGGGGATAATTCTATTTAAAAAAATATCTGCAATATTTTATCTCTAAAAAAACGCGATGTTAGACGGTGTGTATTAGGAATACTACTCTGTTAATAATTATATTTCAGATCGCCATGAAATAAAATCGTATTCTATTATAATTATGACAAATCCTATATATTTTTTTTTTTTTTTTTTATATTGAAAAAGGCATTGATGCTTCACCAATTATAATGTAGATTCCCCAGTAATCACCAGTGTTTTTAGAATTGAGTGTGTTAAAAACATTAACTAGGTACAACACGAGGCATTACATGTTCGAAGCTAATTATGCGACTATTTTTAGACACAGTTAAGCAAAAGGTTTTTAACTTTAGATGGGGACGGATATAAGGAGCGAGTCGTAGTTATAGGTATGTTGGCAAAAAACTCATTAAACGCCTTAGCTACGTCAGCTGCCTTAGTAACTAATTTACTGTCGACCATCATAATCTCAAGTTGTGATAAATGATAAATGATTTATTTCTGCAAGTAGGTTTGTACAAACACTTTTACACGTCAATCATATTTTAAAAACTAGATGAGGTCGGCGTATCGTTACGTGTATCTTGCTTAGTAGTAAAGTAGTGAGAAATCATCAAATAACTTCTCCCGCTCTGGGCGGAGCGGGAGGGCATGCCAGCCACTTACTAACTAAAATCCACCCGTGTTCCTTCAGTTGCCTTTACGATGCCAGGTTCCACGGTATCACATTCGGACTTTCCCGCAACCCCGGCAGGCATCGGTCCCGTTGGACCCCTTCAGTTGCTGACATCTCTTTGAGGCGCGCGTGGAACACTACGCGCCGACGATCTGGGCCCGGCCCTTATCGGATGGCGAGCTACCCATTGCTCACCGCCCGCAAGCCCGCGCCTACGGTGGCCGGGAATCGGCCTGCGATTCCCGACGCCCAGGGCGTCTCTTGCGACGGCTTGGGGCGTGAAGGCGCGAAATTTGCCTCTGCCTCACGCGTTCCGCCTCCTCCTTCGCGAACATTACTGCTTTGCAGAAGGAAGTGACGGCCTCCCATGCCCTCTCGCTCCGTACCATGGCCTGGACCAGGGCCAGACGCGAGGGATCCCCGCCACCAATCGCCTCCACGAGGACACAGCGATGCTCTGCCCAAGCCGGGCAGACCTCCACCGTATGCTCCACCGTGTCCCCCGGGCGATCCACGCACGGTTGATGACACCCGGGCGTTTCCTCCCGCCTTATCCGAAACAGGAACCTCCCGAAACAATCGTGTCCGGTGAGGACCTGCGTCAGGTGGAAGGTGAGGACGCCGTGGCGCCTCTCTAGCCACTCCTCAAAGAGGGGACTTATCGCCGCAATAGTGGCGTGCCCAGCACTGGGTTGCGACGATCACACTTCTCTTGACGCCATGAGATCCCGCCGGAGCTCTGTCCTCCAGATCCCATGGCGGCAATCCGGCAAGAAGGCTCGCCGCCTCAACGGAGAACGTTCGGTATCCCCGGACTAGCCGGGTGGCCATGACCCTCAGGGACGCGTTCCACCGGCGGGCTGGCCGCCGCCTCAATGAACGCGCCGACACCGGTGCCCCGTAAAGGGCCATGGTCCGCACGACCCCCGCGTAGAACCTCCGGCAGAAGGCGTTTGGACCCCCTAGATTGGGCAGGAGCCGCTTCAAGGCAGCATCGGCCCGCTCCAGCCTGGGAGGTTGTCAATATACCTAAGAATGCCATCTTTTACCATGAAGGCGTATTTCACGTGATGTTTAATGACGGTGGCGGATAGAAACTATATCATTGTTTAGTTAGGAATGTATATTTGTAAGTAAGCAGTATGTTTTCAGATATGTACTTGTAATACCTTTCTATCAGCCCGCGTTCAACCAATAACTATTGCTACATGTCCACTGGATAGTTGCGGAATCTCTGGGGTTCATTTGGAACAAGTGCTTTGTTCCGAAAGGAATTTCAGAGTTGGGAACATATTAATAATATGTAGTTGTTCAGTTCTTATTCATATCCTACTTTCATCCTTCGAATGCCGCTTATATGAATTCTAAGTCAGTCTGTAGATCATATTAAGCTCGGAGCGAGCGTGATCAATCTGCAGTCACATGGCAATACCGATACATTGTTGTTATTGAACCTTTGTACGTACGTATGACGTAGATGTACGTTCATAATGACATATCATCAATGAGTACCTCGTCGACAATGCTACCATTTATTAGATAGTCATCGGGTTTCACAGTACAAGCAAAGCCTCTTCCAAATCTTAAATCATACAGGTATCTACTTCACACATGTTTACCTAAACTGTTTTCATTACATAGGTATAGGTACATCCATATTCATACAGATTATGAATGAGTATTTTTATGTGTGAGTATGTTACATTGTGCCAAGTCTCGCAGCTAATCCCTTTCATCAGAAAATGCGATTTATTTATAATAGAGTGCCTTGCATACAGAGCGATCCATCACACTGTTTGCCGACTAGCGCGTCACCGGCGCGCCGTCACTGCGCGCGTCTGGATCTTCTCGACGCGCCTTTGAAGCAGTGGCAGATATACGAGTACAGCGCTCTGAATAAAATGACAGTTTGTTTAGCAACAAACTCGAATCGTATCGTATCGCAGTTGGTCTGATCTTGATCTCGATCACTCCGTCGTCGGTCGCTCTATTAAAATCTTTATAGGTACATAATGCGTGCGATTACAAGATCTTCATATTAATTATAAAGTTGTCATGGATCCTGTCGGGCATAACAGTCTAATAAGATATTATGACTTTTTAGCATGATTCATAATAAATAAAGAAACTAGGAATCAAAATACTGTTATCATTAAAACATCTAATATAATTACAATAAAATAATATTACATTTAAATATGTGATAAACGTCTGTACAAATCATTTACCTTATAAATCATTAAAAATAAATAATTCATTTTAAAATAAATAAGATGACACACAAATTAAATGTAAAACGCCGAATCATAAACTCAGACCCAAAAATAATAAACCGAGACATAGCGCTGGGAACAATACAGTGAAGCATGCCAAAACTACATCTCCGCTCTGTGCATACCTACACGCTCTCACACACAAATTATCAACCATTTACAATGAAAAAACACCTCACTGAGTGCACACATGTTTATAAAACCGGCCTCACGCCATAGTCGGGTCACCGAGCCATGTAACCTTGAATGAGGGTACAACTTATATTTCAATTAAGATTGATTCTAGTAATGTTTGATATACTGAACCATGATCCGCGGGGTGCCAGAGTGGCAGCCTTGGGCAATTTAAACTATCGAAGGTCAAAGGTCACGGGGATCAAAAAACTGAATCTTCGATATTTTAAATTGCACAAGGGTGCCACTCTGGCATCGTGTGTTCGCGCAACACAAACGCAAGAGAGATTATTTCATCATCATTTCAGCCATGGGACGTCCACTGAACATAGTCCTTCCCCAATGATTTCCAAATTGGCCGATTGGAAGCGACCTGCATCATGAAGGGAGAGATTATTTATTTTAAATTAATTGTTTTTTTTAATTTTATATTCTTATTTCTTTATTTCTTAGCAAAAGTTAATATTGGGTGGACCTATGAAATTGGCGTTTTTTTCTCACAAATAGAGAACCTCGTCACTTCTATGATTTAAAATATTCATCAATTTTATATTTCAATTGAATTTGAATTTCTAACCGACTTCAAAAAAGGAGAAGGTATATATTAAAAGGATAAATTCGTCTGTATGTAGGTTTTTTTGCTTCTAAGTTCTTCGGTATTTTCGTAAATGGTGGACCGATTTTAAAAATTACTTTTTCTTTTGGTAGAAGAAGCTTGCGCGGTAGTCCCTTATCAACTAACTAATATTAACTTGGCTCTGGTAGTTTTTGGGTTAGGTTCGATAGTACGTATACATATTTAATGCTCTATATGTATCTTGATGATGAATAGAATAGAATAGAATAATTTATTTTTTCAAATATGGGTAGATAGGTGTTAGTAATATTTCGATAATAGTTTCTACCGATAAAAAGAATAAATCAATAACTGATCATGAAACAGATATTAATAATACAATAGAAACTCTTATAAATTGGCTTAATAATAATAATTTATGTATAAACCTTAATAAATCAGTATATTTACAATTTAATAAATCTCATAATAACAAATTTAATTTTACAATGAATATATTGTTTTTGGGAACGACCATAGACGAACATCTAGACTGGAAAGCTCATATCGATAGCATATGTAACACAATCAATAAATTCGTATACACTCGAAGGATAAAAAATGTTACAAATAATCAAACAGCTGTAATGTCCTATCGTGCATATGTGGAGTCCTCGCTGCGATAAGGACTTATTGCATGGGGAAATAGTACCGACCATAACAGAACATTTATCGCTCAAAAGAAATGTGTTCGAGCTATTCAGGGCATTCCACCGGACGTATCTTGTCGACCATTATTTAAAAAACTCGGTCTGCTACCACTACCCTCCCTGTGTATGAAACATGTATGTTTGTACGCAAATACCTATTCAGAACAGCAGCAGATGTAAGTTCTAGGAATCGTCGTGACAAAGGAGATTGTTCTACGCCCATACATTGTTCGCCCTGGAGCCAACAGCATAGAAAAAATCATTTTCTAATTGTAAATTGCCCTTAGTAGCCCATAAGAACAAGGTTTCTTGACGGACACTTTAGAGAACAGATTTATTTTAAAAAAAAGGAACAGGTTTTGAGGTTATTTTTAATAAAAGAAAACTTAAGTATATCCTTCTAAAATCGCTATTTTTGGTTTCTAAAAAGCATTAAACTTCAAATACAGTGAAATATTACTGTAATTACAGTTTTATTATGCCTTTTAGGTACAGATATTATTTATTGGTTGAAGTTTACATATTATGCTAGGGTGATTAATTAATACTTACTTACTTCATTACACCAAGTCAGCCGCACAAGAAGCATTGTTTAGGTGTAGGTTCTTACATACCTATTTCCCAGTCTATGCAAACCATCAGTTGAAAAAAAGTAAACATTTCGTAAGCAAAGTCCGTTATCCGTTGTCAAAATGCTAAGGTGTCGTTTAAGCAGATCACAGAATCAGTTATTCGAAGCCAGGTCACGTTGAAAGCAATCCAAATCGTAGTCCGTTAAACAGAAACAAAATAAAAAACGCCAAAAGAAATCGCCAAATAGGTAGGTAGTCACAACACAACACAACGACAGCCAGCGCGTGAGACAAACCGTCTGACGTAGTGACGTAGAGATGCTCTCTCGAAGATCGATCATTGTATATCGATTATCAATGACCACCTATTTTTTAATCTGTGGTTTTAATTTAGGAGACCAAAATGACAGATCAATATGTCAATTGTAAATTAATTTGTATCGTTTCAAGCATAAACACGTTGTTGCTTTGATTCAACTTCACATTAAATTAATGCTAAAATAAAATATTTTGTTCTTAAAAAGTAAAAATATGGCTATTGAAGTCGTGAAATCGTTATGAGAACAATTCACTAGAGTTGCGTCGTAAATGACATTTCAATCGTTATATGAGAGATTTTCTGACAATTGAAAAAACATAGTTCAACAGATGGCTTGGCTAAAAAATACGTCTTTGTTTTACTGGCTACTGATAACAAAAATAAGATCCGTAAGAAAGCTTATTGATGTCAAAAACCAGAGAGAGTGACGTATTTTTTACCAACGCCTCTTTTGAACTAATATTTTCTCACTTGTCAGAAAATCCCTCATTCGACTAGTAAGTACATTTTGTGAGTTTGTTTTATTCATGATATTTTCATCATAATCGTGCTAGGCCATATTCATCATAAGTCCCATTAAAATGTTCACGGAACTAATTCCATGAAAAAAATATGCATGAATAACTTTTATGTTGCACATTTTCAATGTTTTGGAAGTGATAAATATCGAACATCCATTATTTTTAAATACTAGATATTATGGACATCGTCGTCGATATCGATATTTATGTAATATGAGCGAGAGCGACACTATCAAATCTTTTGTGACATTCACAATGACAATTCCATGAAAGATGGCGGGTTTGGTTGGTAATAAAATCAATGAGGTCACTTTTAAAAACCTTTATGAATTGAACAGTGTCCGCTGGAATTTATTATTTTTAAAAAGTATATTAAAATATAATTAAAATTAACGTACACGTCAAATGTTTGTTGGTTATAGGGCGGTCTAGAGCAATCTCCTTTAGACTTGTTTTAGATGAATTCCCTCGATCAACAACATATAGTAAAAGCTATTTAGCTATGGCTGTACTTATATATAACAAATTACCATGTAAACTTAAATTACTAAATGGCAGACTGTTTAAAATTCACTTGTTTAAATGGATAAATGATAATAATTTTTATAGCATTAAGGAATATCTTGAACATAAGTTGTGTTAACCAACTTGCATGCTTTAGTCTTAAGCAAAACATGTATGATCTTATCCTTAACTTATGTAACACTTTTGTATACCATGTTTTACGCAAATAAATAAATATGAATAGTAGGTACAGTACAAAGACCAGCCATATTTGCCATTCGGCATGCAAATATGTATTTGAAGGCACAGGATCAGATATATTGTAAAATAAAAGAGGTTCTTTAAATAATAAGAATTTAGATTTTCTTTTAAATTATTTAATCAATTAATTTTACACGAAACTACACTTAATCAGTTTCAAGACACAAATAGCCATGACACCCAGTAATAGCTTAGTTTACACAAAATAGTAACAATCTACAGAGAGGCAGAGTAACAATAATTGAGATCAATACAACCTGTGCACCGGAGCATCGGGCAACGCCTGAAGGCAGAATGCCATTTCGCCACCGTGCGGACTCTTTTATACGGTAGTATTGTAGGTGGGGCAACGACGTAGCGCGCTACGACGTAGCGATCACTAACTCCGCCCAGCAGCGAGGAGGTGGGAGAATGTCGTAGCGCGCTACGGCGCCATAGTGCGCCATAGCCCGATGCACGTGTTGTTTACAATGTGACGCCGACACGGCCATGCTGACGTGCGGACGTCCTCGCACGCTTAGCCCACAATGCCACATCTAGAACATGAAAAACTGATTAAGTACCGTTTGGTCATCCTGCTATTGTTTCTGGTCCGGTCTACCCTTCAGATATTTAACCACTTGGTCCAGCCCGCTATGACTCTACAAGGCTTGGTCCGGTCAACTTCTGACCCTCCAGATATTTGACCACTTGGTCCAGTCAGCTATGACTCTACAAGGCTTGGTCCGGTCAACTTCTGACCCTACAAGATCAGTCCCCTGGTCCGGCAATAGTTTTGCCCTTCAGGTGTATCCCTTCAGTTAAACTGGACCGGATCTAGCTAGGCCGAACAAGTATTGTTCCTTTAGCTTAATTAACAAATAGCTCAATACTTTGGCTGATGTACAAGTGCTTTTGTTACAATGTTAATTGATTCAGGGCCAATAGATTCTACTGAAACAGCACGTAAACCAGGGTCTCTACAATTTGCATTATTATGAGAACTGGTAGATATAGTGTCACTTTTAGCAGACATGGTATCACTATTGACAGAGGTATCACTATTGGCAGACATGGTATTATTATTGGCAGAGATAGTATCACTATTAGTAGACTGAATATCATCAAAGTTAATATGTTGCCTAGACTCGTGAACAAGAACCTCTGTGTTGTTATTATCCGCCGACACGTCATCCTCATCATAATTTTCTGCGATTTCCAAAAAAAATGACTGACGGGGTACTTCTCGCAAGTTTTCGTGAGAGTATTTGTAGACTCTATGGTTTCCATTAATGTGTTTAATTCGTACCCATCATTTTCCAAAATAGCGGTTATTTTAAAGGGGCCTTTGTATTTACGGTCTAGTTTCGTTTGGTGTCTTTCTTCGCATTTAACAAAGACAGATTCACCTACTGAAAAAGGTTTAACTATAGCTTTACCCTTGTTAAATCGACCTGTGTCATATTGAGCCAGCTTTTTATACTAGCAGAAGCATCGGATCGAATTGTTTCGAGGTTTAACCTATCTTCATCAGGATTATTAGTCTTGATACTCTTGATATCCTTAATGAACTGCCCTTAATACCAAACATTAATTCCAAGGGCGTGAACCCTGTTACTCTACAACGAGTACTATTGAGAGTTAATTGGATATCGCCTACATGATCTTGCCATAAGCTGTCCAAATATGTTTCAACTATAGTGAGCATACGCTCGACCTCACCATTTGCCCTACTGGAACCAGTGGCTATAATATGATATGATTATCTTTACAAAAATTCTTAAATTCAGCATTGTCGTATGACCTACCACGATATCCAACTATTCTTTTAGGAGCGCCAAACAAGTTCACTGCATTTTTAAGTGATTTAATAGCATCAGATGCATTTGGGTTAAGGTATGCTCTAACAAGACGAATTTTGTAAAACCATCAATAATCACGGAACAATACTCCTTACGCTCGCTTTTTCGGCTGAGTTTGCCAGTTAAATCCATATGAATTGTATGCCATGGAATGGGCAATTTAGGGATTAGATACAGATGGTCCTGCTGGGCACCCGACGGACCTTTGGAAACCTTACAAACAATTTTTTTTTTTTTTTTTTTAATTTTGATCATTTTTTTGGAGCCAATAAGGTTCGTATAATTTATAGAGCGTTTTTTTCATAACCATGGTGTTTTATTTCGCTGTGCCCATGATTAATCATTGATCAGGTTAAAGAGTGTGGCAATATTGGTAACCATTTAGTGGTTTTATTACGTTAGATTTTACGATAAAGTATGCCCTGTCTAATAATCGTATGTGTGTGATATTTCAGACGGCAAGTAATTTGAACGGAATTTGGAAATAATGTCTGATATTTCAGAATCACGTTGTTCTACAGATAACCAACACCTCTCTAGTTCAACCAAATTTACAATTTTAGCTGGTTTATGAGTGAAAGATGTGTCAGCATGATTACGTGAAAGAAAGACAGCATGTGCTATATTTTTTCCCTCATTATAAATGATATCAAAGTCATACGACTGCAAAATTGCCCACTACCTGTGTACTCTAGGTGTAATGTCCTTTTTGGAATGAGAGGCCTTGAAGGCGTTAGTCAGTAAAAACCGTAAATTTACGCCTATACAGGTAATGTCGAAAATGTTCCACAGATTTAACTACGGCTAATGTTTCCAATTCATACGAATGATAACGACTTTCAGCACTTATGGTTTTCTGACTAAAATAAGCGACAACATGAGGTAGACTTTTTTTTTTTTTCTTTTCTAGTTTAGCCCCATTACCTACACTTTTTGCATCAGTGTGGAGTTCGATGGGTAAAGGGTCAATTTTTTTTTTTTTTTTTATCTGGCTGAGAAATGACATATTTTACTATTTTCTGATGTACGTCATTATGTTCACAGGTCCAAATAGTAACCTTTTGGACCGCGGTTTAGAAGATACAAAGATTTAATCAATTTTGAGACATTTGGAATAAATTGTCGAAAATATGTGTCCAGGCCTGTAAATTGATGAACCTGAGTAGCAGTGCTTGGAGGAGGGATATTTTTTAGGGCTTGAACCTTATGAGGACTTGGTCCAACATCTCCAGAGGATATTACGATACCCAGATATTCAATTTTTGTCTTCATAAATGAACATTTTTTTTAAAGTTATCTATTTAAACGAACCAACTCTTCTTAAACGGTCTCTGATTAAGGAGGTTTAAGTGCAGTATTTATAGCCCTTTGAAAAACCTGTGGAGCGTTTTGTAAAACAAACGGCATGGTTAGGTACTCAAATTGACCCGAAGGTATAACAAAAGCAGTTTTCTATAGACTCCTTATGGACGCAAATTAGTGAAATCCAGTGGCCATATCCAAATTAGAGTAGAAACAGGCCCCATGTAACTTATCGATTTGATCACTAATTAGTGGTAAAGGATAGCTTATAGTCTGGTCGAGTATTGCTATTAAGTTCCCGGTAATCAACACACATACATACGATCGCTACCGTCCCTTTTTTTTAAATTAATAATATGGGACTCGCGAAAGGCGAAGAACTTTCTCGAATTATGTAAACATCTAGAAGACAGTTTTGTACCATGGTTGGGAATTTTATTTGGAGTGAGCAATTAACGTTATTAGAACCGATCGAATTGCAATTTCTCCGAAATGGTGTTGACGGACGGGGAATTTTCGTGTACGATTCAGACGTACCTGGTTTTTCAATTCTTCTCTTTAATGAAAAGCTGCGCAGTATGCGGAAGAGTTGATTCTTATCGTTTATAACGACAGAATTGAGTTTAGGCCAAATTTTGTCATTGCACTGTGACAGGATAGATATGCCAAAACCGGTTAGTACATTTCCCAGTAAATTCGCATTCCTGCCTCGACTATATTATCAATTTGAAATCCTTCATTGTCATGGATTTGGAAAATTTAAAGACCAGCATTTCCTTAACACCAACCCATGAAATATTATCTGGCTTGATTTTAACGCACACCAGTTGATCATGTCGGTTTCAGGTGCATCAGGATCGAAAGGAACCAGCATTGACTACGTACTGGGTGTCATGTAGCTAGGTGTCATATTATCTGCTATTTTTTTTTTTTAATAATTGATTCTATACTAGCCGAAAAAAAAATTACATTTGTTCCTATTTTAAATTACTGGCAGTCACAGATAAAGGTGGGAGTGGGTCTGATCCCGCTTCTGATGAAGGCACAGGATCAGATATATTGTAAAATAAAAGAGGTTCTTTAAATAATAAGAATTTAGATTTTCTTTTAAATTATTTAATCAATTAATTTTACACGAAACTACACTTAATCAGTTTCAAGACACAAATAGCCATGACACCCAGTAATAGCTTAGTTTACACAAAATAGTAACAATGTACAGAGAGGCAGAGTAACAATAATTGAGATCAATACAACCTGTGCACCGGAGCATCGGGCAACGCCTGAAGACAGAATGCCATTTCGCCACCGTGCGGACTCTTTTATACGGTAGTATTGTAGGTGGGGCAACGACGTAGCGCGCTACGACGTAGCGATCACTAACTCCGCCCAGCAGCGAGGAGGTGGGAGAATGTCGTAGCGCGCTACGGCGCCATAGTGCGCCATAGCCCGATGCACGTGTTGTTTACAATGTGACGCCGACATATTTATTAAATAACAAAAACTCAAAAACTACCCAAGCCAAGTTAATATTCATAAGGGACTACCGCGCACTAGTTCTGTATATCAAGCGCTTTCGCTTACTGCGCTTTCGCTTACTCAATCCTTCGTTCGCTCAAGACTCAACAAAACGAATAGCAAATGAACTTGCTCACAAGTTGCATACAAAACTGTTCACCACTCCCAGCAAGAAAGTATTCAGCCATCATAGGTAAATAAATTAAATAGACACAAAATAATTCTTTATATTTTAAAATATTTTTAAAACTTAACATAAAAAAATCAGGCAAGATTAAAAAAACCAACTTTTCTCACTGTTCAAGCAGTGAGGAAAAACCAACTTTCCTCACTGTTCAAGCAGTGAGGAAAAACCAACTTTCCTCACTGTTTTCGTAGAGGAAAGACACTTCTTTCGTGCGGGAGTGGTGAAAAATAATGTACTATAAATGATGTTATACATATAATTATAATAAGTACAGGTAGTAGGTATTCTATTTATCACTGTTGTTGTTATAGCAAGTGTGGTATAAGAATTGATGTCGGGTAAGTACCTCCCTTAACGAAAAAGTGAAAAATAAAAACAAAATTATAAACAAAAACAACCGACTTCCGAAATAAAAGTTATTTTTCACTTTGTATTGTTTGTGATGCCTTCTAAGTTTTGTCGTTTGAAGAAAAAAACACAACTAGAACCATAAAGTATTTTTTATTGTTTTTCAAAGTATTCACCACGTAGCTTAATACACTAGTCCATTCGCTCACTTCGCTTCGACTGGAACCTTTGACCACGAAGAATTTTCTTAATTTTAGGAAATTTAAAGAAATCAAAAAAAAAAAAACAAAATCAAAATAAATCATTTATTCAAATTAGGCTGAGAATCAGCACTTTTCGAACGTCAAAATTACATAAGACAGTCCCCCAAAACGCCCACCCTTCACCACTTCCTAGTGCTTTTGCTGGGAAGAAGAAGTGGCGCAACAAACTCCCCAGCAGCACAGCTGTCTGTTCAGTTAGGAAAAAAAAAATGATTCTATACAATAATTTATAAGATAATTTACATTACGCAAAATAAAATTTAAATTATAAATTAATAGCCATATGACAGCTAGCACACGCCAATATACCAACCAAAAACATCGAGAACTATACTCAAGCAGAAATAAAAATAACTAAACGTAAACAATATCTAAAAAAAAAGAAAATAAAGCCTCCAGGCATAAAGGGCGCGCCCGCTTACATAGAGCTGTAACTAGAAGTTATAATTGATAAACTAGGACCATCGAGGTAAAATAAATAATTGTCGAGGTCGCTAGCTAACCACATATTGTAATACAACTCATTAAAAAAAACATTGTAATGAGTAGATTATGTCAACAATAAATAAAAATAAAATAAATGTACATAAAAAGTAAAATTATAGACTTTTATATAAACTCATATAACCTGTCAGTAGGTAAACTAATTCTGGAGAAAGAACATTTAAACATTGTCTTGAGTTAATCACAGCGACCAACTATTCTTATCATTTAAGTAGTCGTTGATGGAATAGTATGCCTTTGAACAAAGGTTGGACTTTACTTTAGTTTTAAACGCATTAAATGGCAAATCTAGCAAACAAGAGGGTAGCTTGTTATAAAAGGTTATACCAAGCCCAACAAATGAGTTATGAACCTTATGAAGCCGGTGAAAGGGAGCACGTAGTTTATCCTTACTTCTAGTGTTAACGTTGTGAATATCACTGTTTTTAGTGTATAAGTGTATATTCTGCCTAATATATAAGATGTTGGCGAAGATGAATTGTGATGCCACTGTGAGGATACCGATATCTTTGAAAAAATCTCTTAGAGAAACTCTGGCACCTAGCTGGTAAATTGCTCGAATAGCTCGTTTTTGGAGGACAAATATATTTTGAATATCTGCAATCGTTAGGGCTTAGGTCAGAGCTGTATGGAGGATTGTCAAGAATTTCTACTTTTTCCTGCTTCAAATACTCAATCGTTTGACGAGCGCTGTGTGAGTTTTTCGCCACCGACTTCGGAAATGAAAGTTATTTAATTTTCTAATTTTTTTGTAGAATTCGTTTGTTTAATTTTTTTTTTTTTTTTTTTTACTTCACTCTTTAGTTAAGTCATCAATTCATCACATCAATTCTTATACCACATTTGCTATGTCTGTTGACATAGCAAATACAGATATACAATAAACAGTGATAAATATAATACCTACTACCTGTACCTATTATTTATAACATCATCAAGATACACAAAGAGGATTAAATACGTATACCTATTATCGAACCTAACTCAAAAACTACCCAAGCCAAGTTAATATTCATAAGGGACTACCGCGCACTAGTTCTGTATATCAAGCGCTCGTATCAATATGTTTCAACAATTTTAATAAACTTTTTCACCTTTCTTTACTTATTAGCGTTTGCAGGAAATCAAGCGAGATAGTTTATTTAAAAAAGAAAAGCTTCAAAACTGCGCCCTCGCCGGTAACACACCGGTGTGCACAATCGTGTCAGTAGGCCATCGTAATATTAAAATAAGTTGAACTCCAAACTTCCTTGTGTGAGCCTCGCTCGCGCGCGGCCGATGTGGGGGAGCGCGATTCATGTCCAATCTGTGTCTAAATCGGCCATCTCGTATATCTGGCGACGTATCTAGCAGCAGCACTAAGTGAGCGTGACAGTGACACGCTGACGACTCACTCACACGGTGTACTTTAGTAGATTGAGTCGCCGCCGCGCGCCGGCGATGGGTGGCGATGATTTGGTGACATAGCAGTGTCATACAGTTAACGTAAACTTTGCGGGCGAGGTGAGCAGCTCACTCGGTGAGGATGTAGGGCGCGTTCCAATAGAGACCGGGGGGCTTCCGTGTTGAGTGAAGTGAGGGGCTCGATTCGCGACCTCTACTTTACTCAGTGAGAACCAGAACGTAGCCTACGTACATTAGCCTGCGTACTAGCCTCTAAACGAAGTGTGGATTCTCAAGGTATGCACATTGCTCTGTCTAATATTTTCCTCTAATCAAATCAATCACATAAATAAACATCTCACAGCTATCGGTGACTTGTCTCATTTGAAGGAATTTGTCGAGATACAACATTTTAATATTTCTAAATAGTGTTGGATGTTCGGATATCAGACTCAATCGAATTTCATTTACAATATGCTAAACTCGTTACCGCCGAGTTGATACAAATATTCCGTTTCATATTCTGATTTATATTCACTCGTATATGTCCCGGTGTCCTTTATAACTTAAAATAGCCATTAATATGAAATGTTCGGGAAGCGGCGAATGATTTGTATCAATAAGTAATTAGGTAGGTATATACCGGCTTTTGTACTGAGCATCGCGTGTTAGGCGATACATTAACAATAGTGCGGCCGCCGCCGCGCGCGGTGGTTGTTAACGACATTCTTATGCGACATCCTGCTCAATTCGTTGTATAAATATGTGAATATTGAAATGGATATTACACACCTAAGTAGGAATAACACAATTTAGTCGCCTGAAGATATCTAAAGTTTAAACAATTTGTATCGTCTCAATTAAGTTCATGCCATAGATATCCAGAGATATGCCTTCATTGCGGAATACTAAGGAATCCTAGTGCGACCGCTTATCTCCCACCAAAATAATTACAACATTAACAAATAGTGTACTTACGACACACACTTAAAATTGGAACTCGCACACTAAGAAGAAAGAGCTACACTAAATCAATTTCTAATAGCACACATACATAGAATGGGCGGGGCTTTCACTTGTAAACACTTGCTATTTGCGAACATTCAATGCACACGCATGCAATTAGCGAGTCGAAAGCGATGGTCCATAATTTTTATCGATATTTTTTTTAGCACATTCTTGTATTATTATAACTTCGTTTAATTTTCTTTATATAATTTATTTTGTTTTTATATACCTATCCGAAAATATGAGTTATTTTTACTAAAATAAAAAGAGTTTTTTTTATTTTAAATATTGTATTACCGGGTAAAGGGAACCGTCTCTGTTAAATATTATGCTATGCACGAGTGACTGTATTTAAATAACAATGTCTTTATTTGCTTCAAACAAAAATAAATAAATAACAAATTTAACTCTTATACTATACATGTAATACGAGAATATCCATTGAGTTCTGTAAAAAAAGATTCGACTGCAATAATACGCATGTCGATAAAATCAGCCGCACGCACTCGATTGCACCTCTCTAAATCCAAAACGATCGTTCCGTTCGGAAAGATTCGGGCTAGTTCGGGCTAGTTCGTATCGCTCCGTACGTAAGTTAGTAAATGATTTAAAAATTGATTTAAAATATTAAACAGTGACTTAAATGTTTAGTTATCGGTGGTAGGACACGCCATTTGTCTTCAGGTTGATGGTACTAGACCAATTTTTACAAATTATTACTGCACAGCTCGGCATTTTGGTTTTTTACGCATCAATAGTACACTATATGCAGTTGAAAAGCGACTGAATGAAGCGTACAGCCGCCGTTCGAACATAAGCCCAATTTAGCCATGTCGAGGTGCCACGTGCCTCGCCTCCAAGGCATATCCCTCGATATCCGTGGTTCAAGCATAGTATAAGTAGTGGGCAAACTTTTGCCACTAACTGGAGAGAATTTAATGGAAAAGCCCAACAAGGTTTTCCCCCGAGCCGGGGCTCACACTCTGCTTCGCTCAGCAATTGCACTTGCGACCATTAGTCGTGTCGCGTCACTAGTAGTAAAACAGTCTTGTAATTAATTGTACACTGAGTATTTATCTATGGCTACCTACCAACTCACCTACCTATCTACCCTACCTACATACCTACCTACATACTTTATCCAACCTACATACCTACCTACCTACCTACCTCCCTCCCTTACCTACACCTACTAATAACCTTGTCCTGAGAATAACGTACACAACAACAAAAAATTATCCAATTTTGTGCAGCCGTTCGCAAGTTAAGGCGTGACCAAGGGAAATAGGGATTCTTTTTTATAAACAGGGTGGATTTTAAAATGGGACAGTAAGGACAGCTACCTTAACCGTTGTAGCTACAGGAAACCGGTCTAAGGAGACTGTCCTTTACTTTTTGAAATATTTTGATCTGCATTCACGGATTTAAAAAAAAAATACAGTGAACACAAAAAATAGGTAAGTAGATTTTACAAAAACTTTTTTTGATGCCAATCGATCCTGTCTCTTATATGGACCAAAAACTCTACTGGACCAGTTGAGGTTTGAGTACTAGAAAAGTCAGAAATCGCAAAAAACTTTTCCCATACATTCGTAGAAAATGAGATTCCAACCGACGTTTTATGGTAGACTGGCCGAAAATAAAGTTCTTTTTCTTTATTTTTTCTCTGAGAAGTCACAAGCAACAAACTATCTTGTTCTCAAAGCAAATAAAATTATAATAGCAATTCATCCGAAGTTTATTTTTTTAAATAATTTTCGGCAAGTTTATCCATCACAAAAAGTAAACCGGATTTTTTTTCAGGCTGTTCGTTCTCTGAGACTGTATTGACGCGAACAAAACAAAAAACAAAAAAATATTCTAATCGGATCGTTTTTGCGAGACTAATGCACGCTCAGAATGCACGGCAGTTGATTTTTATTATATAGGTATATTACTCCCTGAAAACTAAACTTTCTAATGGTAAAAGAATTTTTCAAATCGGTCCAGTAGTTTCGGAGCCTATTCGGTACAAACAAACAAAAAAATCTTTCCTCTTTATAATATTATTATTAGTATAGATATATGTAGACAGATATGACCTGTTAGTCATCCCTGACATAACTCTTGCCTGTCGACACCGTAACTGTGAGTGACATCGCGATCATCACGCTCAGCGTGGCACGGTGAGTCTCAATCAGTGCGGAGTGTCGGCACTTTGATGTAGCGAGGCGCGGGGCGCGCGGGCGCAGTGCGCGTGTGACAGCCGGCGGTTATTTCCATAATGATTCAATTGAGAGCGCCTTTGTGCCGGCCGCCGGGTACCATCACAGGTAGGAACGCTGTCGATGCAGTACGGAGAGCAAACTTCTCTAACGACGTGGTTGGTACGGAGTAAGCAACTATTTGGCGACTGTGACTACACTCCACAAAAACCTGCGATAGCAAATTCGGTACACAAGTGCTGGTGAATCAGCGCGATAATTGTGTAACACACTCACAATCTCAATGCCATTGATTTTGACAATGCCACAATATTCATTGCGTTATTCGGGTGCCTAAGATGTCGAACAGACCAATTTATTATACAGGGTTTCGATAAGGTTATCACATTGAAACCACGTATTCTACATTATGTATTTTAAACATACAAAATTATAATAATTAATAAAAAAAACCGGCCAAGTGCGAGTCGGACTTGCGCACCGAGGGTTCCGTACAAACCTGTAGGTATATACGTAAAAGTTCACCCATCACGACAAACGAGTCATAGTTATGGTATTTTTATTGCAAAATGAAATCCATAACATTACAATATGGAAAGCTGGAGGAGCAGAAATTAAAGACAAAGGTCTCTTTATCGTTTCAGTAATCCTTTATTTTATATTAATACATATCATTTATTGTATAATATAACTGAAATATCTACACTAGCCTTGCAGCAGCCTTGCAAAAGTCTGCTGATGAATGAAGGCAAGTTTTTTTTATCAAAGTTATTTATTTACAAAGATTTTTTTGTCACTATTTAGAAATCTGGGAAGTACAAAAATAGAACTGTAACCAGATCTGTAAATGGTGACTGAAAAAGGTATGAATAGTACCACATTGAACATTGAAGTTCGAAAAAACGTTATCTATTAGTAGTTGTACTACTTCGTGTAGTGCTAGTGTTTATTAATGGAAACATGTTTATGGATGAAAAATATGAGGAAATTCCATTTTGGGGATTCATTCTAAAATCGATATTGAAGTCTCCTACAACAATCAGACGAGAACATGAACTATACCTATTGATGTTGCTGCCGTATATTGTTGTATTTATGCATTCTACTGCAACATTAATTGAACATTGTGGTGAACTATATACAGTTATCACTCTGACATTAAACATTTCAAAATAGAGGCATTCACAATGGCCGTTTGCAGCGCCTGGGTTATTTAAGTACTATCTTTTCCATGATCCATCTGTCACGGCATCCTTAAGATTGCGACGTACATACGCGAGATCCCCAACCTGGGTTTGCATTCGATATAGCTGGACCATCACACATGCACACCTCATAAAACCCATCAAGTTCAAAAGTGTCTCTACGACACTCCCAGGTTTCAAAAAACAATGCTGCATGGGAGGAATTTGTTTTATTTAGGCAATTAGACCTAAGTATTTGATATGAGTTTCAACTTGATATCTCTACGCGTTTATGAGGAAAAGGGAAATAAGTTTATAATTATAAAAAAAAAATGTGATGTAACTAAAAATTTAAGGTATTCGGAATTTTTCCTTTTTAAGTGCTATAAAACATTGCTTCATGCAAAATTTCAAGATTCTAGGTCGACTGGATGTACCCTTTAGGTTTTGATTCCCTTGCGAGTAGTTGCGGGTTTGAAAATATGCTGTTTCTTTTCATTGCGTTGCGACTTGATTATTTGGTATGAATTTCAATCTACTTTTTTTTGCAGTCGTTCAAAGGTCCTCTACGTGTTCACGAGTAAAAAGGTGGAAAGTTTAAAAATATTAATATGATATGAAGTTACCAAAAATTTACGGTTTTCCGCAATTTTCCCTTTGTTTTTTTGCTATAAGACGTTGCTTCGTACCTAATTTCAAGATTCTGAGTTCACGGGAAGTACCCCGTAGGTTTTGATTCCCTTGCGAGTGTCGAACATTTGCGGATATTTGTGGCATAAACGGCTGTATCTTTTGATTGCGTTCGCTTAAAAGTTTGATTTTGTCGCAGCTCCAAGGGACAGTAGACTTGAGTAGTTGATATAAATTCCATGTTGATACCTCCATGCGTTCCTGAGAAAATGGGTCTTGACAGACAGACAGATGGACGGACAACAAAGTGATCCTACAAGGGTTCAGTTTTTTTTCCTTTTGAGGTACGGAACCCTAAAAATTTACATTCTATCCGTGGGTCATTTTTTTCTGTTTTAGTATTTAACAACATCATTTATTGCATAAAAAAATCACCTGACCAATACTAGTAGGTCAAAGCCCCGTGGCCGGCGAACACACTTCAAAAGATGCCAATCCGAACTACTTGGAATTACACAGTATATCTGAAGCAATGAATTAATGAAATATCTGAAGCAATGAATTTCCTTCATTGTGATTGAAAGTGTGTTAAACAATTGGGGCGCAGTTTTTAGTTAATTTTCTATTTCATGGAGCTCTCCTACAGTCGCTTCACAAGAGGAACTGCGATATCTATTGAAGAACAGAAGTAGTTCGATCAATGATCATCTTCAGTATATACACTCGAGAGCAATGAATCCGGGTCACTTAAAGAATGTTAAAAATCTCGGAAACTAAAAATGATAGGTTAATGCAATAAATTGTATTTAATAGACAATGTAATACTCCTTAAATGAAAGTAAAAAAAATATGAGTCACCATACATTTTATTAACACAAAATTACATAAAGAAAAAAACTGCTGATCTCTCCTTAAAACAAAAATAGGAAACATGAAATTTTTGAACTTTATTACGATTTTCTTGAATTTTAATACTTCGTATTGCCTCCTCGTGCTTCCATTACTGCGTTTACGCGGTTTGGCATGCTGTACACCAAGTTCCTTATACGATTTTGGGGAATATTCTCCCATTCCTCTGTGAGAGCAATTTTGAGCTCACGAAGCGTGATTGGGGGAGGGTTTCGTTGTTTTACGCATCTGCCTAGCTCGTCCCAAGCATGCTCGATCGGGTTGATATCCGGGCTGCGCGCTGGCCACTCCATACGAGTAATGTTCATCTCTTGAAGGTAGTCATTCACAATCCTACCTGTATGAGGTCGGGCATTGTCATGCATAAATATAGCATCCTCACCTAAATTGACCATAAATGGACCAACGTGATCATTGAGGATTTCTTCCACATATCTTTCGCTAGTTAAAGAGCCGTTTTCTATGATCACCAGCTCCGTGCGACTTACAGAAGAAATTCCGGCCCACACAAGTACAGACCCACCACCGTAGGCTACTTTTTCTTCGATGCATGCTTGCTTGAATCTTTCCCCTGGTCTTCGATACACTCTGTGTCTTCCATCGTGCTTGTAGAGCATAAATTTTGATTCGTCGGAGAACATAACTTTTGACCAATCTTCAATACTCCAATTTACGTGGCTCTGGGCATATCTTAGTCTTGAAATACGATGCCCACGCTCCAGTTTAGGGCCGTTTGCAGGTCTAAGGGGTTTTAAGTTAGATTCAGCAAGCCGACGTCTTACTGTCCATGCACTTGGGTTACTTCCTCCGAGGCGTCGAAACTGATTTGTGAGTTCAGTTCCTGTAAGAAAGCGATTTCGAAGCATGGTGTTCACCAAGTATCGGTCTTCTCGTGCTGTGGTACACCTGGTTCTGCCCGTTCCTGGTCTGCGTAGGTTAGAACCAGTTTCTTCGTAACGTCGGAGAACTCTTTGTACTGTTGACAGCGACACACCGACAGTCCTGGCTGTATCGCGCTGACTCCGGCCGGTTTCCAGCATTGTAAGTATTCTGGTGCATTCTTCAGGCGTAAGCGACATAATTTCAGCTTGAATAATGAATATAGAGCACTATCAACATGGTTTATGTACCCACATAAATGACAGATTACAAACAAAAGCAAAACCAAATGCTGTAATTTCGTAGTTCCATCTTCGAAAGTGGCCCTTTTTCAAATTTGATTTTTTTATGATATAACTTTACAATAACTAAGATGTTTTAATACCTTCATTTAAGGAGTATTACATTGTCTATTAAATACAATTTATTGCATTAACTTAGCATTTTTAGTTTCCGAGATTTTTAGGATTCTTTAAGTGACCCGGATTCATTGCTCTCGAGTGTATTTTAATAGGAAGTACTTATTCATGAACATTATTTTGAGCGTATTTCAACTGCGTGTGTTTAATAAAGCGACATCTGCAAAGCTAACTCGATCAAATTGCAAATTAATGTTGTTAATCTGTTAAGTACACCATCTGATAAACCCAATCGACGAAGAACTTTCAATTTCAAACCTTCCTTCTCTTCGCGGATATTAAAAATACTGAACCGCTGAAACTTTCGGGTATTATTTCCTGCCATTTGTGCGTTCAGGTTCTAGTGCTTAGGGCTTAAGGATAACAATAGTGATTAAGTAAGCACTAGCAGTGACCCATTTGAATAAGATTAAGAAGAAACATTTTGAAAGCAATAAACTAGAAGTGGTTGTAGCTAATTAACTAATGATTTATACTTAAGTGGGCATTGAGGATGTCTCCGTGATGTAGTGCACAGAACACACACAGGTTTGTGTGTTCAGTGTTTGCTTACCATGTGCTTAAACGAAACACAAACGGAACCTTTCGATGACAAACAAAACAAACGATGTCGCCTCAACTTTTGTCGTACAAACATTATAATTCGCTCGCCACACAACACGCCTTCGTTAGCTTGCCTATGTGTGTATGATTCATTATATCATAATGTCGGCCCTATGTATGTTCATCAGCCAAAGTTTGGAACTCGATACTATAAGTTGTATTGTTGTTGACGTAATAAATTATGTAAAAAAAAAACATTTTCTCAGCGTCGGCTTCACATTAATATACAGACGTCGCTATATAATAATGCAGTACTGAGTACTATCGCTCGCAGCCACAATGTTGCAGCCGCGTGTGTGCAGCCTGGCAGCCTCCCAGTGTGCGTCCCGCCATCTCCGTGCAATCACTTCTTTATGATATGCTATTAGATCACACGTCATGGTATGGTAACAAGTTCCCCACATACAATCATACTTCAGTAGCTGCCGTCCTCTCTAAAATGGAGAATCGCTCGCAAATAAAGTGGTCCGTTCAGAAAGCTCGCAAGCATCACGGGCGTGTTAGTCATACACCTTGAAAATAATATAAAATATACATTATCTTCGACATATCGCTCACCGTACAATTTAATGAATAAACAGAGAATATAATGTAATGTATAAAAAAAAACATCAAAACATAACCTGTAAAAAAAAAACAAGTCTCGCAACTCAGTTCTTCTATCGTAAAAAGTTGTGAGATCATGTAATACACAGTCGGTCAATTTATTCAGTCCCTACTTGAGGGTCCTTCTGTCTTAAGTTATTTACTTAAATTATGACTATTATCGTCTGTGGGCTGTTTTAACGTATGGTCTTACGGATATTCTCGTCGATTAGACCAAATATAATCAAAAAATTACAGGTAACACCGAAAAATTCTGAAAAATGTTAAAACCGCTCAATGTCAAACAATGGGGACAGAAGTCTGTTTTCATTTGAATTTAATTTGAGAGTTATTAATCTAGTCGAGAATAAGTCGCGGCCTTTTTATGTAGGCACACCTAATCTTATTCTATTTAGTATTTCAACAAAGTCAGAATCATTGAGCTATCGCATGTTAATTGTAAGTTCATCGTATATGAACAGTTCAATCCACAGATTCGGTATACTGGGGGAACCTAACAACTTGTTAGTTTCAGCAGTTGATAGTTGTTCAAAATGTGACTTTTCTCTTACCGGCGGAAGCTGTAAGAGATCCGAAAACGACAAGATGTTTTTTTCCAAACCACCCATTCTGATCGTCCCTTGTGTCGAATATTTCAGATAAGCGTAAATGAATATATGTTAAAGTAACATTGGATATCATCGACACTTCCTCTATGATAAACAACACTACTTCTTCAAAATCTGATCTCAGAACTTTGAGTACTTCATTAGAGAGTGGTTTGTACTTCGGTGTTTGCTTGTGTTCCACAGGCAGCTGCAATAGTCTATGTATAGTCAATCCATTCACATTGAATGCAGCTGTTCCTGTTGGAGCACTAACCGCCACTTTTTTGTTTTTCTGTTTTGTCGGTCACAGTTAATCCTTACTATAAACACTGTCAATGTACCTAACAGAAAATAAATTACAACTTCAAGCACAACAGAGGATTAATTGAACTAATGTACGGCAGTCACTGCCGCACTCAAAGCTTTTTAAATTAATAAATGACTTAAACCATTATTTTTCTATGTCCCATTCTTGCTTTTTCATTCCTTTGACCATTTTATTACAAGTTACCTTTGAACATAATTATATCTAGGTAACTATCTGCCATTATTACCAACTGCCTTCATAACTTTGTAATCCCATATAAACATATGAGATTACAAAGTAATTTATGCAGTTGGTGTATCTAGAAAACTGGACTGAAATTGCAAAATATTTAAATTTTTCCTTGATTTATACACTAAACACTAATTGTATTCTAAATTTGAAGCTTCTATGTCTGCTAGAAGTGCCTTAAAGTTTTATGATCGGTCAGTCAGTGAGTGACAAAATTAAGAAACTTTGATTAGTTATAATTCTTAAGGGGACGGGGAGCTCGGCTCGAAACTGGAATTCGAGATGCGCGCAAACTTCGTTAGGAATATTGCTATCTCTGTTTGACAAAAGAAGGCGGGGCGGACACGCTGCGTAGCCGTGTGTGTTTGTGTGAGTGGATAGATACTATAGCTTTTATTAGCAGTACTTGCCGTTCATTCATAACGAGTCGACAGCGTTTATATTTATTATTAGTAAGTAGGTATGTTCATTATTTGTTTTATTTTTGTTGACTTCTTTGGGGAATCGTTAGTGAATGTACAGACTAGTAATGGGTTTTTTGGAAATTTCTTTACCATGCCGATATCTCAACATAATGGGGATATCTCGACTAATCTCGAGATCTAGGATTTGTAGAGCAAACCTATCTAGTAGATACGTCATATTTTACACGTTATACGTATCGAGCGTGGCCTTGGGGGCAAATCCCGACAAACGGTGCTAGAGTTGTCACACACGTCACGTAAATATAAATTATTGGGATATTTATTATTATTGTCTTTATTTATTTTAATCTGTTTATGTTTATTTATTTCCTTCAGGGTTGTCTCATATTTAAAAAACTAAGGCTTTTTGTCTTATTTCAGTAAGTACCTATTCCTTTTTACTGAACTTCAAATATTGTTATTACTAAATAATGAATACAAGTCAAATAATAAAAGTGTTATGCAAAGTACCTATTTGTAAAACACAAATATTCCAATTAGGTTTACGCAATGTCCGTAAATTCAGATAAATAACAGCGTTCCCAGCTCAGAATAATAAAAAACAAGGATTTTGAATTACCATTTATTTAGTTATATGTATGAGTCTAAACGTAATAAATTCGTGTAGGGTGACCATAATATTAGCGACCTCGTTCCAATTACAAAAAATACAATTATGATAATCAGAATACATAGTGTGCACGATACACACTAAATACGCTGATTTATAAGATTTGCTTGTTACCATAGGTTATCTGCAGACTCTAAATAAAAAAAACCCACATAGTTCTCACATTCACAACATAATGTACTGCGTTGTGAAATAAATAAACACACTAAATTCTGTCTCTGATAGGCAGATTTCTAGGCAAACGGGGATCTATTAATTCAGGCAATATACATTTGAAATAAAATTCTTCTAATTTTATGACTATAGAATTCCAGAATACGTTGTCTTTTTCAATTTTTTCATATGCCAGTCCTTTTGGCGTCATTCCTTGATAAATACAAATCCGTTTCCTAGTTACAATTCGCCATCTTAGATCTTGCCTATATTTTACCCTAATTTGGTAATACACGATCAATCGGAATTTGAATCGTTTTAAAACAAATTGCTAATCTATTGCTTCATAAGTTCGAAAAAAAAATCTGCTCAAAAACGCAAATATTTTGAGCAGATTTTTTATCTGTTCAAAAACGTAATTTAACGCAATGCAACAAAATTAATGCATTGCGTTATTTCATAGCATCGGACAGCAAAATAAAAAATGTCCTCCTGACCGATTTCTGTCACCACGGCCAATCTCAACTTAGATTAAGTAACATGTATGGTGTGATATCATGTTCACAAAAATATTTTATATTTATTTTAATTCAGTAAGTATTCAGTAGGAGCTCGTGGCTAAGTAGTAACTGCCGCACGGGTCGATCCGTCAGGTTAAGCTACGCTTGCCGGGGTTGGTCTGTGGATGGGTGACCATCTTTACATACCGAGACTCCTCCGTGCCTCGGAAAGCACGTTAAGCCGTTGGTCCCGGTTGTCATTCGTGGATCTTTGACAGTCGTTACGGGTCGTCAGAAGCCCGAAAGTCTGACAACCAGTCTTACCAAGGGGTATCGTATTACCCAGTTACTGGGTTGTGGAGGTCAGATAGGCAGTCGCTCCATGTAAAATACTGGTATTCAGCTGCATCCGGTTAAACTGGAAGCCGACCCCAATATAGTTGGGAAAAAGGCTAGGCAGATTGATTGATTTATTTTAATTCAGTACCTACGTGATATTAAAGTGTAAATAATTATGAGGTATTTTTATATAGGTACCTACTCTAAAATTCACAATCAGTTTTGACTACGCTCGATTACTCACCTCAAAGATCGCTTATTTTCTTTATTTTTGGTTACGTATTTCCGTCTGCGAACTGATGGCCATAAGCGTGTTTTAGTTGATCGCCGTGGCTCTGTAAATATTTATGCAGTTTATAATGAAGTTGATTTACCAGTTCTTCTTGTCGACACGAGCTGTATACGAATAGCTTCTGTCGTTTTAAAAATATTAGCCAGTTAGTTATCAAGTTTTTGTTGGAGCTGCCACCCCAAGGTAACGGACACCAAAGTCCAGATAAAAATCGCATAATTATTAAATAAACTAGAACGACTTTGAACTTTTCATTGTAGTTTAATCAATGTCTTATGTAATAGGAATTTCATAAAAAATTCCGAGCAAAAACCGGACCGAGGCCATAAAGCCGCACTTGTCCATAAAAATCCGGTTGTATGGTCACCCTACCCCGAGTACGCTGGATAAACATCACAGTACAAGTGGCCTTTTCTGATTTGTCGGTGCAGCAGCGGTGCGATATTAGCATGCTGGGATACCGAAAACATACCGCGTCGCCTGCACTTACGTAGTAGGTACATGTCGGTAAAAAGTTATGCAGAGCTACTTGTGCCGTTGCATTCTGCCGAGTCACAAGTGTAACAAGCTAAACTATCTTCATCACTCGAACTAGAAGACGACATTATTTCGCGACGGCTAAGCGGCGCTGCATAATTTTTTACCGACATGTGCGTAAGTGCAGGCGACGCGGTATATTTTCGGCATCCGAACATGCTGATGTCGCACAGCTGCTGCGCCAACAAATCAGCAAAGGCCCTAGAGCGAGCAATGTTCTCAGTAGTGTCCTTGAGATAATTATAATTACGCCCGCTCTGTCACAAAAGTAAAGAATCGGAACAGTGACATGACAAAGCTTCATACAAGTGCGCTATGATAGGTAGGTAGAGGTGGCTACAACCATCACGTGGCGGCTTCGTCGCGTAGGTACGTAGAGTAACTAGCTTATACCGGCTCGGCCAATACTCACGCTAAGGCTCAATTTACATTGCCACGGAACGGAATAAAAGCGAGTTTTTGTCACGAAATTGGGTCAAAGTATAATGAACTTTATGTCAATTGTATAACGTACAAACTACAAAATACTCACTGAGGCCACAGCTGACACTCTTTAGACACATAAGTAGGTAGGTACTTATCGAATAATATTAGTAATGAAACGGATTACGGATATCTACTCGTTTGTCCGTAGGTATACAGATGTAAACACACTTCAATTTAGATCTAAATGTTATCTAAATATAGGTAGGTAAATACTCATTTATACAAAATATAGGTACTTAGGTACTATCGAAAAACTTCATATCTAAGCAGTTTGAAAACAAAATCCCGTGAACACAACGACTACATCTATTCCCGCCCCGGTTGTATAGCGGCCGAGCGCTGCAAGCCAAAATAGTCCTTATGGTGTATAGATATGAACTTCTTCGATGGTACCTACTAGTATAAAACTCGGGCCAAGAAAACAACGTCTTTGTTTTCTTGGGCTGGGTTTAAAATAATTTTAACAATTAGTAGCTAAAAAATAGTAGATAGGTACTCGTCATTTATAAAGTTATAATATCATTGAGTAATACTTACTGTGAGATACATCCCAACGTTCAGAGTCCATGTCTTCAACCAAATCAAAATCGAACCTAAATAATATTCCAGGTCCGTAAACAAAACAAAGGTCGTAAAATGTAAGTTACTCGATACCAAATCAAAAGGCAAATCAAAATCCAAGTTCATAGCATAGGTCAATAGTGTCAGAAATATTACAATTTAGCAAACAAATAAGTACGCACGCACAGCAGTGTAAAGTAATTGTCTAACACTGACAACAACAACAAACACCTGATGAAATATCCTGAACGAACCCCACCCAACCCCCGGCGCCCGGCGCGTGTTCAAGTACGTTGCGTTAGTGTGAGCACACACGGCTACCGTGAGCATAACGACCACCCATGCACACATTGACAATCGCTTGACGCGATAGCACTACTAGCCATTGAAAATGTATGATAAATTTGGATGTGTTCCGTAATACCCAAAATGATGAATGAAAACTTAATGTTTTTCCTTTTTTTTTTCGATAATTTGTAATTTGACAATATAAGCTATGCCTATGCTGAAACAATATAACAAATATTGTTGTTTATAATACAGAAAAAACAATATGAAAACATGTCATTTACGCAGTAAAAATTTGCGAAATTCAATTCACTTAAACTTCTTTTTAGGTAAGGTTTTTGAAAAAAAAAAGACGTACAAGCCTAGATAAATACTGTCTAAATCCGAATATCAATATAATATGGTAGAAATATGCTCAAATTGTAAATGATTTGGGTATTACGTTTGTATGGACAATTCATGCGTCGCCCCGCTCTTAAACTACTGTTTCAAATTGAATGAAATTTGAAATATACCGTGTTTATACAATGCCCGCTTGGTTACTAAAAATGTAGGCTTCTAGTTTTATTCACAACGAAGTTATAGGGGGGTCGAAAATGGCCTGAACTGCTTCGAGAAAAGGATGGTACGGCGCGGCGGTGCCGCTTGTTTTTGCTCGACTTGGCGGGTGCACTGCCGTGCCCCCAGATAATATTTTAAATGAAAGTATCATAAGATACTGGCCGATAAGCGAAAGTTATGTTAAAATACCGAAGACATTATAATACTCGTAAACAACAGAATGTTCTAATATTCGTGTAAAAAATGAACAAAAAACAACGATTTTGTGTAACCTACATTGTAAAGCGTTCGATATTTTATATATTAGTACCTAGGTAGCTACTTGGTTAGTGAAATTAAAAATATTGATACGTACCAACACTTCTAATAGGTAGTAATGTGTTGGTAAAAAAACAGTGTAAGACCTTTTATAGTATAAAAGGCGTTAATTAATATTTTAATAACCTACAATATTTTGCATGGTGCCTTATCTGCACTGACTGAACACCATCCACACGATTTACCTAAAGATGATGTTCAGTCAGCGGCAAAAGTTTTTTTTCATTATGGAATTTGGTTTGGTGATATATTATTATCATATCTTAGCTGTGTGTGGTCGGTTAAGACAATATACAGGGTGTTTGGCAGAACGTTGAACATACGAAAATGGTGGATAGGTGGGGTCATCTGCTACTTACTCAACCCATTTTTTTTTTTTTTAAATGCAAATTGAAATTTAGTTTCAAGTATTTTTTTACATATTTCTGTAAGTTTGAGGACTTATAACTTTTTTTCTAGCTAACATCTGAATAAAGCAATATTTTTATAAGAATCTACTAACATTAACGATAAAAAAAAAATGCCTGTTTTATCCATTTGTGATAAAAAATACACTCTAAAGTTAAGAAAGTGGTGAAACTAGAAGAAAGCAAAAAAAATTTTTTTTTAATATCCTGGGGTCCAGGGCCAATTAAATTAGGGCTGAGTAAGTAGCAGATGACCCAATCTATCCACCATTTTCGTATGTTCAACGTTCTGCCAAACACCCTGTATATATTTATATATTTGTATGAAGCGCTATAACATGAACCTGACAACTCATTTTATTTGATTCATACAATTTGCTTGCGAAGCGTCTTGACTTTTTATTTGACGTCCCGATATCCCACATCTACATAACGTAATATCCGATCCCGACTGATGTTATTGCAATGTATCAACGTATCCGCTCGGCGGCGACACGTGTCGCGGAGGGACCGTTCGTCTCTCATAATTTGACAAATCGCGACACATGTCGACGTCGAGGCAGTATCGTTCAGCTACTACTTCTGTGACCTATAATATTGATGTTGCTTCGTCGATAGTTCAGCAACAAGTTTTTTTTTTTTTTTTTTTTACTGCTTTACACTACGAATTTCTTCGGTGTTGTGGGTGCGTTTACAAACATTTAAAGTCACATACACAAACAGCCAGACCCGGACCAAATACTTATAGGTCATACAAATATTTGTTCCGTGCGGGACTCAAACCCGTGACACGCAGCGCAGCTGTCAATCGCTAACCGTGCCGTAAACACTAGCAGTGTCTTGCTGCAAGTTGTCTCAGACTGTTTCGCAGATAAAAGCTTTTACTTTGGATCGCCGCAGACGGTTATTGGTTAATGCTTGCTGTGTGAGCCGACTAGCTCCAGCGGGGGTTTTGCTCGTCTTCAACTACCGTGCGAGGTCATATAAGTGTGGATGCTGCTTATTGCATCTTTCTATTGTCAAGGTTGATTGCAAGACTTGTGGTGTTTGTGTCTTGGATGTTTAGTCTACAACAACATCAATATTATTTCGTCGATTTCACACTTCTGGTTGCTCCATAATTAATTAAGTCCCTACCCACTTGTGCTATGTTCAAACGAGCCACATCAGCGTGTGCTCTAACGACACGCGTCACCAGCGCGTGCCGCCTGTTGTGCGCCCAACCGCTAAATCATATTTTCGAGATAAGTCGGATAATCTCGGCGATGTATCGCGGGCGTCTGCCGCGAGTTCTCTACGGTGGACGCGGCATCGACTACCACAGAAGGTCCACTTAGGGCCGCGGTTTCGGCTTTGCGACAGCAAACGTAGCTGCAGTGTGCACCTGTTGGATACTGGATGCAGAATATACACATTCAAGCGACGTGTTTATTAGTAGGAGTAGACGATAGTAATGTCGAATTACTGCATGCTAACCTTAACGACTGATTGAAAGTGTCATGATGCGAAGTTGGTAGGTAGCACTTCTGCTGGGGCACCTCATCGGCGACCCACCAGAGCGTCGTGAAGGAGTGCGGCGTTGAGGTCACACCGCACACGCGGGAACACATTCCTACATTTCGTACACATCCACACTTTATAATATTCTTGTAAAGCTGTGATTGACTCGTCGTGTGAGGTGACAACTAAGTCACCATTTTCTTTGTGGTTTCTTGTAACGTCTTATGTCAAATACGGCTTTTATCTTTCACAATATAAATTGTGTAGCCCTGTGTAGCCCGTGTGTTCACGAAGTTGTACGAGGGTTCAACACTAGTCGTCTATATATATGTGCCATTGAAATACTTATGAATGCCGTCCATGGTCATGCTCTGGTTGCGCTTTTATAAACAGAATCCAAATCGAGCCAATAACATCGGAAATATAATATATATAGATATAATAAATAGCAAAAAATGTTAAGCAAGGTTACTCAAAAAATTTAAATCGATTATCATGAAAAATATTAATGATTAACCTCGAAAATAATTTTCGATAATCTTTCATAAATATTCAGGATAATACGGGTGGTCACGTGCCCGTGGGCGGCGTTTTATAATAGAGGGCAGTGATAGCCTAGCGTGCGACCGCCTGACTGCCGAGTCATAGGTCTCGAGTTCGATCCCAAGGTACGTACCGTACGTACCTCTGACTTTTCAGATTCATGTGTATATTGTATAACTTGTTTCAAAACGATTCAGATTATGATTAATTACCTATGTATTACGTAATTAAGGTACAGATTAGTCACTAACCATACGAAACAAGAAGAATGTATAATGACTACCGTAGACTTTTTCGTTACCTCGCTGACTTTGACTGGATATCTAAACAGCTACTACCTGCCTATGAGGCAGCCATTTTCATCCTTTTGGTATACCTCAATAGTTACCTACAGTTGAACCAACTTTTGCAATTACGCGATGAAAGCTTGTCAATTTGCCAAATTCACAAACCTTCACCACATAATAATATAAACTCCCGACATTATTGCAAAGAGCGGTTTAATATCAGAAGAAACTGGTAAATTGAAACTGTATATTAAAGAACGTCGGTCACGGTGCGCCGGTCGAGGTGGGGGAGGGGGGCTGGGGGGGATCCAAGACTTGGGGCGGGGTTTCACCTAATTACAGACAGATTAAAAAGGGGACGATGAAAGAGCCCACACAAACTCCAGTTTGAGAAGTTAAATTGATATTGTTTATTTTGTTCGGGAGACGAAACATTATTGGCTCTTGTGATCGTGAGACCGCGCAGGCTTCCATCTTATTATTTCGTTTATTTTTATTATTTACATATTAAATACATTTTTAAATATTTCCTAAAAAATATAAAACACTTATTTTTTTAATACTAGTCCGCCGGTGTCGGGAGCTGGGTCCAAGCTCCAAGCTACCGGTGATTAGGGCTCCAGAGATAGGAAACTCCTCACGATGTGAGCCGTATCGAGGAGTATCGCCTTCTAAATCAGGCCCTTGGTCTAACGAGAGCCAAGAGAGATGCAGTTGGTCGGGGCTTTCGGACATCAGGCAATTTTCCGACAATCGGTACTATGACAGTCGAAAACCATTTAAAAATCACAATGAAAACCATTTAAATCCGCCGTCACTTTGCCTAAACGTTAAACGGAACAATGTAGGAGTGAAAGTCATACAACATCTGTGGCAAAATGACAAATTTATTAGGTAAAAAACTGTTTTTTTTTAATCTACGATTTTTTTCTGAAAAACTAGACGTTTGCGCAGTGTAAAATTTTGCGAAAGCATTATAAATGAAGACAACCATACCCAAAAAAAAATAAGCTTCACACGCGTGGGTGGAGCCAAGACAATAGAAATGGGGCTTACCTCTTACGACGAGTATCTACTTATCAGCGTTAGCTATGTAGAATAACATCGCTAAGTGCATCTCGTGCCACATTGGTAGTTTCTCATCCAGCTAGTAACATGGAATTAACGTTGCTAAGGACAACTCGTGTCGACTTGACAGATCATGATATAACAAGTTTGCAGCACACATGCATTATGCAGTGTTAATGTCCACCACAGTGCTTATATTATGTTTAGAGCACTGTCGGTATCACGTACAAGGTGGTCAGTTGAGGCCAGCAGGGCTAACATGACAAGCACGAGAAAGCTCTTTATCTCGTTTTGTCGAAATTTGTCTACAATTCTGACGTCATTCTAATCCCTAACATGACCGTAAACGACGAGATATCTCGAAAAAGGCACTTTGACACTTCTATATCTCGCGACGAGAAACCAATGTTGCTGATTGTTGATGTTATTAAAAACAAATTATTTTTATGATAGCAACATCGGCTTGAGATTCCGTTTCATTCATTCAATGGTGCCGATATTCTTTTCACAAATGCCTCTAAACTAGACTAAAAATCACCTAAATTTAGATTATTCCTGTCAACCGACGATTTTCCATTTTGAAATAGACTAAAGTGACACAACTTAACTATATTTTAGTTTGACGGCACTGAGCTATTAATTTAGTGAAACTGGCAATTTTGCTATTCAGAATTTTACGTTCTTGACCTAAAATGTTGATTGTCTAAGTATTTAATCGCGATTAAAAAATGAACTAAAATTCACACCAACACCTCGAAGGTGCAAAAACAATAATCTTTTTTTCTTTTCTCTTGCTTAAATCTCGAAAACGGTGTGTCCTATCGCAAAAATAATGAAAATTTCGACCCCCTTTATGAAACCCTTAAACCCCTAACACTCAACATGTAGGTAATATTTTTTCATATTTTCCATACAAAAAACGAAAAATTCCATATAAAACACGTCGTTCCAGTATAAATAGTAGTTTAAAACTAAGTATTTTCATTATTAATATATTTTAAAATAAAATGATGACTAAAATAAGTACAATTAAGAAACTCCCATGTTATTTTGGAGTTTTTTTTTGTATCATAATTTTGTCTACTCTTCTCGTCGTCAAAATCGACGAGTAAATACGACTAAATGATAGAAAAATCGGAGATTATCTCGTGTTGAATTGTCAAAAATCGAGATAACTAAGGTGCCATGTTAGGGTTTGTCGAGAAAACGTCAATTTTGACAGGAGGAGTCGACTATTTTGTATGGAAGTGCTGTCAGAAAACGAGAAAGTAACCGAAATAGACAAAAATTACTCACGCGAGAGCGAGTAATTGTCGCGTGTGTCATGTTAGGCCTGCAGGCACTCTCGCACATTAAGGTTGTGGGAGGCCTCAGAATCTAAGTACATCCGATGTTAGTCAGGACTAAGAGTGCTTCTGATGTATTTATGTTATTGATGAGGTTTCCACTAACGATGCATTTAATACACTTTCTATCACTTAACATAGTTTTTTTTTGTTTTTGTGAAGAGTATCAAACATTTACTTTTAAGTTAATATTTTGACGAGAGTGAATTTTTCTTGCGATGTCAGAAAGCGCGCGAAAAGAAAGGTTGCCAGCGATGGGGACAATTCTATTTAAAATATATTTACAATATTTTATCTATAAAAAGCGATGTTAGACGGTGCGTATTAGGAATACTACTTGGTTAATCATTCTATTTTATATCGCCGTTAAGTAAAACTTTTGTTTATATTGCAAGTATTTATCTAATGCTCGCCATTGTTATTTGTTGAATAAACATTAAGTAGTAGGTACACATGACTACTGACAATTACTCAATCAATCTGCCTAGCCTTTTTCCAGCTATATTGGGGTCGGCTTCTAGTCTAACCGGATGCAGCTGAATACCAGTATTTTACATGGGCCTATCTGACCACCAAAACCCAGTAACTGGGTAATACCATATTAATCTGTGCCCTTGGTAAGACTGATTGTCAGACTTTCGGGCTTCTGACGACCCGTAACGACTGTCAAAAATCCACGAATCACAGCCGGGACCAACCGCTTAAAACGTGCTTTCAGAGTTATGGAAGAGTCTCGGTATTTAAAGATGATCACCCATCCACCAACCCTGGCAATCGTAGCTTAACCTGATAGATCGACCCGTGCGGCTGTTATTACATAGCCCCAACTTGCTCCTCTACTGACAATTTACTATTAGGTATAATATTTCACTGACGGTAAAGTCTACCTACTTGCCATTCAACTGTTAATATTACTTACGAGTATAACTCAATTAGCTTCCATGTTTCGCTATTTATTAACGATTACACGATAATTAAACATTTGCTATAAACAACATTAGGTAGCATTTTACTCGCTTAGTTACAACTAAGCGAGTAAAATTTATTAGAGTAGGTACCTTTATATTAAAAATATAAAGGTACTCTAATAAACTATGTTATGGCTTAGTGTTTAGGTTCAATTTATTAAGTGACTATGAACTTTATTTATTTTATTTCATATTTTTCGGAAAACTTACAACTAAGCAGAAACAATATTTAGGGTTAATAACATGATGATGGCCAATTACAAGTTTTCACGGATAGCATGTAAACAAACTAGAATTAAGGTAGGTAGTAGACAGTGTTACATTCGCGATTTCCATATTATTATTATACAGTGCGAGGGCTATGTTATTCTATCGAAAAAGTGATTGCAAAGAGTCTTCTTACAAGAGTAATTTGATTTTGTTTGGGGAATGGGCCCACCACATATTGTGGCGTATAGTAATGAAATGCATGTTGGTTTATTCCTTAGAATCTCTAGATAAGGCTGCCTGTCCACAGGAGCGGAGAAAGGCAGCGGAGTGGAGAAACGTGGTAATATTAACCAATAGAATCTAAGCTCCGCTTCAGAGCTCCGCTCCTATTGGTTAATATAGGCACATTTCTCCGCTCCGCTGCCTCGCTCCGCTCCAGTGGACAGGCAGCCTTACAGTGGTAATATTAGCAAATCTTGACCGGTAACCGGAAGTATTTCACGTAATAAAAAATACATCAATCAAAACATTACTCACTATAACCACCGATAAAGCTGCGAGCGGATCAACCTTGATCCACCTGTCCCGCGCCGTCAAGCCGCGCTGGAACGATATCGTTCCACCTGGTTCACGCGGTAAAAATCTGTAATTATACATGGAAATAAGGGTTTATATCGTTTGTGGCAATTTTAGTCTATGGGGAGAATGATATTCTAGTACACTGAATGCTTCACTACCAACAAAAATTAACAGGGAACACAAAAAAAAAAGTTGAAAGTGACGCATTCGTCACTGTGACGTTCGCCATGGTGACGCTCAGTACAGTGACGATAAAATGTCGATCGATACAAATATAATGGTATATAATAACGAGTTAGGGGTAGATATCCGTCAATAAAGGTATAAATAGTATCCTAGTAAAAAAAAAAAAAATGAAATAAGTCACTGTAACTCGGATGTGAGCATTGTGAGCCGCGCTGGAACGATATCGTTCCACCTGGTTCACGCGGTAAAAATCTCTAAGTATACATGGAATTAAGGGTTTATATCGTTTGTGGCAATTTTTGTCTATGGGGAGAATGATATTCTAGTACACTGAATGCTTCACTACCGAAAAAATTAACAGGGAACACTAAAAAAAAAGTTGAAAGTGACACATTCTTCACTGTGACGTTCGCCATGGTGACGCTCAGTACAGTTACGATAAAATGTCGATCGATACAATTATAATGGTATATTATTACGAGTTAGGGGTAGATATCCGTCAATAAAGGTATAAATAGTATCCTAATAAAAAAAAATATATGAAATAAGTCACTGTAACTCGGATGTGAATTTTCAAAGTTACGCGTAATAGTACAAAAATGACTCCGCGCGCTATGAAGTTTGAGTTTCAATCATTTGAAAATGTTACGTAGGACTCTCAAACAAACGCTTTTGTTAAATTACTTATCTATTCATTATGTAACTTGCAAAGTTTCCTGTAAATTGAAACAGTAGTTTTATCAGAAATAAAAGTTACGCGTAATAGTACGCAAACTCACAAAAATGGCTCCGCGCGCTATGAAATTTGAGTTTCAATCATTTGAAAATGTTACGTAGGACTCTCAAACAAACGCTTTTGTTAAATTACTTATCTATTCATTATGTAACTTGCAAAGTTTCCTGTAAATTGAAACAGTAGTTTTATCAGAAATAGCCAAACAAAACAGGAACAAACAGGTTTTTCCCGCCTTATCTGATAATAACATTTTTTTTACAAATACGATTCTTGTCCTACGAGCATTGTTTATACGTAATATGATGCTCTATGTATTCAACAACACAACAAAGTTTACATTGTGCGCCGAGAGCCAATATAAACAGCAGGAGACCATTTTTTGTGCCCATTGTTTATTCTTATCGCGGCATCTGTCAACGCACGGTGCTTGGGCCCACTTATGACGTTTTGCGTCTCGCAGCTTCGGAGGACAAGAACGATTGTCTAATGAGTGAATAAGTTAGGTTTCATTAGTATTTAAAGTTGAAATAGTGCACTGTTCAATAATTAATACTAGTAGTATAAAGCAATGTCATGTCCGTATACTATTTGATATATTTTAAAAAGATTTTCATGATTTCATAGGCTGATTCACGAAAATGTATTAGATGTATAATATAATGTTATAAGCTGATTGTGTAAGGACAAATAAAAACACTATACAGGGTGTCCCTGGAAGTATGGATCAAATCAAATAGGGGCGTGAGCAGTAATTTCCAAACTTTTTAACCCTGAGAATGTTGGTACAATTTTTTACGGTTCAAAAGTTAGGACCATTTTTTGTTTTTTTCAATCACTTCGCTGTTTCTCAATGACAAATATCATAAAAAATCTATCAGGGCTACATTTTTTTTCAGAACGTTTTATGCTTAGTTTATTTAGAAAGGCTGTCATTATTTTTATTGTCAAAGTTATTTTTCACTTTGTACCTCTTCATCATCTTTAGATCAGTGAGTGCTACGTATAAACATTGATTTATTACCTTTTACAAGTTCAATGACTTCAATTCAGTGATTATTAAAACTTCAATTTTGCATTATCATACTACTACTACAGATAATATAACCATACAAACTAACGCCATCTATGAGTAAACACGTCGTTAAAACTGCGAAGATATCTCAGTAACGCACTCATAACATCGTATTGCTAATCTATGCGCAAGCGATACATCGGCGCTGCCAGTTGTTTTGTTTACAAACTCAGAACGCACCTTACTCAACATGAACTGTGCTGGCTGTAATACACTCTTGGTAATTGGGGCTAGGCTTCTGAAATGTAATGCCTGCGAAGGAAGTTATCATTCTGAATGCCTAAATATACAGCCACGTCAGTATGAAGCTCTTACAGAAGAGTTTATGGCGACCTGGAAATGCCCGTCGTGCAATAATGTCACCCGCCGTACTCGGTCTAACTTACTGACACCTGTACGGTCCGCGCAAATTCCGACGCACGAAGATAGCTTGAATATGTCATGCGATATCATGGAACAGTGTCCCGCCTCATCGTGTAACCCGTCAATCGGTAATGAACCTGTCGCTCAGGACACAGCTAATACTTTCCAAGCATTCACAAATGAGTTACACATTACACTGCAGGGCTGGAGGAGTGACATAAACAATACGCTTTCTACTTTTAAGGAGGACATTAAGACTACATTGCATGGCTGGCGCGATGAAATAGATTCGAGTTTAAATAAGTTGAATAGCGAATTGAGATGCGCCCTGGATGAAATAAAGGATGAAATGAGCAGTATTCGTACCGGACATAACACTTTAAAGCAAAATGTATCGGATGTATCGCAGGAAGTAACGGAACTCAGAACCTCATTGCAGTATCATTCAGAGGAACTGGTTGAACTCAAGAAACGTATGGCTGACATGAGTCGACTTAGTGCTGAGAAATCTAACCAATCTATTAGCCTCCTCGAGTCTAAACTAGATTATCTTGAACAGCAAGCGAGACAGTGCAATGTCGAGATCCTTAACGTGCCAGAAGCTCGAAGTGAAAACCTGATTCATGTAATGGAGTCAATCGGTGGTGCTATTAATTTTCCCGTCACACAAAGAGATATCATATCCATTCACAGAGTTCCTCATGCTCACCAGCAAACAAATAGGCCAAAAAACGTAATTGTAAAGATGTCGTCACGTATCCTGCGGGACAATTTACTTGCCGCTATCCGCAAAGTTAAAACCTTTAAAACGGACCAACTGGGTTTTACATGTTCACCATCGACTATATATATGAACGAGCATTTGACACTTAAGAAGAAACATTTATTTCGCAAAGTTAAGGAAGTGGCCACACAGCTCCACTATAAGTATGTCTGGATTCGGAACGCCACTATTCTCGTACGCGAACGTGACGGTGATACTGCATTTGCAATACATAAAGACGACGATATTCGCAAGATTAAAAACAGCCCGTCGAAGAACAACAACGTACATAGTGGCCCCACCTCTGACGCACTTTAATTCCAATGTGTTTTTGTTCTTGTACCCTCATAATTTTAATTTTATTGTTTTTTTTAATGTTTTGCCCTTTTTATTCTGGATTGTTTACGTAACAAAACGTTATTCAATTATGTATGAATGTGTATCTGAGTACTCGTGTTTATCTGGATTGTTCGTTTTATTTGTGTTAACAATCTGCTATAAAAGCCTGAATGAATATAACGATTTTATTATTAATTATTTTATGTTATACTTGTCAACGCGTCGCTTTATCAAACATGTTAAATTATTTCTGCGGCAAATTTGGATTATTGTATCACTACGCAATAATATTATTCTAAGTAACCATCTTGGAGAGATTTATTTTAAATACATGTATTGGTGTGTGGTTGGTGTCAATTATGTAACTGAAAAATATTATTTTTACTTTTATTTAACTTTTGAACCTTGTATTGAGCATTGCACGAGCGAATACCTGTTACGTACTTGTGATTACATTGCTGGTAATTATTATGTTGAACCCTTAATATCTCGTGATGAGTAACAAATATTTATCTATATACTACCAAAACTGCAGAGGTATCCGTACAAAATTACACACGCTATACATGAACATTCTTAACGGTAACCACGACATAATCGTACTCACAGAGACTTGGTTGATTCCTGAGATTAGCAATAATGAGTTTATCGATCAGCGCTATATTGTGTACAGGTGTGATCGTGATCGTATTAGCACTAAAAAAATGGATGGCGGGGGGGTGTTGGTTGCCTTGCTGAGGACACTTAGGTCCTCTGAATGTGATATTTCTATAACTCCGGCCAACTCGCTATTTTGCAACATTGTTGAACATGTCCTTATAGAAGTGCCTAGTTTGCGACCATCCAAGAGGCATATCATTAGTGCGGCTTACATACCTCCTAAAACGGCAGCGCTTGTGTATGAACAACATTTTGAAATCTTACAGCAGGTACTGGCTGACCCTTCCGTTGACAATTTTTACATAGTAGGCGACTACAATCTACCAGAAATAACCTGGAACATACCGGGTCCAACGGTTTCCCAAATCGGCGGTGGGTTGGGCTTAGGCTCGTCCACGACTTGTACACAGTTAAATAATTTAATGTCATTACTTGATGCTTTGCAATACAATGTCGTGGCAAATACCAATGGTAAAATTCTTGACCTACTGATATCAAACCACCCATGTAAGGTATCGAGTGCGTTGTTGCCTTTACTTCCTATAGACACGTATCATCCACCATTTGTCTGTGATATAAGTCTAAATGTAGATACTCTTCCCATGAAAAAGCGACCACTACAAAAATACAACTTTTATAAATCTGACTATGAGCACATCAACCGTAAAATTCAGAATACCGACTGGACGGAACTTCTAACCCCTTTAGGATCCGAGGAGGCACTCAGCAATTTTTATAATAAGATCGATGAAATTATTAAGCAGCACACACCACTATCTGCATCCAGAACCGTTGGCTTTCCAGTCTGGTTCACAAAATCTTTAATTAAAACATTTAGAAAAAAACAAAAATCATGGGTCAAATGGAAAAAGTATGGCAACCTTGCAGACTACGAAACTTTTTCTCAGTACAGAGCCTTATTTAAGGAAAATTGTGACAAATGTTTCTCGAAATATATTCAGTCAATTGAGGATGGCATTCATAAAAATATTAAGGACTTTTGGGTCTATGTTGCAAATCGCAAAGACAAACCCGGTATACCGGCAAAAGTACAATATAACAACGTTGTATCCAACGATCCTCAATCGATTTGCAACATGTTCTCCGATTTCTTTGCTTCCGTATATGAGCCTACTTCACCTGCCCTTTCTCGATGGGAGCCACCTTCTGAAACAATGTCTAATGACATAGTTATTTCTGACCTTCACTTCAAAGAGGAAACAATAATGACAGAACTGAAATCACTGGATCCAACTAAGGGCCCGGGTCCAGATGGTCTGTCTGCATTTTTTCTCAAAAATACTGCCACTGTCATATGTAGACCCTTAGCCATAATTTATAACAAATGCGTCACTGAAGGTGTCATGCCGACGGTATGGAAACAAGCTAATATCACACCTGTACACAAGGCCGGATCTAAACGTAGTGTTGAGCAATACCGACCAATTTCTATTCTGTCCACCTTGTCGAAGCTTTTCGAAAGACTAGTACACAACGAAGTGTACCCTATTCTACATCACGCCATCATAGAACAACATGCTGTTGTTCGGGGGTGTTAAAAAACGATCAACAACTACAAATTTATTAGCTTACTCCAGCGGTCAATTTGAAAAGATGGATAATCGTATACAAGTTGATGCGGTGTACACGGACTTTCAGAAAGCTTTCGACAAGGTGGATCATGAATTACTGCTGAGCCGAATAGCCTTCAATGGCATTCGGGGTAACCTGTTGCGATGGTTCATTTCCTACATCACTAATCGCTGTCAACGGGTTGTAATCAACGGTTACCACTCTAATGCTATTCAGGTTACCTCTGGCGTCCCTCAAGGTTCTATTCTTGGTCCTCTTTTATTTATTATCTTTATAAATGATATTGGTAACTGTTTTCGCAACTCAAAATTTTTGTTATATGCAGATGACCTTAAGGTATACAGACCCATTCGAAATATAGAGGATTGCTATCTTCTCCAAGAGGACTTGGACAGACTGACGGACTATTGTTACACAAGTAAGCTTCTTCTAAGCATTCCCAAGTGCAACTATATAAATTTTACCAAAAATAAAAACATTATTAGGTTTGTGTACTCCTTATGTAGTATCTCTCTGAATAAAGCTGACTCAGTACGTGACCTGGGTATATTGCTTGATGCTAAACTCTGCTTGGATTTACACATAGAACAAATCATTAATAAAGCATACAAGATGTATGGATTTATAATGAGATCAACCCACGACTTTAAACGGACCTCTTCGTATCTCTGCCTATATAAAGCTCTAGTCCGCTCACAGCTTGAATACGCGGTGCCCATCTGGAACCCGTATTATAAAAAATATATAGATATGCTAGAGAATGTACAACGCAAATTCCTTCGTGTAATGTATTACAGATGTCACAGAACGTATTTGCCTTATCACCAATTGCTCGATAAATACAAACTTCTGACGCTCAGCTCCAGACGCAAACAATTAGATGCAATGACCTTGTATAATATTGTTAATGGCAAATTTGACTGTATCGACCTGAACAATGTACTGTGTTATGCTGTCCCCAGAACTGTTCATAGACGCCAGGTGCGTGCAGGTACACTATTTGCAATAGATACCTGCCGATCTAATACTGGTGAACGTTCACCAATTCGGCGAATGGCAGCATCATACAATAAAGAATTCGAACACATAGATATATTTACATGCTCCATGCAAAAGTTTCGCAGCCTTTTGTATGAGACACTTAAGCTCTTATATTAATGTTATGTGGTTTCGTAATTTCATAATTAGTAGGAATAATACTTGTTTTCTTTTTTTTTCTTTTTGTATTTGTAATGTTTTCTAACTGTCATGCATGAACAGCTTTTCCTAGCAATTTAAGGTTTACTCATTACTGTAATCTGTGAACAGCGCTGTGGGCTACATTATAATTTAAATTATTTATATTATCATGTTGTAATATCCCATAATGTAGCTGTTTGTTGTTCCCATTTGATAAAATAAAATAAAATAAAATAAAAATTACTGTACTTTTTTTAATATTTTTTGGTGTTGGTATATGTAATTGTGTAGATTTAAATATGCTTTACTCTTGCATGCCATAAGGTAGAGTGTGCTGGAACTTACTTACATCTTATTTTGTACCCAAATTCATTGCAAAATAAATGGTTTCTAATTTCTGAACATAGCACTTAAAATTAGTTTTTCAAAATAAAAATAAATACGCTGCTTAGTGGCACCCCGAACAAATGGGTTAGGTTAGGTCAGAACTGTGACCAAACGCTACTCAAACTCAAACTCAAATCATTTATTTCAATTAAACCCTTTACAGGCACTTTTGAACTGTCAAAGAGTCAGTTAGTCAGAAAGTTGAAGCTAGTTGCCCATTCCAAAACGTAGATCTCTATGGAGAAGAACGGGCAAGAAACTCCAAGGACACTCTTTTAAATATAGAAATTACAAAATCCTGGGTACATTACTCTTGTTGATTCTATATGTGAGAACAATGTAAAAAAAACTATTAAAAACAAGCCCTGGCAGATAAGAGATGACCAGTCTCAACTGACGGCGCCCGTTCACGAACATGACGCGTGGATCAGCACCATCCAGCTCAACCATTTTGTAGGGAACCGAATGATCCAACACACTCGCCACCATCAGCGAGACATTTAAGTGAGCATGACATACTCTCAACTACCCTGCTCTTTCAAGTCAAAATCAACATAATAACATAGTAAAACGACTCCATGGTACTCACATTTACAAAAATTGAAAATAAAAATGCGTCTAAGTTATACAAAACTATAGTTTGCAAGAATTTTACCACCAAAAGAAAGAAAATCAATATTATCTATTGGAGTATTCAATAATTAAAACTTAGTTTAATAAAAAAACAAAAGTACGTAGTCAGAAAAAATAAAAAAGGGGAAGCAACTCTACCAATTTTTTCATTTTTAACTAGTGAGCCCAAGTGGCTGTGGAGCAGGACCAGCATTTAGCCAAGCATTTTTATCTACAATATAATCATCCAGCTTATAGTATGCTTGTCTACATAGTGTGCGTTTAATGCAAGTTTTAAATTTCTTCTCATTTAGTTGAAGAATATCGAGTGGTATTTTATTATAACATTTTACACAGTACCCCATAAAAGAAGTGTGTACTTTAGACAATCTGAAACGTGGTTGATCTAATTTGTTCCTATTTCTTGTGTTAAAATTATGCCTGTCACTTATCTTACTATAGAGATGTAGATTTTTTCGAACATACATAATGTTTTCATATATATACTGACAAGGTACCGTCATGATATTAATTTTCTTAAACAGTACCCTAAGAGATTCGCGTCTGCGGAGGTTGTAGATGGCTCTAACAGCCCTCTTTTGCAGAATAAATATAGAGTCAATATCTGCGGCCCGTCCCCACAGCAAAATACCGTAAGACATGATGCTATGAAAGTAACTAAAATAGACCAGTCTCGCGGTATCCACGTCTGTTAGTTGGCGGATTTTCCAAACAGCGTAAGCGGCTGAACTTAGCCGCCCTGCAAGTGATGTTAAGTGAGGACCCCACTGTAGTTTTGAGTCAAGCGTGATTCCCAGGAAAACCGTTTTTTCGACGAATTCTAGTGTCTCCTTATTCAGTACAACGTGACATTCACTACTTCTAACATTCGGTAACGCGAATCTTATGCATTTAGTTTTCTTCTCATTTAATACTAAATTATTTACAGTAAACCAATTATGGACCTTTAGCATAGCGTTATTTACGTCGTCAAGCTCCTGTGCGTGTCTGTTTACCTTAAAAATAAGTGATGTGTCATCAGCAAATAACACCATTTGTGGTCGGTTTTTCAGTAAATGAGGTAAATCATTTATGTATACTAAAAAGAGGAATGGGCCCAATATCGAGCCCTGTGGTACACCCATTTTGACTTTTAAACCCAATGAATTTACACCGTTTATTTGAACTTGCTGCAGTCTATCATTCAAATATGATTTTACTAAGTTAAGCGCAAGTTTTGCCAGTCCGTAATGCTGAAGTTTCAAGAGCAGTGTTTCGTGATTAACGCAATCAAATGCTTTGGATAGGTCGCAGAAGATACCTATTGCATCCTGTGCCTCTTCCCACGCGTTAAATATGTGTTTTAATAAAGTGACACCGGCGTCAGTTGTGCAACGTCCCTTGGTAAAACCATACTGTTGATCGTGTAAGATGTTATTACGATTAAAATGATTGAGCATTTGATTTAACATTACTTTTTCAAACACCTTGCTGAAAACCGGCAAAACCGATACGGGTCTATAATTATTAGTATCCTTGCTGTCCCCGGATTTGAAAAGTGGAATAACTTTACTGTACTTCATTAAATCCGGGAAGACCCCTTGATCTACACACAAATTAAATATTAAAGCTAAATAGGGTGCAATTGTCTCAATAATAGTTAGACAAACTTTAGTAGACATGCCCCACAGATCTTCGGTAATTTTGATCTTAAGTTGCTTAAAAGCCTTAACAACGACCACAGGGTTTATATGATTAAATTTAAATTCTAAAGGACAGGCTGAAACATTCGCTCTTAATGAATCAATAGCAAGTAAGGGGGAGGAATTTAAAGTTTCTGTAGTTTTAATAGGAATATTGGTAAAGAAAGTTGCAAATTCCTGAGCAACTTCGATCTTATCGCTAATGAGACCGCGGGATGTGTCCAATGTGTAATCAGTATTATGACTTTTGTTCTTGTTCGTTTCATTGTTAATAATTTTCCAAACTGTCTTTATTTTATTTTCTGCTGTTTTAACCTTGTTGCTAATGAAAGACGCTTTAGCTGCTTTGCAGATAGTTTTAAAAGTTTTAGAGTAAGTAGCAACATACTTATTAAAAGTTTCCGTGTTAATATACGGCTTAAGGCCATACAGTTCAAATAATCTATCCCTACTTTTCCTGATGCCTTTAGTTGCCCAGTCACTGAATAAAAACTTAGGGCAAATAATTTTAGTTTTTTTCTTAAAAGAGTTATTGAACTCTGTTTGCACTAGTGAAAAAAATTGTTCATACAAAAAATTGACATTGGACATATTTAGGCCCAGACCACATAACTTGCTAATTAAGAAGCTATTAAACTTATTTAAATTACCCGATGTTATTGGTCTAATTTGAATCTGCACTTTTTGTATTGGTGTGTTGGACTCAAAAATAACGGTTTGACCGCTGTGATCGGAAGGGAGATAATTTACAATGGCTTTATCTAAATAGTCGCAGCAACAAAAGACATTATCAATACATGTGGCAGTAGTCGACGTTATTCGCGTTGGTTCTAAAAACACATTTGACAGATTAAATGATTTAAAGAGGCTTAATAATCTACTGCTATTTGAATTATTTTCTAAAATATTAATATTAAAGTCACCACAAATAATTACTGATTTATTACCAGTTGCAAGTTTTGCTAAAACATCTTCCATTACTGACTCAAATATAGAGTAGTTTTGATAATTTGGAGGTCTGTAAACGCACACTATAAAATGCTTATCTAGCTCAACACAGGACAGTTCAATGCTATGTTCCACCGATAGTTCAACTATGTCATTACGAGTCTTAGATTTTATACAATTTTTAATTAAAATTAGTGAACCTCCACGTAGCATGGATTTTCGGTTAAAACAACTGCCCACACTATAATTCTCAAAATTAATTAGCATTTCATAATCTTTCAACCAGTGTTCAGTTATAAAAATAATATCAAACATTGTTTTTTCTAAAAACAATTCAATTTCTAATTGTTTGGAAGAAAAACCTTGAATATTTTGATGAAACAACTTCAAGGAATTCTGCTTAGCCCCTTTTTTACACTTAACTAATTGCGTGTCAGAAGATAGCTTGGTGATGGTGAGATTAACAACATTGTTACAGGTACCTTCTGTTGTCTTACTGCCTAGTTTAAATTATGATTGCAAACCACCTTAATATTAGTATAATTACTAATTTTTGTGGTGCTAAATACATAAGACTTCGACATACTACTTATGTCTGAGTTTATAGTAAAAGCTAATAGCCATGCTATTTGACGTCTAAAACTAATAGGCAGATACGCAGTATCCCTAGTCGATTTTAATTTCTCAACAAAAGTGTTGGTGTCAAAAAATATAACTACTTCCAAGTTGGTTGCAGTTACTTGGCTATTTTAACTACACCTTACCCCATGGATACCCTACATTATTGATATGGCCAAACGTCGACTGATATATCATTAAACGTTGACGTTTTAACGATATGGCCAATATAGATATGGTTAGCTGGCCATTTCATGAAGTGGTCAATTCTAAGATCTGGCCACGACACATACATTTCTATAGAAAACTCCTTGTTTTAGTTCGCAGTCTCCTCACATTTTGATAGTAAATGCTAAGAGACGCCATCGAAAATAAGCAAAAACGTAAGCATAGCATGAATAAAGTGGTAATTGTGAGATAGTATTGAATCAAGAGAAACTAGAATTTGTCGATAAAACTGTTTTCCTGAGGATGACGCTCGACTCAAGGCTACAATGGGGTCCTCATTTAACATCTCTTGCAGGACGGCTAAGTTCAGCAGCATATGCTGTCAGAAAAATCCGTCAATTTACTGTTGTAGATACCGCAAGGCTAGTCTATTTCAGTTATTTTCATAGTATCATGTCTTACGGTATTTTACTTTGGGGACGGGCTGCAGACATCGAGTCTATTTTTATTCTGCAGAAAAGAGCGATCAGAGCCATTTATTATCTCCGCAGGCGCGACTCTCTTAGGGAACTATTTAAGGATATTAACATCCTGGCGGTACCTTGTCAATATATATCTATGAAAACATCATGTACGTAAGAAAAAAATTACATCTTTTTAGTAAAAGAGGTGATAGACATAATAATTGTACAAGAAATAGGGACCTATTAGTACAACCAGGTTTCAGACTGGCTAAGGTAGACTCATCTTTCATGCGGTACTGTTTAAAATGTTACAATAAAATTCCTCCCCACATACTTCAACATAAGGAGACGAAATTCAAATCTTGTATAAAACGCACACTATGTAGGCAGGCATATTATAAGTTGGGGGATTACAACACTGATAAAAATGCTTGGCTCATTGCTGGTCCTGCTCCACAACTAATTTGACATACACACAGATTAACATTTTGAAAATACTGTTGGAGCTGCTGAAGATTGTAAGACCATCTTTGTATTGTATAAACTCAATTTCGTTTGTATTATCTTGCATAGCACAGGTGTGAGTACTGTGTACTAAAGAGCTACCATTTAATGGGTAATATGTTGTATTTCATTGACTTTAATGTGCCGTGGCGGCTGTGAGTATGTCATGCTCACTCAAATGTCTCGCTGATGGTGGCGCGTGTGTTGGATCATTTAGCTCCCTTTAAAATGGTTGAGCTGAATGGTGCTGAGCCATGCGTCATGTTCGTGAACGGGCGCCGTCAGTTGGGACTGGTCATCTCTTAGCTGCCATGGCTTATTTTAATTTATTTTAAGTTTTTGAATGATTATTTATTTTTTTCTTTTTATTACGGACGCTTTTACGAACGTGCACGTCTTTCTACATTGTTCTCACATGCATAATTTCAAAATGAATGATGTAACCAATATTTTGTATAATATTTTTTATTTAAAAGAGTGTCCGTGGAGTTTCTTGCCCGTTCTTCTCCATAGGTACCTACTACGCTTTGCAATGGGCAACTATGTAGCTTCATATGACAATTCAAAAGTGCCTGTAAATGGTTTAATTGAAATAAATGCTTTGAGTTTGAGTTTATTAGAAATGTAAGGTGCATTCAATCGTGGCGGTACGTAGGCTGAATGCCAAGAATACCGCCCCAGGACCCGACGGCTTACCTGTGAAAGCCTTGGTCCTGGCCTCGAGAGGCTCTCAGGCCTTGACTAAGGGGGCTCTTAAGCGCATGTTTGGAGAGGGGCCAGTTCCCGCTTCGTTGGAAGACGGGGAACTGGTCCTCATCAAGAAGCCGGGGCGCCCTGCGGACTCTCCGTCCGCTTACCGGCCCATCGTGCTGCTCGACAAGGTGGGCAAGCTCTTTTAAAGAGTCATTGCAGACCGCCTCGTCGGGCGGTTGGTGCGGGTGGGGCCGGATTTGGCGGAGAGCCAGTTTGGTTTCCGCAGGGGGCGCTCCACGGTGGATGCCATCATGCGCGTGCGAGCCCTCACGACCGGGGATGCGGTGGCTCGGGGTGGGGTCGTCTTGGTGGTGTCTCTAGACATCGCCAACGCCTTCAATACCCTGCCCTGGAGTTGCATCAGGGCGGCACTCCGGTATCACCGGATGCCGGACCTACCTCTGTCGTGTGGTCGAGGCCTATTTAACGGACAGTGCCATCATCTACCCCGGTCACCAGGGAGAATGGAACTGGCGAGAGATGTCGTGCGGTGTCCCACAGGGATCGGTCCTGGGCTCGCATCTGTGGGACATCGGATACGACTGGGTGCTGCCCGCCGACCTCAGTGACGTCAGCGTCGTTTGTTATCCTGACGACACGTTGGTCCTAGCGCAGGGAACTACACCAGGCGGCGGCCGCATTAGCGACACACGGGGTTGCGACAATCGTGGCCAGAATCCGGCAGTTGGGTCTCGAGGTGGCCCTGCACAAGTCCGAGGCCATGTGTTTTCATGGTCCTCGAAACGCGCCTCCGTCGGGTTCCCAAATAAATAAAATAGTCGGTGGGTGGAACTTCGTGGAGCACTTCCGACTTTTGGCTCCCAGACTGGAGCAGGCCGGGGCTGCCTTGAAGCGGCTCCTACCCAATCTAAGGGGTCCAAACGCCTCCTGCCGGAGGCTATACGCGGGGGTCATGCGGTCCATGGCCCTTTACGGGGCACCGTTGTGGGCGCGTTCGCTGAGGCGGCGGCCAGCCCGCCGGTTGAACGCATCCCAGAGCCTGATGGCCACCCGGCTGGTCTGGGGATACCGCCCGGTCTCTGGTGCGGGGGCGAGCCTTCTTGCCGGATTGCCGCCATGGGATCTGGAGGCAAAATTCCTCGCGCATATTTGGGAGTGGCGCGAGGAGGCGAAACGCCGGGGCTTGACTCCGATGCCGCGAGAAATCGGCACAGCGGACAGAGCTCCGACAGGATCTCATGGCGTCATGGAGATGCGATTGTCGCAACCCAGTGCTGGGCACGCCACTATTGCGGCGATAAGTCCCCTCTTTGAGGAGTGGCTGGAGAGGCGCCATGGCGTCCTCACCTTCCGCCTGATGCAGGTCCTCACCGGACACGCCTGTTTCGGGAGGTACCTGTTTCGGATAAGGCGGGAGGAATCGCCCGGGTGTCATCACTGCGTGAATCTCCCGGAGGATACGGTGGAGCATACGGTGGAGGTCTGCCCGGCTTGGGCAGAGCACCGCCGTGTCCTCGTGGAGGCGATCGGTGGCGGGGATCTCTCGCGTCCGGCCCTGGTCTAGGCTATGGTAAAGTCAAAGTCAAATAATTTATTTCAATTAGGCACAAAAAAAGGCACTTTTTAACGTCACACTTTACAAAAAATAATAAAACTGATTCTAGTCGCCCATTCCAAAAGGTAGTTTTCGTATGGAAGAATGGGCAAGAAACTCCACCGTTACTCTTTTAAAAAAATCATTATATCTTGTATACACTTATTATATAATTATATGTGAAAACAATGCACCTAGAATAAGATTACTATACCACGATAGGTAAAAAGAATGAAAAATTAAGGAATGACATAATTATGTGATAGATGCATGGTGCTCACATACTTACAAACATTGTAAAATTATACTATATTTCTATCATTAAAATAAGTAATACTAATAATAATAAGTCAGTGTGAGTTCAAGTAATCACAAAAAATAAAATAAAATAAATGTTTAAAAAAATAAAAAAAATAATTATACAATAAAATTAGCAACCAGTTCGATTTTGTCTAGATTCTGAATTGTCCTATGGAGCAGGACCAGCATGTTTCCAAGCATTTTTATCTTGGATATAATCCTCTAATTTGTAATATGCTTGTTTACAAAGTGTACCTTTTATATGATTTTTAAATTTTCTTTCATTTAATTCTAATATATCACAAGGTATTCTGTTGCAACATTTAACACAGTACCCCATAAAAGATGTATTTACTTTAGATAGTCTGAAAAATGGTTGATCTATTTTATCTTTATTTCTAGTATTAAAATTATGTCTATCACTTATTTTATTAAAAAGATGTAGATTTTTTCTCACATACATAATATTTGAATAAATGAATTGGCAAGGTACCGTCATAATATTAATCTTTTTAAATAGTTCCCTGAGAGATTCGCGACGACGTAGATTATAAATGGCTGTGACAGCTCTTTTTTGTAAAACAAAGATGGATTCAATGTCAGCAGCCCGACCCCACAGCAAAATGCCATACGACATAATACTGTGGAAGTAGCTAAAATAGACCAAACGCGCGGTTTCTACATCTGTTAACTGTCTTATCTTTCTAACAGCATAAGCGGCCGAGCTTAGCCGCCCCACGAGAGATGTTATATGGGGTTCCCATTGTAATTTCTCGTCTAGCGTGATTCCAAGGAAAACTGTTTGATTAATTAATTCCAGTTTTTCTCCATTCAATATGATGTCACATTCGCTACTTCTAACATTTGGTAATTTAAATCTAATGCATTTAGTTTTTTTATTATTTAGTACCAAATTATTTACCGTAAACCAATCTTGGCCTGAACAATAGAGCTATTCACGTCGTCAAGATTTGGTGACCGTCGGTTTATTTTAAAGATCAATGATGTGTCATCTGCAAATAACACCATCTTTGGCTGATTTAGAAATATTTGGGGTAAATCATTAATATAAACTAAAAAGAGGAATGGACCCAATATCGAACCTTCAGGAACGCCCATTACCATTTCAGACCCTAATGAGTTTGTGCCGTTGACTTGAACTTTAACCTTTCTATCTTTCAGGTATGATCTTAACAAATCATGAGCTGTAGTCCTAATCCCATAGTGGTCCAGTTTCAGCAGAAGTGTCTCATGGTGTACGCAATCGAACGCCTTCGAGAGGTCGCAGAAGATTCCAATGGCATCTTGTGCTTCTTCCCAAGCGTTAAAAATGTTTTTTATTAGGGTGACACCAGCGTCAGTGGTACAGCGCCCTTTGGTGAAACCGTACTGACGTAACCAACTTTTCAAACACCTTACTGAGAACTGGCAGAATTGACACTGGCCTGTAATTGTTGGGTTCCTTGCTATCACCGGATTTGAACAAAGGAACTTGAGGTGTATGTGTATGTATGTGTGCGTGCCTGCACCATTACGATTATGTTGTGTCGCTAGATCAGTAATAAACTAGTATCCAATCGCAAAGGTGGTTTCATTTGGTAGCTGACAGATCACTGGCGACGAGTTACCCACGTTCATATAAAAATAATAAAAGTTCGTGCAAAATGTCGAATATCATCGGAAATCTTCCAAGTTTCGATCACGACGCCCAAGAGTGGCCAATATTTAAAGGTCGGCTACTACAATACATAAAATTGAACAGTGTTAAAACCGAAAACAAAAGTGCTTTGTTACTGACGCAGCTTTCGGACAACACCTACCGCCTTGCACGGAACTTACTTCACCCTGATGTACTCGAGGAAGTTAAGTTCGAGGATCTAGTTGGAAAATTAGACAAGCATTTCACGCCGAAGCGTTGTGCTTTTGCTGATAGAGAGAAGTTTTACGAGGCGAGTAGGTCTGATGGCGAGAGCGTTGAAGAATGGGCGGCTCGTGTGAGAGGTTTAGCTGTTAATTGTGAGTTTGGTGAGGCATTGGATATGCTGCTGCGAGACCGTTTCATACTCGGACTTGCTCCGTGTCGGGAACGTGACCGGCTGTTTGAAGAGGATGCCAGCAAACTCACTTTTGCTAAGGCATTGGAGGTAGCTCAACAGGCTGCGTATGCGCGATTGGCTCGATCCAGGGCCGCAGCAATAGTTGATACAATAGCGACAACCGTCAAGGCCACGCAGATCAAGGAGGAACCTGTGTACCGGCTGAGCGGGCAGCGCGGGCAGCGCGCGCACGGCGAGCCTGCCACGGCCACCCGCAGCTCGAACAATAGTTCCGAGAAAATTCGTCGGTGTACAGTGTGCGGTCTCAGAAACCACGACGCTGAAAAGTGTCGTTTTAAAAACTATCGGTGCCAAGTGTGTGGTGTGAAAGGTCATCTAAAGAAAATATGTAGTGCAAAAAAGGGTGAATCACGTTTACATTGTTTGAACACGGAAGAAATAATTTCGGAGCAAAGTGACTGTGAGGAATGTGAGCTATTTAACGTAAGGTATGTTAGTAACTCGCCTATAATAATAAAGGTATTGATTGATTCTGTAGGATTAGATATGGAGTTGGATTCGGGGTCGGGGGCTAGTGTAATTTCCGAAGCGCTTTACAAAAAATATTTTTCAGATCGTATTCTGATAAAATCTGACCTAAAAATGTGTCTTTACAATGGCCATAAAATTTCACCTTTGGGATATTTTCAAGGTCAAATTACATACTTATATAATACCCAAGACATTAAGATATTTGTATTGCCGAACGGAGGTCCACCGTTACTAGGACGAGATTTTATGTCGAGGTTTAGGATATATTTTACCACGGATATCAATAAAATCCAAACCCAATCTTTACCAGAGTCCGATACGAAAGAAGTGCAGCAACTTTTATCTAAATACTCCGAATTGTTTACTGACGAACTAGGTAGGTTCAACAAAGGTGAAACTTGTTTTAAAAGAAGGTACCCAACCAAAAATGTTTAAGCCACGTTCTGTACCTTTCGCTTTAAAGGAAAAGGTGGAAGAGGAAATAGACAGACTGATAGGTTTAGGGATATTACAACCGGTTAAATTTCCAAAATACGGAACCCCTATTGTCCCAGTACTAAAGGAAAACGGAAAGGTTAAGATAGCCGGTGATTATTCAATAACACTAAATAAAGATTTAGAAATAGATAAATACCCAATGCCTAGGATAGAAGAGGTTTTTGCCAAGATAGGTGGAGGTGAGTGTTACAGCAAAATAGACCTAAGTAATGCTTATAATCAATTTGTCCTGGAGGAATCGTCGCAAGAGCTGACCGCGATAAGTACATCTAAAGGTTTTTTCAAATATACGCGACTTGTGTATGGTTTAGCAAACGCTCCAGCCATTTTTCAAAGAGCGATGGAAACATTATTAATTGGCATAGAAGGTGTTAGCATATGGTTGGATGACGTGTGTGTAACTGCGCCGACTAGACATTTACATTTTAGCAGGCTATACGAAGTACTAAATAGATTGAAAGAAGCCGGTTTAAAATTACATAAAGAAAAATGCTGTTTTCTTCAGGATAGTGTCACTTATCTAGGTTACATTATAGATAGACATGGATTACGAACTTGTCCTAAAAAAACGGAAGCTATTACAAATGCTCCGCGGCCTTCAAATGTCACGGAAGTTAAACGATTTATAGGATTAATTAACTATTATCGTAACTTTATACCGAATGCATCAGCTAGGTTGCACCCACTACATGAATTATTGCGTAAAGGAGCGCAGTGGGAGTGGGGCGAACGTCATGAACGTGCATTTAATAGTGTTAAGGTCGAGCTATCATCAGAAAGGGTGCTAGCCCATTTTGATCCCGCCGCACAGTTAGTGTTGACGGTGGACGCGGGGCCGGCCGGCTTGGGCGCGGTGCTGGCGCAGCGTGGCAATGACCATGCGCAACTCGAGCGACCGCTAGCATTCGCCTCAAGGTCATTGTCCACAAGTGAAAGAAACTACAGTCAGATTCACAAGGAGGCGACAGCCATTATTTTTGCTGTCAAATATTTTCACCAATATCTGTATGGACGTCAAGAACCGTTTGTTCTTAAGACTGATCATCGTCCATTACTATCGATATTCGGGAAGAAAACAGGTATTTCAGTCATGGCAGCATCGAGGTTACAGCGTTATGCGATAATATTGTCTGCATATAATTACAACGTCCAGTATATTAAAAGTGAAAATAATGTTGCGGCGGATTATTTGTCGCGCTCGCCGTTACCAGAAACAAATTGTAGAAGGGAAGGACAAAATGATCTATCTTTCCTCAATTTCTTAGATGCTAACGTCGCCCCGCTAACTTTTAGCAATATAAAAACAGAAACTTGTAAGGACGATATTTTAAAAACAGTGATTGAATATGTGCAGAACGGCTGGCCGCGTAAAATTAATTGTAAACTGGTTCAGCCCTATTTTAACTGCAAAATGGATTTAGAGGTTGAAAATGGTTGTATTTTTCGAGGCCACAGAGTTGTGATACCAGCGGTGTACCGAAATAGATTATTAAAAGAACTACATTCAGGTCATTTCGGTGTGGTAAAGACAAAAAATTCAGCTCGTAGTAGATTTTGGTGGCCATCAATCGATAAGGACATAGAATGGGTGGGCGCATGCCACACGTGCGCCGGCACTCGCGCCGCACCGCCGCGCGCGCCCCCTGCGCCCTGGCCGCGCGACTCGTCTCCGTGGCGACGCTTGCACATTGACTACATGAGTATAAATCAACATGTATACTTGATCGTCGTAGATTCACACAGCAAGTGGTTGGAGTGTTTACATATGAGTTGCGGTACTTCAAGTCGGGCGCTTATAACAAAATTAAAGGAATTGTTTTCTAGGTTCGGTATACCGAGTGTCATAGTTTCCGATAATGATGTAAAAATTAAATCGAATGAATTTAAACATTTTTGCGAAATGAACGGTATCAGATATATAACGTCCCCAATTTATCACCCTTCCAGTAACGGACAGGCCGAAAATTCTGTAAAAACGTGCAAGAAGATGATCAAATGTATTATTAGCGATAACAGTCAACAAAATGTTATTAACGAAAAACTGCTAGGATTTTTATTTGATTACCGCACATCACCACATTGTGCAACAGGCGAATGCCCAGCAAAGCTTATGTTTGGCCGAAATATAACATCTAGGCTGGACCTGTTACTGGAAGATACTCATAAAAATGAAAATAATAATGATAATTTAAAAACTAAAAGAACATTAAACATAGGTGATAGGGTATGGTTAAAATGGTACATAGCTAGGAAAGATATATGGATTTTAGGTAAAATAATTAAAATAATAGGTAATCGCATGTTCGAAATATCAGTTAAGGATTATAATGTAAACTGTAGAAGGCATATTGATCAGATAAGAAAATATACAGGTGCAACCGTTAGGGCGACGAACGGCGCACGTGCTGATGTCGTGAGCCCCACGCAGTCAGCGCCGCCGCGCCCGCGCTCCCCGCCTGAGGCGGCGGAGGCGCAGCCGCCACAAATATTACCTTCAGTTATTGAAACGCAAGCTATAGAAGGCGAGATAATTGATAATATAGGGGAGGAGGATGAGTGGGCTGAGGCTCAAAGTGAAGTCGATTCTAACGATCATAATAATGCTGAGACTAATCAAGAAGTAGCCGAGGATCTAGTTGGAAAATTAGACAAGCATTTCACGCCGAAGCGTTGTGCTTTACTGTGTTTCATGAGATCCGGAAAGACGCCTTGGTCTACACTAGTGTTAAATATGAAAACTAAATAAGGCGCAATGGTTTCGATGACTGATCTACATACTTTTACAGACATTCCCCACAGATCTTCTGTTGATTTAATTTTAAGATCTTTAAAAGCTTTTATAACAGCCTGGGGGTCTGTATGCTGAAACCTAAACTCCAAAGGGCATGCCTTTACATTCTTTCTAAGTAAGGCAGCAGAAAGCGCGGGTGAGGAATTTAAAGCTTCAGTGGTTTTATGGGGAATATTAGCAAAAAAGTTTTCAAATTCCTGAGATATTTCTACATCCGAGTTGATGGGACCATGTGCAGTCTCTAAATTAAATTCAGTATTACGCTGTTTTTTCCTACCGGTTTCATTATGAATTATTTGCCAGGTAGTTTTTATTTTATCATCAGCTGATTTTATTTTATTGCTAATGTGAAGAGCTTTAGCCATTTTGCACACACTTTTAAAAGTTTTAGAATATTTTGCAACATACTGATGAAAGCTTGTATTATTCATATGTTGATTTAGGCCATAAAGTTCAAAAAGTTTTTCCCTGCTTTTACGAATACCTGGAGTCGCCCAATCACTAAATAAGAATTTTGTGTAAATAGTTTTAGTCTTTAGTGGAAAAGTGTCAATGAATTGTTTGTTTAATAGTGAAAAGAACTCTGCGTAGAACTCATTTGGGTCACATATATTATCAAAACTCTGAATACATAATTTACTTGCCAAAACATTATTTAATTTCTCTAGATTTCTACATGTAATTGGCCTAAACCTTATTAGAATTTTTTGTAAAGGCATGTAGGAGCAAAATGTTATTGTTTGTCCACTGTGATCAGATGGCAACTTCTTTACAATTTGTTATGTAAGTAATCACAATTACAGAAAATATTATCTATACAAGTGGCAGAAGAAGCTGTCACTCGGGTTGGTTCATTAAAAACATTTGACAAGTCAAATGACCTGAAAAGACAAAAGACTTAATAGTTTGACAGTATTAACGTTATTTTCTAATATATTAATATTAAAATCACCACATATGATTATTGACTTACTACTACCATTTAGTTTATTTAACACATATTTCATTACAGAATCAAACATAGATAGATTCTGGTAACTTGGAGGTCTGTATACACATACTATAACATGCTTATCTAGCTCAACACAGGACAATTCAATGGTGTGTTCAACAGACAGCCCGATTATGTCTTTTCGTTCTTTCGATTGAATAGAATTTTTACTAATATTAATGATCCGCCATGCATCCGCATCCGCCATACGTTTTCGGCTGAAATGGCTAACTACATAATAATTATCATAGTTAATTGACATTACTTGATGATCTTTTAACCAATGTTCTGTTATACAAACAACATCAAACTTAGTATTTTCTAAAAACAATTCTATTTCCAGTAATTTGGAAGAGCAACCTTGGATATTTTGATTGAATAATTTTAAAGTATGTTGCCCCCCTTTTGGTTTTTTCTTATGTGTAATATTGCCAGAAGATACCTTTTTATTATTCTCTAATAATAATTGGTTATTTGAAGGGGTAACTTCTGTTGTCTTACTAACTAGTTTAAAAAGTCTTTTTTTTTTTTTTTTTTATTTGTTTTATTTATCACATGTTTCCTTTGCCATTACAGATCATAAATCTAATGCGACAAAGTAACTTAAAATATACTTAACTATACCTTACCTGCTACACAGTATGTTGCCCTTGTGAACTCACTCAGTGTACAGGTGAATAGGTCTATGGCGTCCGCCACCGTGTTGAGAGTGCGCAGCGCACGAGTTAGCGGTGCGCGCCCCAGCAGGTTAGTGCGCGCTCTCGGCACTACCAGCAGCTGCGGCTTGCGCCGCCGCGCCACGTACCCATCCGGTAAATTAAACCCTATTTAAGAGAGTATACCTAAGTTTTGTATACTTTTGTTTTGTTATCCGGAGTGACCTCCACAACTACAATGGAAGAGTCTAGAATGTCTGTATGAATTCCAGCAGGAAGAGAATACCCTATCTGACTGTAGTGGCCTCCAAAGATGTTGGTATTATAGGTGGATCCTCCTTCGTACATGATGACTCATAATTAATCACTATGTTGTTAGTATAGCTAGACAACACAGACTCGTCACTAATACTACAATTTGTTAAATTAGCTATAACCTCGTTAATATTATATGCTATTAACATAGCAATCATATGTCTACATTCCCAAGACAGAGATAAAGTTCTCTGAGTTAACTTAAAACCACTAACAAACTTGTTAGTGTCAAAAAACAATAATTTGTCACTATGACAACATGTCAGCCTGTGAATAGTACTATTCAACTTATAAATATAATTATTTTCATAAACTGATAAAGTATCAGAGTAAGGTAAAGCACACAACATTAGCTTTCCTATATTTAACTTTAATAAGGTGTCCACACCATCCACTATGTCCTTTCTGGTAATACCAGTACTATTACCTAATAGCAAAACCATTGTAGAATAATTATCTAGGTTTGTGTTTGAAATTCTTTTAATGATTTGTTTGAAAGTTATGTTATGATAACGGTACGGAGCGAGAGGGCATGGGAGGCCGTCACCTCCTTCTGCGAAGCAGTGCAATGCTCGCGAAGGAGGAGGTGGAACGCGTGAGGGAGAGGCAAGTTTCGCACCCTCACGCTCCTAGCCGCCGCATTGCCGATTCCCGGCCACTGGCACACCGGTGCGGGCTTGCGGTCGGTGAGCAATGAGTAGCTCGCCATCCGGTAAGGACCAAGCCCGGGTTGACGGCGCGTTGTGTTTCACGCGCGCCTCAAAGAGATGTCAGCGAATGAAGGGGTCCGATGGGACCATTGCCTGCCGGGGTTGCGGGAAAGTCCGAAAGGGATACCGTGGCCCCCTGGCATTGCACAGGCAACAGAAGGAACACGGGTGGGTTTTACTCAGTAAGAGTCTGACACGCCCTCCCGCTCCACCCTGAGCGGGAAAATTAGGTTAAAAAGGTTAATATTATTTTCATATTAATGAGTAAGGAAATTAGGACTTTAGAGAGAGACATATAGGTACGTTGAGTACGATTAGCATTGTAAACAGTACGGTGCCATTATAAAAATGGGCCTACCCTTTATAGCAGATATTTTTATGTCATAATATTATTTTGCATAACAGTGGATAGCATAAACTTCATTTCGCAGAAAATCGTTTGGCATACACTCATTTATCATAATTCAAAACTCATAATTTTGTAAGTCAGAATTATCTTTAGGCATAAATTTCATGTTCCTAATAATTAAAAAGCAGAACCATCATATCGCAGAAAGTTCACACAAACATGCTAACATGCAAGCAAGCATACACCATGCATGCAGCTAGTATGCAGCAAGCATGCAGCATGCAAGCGAGCATGCAACATGCATGATTTCTGTCACGGCTCCGGCGCTGCGGGGCTCCGGCGGTCCCACGCGAGCTTATCGTCGCAGATGTAACGCTCACCACCTCAGCCACGGCGGCGAGTGTTAAAACCACCTGCTCCTCAGCTCCGGGCCGACTCGCCCCTCCGCGCCTACGCGATTTTAAATTACACTCTAGGGGTAGGGTAGACAAGACAACGTGGAGTCGGTTTTACAGCGATTCGTTTCTGTCACTAACTTATGTAGCACAACATATTGACTTTTTAAGACAATATTTTAGTTTAAATATTTTATAGGGTCTCCCTCTATCTGGCAGAATCTTGATGCTGCAAAATTTATTTGGCACAATCTTCTTGAAACGAATATTTTAAAGGCATAAAAAATATTTAATATAATGATTGTTTGGCCGAATGTTTATAAGTCCGAATTTACAATGGCATACTTTTAAGATGGCTGAATTTTATTTGGAATAATTTTATTAGGCATATTGCCCTTTCAACCAGCGCTGGCAATGCCTCCGTTTGGGTTGAGAGCCGCCTGAGCTCAGCCAAGATGGTCTCCGAGTCAGCAGTGGAAGCCTTGAGAGAACCGATGCTTGCTGCCGCTGTTGATTTGCAGCTAGCACATTACCATGTTTATTTTCGATCCCCAAGCTTTCTCCATCCAACTTCCGCATAGTGTGCATATTACACCATCTCTAGCTTCAACTTGACAAGCCTTGCACGTGAACATCCTGAGTAACTTAGGTAAAAGTTTGAGAACCGTTGTCAAGTGTTCGTTCACGGAGTAGTAGAAATAATATGTACGCGCGCGTTCGGCTAGCTGTCTACCGCCGTACTGACTTCCCTCTACCTCCCCATAGTCATTGGTGGATCGTGACTACTCACATTATATAATTATATTCTGCATCTTGTATCACCAGTGGCTGCGGTCTGTGGCTCACTGGAGCGCCGCGCTTACTTTACCCGACACTGACAGTTAATCCGACACCGGTCTATTCTATATCTTGTATCACCAGTGGCTGCGGTCTGTGGCTCACTGGAGCCCCGCGCTTAATTTACCCGAGACTGACAGTTAATCCGACACCAGTCTATTCTATATTTTCTATCACCAGTGGCTGCGGTCTGAGGCTCACTGGAGCACCGCTCTTACTTTTCCCGACACTGACAGTTAATCCGACACCGGTCTATTCTATATCTTATATGACCAGTGGCTGTGGTCTGAGGCTCACTGGAGCGCCGCGCTTACTTTACCCGACACTGAAAGTTAATCCGACACCGGTCTATTCTATATCTTGTATCACCAGTGGCTGCGGTCTGAGGCTCACTGGAGCGCCGCGCTTACTTTACCCGACACTGACAGTTAATCCGGCACCGGTCTATTCTATATCTTGTATCACCAGTGGCTGCGGTCCGAGGCTCACTGGAGCGCCGCGCTTACTTTACCCGACACTGACAGTTATTCCGGCACCGGTCTATTCTATATCTTGTATCACCAGTGGCTGCGGTCTGAGGCTCACTGGAGCGCCGCGCTTACTTTACCCGACACTGATAGTTAACCCGGCACCGGTCTATTCTATATCTTGTATCACCAGTGGCTGCGGTCTGTGGCTCACTGGAGCGCCGCGCTTACTTTACCCGACACTGACAGTTAATCCGGCACCGGTCTATTCTATATCTTGTATCACCAGTGGCTGAGGTCCGAGGCTCACTGGAGCGCCGCGCTTACTTTACCCGACACTGACAGTTAATCCGGCACCGGTCTATTCTATATCTTGTATCACCAGTGGCTGCGGTCTGAGGCTCACTGGAGCGCCGCGCTTACTTTACCCGACACTGACAGTTAATCCGGCACCGGTCTATTCTATATCTTGTATCACCAGTGGCTGCGGTCTGAGGCTCACTGGAGCGCCGCGCTTACTTTACCCGACACTGACAGTTAACCCGGCACCGGTCTATTCTATATCTTGTATCACCAGTGACTGCGGTCTGTGGTTCACTGGAGCGCCGCGCTTACTTTACCCGACACTGACAGTTAATCCGACACCGGTCTATTCTATATCTTGTATCACCAGTGGCTGCGGTCTGGGGCTCACTGGAGCGCCGCGCTTACTTTACTTGGCACTGACAGTTGACTCGACACCGGTCTATTTTCAAAATCTCATCGTAAAAACTTAGATAGAGTAAGCTTAAAGAGAGCAGTATTTTCACCTGATGGACACTATTGGCAGCGGCAGCATAAATCGGCAGGCTTGGCCATCTCTATGACTTCGTCCTCTTGCTCTTTTGATTTCTATTGTGGATTATAAGAACATAATTGAATAGTATGTATAGATAGTGCAATCGACGACGACGCGCCCCACTGCGCTTTGCTCCGTACTAAAGTACAGCTTATAGTACAGTAATCGCGGAGTGGGGCGCGTCGTCATGGATCGCACTATCTGTAGTTAAGTGTCACCAGTATCATTCCAGCGCGATGAGCCTGTGCGACATTCTCCGATAAAAGAATCGCGCGGGCGTGTGCCACATCGCTACATGATGAAGTGCCGACGTGCGCACGTTACGTTTGACGTGGCCGGGGCCCTAATACCAGCGTTATTGATGTAGTCCACGTCTCGGCTGGTGGAGGTGGCTCAGCTAGAAGGAGAACAGTCGTTTCCGTAATCTGTGCGACGGATTTTATGACGCCTGAAATAATAAACTATGTTTCTTTGCAGCGTAACAATGCGTAGTTGAAATAAGCCGGCGGTTTGGCATACCTACCAATGATTTAATTGCATTCCACCGCGCGCCGTACGCCCCGCGCCTCGCGCCGGCCGGCGACCTAGCGTTCAAAATGCTTTGAGATTGCAAACAATATCTGATACGCGAAACAATCAACTTGATGGTGATGACGATATTATTCAGCATAAGTTTCAGCCGAAAGACGTCCACTGCTGGACACAGGCCTCTCCAAGCACCGCCACTTCGAGCGGTTCTGTGCTTCCCGCATCTAACGGATTCCTGAATAATATATGCCATCAAAAACATAACCTGTAAAAAAAAACAAGTCTCGCAACTCAGTTCTTCTATCGTAAGAAGTTGTGAGATAATGTAATACCAAGTCGGTCAATTTATTCAGTCCCTACTTGAGGGTAGAAGGACCCTGAAGTATTCACCTCAAGTGTTGTTATTCACCTGTGTGGACGGTCTTCCACGTGGTTCGTTCGTTAATTCGAATCAAAGTTTCCATCACGAAAGCGTTTAAACCAAAATCGCACGGTGCGTTCATTAGCAGTCCCCTCTCCAAACGCAACATTGATATTGCGAGCGGTTTCTGGCGCGTTAGTTCCGCGTCGGAACTCGTATTTGTAGTGGTTACACCGCCACATACGAACTACGCATCAAAGACATGACGTCACACAAATCCTGCATCGCGCAATTAGAGTTTACCGCGCGAACGACATAGATAAAACTATCCGAAATCAACAGTCGGGCAGTCGGCCCGCCAGACATAACACCCGTCTGGTTGGAGGATCCTCCCTTTTCTATGGTGGATGAGTGAACTTTACACCCTATTCCTCATGCCCATAAATTGGTGACCCCGAGTATGAACGTCAACGCAGCCTTCGTGCAACTACTTCAGCGTGACGTCATCATCATCATCACTCCCGCAAGCTTTCGTGAGGCGAGTCACACAGACAGCCAGCACCCTCGGCTTCAACGGGTATCCTGACCACCAGCATGCAGCGAACGCGCATTCCTGGTCATCACCCTCAGCCTCATCACCCCGACTCACTGGGGAATCACAGCAATCATCTCAATCAGCGCAATCACCGCTATCACCTCAATCACCGCAATCACCTCAATCACCACAATCGCCGCAATCACCGCAGACAGTTCCGACTCACCGCGAACTGTGCGGCACCCGGTTCCGACTCACTGGAACCTTAGCTGGCACTGTGAAGCATCGCAAGATACAAGACTCAGCCCACTATCGACCTCCGGTCTCCGGAGGAGAGTGATGTAGTGGTTACACCGCCACATACGAACTACGCATCAAAGACATGACGTCACACAAATCCTGCATCGCGCAATTAGAGTTTACCGCGCGAACGACATAGATAAAACTATCCGAAATCAACAGTCGGGCAGTCGGCCCGCCAGACATAACACCCGTCTGGTTGGAGGATCCTCCCTTTTCTATGGTGGATGAGTGAACTTTACACCCTATTCCTCATGCCCCTAAATATTCAAAAATAACTCGAATTTTCGAAGTATCCATCTTTCTTGTCTAAGCTGAATAAAAAAAAACAACTAAAAGTCGATAATCGAATGTTGCACATTTTTTTAAAGAAGAACTTCATAGGTACCATCTGAAAAAAGTTTCACGCAAAAATCTCAAACCATGAAGGTTCTATGTCAATTCGAAGTACCTATTACAATAAAACGGCAATTTCATACTTTAACCCCTATTACAATGGGTGGCCTTATCGCTTTCCGCGATCTCTTCCAGGCAACCTTGGAATGGGCAATAAAAAATAAAAAAATATAAATGTGTTTAGTGTGATTGCCAAGTCAATATATTTATTGAAAACAAAACAGATTTTTAATATTGATATGGTCACTATAAGATGTGGTTAGGTTAGCCAATTACGTAATAACTTAAGACAGAAGAACCCTCAGAAGTACTTCATCAGAAAGTGGTTTGTACTTCGGTGTTTGCTTGTGTTCCACAGGCAGCTGCAATAGTCTATGTATAGTCAATCCATTCACATTGAATGCAGCTGTTCCTGTTGGAGCACTAACCGCCACTTTTTTGTTTTTCTGTTTTGTCGGTCACAGTTAATCCTTACTATAAACACTGTCAATGTACCTAACAGAAAATAAATTACAACTTCAAGCACAACAGAGGATTAATTGAACTAATGTACGGCAGTCACTGCCGCACTCAAAGCTTTTTAAATTAATAAATGACTTAAACCATTATTTTTCTATGTCCCATTCTTACTTTTTCATTCCTTTGACCATTTTATTACAAGTTACCTTTGAACATAATTATATCTAGGTACCTATCTGCCATTATTACCAACTGCCTTCATAACTTTGTAATCCCATATAAACATATGAGATTACAAAGTAATTTATGCAGTTGGTGTATCTAGAAAACTGGACTGAAATTGCAAAATATTTAAATTTTTCCTTGATTTATACACTAAACACTAATTGTATTCTAAATTTGAAGCTTCTTTCTGCTAGAAGTGTCTTAGAGTTTTGATGATCGGTCAGTCAGTAAGTGATAAAATTAAGAAACTTTGATTAGTTATAATTCTTAAACTACTGGTTAAAATTAAATAAAATTTGAAATATACCGTTTTTATACAATGCCTGCTTGTTCACTAAAAATGCAGGCTTCTAGTTTTATCCACAACGAAGTTACAGGGGGGTCGAAAATGGCCTGAACTGCTTCGAGAAAAGGATGGTAGGGCGGTGCCGCATGTTTTTGCTCGACTTGCCCTCAGATTAAAAATGAATGGTTAGTGTGACATAATTATTGAAATGTAAGTAATTAATGTAAAGTACGGATGGATAGGTGGCGCGGGCTCATCCAACATACGTCGTGATCAACCGCAGATGTACAGATCAATGCACACGTGTCTGTTCCTGTGGGTGAACTTGTGACTCGCACGAACTTACTACAAGTTCCTGGAAAATTATATTTTAAATAACAGTGGCCTTCGACTTTCCGACTCACGGATGAGAATGGATCATTCTGTTTTACAAACTTTTTTACATCCTTTACAAGAAATATACCTAAATAATATATCTACCTGTTTGAAGATATACCGCAATGCACGGAAACTACTCCCCTGAGTTTCACATGTAACGTTTATCTCGGTGTATCATTGAGACTTGAAAGAACTTCGTATTTTCAGAAAATAAAGAAAGAAAGAATAATATTTATTTGGACACAGTTCGTGAAACACATAATAACAAAATAATAAAAGTGAAAATAATCTTAAAGCAATAATAGTAATAGTGTGTGCCTCACGGCTCGGCTGCGCCAAAAAGGTTCATTTCAGCATTAATGCCAGACAGATGCTGTCTGACGCTGGTTTTCTAATGAACCCTTAAGTGACGGGGAGCACCAACAGCCTCAACATACATAATACATATTTTTATACATCTAAATAAATAAATAAACTACATAAGGTTAGTACTGTTGAAAAAGTCATAAAAAATATGAAATTGTAGCGCAAACTGAACCCTATTTATAGGCATTACAGTTGTTTTTCCTAAAACTCGTGTTTGTTTACATGTTTATTTTAAAATATTCTAGGTATACCACGACAAAACTTACCGAGTCTCGTGATAGAGCTTTATTCAGAGATTTTATAACCTTCGCATAGTAACCGCGAAAGAAATACATGACCGATACAGTGCGCCGTAAGTGGCAGACCGTGTTGCTGGAAACTGGAAACATTTCCTTACGTAAGCAAGACATGAAATAACATTATAATTGACCGAGCGAGCGAAGCATCTCTGCTTCAAGTCTGGAAAAATTTGCTTTCGTGTGTCCGTTTGTTGGTACTCCTCTACAGGTCGTATTCGTATTTTTTTAACTGATCTGGACAAAACTTGGTATTTATTTATTTATTTAAGGACAACCAACAAAGCATACACCAAAAATACATGTTATAATAGGTACTATCTTATTTTTACATTTTACCACTGGGAAAAACGGTCTAAGTCTTCTTGGAGTTTATATGGATCTTGATTGCACTCAATTCGTTTTATAATTTTTAGATCATCCGCGTATAAGTATATCTTCGAGTGTACAAAACAAGACGCCACGTCATTTACAAATATATTGAAAAATAACGGACCCAAATGGGAGCCTTGGGGTACGCCTGAGGGTGTCAGAAACAGGTTTGACGAGTAACCACTGACCACAACCTTAGCAGTGCGTTTAACAAGGTAAGACTCACACCACTGCAACAAGTTTCCTGCAATTCCGATCGTATGTAATTTGTTAACTAACATTTTGTGATCCACCCTGTCAAACGCCTTGCTAAAGTCGGTGTAGATTACATCTACAGGTGATCCACTGTCTACGGCGTTGACCAAATCCGATACAAAGCACGCAAGATTGGTTCCAGTCGAACGGCCTTTCATGAAGCCGTGTTGCTCCGGCATCAATGTTTGTCTCACATGCCACGAAAGTAAAGGGTATACTAAAGCTTCGAACACCTTCCCAAAAACAGACAAAATAGATACTGGTCTATAGTTATTCGTGGCGGACTTGTCGCCTGACTTAAAAATCGGTACTACTCGTGCTTCTTTCCAAGTATTCGGAAAACAACCTGTGCTCAATGATTTATTATAAATCATAGAGAGAGGCTTCCCCAAAAAGTCACAACATTTTATTGCAAAAATGGAAGGCAGTCCGTCAGGTCCTGGCCCTTTATAAGGGTCAAGTCTCTTTAAAGCCTTAATAACAGACTCCGTGTTTAGTGTCAATTGGGCCAGAAAATTAGAATGCTGACTTTGCACAGTCCCGTATTTAGCCATATCGTCAACAGTATTGACACTAGAAGTATTATAAACAGATGAAAAACATGAGGCAAATATGTTGCAATTATCTACTCCGTTACTACCTTTGGCCTCTGCGTAATGTATTGATGAAGAGTATGTACTATTACCGTCACGTTTATTCTTTAAAAAAGACCAAAAAAGCTTAGGGTTAGAAGTGATCGAAGATTCAATTGACTTTATATATTGCCTATAATTAATATGCATTAATTTTGAGACTCTGTCTTTTAGCAAACGATATGAAATTTTATCTAAGGGGTTTCCAAATTTGGAACAAAGTGTATGGTACTTATTTTTTTCTTGTAGCAGGCGAACAAGATCCCTGCTAAGTATACAGGTTTTACGAATTTATAGAATTTTAGGATAGGTAGGTAGGTATGTTAATTAAAGGATTTTAAACCGACGTGGTTATTTTCACTACTAAAGTTATTTAAAACGGGATAACTTTTGTGGTATATTAATTGTTGCATATGAAAAGTTTGTGCTCACGAGGTCTACTGTTCGCAGAACTACTAGTACTATACTACTATTACTAGTACTATACGTATTATGTACGCAAACGTTTGCTCCGAACACGCTGTGGTATATATCAGATGTACTATGTAGCAGTACGTAGCCACGCGATTCAGTTAAGTAGATTAATAAGAACAACCACTAAACAAACACGTGTGCTGCTAGCCGCTCAATATGCAGATGTTACGAAACTTGTACCCCGACGGCGGCGGTGGCGGCGGCGGCGGCGGTGGCGGGAGTGGGACAACAGGCGCGCCGGGCCGCGTAATGCCAGACTGTATATTACCACAGAGAAAATTAAAAAACCAATAATCACCAGTTTAAATTCAATTCGACAGAAACCAACATCAAAACGGGAGACCATCCCTGCTCACATAAAATGTCTTATTACCAGAAGAAGCGAATTGATTCAGAAGAAATACCTAACAAAACAAGAAAAAGACGAACGCACATTCCTCTATAAAAACATCTACAAACTAATGAAACGGGAACGCACAGAACGCAGAATAAAAGAAATTAAAACACACCTCGAATCAACAGGCAGTTTAAAGAACGTACTTAAAAATCTTAATACCACTAAAAGATGGATACCCTATATAAAGGATGATACCAATGACAAGAAAATATTATCAAGATCTGATATAATAGAAAAGGCAACAGCATTTTATAAAAAAATATACTCAATAAAAGATACTACTCCGGAAATCGAAACGACCAACCAGAACTCTACTACTCTAGACAGATTCTTTACTTGTGAAGTGATAAAGAAAATCGAATCTCTAAAATCTGGCAAAAGCAACGGGCCAGATGGAATCCCAAATGAAGCACTGAAATTGGGGAAAATGATATTAGCACCATACATAACAACCTTATTTAATAAAATTCTAAATGACAGAGCGATACCGGAAGAATGGGCGCAATCAGACATAATCTTACTATACAAGAAAGGAGACCCTGCCGATATTGAAAACTACCGACCAATAAGCCTACAACCAACTATATACAAATTATTTGCTTCATGTCTTGAAGATCGTTTATCAATGTTCATAGAGAAGTTTCAACCGCCGGAACAAGCAGGTTTCAGGACAAACTTCTCAACAACAGATCACATCCACACTTTAAATTTGATTATAGAGAAGTATACAGAGCACAATAGACCACTCTACCTAGCATTTATCGACTACGCGAAAGCCTTCGACTCTATATCACATAACAGCATGTGGAAAGCTCTATATGATTGCGAAGTACCATCAGAGACTGTAGATCTTATAAAAGACATCTACTATAAAAGCAAAAGCCGTCTAAAATTAGAGAGAAAAGGCCCTGTAATAAACATTTGTAGAGGCGTCAGACAGGGTGATCCCCTATCACCTAGAATTTTTATAGCTGTGCTTCAAAGCATAATGAAAACTCTGAACTGGGAAAAGAAAGGAATTCATATAAATCGGACACTTCTCAATAATCTTCGATTCGCGGACGACATTATACTCTTCTCTGAAACAGCATCTCAATTACAGGAAATGATTAATGAGCTAAAGGATGTAAGCAACAAGATTGGCCTAGAACTAAATGCTACCAAGACTAAAGTCATGACGAACCATCATATTATACCAATACGGGCCAACAATACATTAGAATACGTTCAAAGCTATGTTTACCTAGGACAACAAATATCTTTATCTAAGACAAGACACGAAGATGAGGTTAAAAGACGAGTAAACATAGCCTGGAAAAATTCTGGAGCAATAAAGAAACCCTAAAATCTAAACTCCCTATAAGTCTCAAGAAAAAGAGGAGCAAAATGGAGGAGGCCTCCACCCGTTGAGGTGTCCATATTGCAATTGTAAATTGTTTTGAAAATTGATTTTATTTAATATTTTAAAAACTCTTATTAGAGAAGAAAGAAATGATTGTATTAATTTATAAAATTATTTGATAAGCTATTGATCATGAAATGAACTGTAATCATTTTGTTATTTTATGCATGCACATTTCATCATCATCATCATCATTTCAGCCATGGGACGTCCACTGCTGAACATAGGCCTCCCCCAATGATTTCCAATTTGGCCGATTGGAAGCGACCTGCATCCAGCAGCTTCCTGCGACCTTTATTAGGTCGTCTGTCCACCTTGTGGGTGGACGTCCTACGCTGCGCTTGCCGGTACGTGGCCTCCATTTATATAGAACCTTTCTTCCCCATCGGCCGTCAGTTCTGCGCGCTATGTGCCCCGCCCACTGCCACTTCAGCTTGCTAATCCGTTGGGCTATGTCAGCGACTTTAGTTCGTTTGCGGATCTCCTCATTTCTGATTCGATCTCGCAAAGAAACACCGAGCATAGCCCTTTCCATAGCGCGCTGAGTGACCTTGAGCTTTCTTATGGGGCCCATGGTGAGAGGCCACGTTTCAGTTCCGTATGTCATCACTGGTAACACACACTGGTTGTAGACTTTCGTCTTTAGGCACTGAGGTATGTTGGACGAGAAGATGTTGTGTAGTTTCCCGAACGCTGCCCAGCCGAGTCGGATTCGACGATTGACCTCCATCTCGAAACTGGACCTACCCAACTGGATCACTTGTCCCAGGTAGACATATTTGTCAACAGTTTCGAGAGTAGAGCACCCAACATGCACATTTATGTAATAGGAATCATGTTTTTTTTTTTTTTTATGGAAATAAAGAGGCTATAATAATAATAATAATAAGAGCGCATCGACTTCCTGAAGCAGAAGATTTGTGCATGGGCAAACCGTATTCGACGGTACAGACGGAGGGTGGAGCGGTACACCCAGAATCGCACATTCCAGCGCGATGAAAGGTGGGTTTACAGGGCTTGGGAGCGACCACATCAAGGTGTGATTGACACGCACCTGCCGAATGATGACGCCATGTGTTCATTCTGGCGAAGCATCTGGTCGGTGCCTGTCAATCACACTGAAGGAGATTGGACTAGGGAGATCGAGCGAGCGTGCGATCGAATACCAGTAATGGGGGCACTTACAATCAGCCCCCAAGATGTAGCTCGTGCAGTCCGTCCGTTGCCTAACTGGAAATCTCCAGGGCCGGATGGGCTGCACAACTTTTGGATTAAATGGTTCCAAAGGTCGCACGCCCGATTGGCATCCCAGTTCCAGTCAGTCTTAGAGTCAGGGTCGCTGCCCCAGTTCCTAACGACAGGAATAACCCACCTGCTCCATAAATCAGGTAGTACTGCGGAACCCAAAAATTATAGACCGATCACTTGTCTACCGACGGTCTATAAAGTTTTTACATCCATTTTGAGAGTTAAAATTAACGAAGATATAGACACCAACTCCATCATGTCTGCCTCTCAAAATGGATGTAGGATCAGGGCCCGCGGTACTAAGGAGCTGCTCCTCATCGATATGGCCATTAGCCAACAGGTTCGTCGTTCCCGAAAGGATCTGTCGACATGTTGGATAGATTATAAGAAGGCCTATGACTCGGTGCCACATACATGGCTCATGAGGGTGCTGGAGTTGTATAAAGTAGATGCAACTCTGCGCACCTTCCTGATGTCGTGTATGGGGCAATGGAGGATGGTCCTTCGCTATCCAGGATGTCGAAATATCCAGAGGAATAGCGAACCGATAAGGATCGAGCGAGGCATATTTCAGGGCGATAGTCTAAGTCCACTTTGGTTCTGCTTAGCCCTGAATCCTCTTAGCACACTGCTGGAGTATTCAGGCCTAGGCTATCGGCTGAGGAGAGGTGGTCAGGTTATATCTCACCTCCTCTACATGGATGACCTAAAACTCTTTGCCCCCAACAACTTGCAACTGATGGAGCTACTGAAAGTAACTAAAACTTTCAGTAGAGCCATCAGGATGGAATTTGGTGTGGACAAATGTGCGGTCATGCATGTAAAGCGAGGGGAGATTATGGAATCCGTGGGAACCCAACTCTCGGATTCCATAAACCTTAGAGCCCTCTCCGCATCTGAAACCTATAAGTATTTGGGTATGTCGGAAGCGTTAGGTATCAACGCTACTGACATGAAACAATCGCCGAGGGAGCGCTTCTTTGGCCGCCTGAATAAAGTATTCAATAGTCTTTTATCAGGCGGAAACAAGGTGCGCGCCTTCAACGGTTGGGTCATGCCAGTTTTGATGTACTATTTCGGCATACTCAAATGGACTCAGACGGAACTCGACGCCCTGGATAGGAGGGTCCGCACACTGCTGACCGCAAATCGGATGCATCACTCACGAGCATCGGAGATGAGACTGTATATCCCGCGGAAGTGCGGAGGTCGAGGCTTGTTAAATGCTAAGACCCTGCACAACCGTGAGGTATGCAGTCTCAGGGAATACTTCCTAGAAGTCGACGTGGGGATGCACCGAGATGTGGTATCAGTGGACAAGGGCCTTACCCCGCTATCCTTAGCTAACGAGAACTGGCGCAAACCTATAGTATTAGACACTAATGACCGCAAGGAGGTATGGCAGAGCAAAGAGCTTCACGGACGCTTTTACCGTGCCTTACATGGGCCCGATGTAGACCTGTTAGCGTCTGTATCCTGGTTGCGATTCGGTGATCTCTTTGGGGAAACCGAAGGTTTTGTCTTTGCGATTATGGACGAAGTTATGATGACGAACACTTACCGGAAATATATTGTGAAGGACGGCACGGTTGACATCTGTCGGGCATGCCACCGTCCGGGGGAATCAATCCGACACATTATTTCTGGCTGTTCTCGTCTGGCTAACGGAGACTACTTGCATAGGCATAACCTTGTAGCCAGGATTATCCACCAGCAACTTGCTCTGAAATACAGTCTTGTGGGATCGGAAGTACCGTACTATAGGTATGTGCCCGACCCAGTTCTCGAAAATGGCAATATCACGTTGTATTGGGATCGATCTATCATCACTGACAGGACTATTGTTGCCAATAAGCCAGACATAGTGGTGATAGATCGATTAGAGCGTCGCACAATGATTATTGATATAGCGGTCCCGCATGACGAGAACCTCGTGAAAGCTGAAAAAGATAAGCAGATTAAGTATCTTGACCTGGCTCGCGAGGTTGTCGACATGTAGGATATGGATACAGCAGTCATTGTGCCGATAGTCGTGACAGCCAATGGCATAATAGCCAAGAGCCTCGACCAACACCTGAGGAGGCTCTCGTTAGGCAGCTGGATCAAGGGCTTGATCCAGAAAGCGGTACTCCTGGACACGGCGCGTATAGTTAGGAGATTCCTCTCTCAGGAGCCCTGACCACCGGTAGCTTGGACCCTGTTCCCGATACCGGTGGGCTACTATTTTTTATATTTTTAAATGTTTTTGTTTTTTTTTTGTTTTTATAAAAATATTTAAAAATGTAAATTATATGTATATATATTAAATAAAGGAAATAATAATTTAAAAAAAATATTTAAAAATGTATTCTATATGTTAAAAAAATAAATAAACGATAATAATAATAATATTACCACAGACATGGGTAGCTCTGTGCTCGTAGGTAAGAGCATAGTACATACCAGCACAGGCAATGTCTGTGTTGAAATGCATTTTGCATTAGAATATTGTAGCAATATTACATACGAGTACAGACAGTCAAAGTCAAATAATTTATTCCATTAGGCACATAAAAGGCACTGAAGGTCAAAATTTACAAAAAAATTAATGTGTAGTAGAAAGAGCCCCGCTAAACGCCGCTCCCGCTCCCGCTTCTTCTACTACACTGTCCCCGTCGACTACGCCGTCGCTATTATTGATTGAAGTTTGCTTTGAAAATGACGAGCATAATGTATATTAATACAGAGAATGTCTGTTGAAATCTATATTGTGGTTGAAATACGTTTTGCTCTTTAGTGTAACGAGCACAAAGCAGTCCAGCACAGACTATGGATGTCGGTGGTAATATACAGTCTGGCATTACCCGCCGGGCCGCGGGGCCCCACACTCAGACCAACACTTCAACGTTACGTGATGTTCTCAACTCGAAAGTGTTTTTTTTTTTCAGACGATACGATTAGGTCTGTCGGTTACGGCAAAACCGCTGAACCAATTTTGATTAAATATCAGATTCAACTACATATAAACACTTTTAACTCTAAGAAAGGGTTTAGGAAGCTATTTTTTAATTAACCCCTAAAGGAGTCTAAACAAATATTGAAGTTTATAAATCCACCTCCCACCGCTATTGTGTAAATCAACACAGCATTCTACGCTCATCTCACAATAGGTATGGGCTGGCTGACAGAATCACCTTTTGTCACCAATTTTAGCTTTGCTTATTCCGGAACTTATCTGCAGAAACGAAGGCGGGTTATGTCTGCGGGCCCACAGCCCATTGCTATTGATTGAGCCACTACAGTTGTGTGTCTAGTGTGTCTAAGTAGCTATATCAGCTATCACTAATCTTGGGTTTGGAGGTGCCGGCACGCACTCTCATTTGGGATTCAAATCGCTCACCGCTGTCTGCTTACCGCTCACCGCTATCCGCGCTCTACTCAGCGAACTCTACGGGTCTAACTGTTAAAGTGTGATCGAGTACAGTTGCTCTTGTTGTACCTCCACTGTACGGAGTGTACACTTGTACAGGTTCGCGAGGGTCTAAAGTCATACGCTGACAGAACAACAGTCGCTGCGATCGCATGGGTGTTGACGTGACGACCAAATTGTCACTGGGAAATCTTTTTTGATACTAACCTAACGCAACGCGGACGCTTAAAATATAATGAAAGGTAGACTACCTTTCCTGCTTACGATTTCAGATTTGACATTGTACTAGTAGAGTAGAATTATTCAGAACTAATATTATAAACTTTATCGGAAAGCAGATACCGAGATGTAGCTTTGCGATCTCAATACCAAAACTTGTTACGCACAGTTAGATACAGGTCTGCTGGTTGTTGAGGAAAAGTGTTTTTGGTATGGCACCGGCTATTTTTAACCACATTCCTAATTCCATAAAAAAGGTACCAGTAACAATTTTCAAAAATAAATTAACTATCCTTCTATTAGGTAAATGTTATTACTCCGTATCGGATTTTCTAGCTGATAAATTTTAGTTGTATCCAATGTATTATTGTTTAAATGTTCAATGTTTGATGATGAACTGCATCAATGTTTGCATGTCAAAATGGTAGAATGTACAAGGATTCTTCATATTGTAACCACCCTATTGTAAATACCTACATTCTGAGCAAATAAATGAATATGAGTATATGAGTATGAGTATGCGAAAGTGAGTTTGTTACACTTTCACGCTAAATCGGTTGAACAGATATTTGATGAAATTTGGCAAACGGGTAGACCATGCCGTGGGTTAGGACACAGGATACTTTTTATCCCGAAATTCTCACGGAATTGAGACATGTGGGTGAAACCGCGGGGCACAGCTAGCTATCAATAAAATAACAATCATTTTATAAATTTAGTGAGCCTAGTGTGGAGCTCGGTGCGTCAGTAACGTAGTTGAGCTAGTTCCAGGAGCAGAACTGTCTGTTTGCTGAACGTTTTCCTCTCTCCGCTACATTTGGAGCACTTGCTGTAGTACGATAACAGCTCGCAGGGCGGCGCCTGTTCTGTTTGTAAAGCCGCGATTGTAACGATCACATACACATTTCTCGTCTATAGTCACACAGAACTCAGTGGTATTACAGGGAACGATTAGCTTGCTAATAGCGTAGCATTAAATGCGAGACTAGTGAGAGTAAGACTGACCGCTAAACACAGCGGCAAGGCGCGCGATACGAAGCCAAAAGTTGACGTCCGATCCGTCCGAAGATTATAATTCTGTAAAGCCATATTTGTTACGGTCGCGAATCATATCTGGGGGCACAGCAGTGCCCCTGCCAAGTCGAGCAAAAACTAGCAGCACCGCCGTACCATCCTTTTCTAGAATCAGTTCAGGCCATTTTCGACCCCCCTATAACTTTGCCCCCCATTAATAAAAAACAAGTCTCGCAACTCAGTTCTTCTATCGTAAAAAGTTGTGAGATCATGTAATACCAAGTCGGTCAATTTATTCAGTCCCTACTTGAGGGTCCTTCTGTCTTAAGTTATTACGTAATTGGATAACCTAACAACATCTTATAGTGACCATATCAATATTAAAAAAAAAATTGTTTTAAATAAATAGATTGACTTGGCAATGGCTACTAAACACATTTTTATATTTTTTTGCCCATTCCAAGGTTGCCTGGAAGAGATCGCGGAAAGCGACAAGGCCGCCCATTGTATATTTTGTAGTATTTAATTTTTTTGTTATGTATTTTTGTGGTGTACAATAAAGTATATATAAATAAATATTAAAAACACAATGTGTGTCACAAGTAGTAATATATTAAATTAGATTGTTTAGTGTGATTGCCAAGTCAATTTATTTAATCAAAACAGATTTTTAATATTGATATGGTAACTATAAGATATTGTTAGGTTAGGTTAGGTTAGCCAATTACGTAATAACTTAAGACAGAAGAACCCTCAGAAGTACTTCATCAGAAAGTGGTTTGTACTTCGGTGTTTGCTTGTGTTCCACAGGCAGCTGCAATAGTCTTTGTATAGTCAATCCGTTCACATTGAATGCAGCTATTCCTGTTGGAGCACTAACTGCCACTTTTTTGTTTAAATACGTCTTCACCCAAACTTTCAGAGTTTTTATTAAAAAGCTCTTTTCAGTGCCACTAGTTCCACTCTAAACTGGCCTGAACTTTTTAGAGAAAAGGATGGTACGGCGGTGCCGCTTGTTTTTGCTCGACTTGGCGGAGGCACTGCCGTGCCCCCAGATATACAATTTTTTTTTTGTTATCACAACTTTTTTCAAGATTTATTTATAAGTATATAACTATTTATGATCTTGTGATCATAGGTATTATTATGTGTTTCCCATGTGCAACAGCACACTGTGTGTTTGGTTTGTTCGCATTGTGCGTGTGCCGTGTAGTATTGACGGCGCGGTCACCACGCGATTTTTAGTTTTACGGAAACCGCCACTTTACTGCCGGGGGCGGCTGACAAAGGTTCGCACATACAACACGCATATGACGCCGGTAGCGCCCGAAGGGGACTGAGGTGTGCTGGATGCCTCCGATAATTCCGGGCTGCTACTGAGTATGCTAATAGATAAACCACTTGCTTCTATTAAACCCAACCCAGGGCCAACGATGCACGCTGTGCGCAGCGCTTGTGACGACTATACCTTCTGCAGCTTCGTGTTGGTGGGTTCAGTTTATCGCTCGTAAAGTGTCGGGCCTCGTCGTAACGTCCGCCGCGTGTGCTGCCGCCGAGCTCGTACACCCGGCGTGCGCAGGTGCCCACCATACGTCTGGCTCCGGCGAGCTTATACTTAGCTGCTTCACTGTTTATATAACTTTCATAAAAAAAATTGTGTAAACATAACGTTATAACAGCTAAAGCATTACGTTATAACAGCTAAAGCATGTATTTTGATCACGGTTTACATAGTGACACGCGCACGGCCAACACACACTTTCAACTTTAATTGATGTGTCCTAACTACTTCAAACTAATGGGATGTTCTACTGAATTACACAAAATAATGTAGCCAGGTAACATTTTACCGTGCAAGGGTCAACAAATAAGTTAGAAAGAGAGGAAAGAGGAAGAGGTAATGTAACAACGAAGTTATTATACGACAGTGTAAATAAAAGCGCAAGCAGCGCTTGGCAGGCGCCAGCGCCCGCCGGCGGCCAGCTAGGACAATCTGCATCGAGTGCTCACTAACTCACTCTAACAGATTACGGAATGAACCACATTCAGTTTGCCGGGATATTCTACGCGGACTTCAAAACTTTCGTGGCGGTATTCAACGCTTAGTCGTAATCATTGTCATATGGTACATTATATGGTCTTAAGATTAGTCAATGGTATCTTCACTCCCACCCGACCCTTGCTCGCAGAAGCGCCAGCCCGCGTTACGCTGAGAAAAGTAGATTTAAATTCCCCGATCAATAATAATGAAAATTTGATCCAGCCTGTCCCACCTTGCTGTCCCCCCGCCAGCGACGCCCTAAGCCGAGGTTCGTACCCCACAGGGGGTGCCCTTAGCGAGCGTTCGCTTAGTATAATATAGAATAGTTTATGCCCCTGGCTGGAGGCTTTAAGTTAGTAGCTTAAGGCATCCACAGGATAGTCCGGTTAAGCAGCTGCGACCTCAATCTGAGAGTCAACTGCGAGATGCCATATCAAAAAAAAAAAAAAAAAAAAAAAAAAGGTATCTTCACATTCTGCCAAGTGTGGCGTGCAAATATTAGGTACTTACATAGCTACATTTATTACAGGATAGACATTATTAGGTTAGTATTAACACTGTTGATTGCATAATTACGAATGCAAAATTTCAATTTTAGGTATGTCAGTTAATAATAATACCATAAACACACAAGACACACAATTTATTTATGATGTCAAACTATCAGTTTAATGTCAGTGTACCAAAGAGTAGGATGCCACAGTATAAAGGATTAACAATTCAATTAGGATGTCAAAGTATCATTCAAATAGTCGTTTAAATTATAATAAGTAAAATTTAATATAAAATATAACAAGTCTTTTTTGATATGTTGTCAAATACTCTCCAAAGTGTGCGACCACACTTGTGCGATTAAAGGCCGCATGCGACCTGCATGAGCGCGACCATCAGCCAGCGACCTGTGACCTGCGACCGTAATTACTTGGTGACACCGCATGATGTATGGATACTCAATACCTAAGCCTTCCTCATACCATTAAGCCTCGTTCAGACCAGCGCGACGCGACGGCGCGACGCCACTCGAACAATACAAATTCCAAGAAAACTTCACGGTATAACAATAGCCGGTGTCGCGTCGCGCTGTCGCGTCGCGCTTTCGCGTCGCGCTAGTCTACACGAAGCTTTAGTCCACTTTCAAGTACCCATCGTTACCTACTCGTATGTTGAAAATGAATTCAGACTAGTAACATTCCATCTTCATTGCGAAACCTCTTTATTTTTGAGAATGAAGATAAATCAGAGCTTAAACTGTAACTTTGAAAAGCCTTAACAATTAAGAACCTACCTAACTTTCCTAACCATCTCAATCAAGTACACAAACTGGACAACCTGCCACCAACCGCCGCGCGGCGGTTCAGTTGTGTTGTGAGCTCTGTGTCTTCCGACACGCAGAGCGTCACGCGGCTTACCATGGAGCGTCGCGACTAACACGCCGATATAATGAGGTGTCAGCCCTGAACTGTGGCCACAGCACACGCGGGAGGCAACTCTGTCGCGCCGCGGGTGATGCGTGTCGCGCTACTGTCGCCAAGTTTGACTTTGTATTACGAACAACGAGATAGTTATAGTTTCATCGGACTTCTTCAATCGATCAACTAATTTTAGCTTCCAGTATATCCCTACCAAAATAAAAACAGTTGAAAAATACCAACTTTTTAGTAAATATTACGTCCTACGAGTATTGTTCTGTATCAACGTACAGACGCACCCAAAACAAATCCTAAAACTCGGCGCACGCTGTTCGTAATTGCAGCGTTTCTGAGTGAGCGCCCGCGTCAGGGCGGCCCGCGTCACGGACGGCCCGCGTCGCTCGGTCGCCTGGGGCGCGCGGGCGTGGCCGGCAGGGGATATAAAACTTATAGAATTTGTGACAGAAAGTTCATCAAGTTTCGCTTTTCTTAAGTTGGAAGCTGTATTCGGTCGTATTTCGTGTGATCACAGTTCAGTTGTCGACCCACCGATGGAACTCTTTGTGAGTTAGTGGAACTTTAGTGGCGCGATAACTTTAGGTCGCGGGCGATATAAATATGAACAGAGTATAAAACTTTTGGTAGGATGTGGTAAAGGTTCTGTAGTGTGATGAAATTAAATGTTCATTCAATTATAACACAATTAATTTAACACTAACTAAATAGGGTTTATAAAAAATTATAAGAGTAGATGAGTTTATTGTTTATTTTATCAGACTTTATAAGTCAATTTATTTTAATTGACTTGTGATTTATTCGTCTTGCTGATCATGGTTTTGTTATTGTTATTAGTAATTAACCGCTTATTTATTTTACCTCGATGGTCCTAGTTTATCATTTATAACTTCTAGTTACAGCGATATATGTATCGCTATATGTAAGCGGGCACGCCTTTTATGCCTGGAGGCTTTTTATTAGGTACCAATGAAATTGGAGAATTGTATGATAATTTTAAAATATAAAAAATTTGGTATTTTTTTATATCAGTTAATCAAAGTACTGGCCCAAATTATCTATACAATTTTGCCATTTTGATGGCAGTTTGTTTATCCCTTTACTGTAGAAGTCTGCCGGACGGGAGGCGATGAAGTTAGCGAAAGCGTTTTGTACTGCCGGGTGTTAAATTACTTCCCACTTAAAAATTGTCTAAATTTTAAAAAAAAGTAGAAATCTGTTGGGGCAAGGTCCGATGAGTACGGTGGGTGACGGAGAGCTTCCAGCTGTAACTCTTGTTGCTTTACGATGGTCTGTCGTGAAGTGTGAGCTCGCGCGTTGTCGTGGAGAAGCAATGGGGAAGAGCGATTGACTAGTCTTGGTTGTTGAATTACGAGCTTCTCCATCATTGTTTGTAATTCTTGGCCATAGACATCTGCTGTCACTGTTGTGCCACTCGGTAAGAAGCTGTGATGTACAAGTCTGGCACTGGTCCGCCAGACAGTCACCATCATCTTCCTATGAGTAATCTTTTTTTTAGCGCACTGATTAGGTGCTGTACCCGGGTCCACCCTATGAGACGAACGCTTACGGTTGTCGTACAGGATCCACTTTATAATATTAAGTATAAAAAAGGATCTGGTATATATATAATATGATATATAATAATATTATAAAGAGAAAAGATTTTTTGTTTGTTTGTACCGAATAAGCTCTGAAACTACTGGATCGATTTTAACTATATTTCACCAATAGAAAGATAAATTATCAAGAAGTAGCATAGGCTATAATTATTTTTTATTTAATTTTAGACCCTTAAGAAAATTTCAGTAATGTAACCCAAAGAAGCAACATTTTGCCGTTAATATTCATTGTTTGGCGTGCGCTGAGGAATGTATTGACGATACATAAAAATACTACATAATTAAAGTAATTATTAAAACCTACAAAAATTCTGAGATGGAATATATCAAACTATCATAGCTAAGTCACAATAACAGCTTTTGTGTTCTAAAATTGAATTAGATCGCCGGTAGAAACAAAAGTTGGTTACATTCGTATCGTAGTTGTAATTCTTATTCAAATAAGGGTAGGTAAGTATTTATATATATATATGTATAGGTAGGTATTTAGGTAGGTATGTAGGTAGGTCGACGTGCCGTGCGGGGGAAACGGTGGTCCTTGGACATCTCCAACGCATTCAATACCCTTGCGTTATTTTGGACCCAACTCTCAACAGTGATGAAACTTATGCCATTTGAAAGCTTTTGTGGTATTATTTAATGTATACTGTGGCAGCTAAGTCGAAATCGAGCACGAACATGATGTTTTGTAACACCCAAAAAAGGTTAGGTTAGGTGGGATGAGAGGGCGTAGCACATCCATGAGGAAATTGACAAGGTTCGGCTCGAAAAGAACAAAAAGAAATGGGTTTGGTTAGGGTAGGTAGGTAGGTAGGTATGTGCTCCGCGCTCTCATCCCACTTAAGCTAACCTTTTTTTTTTTTTTGTTTTCGGGGGAAATCCTCATGGATGCCCTCCGCGGGGCGGAGGGGTCTGTCAGACTCTTACTGACTGAAACCACCCCGGTGTTCCGTCTCACACTTGCACTGGGGATCACGGGATCTAATGCGACTTCCGTGATCCTCGGCTAGTGCCGGCCCGCCTCTGCGGGCCACTTCGAGTTAGGGTTAACCCAACGAAGACTAAAGTACTCATATAGTAATAGGACAAGAAATTATAGAATATGTAGATGAATATATTTTATATATTTAGAACAACAAAAGACCAGTATTCTAAAGAAATGGATAGAAGAAAATGCAACACTTGGAAACGGTACTGGTCTCTAAAAGAAATAGTTAAAAAATGAAACAATTCCCATGGCAATGAAAAGCAAATTATATAACACATGTATTCTACCAAGTCTTACTTATGGATGTCAAACTTGGCCTGCGACGAGCAAAAACTACCAAAAACTAGCACTTTGTCAACGCAAAATAGAAAGCAGTATGCTTAACAAAAAACTACGGGATCGATGGACAACTTCGAAAATAAGGAAAAGAATAAAGGTCAGTAACGTGTTACAAAAAATAAGAAAACTGAAATGGAACTGGACTGGACATATAATGAGGACTAACAAAGAAAAATGGACTAAGGATGTAATAGAGTGGTATCCGAGGAACGGCAAAAGACAACGAGGAGGTCAAATCAAAAGATGGGAGAACGATTTACCAAAAGGATGGAGAAGGTCTGCAAAGGATAGAGAGACGTGGAAACAATTGGGGGAGGCCTATGTCGACAGACAACCTGACCAAAGTGGTTGCTAATAAATGTATTATTTTTTGCAATGTAAATTAGATTTAAGAATACTACTGTTGTATAAGAATAGCATATAAGTTAAAAAGGTTATCACTAACCTTTTTAACTATGTATAAAGGCTTTTATTATTATTTCATCTTTGACATGTATTATTATTTCGTTTATTCATTTTTTTAACACATAAAATACATTTTTTAATATTTTTTTTAAAACTATATAAAAAATATTTAAAAATATTAAAAATAGTGTTCCGCCGGTGTCGGGAGCAGGGTCCAAGCTACCGGTGGTTAGGGCTGCAGAGACAGGAACCTCCTCACAATACGAGCCGTATCAAGAAGCCTTCTGAATCAGGCCCTTGATCCAACTGCCTAACGATAGCCTCGAGAGATGTTGGTCGAGGCTTTCGGCCATCAGGCCATTGGCCGTTACGACAATCGGCACAATGATAGCCGAGCACAAATTCCATATGTCGACAACCTCGTGTGCTAAGTCGAGATATTTTATTTGTTTCTCTTTCTCAGCTTTCACGAGGTTATCTTCATGTGGAATGGTAACATCAACTATCATTGCGCGGCGCGCTAATCGGTCTATCACCACTATATCAGGCTCGGTCTGTCAGTAATGATAGACCGATCCCAGTACAGCGTGACATGGTAATTTTCGAGAACTGGGTCGGGCACATACTTGTAATACGGTACCTCAGAATCCACAAGTTTATATTTTTTTTAAAGTTGCTGGTGAATAATCCTGGCCACTTGGTTATGCCTGTGCAAGTACTCGCCGTTAGCCAGACGAGAACAACCAGAGATAATATGTCTGATGGACTCACCCGGACGGTGGCATGCCCGACACATGTCAACCGTCCCGTCTTTCATAATATGTCTCCGGTAGTTATTCGTCAAGATAACTTCGTCCATAATTACACAGATGAAACCTTCAGTTTTCCCGAAAAGGTCACCAAAATGTAGCCAGGATACGGACGCTAGGAAATGTACACCAGGCTCGTGAAGAGCCCGGTAGAAGTGACCGTCGGCGAGATATGACCTGACCACCTGTCCGCAATCGATAGCCCAGTCCTGAATTCTCCAGCAGTGTGCTTAGAGGGTTCAGGGCTAAGCAGAACCAAAGAGGACTCAAACTATCGCCCTGGAATATTCCCCGTTTAATCCATACAGGTTCATCATTCCCCTGGATCTGTCGACATCCTGGATAGCGAAAGACCGTCCTCCATTGCCCCATACACGACTTCAGGAAGGAGCGCAGAGTTGCATCTATCTTGTACAACTCCAGCACCCACATGAGCCATGTATGTGGCACTGAGTCGTAGGCCTTCTTATAGTCTATCCAGCATGTCGACAGATCCTTGCGGGATCGACGATCCTGTTGGCTTATGGCCATGTCGATAAGGAGTAACTCCTTAGTACCGCGGGACCCATTCCTACATCCATTTTGAGAGGCAGACGTAATTGAATTATTGTCAATGTGTGTGGTAATTTTCGCTCTCAAAATGGATGTAAGAAGTTTATAGACCGTTGTCAAACATGTGATCGGTCTATAATTCTTGGGTTTCGCGGGACTACCTGACTTATGGAGCAGGTGGGTAGCGCCTGTTGTAAGAAACTGCGGTAGCAACCCAGACTCTAGGGATGACTGGAATTGAGATGCCAGGCGAGTGTGTGAACTAATCAGCCATTTCAACCAAAAGTTGTGCAGTCCGTCCGGTCCCGGTGATTTCCAATTCGGTAACGGACGGACTGCTCTGGCTACGTCTGATGGCGTAATCAGTATGGCTTCCATTTCTGGAATAGTTTCACACACTTGCTTGACATCCACCATCCAGTCAGCCTCAGCATGACAGACGGGCACCGACCAGATGCTGCGTCAGAATGCACTCGTGGTGGCATCATCCGAGTGGCACGCGTCCATCACATTTTGTTCAGGTCGCTCCCAAGCTCTATATACCCACCTCTCATCGCTCTGGAACATGCGTTTCTGCGTTTATCGATCAACCCGCCGCTTATACCGCCGAATACGGCTCGCCCATGCACAAACTTTCTGCTTCAGGAAGTCGATGCACTCTGTGACACGGGACATGTATTCTCGAGGGCTGATTCCAGTCCCCAAGAATGCCCGCCTTACAAAGCGCATCACTCGTGGTCGTGTATTGCCCTCCCTGAAGCAGTATAGTTTGCCGATGAGTACCCTGGCCCCATCGATACGTCGCTCGATCCTGCACTGCCAGGCTGGTACGGCTGGTTTTGGTCGAGTAGCTCCGTCACTGTTTGGAAATTTGGCGTTAGCTAAACGACATGCAGCAACAGCCGCGCAATACAGGATCGAGTGTGTATCAACGAGATCCTCACTGCTCTCAAAAAAAAAATCTAAGCTGCAAGTCCAAGGCACACACCAGCGCCCTTATTTTTTTGTGCATAGGTGGGCGTGGTAATCGCGATCTAAGATTGGCCGGATTGTATCTAGTCTTGCCATAAATATTGACACGAAGAAAAAAAATTTTTTTTTATTGCAAATAAAATTTATTACTTTTAAAGTGTGTTAGTTTAATACATAAATTTAAAACAATTTAAAATGTAAAAAGCTTATTCGAAGTGGTCTCCATTGGCTGGTCAGTCCTTTAAACGTTGAGGACAGTTATCAATAGAAGCACGCACTCTTTCCATGGGAAAATTCTTCACTGCCAAACGTATGGGTTGTTTTAGGGACTCCAAATTATCATGGAGTTTAGAGCAAGCCGTACTCTCTAAAACTGACCATAAATCATTATCCAGCGGATTAAGATCGGGTCTAGACGACGGCCAGTCTTCAGCTCTGATGAAGTCTGAAACGTTCACTTCCAAACAAGACTGCGTGGACCGAGCTTTATGACCCGGCGCTGAGTCTTGTTGGAAGGACCATACTGGTTATTGAATATGGTGTTGTTATGGGGCTTAACTACCTTCTCAAGAATGGTATCTTGATACACTTTTGCCGATGTTTTGATACCTTTTTCACAAAAATATGGCTCTGTCACTCCTTCATAGCTAACACCTCACCAAACCATAACTGAAGTCGAATAATGCCCACGTTGCACTCTGTCGACTAATTGGGAAGCTTCCTTAGAGCTTTGAGCGTAAAATACGGTCATTTTGTTTGTTAAAATGTTGCTCAATTGTAAAGATTTTCTCATCCGTAAACAAAATTTTTCTGTGACCTCCCTTTGCGTACTGCTTATATAAAAAAGAATAGGGTGGTAAAATCGAAACAACTACTGGTTGTTTCGATTTTACCACCCTATTCTTTTTTAAATTATGAGTAAAAAAATGAACAGTGCGTCTCGTCCCCGTAGAGCGAAAAGTCATTAAGTCGAAAAATCATGTTTTGAGATAATGAGTCAAAGTTTTTGAAAATGTAAATCGTTATAATGTTGGCTTGCCTTTGCATAACTTTATGTTTTTAGCTTTAATTTGAAGGAAATAAAATAAAATGTATTTAATAAAAGCTAAAACACGTGAAAAACCTCTAATAATTGAGAAAAGTTAAAAACATCAAACTGGTTAATTGTTCTCTATAAAATCTCTGAGTTAGTTGTGAATTAGTTAACTTTCGAACGTAGTTAGTGATTTTTCTCTCAGTTTTAAATTATTTTGAAGAAAAATAACTAGACTTAGTTAAAGTGCAACTAACTGTTAGGTGGACGAAATGTGTATTGTACATACTACTTAACTGAATATTCGAAGCTTGTGGGGTAAGGCTTGTTTTAAATATGACATGAATAAGTATTGTAATAAATTCAATCAAGTTTTATTGAAGGAATAATTCGAAAAAATCAACAAAAAACAAAAAAAATACTATTAGTCCACAAAAAAAGTGTTGACTTCCAGTTAATCATGGAATAAACAGGCGTCTTTGCTCATAAGGAAACACATACGCATAATGCTCGTGAGTGTGTCCACTCTCTAAATATTTTTGCTCAATAACTTCCAGCTGCACATCCGATCTTCGAAATTAAATGAACCAAAAATGCCGTGATTAATTGGTTTCTATTTTGCCCAGCGCATTCGCTATCATGGTGGATTCTTTAATATTGATTGGTATCTGTCTAATACACCAGTTCATTGCACTGGCAATTTCCACACTGCACTGCCACTTTTACGATTAATCCCATTCCAAGCTACACAAAATGCTTCATGAGGTAGTTTAAACGTGTGACTGCACTGAGATGTGGTCGTAGTGAACAAGCGCCTCACCCCACTCTCCTTAGCGAAAGAGAACTGGCGCAAACCTGCAGTAATTGATACTAACGGTCGTAAGGAAGTATGGCAAGGCAAATGTCTTCGTTTTTCCGAGCTCACCATTTTTGGCGTCTACAGACGCCAAAAAGTCTACATCAGGCCCATCCTGGCTGCGCTTCGGCGAACTCTTCGGGGAAACCAAAGGTTTTGTCTGTGTGATTATGGATGAGGTTATAATGACGAATAATTATCGGAAATACAATAACAAGGACGGTATGGTTGACATCTGTCGGGCATGCCACCATCCCGGTGAATAATCAATCCGACATATTGTTTCCGGTTGTTCTCGTCTTGCTAACGGCGAGCCATCGTCCCGGTGAATCAATCCGATATAATTATTGTTTGTGGTTGTACTCTTTTTGACATGTGGGACGTGGACTCTGCAATCATTGTATCGATAGCCATTTTGGTTAATGGCCTAATAGCGGAGAGCCTCGACCAACACCTCAGGAGGATCTCATTGCGCGGCTGGGTCAAGGGCTTGACTCAGAAAACAGTACACCTGAACACGGCATGCATAGTGAGGAGGTTCCTCTCACTAGAGCTCTGACCACCGGTAGTAGTGGTTTTTAGGGTTCCGTACCTCAAAAGAAAAAAAACCGAATCCTTATAGGATCACTCGTGTGTCTGGCTGTCTGGCTGTATGGGTATCTGTCCGACGGTCTGTCAAAGCCGATTTGCTCCGGATCTAATGGACCGATTAAGTTGAACTTCGGTACACATATGTATTTCTGTGACCCAAACACGTACGTGTAACGTAAATAAATGAATTTTGAATATGGGGGACAAATTTGAGGGCACAACAAAAAAAAAGTTATGCTATCTGTACCGTGTGATATATCAAATGAAAAGGCTTATTGCGAGGATCTAATTTTTTTTTCATAATTTAAAATTAATTGACCATTCTTCTTCGTAGTTTCGGAGATAAGGGGCGGAGCCCTTATCTCCGAAACTACAGAGCCTAAAATTATTAAAAAAAAAATACGAAGAAAATGGTTCTTTACTCATAGATTACAGGAAAACCTATAAGTCTATTCTCAAAATAACATAGTAAATCTCTCATTAATGTGCGTTGAAACTTACACTTGCAGTTGGAATGTATGGAAGAAAATGTTTTTCAACTACAATGATTGTTGAGTTTGGTCTTGGAATGAATTCATCCCAACTACGGAATCCGTCATTGTGCGTAGTCCGACCCGCGTTTGCCAGTTTTTTTGTTATAAAACGCTTTGGAAGACATCTCTTACAAATTTAATTATCAAACCCTTGAATTGATTAAAACCAATGTTGATTACCATAACTTCGCGTGTCTATGTCGGTCGACTTCGACCAATCACCACGCGCTGCGCTCGTCACTATAGCCGCGACAAACTCACTAACTCGCGGGCAAAATTTACTTGAATTGTAACAATGTACGTCGAAGTTGTATAAATAATAATTAAAAGGCTTTAATTATTATTCGCAATAGATCATAAGTTCCACTTTTGAAATAAAATAAAACATTAAAATGGGTTGATGATTTTTCGCTTTTATAGTACTGTACAAATCATTTAAAAATAAAGAGTGAGTAGTCACTAAGTTCAGTTAGTTAATTTTCGCTTTTGCGTGTTTTAGCAAACTACTGACTTTACAAACTCACTTAATCATTTTAGTGATTTTTAGACTACCTAAAGGCGTATGTATGCATTGAGAAATCAAGAGAAAAAGTAATTAAGTGGATTTGTAAATGTATAATAGTTTACTTAATTATTTATTTCTTCCTTTATGCTCAGTATAGACTTAAGTCCAAAGTATAGACTTACTTACTTTTCACATTTCGTAAAACAAAAGCGTGGGCAGCTACAAAAATGACGGTTAGACAGATATTTAGAGAAGAAAATGTTGATTTTAGTGACGTTGATAAGTCATTTTGGGCATTTTTCGACTTAGTGACTTTTCGCTCTACGGGGACGGTCTCTTATAGGCTGCAAGTCCTAAGTCATCTTTTAAAATACGGGACATGATTCTGGGTGCTATCTTCATCTCCCGAGATCAAATCTTCGGCTTTTGGACAGGATTTCTTGAATTCTTTCCCTTACTTCTTTGACCACCTTTTTCGTACGAACACTACGTGGACGGCCAGATATTTTTCTGTCACAAATAGAGGAGATCTCATTGTACCTATTAATGTACACAAACATTTACACCAAGCGTATGGAGAGTTTTAAAATTGCATTTGGCTCCATACCAACTTTGTGTAATGCAATCACAGCGATTCGGTTCTCTTTATCACCCCACTCCATTTTAATATCGCAAAATATTGTACAATGTATTGGCGCCAAAATTAGAAAACCCAATGAACAATCGTATAAAAATGACAGATTCCAAATTCAAATGTAATATCTTTATTATTTTTAATTTTAACAGTATTTATGGCCAGACTAAGTATACTTATGAAACGCATCCTCCAGTGCGCTCCTCAATCGCGCCAAAACTGCCAGCGTATGCCGCGCCATATCCTCCCAATAGTCAACGCAGTGGTGACACCGAGCGTCCGGCTTCCTGCTTATGCAACACAGGTACTTTCCAAAGCAACCATGCCCCCAGAGCACCTGCGTCACCCGAAACGACAGGGAGCCGTGCCTCCTCCCGAGCCAGCGCTCGACCACCGGCCGGACAACCCCGATGACGACGGGGCACGAGGGTTGCACGTGAAAGCCCTTCCCGCCATTCCACCACCACGGCTGCGCGAAGCTGTGACCGACGCAGCCCCAAATGTCGCTGCGTGAGCCACTCGCCTCGTGCCCACGAGTCCGAAGTACTCGCGTCACTGTATCAGTGGCGCGAGTACCTTCGCCTCAAGATCCCAGGGTGGGGATCCAGCCAGTACACAAGCCGCCTCGTAGGAGATCGTCCAATACCCCTTGATGACTCTGACGGCCATCGCTCGCTGCGGCTTCCGCATGGCAGCGATGCTGCCGGCCGACAAGTCAGCCGCCCAGATCGAAGCCCCGTACAGTACGCTGGAAGTGGAGGCCGAAATTCCACCGGCTGTCGAGCACCAATCCTAAGTACTTCATGGTGAACCCGACAGTGATTTGAGACCCCCGGCGAAACTGGCCCTGCTCAAGGCATGCGGTGTAGAGTCCTCTCAGTTGGGGCTCTAGCTCCTTTAGAGCGAGCGTCTCTGCCTGTGTCACCTCTAGGACGCTGATGGCGTTCTCTTCGGTAGGCTCTACGGCTGTGGGCAAAGCCATCGGCGGTGGAGTGTACTCCACTCTTGCCGGGAAGAGGGCTGTGACTACCTCCTTCAGCAGCTCAGGTTGGAGAGTCTCTGTGATTGGAGGCGCTGTGGCTTAAAGTTTCCCTCGAACCGCACGATAGGGCTCCCCCGCCCCCACCGATCTCCATCGAGAGTCTCCAACATCTCCCTGGCTCGCGTCCTCGCCGATGCCCAGCCACAGAGCCTCCTTGGCCGCGCGGTACACCTCATACCGCGTAGTTTTTTCGTTAGGGACCCGACGACGTTTCCTCCAGTATCAGGTGTACTGGCGTCTGACCACCACTCACTCGACACGTAGTCGCGCGATCACGGCAGACCACCAGTACAGCCTTCCTGAACATTGTTGTTACGGATCCAACCTACAACCACAGGGGTTGGGAATCGCATCCAACATACACGCAGCCGGCACGTGCAGGCGACGTGACTGACCTACGCGTCATCACCTTCGGCGAGTGAGCGGAGGTGCGGCGTAGGGAGCCGGCCGGGCGCTGGTGGACACTCGCTTCCTCGGAGACCATCGCGACGGACGTCACACTAAACGCCATAACATTCTATGTTCATCCGGGACAGTTGTGATATTTTTAATATAATCGGCAATACAGCAAGCCAATATTTAAACAGTCCACTTTTATTTATCCTAAAACGAGCAAGTTGACCACAGGTCTGGTGGGTCACTACATGATATCCATATATCAATATAAGTTAGCGTAAGCGTAGTTGTTATATTGTGCTCCTCAATCTATAAATATTATTTACGTTTTAAAAGTAGTGTTGGACGAAGTTTTTTATGAGAAAAGATTATTACACAGTTCTTAGTACAATTGTGATTAGTGAGTGAGCAGTTCCAGAGTGTTAATCTCCTATTAAATTGCAATTTTATTCAAAGCTCTTAAACTTAAAATAAAACAGATACCGTCAGTGAGTGATACCGCTGTGTGTTTGCCCGGTACGCGTAAGCGCCGTGATATACGCATCACTTACGACCTTCTTCTCGCGGGCTCGCTAGTGCGACACAGCGACGAGGCCGGCGTTTTACTGTGAAATAAACTTAACCTGCCCTCAATTTCGTCTAAAAAAGACAGTACTCCGGAGCGTAATATCTCGGCTTCAAGAGGAAACAAGAGGCCTGCCTTGAATTCTCCTCCAGAGCCAGCTCCCGCGGTTACCAGCGAGGAGGTGCGCTCAATCGTACAGGAAGTTATTAAGACAGAATTTGCTACAATGATCAAGGAAATAAATACTTCGATTATAAACATTGTCAACGGCGAGTTGGCCCCAATTCGTGCGGATCTTGAAGAATTTCGAGTGTCTTTGAATTTCCACTCGAGTCAATTTGATGAGTTTCGGTCTGAGCACGCCGAGTTTAAGAGTACTACCAAAGAACTAAAAGACGATAATATTAAACTGCAGAATAAATTGGCGGATCTTGGTCAGCGTTTAAATTATTTGGAGCAGCAGACACGGGCCAACAACTTGGAGCTGCAGTGTTTACCTGAAAATAAACAGGAAAACCTGTACACCATCGTCAAGCAGTTGGGGTCAGTAGTCGGTTGTGAGGTTCAGGATAGCGATGTTTCATACTGTACAAGAATAGCTAAACTTAACACTAGTAATATTCGCCCTCGTTCAATTGTGGTACAGCTTGCCTCTCCCAGAATCCGCGATCAGCTGTTGGCCTCTGTAATCAATTATAACAAAAATAAAAGCCATGAAAAACTCAATACCGGAGATTTTGGTATAGCTGGAAATAGAGCTCCTGTGTTTGTCGCCGAGCATTTATCCCCTGCATACAAAGCTCTTCACGCTGCAACAAGGCTTAAGGCGAAGGAGAAGGGATATAAGTACGTGTGGGTGAGGAACGGCAGGATATTTGTCAGAAAGACGGACGGCGACGAGAATGTTCTTATTGGAAGCTTGGACATTTTAAATAAGTTAAAATAATATGTACCTGCTTGATAAAAACAAATGATTTACCTATTATTGCGTGCGCTTGTAAACTAGGTAATTTAAATTCAATAATATGTTAATATATTACCAGAACAGTCGAGGGTTGAGAACTAAGACACATACTGTATCTCGTAATATTGCCTGTAATAATTATGACATAATAATTCTGTCTGAGACTTGGTTGAATGGCTCTGTGCTGAGCAGTGAGCTGTTTGACGATAGGTACGTGGTATATAGAAGAGATAGAGAAACTTCACATTTTCAGAGTGGTAAAGAAGGGGGTGGTGTTTTAATAGCCGTTAATAAACAAATCAAGTCTAAACGCATTAAGAATTGGGAAAGTGGCTGTGAAGACATATAGGTAAGTATTGACTTGCCGATATCATGTACTGTTCGCCGAATGGTTCTCTGCGCAGTATACCTGCCTCCTCCTATACGCCGTTCTTCTCTGGAGCACTTTTTGGATCACTGTAATGCTGTTTTTGAACAATGCTCAAATTCAAGTGTTTTTATTGTGGGTGACTTCAATTTGAGCAGCATTGATTGGACTTTAGTAGGAAAATCGGAGAATAAACTTAGATTGCCTGGTACTAGTGAAATATTAATTGATTTTACTAATGTTAACAGACTTAGTCGCATTTTGGATCTAGTTTTGTCAACACATTCCTTGTGTAGCGTGAGCAAAAGTATTAGTCCAATAAGTAATGTCGATAAGCAACATCCACCTCTTGACATAGTTGTTTCCTTGTGTAGGGATGCCAATCTGCCATACAACAGTGACAGAATTAGACTTAATTTTCGTACCGCGAATTATGAAAAAGTTCGAATTTTTTTAAGACAAGTAGATTGGGTTATATTATTTGAGGGTAGCGATAATGTGAATGATATGTTGGATGTTTTTTACAAGACGCTTAACGACGCTATTCATCAGTTTATTCCCTCACGTGTACCAAAGAAACGTAAATATCCTCAGTGGTTTAACCATAAACTTATTAAAATGTTAAATTCTAAGAATAATATTAGAAAGCGATACAATAAATATAAAAACCCAATGGATTTGATTGAGTTAAAATTAATTAGTAAGCGTTGTGATGAATTGGCCACTTCTTGTTACAATGTTTATATTGAGGGTCTTGAAAATGAAATAAAAACGAACCCTAAGTTATTTTGGACGCACGTAAAAAACAAAAGAGGAGGGTCTAGTACCTACCCTATGACCATGAAGAATGGATCAATGTCCACGTCTGATGGTACAACAATATGTGAGATGTTCGCTACCAACTTCTCGTCAGTTTATAGCCCCGAGCAAGAATTGAGCAAGGAATATGATACTAATATATTATTAAAATCTGTCAAAAATAGTAGTTTATGTTTAACAAGTCCAACAATTAACAGTGAGACATTACTTAAAAAACTTAAAAGCTTAGATATTAACAAAGGAGCTGGCCCTGACGGCATACCGCCAATATTTATTACGTCTTGTGCGGAGGAGTTAGTGTGCCCTCTTATTCTTATATACAGCAAATCCTTATCTTCTGGCGTATTCCCTCTAACATGGAAAATGGCTAAAGTGGTGCCTATATATAAATCAGATAGCAACGATGACATAACTAACTATAGGCCTATCTCAATTCTTTCAACATTCGCTAAAGTGTTCGAGTCACTGCTCTACCCGTATTTCCAAAACCATCTAAAATTATTCATTAGCGATCATCAGCACGGTTTTGTTGGATCACGATCCACAAGTTCTAATTTGGTCCCGTTCACGGAACTTTTGATTGAAGCCGTTGACTCTGGTCACCAAGCTGACGTCATTTATACTGACTTCAGCAAGGCTTTTGATAAAGTTTCCCACAAAATCTTATCTTGTAAGTTGCGAGCTTATGGTATTACTGGTGGCTTGCTTGAATGGGTGATTTCATACTTGAGAGGTAGATCTTTTTATGTTGTGGTAAACGGTTATCAGTCTAACGTATATAATATTTCATCTGGAGTCCCTCAAGGCTCTCATCTAGGTCCAATATTATTCAATTATTTTATTAACGACATTCTCAAGTGTCTACGGAACTCTAAAATTTTTATGTATGCTGACGATTTAAAGTTTCTTAGAATTATTAAATCAAACAGAGACACGTCACTTTTGCAGATGGACCTTAATAGTCTTATTCAATGGTGTAAAAGTAACGAAATGTATTTGAACTCGAAGAAATGTTACCACATTAAATATACAAGAAAAAATCATCCAATAAAGACAGTGTATTACATAAATGAGGACAAAGTTAATGAAGTAGATACTATTCGTGACCTTGGAGTTATTTTTGACCAAAAACTAACCTTTGCACCACACTTAGATTCTATTTCTAAAAAAGCATCCAGGATGATGGGGTTTGTCATAAGACAATGTAAGGGTTTTCGTCAAATTAAAACTGAAATCTTACTTTATCAGAGTTTAGTACGTAGCATGTTGGATGCAGGGGATGTATTGATGAAGGGAGGGATGTATTGCAGTGTGGTGTGGCGGCCACACTACGCTACAAATAGTTTGCGTCTAGAACGTGTCCAAAAGCGCTTCGTTTGGCATCTGGCCTTTTCTGTGGGAATAACCAAGAGAGTGCGTTCTTACAGGGAGAGATTAAAATTTTTCAACATGCACACCTTGGAAGAACGAAGATGTTTGAATGACGCAATGTTTGCTAGCAAAATCTTGAAGGGATATATCGACTCACCGCCGCTGCTCGCACTCATTAACTTTCGTGCTCCGTCGAGGATTCCGTGCAAACCTATTACTCCACTTTGTCCTCCAATGAGAAGAACGGTGTTAGGATCAAACTCTCCATGTGCTAGGTTCTGTAGGGTTTTGAATAGTTGCAGTGATGTGGTTGATTTTCACTTTGATTCGCTCAATAAGCAGAAATGTAAATTTCTCAAGTGTATATCAGTTTTGTTGTAAGTTTTTTTTTTTTTTTCTTTTGAACTGTGTACTTAACCTATATAGAAGAAATACTTTTGATGTTTGACATATAAATGTTATTGGTTATTTTCAGTAACAAGTGTGCTAGATACTGAAATATTAATATTGCATAGATGTAGCTTACAGAATAACTTCATAATATTGTTTTCTTTTTTGTTCATGTGGTGTTTACCTTTAAGTAATTGTTGCACTGTGTAGAGTTTAAACGCATGTTTTATTTTTGTTTGTAATAAGTGTAAACAATTGTTGGTAGACCTAATAAATAAAAAAAAAATAAAAAATATATATCCAAATGGTTGATCCGACTGTACAAGAAGATATTATTTACTACTACTATACTGCTACGCTTTCGCCAGCATAAATATGTTGTAACTAGTGACGTAGAGAAAATGTACAGAGCGATTGAACTTCATTCTTCTCAACGCTCACTACAAAACATTATCTTCCGCTCTGATTCCAAAGAGCCTTTAAAAACCTACACCCTCAACATCGTGACTTATGGCACGGCAAGTGCGCCTTACTGCCACCAAATGTTTGGTTAGTTTAGCTTCCAGCGCTCCTGATGATGACGTCAAACAATCAATTCAAAGAGACTTTTATGTTGACTATTATCTAGGTGGCTCTGATTCTATAAATAAAACAAACAGTATTGCTCAGGGAGTCACATCTACTTTAAAATCAGCCCAATTAAATTTAAGAAAATTTTAATCCAATAATACAGTTATTTTAAAGCAAATTTCGTCCTCATAATAGTAATAATATTAATTACAATATTTTAGAGTTTTCACAAAAGATGGATGGATGTCTCATCAAAAACTCTTAGTCTGAACTGGATTTGTGATTTCTAGAACACTTTTTTGTTTTCAATAAATATAAAATTAAACAAAAAAGTTACAAAACGACATATACTTTCAGTTATAAGTCAGATCTTTGACCCATTGGGACTCGTCGGCCCATGTCTTGTCGAAGCCAAACTCATTATGCAGAGATTGTAGATCGATCAATACTCATGGGATTATGAGGTCTCACAAGACACCAAACATTTATGGTTTGCATTTGCTGACACTATCTATTCTGAATCACCTAAGAATTCCTCGATGGGTGCTTAGTGATAGCTCAGGAATTCATGAAATTCATGTTTTTTCAGACGCTTCAGAGCGAGCGTACGGTGCTTGTCTGTACATTCGTTCTGTGGATCAATCAGGTTTAGTAAAAATACACCTCTTAACCTCTAAAAGTAGGGTAGCGCCGATAAAGTCTACGGCGATACCTCGTCTAGAGCCCTGTTGGCTGCAAAGTTGTGTACAAAAGTATTAACCTATCTTACTCTAAAGGTAAGCTGATGTAGATTTTGGTGTGACTCTACTGTAGTTCTAGGGTGGTTATCTACACCCCTACTGCAACAAAAAAAAATCGTTCGCAACCGAATCCACGAAATTCAAGTGAGCACTGAGGGTCACGGGGCTACCGTCGAAAGACAACCCGGCGGATCTTGTTTCTCAGGGCGTGTGCAGTAGCTTTGCGTAATTTCTTCGATAGGAAATTGACGATTCCTGCAGCAACTGACGCCGCTGAAGACCCCAACCGAAGAGCTTCGAGTTTGAAGTTTTTCGCCCGAGACAGTTAATTTTTGAAAAATAAAAAAATGTGATATCTTAGAAGGACCAATGGTCGACTTGCTCGTTTTGGAATTGTATAGGCTTGCTGTATTGCCAATTAAATAAACAATATCACAACTGTCCCAGATAAACATAAAATTTTATGACGTTTAGAGTAGGAAAATAGTTACAGTTAAAGTCAAAGTCAAATAATTTATTTCAATTAGGCACAAAAAAGGCACTTTTGAACGTCAAACTTTACAAAAAATAATAATAACTGATTCTAGTCGCCCATTCCAAAAGGTAGTTTTCGTATGGAGAAGAATGGGCAAGAAACTCCACCGTTACTCTTTAAAAAAAAACATTATATCTTGTATACACTAATAGGGATGATGCCTGGGTCAAAAAAAAGAAATTCTATTTAGTCCGTCAATCAGATAATAAAAAAATATTAGACACGTATTTTTTGCTTTATCATATAAATAAAAAATTACTTAGATACAACGCATTAAAGTTGGGGAGTGGGGGTTAATACGTCACAAGTATGTATAAAATCTACATACAAGTGACGTCATGGCACATTATAACTCAATGTATCGCCGTAATCTTTTGATACCCTAAAAAAAGAAAAAATACGTGTCGTTATTTTTTCATAATCTACATTACGGACAAAAAACATTTTTTTAGTCATCATCCCTATTATATAATTATATGTGAAGACAATGCACTTAGAATAAGATTACTATACCACGATAGGTAAAAAGAATGAAAAATTAAGGAATGACATAAATTAATTATGTGATAGATGCATGGTGCTCACATACTTACAAACATTGTAAAATTATACTATACGAGGGCGGCACTGAAAATTTCAGGAATCAAGGAAGTGACACAACATTAATATTTAATTTATTAGTTATAAAGTAGGGAGGGGAAATAGTTACAGTTATAACTGGCAAAGAGCGTTCATCTTACAGAAACGAGCCATAAGGACACTAGTCAGAATTTCGCAACGTGTCTCATGCAGAGGTTACTTAAAAAAATGATCCTCTTAAGTCGTTTTGCTAAGTATCTACATGAGTTTGAATCACAAGAGGAACGTGAGATAAGAGAGAGCACACAAAAAAAAAATTACGCAACAAATAGCACCAACATTTTATATAGTTGAGCATTGCTTGAAGTACCAAGCTGTTGAAATATTTAATGGGTTGCCTTCTGAGCTAAAGATCCTGATTTATAACACCCACATGCTTAAAACAAAATTAAAAGCCTTTTTATTAGAAAAATGTCTGTATAATATACCGGAGCTAATGTTACACAATAATAAATGAATAATCTATATCTACTATAATCTAGAATCTAAAACTGTTTGACATTATTCTTAAAAATGTTTGGAACTTTCGAATTTCACTTGGAATGTTAATTAATCATTCATAGTCCTTGTATTTATATGTGAATTGCATGTGTATACTTATATATTCAACACAATGTAAATTGTTTTTATGAATAAAATAAATGAAATGAAATGAAAAAGTGTCGTCCGTCGCGGTATTCTCCGAGGAAGCGAGTGTCCGCCGGCGCCCGGCCGGCTCCCCACGCCGCACCTCCGCTCACTAGCCGACGGCGACGACGCGTAAGTCGGTCACGTCGCCTGCGCGTGCCGGCTGCGTGTATGTTGGATGCGATTCCCAACAACAGGTTTGCGTAGCAGTCGTCGAAGCGCTAAGCTAATTGCTTTGTTCAAAGTTCACTAAAATAGCCGTTCGTAACTTAAATCGTGATTCAGACTGCTGAGCTCCATAAAGGTATAAATAATTTGTTAACAAATAGAGGGCGTTCCCGTTAACCCACAATAATATACATGCAAAAAAAAAAATTACATCGTTTTTGTTTTTACTATTTTATTCTAAAATAATCACAAAAAAAAAAATGATACGCAAAAGAAACACTGTGCATGCGCACTTGTCGCACTTGTCTTTCCACGTTGAAAGACAAGTGCGACAAGTGCGCGTGTTTAACTTATTTGATCTTGGGAGCGGCAGCTCTGTGGTGGTTCTTCACCGTGTGGAGACGTCAAATCACCTGGTTTGTTTGTTTGTTCCAGATAGTCCAGACTAGCCTGTCAGCTTCGTCAGCCGCTCACCAGCGACCATAGTGCCATCAGCGCCCCTGGTCTGCGTGTACGTGACTGCACGCCTCGGTGAGACACCTACTTTTCCTACTTCTCCGGATATAGGTTGATCATTAAAATAAATAACGCTTTTTAGCAAAGTGCAAAGTGGTCACATTTTGGTTATATTAGGGGTAAGGTATTAAATTGCCGATTGTACTGAAAAATTTAAATTAGTTTTTTTTTTTTTGTAATTTAACATAATTATTATCTATACATTGCTGCCATCTAATAGGAAGGTCATCTATGCCTTTGCGATAGAACTTTCGTGATCTGGATTCGACAAACTGTGTGAAAGCATTTTGAGCTGCCTCCTGAGAAGAAAACTTTTTATCACGTAGAAAATTGTCCAAATCACGAATAAATGGTAGTCCGTTGAAGCAAGGTCTGGCGAATACGGAGGGTGACGAATGGTTTCTAATTGCAGTTCCTGTAGAGTTAAAACGGTTTCTCGGGCTGTATGAGGTCTCGCGTTATCATGGAGCAATAATGGTGAAGATCGATTCATGAGTCGGGGCTGTTTCACTGCTAGTTTTGCTATCATTGTTTGGAGTTCGACACAGTAGATATCTGCCGTTATTGCTTGACCATATCGGAGAAAGCTATAGTGAATAACACCATGCTGAGACCACCAAACCATTACCATTACCTTTTTATTGGTAAGATTTGCTTTAGGACACTGTTGCGGCGTTTGACCGGGGGTCTGCCATTGCATTTTTCGCTTACGGCTATCGTAAAGAATCCACTTTTCATCACATGTCACAATTATTTATTTATTTATACTTCAAGCACAAAAATGTACAGAGGTGGACTTAATGCCACAGGCATTTTCTACCAGTCAACCTTTGGGTGACGCAGAGACAAACAGTGGTAGGTACAATAGCGAGAGTTGAGGAAAAAACATTTATTCAAATATAAAGATATACATATATACCTATTAAGAACTATAAATATAATAAATACATCTAATTCAATCCAATATTCCTTCATTTCTGTATCGATTCAACAAGACAACACAAGTTTCAACACGCGTTTCTTTCTGCAGATCAGTCAAATCATGAGGCACCCATTTCTCATATTTATTTTATTTTATTGATTTGACGCATATGAGTCAATATTGTTGGTAAGGTAACGTTAAACCATGCCGCTAATTCCTGGGTAGTTTGGCTCGGATCGGCTTCCACCATCTCTTTCAATTCATTGTTATTCACCTGTGTGGGCGGTCTTCCACGTGGTTCGTTCTTCAAATCAAAGTTTCCATCACGAAAGCGTTTAAACCAAAATCACACGGTGTGTTCATTAGCAGTCCCCTCTCCAAATGCAACATTGATATTGCGAGCTGTTTCTGCCGCGTTAGTTCCACGTCGGAACTATTATTCAAAAATAACTCGAATTTTCGAAGTATCCATCTTTCTTGTCTAAGCTGAATAAAAAAAACAACTGAAAGTCGATATTCAAATGTTGCACATTTTTAAAAGAAGAATTTCATAGAAACCGTTTGAAAAAAGTTTCACACAAAAATCTCAAACCATGAAGGTTCTATGTCAATTCGAAGTACCTATTACAATAAAACGGCAATTTAATTTGGTTTTAACCCCTATTATTACTACATTTGATGGTGTCCAACGTTCGTCGAATTTTAAAAAAATCAGTTTCCCAATAGGGCTGTTGAGCAACGCAAAGCAGCAACTATTGTTGCCATCTCCTCTGTGTAGACACGCGCATCCTCTCGTGCGGATCTGTTCGTAATTAGCTTCATAATGTTGTTCCGTGCTCTATGTGTGGTGTCCACGCAGGATGGTTGTTTTGATAGCCAGTGTTAGTGTTATCAGGTATGACCCCGGTAATGGAGATAATTAAACTTTCTATGTCTGCTAGAATTGCCTTAGAGTTTTGATGATCGGTCAGTCAGTGAGTGACAAAATTAAGAAAGGAGATGGAAAACGGTGGGCCCAAATGTAATAAGTTAAGATAATAATATGATCTAAAATATTAGTCATATTTTTCTATCTTAGAATATGAAAAATCACCTCAATTCTCAATCTGGAAGCGGAGAAATATGGAAAAGATAGTTTTCGTGGGATTACCGATTGAGTAATCGATTACACAGTTACGAAAATAAAACTTATGCACTAAATAATTAACTCAAAGTAATTAAATGCACTTTAAACACGTATGTGCAATATAGTGCATATAATTACAGTCATATTAATAAATAAAATATCAATTAATTACTGAAAAAACAATATTAATGATTATCGATTTCATATCGATTAAAATTAGTTTTCTATTTTTAGTCTATGTCACTGGCATGACAGCTGACTGACACGGACACTAGACAGTTGCCAACGTAGTATCCCTATGTAGTCTGTGGTTGCCAACTGCTCTAATGATCTCGTTTGCTCACTCGTTTCGTGTTTTCCGATGCGTTTTGAATGCTTTCCCGATTGTTCTTCATTTTTCACGACCTTTGCTTTGTACATTTTACGGATTCCGACCCTGTCTACCTCGTACGACCCTTGCTTTCACACTGGACACCGAAGATCGCTCACACGTTTGACTTGGAATTGTTATTTTGGATTTTACCGCCGGATTGTGTATTGGGTATTGTTGAAACCACGGAATAGAAAAAACAGTGAAACTATGGATCGCTGTGTGAATTGTGGGACAACAACTGATCACGGCAATACACTGGGTCGACGACCCTTACCCGATGAAACAATTCTGTCAGTGATTCGGCAATGGCTCTCGTACAGGAAGGGAGGCTATAGTAATGCATTACTGTATATTGTATTGTAGGGAGACGAACTGTAGGCTACAGACTGCGCTCATATAATCTGCATTATATGGTATCTTAGTTGGGCTAGGTACCAAGATCATATAGCACCACCTGCACAATTCCTAGACGACATTTTAATTATAATAAAATTGAAGACGAATAAAACACCCTAATACTTATATGATTTTTTATTTTATTTTAGACATCCTTTCCGTAACTCCATACCTGTTACCTACATAGGTAGGTAGGACTGAAGTCATTGACGTTCATTCATATGATTTATCAAATATGTCCTACTAAATATAATAACTATTAGTGCAAAAGCACATATTTTGCACTTCAGGAATCAGCTGTTAGTTAAAGATTGTAACATAACCTCACTTTTACATAATCTCTCTTATCTCTGTTCTCAGATTGACAAAATCCGCAGAATTTTCAGTGAAAGGCTGATAATATATAAGCTATTAATTGACACCACTTTCATCTTTTTACAACCAGGCCCAAGATTGTATGTAATCGTTTCAGTCTCCTTTGATTAGTTATAATTCTTAAACTACTTGTTCAAATTGAATGAAATTTTAAATATACCGTTTTTATACAATGCCTGTTTGGTTACACATTCAGGTTTCTAGTTTTATCTACAACAAAGTTATAGGGGGGTCGAAAATGGCCTGAACTGCTTTGAGAAAAGGATTGTACGGCGGTGCCACTTGTTTTTGCTCGACTTGCCGGGGGCACTACCGTGCCCCCAGATAAAGCCTCGTTGTTTGCACAACATCAGTATCCACACTACCTTAAACACAACACTTGGAGCAGCTGTCATGATCATAATTATAATACGCTCGTGTCAATTACATGGCGTTTCATATTCATTGTCCGTTATTGTATGCAATTCATTATAATTAATTGAGCTTACTGCCATGTAATCACAAGTGCGGAGTGTCTTGCGGGAACACCCGCGGGACTAGCTTGACTAGCCAAAATAGCGTCCATTCAAAATATAATAATAATGTAAAGTATAGGGCAACTAGTTTACATGATCATTAGCTAACTTGTTTCCTTTGTAAACTCTTTCAGAGCGTTGTAGGTAACACACGCCCGAGCCACGGCGGGGGGTAGGGAGCTAGGGCTGCAGGGGCGGGGGGGGGGGAGTTCTGTCAGGAAGAAGGTTCACTTCATAAAAAGTACGAGTAAACGCAGTTAGTTACTGTCCTGTTGTGTGTTCCAATAGTGAATAGAACATCCTAGCCGCAGTAGCTCACCTTCGTCTGGAATATTATATTGCAGAGTATTTCGCCCAGCCACAGCAGAGCTAAACACTCCGTATTAGCATACTGAGCCCACGGCGAGGCTGTGGCTCCGGAGAATTTACATTCAAACCTTAACACCCAACTCGGAGCGCTCCATGCATTAAGTGAGCTACACCACCAATTACCGCACCGTCAATTTAGGGCCCCAGAAGCAGTTAGGTTTACGTACATTGAACCTTCTGCCTCCAAATTCATACATTAAAGTCAAAGTCAAAATTTATTAAAATTAGACGCATAAAAAGCACTTTTGAACGTCAATATGTACAAAAAAAACAGATTTAGTAGATTTTGTAGTCGCCCCTTCCAATATGTAATTTTCGTATGGAGAAGAATGGTCAAGAAACTACACTCTTTTAAAATGTTTTTACAATATCTTGTATATATTAATTATATAATTATATGTGAAGAAGATGCACCTAAGATAACTGATTACCACGCTATGTAAAAATAATGAAAAATGAAGCAATGACAGATAAATTAATTATGAAAGGTATATGGTGCTCACATAATTACAAACATTGTAAAATTATACGATATTCCTAACATTTTAACCAGTAATACTAATAGGTCAGTGGGTGAAATCAATGTATTAAAAAATAATTTGATTTTGTCTGGACTCTAAATTGTGCAGGACCAGCATGTTTCCAAGCATTTTTATCATGGATATAATCTTCTAATTTGTAATTATGCTTGTTTACAAAGTGTACTTTTTATATGAGTTTTAAATTTTCTTTAATTTAATTGTCACAAGGTATGTAACACTATGTTTTGTAGCATTATGGCCAACAGCGTGGTCAGCGCGGTATGCATCATACGTCGTCAGCGCGGTATGTTCCTTGAAATACAACCCGATAACATTTTATTTAAATCGCGACTGTGTTATTGTTAAGATAGTGTAGGTAGTAAGTCGCAGCATCAATCTGCCTTCCATTGGCATCGCTCCGCGCCTAACAGCGTCACAGTTGGTAATGTAGTTATCAGATAAGACATGTCTCCGCCGCGCGTCGAGCTCAGAGCGCGGCCAATTGGATTCCATAACCGAGAGGACGGAAATACCGCGTGAGTCACGACACGCACATCATGTCGCACGGGGTGCGCGACACGGCACGTACACACGTGCTCACACTTAGCTGTGTATGTTCTTACCAGGCTTTTGAACAAGGAGCTCCAAGGAGTTCTTCGTAATTGATTACAATATATCTATTATTGTACGAGATAGATTATATAATAACTGAGAATAATGTCAATTCGCACTTTTACACAATTTCGTAGCACTTTCTTAGGGTCTGATATTTGATAAAAACACTCTGTTCATGTCTTACATGTATAGCACAGCATTATTACTATTTATTATTCATTTAAATGATAGACAACAGCAAGTTCAAATAAACGATATCAATTTGTGACTGTACCTAAATTACCCTAGGCTGATAAAATTTTCGTTTTTCCTAATTATGTGAATGTTAGTGTTTGGGTCGGTTCCCCCTGTGGGGGAAGTGCCGCACCCCACCCCGTACGGCACTGTAGAACTCGTCTCGGGACTGGACACTCTTCCACCGTCGTAAGAAAGAGAAGAATTCCCATAACCTAGACTACCCTGTCCCGACTTAGAAAGCTAGGGGACAGGGAGGGGAACAAGGTAAAGTTAATATTGGGAATCCACAGTTAGTAAACATAAGTATTATAATATTAATAAAATATAAAGCTAAGAAGATATGAGGATACGCAAAAGTATATGATATATAGAATATAGTATTATAAATGTTGGAACGCCAACGTCTCCTCCTCTCGCAGTTGAGCACCAATATCTGCAATACAGCTTTGATAAAGTGAAGGGGTGAAGGGATCGTTACGCTTGCGCCTCAATAATTATTTATAGTTACGTTAATTTGTCTGTTTACAACGTACCCACTTCAGTGAGACCGGGAACCGTTTTTATAACGTTTGCCTCATTGTACGTGATCCGTTAGACCTAACGCATAGAACCTCTGAGGAACTAATACGATTCTAACGGAACACGCTCCCTAATCACAATATAAATATCTTACACAATCCTAAGACAGAGTACTGCGAAGTCCAACTGTTATTGAGGAAGATAAGTTTAGTTTAGTTATTATTGCATACTAATGTTAAAGACTCCTTTACGGCGGCCTAGCCCCCTTTTACTAAGTTAACACAAGACTAGCACAAGCGCACCGTAGACTCAGTCTCTAGCAGAACTCATTACGATTGTACTTGGTGAACGCCGAAGAGGAATTTCGTCTCTTCCCATTTCTTTAAACTGCCCCATTTAGAGGATGCTTGCAATGTAATCGGCAGCCGTGTGGATCGTCCTTATCGACAACGGGGCGTTTCTATCTGGGCATCCAAATGACGTGTCTCGCTAATATAAATTAGTGAATGGCCCGAAAGCCGGCTGTGGCTTAACGAGACACGGTTTCTAGCGTTCCTTAGAACAGACTATCCATTCAGTTTGGGGTACTTGGTAAAGCCTACCCCCTCTCCCAGAAATGTACATCAACAAGCCTCACGCAAAGAGTTCTGTGGCGAGGCCTTTTTGGATACAGAAATCATCACTAACGTTTGGTTTTATAATACAATTACAGATTGGCTTTATAGCCTAGTTCCTTTTAATGAGCTGTGAGTATCTATGGTTCGGCCTTCCAAATGTGGTGAGTCAGCTTAAGGTCAACAATCGTCAATAGTCTCGAGCGTTAGTGCTCAGTGTCAAGTATGGTGGAAGGCCTTCACCATGCCCTAAAGCCAACTGCAAGTGATTAATCTGTCAAGGTAGGTCATGGACAGGTAATACACGAGAATATAACATTAGTTATAAAACAGGATAATAAATAAGAGTTATTTCGCCATTCTGGTATAAACGATCATTAATAGTTCGTCAGCGGTATCACCTTACTGTTACCTATAAATACAATGTAAATCAACTAGTAGGAATAATAGACATACTACCTACTACTAAAGATAAAAGTTAATTAAAGTTGACACTTACCAAATAATTCCTTAGAGAGAATTAGATTACAAATCACTTACAAGATACTGCCCACATTACCAGCCTAGCCTCGGGCTTCGCTTCGTCGTCTCGATCGTCTCCCGAAGCGCTTCAAAACTCACTGCCTAGCTTAGACTACGTCGTCGCTACATATCGTGGTCTTAAACCCACTAACAACTTAATAAATAGGGCTCGGTCTCTAACGACAGCCTACGGACTATCACTTGATATTCATCAAGTCTCCTAGCTTAACTCGCCTGGACTCCGACATCCTTAGCCTTTCGTGATTCAAAATCAACTGCCTCACTTGTCTTCAAATATCCGTCTCCCCCGTTCCCCACATTCCTAAAATAACCAACTTCCCACAGTTTTTCAGAATAGGTTTATTGCAGTTTTTGTGTAAAAATTCTCAATTGTTTTAAAAGGGTCCGCTTAAATTGCCTGAGTAGGTTTCATGCGAACCAGATGTGGCAGTAATAATATTCGTTGCCTTGGAACAAAGAATATCAAACTTTCGAGACGGAAGATTCAAAAGTTACAATTTATATAATTATATTGTATCATAGAACCATACTATTATGTTTTAGCACAAAACCTATTAAAGTACTTTAGCTATCTGCTTGAATAATAAAATTATCAATACAATAGTATAACTACAGTTATAGGACAATAGATGGTTAAATCAATGGAAGCATTGACTATTTGCATGCCTTTGAATGGCTTATAAGTAATTTTTGTTTTAAGTATCATTCTAGTTAGGTAGTTAGCATAACTCTAGATTTCTATTTGTTAGTTACCTTACTTTCGTTATGTTCATGTAAGAGCACGCTTGATCCCACTAACTTTGAGAACCACATGATTCAAGACTTAAGAGGTTCAATACTGTCCTACAATTTTAAAGAAATAGGATCTTTTATTTATTTATTAGGGTAACTTTCAAGCTGTCAGACCATAAAATTGAGATTTAATGTGTTTCTAAGTGGCCCAAACCGTATGCCGATTTTAAAGTAAATATAATATTTCGTTACTAATTTAGAATAAATGACACACAGTCACAAATTCACTAGGTTTAAAATTAAAAATGGGTGTGCCACAAAGCTCGATATTAGTGAAAGTGAAAGTGAATATGAATCGGGGCGCCTGGTTACTGGATAGTGGGCCGATGGGACTATCGCACCTGCATAATTCTTCTCTCCACGAGGTAATATGTGACACGGGTGAGAATGATAGTGATATGCATCAAAGAATTCCTCAATACAGAGAAATAATGCAGGTACAAGAAAAACAAAATAAACATGAGTCATGTACGCAGCGGCGGACATCGCCGGTCGGTGTAAACGCTGCGGTGACTCACGCGCATGAGCCGAGTGTATGTGGAACCGGTTTGGCGACGACTGAGCGCTCGGGCCAGACTGTGAGTATTAACGAGGCACATCAGCTGACTGCTACGAACGACGTGAACGTCGCTAATAACGGTGCAATGATTCACTCAGATACTCCGTCCAATGTTCACAACAATGACGATGGATGGCAAAAAGTGTCTCATCGTAAGAAACACCCCAAATATCGCTATATGGGTAAAACTGGTGTTGCGACAGATGCGGAGGGCCGATTTAAAGCAGCAGATAGAAGAGTGCCAATGTTTATCACTAATATACATAGTGATACGACCAAAGACGAAATAATTAATTATATTCGCTCGAGAACACAAGACACGGTGTCTCTGGAGAAAATAATAATGAAGAAGGAAAGGGGACACGTTGCCTACAAATTCTTTATTTCAGAGTCCAAGTTACCATCATACCTAGATGAGAATTTATGGCCCCAAGGCATCGTATTTAGGCGTTTTGTCAATTTTAAGCGTAGAAAGTCGAACGGATTGTTATCTGTTGACGGTGTCAATAAAAACAGTAATGAATAGCAGACCATATCGTTTTGTTACCTACAATTGTAAAAACGTAAAACGCTCCATAGATAGCATTAGGGAGCTTTGTCGTGCCTGTGATTTGGTAGCCTTGCAGGAAACTTGGCTACTTCCTGAGGACATTCCGTACTTAAGTACGATTCACAGCGAGTTTGGCTACACGGGGATGTCAGCGGTCGACACGTCCGCGGGTCTGTTGCGAGGACGACCTTTTGGAGGCGTGGCCTTTCTGTGGAGAAGCAGCGTATTTCGGCAGGTGTCTGTGTTGCGTTGTGATAGTGAGCGTATTTGTGCCATTAAAATAATAACCAGTGACCGGCCAGTGATAGTGCTAAGCGTATATATGCCTACGAACGCGGCGGGCAATTTAGCTGAGTTCACGGATTGTCTTAGTATGGTAAGCGCAATAATTGAAGAATACGGCATTGAGTCTGTGTATATTTTAGGCGATTTTAATGCTGCACCGTATGGTTTATTTTTCAATGAGCTTGTAAGCTATTGTGATGAGCAGTATTGGTCATGCGTTGATGTGGACATGCTAGGTATTGACTCGGATACGTTCACCTTCATTAGTGACGTGTACGGGTCGTGCAGCTGGCTGGACCACTGCTTGGTAACTCAGTCTGCAAGGCAATCTGTTACTAACGTGTATGTGGATTATGACACGGTATGGTCAGATCACTTTCCACTTATTATCGAGTGTAAATTAAACCTAATTCCACAGACGGTACATCACAGTGTTATGCTGAATAGGGGGGTAGTGTGGGGTGTACGTACGGCGGAACAGATTGCCTTGTATACTAGTGAGTGTAACAGGAGGCTCAGACTTGTTGACTTTCCCGCTGAGTGTATTCAGTGTGCTGACTCTTATTGCTACGACCATTGTCACAGGCGTGCCATTGACAGACTGTACTCTGATGTTGTGTCCGCACTTCGTGACGCGTCTTTGGTGGGTCGGGGTAGCGGTAGGACCGGTATGGTTGGCTCGCGTGTAGTAGGGTGGAACAATAACGTCAGAGAGGCTCATCGTTTGGCCAGAGCTAGGTTTGCTGAATGGGTACTATGCGGCAAACCTAGGTGCGGGGAAGTATATCACGAAATGTGTGAAACCAGAAGGGTATTCAAATCCCGGCTTAAGTGGTGTCAAGATCATCAGGACCAATTGAGAATGGATACCCTTGCTGTGAAGCACTCGAACGGTGACTTTCGTGGTTTTTGGAAGGGTACCAATAAGGTAAACTTGGGTCCTGGCCTACCGGTGAGCGTCGACGGGGTTAGTGAACCGGCAGATATAGCGAGTCTATTTAAGTCCTACTTTTCTGTAAAGCCACAGTTGGGAACGCGGAGTGCGGAGGTCAATGCTGAAGAGCTTGCGGGAGTACTGGAGACTAGGATTTTGGCCAGTGAGGTGGGGAAAATCATAAAATATATGACTAGAGGAAAATCTCCTGGCCATGATGGCCTAAGTATTGAACACCTGCAGTGTGCCGGCCCGCATGTGTTTAGGGTTTTAGCTATGTTCTACTCGCTATGCCTGAGCCATTCATACTTGCCGTACGATTTCATGAGAACTATAGTAGTGCCTGTGGTTAAGAACAAAACTGGTGATCTAGCCGATAAAACTAACTACAGGCCTATCTCTCTTGCTACTGTTATAGCAAAGGTATTTGACGGTTTGCTTGATACACGGTTAAATAAACTCGTGTCACTGCATGATAATCAGTTTGGGTTTAGACCTAAATTATCTACTGAGAGTGCAATACTGTGTCTCAAGCATGCCGTCAGATACTACACGGATCGTAAAACACCAGTTTACGCGTGCTTCCTCGACCTGTCTAAGGCCTATGACCTGGTTTCGTATAATTTGTTGTGGCAGAAACTTGAGGGCATAAACATGCCGCATGAACTTGTTAACATCTTCAAGTATTGGTACGAACACCAGGTTAACAATGTCAGATGGGCGGGTACATTATCGGAGCCATACAGGCTTGAATGTGGGGTGAGACAGGGTGGGGTAACCTCACCCACACTTTTCAATCTCTACATGGATGCACTCATCGTCGCGCTCAGTAGTCGGCATGTGGGCTGCCATGTTGATGATGTTTGTGTAAACAATCTAAGTTATGCAGATGACATGGTGCTGCTGAGCGCGTCGGTTTGTGGATTACGCAAGCTGCTGAATATCTGTGAGGACTACGCGGGCAGCCATGGTCTTATGTATAATGTCGCGAAAAGTCAATTCATGGTATTTCAGGGAGGCGCCAAATGCCCACAGCAAGTACCCCCTATTCACTTGAATGGTGTACCCTTGGAACGGGTGGATCAATTTAAATACTTGGGGCACTGGGTAACAGCAGATCTGAAAGACCATGTCGACATTGAGCGGGAGCGGAGGGCACTGTCTAAGAGAGCAAATATGATAGCCCGTAGGTTTGCACGTTGTTCAAATCAGGTTAAAATCACGCTTTTTAAAGCTTTCTGCACCTCCTTATACACGTGCAGCCTATGGGCATCTTACTCACAAGCTGCTTACAGTGCCCTTCGTGTCCAATACAACAACGCGTTCAGGGCGGTTTTGCGGCTACCCCGCTTCTGCAGTGCCTCGGGCATGTTTGCGGAAGCGCGCACCGACTGTTTCCACGCCACCATGCGCAAGCGGTGCGCGTCCTTGGTGCGCAGGGTGCGGGCTAGCTCCAATACTGTCCTGGCGATGGTTGCTGAGCGACTTGATTGCCCCTACGTTGGGCATTGTTGTAGCAGGCATATTGCTGGTGCTTAATTTGTCATTTTATACCTACAGCTTTAATGTTTTAATGATAAATAATATAATATTTCATTTGTTTGCTTCTGACATCAACTTAATTTTTGTTAATTTAATTCATTGTTTTATTTAATTTTTATTTATATCTGACATTAATTGATCTGATCTGACATGTAATTTTTAATGTTTTCATTATTTTATTTCTTCAGTTGGCAGTAAAATGTGACCGGAGTTTTGTATTTAAATTGTATGCTTTGTATTTAATATGGGTCAATGACCTGAAATAAATGAATTTTAATTTTAATTTTTTAATTAGGTCCATTCCTCTTTTTAGTGTATATTAATGATCTACTCCATTTATTTAAAAATCAACCACAAATGGTGTTATTTGCTGACGATACTTCCTTAATTTTTAAGGTAGATAGACGTGCTACAAATTTTGACGGCGTAAATAACGCCCTACTGCAGGTCCAAAATTGGTTCACTGCTAATAATTTAGTATTAAATGGAAAAAAAAACTAAGTACATAAAATTTTCTTTACCAAATGTAAAAAGTAGTAATTGTGAGATAGTATTGAATCAAGAGAAACTAGAATTTGTCGATAAAACTGTTTTCCTGGGGATCACGCTCGACTCAAGGCTACAATGGGGTCCTCATTTAACATCTCTTGCAGGACGGCTAAGTTCAGCAGCATAATTATGCTGTGAGAAAAATCCGTCAATTTACTGATGTAGATACCGCGAGGCTAGTCTATTTCAGTTATTTTCATAGTATCATGTCTTACGGTATTTTACTTTGGGGACGGGCTGCAGACATCGAGTCTATTTTTATTCTGCAGAAAAGAGCGATCAGAGCCATTATCTCCGCAGGCGCGACTCTCTTAGGGAACTGTTTAAGGATATTAACATCATGACGGTACCTTGTCAATATATCTATGAAAACATCATGTACGTAAGAAAAAATTTACATATTTTTAGTAAAAGAGGTGATAGACATAATTATAGTACAAGAAATAGGGACCTATTAGTACAACCAGGTTTCAGACTGGCTAAGGTAGACTCATCTTTCATGGGGTACTGTTTAAAATGTTATAATAAAATTCCTCCCCACATACTTCAACTTAATGAGACGAAATTCAAATCTTGTATAAAACGCACACTATGTAGGCAGGCATATTATAAGTTGGGGGATTACATCACTGATAGAAATGCTTGGCTCAGTGCTGGTCCTGCTCCACAACTAATTGACATACACACTGATTAACATTTTGAAAATACTGATGGAGCTGCTGAAGATTGTAAGACCATTTTTGTATGTATAAACTCAATTTCCTTTGTATTATATAATTGCATAGCACAGGTGTGAGTACTATGTACTAAAGAGCTACCATTTAACGGGTAATATGTAGTATTTCATTGACTTGAATGTGCCCTGGCGGCTGTGAGTATGTCATGCTCACTCAAATGTCTCGCTGATGGTGGCGTGTGTGTTGGATCATTTAGCTCCCTTCAAAATGGTTGAGCTGAATGGTGCTAATCCATGCGTCATGTTCGTGAACGGGTGCCGTCAGTTGGGACTGGTCATCTCTTAGCTGCCATGGCTTATTTTAATTTATTTTAAGTTTTTCAATGATTCTTTTTTTCTTTTTATTACGGACGCTTTTACGAACGTGCACGTCTTATTACATTGTTCTCACATGCATAATTTCAAAATGAATGATGTAACCAATATTTTGTATCAATTTTATATTTTATTTAAAAGAGTGTCCGTGGAGTTTCTTGCCCGTTCTTCTCCATAGGTACCTACTACGCTTTGGAATGGGCAACTAGCTTCATATTTTTGACTGACCGACCCCATGACAATTCAAAAGTGCCTGTAAATGGTTTAATTGAAAATAAATGCTTTGAGTTTGAGTTTGAGTTCACTCACTATTTATTATACACAACACTAACTCAAATGGCTTAGTTCTCTTTAGCCTACGCACTATGTCCGCGATGTCTAGCAGCTGAATTTCCTCGACATTCACATGTCGGTGCGGTCTGTGTTCGTGGGCGTCAGCAAACTTTTGAATGATGTTGGTTAGGTGTTCCATTTTAAGGTCACGGTGAAGGTCGTCATTTCTAATGTACCATGGTGCATTTACAGCATCCCTGAGTAGGTAGGTACTTTGTTTTGGAATTGTTGAATTATTTTAACGTTGCTTCGTTTAGTTAACCTTGGCAAAAGAATATGCTTGTATAATATAATTTTATTATATATTGATAGGCAGGATTTCTTTCCGAGTAACCAATACTTACTACTACTACTACGTCTTTTCTTTTTAACGTGAGATTTCCAAAGCAGTTTGGCGTCAAGAGTTATGCCAAGGTGTACGAGCCAATAATGCTCATACAGCAAAAGTACGTTTATGCGTACTTTACATTAATAATCACTCAAACCAGTCGACTACAGATAACTACAACCTGGGTATCCGTCAACGACGAGAAAGCCCCAACACAAGGTATTTGGTGTTCATATTTGTATTACCATAAGGCACTTGCATACCGTTTCTATACCTAGTCTTGCCATAAATATTGTCACGAAGATTTTGTTTTTAAATTCAAATTCAAAATATTTTATTTCACATAAACCTACAAGGGCACTTATGAAACGTCAGAAGCTAGGTGCACGGTTCCAAATGGTCGTTTCCTATGGAGAAGAGCCGGCAAGAAACTCCACGGTTACTCTTTTAAAAGTAAATGGTATTTACAATCTTACAACTGCAAACTTTACTTTTACAATTGCAAATAATATTTATTACTTTTACAGTGTGTTAGTTAAATACATAAATATAAAACAATTTAAAATATAAAAAGCTTATTCGAAGTGGTCTCCATTGGCTGCAATACAGTCCTTTAAACGTTGAGGCCAGTTATCAATAGAAGCACGCACTCTTTCCATGGGAAAATTCTTCACTGCCAATCGTATGGATTGTTTTAGGGACTCCAAATTATCATGGCGTTTAGAACAAGCCGTACTCTCTAAAACTGACCATAAATCATAATCCAGCGGATTAAGATCGGGACTAGACGACGGCCAGTCTTCAGCTCTGATGAAGTCCGAAACGTTCACTTCCAACCAAGACTGCGTGGACCGAGCTTTATGACCCGGCGCCGAGTCTTGTTGGAAGGACCATACTTGGTTATTGAATATGGTGTTGTTAAGGGGCTTAACTTGTTGTTAAGGGGCTTAACTTGTTGTTAAGGGGCTTAACTACCTTCTCAAGAATGGTATCTTGATACACTTTTGCCGATGTTTTGATACCTTTTCACAAAAATATGGCTCTGTCACTCCTTCATAGCTAACACCCCACCAAATCATCACTGAAGTCGGATAATGCCCACGTTGCACTCTGTCGACTAATTGGGAAGCTTCCTTAGAGCTTTGAGCATAAATACAGTCATTTTGTTTGTTAAAATGTTGCTCAATTGTAAAGATTTTCTCATCTCTAAACAAAAAAAAATCTGTGACCTCCCTTTGCGTACCGCTTCAGTAGTTGTTTCGATTTTACCACCCTATTCTTTTTTAAATTATCAGTAAAAAAATACCAGTGCGTCTTTTATAGGCTGCAAGTCCTAAGTCATCTTTTAAAATACGCGACATGGTTCTGGGTGCTATCTTCATCTCCCGAGATAAAATATTTTGCTTTCGGACAGGATTTCTTCGAATTCTTTCCCTTACTGCTTTGACCACCTTTTTCGTACGAACACTACGTGGACGGCCAGATCTTTTTCTGTCACAAGCAGAGGAGGTCTCATTGTACCTATTAAAAGCCCGTTACACAGTCATTTGACTAATAGCAAGCGTATGGAGAGTTTTAAAAATTGCATTTGGCTCCATGCCAACTTTGTGTAATGCAATCACAGCGATTCGGTGCTCTTTATCACCCCACTCCATTTTAATATTGTACAATGTATTGGCACCAAAATTAGATAACTCAATGAATAATCGTATAAAAATAACAGATTCCAAATTCAAATGTAATCTTTCTTATTTTTAATTGTAACAGTATTTATGGCCAGAGTAAGTAGATTGGGTGGTAATCGTAGTGTATAGTAGTGAAGTCAATTTAATGTAAATTGATTATGATTCATTCAATTTGATCTTCCACTTTTGTGTCCAGTCATAAACTTTGTTCACAGCTAGTCGAACTTATTCTACTGCTTCTTTGTGGCTTGATCCGGTAGCCATAATAGCAGTGTCATCTGCAAAGGTCGTATAGAAGTTGTTTTTCAGCTCTGGGGTACATTTATTTATTTATTTATTTAAACTTTTCACACTTATAAAAGTACAAAGGCGGACTTAATGCCTTAGGCATTCTCTACCAGTCAACCAAGGGTAGTGAAGAGATTAGATGGCAGGTGCTCTGTTTGAGAGGAACAAAGAAAAATCATTTTTTATTAAAATATATCATTATAAATAATTATATTACACACACATACATACATATTTAATAAAATATATACCTATATTATATATATATACATTATACAAATTCAAGGGAGAGGTGTTGAGATGACTCTACTCTATTTATTTTGATAAAAAACTCTGTAGTTTCCGCTTAAATGCATACCGACTGGTCGCCGTCCTGATATCAAGAGGAAGCGCATTCCATAGAAGAATGGACTGAATATGAAAGGAAGAATGAACAAAGTCAGAAGTATGAGAAGGACAAAGTAAGAGAAGATTGTTAGAAGAACGCAGATTCTTAGTGTGTGACGAACATAGATATTGGAAGTGAGACATGAGATAAGAAGGAGGAGTGGGAGAGTTAAGAAGGGAGAAAAGCGTGGTCAAAGCGCGCAAACTCCTTCTTTGGCGAATGGACATCCATTTGAGCTCAGACCTATAGCTCGACACATGATCATATTTCCTGAGGTTGAATATGAACCGGATACAATTGTTGAGCAGTCTGTCGAGCTTATCCAGCAAAACTGAATTCAGGTCAAAATAGCATACGTCACCATAGTCGATTATAGGGAAAATCAAAGTCTGCACAAGCATAGTTTTCGTCTTAGCAGGTAAAAAGTTTCTCAGACGATACAGAGATCGCAGAGTACCGTTGACCCTTTGACTAACACTAGAGACCTGGCGTTGCCAGCCAAGCGTCAAGTCAAGATGCAAACCGAGATCTTTCACAGTAGAGGTAAAGGGTATGACGTTACCATTGAAAATAAGAGGAGGAAGAGAGCTAAGCGTCACCCTACCAATCATGCGTGAGCTCCCAATTACAATGGCCTGACACTTTGAGGGGTTTACTGACACCCCAAAACTATCAGACCACGTTTTGATGGCATCTAGATCTCTGTTTACATCAGCTATAGCTTCCGACAAATCTTCAACCCGCCCAGCTGTATATAATTGAAGATCATCGGCATAAAGATGATACGAACACCGAAGACAATGAGTTATAAAATTAATGAAGATGGAAAATAACAATGGAGAGAGAATACCGCCTTGCGGAACACCAGCATCCAGGTCACGCCAACTCGACGAGCGCTCATCAACGCGAACCGACTGCTGACGTCCCCGAAGATAAGAAGAGAACCACTCGAGAGCCTCGGGCGAAACCATAAGATGAGAGAGGATAGAAAGGAGAATATCGTGACTGACAGCGTTAAAGGCATTGGAGAAATCAATTAATACCAACACGGTAACCTTAATATCCTCCATCGCTTCTCTAACGTCACCAGTCACTTTAAGGAGAGCGGAGGCTGTACTGTGCCCGGGCCTGAAGCCAGACTGAAAAGAGCTAACAAGGTTGTTCCGGTGAACAAACCTTGTAAACTGCTTGTGTACGCAGGCTTCGAGCACTTTAGACAGGAATGGGAGAATGGAAATGGGTCGAAAGTGACTGGGTAGAGAGGGATTTGAAATTTTTGGGAGTGGACGTACATAGGCCATACGCCACAGGGATGGGAATTGTCCGGAATCAAGAGAAAAGTTGATGATATGGGTAATTGGAGGTAGAAGGATATCAAGGATCCAAACGATCATACTACGACTGATGCCGTCATGGCCCATAGCCTTGGATTTGATGGACAAGATGATCGTTTTAATTTCGGCCGAGGTGACCGGAGAGAAGTGAAATGGTTCTATGATGGGACTGGGTAGGCCAGTAATGTAATCAACCGTCTGAGATAACATCTGGGAATCCAAATGACAAGTGGTTGTGAAGTGACGGTTGATATCATTAAGGCCAATTGTTTTAGGAAAATCCACATGACGTGGTCTGCCAATACCGAGAGTGCCAAGGAACTTCCAGATATCAGCAGGTGAAGAAGAAGATATATTCTCGAGAATATGGCGGCGTTTAGCGTTGCGTATCATCTGATTACACCGATTTCTAGAAGCTTTGTAAAAGTTCCGGTTTTCCTCACTACGATCCCTTTTAAATTTACGAAAGGCCCGATCTCTGCGCCTCATAGCCATTCGAACTCCTGTCGTCATCCAAGGAGCAGGGGGACGCCGAAGTTTAATCGACTTAACAGGAGCGTGTTTATCGTAGAGAGCAAGCACCGTCCGATCGAAAATACGCAGTTTTTCGTCTACAGTTGTCGCCGCTGCCAGGTGTTCCCAACTGAAGTCTGACGCATCCTGACGAAGCTTCTCAACGTCCATGCGTGCAAAACATCGCATGTGCAGTACTTTTGGGACAGGTTTAGGCGGTTTTAGGACATACGAGAGGAAAATGAGGTCATGATGGGAAAATCCAGGAGCGGGACACTGACCATGAGAGGAAACAAGAGAGGGAGTGGATGTAAGGATTAAGTCGAGCCAAGTATCATCACCTGAAATATTGAAATGGGTAGGTTGCAGTGAAAGTATATGGAGACTAACGGACTCAGTGATGTGAAGGAGTTTACGGGATCGGGGGTTGTGGTGAGCAAGGTCAGTGTTGAAATCGCCCATGATGACGCAATGTGCATACTCTGATCCTACGGATTCCAGCGCCAATTCAAGTTCAGAAAAATAGTCAACGGCGGGTGGACAATAAACAACACCAAGAAGGGTCTTAACGCCTTTGACGTAGACCTCCAAAAAGAGGTATTCGGCGGAAGCATGATATTGTGCGGGGGATGAGGTAATGATTTTGAATGGGAAATCGCTACGAAGATAGATAGCTACACCACCCCCTCCCTTTCCGATTCTATCATTTCGGATAAGAGTGAAACCTGGGAGAGAGTAGTTGGTGGAGAGAAGATGAGGTTTGAGCCAACTCTCAGAAACCAGAACGGCATGGGCATTGGCGTCGGTAAAGGTGTCCAACAGATCACTGTAGTGACTTGGTACACTTTGCGCATTTATATGACAGACATTAAACAAATGACCTTTCTGTTGACTGAAGTTCCGACGCACAAAGTCACCAAGGGTGTCAGTCAAGGAGCTAAAACTTGCATTAGCGGATGAGCTAGAGGAATCAATGGCAGAGTAAAAAGAATCATCATCAGATAACATAAAATAAAAATAATATAAATATAAATAACTGATAAATATGCAAATAAACTATAGCTAAGATTGCTTTCGCTTTAGGTGCAACACCACTATCTATGCACCACCCACCAGCAGCACCAGTGTAGTTATACATGGATCTTTTGGCACGTGGCCAAAATCGGAACTAATGCATCTTATTTTCACAAATCATCAAGGCGCCAAAAGATCCCTGTAGTACTGTACATTAGAAGTATTAAAAAACAATTAATTCAAAGCAGGAAGAGGTAACAGCATCACAAACATAAACACAAAATATTATGAAAAACGCAAACAAAATGATACATGACAAAGTTACATTAGCAAACGGAACGTAATTTACGAAACGTGTAACAAAGAAAATGGTACGTCAAAAGATTGACAGGTGACAGTGACAACTAATGACGAAACACTATTTTACAAACACAAGCAAAACGACAAATAATTACAAACAGAATGTGCTTTAAATAGTTTTGAGGTGAAAATAAGAAATAGTAAGCAGGTAGACGTGTACGATAACAATAATATTTACGTGAACTGACGTCCCAAGCACAAAAAGAGACTAAAATAAGATATGTAATACAAAAATAAAATACAATTATTTACGCACTCCACCATCAGGCTTGCCTCCAGTTCCAACAGAAGAAGATTCTCCGGTCTTCTTAGGGTACTTCGCCAACAAGGGATTGAGTTCCTCCATAGAACAAATTTTATGCCGTGTTCCATCGGGGGATCTGATGACAATAACCCCGTCCTGAGTCCAGCACGCCGGCATCCCGAAGTGCAGGCGCGCCCTGCTGAACACAGTTTGCCTGGACCTAGTCAAGAACTCCTTGACTGTGACCGGGGAGCCCTTCAGTGCTGCCTTTGCTTTCCAAACAGAGGATTTCATATCAACATTGGAGAACCTTACCAATATAGGTCTGCTAATTGTTGGTCCCTTGCTTGACGTTCCAAGTCTGTGACACACTTTGATGGAAGATGCAGTGATGTCAGGCAGTGCCAGTTTGTTCTTCAGAACGTCTAAAATGAGAGCCTTGCAATCCTCTTTGTCAGCTTCAGCAAACCCGGTGAAAATGAGAGCTTTCCGACGAGATCTTGTCTCCAATCCATCAACCGCTCTTGAACACTCCAAGATCTGCTTCCTAAGAAGTCCCAGCACACCGAACATAAGCTCACGAAATGACCGGAACTCTTCAGCAATCTTTGCCACGGTGTCCTTTGCGGGTCCAGCACATTGGATCTGTGCCTCAAGCTCACCCATCTTCTTAAGGAAGCACTCCTCGAGGTTCCTCTGGGCCAATTGGATATCATCCAGTTGCGATGACATGGTGAAGTGTTTAAATCAAGTGACTAGTACTAGTGAGAAGCTGGCAGGTGGTGTAGTTTAAGTGCTTTTGTTACATGGAATGTTTCACCAATGTAAGTGCTGCTTATTCAGTAGCTTGTGCAACAAAAATATAACTCGAAAGCAAGTTAAAATACTTAATAATAATTTTAATTAAAATAGATATACGAAGTTGCGTGTTAACTTTTTTTACACCTACCCCCGAAAAAAAACACATGTACGGTATCATGTAGCAAGTACAGGATTCGTTTTTATCCCGGAATATGCATCCGCATGCCCTTTTCAAAACATTTTGTTACTTATACATGCTATATAAAAAAATAAAAAAACAGTTTCTTTCGATGTTAATATTTGTTTTTGCATATGGACGATATACTGTTGCAGGTTAACGACAACGCCCTCTGTTAGTTAACATACTGAAGAATCTAGAATGTCTGCAAATTCTGGAGGTGGCGTCTGAGTTTAAATACCAGACCCTCTTGCCAAACTTTATCAAATGCCTGCGCCCCATTTCAGACTACGCAGCTACGGTGGCGCAGACTTGCCTAACTTTATCAAAAGCCTGCGCGCCATTTCAGACTACGCAGCTACGGTGGCGCAGACTTGCCTAACTTTATCAAAAGTCTGCGCGCCATTTCAGACTACGCAGCTACGGTGGCGCAGACTTGCCTAACTTTATCAAAAGCCTGCGCGCCAATTCAGACTACGCAGCTACGGTGGCGCAGACTTGCCTAACTTTATCAAAAGTCTGCGCCCCGTTTCAGACTACGCAGCTACGGTGGCGCAGACTTGCCTAACTTTATCAAAAGCCTTCGCGCCATTTCAGACTACGCAGCTACGGTGGCGCAGACTTGCCTAACTTTATCAAAAGCCTGCGCGCCATTTCAGACTACGCAGCTACGGTGGCGCAGACTTGCCTAACTTTATCAAAAGCCTTTTTTTTTTTTTTTTTTGGGTGGGAAACCATCAAATGACGTCTCCCGCTCTGGGTGGAGCGGGAGGGCGTGTCAGACTCTTACTGACTAAAACCCACCCGTGTTCCTTCTGTTGCCTGTGCAATGCCAGGGGGCCACGGTATCCCTTTCGGACTAATCCCGCAACCCCGGCAGGCAATGGTCTCATCGGACCCCTTCACTTGCTGACATCTCTTTGAGGCGCGCGTGGAACACAACGCGCCGTCGACCCGGGCCTGGTCCTTACCGGACGGCGAGCTACCCATTGCTCACCGTCCGCAAGCCCGCGCCTACGGTTGCCGGGAATCGGCAATCGATTCCCGACGCCCAGGGCGTCTCCTCCTGCGGCGGCTAGGGGCGTGAGGGCGCGAAATTTGCCTCTCCCTCACGCGTTCCGCCTCCTCCTTTGCGAGCATTACTGCTTCGCAGAAGGAGGTGACGGCCTCCCATGCCCTCTCGCTCCGTACCATGGCCTGGACCAGGGCCGGGCGCGAGAGATCCCCGCCACCGATCGCCTCCACGAGGACACGGCGGTGCTCTGCCCAAGCCGGGCATACCTCCACCGTATGCTCCACCGTGTCCTCCGGGCGATCCACGCAGTGATGACACCCGGGCGTTTCCTCCCGCCTTATCCGAAACAGGTACCTCCCGAAACAGCCGTGTCCGGTGAGGACCTGCGTCAGGCGGAAGGTGAGGACGCCGTGGCGCCTCTCCAGTCACTCCTCAAAGAGGGGACTTATCGCCGCAATAGTGGCGTGCCCAGCACTGGGTTGCGACAATCGTACTCTCCATGCCGCCATGAGATCCCGTCGGAGCTCTGTCCGCTGTGCCGCGATTTCTCGCGGCATCGGAGTCAAGCCCCGGCGTTTCGCCTCCCCGCGCCACTCCCAAATATGCGCGAGGACTTTTGCCTCCAGATCCCATGGCGGAAATCCGGCAAGGAGGCTCGCCGCCTCACCGGAGACCGTGCGGTATCCCCGGACCAGCCGGGTGGCCATGACCCTCTGGGACGCGTTCAACCGGCGGGCAGGCCGCCGCCTCAACGAATGCGCCCACACCGGTGCCCCGTACAGGGCCATGGACCGCACGATCCCCGCGTATAGCCTGCGCGGCCATTTCAGACTACGCAGCTACGGTGGCGCAGACTATGCAGCTACGGTGGCTTAGACTATGCAGCAAAACCATAAAAAACACAAGTCATTAAAGTAAGTCGAGTGGTGACCGAATGGCGGATAAACAGAGCGAGCGCGGATTAAATTCAACGTGTAACAAAAACCCTTTCCGATCCGAGAGTCTTTTATGTGGTAACTTTCAGGAAAACGGAAAAAAAATCTGCATTTTTTTTTCAATGGCGTGCGGTCAGCCGTCGTTTAGGCGCCCGTCTGCAAGTTTTTTTGTACCCCTGATGAAAATTTGCCAATTTTTAATGAAATCTGTACAATTTTTATTACTTTTGGGTAATGTTATTGCAGTACCTATGTGCCCTTTTCGGATCGGAAAGGGTTCTTGTAACACATTTTATATGTGTTGGATCGTCGAGTTCCCTTCAAAATGGTTGAGCTAAACGGTGCTGATCCATGCGTCATGTTCGTGAACGGGCGCCATCAGTAGGGACTGGTCATCTCTTATCTGCCACGGCTTATTTTAATTTTTGAATTGTTTTTTTATTTTTATTTTTTATTACGGACGCTTTTTACGTACACGTCTTTCTACATTGTTCTCACATGTATAATTTCAACATGAATGATGTAAACAATATTTTGTAAGAATATAATTTTTTTTAAAGAGTGTCCGTGGAGTTTCTTGCCCGTTCTTCTCCATAGGAACCTACGCTTTGGAATGGGCAACTAGCTTCATATTTCTGACTGACTGACTCCTTGACAATTCAAAAGTGCCTGTAAATGGTTTAATTGAAATAAATGCTTTGAGTTTGAGTTTGAGTTTATAATATATATAGGTAGTAGATTATTGCTATGTGATTATGTTGCCGTGCGATGGCCAAGTTATTCAATTTAATAAAGAAATGAATTTCTCTAATATTGATACGGTCACTATGAAACGTTATTTACTAATAAGGTAACAATTTATGGTAAAGTTGTTGGAAATTTGTTGATTGATATAGGTACTGAATGGATTCAACGACTTGATTTTATTTTCATTCTCACAACGCAACGTTTTGCGGTAGAAGACCTGCGTTGCGAGACTTGCATTTTTGTACATGTTATGTTTGTGATGGGATTACTTATACACTTACCCTATATAGCGTTTCCTTCCCGTCGCCCGACTGCGATGGCTATAGGCGGTACCACACAACACATGGACATAACGAAGCAAATAAATAAATTAATTCGCTTTAAAATATGAAATATAAATAAATATGCTTATTAAAATTGTAAATGGTTGTAGATGTGTACGTGTGAGCTTGTATGCACAGAGCGCATGCGTCTCACCGTCAAGTGAACACCTTCTCGTCGCGCACAGCCACATCCTCTCTCGGTTATAGTTTATCGGAAATAATAAAGCTCACAATTAATTACGATGAGCGTCGTTTTGCCGCCTCATGTCACATCTCCGCGCTCTATTCACCTGCACATACATGACGTTTGCTGTGCATCTGACAGTCACCGTGACGTCGCACTACTTGTATGCGTGTTTAGCTATCACTTGCTACGAGGTACGGAAAGCTCATTCATATACAGCGCCGAGTGGGTAATACGAATAGGTGACAGCAGCGGAAAGTGTCTCTGCGCCGGTTTAGTTCGACGCGTGCGACTGCCGCTCGTCAGTTATCACGATATGTCATCGTTCGAGCAGTGTGTTGTCGTGTGTCGTGTGGTGCGCGGTGGAGCGTCCGCGAGGTGGTGCAGTTGTTACAACGCGAGTGATGTTGTGTGGCGCGCGTCAACACTCACATATACATTTTATTTAGCGTCAGTCGAGTGCGCGCGCATTGTTTGTGACGCTGTTATCATGTTTAAGATTAGCATTATTACTGAAATGAGTTTCATATTCATTGTTGTTGCTTATTTAAATGAAGTACGTATTTATGTTCACGAAAGCTGCCACTGGTACCCACGAGTTGTCTTCCCTTGTATCGGCGCGAACTAGCCAGACAGCAAGAACGTCGAGGGCTAACTGCTAGCGTGCGTCGGAAAAACATTTTAAGATCGGCACTCGTGGGGCATGTCGTGCATCTACTCGCAAGCCGCGCTAGTCACCAAGCGATCACAACAAAGTAGTTGTTAAAATACATATGTACACGCACGGACTACATGCTAGTAGGTGTTCCTTGTGGAATCCTTCGCAGGAATGTGATGTGTGGACGAGGCGGCGGCGGCGTGTGTGCACGGAGGTATGCCACGTCTCGGTGCGCTGTGTAGTGCGGAGCCGTGGACACCAGCCAGGCTCAGCCACGTTCCGGCGCCGTCGGGTTTCATTACGTACCTCTCACACATACTGAGCCGCCATTGTGCGCCTCTCTCCGATCGTTACCGGTTTAATCAAATCTGCACAACATGCGCGTGTATGTGTGTGTGTATTGATCGCGGTGCTATCGCCGCGAGTGAAGACGATCTTGAGAGCCGGAGGTGAGGCAAGTGCTTGTTAGTGTCGCAGCTCATGACCGCGAGATAACATCACAATCAGATAACGAGTGTGTGTGCACACGGCTTTGTGCTGTGTGTAAGAACACGACTCTGTGCTGTGTGAGCACATAGCTCTGAGCTGTGTGTGAGCACACGGCTCTGTGCTGTGTGTGAGCACACGGCTTTGTGCTGTGTGAGCACACGTCGACTCTGTGCTGTTGGTTTCGTTATTGCACATGCGTTATATGAACAGAAGTAAACCTTATCTCGTACTATCCTTCCTACTTAATTATAATATTAACGCGAAGGTTTGTGAGGGTGGATGTTTGTTACTCTTTCACGCAAAAATACTGAACGGATTAGGATGAAAGGCACAGATCATTTATAATCTGAATTAACACATAGGATACTTTTTATCCCAGCAGTATTTTCCTGTGCGATAGTTTCCGCCCTCCACTTGTGCGAAGCCGCTGCCGATAGCTATATACTCGTAGTAACTCATAACGATGTTACGATACTTTTAATAGAATACTAGGTACCCCAAATAAAAGTCTGACATGCAAGTTTTACAGTCGATACACAGCGCGCAAACAGATTACCAACGGACTACTCATTAAATATGAACGTGGACGACACCCGCGCTCGAGCACGTTGCTCAGTGCTGTCATTGTTCAGAGTGGCTCGCTGACGAGCGCGCGTCACACACAGCTCACACGACTTGGCTTCGACTCGCTGAAGGGCAGGGTTACAAACTCCGCGGCTTTCACCAGAATTTATTAGATCATGGAGCTGTTTTTCGTTAGGGACTGCGACCGCGACTGTTCCACCTAATTGCTGAGCGATCGTAAAAATTCAAATGCGCGGTGACATTAATTGCTCTCGAATGTCGCGCGCACTCCCGCACTGACTCACTGTGTCTCGGTAGCGCATCTGTTTTAATGTAACCGCTGCAACTCTCGAATCAATAAACTTACGGCCTACATCCTTGTTAGTGGATATATACGTAACTTTATAATGTCATTATATTTACGTGGAGTTTCTTGCCGGCTCTTCTCCATAGGAATCGACCGATTGAAACCGTGCACCTAGCTTATGACGTTTCATAAGTGTTATGTGAAATAAAATATTTTGAATTTGAATTTAAATTTGAACAGTACGTGGAATACTCTATGGACTCCACTGGAGAACAATACCGTTGTATTTAAGATACCGGCAAGGAGCGCATGATAAGATATATAAGAGCATGGATGGCACCTCGGTCCCGAAAAGTCCATATATCACAACACTGTTATTACACTTTTATACAACGCCGCTACGAACCATTAAATAATAAAGCGCACGTGCGCTGTATTGTAACAGGCATCCGATGTTGGGGCGTAACACCTCGTAGCAGCGCTACGCCGAGTCTACGCGTAGCACAACGTAGACAATCTACGCCGACTCCGTGCGTAGAACCACGTAGCACTGCTACGACAGATCTGCGCGTAGCAGGACGGATGCAAGTTTTGTGAAATAGTTTCAGTGCTTTTTTTATAATGATTATTTCTTTACCTATCGTTATTGTATACACTACTCTATACAGCCCTCTCGCCCCCCCCCCCTTCCCCCGGGTTACCTCGCTAGTTATGCTCCCCACTGATCGCATTTTTCCGCTGAACGCTTGTTGTAATGGCGGTACACCCGAGCCCGCAGATTACACTAGCAATTTTCCTGAAGGTATAATATATACCAAGATCGTATTAATAATAATACTTGTATACAGACTGCTTAACACTTTGTAAGACAAGAAGCTGGTATCTTTCTAGATGATAAATTGCTATTTTTTTGTTTTGTACCACACATCATCACGACGTCGGTTGTATACTCTGCCCAGAGCAAGCAATTTACAATTTATTTATTTAAATGGAATATATCATAACAGTTGCATCATTTTGTGATAAGTCGCATGGATGTGTGCCGCAACACTGTTGTCGCTCGCGGCGCGCTCCCGGATATCGTGATGGCGAGTGACAGGCACCCGCAACACTTGACGCGTGTGTGCCTCGTGCAATGATAAAATCTAGCGTAAATTAAATAAGCAATTCAGTTCTTTCACAGGAGCTTCGGATGAGATGTGTAATAAGCGCAATTTGTGAGAAGCCCCCCCCCCCTCTCCTACACCCCGCCCTCACCCCGCGCGGCAACAGGTTATTCCCGCAAGGAGTGAGCTGACTTGACATCTTTATATGTAGTTGACGTTACACGGGGAAAAAATCTCTTTATTGTTACAAGAATATCGTACTTTCAACGAGAATGTACTGTGCTAAATGTGACGACTATACTTTTTGTTAACACTACAAGATCGCCCTCGTTAATAGAAGAGTGTAACCACAAATTATTGTATAGTAATTATTACCAAAATAGAATGGTTTACGTTGCTAATAAATTGGTTAAAGAAACTCAATACTCAAAGCATTTATTTAAATGAAACCATTTACAGGCACTTTTGAATTGTCAAGAAGTCGGTCAGTCAGAAATATATAATATATGGTGGTGGCGTGTGTGTGCGGTGGCGTTAAGTTCCCTTCAAAATGGTTGAGCTAAACGGTGCTGATCCATGTATCATGTTCGTGAACGGGTGCTGTCAGTAGGGACGGGTCATCCCTTATAGCCACGGCTTATTTTAATTTTTGAATTGTTTTTATCTTTTTATTACGGACGCTTTTTATGTGCACATCTTTCTAAATTGTTCTCACATGTATAATTTCAACATGAATGATGTAACCAATATGTTGTAACAATATTATGATTTAAAAGAGTGTCCGTGGAGTTTCTTGCCCGTTCTTCTCCATAGGAACTTACGTTTTGGAATGGGCAACTAGCTTCATATTTCTGACTGACTGACTCCTTGACAATTCAAAAGTGCCTGTAAATAGTTTAATTGAAATAAATGCTTTGAGTTTGAGTCTGAGTTTGCTATGAAGCTAATTGCTCATTCCAAAGCGTAGTAAGTACCTATGGAAAAGATCAAAAGGTGCTTTAAAATAAATTTTGTTGTGGTACCTACACAAACCCCCCACAAAAATTTGAATACAGGAACTATTAGAACATCGTCCACATATATTAGGTGGGAAAAATACGTATTATTGAAGCTAACTCAAAAACCCCTCATCAGATCTTGACCATACTTATATGGGACCACTCTTCTGAACTATGCCCTACCAAAAACAAAAAAAAAAAACATCAAAATCAATGCATAATTGGCAGAGTAATCGCGTAACAAACATACAAAAAAAAACATACAACCGAATTGAGAACCTCCTCCTTTTGAAGTCGGTTGAAAAACAATTATTCTTTATTATTTGTAATGTTATGTTAAAAGTATGTTTATTTGCAAAAACTATACTTTTTGTACTGGTTGCCAGTGTGATACTGTAAATGCTATATTGTTACGTCTCAATAAATGTCTTGCTATCGTATCCAGACCAGAATAGATAAAGTAGGGAGTACATTTTATATTGTATCTTTTGTCCGTCTGATAATAATTGTAGCAACGAGTTCCCAAAAGTTGCCCAGCAAAAAAGTGATTGCAGTAAAGTAACTGTGAATGTGGCAAAGCCTGTAAGATAAGCTTTAGTTAAATAAAAGCATATACATACGTTATTTAATTTGGTTTATATTTTTATTATAATGGAGATCACAATCACTTAACTTCATTAAGACTATTTGATAATGTATTTAGAACATAGTTATCTAATAAAGATACACATAACGTAGGTATCCTCAGAATTATGCTTGATAACATAATCATTTTAATTATAATTTATAATAATTATAATTTAACAATAATATTTTTTATATTTTTTTTTAATTCAAGTATAAAGTAAGATTAACATTAATTGCAATCGAGGAAAAATTAATTCTAGATGTAAAGTAGACTTATAACAACAATATTATAATCTTTTATCGATAATAATGGATACTAAATATAGCATATAGTATGGCCGATATAACTTGGCAGTTCCGAACTTTGAAGAAGCCTGCGCAATATTTTTTTAGGAACCAAATAGTGACATGAGGCGAGTGTGAGTGAGTGAACATGCGCAAAAGTTCGTAGTGCCTGTGTTCAGACCTGCCAAGTTATATCACCCGTATTGTAATTTTGTATTAGCATCACGACAAAGAACCAGGGGGATTTTGTATGGACACCGTCCCCACCCTCCAACAGTCCTAGGATACATCTAAATATGCTTATAAGGATCCACAAAAAGACTTACAATCTTGTTCAATTGCAAAAACCGATGGTGTCTGTCAGACTCTTACTCGACTAAAACCACTCCGGTGTTCCGTCTCATACTTGCACTGGGGATGACGGGATCTAATGCAACTTTCACGATCCCCGGCTAGTGCCGGCCCGCCTCCGTGGACCACCTCTGTGGACCACCTTGAGTTAGAGGGGGATTGCGGTGTTAAACTCCCCCCTTACGTCATAGAGAGGTGCGCGTGGAACCCTATGCGCCACCATGTCGGGTCCTAAGGAGTAGGGGGCGACGGATTTCTCCAGATCCGTCAGCCCTGGACCCATTTAGGGGGGCTGGAAGAGGGCGTTATTCGCCCTCCGCCGACGCCCGGTACATCTAAGCAATCTCCCGCTCCCTTTCCGCAACCTCCTTCTGCGAAATAGTCATTTCGCAGAAGGATACCACCGCGTCCCAGAACTCCTCGCTGCCGAACATCGAGTCGATAACGGCCGGCAGAAACAGGTCACTGCTGACACCTGAGATGAGGGCACGGCGCAGCACACTCTGCCAGCGTATGCCGCGCCGTGTCCTCCCGACAGTCGACGCAGTGGTGACACCGGGCGTCCGGCTCCCTGTTTATGCGACACAGGTACTTCCCGAAACAACCATGCCCCGAGAGCACCTGCGCCACCCGAAACGACAGGGAGCCGTGCCTCCTTCCGAGCCGGCGCTCGGGAACTGGCCGTAAGCACGTGCTATTTGGTTTGAGCAATGAGCGCGCGTGGTGCTAGAGTTGAGCGACCCACCACCTGTGAGACTGCAGCTGTTGCCATCAACGCTGTCTACCTGTGTGAGCTCCCCCGGGCTGTGACAGGCGTGTCGTTTGCGAAACACGTCAGGTCCACTCCCGGTTACAGCTCGCCAAAAATTATCCCTGGTAAAAGAAATGTCATCATGAATGAGAACCATAGTTAAGTTGCTCTAATCTATTCTTCTTAATTCCACACTAAGAAAATATATAAATGTAAAATAATGCTAATATTTAATTTAAAAAAAGTAATATTCCAGGTAAACACCATATTCCATCAAAAACATAACCTGTAAAAAAACCAAGTCTCGCATCTCAGTTCATCTATCGTAAAAAGTTGTGAGATCATGTAATACCAAGTCGGTCAATTTATTCAGTCCCTACTTGAGGTCTTAAGTTATTATGTAATTGGCTAACCTAACAACATCTTAAAGTTACCATATCAATATTAAAAATCTTTTATGTTAATTGACCGACTTGGTTTGGATCTCACAACTGAGTTTCGTAACTCAGTTACTTGTTTTTTTTTACAGGTTATGTTTTTTATGGCATCTCATTTCTTTTTGTAGATAGTCTTCTTTTTAGGGTTCCGTACCTCGAAAGGAAAAAATGGAACCCTTATAGGATCACTTTGTTGTCCGTCCGTCCGTCTGTCTGTCTGTCAAGACCCTTTTTCTCAGGAACGCGTGCAGGTATCAAGCTGGAATTTATATCAAATACTTAAGACTACTGTCTCTTAGAGCTGTGAAAAAAAAAACAAATGTAATGTAAAATCAAACTTCTAAGCCAACGCAATCAAGAGATACAGCCGTTTATGCCGCAAATTTCCGCAAATTTTCGACACTTGCAAGAGAATCAAAACCTACAAGGTAGTTCCCGTGAACTTAGAATCTTGAAATTTGGTACAAAGCAACGTCTTATAGCACAAATAAAGTAAAAATTGCAAAAACCGTAAATTTTTTGTGACATCATATAGTAAACATATTTTTAATAATTTTAAACTTACTACCCCTTTCTTCATGAACGCGTAGAGGTATAAAATTGAAATTCATATCAAAAACTCGAGTCTGTAATACCTTTAAGATGTAATAAAATCAATTTATTATGTCAACGCAATCAAAAGAAACAACAATTTAAGCCGCATATTTTCAAACTCGCAACTACTCGCAAGAGAATCAAAACCTAAATGGTACTTCTAGTCGACTTATAATCTTGAAATTTGGCATGAAACAATGTTTTATAGCACATATAAAGGAAAAATTCCGAATATCTTTTTTTTGTTTGTTAAATCACTTTTTTTTAAATAATTATAAACTTATTACCCTTTTCCTCATGAACGCGTGGAGATATCAAGTTGAAACTCATATCAAATACTTAGGTCACATTGCCTTTAAGCTGTTAAAATAAAACGAATTTCTAAGTCAACGCAAAAACGCAAAGGTACAACCATTTATACCGCATATTTTGAAAGTCGCAACTACTCGCAAGGGAATCAAAATTTAAATTGAGATAAAAACAATTGTAGTTGCAGTAGCAATGACCGTGACTTATCTCTATCTTCAATATCGATTTTAGAATGAATCCCCAAAATGGAATTTCCACATATTTTTCTCCATAAACATGTTTCCGTTAGTAAACACTAGCACTACTACACGAAGTAGTACAACTACACGAAGTAGTACAACTACTTATAGATAACGTTTTTTTTACTTCAATGTTCAATGTGGTTACTATTCATACCTTTTTCAGTCACCGTTTACAGATCTGGTTCTAATTTAATACTTAATTAGTATTTTTGTACCAGATTTCTAAATAGTGACTAAAAACTTTGTAAATAAATAACTTTGATAACAAAAAAAATTGCCATCATTCATCAGCAGACTTTTGCAAGGCTGCTTCAAGGCTAGTGTTTATATTTCAGTTATATTATAAATTATATGATATGTGTTAATACAAAATAAAGGATTATTGAAACGATAAAGAGACCTTTAATAAGAGAGTCTTTAATTTCTGCTCCTCCAGCTTTCCATATTGTAATGTTATGGATTTCATTTTGCAATAAAATACCATAACTATGACTCGGTTGTCGCGATGGGTGAAATTTTACTTATATACCTACAGGTTTGTACGGAACCCTCGGTGCGCGAGTCCGACTCGCACTTGGCCGGTTTTTTTTTTATTCAGTGTCACTCTTCTTGTTACAGAATTTGAAGTATTTGAGTTGGTGGTGGATTCAGGATGTCATTATTTTAGCCAACAATCTATTGAAACCTCTTTATGAAGCTAAGCTTTGTTTTGGCTGAAAGAAAGAAAAACGACATCAAATCGTTGATTGATCAGAATCTCATTCCTAATTATTACATTTCTTTTTATTTTGATAGAATACTTTAAGAATAAGCTTAATTGCCTGTTAAGTTATTTTTTTGATCTCAATAATTACTAAGTACAATACATAATAACTAATTAGTAGGTTATTACACATGATTGTGATATCAAACTTTGCAATAAAATACAATTTCTAACAAATACGTTTTTTTTTTTTGCTTAATTTAATATTTTCTGTTGTTATTGTGTCGGTAGCTTGTCATGAAGTAGGAAACGCTGAACGTTTTGATTGATGAAATAACGTCACTCAAAAAGGTTTTTTTGACAAATCTAATAATTATTTAAAAATACTTTTTCATAAAAAATAATACATTCCAATAGTGCTTAATGCTCTCTGCCCTAAAAACCATAACATGTTATCAATTTTTTACTATTTATTGTGTAAAACTAGTCATTACTGTTTGGTAAAACTTTAAATGCTTCTACTGAAAAAACAGCTTTTTTGGTTAGTATTCTTATCAATGTGATTGTATGGATCAGCAGACATTTTTTTTTACTACCCACGAATTTCAATTCCTGCGTTGAAATTCGTCGGTAGTAAAATATAAAACAAAATTTTCAGAATCATGTAGTGAATCCATGGTAACAGTTTTCGCGTCGATGCAATGTCCCTGCCACCCTGTATAAAATAAAAACTACCACGGCAAGCTATAGCGATGAGTCCTGTACCAGACTGTACCGTACATTTATAGAGGCGATGAGTACTGTACCAGACTGTACCGGACATTTATAGCGCCGATGAGTTCTGTACCAGACTGTACCGTACATTTATAGCGGCGATGAGTTCTGTACCAGACTGTATCGTACATTTCTAGCAGCGATGAGTTCTGTACCAGACTGTACCGTACATTTATAGCGGCGATGAGTTCTGTACCAGACTGTATCGTACATTTCTAGCAGCGATGAGTTCTGTACCAGACTGTACCGTACATTTATAGCGGCGATGAGTTCTGTACCAGACTGTATCGTACATTTCTAGCAGCGATGAGTTCTGTACCAGACTGTACCGTACATTTATAGCGGCGATGAGTTCTGTACCAGACTGTGTCGTACATTTCTAGCAGCGATGAGTTCTGTACCAGACTGTACCGTACATTTAAATACCTCCACCTACCTTGATTTGTTGCCTTGTATTTGTTAACAATTTACAAAAAAATAAATAATAGGGCCCTATTTTTCTTCTTATCGTGTGGTTAGTGACCAACCTGGCGTCAGAGTTTTAAAGCCACCCGTGGGCCTCTGAATTGGCTTCACATGCCGTCGAGAAATATCTCTCAGGCATCCCGGTTTCCTCACGATGTTTTCCTTCACCGTTTTTGAAGCTAGTGATAATATACAATACGCACATGAATCCGAAAAGTCAGAGGTGCGTGCCTTGGGTTCGAACTCGAGACCTGTGACTTGGCAATCCGACGGTCACACCACTAGGCTATCACTGCTATATACATATATAGGGCCCTATTGTAGAGTATTTAATAATCCAATGGTGTGTATTGTTATTTGGTTTTATGAAACAAAAGGTAAGTATAACATAACTTTCTTACAAGGTTATGTAGGTACAGATAGTGCAATCTACGACGACGCGCCCCACTCCGCGATGACTGTACTGCAAGCTGTACTTTAGTACGGAGCGTTGCCATGGATTCCACTATCTATACTCTTGGTAAAATACCATATACCTATGTACGACCTATGTGTGCCTGTCCTCTCCGGAAAGTGGCTCATATCGTAGCTAATCTATTGTTTTGCCCACATGCCTAAAGCAGAACTCTGCTTTCAACTGATAAAATTGATTATTGTTTATCGAATTTCACACTTGAAACACACCGACAAAAACTCTCAAACTTTGGATCACAGTTTAAATCTCATTGCACTTCCTTCAAATCGAAATGTACATTATACTGCAGGATGATATTTACTAATTGAAAAGTACTTGCCTAAGCTTGTTGCCTAACAAAATAATTGCCGAAATCTACAAAACCAAAATGTAAACGCACCGGTCGGTCGCCGTCGCCATCTTTGATAGCGTATTCTCCACAGACTTCATAAAAGGATCATTCCGGCGCGAGTTAATGTTATATGTTTAACATATGTGATGTTATATGCCTTTCCTGTTCTTTTCCTTACACTCTGATAAAGTTAGAGCAGCAAAGGTATACTTTACACAGGCAATATTTCGCATAACTTCGACCCTAAAACACGCAGCCGGTTGAGGCCGGCTGTAACCTTAAGGTCACGGCAACTCGGCATATTTCGAGCACGAATGTGACCCTGCGGACACGCAGGTACACGCTGATTAAATCTCTATTATAAAAAAAATCTTTTTTTACAAAACATAAAACCGACTTCCGAAATCAGTTATTTATTCTCACTTTGTATTGTTTTTTTTGGAAGTCGGTTTTATTTTTTGTAAAAAAAGTTTTTATTTTTCACTTTTTAGTTGTGGTACCTACACAAACCCCCCCAAAAATTTGAATACAGGAACTCTTAGAACATCGTCCACATATACTAGGTGGGTAAAATACGTATTATTTAACCTAACTCAAAAACCCCACATCAGATCTTGACCAAACTTATATGGGACCACTTCTGAACTATGCCCTACCAAAAACAAAAAAAAACAAAAAAAAACATCAAAATCAATCATAATTATTGGCGGAGTAATCGCGTAACAAACATACAAAAAAAAAAACTCCTTTCATGAAGTCGGTTGATAAGGGCTAATATGGTCTGTGAATAATTTTACTTTATGGGCCTGACGGATAGAATAATCGACTAAATCATTCGAACAAAAGTATGTCGAGAAAAACCGGCCTCGGAATATAGACTTCTACCGGTTGAGCCTGTTTTTTTTGTCACATCGGTAGTTTTTGACGGCCGACTTAATGAGTTGTCCCGACCGTTAAGGGGATGTACATACCTATGTGGAATGTGGGACTCAATAGGTAGTCAAAATATTTTAACATGATACTTATACTAATTATTTACAGCGTCTTGCTTATTCATTCACGTAAACAGCGGCAGGCCGGTACCTACGCTGCCCAACAGATATCCTACCTAATGACCCATACTATTCTATGCTATGTTCTATGTACTACGAAATAAGAACTTGACGGAGAGATTTGACGACTTCCACTGCTGGACATAGGCCATAAGCAAATATTTTTTGCGACTTGAATTTTTTACAAAATGGTAATTACCTAGTTGCCATCGTCGTTTTTATCGGTCGGCGACGGCCATCTCCAAGTGAACGAGGATTTACTTAGGCATAACAAATTTATCGCAGTTAGTTAATATATGCGTAGGCACTTCCTGTTAAATACATCAATATAGGCGTCCATGGCCCAAGCGATCAGCAGACTGTTTATGTCCAGCGAGGCTGGTGTCCGTGTGACTCCGAACGCATCCATTTTAATTTTTGAAGGTGGCACTGCGGCGGTTGGCACGTAGGTACACGGCGCACGTGCGCGCTAGTATATGTATATATGATATCTGATTAAGGGTAACCGACGTCCGTAAATAAACTCAATTGCGTTTCTGTAAATAAAGTTTTGTTTATTATTTTATAAGATTGTTTTTTAAAGTAAGTAAGCTTTCATATTTCTTTACAAAATATTACTTTACCTGTAAATAAAGAAACAACATTCAAAGCTTTTAATTTCACGAATATCTTCTCCTTTAAATCCTTCAGGTATTTTATCTAACACAATATTAATAGTTTTTCATCACCTCAAAAATCACAATGTTATGCACACAATATGATACTTCACCTCAGTCCGTCGTTCCTACATTCATACAATCAATCAGCCATTCTATTAATCACTCACTCGCGCTTGAAGAGCGCGGGTAACTTCAAATTAAGGAAATGATAGGTATTAAGTAGGTAATCATTTCCTTACATCCCCCCCCTTCGGTGAGATAATTATGACACAAAATTTAATGAATTGTCTTCTAAATAGTTGTCTTCAAGTCGCAGTAGCTGGGACTAGTTTGGTGATGTGAAAGAGATTTGATTCTGATTTTCTATGTCCTGTATTGTTGTAGTTTGATAGTTTCTCTATTATCTCGTAAGTTCCAATCCTTAACTCATCCCGTTTTCTCCTGTTTAATTTATTGCCATTTTCCGCAAATACCATGTCTCCTACATTGAACTCATAATATTTTCTATTTCTGTCATAAAGTTTTTTATTGTAGTTGTATGATTTTATACTATTTTTCAGAGCCAATTTTCTATCTCTCAACAAATCGTTTTCTGTATTTTCCTCTTTTAGTTCACTTGGTATGATTGTAATATTTTTTCCTTGTAACAAGTACACAGGTGCAAAGCCTGTAACAGTGTGCTCAGTTTCATTGTACTTTTTCACGCATTGTTGTGCTATTGATGTCCATGCAATTTTTTTATTTTCTTCATTTTCTTTACACCTTATTTTATTGACCAGTGTGTGATTTAGTCTTTCATTGATTCCATTTGAAAATGGCGCATTTACTGCTGTGAATATAATTGGAATATTTTTTTCCTCTAGGAATAGTTTAAAATCTTTTGAATTTATTCCTGGGTACTGATCTGTCAAGATCATACCAATACTATTATCTTCCGTGACATTTTTTACTAGTTTTATAAAGTCATTTGAATTCTGTGTTTTTGAATTGACAATGTATGCATATCTAGTGAAATGATCCACTAAGAGATGCATGTATTTCTTTGTCGATCGAGAGCCCCCGAATCCACCAATTGTGTCTATTGACATTATTTCAAAAGGATGTGTGGCTGGTCCTAGATGAGACATTAGTCCAAATTTATCTTGGCCTCTTGATTTGTTCATAACGTTATATTATGTCTTAGATTCTTAGCTGTATAGTACGGAGTAATTTTATTTTGCATTTGTTTAATTCCAATGTGACAGTATTCTTTATGTATTTCTTTGATGAAACTTATACTAAAGTCTTCTGATAAAATTATTTTTTCTCCATTCTTGATTTTCTTGTAGTATAAGCTGTGATTTGATTTTAATTTTGTTTTTTTCTTTTGTAGTTCTTCGTTATTTTCTTGATCAACAATAATATCCTCAAGTTTTATCAAATTGACCACTTTTAACTGTTCTTCTTCATTTTCATGTGCTTGTAATACTGGATTTCTGCTGAGACACTCTGCTTCAAGATTATTTTTTCCCGATGAATATTTTATCTGAAAGTCATATTGAGAAAGGTAATATGTCAAGTCTCCGAGTTCTTCGTCTGTTCTTGATTTAATATTAATTTTTTCCAATGGTTTGTGATCAGAAAAGACTGTAAATCGTTTACCTATGAGCCAATGTTGCCAATATTTAACTGCATCTTTTATTGCTAGGCATGCTAAGTAAATAGCTTTTTTTCTTTTCTGTACTTCATTTAGTTTCTTGTAAAAATATGCAACAGGTTTTTCTTTTGTGTTTTGTTGTCTCTGTTTCAATACTGCTCCTACGCCTAGTATACTGGCATCTGTGTTAATTAGTATCGGTAAGTCTGGGTCAAATATCTCTAATATAGGTTGAGAACATAGTAGTTCTTTCATTTTCTCAAAGGATTTTTGACATTCTTCTGTCCAAATGAATTTTTGATTCTTCCTGAGTAAGTTGTGTAGTGGATCCAATGTTATTGCAATATTTGGTACATATTCGTTATAAAAACGTATTTTTCCCAAGAACTGTCTCACATTTTTTTGATTTTGTGGTAGTGGGAAATCTTTTATTGATATTAAATTATCTTTTATTGGGCGTACTGAATCGTTATGAATAATGTGCCCTAAATATTTCACCGAATCCGATGCAAATGTGCATTTAGAAAATTTCAGTCTAAAGCCTTCCTTCTGAATCGCTTCTAATAATTTTGTTAGATGAGTTATGTGTTCGGGAAAGGATTTTGAAAAAATCAATATATCATCTATGTAGATTACCGAGAATTCCGTTAGTTCATGTCGTCTTATAATATTACTCAATATTCTTTGAAATATGGCTGGGGCTGTTTTAGTCCAAATGGTAAACAGGTCCACTGATAATGGTTGTCTTGTGTTACAAAAGCTGTTTTTCTTCTGTCTTCGATTCGTAATGGTATCGACCAAAATGCAGAATTTAAATCCAGTTTTGTAAAATATTTGCAATTTCTTGTTTTCGCGTTGTGACTGTGAAATAATAAGTTTATTCAAATCGCGAAAGTCTATACAAAGTCTTGATTTTCTATTGTCTTCTTTTTTGTATGCCAATGTTACCGGAGCAGCGAATGGACTGTATGATTCCTCAATTAGGTTTTTCTCCAATAACTTTGATACTTGACTGTCTATTTCTTTCTTATCCTCGATATTACATCTATAAGGTCTTTTACTGCAATATTTATCGACCAATAAATCAATTCTGGCTTCATAATCCCTGACAGTTCCAATGTCGTACTTGTCTTTTGCGAAGATAGATTTGTATTTTTCCATTATTTTATTTATTTCAGCTTCTTGTTTATATTCGAGCTGGTTTATTAATATTTTAATTTTGGTTTCATCGACGTGTTCGTTAAAGTTCACTGTAAACTTGTCACATCTTATTGTTTTTTCTTTCACTACTTCCATTTCTGCATTTATTTTTCGTGGGTTTTTTGTGTAATTTCTAGCTTTTCATTTTGGGTCAATTTAATTTGTTTTATCATATCCAATCCAATTAAAAAGTCGTAGTCGAAATTGTTCTTGTTAATTATTTAGGAGCATGAGGAACAGGGTGTAAAATTCACTCATCCACCATAGAAAAGGGAGGATCCTCCAACCAGACGGGTGTTGTGTCTGGCGGGCCGACTGCCCAACTGTTGATTTCGGATAGTCTTATCTATGTCGTTCGCGCGGTAAACTCTTATTGCGCGATGCAGGATTTGTGTGACGTCATATCTTTGATGCGTAGTTCGCATGTGGCGGTGTAACCGCTACATCACTCCCCTCCGGAGACCGGAGGTCGATAGTGGGCTGAGTCTTGTATCTTGCGATGCTTCACAGTGCCAGCTAAGGTTCCAGTGAGTCGGAACCGGGTGCCGCACAGTTCGCGGTGAGTCGGAACTGTCTGCGGTGATTGCGGCGATTGTGGTGATTGAGGTGATTGCGGTGATTGCGGTGATTGAGATGATTGCTGTGATTCCCCAGTGAGTCGGGGTGATGAGGCTGAGGGTGATGACCAGGAATGCGCGTTCGCTGCATGCTGGTGGTCAGGATACCCGTTGAAGCCGAGGGTGCTGGCTTTCTGTGTGACTCGTCTCACGAAAGCTTGCGGGAGTGATGATGATGATGACGTTACGCTGAAGTAGTTGCACGAAGGCTGCGTTGACGTTCATACTCGGGGTCACCAATTTAGGAGCACGAGGAACAGGGTGTAAAGTTCACTCATCCACCATAGAAAAGGGAGGATCCTCCAACCAGACGGGTGTTGTGTCTGGCGGGCCGACTGCCCAACTGTTGATTTCGGATAGTCTTATCTATGTCGTTCGCGCGGTAAACTCTTATTGCGCGATGCAGGATTTGTGTGACGTCATGTCTTTGATGCGTAGTTCGTATGTGGCGGTGTAACCGCTACAATTACAAACACATATATTTCTTTTTCTATTTCGAAGATTTTTATTTTCAATTTTACTATTCCATTTGTTTTTTTCACACCATTAATCGTAGTTAGCTCCACTGTTTGTGCATTATTTATTTCTTCATCTTTTAACTTTAACAATTTTGAATTAATTAATGAGATATTTGAACCGGAATCATATATTCCAAATGCTTCTAATGTGTTATTTATTGTTAATTTGATTTTGATTAATGGTGGCACTACTAGTTTTTTTGATCCATATTATTTAATTCCGTTTTGACTTCAGAATTATTAACAAAATTAATAACATTTTGTTTTTCTTTAGTGCCTTCATTCGTTTTAAACCAACGCGAGTCTTCAGGGTGATATCTATTACCTTTATTTAATTTTCTACAAATCTTGCATGGTTCTTTAACCTCTTTTGTTTTTACTAGAGAATTGGTAATTTTCTTTTTATCATATCCTTTTTTGTTAACTAAATGTTCCAAGCTTTTCACTTCATTAAACAGATCTTTAGTCTCATTTATTTTCTTTCTATCAATCCTGTCTGTTATAAAACTAGGTAGACCTACTGCAATCAGATCAATCAGAGTACTTTTGGTTATTGTGCTGTCCATTTCTAACAATATTTTCTCTTTTCTTATTGCATAGTCTAATAGTGATCCTGTTTTGTATTTAAATTCTATTGCATATCTTTTTGGTGTCCAACAAAGGTTGGACACCAAAAAGATATGCAATAGATATTCTCATAAGTATCACAAAAATCTTCTTTCCATTGTTTCTATTCCGAAGTTAGCGTATGTCTTATTAGCATAGAACTGTACCAATTCAAACATGATTTTTCCAAAAACAGTCTAAAAATCTCAATTTTTTTCTTCATCCTCAACTATTTCCAATCGAGCACGTTCTTTTTCAAAAGTAGCCATCCATTGGGTTACATTTGAGTTTTCTCCGGTGAATTTCTCAATTACAAATAATTCTTCTAAGATTTTTTTCAAATTAGTCTGCTTTGGTAATTGTGGATTCATATTAGCAATTTTTTCTAGGATTCTTGATAGTGATTCGGTTGTGTTAGTGAAGTTCCAGGTGTACTTATCACTTCTTCCAAGAAATAATTCTTGAATTGTATATTGTCATCGTCATCCATGTAAGTCTTTCTTAGTTCATCTGATAAAGATATCCATAAACTCCTTTTATCGTGTCTTCTTTGCAATGTATTTTTTATTGTTTTATAAGTCTCAGTTTCCATTAATTTTGCATGGTTTTTTATTGGCTGCAATTCTTGTGGTACAAGATAAATTTTACCCTCTTTTGTCGTTATTGAGGTTACTGCCAGTACATTTGTTTTTTGGTCATCAAAACTTTTAATTGTAAACTCAAATTTTAGTTTATCCATTTCTGTAAGATTTCCTTTTCAGAGAATGTTGTTTTATATGATATCTGATTAAGGGTAACCGACGTCCGTAAATAAACTCAATTGCGTTTCTGTAAATAAAGTTTTGTTTATTATTTTACAAGATTGTTTTTTAAAGTAAGCAAGCTTTCTTATTTCTTTACAAAACTTTACCTGTAAATAAAGAAACAACATTCAAAGCTTTTAATTTCACGAATATCGTCTCCTTTAAATCCTTCAGGTATTTTATCTAACACAATATTAATAGTTTTTCATAACCTCAAAAATCACAATGTTATGCACACAATATGACACTTCATCTCAGTCCGTCGTTCCTACATTCATACAATCAATCAGTCATTCTATTAATCACTCACTCGCGCTTGAAGAGCGCGGGTAAATTCAAATTATGGAAATGATAGGTATTAAGTAGCTAATCATTTCCTTACATGTATACGACACACAGAATGCGAGAAGCCGGTCTAGCGGACCACAGAACACTAAGCTGCGGCTGCGGTCGGTTCGGTTAAGTTCTTTCTTCTACTACTGCCCCCTTCCACCTCACGCACCGCTCGTTCGCCCAGTCTACAATTCGACAAGTTCTGAATACAATATTAACTTTACGTGAGACAATGCGTCTTGTAATTAAACTAGACTAAACTACATTGCGTATTACGAGACCGAAAATGTTCTCTTTTGCAGTATGATCAGTATCTGCTATAACGTTTGTTGTTGCCAAGAACAAATAATCGTTTTCTTAGCTATTCTTTTCTATTATACTAGGTACAGTAGATTGTTTTTTCTATAAAACATAAATATATTACAACAAATAACTACATACTTGTGTAATAGCTTCGTGCTTTACCATTTATTCATTAATCATTTATTTATTAATATACACTCGAGAGCAATGAATCCGGGTCACTTAAAGAATGTTAAAAATCTCGGAAACTAAAAATGATAGGTTAATGCAATAAATTGTATTTAATAGACAATGTAATACTCCTTAAATGAAAGTAAAAAAAATATGAGTCACCATACATTTTATTAACACAAAATTACATAAAGAAAAAAACTGCTGATCTCTCCTTAAAACAAAAATAGGAAACATGAAATTTTTGAACTTTATTACGATTTTCTTGAATTTTAATACTTCGTATTGCCTCCTCATGCTTCCATTACTGCGTTTACGCGGTTTGGCATGCTGTACACCAAGTTCCTTATACGATTTTGGGGAATATTCTCCCATTCCTCTGTGAGAGCAATTTTGAGCTCACGAAGCGTGATTGGGGGAGGGTTTCGTTGTTTTACGCATCTGCCTAGCTCGTCCCAAGCATGCTCGATCGGGTTGATATCCGGGCTGCGCGCTGGCCACTCCATACGAGTAATGTTCATCTCTTGAAGGTAGTCATTCACAATCCTACCTGTATGAGGTCGGGCATTGTCATGCATAAATATAGCATCCTCACCTAAATTGACCATAAATGGACCAACGTGATCATTGAGGATTTCTTCCACATATCTTTCGCTAGTTAAAGAGCCGTTTTCTATGATCACCAGCTCTGTGCGACTTTCAGAAGAAATTCCGGCCCACACAAGTACAGACCCACCACCGTAGGCTACTTTTTCTTCGATGCATGCTTGCTTGATTCTTTCCCCTGGTCTTCGATACACTCTGTGTCTTCCATCGTGCTTGTAGAGCATAAATTTTGATTCGTCGGAGAACATAACTTTTGACCAATCTTCAATACTCCAATTTACGTGGCTCTGGGCATATCTTAGTCTTGAAATACGATGCCCACGCTCCAGTTTAGGGCCGTTTGCAGGTCTAAGGGGTTTTAAGTTAGATTCAGCAAGCCGACGTCTTACTGTCCATGCACTTGGGTTACTTCCTCCGAGGCGTCGAAACTGATTTGTGAGTTCAGTTCCTGTAAGAAAGCGATTTCGAAGCATGGTGTTCACCAAGTATCGGTCTTCTCGTGCTGTGGTACACCTGGTTCTGCCCGTTCCTGGTCTGCGTAGGTTAGAACCAGTTTCTTCGTAACGTCGGAGAACTCTTTGTACTGTTGACAGCGACACACCGACAGTCCTGGCTGTATCGCGCTGACTCCGGCCGGTTTCCAGCATTGTAAGTATTCTGGTGCATTCTTCAGGCGTAAGCGACATAATTTCAGCTTGAATAATGAATATAGAGCACTATCAACATGGTTTATGTACCCACATAAATGACAGATTACAAACAAAAGCAAAACCAAATGCTGTAATTTCGTAGTTCCATCTTCGAAAGTGGCCCTTTTTCAAATTTGATTTTTTTATGATATAACTTTACAATAATTAAGAAGTTTTAATACCTTCATTTAAGGAGTATTACATTGTCTATTAAATACAATTTATTGCATTAACCTAGCATTTTTAGTTTCCGAGATTTTTAGGATTCTTTAAGTGACCCGGATTCATTGCTCTCGAGTGTATAATAGGGGTTAAAGTATGAAATTGCCGTTTTATTATAATAGGTACACACATCAACACGGTCTAGGGATATTTCATTCTCAATTAAATAACTCGAAAAGTTCTGGCCGCATTGGAATCTTTTATACACCGATTTGTTTGTAATTTATCTCAGACTAATTCCAAATTAAAATTTTTGAAAATTCTTTTGTTTCGGTGGCATAAAAATGTCTTGATGTATAGGAGAGGGAATTTTCATTTGTGCGAAATTTAGAAAACAATACGAATTACGTTTAGTTACAGTTTTTTTTCATTTTTAAACGAAAGATAAAGTTAAAATTGAGGTATTGTAGCCATGCAACGCCGACATTTGACGAGGGCGGAGATGTTACGAGCTGTGGGAATGCTGGAAGCTGGATCTGTTCAGCGTAATGTTGCTGAGGCCATAGGGACCCATCAAAATGTAATTTCAAGATTGTGGACACGCTATCGTGCCACAGGTGAAGTAGCGGAGAGGCACCGGGGGCCAAGTCGCATCACTACCCCCAGACAAGACCGATTTTTGCAAATTACTGCGCGAGCTCAACCAAATGCAACGGCGACTCAATTGGTCCAAAGGCTGCGAGTGGAACACCAAGTGCTTGTGAGTGACCAAACTGTAAGAAGGCGACTGCATGAAAGCAATCTACGCTCTCGTAGACCGCTCCGGGTCCCACCTTTACGGAGAGGCAATCGTGGACGACGATTAGAATGGGTTCGGAACCACGTGGACTGGGGCCGTGAGCAATGGTCCAATGTGCTGTTCACGGATGAATCCAGGTTCGGCTTCCATCCAGATTCACGAAGGACGCGTGTTTGGCGAGTTCCTGGACGATGGAGCCGTCTCCAGAACCCTCAGGAAGTTCACCCATACCAAAGAGGAACAATTATGGTTTGGGCAGGAATTCGTCTTGGAGGACGGACGGATCTCGTTTGGGTGCGGGGCAATATGACGGCAGAACGATACGTCCAACAGGTGCTGGGGCCCGTAATCTTGCCCCACAGAACACAAATGGGGCAAGATTTCCTGCTCATGCACGACAATGCCCGGGCACACACGGCGAGAACGGTAGCAGCTTGGTTACATACACATAATGTTAGGGCCTTAGACTGGCCTGCTCAATCGCCAGATCTAAATCCCATTGAGCATGCGTGGGATATGCTGCAAAGAAGAGCTCTGAAGGAAGTTCCTGAAAATCTGGCTACAGAAGATCAACTTTTTGCGCACCTCAGAAGGACATGGGACAATATTCCGCAGCAAGACATTGACAACCTTGTTCTGAGCATGCCGAATCGTTGCCGATGTGTTATGAACATCATGGGCGCTTTCTCAGACTACTAAATTCAAGTTTATAAACACAAATTAAATGATTTTTCTATTTTTTTCAGTTTTTACTCACAAATTAAAAGTTAATTCATATACGGTTTCCGTCTATGCTTCATTTTTTTTCCATAAAATCCTGAAATTTTAATCTAAGTACCTTAACCATTATTAAAAAATGGTAGAATATTAAATAACGTATCTTTTAAATATATACATGTCATATAAATAATTAACACATTGATAGTAATTCGCTTTTTTAAAAATATCCCTAGACCGTGTTGATGTGTGTACTTCGAATTTATTCTTATTAATAATTAGTATTACTTGTTATAATGTTAGAAATAAAGTATAATTTTACAATGTTTGTAAGTATGTGAGCACCATGCATCTATCACATAATTAATTTATGTCATTCCTTCATTTTTCATTATTTTTACCTATGGTGGTATAGTAATCTTATTCTAGGTGCATTGTCTTCACATATAATTATATAATTAGTGTATACAAGATATAATGATATTTTTAAAAAGAGTAACGGTGGAGTTTCTTGTCCATTCTTCTCCATACTAAAACTACCTTTTGGAATGGGCGACTAGAATCAGTTATTATTATTTTTGTATAGTTTGACGTTCAAAAGTGCCTTTTTTGTGCCTAATTGAAATAAATTATTTGACTTTGAGACAGAACCTTCATGGTTTGAGATTTTTGAGTGAAACTTTTTTCACGTGGTAACTATGAAGTTCTTCTTTTAAAAAATGTGCAACATTCGACTATCGACTTTCAGTTGTTTTTTTATTCAGCTTAGACAAGAAAGATGGATACTTCAAAAATTCGAGTTAGTTTTGAATACGAGTTCTGACGCGGAACTAACGTGGCAGAAACAGCTCGCAATATCAATGTTGCGTATAGACAGGGGACTGCTAATGAATGCACCGTGCGATTTTGGTTTAAACGCTTTCGTGATGGAAACTTTGATTTGAAGAACGAACCACGTGGCAGACCGCCCACACAGGTGAATAACAATGAATTGAAAGATATGGTGGACTAACTCTACAGGAATTGCAATTAGAAACCATTCGTCACCCTCCTTATTCGCCATACCTTGCTCCAACGCACTAACATTTTTTCGTGATTTGGATAATTTTCTTCTCAAGAGGCAGTACAATATGCTTTCACACAGTTTGTCAAATCTAGTTCACGAGAGTTCTATCGCAAAGGCATAAATGACCTTCCTATTAGATGGCAGCAATGTATCGATAGTAATGGTAATTATTTTGATTAAATAAATATTTTAAATTAAAATAAAAAACGAATTTCAATTTTTCAGTACAAATCGGCAATTTCAAATTCAAATTCAAAATATTTTATTTCACATAAACCTACAAGGGCACTTATGAAACGTCAGAAGCTAGGTGCATGGTTCCAATTGGTCGTTTCCTATGGAGAAGAGCCGGCAAGAAACTCCATGGTTACTCTTTTAAAAGTAAATGGTATTTACAATCTTTTCAAGTTACAGTGTTTATAGGTATGAGAGGATACTGTAGGCCTATCAACAAGTACCAGGTACTTAGTAAGATAGAAAACGATCGACAGATCTAAAAGTCGGTTATGCCTACAACGTTCTCACATTCACAATTTCATACTTTAACCCCTAATATATATTAGGTCCCCACCTATGAAATCAGCGTTTTGTATGGAGAATTTTAAAGAAGTTGCATTTTTCATACTAACATCTTCCTTTATTATTTTTTTTATTTTTTTATTATTATTGTTTTAAATAAACAAGTTTATAGTTAATACCAACAATGTATGGAAGAGCGGAGTCTCCTAATACAGGCTTTATTAGCTTAAAAGGAGGCTCCAATCACTACCTAGTAATGTAAGTAAACTTGTTAATACTAATAAACATTTTTCATTTTCATTTTCACATCTGGAGGCACGGCAGTACCCCCGCCAAGTCAAGCAAAAACCAGCGGCACCGCCGTACCATCCTTTTCTCGAAGCAGCTCAGGCCATTTTCGACCCCCCTGTAATTCGTTGTGGATAAAACTAGAAGCCTGAATTTTTAGTAACACAAGGCATTGTATAAACACTGTATATTTAAAATTTCATTCAATTTGAAACAGTAGTTTAAGAATTATAACTAATCAAAGTTTCTTAATTGTGTCACTCACTGACTGACCGACCATCAAAACTTTAAGGCACGTCTAGCAGACATAGAAGTTTCGAATTTAGAATACAATTAGTGTTTATTGTATAAATCAAAGAAAAATTAAAATATTTTGCAATTTCGGTCCAGTTTTCTAGATACACTAACTTCATAAATAACTTTGTAATATTTATATGGGATTACAAAGTTATTTATGCAGTCGGTAATAAGGGCAGATAAGTACCTACACATAATTATGTTCAAAGGTAACTTGTAATAAAATGGTCAAAATTTGTAAAATGGTCAAAGGAATGAAAAAGCAAGAATGGGGCATAGAAAAATAATGGTTTAAGTAATTTATTAATTTAATAAGCTTTGAGTGCGGCAGTGACTGCGGTTCATAAGTTCAATTAATCCTCTGTTGTAAATAATTTACACTGACAGTGTTTATAGTAAGGATTAACTTTAACCGACGTTTGAAGAGTGCGGCCCTACATACTACTAATGCAAAAAAAAATGCGTGGGTATTAATATGTGCGTAAGTAAGAATGTATAAAGGTAAATAAAAAAAAGATTTAAAAGGTGGAGTCGATTATGGTAATTCAATGATAGAGTCAGTTAGAGATACAAGATACAAAAAGCTTTTTAAATGATAGAATCTAAAGTTGCTGAGATAAACGAAGAAAGGGAAATTGTTGATGATGACGATGGTCCTGAAAACCCTTTTGACTTTGAAGCTGAGAAATTGCAAACGCAATGGACGACTTTTAAAGAATCAATCTGATAGAAGGGCAAACAGATCTTCAAAGTATGATTGCAAAACTTAATACCAATCAATAAAGAGTCTTCGGTATGATCACAAATAAAATGGACACAACTGATAATAACGCTGACGTTTTACGCTGTTTTGTGAGTGGAACTGGTGGCACTGGAAAGAGCTTTTTTAATAAAAACTCTGAAAGTTTGGGTTAAGACGTATTTAAACAAAAAAGTGGCGGTTAGTGCTCCAACAGGAATAGCTGCATTCAATGTGAATGGATTGACTATACATAGACTAATGCAGCTGCCTGTGGAACACAAGCAAACACCGAAGTACAAACCACTTTCTGATGAAGTACTCAAAGTTCTGAGATCAGATTTTGAAGAATTAGTGTTGTTTATCATAGAGGAAGTGTCGATGATATCCAATGTTACTTTAACATACATATATTCATTTACGCTTATCTGAAATATTCGATACAAGCGGCGATCAGAATGGGTGGTTTGGAAAAAAACATCTTGTCGTTTTTGGAGATCTCTTACAGCTTCCGCCAGTAAGAGAAAAGTCACATTTTGAACAACTATCAACTGCTGAAACTAACACGTCGTTAGGTTCCCCCAGTATACCGAATCTGTGGATTGAACTGTTAATTTACGATGAACTTACAATTAACATGCGACAGACTTTGTTGAAATGCTAAATAGAATAAGATTAGGTGTGACTACACAAAATGACCGCGAATTACTCTCGACTAGAATAATAACTCTCAAATCCAATTCAAATGAAAACCGATTAATTGAAATAATTGAACACCTCTTCCACCGAAACTTCCTGATGATACCGTTTGCTTATTACTTACACTAAACATGTGTCAACAATTAAATACTGCAATGCTTAGATCTCTCCAACATTCCAAAATAAAACTTACAGCTGTAGATAACATAGATTGCCCCAGATACCTAACAAAAAGAGCTCGTGAATGCATAAAAAAATATGAAGACGATGCTTCTTCTTGATTGCGGAACTTTCTTCCAACTACCACTAAGACTGCGCTTTCACAATCCCTTTTACTTCCCATCCTTGACCACGCTGATGTCAGTTATCTCAATCTCACTGAGGCACAACTAGATAAACTTGAGCGACTTCAAAATTTTTGCATAAGATTTATATTTGACCTGCGCAAATATGATCACATTTCTGAATTTCATACAAAGCTCAAGTGGCTTTCCATATGTCTTCACCGGAATTCTCACATCTTATTTCAGCTCTACAGTATTCTGTTCAATCCTATAACCCCCTCTTATCTTAAAGAACGTTTCAAGTTCCTACATGACACACATAATAGATATCTGAGATCATCGGAAAACTTGAGACTAGAGATGCCGATGCATTCCACCAGCTTTTATGACAAATATTTTACAGTATGGAATGCCTTGCCCGTGCTCAATCTTTGTCCACTTTTAAAACTCTGGTAAAAAAAAACACTTCCTCTCTCCTTAAACATCATCATTACATATAGTTCCTTGCTCTTTTTTCATGTTTATAATTTTATATAAGTATATCTATAAACTTATATTTATATGAATAAGTTTATGCTTTATATTTGTATGTAATTATTTTAAATGTAGATGGTACACCGCTGACTACCTGCAGTATTTTCTCTCCTGTTACCTTTAATCCATCCAAAGGTTGTCTGTGAAAATAAGACCGCCCATTGTGTCACCCTATGCAAAATTTATCTATCTATCTTCTATGACTGCAGGCCTGAATAAGAACATAATTATAAAGATAGGGGCAAAAGTCATGTTGAGGCGAAAAATTGACGTGAGTCTTGGTTTAGTTAATGGTTCTGTCAGTATAGTGCAAAGAGTAAAGGTTGATCCGGAAAATGCAAAAATAATTAAGAAAATATACATTACATTTAATAAAGAACATGTTTACGAGCTTAGTTCGGTCAAAACTAAATTTGAAATTATTAATAGAGCTTATTTTTATCACGAACAGTTTCCCATATGTATAGCCTATGCTATTCATTCATTCATTCATTTATTTATGAAATATAAGCTTACAGTAAATACAACCAAATCGCTTATATCTATACTACTCATACAAAAAAAAAATCACAATAAACATTAAGAAATATAAAATCTAAATTAACCAAATTAGAATAATAACAATAAATTATACAACTATAGATAACAACACAACAAATACACTTGATTTCAGTCTTATTATTCTACATTTTTAAGTAATTTAACACATTTTTTATCATTATATTTGGTTGGTCAAAAAATATATCTGCTTCTGGATGGGCCTCAAGGAAACAATTAATTAATGTAATGGCTCTGGAAGTAGGACTGTTGCGCGCATGCGGCAAACGCCACGCAGGCGGATGACAGAGGAGACTGCGCTGCCGTCTGCCCATACCTCGCATGTATTGGTCCGGCACATACAATTGAACGCTCTCACGTACCACGGGATTATCCACCTTATGAGTTAGTAGAAGATAATAATGTACTAACTGCGTATATCTCCGCCTACACTGCAGGGTGTCTAGACCCACCATGCCCGATACAAACATTGATGGGTATAAAAAGGGATAGTATCCGTACTGGCGTTTGTACAAACATCTAGCAAACTTGCGCTGGACTTTTTCCACCATTGTGGTATACAAGGTTTCTCGGGGACTCCATACTAGGGCATTGTATTCTAACTTACTTCGCACATATGCATTGTAAAGAAGTTTCATCACTTGGGTATTTTTAAACTGATACGAAGTTCTAATTATAAAACCAAGATTTTTGTTTGCTTCTTTGCATATTGTAATAATGTGCTCATGGAAATCTAAATTACTGTCTAAGATTAGGCCTAAATCACGAATTGAATTTACACGATCTAGTGTAGTACCTGCTAGCTTATATGACTCTGTGATTGGAGTGCGAGACCGAGAAAAAGTTATAGCTTTACACTTCGAGTTATTAAACGACAATTTATTTTTTATACTCCATTCAACCACTGCATTAATGTCGTTTTGCAATGCTTTACAATCTTCAACACTGCTTACTGAATGGAAAAGTTTCAGGTCATCAGCGAACATTAAACATTTTGCGTTAGAGATAGTACTGGGCAAATCGTTTACCACTATTAAGAATTGAGTTGGGCCCAGGGTACTACCTTGACTCATCCCCGAACGCGTGTAATATTCTTGGGATATATATCCTCCTAGTTTAACAAACTGCTTACGGTCTCTAAGATAATCTGCCATAAGTCTCAAAAGTGGTCTGGAGAATCCAAGCATGGCGAATTTACCTAAAAGGACATCATTATCTACCAGGTCAAAAGCCTTTTTAAAATCAAAATATGTAGCGTCGACCTGACAACCCAACTTTACCCGAGTAGCGACGTAGTCTACGAACTGTATATGGTTTGTCAAAGTAGAGCGACCTGGTCGGAATCCATGTTGGCAGTTGTCAAGCAACCCACCTATTTGCTTACAAATTGATTTATTTATAATGGATTCAAATAACTTAGCAAAAACAGATAATATTGCAATTGGTCTAAAGTTGGTTACGTCAGTGGACGAACCACCTTTAGGCACGGGAGTTACCCTGGACACTTTCCATGCACCGGGGTAAAGACATTGTTGAACGGAAAGATTGTAGACATGGAGCAGTGGACATTAATTAGATGTAACTATACACAAAAGTCAGGGCCTAAGTCTAAATAATGCGCTGATGGATATCGGTTCTGCAGTATTCACATCTGGTCAATCTTACGTGGCACTTTCGAGAGTTACAAGTCTGGGCGGATTACATTTAATTAATGTCGACTTTAGAATTATTAAAGTGCAGGAATCCTCAATTTGCGAATACAATAGACTAAGAAGCATTTACCATCCAGACTCGTTAAAAATTGTAAAATCAAAGCCTACGAAAAAAACCCATAGAGACAGCGAGTGGGCTTTGAGAAAAACTAAAGCTGAAGCTCAAGAAGTAGTACCGGAAAAGAAAAAAAGGAAGACCAGTGCTACAAAAAGAAATGAGATGCCATCAAAAACAGAACCTGTAAAAATAACCTAGTCTCGTAACTCATTTCTTCTATCGTAAAAAGTTGTGAGATCATGTAATACACAGTCGGTCAATTTATTCAGTCCCTACTTGAGGGTCCTTCTGTCTTAAGTTATTACGTAATTGGCTAACCTAACAACATCTTATATCACTATAAGATGTTGTTAGGTTAGGTCTATTGCGGCGGTGATATGGTCACCCATATCAATATTAATAGTTATTTATGATACTAGTGCGGCAAGTTGGTTTTTACAAACGAGCAGACGAATGTAAGCTTACCATAATCACGAGTTTGTAAATACCAATTTCCGCGCGTGTGTCATACAACGTTTTTCAACACATTTGCGAGAAAACAGTACAATAGGAATGAATCAAACTTTTGTTTATAAAAATATCAGTCAGAAAGTCGCAACAATAACAATCTTTGACGTTTCTAATATGAAAATGGCACCATTTCTAAATGGCGCTACGTCCGCGTGGTGAAAATTAGAATCGCAAAAAGTCGAATCGCAATAGTCGAGTCGAAAAGCATCTTTCGTCTCATTTTCTCTTTAATACTAAAGTAAGATATACGTATTGAGCAAAAGCGCTTCCAAGGAGGTTTGATCATTCAGCTTATTTATTCTCGTAATTTGAAACTCTTATATAAAAAAATCTTATATAATTTTTTATGGTAATTCAAAAAAAACCGTAAAGGATACGCACGGCGCTATACAACGAAGGGGGTGGTAAGCGGGCCGGGGCTGCCTTGATGCGGCTCCTGCCCAATCTAGGGAGTCCCAACGCCTCCTGCCGGAGGCTATACGTGGGGGCGTGCGGTACATGGCCCTTTACGGGGCACCAGTGTGGGCGCGTTCATAGAGGCGGTGGCCAGCCCGCTGGTTGAACGCGTCCCACAGGGTCGTGGCCACCCAGCTGGTCCGGGGATAACGCACGGTCTCCGGTGAGGCGGCGAGCCTCCTTGTAGGATTGCCGTCATCTGATCTGGAGGCAAAAGTCCTCGCGCATATTTGGGAGTGGCGCAAGCAAGCGAAACGCCGGGGCTTGACTCCGATGCCGCGAGTAATCGCGGCACAGCAGACAGAGCTTCGACGTGCTCTCGTGGCGTCATCATGGAGAGTGCGACTGTCGCAACCCAGTGCTGGGCACGCCACTATTGCGGCGATAAGTCCCCACTTTGAGAAGTGGCTAGAGAGGCGCCACGGCATCCTCAACTTCCGCCTGACGCAGTTCCTCACCGGACACGGCTGTTTCCTGTTCGGTTCGGGAGGTTCCTGTTTGGTATCAGGCGGGAGGAAACGCCCGGGTGTCATCTCTGCGTGGATCGCCCGGAGGACACGGTGGAGCATACGGTGGAGGTCTGCCCGGCTTGGGCGGAGCACCGCCGTGTCCGCGTGGAGGCGATCGTTGGCGGGGATCTCTCGCGTCCAGCCCTGGTCCAGGCCATGGTACGGAGCGAGAGGGCATAGAAGGCCGTCACCTCCTTCTGCGAAGCAGTAATGCTCGCGATGGAGGAGGCGGAACGCGTGAGGGAGAAGCAAAATTCGCGCCCTAGCCGCCGCAGGAGGAGACGCCCTGGGCGTCGCGAATTGATTGCCGCTTCCCGGCCACCGTAGGCGCGGGCTTGCGGACGGTGAGCAATGGGTAGCTCGCCGACCGGTAAGGACCAAGCCCGGATTGACGGCGCGTTGTGTTCCACGCGCGCTTCAAAGAGATGTCAGCAAGTGAAGGGGTCCGATGAGACCATTGCCTGCCGGGGTTGCGGGAAAGTCCGAAAGGGATACTGTGGCCCCCTGGCATTGCACAGGCAACAGAAGGAACACGGGTGGGTTTTAGTCAGTAAGAGTCTGACACGTCCTCCCGCTCCACCCAGAGCGGGAGAAGTCATTTGATGATTTACCACTCAAAAAAAAAAAAGGGTTCGGTAAAACACGTACTTAGGTGAGAGTACCTATTTTACCGCCCGTTCCGTTATATGGTGCGTAATTTCGGACAATGTATACAGGCTTCGTAAAATAAATGCATTTTTTGAGCAAATATGTTGAAAAAATCTTTTTTGTTTTAAATAATTATATTGACTTGGCAATCGCACTAAACACATTTATTTTTTAATTTTTACATTATAATAGACATAATGTGGCAAGCCGTAAATAAACATAATGACACAAGCCGTAAATTAACACATACTTAACATCAAGCCTTGTTTCTCCGAAGGGTTGGGCAGAAGTGACCCTATAGGACCGAAGCCAGTCATATTTCAAGTCCCATGTAACAGTGGGCGAGCCTATTGCCATCAACCGGGCACAAATCCAGACTCCGGGCTACTACTGGGCTCAGTAGTAGCGCTTGCGACCACTAGACCAACGAGCCAGTCGTAAATAAACTTTTACAAAATCTAGGAATCATTTAAAAGTTCATAATTACTTAATTGTACCATGAAAATAATATTATTATAATGTTAAAGTAATATATTGTGACATTTTACTATTACATTATTGCGTACCTTTATATCAAGTGATTCTCAATCTTCCGTTTAAGATAAGTCATTATTATATCTAAAAGCGTTTGAAACCGTTGGCGTAGCACCGGGACTCGTAGGCTCGTAGCGAGTCGCCGCGTAGCGTCGTAGCACCGTGTTAAATAAACATTTTCTGAAATATTTTTTGTTCCAACAAATGTTTCCATAATTTTTTCTTCTGTTCAGGGTTTTATTGAGAACCAGGTCTTCAATAAAATGAACCGAATCGCCTCGGCCCACTGCACAGTGAAAAACCATTTTCACTGTGCGTGGGCCGTGGCCATGAGTCATGTTAAAAACTCAAAAGCCACTCCACGACTTGTGACTTGGTTATGACGACATGGGTGCCTTTATAGCGTGTGATGGATTGCTGGAGGTTAGAAAGTAGTGGGATGGCACTAAACAAGTTAATTCATGCGATGACCTATCACTCAATTTTTTAATTCAACGCGGCAGCAGAGGCCGTGCGACAAACGAATTCGTGTTTGTATGCTCGACTCTGATATTTACTTCTCACCTGGCGATGCGAACTTTGATGTTTGCATACGTTGCGTCATGAGTCAGTCGGCCCGGACACCTACTAGCTCAGCGTCTATTGCATGCAAGGACTTTTGATGCCAAGTTATAATAACCATGGCCTTGTACCACACTAAATTATTGAACATAATCAGAAGTGTAAAAACAATCTCCAATACTCTTTTTCATTACTTTGTAGTGTTTTTTTAGAATTCAGTTTTTTTGGTACAACATTTGCAAACGAACAGCTCAGCGCTTCTGCCTTATTTTTTTTTTTTTTTTTTTGGGTGGGAAGTCATCATGACTCCTCCCGCTCTGGGTGGAGCGGGAGGGCGTGTCAGACTCTTACTGACTAAAACCCACCCGTGTTCCTTCTCTTGCCTGTGCAATGCCAGGGGGCCACGGTATCCCTTTCGGACTTTCCCGCAACCCCGGCAGGCAATGGTCTCATCGGACCCCTTTATTCGCTGACATCTCTTTGAGGCGCGCGTGGAACACAACGCGCCGTCGACCCGGGCTTGGTCCTTACCGGACGGCGAGCTACCCATTGCTCACTGTCCGCAAGCCCGCGCCTACGGTGGCCGGGAATCCGCGATCGATTCCCGACGCCCGGGGCGTCTCCTCCTGCAGCGGCTAGGGGCTCACGCGCTCCGCCTCCTCCTTCGCGAGCATTACTGCTTCGCAGAAGGAGGTGACGGCCTCCCAAGCCCTCTCGCTCCGTACCATGGCCTGGACCAGGGCCGGACTCGAGAGATCCCCGCCACCGATCGCCTCCACGAGGACACGGCGGTGCTCTGCCCAAGCCGGGCATACCTCCACCGTATGCTCCACCGTGTCCTCCGGGCGATCCACGCAGTGATGACACCCGGGCGTTTCCTCCCGCCGTATCCGAAACAGGTACCTCCCGAAACAGCCGTGTCCGGTGAGGACCTGTGTCAGGCGGAAGGTGAGGACGCCGTGGCGCCTCTCCAGCCACTCCTCAAAGAGGGGACTTATTGCCGCAATAGTGGCGTGCCCAGCACTGGGTTGCGACAATCGCACTCTCCATGACGCGATGAGATCCCGTCGGAGCTCTGTCCGCTGTGTCGCGATTTCTCGCGGCATCGGAGTCAAGCCCCGGCGTTTCGCCTCCCCGCGCCACTCCCAAATATGCGCGAGGACTTTTGCCTCCAGATCCCACGGCGGCAATCCGGCAAGGAGGCTCGCCGCCTCACCGGAGACCGTCCGGTATCCCCGGACCAGCCGGGTGGCCATGACCCTCTGGGACGCGTTCAACCGGCGGGCAGGCCGCCGCCTCAACGAACGCGCCCACACCGGTGCCCCGTACAGGGCTCAGCGCTTCTGCCTGCGTGCATTTTCATAAATGCACGTTTCATAACTACTACAATATTAAACCCAATCAAATCATCTTTTAGTTCGGATCCTGCTAACTGCAAATTTTTTTAGTAATTTGTGAAGATTTTCAAATTGACTATTTATCCTCTGTAGAACAAAATATTAAAGTCAATTGTACAAAATAGTCACTAATTAAACGTGAAAATGCCAAAAATGCTCCGTTCACCTGACAACAAATTTCATTCGGATACTGACCTACACAAAGCTTCTGGAATAAGCGGTGATTCGAGAGGCTCCACGCGCAAACGCAAACAACCGGATTCGGAATGGTCAGAAGCAATTAATACATTGGCAATAGAGTTTCCCTTAATGAATGGCGACGTGATTTGGATAGTAGCATTAATAAGATTTGTGACAACGTAACTTCTATAAGAGAGGAACTATCAACAATTACTCAGACCACAACGGAAATTAAAAATGACATCCAATCCCTGCGCTCCGAGACAGACAGTCTAAAACAGAATGTTTAAAACAGAATGTTTCTGAACTAGAGACTAAATCACAGTCACAAACACGGGGACAGTCTAAAACAGAATGTTTATGAACTAGAGACTAAATATAAGGATCTTACGCAAGAGATTGACTATCTGAAGGACGCAATGCGATTTGCCGGTGATGAACAGTCTGATATTTCAAAAAAAGTTGGTCACTTTAATTGGTTTCATCAGTACACTGAATCTAAATGGTATCAGAACTTGTTGCTAAAATCGACTCCCTAGAACAGAGCGCTCGAAACTGTTCCGCCATAAGTTGCAATTTGAAGCAGAGCGACACTATATCAATACACCAGGTTCCACACGCCCACCGAAATACTAATAAACCCAAGAATATTATTGTAAAACTGACCTCACGCATATTGCGGCATAATATTCTTAGCGCCCATCGTTTAAGTAAGGGGCTCAATACGGAAAAACTGAACTTATCGGGTACGTCATTTTCTATTTATTTGCACGAACATCTCACCTTAAAAAACAAAAGGTTATTTCGTGAGTGCCGAGATGCAGCAAAAGCGAATAATTACCGATTCTTATGGGTCAAACACTAAACCATTCTCGTTCGTGAGAAAGAGGGAGCAAAATCATTCGCAATTAGATCTCCAGAAGATGTTGCTAAGATCAAGCCCGGCCAGTCAATCCCCATTCCCGAGATCGCAGAATGAGCGTATCCGCGTAAAAGTATTAACTATCTGTATATTTTTTTGTAGTTTTTAGCGCTTTTAATGTTATTGATGTGTTGTTTAAATGCAATCAACAGATATCTAAATTATTCATTCCCTCTGGTTGTTTATTTGATATATTGGGTATGGAATGGGCACAGTTTGAAAAAATACATTTTTTATGTTTGTAAAGATTCTGCAAAATATAATCAGCTGCTTAGAGTGCAATTTGGTAACTCTGTCTCCATCATTTTTACTGAACTGCTGCTTTATTGTGGCTTTAGGTATAGGTAATTCCGGTGAGGCAGCGAGCCTCCTTGCCGGATTGCCGCCATGGGATCTGGAGGCAAAAGTCCTCGCGCATATCTGGGAGTGGCGCGAGGAGGCGAAACGCCGGGGCTTGACTCCGATGCCGCGAGAAATCGCGGCACAGCGGACAGAGCTCCGACGGGATCTCATGGCGTCATGGAGAGTGCGATTGTCGCAACCCAGTGCTGGGCACGCCACTATTGCGGCGATAAGTCCCCTCTTTGAGGAGTGGCTGGAGAGGCGCCACGGCGTCCTCACCTTCCGCCTGACGCAGGTCCTCACCGGACACGGCTGTTTCGGGAGGTACCTGTTTCGGATAAGGCGGGAGGAAACGCCCGGGTGTCATCACTGCGTGGATCGCCCGGAGGACACGGTGGAGCATACGGTGGAGGTATGCCCGGCTTGGGCAGAGCACCGCCGTGTCCTCGTGGAGGCGATCGGTGGCGGGGATCTCTCGCGTCCGGCCCTGGTCCAGGCCATGGTACGGAGCGAGAGAGCATAGGAGGCCGTCACCTCCTTCTGCGAAGCAGTAATGCTCGCGAAGGAGGAGGCGGAGCGCGTGAGGGAGAGGCAAATTTCGCGCCCTCACGCCCCTAGCCGCCGCAGGAGGAGACGCCCTGGGCGTCGGGAATCGATTGCCGATTCCCGGCCACCGTAGGCGCGGGCTTGCGGACGGTGAGCAATGGGTAGCTCGCCGTCCGGTAAGGATGGGCCCGGGTCGACGGCGCGTAGTGTTCCACGCGCGCCTCAAAGAGATGTCAGCAAGTGAAGGGGTCCGATGACCACAGACAACAGAAGGAACACGGGTGGGTTTTAGTCAGTAAGAGTCTGACACGCCCTCCCGCTCCACCCAGAGCGGGAGACGTCAATTGATGATTTCCCACCCAAAAAAAAAAAAAAAAAAAAAAAAAAAAAAAAAAAAAAAAAAAAAAAAAAATCTTGTAGAAATATTTAACGTAATGTTAAATATTTCTGGACTTACATTTCTAATCAGAAGTCTTCTTCTGGCATACCTTCTGACATGAAATACAAAGACCTCAGTACCAACGACCCTGAAGAAATTTGTAACTTCTTTTCTGATTTCTTTAATTCAGTTTATGAAAAATCTTCCATGGGAGGTGCTTCATCTAATGGGGATTCTGAACGCAATTCCCTTATTAGTAAGATAGAGCTAAGCACGAATTAAAATTTATAGCGCTCAATTCCTTAGTCATCTAAGGGTCCGGGACCTGACGGTCTTCCACGTTTCATTCGTTCACGTTTTTCAAAGCTACTGCTAAAAATATTTGCACTCCTATACATATTTTGTTTAAAAAATCCCTCGCACAAGGAATTTTCCCCGAGATAGGGAAGAGTGCGAATATAATACCAATCTATATATCGGGCTCGAAGCAGGATGTTGAGAACTATCGTCCAATATCCATTATATCAGCCCTGCCGAAGCTTTTTGAGAGATTAGTCCACAATAAAGTATATCCACATGGATTCGTAAAGAAAAGATCAACTACCACAAATTTGGTGGCATTTGTGGATTATTTGTTTAACAATATGGATTCTCGTGTTCAAGAGGATGCCATTTACACTGACTTTCGAAAGCCATTCGACAAGGTTGATCATGTGTTGCTACTGAATAAAATTTCATTTAACGGCATACGTGGTGATTTACTCCGATGGTTCTCTTCATACGAGTATGTCACGAACATAACTCAAAGGGTCGTAGTCAACGATTTTAGATCTAATAAAATTATTAGTGTAACTTCCGGTGTACCTCAGGGTTCTATTCTGGGACCCCTTTTATTTGTTTTATTTATATACGACATTGACACTTGTTTTCAAAATTCTAAAGTCCTGCTCTATGCGGATGATCTCAAAAATTATAGGCCTATCCAAAATTTGCAAGACAGCATATTATTACAGGAATATCTAGATCGCTTTAGTGAATATTGCAGGTACAATAAATTGCAACTGAGTCTGTCTAAATGCTGTTGTATCAGTTTCACGAAGAATAAGAATGATCTCAAGCACCCTTATTCTTTAGCTAATACTGTACTAACAAGGGTGTCCCTCATTCGAGATTTTGGTATTCTCCTCGACGATAAACTTTACCTTGATGCACACATTAACAAAGTTGTAAATAATGCCTATCGGATGTATGGTTATGTGATGAGAACTGCGAAGGAGTTTGTGCTCCCCTCTACCTATTTAAATCTCTATTAGTCTCTGATCAGATCACAGCTCGAGTACGCTACCTCTTGTCGTAGTAACGCAGGTATGCGGGCACCTCTGCATCGACTAACAGTAATAATTACAACAAGCAATTCCATCATATCGATATGTTTGCTCTTTCTGCTGGTAGATTCGCAAAATATTATTACCAAAACACTTAGTCACTAGTAATTTTAATTAAGACTAGCTGACCCGCGCAACTTCGTCTGCGTCACAGAGTGGTTTAAGTAATGAATTTTCCCAGTTTTTTCGCAACATTTTTCATTGTTGCTCCGCTCCTATATCATCATAATAGTCATAGCGTTGCCCACGACTTCGTCCGCGTAAATATCATTATCGTGGCTGGATAAATAATATTACTATGTCCTTCGATCTTCGTCAAAATTAGTTCAGTACTTTAGCCGTGAAAATGTTACAGATAGACAGACAGAGTTACTTCAAAAACTGTTATGACATAGCTGCACCAGCGTTTTGATGAAAAACCCTTAAAAAATGGAACTATAGTAAAAAATGGCACGGGAACAGTAATAATAAAGGAACGCTGGGTAAAAAAAAGTACTGGGGGTCTTATAAAAATGTACGAACGATTATATAATTAGTAGTATTTTTTTAAATGTATTTTAAAGTACTTCAGAGTAAATGATATTTTTAGTTTTATTTTCTTGTGGTTGAAGAATATACTGGTTTTCTCCGCAACCTGATCTTGATAACGCGACATATACACTCAGCGTCACAAAAATCGCACCTCTCCGAAAATAAGTTTCAAGCAAGTCCCGCCATCAACGTATATATTAAACCCTATTAATATTGGTATCAATTGAAAGTATGTTTAACGACCTTTAAATTAACAACTGTTAGAATTCCTAAACACAACAGATCTCATTAGCGCGTAACGTTAAAGAAAATGTTGTCAAAATACGCATTACAACGGCCACTAATTGCACCTCCCTACAAGGGTATAAAACGGGCGACCTGGGTCAAATGTGAGAGCCCCTGGCTGGAGGCTTTAAGTTAGTAGCTTAAGGCATCCACAGGATAGTCCGGTTAAGCAGCTGCGACCTCAATCTGAGAGTCAACTGCGAGATGCCATATCAAAAAAAAAAAAAAAAACAAATGTGAGTCATTCGCTATCCAACCTTTGAAGTGAACACACGTGAACAGCTGCAGCAAGAAAAATACCCCAGAAGATGGATACCACTGCAGATGAAGCCGCTCAAGTCATTGCACTACTGCAATCAGGGATGCGGCAATGTGATGTTGCTCGGCAACTGAACTTGAGTCGTTTTTCCGTTCGACGAGTGTTCCAACGCTTCCAAGAGACTGGTGGCTATATCCGAAGACGTGGATCTGGAAGACAACGGTGCACATCCGAAAGAGACGATCGCTTCATTGTTTCAACGTCTTTACGTAATCGGTTCTCCAATGCTGTTGAGCTGCAACAACAACTGCGATCAGCTCGCAGAACTTCTGTCAGCGTCTCCACGATTAGAAGAAGAATGAAGGAGAAAAAAAATTGCAGCTCACAGGGCTGCTACAGGGACAAATTTGCCCGTGACCATGTGGATTGGAAAATAGACCAATGGAGGGCTGTACTCTTCTCGGATGAGACGCGGGTGTGTCTTTTCTGCAACGACAGGCGTAGAAGAGTGTACAGGAGGCAAGGGGAACAATTCGCACAAGCCTGTATTCAAGAGACAGTGGAATACGGGGGTGGCTCGTGCATGTTCTGGGGCGGCATGTCAATCGAAGGCAAAACGAACCTTGTGTGTGTTTCTCGGACTGGAAGTGCTCGCGGGCAAGGGTCGCTGACTGCTCCTCGGTACATAACAGAGATCTTAGAGGAGCAGGTTGTACCTTATGCGGGTTTTGTTGGCAGTGGGTTCACGTTAATGCACGATAACGCCCGCTGTCACACCGCATTAATTGTAAGAGACTACCTGCAAGAAGTTGGGATCCCTGTTATGCGCTGGCCGGCGCGAAGTCCAGACCTGAACCCTATCGAGCACCTTTGGGATGAACTGAAACGGCGAGTACGGGCACGTGATCCTACCCCTACCACTCTCCAAGACCTCCAAGATGCCGTCGTTGCAGAATGGGACAACATTCCTCAAGAGACTGTTGTCACATTAATTAGGTCCATGAGAGAACGCATGGAAGCTGTCATCAGAGCTAGGGGGGTAACACTAGGTTTTAAGTTGATTTTATGGACTTTTTTAAAATTTTCACTGATAAAATAAAATTTAAGTTTTTAATCATTTGCATTAGCGTGTTTTTTTTATTCCCTGGCAAACAAAAAACCAAATTTATTGATTTATTCTGAAATTTAAATAAATTGCCTTTCCAATGATACCTTATAGTCATATGTGTACCATTGATTAATGGGGTTAAAATGACTTTGAAGGGAATTCTTAAAGAGGTGCGATTTTTGTGACGCCGGTGTAGTTTGTCCATGTGAAAAGCAGTCTTAACGTAAATCGATTCCTACGTGTTTAAATGTTTGCCCCTGTGCTTTATTAATTGTTACGGCAAAAGATACCTTAACGGGAAATTGAATTCTTTAAAAAATTAAAAGGTAAATCATTGGGATGCGAGGTATTAGCACTGTTTGACCAACTGCTGGACCAGTCAAAACTATTACAACTCGTAGATCTACCGGGCGGCGGCAGGCCAGCGCCCCTTCCCCTCACCCGCCGGCCAGCGTCCCTCCCCCTCACCCGCCGCGTCTTGCGCGTGAGGCCTCTGCCTCGAATTTTGCGGGCAGCGGGGCGGCGGCAGCGGCGGCGGCGCGGCCAGTCACCGCTTGACTGGAGTGCACCGCTCGTTGCCCGCCCCCGCGCCGCTGTTTTCGAGAACCGGTCCATTTGATTTTACGCATAAGATCCTGCCGCTCCCGCGCTGCCGCCGCCGCCGCCCCGCTGCCCGCAAAATTCGAGGCAGAGGCCTCATACGCACGTGAACCCGCACTTATTTATTTATTTTGTTGCGGAGTTCTTTTAAAATTATTATATCTCCTAAGATGTTCATTGAAATCAAGTGATGTCAAGGACAATTTTGCTTACATTTAAATACTTGTGATTAATAACATATTTATTTGGCTATGGATTAATATTATGTTGATAAAACTCCTTCGCAAATAATTCATTAATTTCGAACTAATTTGATTACGATAAAAAAGGTTATAGTGAGTCAATCTTAAAAGATAGACATATTATACCGTCCCGTTTTTTTTTAGAACTTTTAAAGAGGAACAATTCCGTCATACATGATATTTGCGTAACTTATACCGTTTACGCAGCGCACGCAACGGAAGCTGTCAAAAAGGAATAATTTTTCCCGTTTTTGTAACATTTTTCATTTATGTTCCGTTCCTATTGGTCGTAGCGTGATGTTATTTAGCCTATAACCTTCCTCGATAAATGGACTATCTAACACAAAAAGAATTTTTCAATTGCAATCAGTAGTTCCCGAGATTAGCGCGTTAAAACAAAAAAACAAACAAACTCTTCAGCTTTATAATATTATTATTATAATAATATAGTATAGATTTGCATGATGCGTTTTTGCTTACTTTTGGTTTACTATACTATTTAGCACAAAAAAAATGTTTTCTTAACTTAAATTATTGTAGTTTTTAGGTTTTAGTTTATAGCATAGTTTCTAAAGATATTTTTTTTAATGTGTATTCCGTGGAAAATGATGTTGGTTACACATTTGGCCGATCTTTTTTGTATTTCTTCCTAAAAAATGTAATGTGTCACTGTTTGTTTTCCCTAATAAATAAAATATAATAAAAAAAAAATAATGCAAGTTCAGCTACATATTATACATTTTATTTATTTTACTATTTACACTGGGTACTACTTAAATGTAATGACTAACTAACTATACCTACTAATAAATGCAAAAACAAAAGAATACTTAGGCGTAGAACTATTCAGCTTAGATTTACATTTTTTTTTATATATTACTAGATAGCTCTTTGCCCGCGGCTTCGCTCCCGTGGTCTTTCTTGCGGGACCCGTTATTTTTCCCGGGATAAAAAGTAGTAGCCTATGTTACTGCCTGAAAACTAAGCTTTCTAATGGTAAAATATTTTTTTCTAATCGGTCCAGAAGTTTCGGAGCCTATTCAATACAAACAAACAAACAAACAATCAAATCTTTCCTCTTTAAAATATTATTATACATAGATACCTGTAGTATTCCATATACCTACCTAGCTTTTAAATTATACGAAGTATTTGTCATGATTGTTCTGATGATTACAGGTAATGGGTGAAGTTTAGTGCGAGCACGCATCGAGTGCAGCGTGAGCGGCGCGTGTGCGACGTGCGGAGGGCGGAGGGGGCGCGGGGCACGACATGGACGACTCCGAGCGCATCGCGCGCGACGCCGCCGCCTGCCAGCTGGAGAACAACGGCACCGCGCCGCAAGCAGGCCAGTACCCGCCACTGTGGTGCGCCGCCGCCCGGTCCGCTTCACCACTGCCACTCACCCGCTCTCTCTCCTTACAGGCGTGTTCTGCGAGGGCACGTTCGACTCGTGGCTTTGCTGGCCGCACACGCCGGCCAACTCCACCGCCTACCGCGCCTGCCCTGCCTTTGTGCCCGGCTTCAGTCCTGAACGTGCGTTGCATCCCTTCCGTACTGGTGACTAGAAGGTCGGCTCAGTCGTGTGTACGCTCGCTCTTGTTGCAGTGTTGGCGCACAAGGAGTGCACAGCGGACGGCACGTGGTGGCTTCACCCGGAGACCGGCCGGCCCTGGTCGAACTACACCACCTGCATCAAGCCCGAGGATGTAAGCCCCGCACTAGTTGAGTGTGTCCCGCGAGTGAGCCAGCACTGACTACCGTTTGTTGTGCAGGACGTGAGCGACATCATCGCGGTATACGAGGCGGGCTACAGTGTGTCACTGGTGGCGCTGCTGCTATCGCTCGGCATCCTCTTCTACTTCAGGTGAGTCTCTGTCGTCCTGTGCTGCTCTGTGTCCACTAACTGCGTACTGACATTGCGTGTGTGTCGCAGGTCACTGCGGTGCGCGCGCATCACGGTGCACATGAACCTGTTCGCGTCGTTCGCGCTCAACAACGCGCTGTGGCTGCTGTGGTACGGGCTGGTGGTGCGTGCGCCCGCTACGCTGACATCATCGCCCGCGTGGTGCCGCGCGCTCAACGCAGTGCTACAGTACGCGCTGCTCACCAACTACACATGGATGCTGTGTGAGGGGCTGTACCTTCACACGGTGCTGGTGAGCGCCTTTGTGTCCGAGCGGCGCCTGCTGCGCGCGCTGCTGGCGCTGGGTTGGCTGCTGCCACTCACGTCGGCCGCAGTGTACGCCGGGCGCCGCGCCGCCGGTGACGAGCCGCTGTGCTGGATGGATGAGGCCACGCCGCGCCTCGAGCTGGCCGTGCTGGCTTGCGGAGCCGTGCTGCTTAATGTGGGCTTCTTGTGCAACATCGTGCGCGTGCTATGCACCAAGCTGCGTGCAGGCGGCGGTGTGGGAGGCGCGGGAGGCCCGGCGCGGCCTTCCGCCACCGCGCTACACGCGCTGCGCGCCACGTGCCTGCTGGCGCCGCTGCTGGGCCTGCAGTACCTGCTGATGCCCTTCCGGCCGGACCACACGGCGCGCTGGTGGCTGGCCTACGAGTACGTGTCGGCGTTGACGACGTCGCTGCAGGGGCTGTGCGTGGCAGTGCTGTACTGCTTCTGCAACGGCGAGGTGCTGGCGCAGCTGCGGCGGCGCTGGCGCGTGCTGACGTTCCGGCCGCGCGCCAACTCGGCCACGGCCACCACGGTGTCGGTGAGTATGCTGGGCGCGGGCGGGCGGCGCGGCACCGTCACCACGTCCGCCTCACCCCCGCGCGTGTTGCAGTTCGTGCGCTCGGCGCCGGGCGGCACGGAGGACAAGGTGTGACTGGAGGCGGGCGGCGAGGCGGCTGCGCCCGAGCGCCGCCGCAGCGCGCGCCACATCCGCTTCGACTGCGGCGACAGCGACGACGACGCGCCGCCCGACACGCGCCTGCTGTGAGCGCCACCGCCCCGCGACTTATCATAAACTCAATACGGTGCATAGTGTGCTCCGGGCTTGACGGGTATATATTATAAGTGTTCAGCTCCGCTCTGTCGATGTGAGTTCGCGTCTCGTTCACGAACACGTACAACGTAGAGAGAGATGACACTGAGCGATCTCCATGTTCAGTGATAGATAGTATAAAGTAGCACGCTCGGCCTCTGTGCTATGCGTCGGACTGGCCTCGACGATGTACATCTTGTAAATATTTGTATAAAATAAAAGTATAAGGGTGTTATTTCGTATCGTTTCATTTCACTAACTTCCGGTGCGCTATATCGACGACGCTCGCCTCACCTGCGCATCATGACCTACTTACCGCATTGTGTGGACAACTTTGTTTCTATTTATGTCTCTTGATATTTATCACTAGGCTGCCAATTGAACCATTTTGTTGGTACATCCAAATGGTTTGGAATGTAATTTAACAGATAAATCCAGATCAATTAGCGTGTAACAGTAATGTAACGTTTGTTTTAATGGCCCCATGTCAGACGCGACAGTTAGTGGGGCATTAAATCTCGCGGGGTGCGCGCACCTGTAAGTGCGGTATAAATATATTGCTGCAGACGGCGGCGCGCGCATCGTCTGCGCGCTGATCAATTGGCACTCCCAGCATCGATACTAAATTAAACTACTGTTCGATTGTCACCGACGCTATTAATACACGCCGGCGCACACATCCACGCCTTATATGGACAGTGGACACTGGTGACCGGTGGCACGCTGCGCTTTGCTGGCTGGAACACTGGGACACAGGGCAAAGGGTCCCACATATGTAATTATGAACACACGCTCAGTTATAAAATTATATTAAACATCATACACTTAAAGTAGTTCACTTACATGATAACGCAACAGCGAGCAGTCTCCGACAGAGAGTATAAAATAAATACATTTGTTTGGCAACAAGGTATAAAAGTGTGGAGTGAGTGATGCGTGTGACGACACGCGCCTAGAAGCACTTGCGGTGCACGATGCCGGGGCCGGACTCGTCGTACTCTTGCTTGGAGATCCACATCTGCTGGAAGGTGGACAGCGACGCCAGGATGGAACCGCCGATCCAGACGGAGTACTTGCGCTCGGGCGGCGCGATGATCTTGATCTTGATGGTGGAGGGCGCCAGCGCCGTGATCTCCTTTTGCATGCGGTCGGCGATACCCGGGTACATGGTGGTGCCACCGGAAAGCACCGTGTTGGCGTACAGGTCCTTGCGGATGTCCACGTCGCACTTCATGATGGAGTTGTACACGGTCTCGTGGATGCCGCATGACTCCATGCCCAGGAATGAGGGCTGGAACAGCGCTTCGGGACAACGGAAGCGTTCGTTGCCGATGGTGATGACCTGCCCATCCGGCAGCTCGTAGGACTTCTCTAGCGACGTGGACGCGGCCGCCGTTTGCATCTCCTGCTCAAAGTCCAGCGCCACGTAGCACAGCTTCTCCTTGATGTCACGCACGATTTCACGTTCCGCCGTCGTGGTGAAGGAGTAGCCGCGCTCCGTCAGGATCTTCATGAGGTAGTCCGTGAGGTCGCGGCCTGCCAGGTCCAGACGCAGGATGGCGTGCGGCAGCGCGTAGCCCTCATAGATGGGCACCGTGTGTGAGACACCGTCGCCCGAGTCTAGCACGATACCGGTAGTACGACCGGACGCGTACAGGGAGAGCACGGCCTGGATGGCTACGTACATGGCGGGACAGTTGAACGTCTCGAACATGATCTGCGTCATTTTTTCGCGGTTGGCCTTGGGGTTGAGAGGCGCTTCCGTCAGCAGGATTGGGTGCTCCTCGGGCGCCACGCGCAGCTCGTTGTAGAACGTGTGGTGCCAGATCTTCTCCATGTCGTCCCAGTTGGTGATGATGCCGTGCTCGATGGGGTATTTGAGAGTGAGGATACCTCTCTTGCTTTGCGCCTCATCGCCCACGTACGAGTCCTTCTGCCCCATGCCCACCATGACGCCCTGGTGGCGCGGGCGGCCCACGATGGACGGGAACACTGCGCGCGGCGCGTCATCGCCTGCAAAGCCGGCCTTGCACATGCCGGAGCCGTTGTCGACTACCAGCGCGCCCGCATCGTCGTCACACATCCTGACTTAGTTGATGAAGAGTTACACGGCGAGCTCCACACACCTGCAACACAACTCGCCGTTAGTACACGCACTGCACCGCACTGACACGCTCGACTCGTGTTCACCGCTCCGGTATGACGATGCGAGAATAGATTACTGAGAGATCGAAGTGATCTATTTAGGACAGACTGAGATGCACTGAGCTATACAGGTGCACGGACAGACACTCACAGCGCGGAGGCAGCGGTAGCAGCGACGGTAGTGAGCGCTGGATGGCCGTGCGCGCACTATATACGCGGCGGCGTGCGGCCGGCCGGCACTTGGCACTCGCAGCAGCCCCTACAAGGCGCTGCCGCCTCCCGCCCGCTGCCGACGCAACACACGACTGCCATTTAAGACAATCATCCGCATCCCTCGATACTAATTACATCGCTGTCGGACAAAATAGCTCTCAATGAGAGATCGTCACCGAGCGGCAATGCGCGCTATTTACATACATCGTCACCTGCGGTCAGCCGGTCAGCCGGCCACCGCCGCCGGTGCCGGGCGCCTCTCACAACACTTAACTTTCTTCTAATACTTATAAGGGCTTAAAACTCGGTTGGCGTTTGTGTCTTGCTGCTTAACATTTGCGTGGCAGGTTGACTTACAAGAAATGTTATATAAAAATGAGTTTGTAATTTTTGTCAAAATAAGCTTTAAAGCCTTCTTATTACAAAGAAACACTACAAAGTGAAACTTTACTTAAATTTCAGAAGTCAGTCTTTAGTTTTGAATTTTCGTTATTTGCCACCGACTTCCGAAATTTAAGTTATTTTTCACTTTGTAGTGTTTCTTGGAAGTCGGTTGTTTTTTTATGTTTTTATTTCTCGCTTTTTAGTGGGTCAGTTTGTAGTCTGTTTATCTAAGTTACAATAACCTAATGTCAACTACTCATCACCTTTCACAAAATATTGCTTTTCCCAATGTTGGGATGTTAAACGTTGAGGAGTTCGCTTGGTACAGTTTCACCATCAGCCCCACGTCTCCATATGCATTGTGACGAGCTTAAATTGCTTGGCAACCATGTTAAAGTAATCGAATCGCCCGTGAAATACTTATTATTGAGCAGTTCCGGTGGCTATCTGTGGTCTTCATCATCAGTTCCACTTCACCAAATGGTGCTTTCCGAGAGCAACTGTTACCTACTATAATAAAAATAACCAAATCGCTATAGGTGTGCCTATAATATTTGAAGAGTTCCCTCGATCCTGACCTAATGACAATGGAGAGATGGACCATTGTCCCTAAAACAAAAAAAGAATTTTGCAAATCCGTCTATGACGAAGAAATGCAAAACTCAAATTAAAAAAATATATAAACATCCGAATTAATTACCTCCTCCTTTTGGAAAAACGTTCGGTTAAAAAAGCATTTTTTTTGTTTGTTGTGAACGTTCGAACTATAGTAGTTTTTTTATGATTATTGAATGGAAACATTGTTTTCTTACTCATCCCTTCTCATGATTTTACACTTAACTATTACTGCTTACTTAATTACTAGGTATATCAGTCCACCTACCCCAGGCCTGTGCTCAACCTACCCCGGTCCTGGGATAGGTTGACTGAGATTTCTTGTTCTGCAAAAACCAGTTAAAAATAATAACTAGGTAACATCATTCTATGATAACCACTATATCTACCTGATGGTTTTTTAATCGTCATCCAATTTTTTTCTAGGCTTTAGGTACTATTGGTCATTGCCAATAAGAACAAAAGTGGCTCCGTATTTTAAATTCACTTAAAAAATAAACAATAAGTTATTTATAGTGAAAACAACTTTAAACATTAGACTAACCAGTAAATTGTGTGTGACAGTGTTATCTAGTAACTTAATACAACGTATTGAACTAAAATCAATAAAATGAAAAAGAGACTATTGTGTGCTTCAATCCAAAATACAAGAAACAAAACAGTATGACAAGCGGATATTTGTGCAAACTATAAGTACTATTCAGAGTTTAAAAACTTGCGAGTGCTTTATTGATAATACTGCAGTGCTATTCTGTAACCATCTCACCGTGAAAACTTAGGTGAAGTGAGTTGTCATTCCAACAGGGTGAGATGACACTGACAGCTCACTCCACGCTCACTTCACATGTTTTCACGGTGAAGTGGTTACGGGAATCGACATGCAGGATCTATTCGTGTAATTAACTATTGGCAGTGATAATTAAATTCGTTATATTATACTATGACAATCCATAAACTTAAACAAAATAATGAGTGGTCTACTTACATCCTAAAATAATAAACACATAAACAGAAGAAAAAAATCGACTGAATAATACCAGCACGACTGGTCTAGCGGCTCGGTCTTTCGGCCATATTAAAAGTACTCGTCGAGGCGTGAGTTCGCATCTTACTAAGTGCAGCTGTACTTTTTGGATTTTATACCATATTCATTAACAGTCTGAGACACGTGTACAAATTATAATACAGACGATATCGAAAGTAGGATCGCAGAAAAGTCAAGGCTAATCACACTAATATTATAAAGGCGAAAGTTTGTGAGTGTGTATGTTTGTCTCTTCTTTACCTCGTAAGATATAATTATAAAAAACGCTCCCTAAATAAGTTATGCATAATAAGTTAATGACATATTAGGTATTGCCGAAAACACTTTACAAAAAAAACAAAATATTCCACTATTGTATGCCGAAGGCGGATATTATGGGACTCCTTGTAACGTTAGACTGAAAACTTGTAAATTACACTATTAATGACTATTGTATAATCTTCCTAGGTGAAAAAGACTTTTTAGTATCCAAAAATTATGCAGAATTAGTAGAAGATATGAAATGTAAACTCGAAAAGATATTGCATACGAATATTATTGTATGTTACCTTTCTTTTAAATTTAAATGGAATACTAGTTTGTTATGTTGTTTGTTTGTTTGTTTGAGATTATCTAAATTCTTTATCTAATAATAATTGTGATAGTTGTTAATGTTTTGGAATATTTTGACATTAAGCTTTTCGACATTACTCATTTCGACATTTATATTCTTCATTGTATGCTTTGCGAGAGATTTATATGTAATTCATGAATTATATTTTTTTTTTTTTTTTTGTTTTTGATCTGTAACTAATAATGATCGTAATAGCTGTATCTATATTAATATTTATTTCAAACCTAATTTTTTGCATGCCGTAAGGTAAAATGTATCGGGACACTTAATAAATATTCCAACTTATATGTATACCTACATTATCAGCAAATAAATGATTTCTTTCTTTCTTTACCAGAATAGAAGCTTTTAATCGACTCTTACACCTAAGTAATCAGATTTTTAAATTTGCATACACTTTTGACACTAACAAACAACTAGAATATTCGTTTGAAATGTTTTCTGAGTATACCGGCAAAGTTAATAAAACAGCAATAAAAAATGTCTTCGGAAACTTGAAAAACTATTTGGAGCTATTTAAACTTTCAGATCATGAACATATCTGTAGTAGTTATAATTTAAATATGACGCAAGCATATGAAGATAGTGAAAAGCGTCGGTTAAAACCTGGTACTATTCCTTATTACTTCAACAAAGTACCTGACATAATAAAAAATGACACAATACGCAATTTGAAAAAGAAGCTAACAGCATTATTGATTGAATAATGTTACTACTCGATTAACGATTTCTTAAATGACAATGACTTAAAAACCTAATGTAAATTTCTAATTTAAGATAGTTATAATATTTTTATGCAATTTAACGACATACCAACTTATCTAATTGTACCCGATTTGAAATGTAATTTTGTATTGTGACACTATTTGTTTATTTTAAGTTTTGACTACCTACTCGTTTACCTAATTAATTAATGTTTGCATGCCTAATCTAAGGTAGATTGTACAAGGATCATAATTGTTTTTTTAATACCCTATGTGTCATGTACCTACAATCTATGCAAATAAATAAACTTACTTACTAACAAAACGAACACAGACATCTACAGTTTCTAATTATAGCACAGTTATTAACGACACTGATATTTTTCGCGAATAATGGATCAAATACAGTATGTAAAGTACTTTGATGCAGAAAACCAGCTGTTTAAGGATTTTTCATCAAAATGTATGTGGAAATAAGTAATAAAAAAACTGCGCTCGAATTATACATTGCAACCACTGGTATTCAGTTGGACTATCTGTGTATCATTTCTATCTACAATCTGCTCATGTATTAAACTTTTTCAATTATAATTTAATTTCATACAATACAAGGACGAACAAAAAAAGGGGAAGTAGTCTTATTTTAGTGCATAAAGAAAATAATGTGAAAATATTGAATTTGTTAAAAACATGTATAGATCGGATAGTTTTGTGGGGTTAAAGATCTTGAAACAGGGTTATACCTTTGTTGTTGCTACAGAGTCTATAAGATAGTTAAAAATAAATGGTAAAACATTTTATTAACAAGAAGAAGTGCATTTATATGCGGTGATTTTAATATAGACGTACTTGTTGACAGTAATAAACATGCTGAATTTTTAAGCATATTAACGTGTTATAATTTTCGATACCTTATAAATAATCCTACTTTTATACGGAACAACGCGTATTCGTGTTAGACAACATAATTACAAATCTCGCTGATGATGACATAAATCAGTATTTTGTTCATCACAATGGCTTGGCAGATGGTAATGGTGGATTTTTCTGCAATGTAGTTTTTGAAACAATACAGAAGTAATCGAAAAACTCTAATCAAAATGTAATAATAAAAAAAGAATATTTAATGATAAAAACAGTATTGCTTTCAAAAAAAGTATTAGTAATAAAAATTGGACTAATATGGGAATAAATAGTTTTATAAGCTGTCTTGATAAAGCATTCCAAACCGAAAGAAGTCAATTTAAATAAAGCCATATAAAAACACATCAATACAGTGGATTACTAGAGGGCTTAAAGTTTAAAGTAAAATAAAGAGAGTACTATGCTCGGGTACAGTAAATAATGCCAACCTAAAAAAATATAAAACAATGTTCGAATTTATAACAGAGTTATTCAGCAAACCAAGAAAAAGGCAAAATAAATAATTTAAATACCGCTACAAATATAACAAAACAGACGTAACTTGTTAATGAATGTACAAAGAAAACAATAAATAGGCAAACTAGAAATTTAATCCTAAAAGTGATCAATAAAACGTTAACTGACCCCCAGCAGGTCGCAAATCAATTCATTGGCAGTTTTGTGTTTAAATCGTCACTCGCTAGCAATGACAAAGAAAGGGTAATGACTTTTTTGTTAGAGAGTACAAAAAGAGTAGAAAATGATTTAACCTTCTATACAACTAGACCATCGAAAATTACAAAGATTATTAGTAAAATGGCCAGTAAAAATCTTGTGGTTTTGATGATTTACCGATATCGATTTTGAAAGAGAATATAGACTTTTTGGCTTTACTTTCTGATTTTTTTAATAAATGTTTCGAAGAGTCTATCTTTCCAGACCAGTTGAAATTGGCTAAAGTAGTTCCAATATTTAAAATAGGTACTAAAACTGATCCAAAAAATTACCGACCTACCAAAAGTACCAACCTTATCAAAAGTATTCGAAAAAATCATTAAAACTAGGCACATTATACATACATACGTTTAAGTCAATAAAATAATTAATTTAAGACAATTTGGGTATCAGAAAGGCGTCGATTGCTCAGATGCAATAAATACTCTTATAAATGGCATAATTAATAAATCAAATAACAAAATTAAAGTGGCAGGGCTATTCATCAACCTTAGCTCCGCTTTTGATACGATTGATTATGAATTACTACTAACTAAACTTGAATATTATGGTAGCAGGGGCAAGTCCTTACAACTTTTAAGATCCTACTTACAAAATAGACGAATGTTTGTAAAAATAAAAAACATCGATGAAAGTAATCATGAAGTCATATACACCTCTAAAATGACAAATATAAAACATGGTGTGCCCCAAGGCTCCATTTTAAGACCAATACTACATATTTATTTTATTTACAAATGACTTGCATAGCTTCATGCTATATGTTCAGCCCGATGTAGAACTTGTTGTTTTCGCAGATGATACAAACTTAAAAGAATTGACCGAAAATGTAAATAAAAGCCAACAAAATCTCTGCGATTGGTTTACAGCCAATAACCTTTTGCTAAATACTAACATCATTTTATTTAAGACAACAACTCGCTATTAGGACAATTTAGATGTACAAATCAAAGGAGACAAGATAGAATTGGTGGAGAAAGTCAAATTTTTAGGGATTTACATAGATGTGTATTTAAACTGGAAACAGGAGCTGACTGCTATTGACTCTTCAATTTCATCAGCATGCTATGCACACAGGAGCTTTAGAGTTAAGTTGTATCTAAAGCAACAAAAGGCTTTATATTACGCGCTAGTAGAATCTAGATTAAGATACAGGATAATGCTTTGGGGTAACAGCTATAGTTATTATAACTGTCTTATAGCGTTTATTTTACATAAACGTGCCATAGGACCACAGTCAGGGTCTCACAAAGAAATTCATGTAGAGAGCACTTTAGAGAATAAGACCTTTTAACAGTACCAAGATTATATATTTTATATTAGTAATCCTAAACCACTTTGCTAAGTATATTCATGAGTATGAATCACAAGAGGAACGTAAGATAAGAGAAAGCACAAGAAGAAAGGAATTTACACACAAAATGGCACCAAATTTTAACATAGCTAAGCATTGTTCCAGATACCAAGAAGTGGAGTTTTTTTTTTTTTAAACGTTTCCCCACACTACGAATTTCTTTTACAGCCAAACCTGGAACAACTACTTGTAGGTCATACAAATATTTGTTCCGTGCGGGAATCGAACCCGCGACACGCAGTGCAGCAGTCAATCGCTTAACCACTGCGCCAACCGTGCCGTCAAATTAAATAGGTTACCGACTGATTTATATTCAAATTAATAGCCTTCTTGTTAGGAAAATGTTAATACTCGGTATCAGAATTAATGTCAAATGATAAAAATAGTCGCTATTTATATTATTGGCAGTGAACAAGCTTAAATTAAATTTTATTTTGACTTAAACACACTTCATCACTAGGACCTTGATAAAGTTGTACTCTTCATATTTTGACATTGAATTTGAAATTATACTTGCTATTAATTTGACATTGTTGACATACGAGTATTTTTAATTAATTAACTCTTGAAATAAACATTTCAACTCAATTTTAATTAGGCTTTTAAATGTATTGTTTCTGCATGTGATAATTTTATTTAATATGTAATGTTCAACACAATCTTATTTGATAATGAATAAATAAATGAAAAAAAAATGAAATGAAATTCAAAACTTTCATTACAAAATAAAATATAATTACAATCAAATATTTTTCCTAAAAGTATTATCAATTCAATACTAAGTCAAATTGATTGCCTCGTTAGTCTAGTGGTCGCAAGCGCTACTGCTGAGCATGAGGTCCTGGGGTTCGATTCCCAGGTCGGGCAAAGTATTATTGGGTTTTTCTAACAGGAATTTCTCAGTAACAGCTCGGAGTCTGGAATTGTGCCCGGTTGATGACAATAGGCTCGCCGCCTATTACATGGGACTTAAAAATATAACTGGCGATATGTGGGTGTACTACACCTCTGCCCAACCCTTCGGGGAAACAGGTCGTGATGTTATGTTACCAATTCAAAAGTTGAATACTGTGCTTGCCACGTGCACTGAATTGGAGCGAGGGGCGACGTGCGGCTGCAGCGGGATGTGCTTCCGCGGGCGGTCTCCGCAAACGTACACTTCTTTTAGACAATTAGATGATGCCATCCCAATATTAGTACAGAGTGATACTGCTTCGTTGGTCTAGTGATCGCAATCTCTACTGCTGAGGATGACGGGGTTCGATTCCCAGGTCGGGTTTAGTGTTATTGGGTTTGTCAAATACGACTTTCTCAGTAGTAGCCCGGAGTCTGGATGTTTGCCCGGTTGACGGCAAGAGCCTCGCGCCCTGTTACATGAGACGTAAACATAACTGGCTAACTGTGGGTGTTCTATTAACCTCTGCTTAATCCTTCCGGGCTTACAAGCGTGATGTTGTCTTAAGTAATGTTTATGATCCTAAAGGAATTACGTATTTTTATCATTTCACCCAAAATAATTAACATCTAAAGGAGGATTTTGTAATCACCATCCAATTGACTAATCGGTCAATTCAAAAAATTATTCCTCTAAATGTTAATTATTTTACTAGGCATAAAGTGTAAATAAATAAAGCCAAATAAAGTCATGTTATACATTTAAATATCAAAACAGTAATAAAGACCAATATGTGAAAAGTTAGTCAACCAGCCCCGCTCTCCCTAGCAGTAGTAATATAGACCAATAAGTGAAAAGTTAGTCAACCAGCCCCGCTCTCCCTAGCAGTAGTAATATAGACCAATAAGTGAAAAGTTAGTCAACCAGCCCCGCTCTCCCTAGCAGTAGTAATATAGACCAATAAGTGAAAATTTAGTCAACCAGCCCCGCTCTCCCTAGCAGTAGTAATATAGTCCAATAAGTGAAAAGTTAGTCCACCAGCCCCGCTCTCCCTAGCAGTAGTAATATAGACCAATAAGTGAAAAATTAGTTAACCAGCCCCGCTCTCCCTAGCAGTAGTAATATAGACCAATAAGTGAAAAGTTAGTCCACCAGCCCCGCTCTCCCTAGCAGTAGTAATAAAGTCCAATAAGTGAAAAGTTAGTCCACCAGCCCCGCTCTCCCTAGCAGTAGTAATATAGACCAATAAGTGAAAAGTTAGTCAACCAGCCCCGCTCTCCCTAGCAGTAGTAATATAGACCAATAAGTGAAAATTTAGTCAACCAGCCCCGCTCTCCCTAGCAGTAGTAATATAGTCCAATAAGTGAAAAGTTAGTCCACCAGCCCCGCTCTCCCTAGCAGTAGTAATATAGACCAATAAGTGAAAAGTTAGTTAACCAGCCCCGCTCTCCCTAGCAGTAGTAATATAGACCAATAAGTGAAAATTTAGTCAACCAGCCCCGCTCTCCCTAGCAGTAGTAATATAGACCAATAAGTGAAAAGTTAGTCAACTAGCCCCGCTCTCCCTAGCAGTAGTAATATAGACCAATAAGTGAAAATTTAGTCAACCAGCCCCGCTCTCCCTAGCAGTAGTAATATAGTCCAATAAGTGAAAAGTTAGTCCACCAGCCCCGCTCTCCCTAGCAGTAGTAATATAGACCAATAAGTGAAAAGTTAGTTAACCAGCCCCGCTCTCCCTAGCAGTAGTAATATAGACCAATAAGCTTCGATCAAATAGCACTAGATATCGGGTCGGCACAAAAATACGTCTCGGTAAATATAAGCGCACTTGAGACGTCAGCTTTTATTTTGTTTAGTTCGCTTGTTCATGGCTAAGTAATAACTGCCGCACGGGTCGATCCATTAGGTTAATATATATAATCATTTATTTCAAGTTTCACAGACTCATTAATTAAAATATTCATGCACATTCAGTCACATTAAATAGAAATTATACGATTACACAAATGATAAGAACAAATACAAATTCAAACAAAACAACAAATAAATAATAAAATAAAATCAATATCTACCATGACTTGTTGCAGTGTTGTCACATTACCTGCGTTCAATGTGTAACCCACAGCAGTGATTAATGTAGGCGCAATCTAGCCTTTCCGCAAGCGCAGCTAGCATGCTGTTGGAGCTCCCCCGCACTCGCCGAACCAGCGAGGTGCCTCTCTTGCGCATTGTTGCATAAAAACAATCTACGCGCGCCTCTGCAAACATTGTCGAAGCACTGCAGTAACGGGGGAGGCCCAGCAACATCCTGAACGCATTGTTAAACTGGACTTGAAGGGCGCTGGACGACCTTTGCGTGTAGCTAGTCCATAGGCTGCATGTGTATAATGTAGTGCAGTAGGCTCTAAAGAGAGTAATTTTAACTTCTGCTGAGCATCGTGCGAACCTACGGATCACCATATTCGCTCTGACCGACAGCGCCCTTCGTTCCCGTTCAATGTCATTATCATCGTTCAAGTCAGGCGTAACTAAGTGGCCTAAGTACTGTAAAATGTCTACTCTTTCTAAAGATGTGCCATTCAGCTTTATAGCTGGCATTTCAGTGACTTTTCTCTGCCCGCCCTGAAAGACCATACACTGACTTTTTTTTTTCATTATACAACAGTCCGTTAAGCTACGCTTGCCGGGGTTGGTCTGTGGATGGGTGACCATCTTTACATATCGAGACTCCTCCGTGCCTCGGAAAGCACGTTAAGCCGTTGGTCCCGGTTGTCATTCGTGGATCTTTGACAGTCGTTTCGGTTCGTCAGAAGCCCGAAAATCTGACAACCAGTCTTACCAAGGGGTATCGTATTACCCAGTTACTGGGTTGTGGAGGTCAGATATGCAGTCGCTTCATGTAAAATACTGATATTCAGCTGCATCCGGTTAGACTGCAAGCCGACCCCAATATAGTTGGGAAAAGGCTAGGCAGATTGAGTTCGCTTGAAACACAGCCAAAGCAAATACGTCTCACAATGCTGCAGTGTGTATTTAAAAGTTGTAAAAATAATCCTCGAAATAGCAATATAGCGGCCGGAGTATCTTACTTTCAGTAAGTACATGAAGAATAAGTTATATATCAATTTTTTTATAAAATTACCGATTCTAAACCACCGCTACAAATGTTTGGCCAAGGCTCGTCAACATATGCACAAACTTTTGTTCAACAGAACAGTAGATGCATGGAGTAGATTTGTATTGTAATAATTTTATAAAATTTGTTAACAGAACTTCAAAATTGGTTAATGCTACTTTTGTGTCTGTTTGTTGGACTCTTAATGGATACAGCTTTCATTTTTTATTTTAGCTTTCCTAGCAATCCATTTACGTGTGCAGAATGGATCTCGATTGTCACCTGAGAAAGAAGAGATGACTTTTATAAAATAACTATTGTACTAATTTAGTCCTACTATTTTTTTTAAATCGGTCGAAAATATTTAGTACATATAAAACGAACATTGGCCTAAAAAAAATATATTATTCTGCAACTCTACGTCCTTCAATTCTTACTGTGTTCCGAGCATTGAATAGGGATGATGACTAAAAAAATGTTTTTTGTCCGTAATGTAGATTATGAAAAAATAACGTATACGTATTTTTTCTTTTTTTACGTTATCAATAGATTGCGGCGATACATTGAGTTATAATGGGCCATGACGTCACTTGTATGTAGATTTTATCCATACTTGTGACGTATCAACCCCCACTCCCCAACTTTAATGCGTTGTATCTAAGTCATTTTTCATTAATATGATAAAGCAAAAAATACGTGTCTAATATTTTATTATTATCTGACTGACGGACTAAATAGAATTTCTTTTTTTTGACCCAGGCATCATCCCTATTGTAATACCAAGAACTACGTCTAGTTCCAAAATAGAGTAAGCACGAAATTGTCCACAAAATGTTTTTAACCTTATTGCTTAGGTTTTAAGTTTCATTTTAGAATAAATATTTTAGTACTTATTATTAAAAATGACTTTTTATTTCCAAGCGACATTTTTAATTTATTGCTTTTACCTTTCTCCGATGACAGAAGGACTTAACTTATGGGAGTTTAACAGGACATGAACATTCAATTAAATGTTATTATGGGCTTCCATAGCCCATACCAACATGGGCTATGGGAGTTTAGGCAGGACATGAACATTCAATAAAATGTTGATATGGGCTTCCATAGCCCATACCAACATGGGCTATGGGAGTTTAACAGGACATGAACATTCAATTAAATGTTATTATGGGCTTCCATAGCCCATACCAACATGGGCTATGGGAATTTAACAGGACATGAACATTCAATTAAATGTTATTATGGGCTTCCATAGTCCATACCAACATGAGCTATGGGAGCTTAGGCAGGACATGAACATTCAATAAAATGTTGATAAGGGCTTCCATAGCCCATACCAACATGGGCTATGGGAGTTTAGGCAGGACATGCACATTCAATTAAATGTTATTATGGGCTTCCATAGCCCATACCAACATGGGCTATGGGAGTTTAACAGGACATGAACATTCAATTAAATGTTATTATGGGCTTCCATAGCCCATACCAACATGGGCTATGGGAATTTAACAGGACATGAACATTCAATTAAATGTTATTATGGGCTTCCATAGTCCATACCAACATGAGCTATGGGAGCTTAGGCAGGACATGAACATTCAATAAAATGTTGATAAGGGCTTCCATAGCCCATACCAACATGGGCTATGGGAGTTTAGGCAGGACATGCACATTCAATTAAATGTTATTATGGGCTTCCATAGCCCATACCAACATGGGCTATGGGAGTTTAACAGGACATGAACATTCAATTAAATGTTATTATGGGCTTCCATAGCCCATACCAACATGGGCTATGGGAGTTTAGGCAGGACATGAACATTCAATAAAATGTTGATAAGGGCTTCCATAGCCCATACCAACATGGGCTATGGGAGTTTAGGCAGGACATGAACATTCAATAAAATGTTGATATGGGCTTCCATAGCCCATACCAACATGGGCTATGGGAGTTTAACAGGACATGAACATTCAATTAAATGTTATTATGGGCTTCCATAGCCCATACCAACATGGGCTATGGGAATTTAACAGGACATGAACATTCAATTAAATGTTATTATGGGCTTCCATAGTCCATACCAACATGAGCTATGGGAGCTTAGGCAGGACATGAACATTCAATAAAATGTTGATAAGGGCTTCCATAGCCCATACCAACATGGGCTATGGGAGTTTAGGCAGGACATGAACATTCAATCAAATGTTGATATGGGCTTCCATAGCCCATACCAACATGGGCTGCTATCTGTGACCAACTCCAAATGCACAGCTTTGACTACAAAACAAACGAAAATACAAATGTATGATTTAATTAGTCCCATGGTCGGATAAATAGTCTATGAATAGTTGAAGTGGTAGACCTCTTATTCCCATATTCTCTAATTTTGGTAAAAAAAATTAGAGAATATGGGAATAAGAGGTCTACCACTTCAACTATTCATAGACTATTTATCCGACAGAACACAAACTACTAAAGTAGATAATTGTATTAGCAACGAACTTCCTATTCAGTACGGCATTCCACAAGGTAGCATCCTCGGTCCAACATTATTCTTAGTTTATATAAACGACTTATGTGACATACATCTACAAAACGGTAAAATCATCACTTTCGCCGATGATACTGCCTTGATATTCGATGCTAACTCGTGGGATGAGGTTAAAAATTATGATCAACAAGGTCTTGATACGGTGTACAAATGGTTATATTCCAATTTGCTTACCCTCAACGTCGATAAGACAAAATACATGACTTATTCCCTTAGACACCAGGATCAACCAAACTTCAACTTGAAAGCCCACTCATGTAGTTTCATCAACCATTGTTCATGTCCTGTATTAGTTAAAACGAATTCTATCAAATATCTTGGCATAATCATAGATTACCGTCTCAGCTTCCAACAACACATTGAAACCCTAGTTAAAAGAATCCGAAAACTAATCATCATATTTAAAAAACTAAGACATATATCTGATAGGTACATTAGTTATTAAATCAGTTTACTTTGCACTATGCCAGTCTTTGCTAGTATATTGCATTACCACTTGGGGTGGTACCTCTAAAAGTTATTTGATACATTTAGAGAGAGCCCAAAGAGCTATATTAAAAGTTAGTTGCTTTTTCCCAATCCTATATCCAACTTTTGAGCTTTACCAACACTGCCAAGTGTTAACGGTACGACAGTTGTTCATTCTCATGACAGTACTAAAAAAACACACTGAACTCCCCTTAGATCACGATTTACCTACACAAAATAGACGATCAACAAATGTTTGTTCAATCATCCGTTATAACACTAGTTTCTCCCAAAAGTGTTTCTGTTTTCTTGGCACTTTTCTTTATAATTCAGTTAATAAAAAAATATCTATCTATACTCATACAAAAGCTATTTGTAAAAGAAAATTACGCTCTTGGCTATTTAATCTGGACTATATTTCCACGGAAAACTTATTAAAACCAATGTCTTAACACCCACACATTTACACACACACCTACACAATACAATCATTCAATACACACAGCAATTCCCCATTCCCATTTTTCATTTTGTGATAAGCTCATTATTATTTTATTTTCTTATTCAGATACCTAAGTATGTATTACTGAATAATAATATAGTTACGTAATTTACCTACATAATAGGTAGGTATCTATATTTCTCTTAATTTTATGTTTACTTGCTTTTCTTTGATTTTGTTTTAATTTTGTTAGGTCTTTCAAACTTTTGTAATACCATTAATATCTTGACTACTGTTTTGTTAATTAACATGTCCTATCTAAGAGAGCTGGGTGATCTGTAACTCAGGATCCTCCTACCTCAGACACCTCTCTCTATTTAAGACTGTGCTTTTTATTAACCAGTGCCTGTAATACGATGTTGAGATAAATAAAGATTTATGATTATGATTATGATCATGGTTATTAATCATGTTTGGCCCTGCATAGTCTACACCTACGTCTCTGAATACAAAATTTGCATGCATTCTCTGCTCAGGTAACGGCCCCATTATGGGAGTTATAGTTTTCCCTTGAAACCGTTTGCATGTTATACATGATTGTGTCGTTTTTCTAGCTAAATTACGACCTGAAATTGGCCAAAATAGTTGACGTATGTGAGACAGCAACAGTTGTGGGCCAGCGTGTAAAAGTGATATGTGATATGTTGAAAATATGATTTTAGTAATATGATGAGCAGGATGCAAAAGGATAGGAAATTTCCTATCGTAATTGTATGGCGAATGTGCTAAGCTTCCGTTCACACAAATGAGTTGATTATCCCCTACAAAAAGGTTAAGTGAATTGAACTTATGTTTAGCTGGTAACCTTTCATTTTTCAATAAAAACTCGTATTCCTCTGGAAATGATTCCATTTGTACTATCTTTGCTAACTGATTGTGACGTTGCAAAAGTAAAAATTGATCGCACCAAGTAGCAACACCTGTCGTGGTTATCGGCAGACTAATGTCATGGTTTTTCACGTGACACAAGATGGCGTTGGTATCTTTGTGTTCTAATAAATGAATTACAAGTTTATTGGTTAATTAAGATAACTAAACAATCATACATAATTTACCATATTTAATATCAAAAACAATGTTTGGTTACCTAATTGAAGATAAAAATCGATAACAAATCTATATAGTCTGTGAAAGATTATTCTAGAAACTGTCAGATTGGTTTGAAAAAAGGGCGGCATCCGTGCTTGGACGAACACGAGACTAAAGGCTGATTGAGAGGGACTTAATCCGAAGTCGATCAGGATGTGTCCAAATAACGCGTCAACTGAGAGTCATATGAGAGTTCAACTCGAGCTTTACTGAGAGTGTTATCTGTGTAGTATTATAATTTAACCTATGAGAGAGTTAGGCCTTTTGTGTTAAGACCAGTTGTTGTAAGAATATTGTGTCTCGGGTTTGCTTAGCATATTAGTTATTTTCCCCTTATGAGCAAAGTCCAAATAGGTCAAGCGTGTACTGTTGAGCTAGAGGTTATTAGTAAGTGGTTCGCCCCACGGACTCGCTATAGCGACTCTGAGAAACTGTCTCATTGCAGGCGTTCACCGATACCACTAGGAACGGAGACTAGTTGTGTGGGTGGATGCTGTAGTGTCAGGGAAAGGTATATTAATTTATTGGCTCGCCACGTTGCTTGTATGAGTGCCTTAATTTTGTATAATTCCAATAAACTTTGTATTGTGTAAGAAGATACTTGTTAAATTGAATCTTTTCTTAGCAGATAATAACCCTATAAATTTACTTTAGCACGGTGGTGAGTAGTATAGTTCAAATAGAAACGATCATCAGCTTGTTTCCAATTAATTTATGTAAGCTACTCAAGGGCCGGGTTACGGGTTGCTCTCTTTGCTAACTGATACCTAGCCAAAGTAAGTTCTATGGTTGATAAAGGCTTGAATGTTACCTGTGCACACCTGTCTGTCTGCGTTGCTTGTGATGAATGTGTTTGTATGTTTATTTCTGCAGTGATTAATGAATCTTAGTATGTAAGCTACGATGCATGTAAGTTTTTTGAAATTGGAATATTTGTAAAGAAATGAATCATTTAGTATGTCTATTGTCATTAGGTATGTCTATGTGTAAAAAATATGTTAGGGACCGGACTTCTGGAAGGTCTGATACGCAAAGATGCCCAGTTTGTTCAAGCCAGCTGTGGCTATCATCGTTCCTTAGAAAGTCAGGCCCTGAAAATCATAAATGTGTCTGTAGTAATTGTTTTGCATTGGTACCTACACTTTGTAATAATGTCTGCTGGATTCTGTTTGGTCGGTACATAGTACCATGAGTGTGGATCAGTATGTTTCAGAATGTCTGTGACTTTGTGTTTGACGAATGTTTGCAATTTATGTGTAGTTGTATTTATCCATCATAAAACAATTATAGAGTCGCTCCAATAATAACACTTATTTATTTATTTATTATTTATGTACACACAGAAAAATAGATACAGATAAGACATAATCAAAATTATGAGTACAAAGGTACTGCTTATTTCTTAAGAAATTTCTTCCACCAGACCTGCGACAGGAGAAATGAGAAAGAAATGTAGACAATAGTGTGTGAGAAAAAAATTATAAATATGCGAAGTCTTAAACTAAAATATTGAAATAAACTTAAACGTATAACGTAATAAATAAACATAAACTTAAATAAATACATAGAGCTTAAATATATAAACATACATACTATAGGTATATAAATACTCAAAGTTGAGAGGAAAGGTAATGCTCTTTTACTCGATATTTGAATTGTGAAACAGTTTTTAAATCACGAATGCTAGGCGGAAGTGAGTTCCACAACCTTACTGCATGGACAGAGAAGGAATAGGAATAGTAGCTTGTTTTATGAGGATGAGATTTAAGGAGGGATACTCAATACTCAATACTCAAACTTTATTTGCATTCCACAATGTGTACTTAGGTTGTAAATTAAAAATGAGATCATTATGGACCCTGTCGGGCACAGCAAAAGACAAAGATATAGTAGGAGAGAGCAAGCTTTAAAAATACAAAAAAAGTGAAATATAATAATATATCTAAAATAAATCCAATAATACCATAATAAGAATTCTTTATAAATACACATAGAAATTTTATACATTATTAAATTATATTTTATCGTTTAAATATTAATTCATGTTATAATAGCATTTTTCTGTTAAAAATTGTTCTTTAATTGTTGTTGTTGTTAATTGTTTTTTTGTTGTAGGATCTAAGGTGTGATCGACACGGTGCGTCGCTAGGGCGAGCATAAGAACAGTTAGATAACCATTTTCTAAGTGGAAATCGATATTTTTTAAGCTCGGAAAACAACTTCTCTGGCTATTTCCAATAGACTGGACTCGTAATCTGTCCCCGTCAAGAGATCATTGAAAAACATGTAAAATGACCTCCGCGACTAATTTGTGATCATAGTTGTTTGAATGGTTTTCAATTTGTTTATTTTGACAATCCAAGCCTATTTGTTTGATGCAGCGTGTTGCTAAGAACGGCGCTGATGCCCGTGCCGTATGTGACCGTGCTGAGCGTGTATGTTTGTAGGGGTTGCGTTGGATTGTATCGCCAAACGATTTGTTGTAGTGGTCGCTGTTTTTCGACTACTGCAATTTGGCGAACAATGTTTTCTATGTCAGCTGATAGGTAGGTAAGTAGGTAAGTATTTATTTGCATAAAACATGGTATACACGGTGTTACAATTTTACAATATAGATCTTACATGTTTTGCCAGAATTGTACTTAGCATGCATAATTATGTTCACTTAATACTAACATGAGAATTTCTTATCCATAAATTCTTTGAGACTATAGAAATTTTTCGAATATAACCAGTCAAACAATTTTCCCTTGAATAATCTGGAATTTAAGTTTTTTATGCTACACGGTATGTTATTATATAATATACTAACACAATTATATAAGCAGCTTTTATTATATTTAGCAAGCTTGGGAAGATCATGCAGAACGAGTCTCTGTGGATCACGCCGGCTCCGTGGATTAATATCATTGGCTTATATAAACAGGTCTTTATGTTTATTAACGAATATACATATTTCAAATATATAAAGGGACGGCAGCGGTAACAAACCTAGTTTCTTAAATATGGGTTGACAAGATTCCTCCGAGTGCATCCCGTAAATTGCCCTAATGCACTTTTTTTGAGCAACAAATGCTCGGTTTATATCTGTACTATTTCCCCATATTATGAGCCCGTAGTACCGATTCTACATATGCATGATATGTCATGAGAGCTGTTTTTAAGTTTGTAATATTTTTAATTTGTTTAAAACAGCATATACAAATTTATTTATTCTCTTTGCAGCGTTATCCACATGCTCTTTCCAATTCAAATTCTCATCAATAATTACGCCTAGGAACTTCGTTTGTGCTACTTCTTTAATTTTTGATACGTTTTGTTTAATATTATATTTAGTATCTATTACATTAATTGAAATTAATATAAACTGATTTATTCAGATTTATTGTTAGATTATTTATGTCAAGCCATTGTATTAATTTATGTATAGTATTATTAATGTCAGTCTCATGATTATTTCTAAAATTATTACATTTTTCTGTCGCTATAATAATAGCTATGTCATCAGCAAATAATATACATCGGTGGTCAGTTATATTAATAATATCATTTATGTACAGCAAGAACAGGACAGGCCCTAATACACTTCCTTGTGGTACACCACATGTACTGTGCTTGTATTCTGATGAAAAAGGCACCTTAACCTGATTTTCATCAATTTTATCAATAATTACTCGTTGTTGTCGGTTACTGAGATATGATTTTATCCACTGAAGTGTAGGACCCCTGATACCTACCAGTTCAAGTTTTTTGGGGTCCATATTGGCTCAACTAAAGTTCTTTACCCGAAATTGTTCTTCCTAACGATTTGTAATCCGAATGATCACTCTTCCTAAAATTTTTCATCCTAAAGTTTTCATTCATACTATTTGTAGTGCTACCGGCGATGTTCATAACACTCATGTTTCCGAAAATTGTAATTAATAATATCATTGATGTAAATATATTTAAACTCCTACTGTTTTTTATCATAACCCTTTTATCCCTAAACATAATTACCATAATATTTTCACTCATACTCAGAAATAAACATTTAACATTGTCAGAGTGTCGTCTTGGGGGCACTATGAAAAAAATACTTAGAAAAATTTCGCGACCAATTTCGGGGTAGCACAGGTCAGAGTCACAGTTCTAACCTAACCTAACCTATGCATCCCTTCCACATCGTTTTTACGACAAACGGTTAGTCGGAGACAAAAAAGACCAAGACACTTTTAGCTTTAGCTATTTAGGTGTTTTATACGATAGAATCGAAAAAATAAACGATTTGCAAAAATAACACTTTTTTGGCAAAAAAATTCTAAGTCTTCGCTTCGTAGCGCCCCCAATGCTACACTACAACCGAAACTCGACTCATAAAACACGACTCATTTACGGTTATGTTTAAGGCCGGGGAGTTTATACCGCAGTTTTAACCGTACCTAAACCAATAACTATAGGACTGATTCGTTTCTGGCACTTCGCCGGCCGCTCCCGCGGCACGCTCGCTTCGCTCGCTCGGCTCGTGCGTCGTGGTCACAGTAATTCTAACCTAACCTAAACCAATAATTATGAATAAGACCGATTCGTTTCTGGAACTTGACTGAATGACTGGAGCGTGACTCTGGCTTCCAAAAATACACCAATAAAAGACAGCTATATATGTATTTGAAAGCTATAGCCGCTAATATTAAACTAATTTAATTGAAAAGTGTATATGAAAACATGTATTTAACTACTTGTACCATGGTACTATTATTCTTATTGTATGTTATGTGACAATAAAGTTACGCAAAATCAATGTATATAATACTGATTATTATGAATAAAAAGAAATCTAAACAAAAAGATATGACTTTGAATAATAGTGTAAAAGATGGTTATGTTGAGAAAATATAGGAAAACAAATAAAAGTATAATAGATGTTTATTGCTACTGACATTATGAAGTTGAATGCTTCGGAATTATGAACCTTAGAGACAGAGTAGTTAGGAATTGTGATTGTTAGGATGAAAAATGTTAGGAAGAACATTTTCGGATTTCCAATTATCGGAGTTGAAAATTTAGGTGAACTTTGGCGCACCCAGTTTTTTGAGCAACAGATTGTGAGAAACTAAATCGAAGGCTTTTGAGACATCAAAAAATAGCCCAGTGGTGAGATTTTTATTATTGATGTTAGTAACTACAGCCTTAACCAGAGAGAATACTGCCAAAGTAGTGGACTTGTTTTTCTGAAAGCCATATTGTTCATTGCTAATTATATGAAATTTATCACAATAATCAATTATTCTTCCATACATGCACTTTTCATGATATTATGTATTTATGCTGACGAAATCATATGAGTATGGCAATAAGATCATCTTGGACAACAGGACCCACTAACTGTATAATTATCGTTAAGCGATAACTTACTAGATTTAACGGAGACATCGAATACGGATCTGAATTTAGTGGTGGTGCTTGACTCACGTATGATACCGTGATGTAGTAGGTAGTACACAGGTGAGTGATTGAGTGGTTGTTTGATTGATTTTTCGTTATTATTTTCTGAATGAATGTATGAAGATGATGATTGTGGAATTTTGTGTGAATGATGTATTCTGATATGAATTTTGAATATTGTTCTTTGTATGTGTGATCTGAATTCATGCAGTTTTCTATGGAAAGAAACCGTTTTTGGCTTGATAGTAGGAGTCACCTAAACATTCTGGTGATTTTTTGAATGGAATAGTGACAACAAATCTGCCATCATTTTGTTTTGTAGTTGTTTGTTTGAAAATGATCTCGCACGCGTCGGAGTCGCACGGATCTGTGAATTAGATAAACTATCTAACTCCCAGAATCGTGATAACTGATCTGAGTTATTTTTATTGAAAAAAACAATTGTTTCTGTGCTTGTTGGTGTATGTTGTACACCCTGAAACTAGCCAGCCGAATTCAGTTTCTTGTAATGTAGGCTGTTGTTTACCTAACTGAATTCGACTGTTCCCAATTATCTGCCAAAATATGACCGCCCCCAGTAAAAGGTCTATTGCAGCAGCTTCATAGAACAGTGGGTCAGACAGTTTTAAATGTTTAGGTACGTTAATAGCTTCTGTGTTGATGCGCACGTTAGGTACTGAGTGTGCTATTATGTCAAGTACCCAACATGGCATATTGACTGTGAATGAATTGTGTAAGTTTTTTAATTGAACATTTGTGCAATGTAATATATTTGTGTGTTGTTGATTGACGCCTGAAACTGTGCCTTGTATGGATTCGAGTGTGAGATTGAGCATAGATTATTTGTGATGTAACTAGAGGTACTTCCACTGTCCAGTATCACTCTCCCCAAGTGTGGTGTTCCATCACTGGCAACAACATGCACTAGGGCAGTGGAAAGTAAAACTGATATGTGTTGTGTACTAGTGTTACTAGCGAGTGTAGTGTGTTCTGATCCTAGTTTAGGTTGTTCCTTATGTAACATTGTATTGTGTTTTTATTGGCAATACTTACTTGTACCACCGCGACATGATTTGGTCTCATGCCCTGTATGTAAACAGTTAGAACAATGGTTATTTAATTTGGAAACGTTTTCTATTCCGTTTTCCACTGTCATTTCCTTAAAAACTGGACTCGAGAACAAATAATGTTGAGCTTTACATAGGGGCCAGTTAGGAATGTGAAATTGATTGTTGCGAATTTGTGTAGTTGATTTTGATGAATGTATTTTTCGAATCTGTTTTAATGTTTTGTTTAGTGTCTTCAAGATTTTGTAAAATAATGGCACGATCATTGAGACATGTTTTTAAATCATGAAGTGTGGGCTTTTTCTCGAGTGTGCTCTTGTGTTCCTCCCAATATCTCAGTGTTTTGAAGTCTAATTTGGAGGCAACAACATAAATTACCAATGTATCCCAGGACTGTGTGGGTTCACCTATGTTTTCAAGTGCTCTGAGGTTTTTATTTACTGTATCCAGTAGTTGTCTGAGTGATGTTGCGGATTCATGGTTTATGGTGTTTATGCTCAACAATGCGTGAACGTGGTTGTTTAGCAGCTGCCGCGTGTTGTTGTACCTCACAGTGATGAGTTCCCAAGCTACCTGATAATTGTTTGATGGCATTTCTAATGATTGAATAACTTGTGAAGCCTCAACTTGCAATGATGCATGCAAATAGGTAATGAAATTTTGTATGTTGTCTATTGATTTATTGTTGTGTATGAGTGATTCGAAAGTGTCTCTGTAGTCTAGCCAATTATGATATTCACCTGAGAATTGTGGAAGGTCAATGGTAGGTAGTTTAATGGACGCCTTGGTTCTTGGTTCACCTGCATTTGAAAATTGTACAGACCCGTTGACGCAAGCAGTTTCATTGGCTTGTATCAGGTGGATGCCGAGTGCAAGTTGATTCTGGTATTCTAATTCAAATTGCTCCCGCTCCCGCAGCTGTTCATCTGAAACGCCATTAATTTCGTCGATGATGGTCTGGTTTTCATCAAAATCTTTTGCAAGGGACCTATAGGTATCTAAGCGATTATGTAATTGTAAAATATCTATTTCTGTCCAGGTTTATTTTTATTTTAATGATTCGAGATAATTTTTGAAGATTATTTCACCTTTGCTTTGTGTGTTGCTCGCCTTTTTTTGTAAATTCCGAGCCGTGAATGGTCATTATCAGGCATTTTTGATGTTTGTGGTTTTGAAGTTAAAGTTTTGCAACAACGAGCATCATCATCATCATTTCAGCCATACGGACGTCCACTGCTGAACATAAGCCTCTAGGTCGTCTGTCCACCTTGTGGGTGGACGTCCTACGCTGCGCTTGCCGGTACGTGGCCTCCATTCCAGAACCTTTCTGCCCCATCGGCCGTCAGTTCTGCGCGCTATGTGCCCCGCCCACTGCCACTTCAGCATGCTAATCCGTTGGGCTACCCATTTCTTCTTCCAGCTCAGCAATCTTCTCGTCAGTCCTCAAGGTGCGTACATTGTGTGTTACCAGGGCCAGTCGTCGTCGGGGGTGGTAGCCATTCCGCTTCCGGGGATTCTTAGCACCCCCTGCCCCGCCGTCACCCTGACCGCTACCGTAGCCAGGAACAGCGGGGCTACCGGAGACTGGGGGCCTGGTTTTGTTTGGACTTTTCATTGAGGGGTTTTTTTGCCAATACTCGCCACGCTTGGCAGGCGGGTTGGCGAGCGCAGTTTTTTATAAGGTTTCGCACGCAGACGCTGCTGCCCGCCGCGTGCTACAGGAATTAGTCGCCTCTTACGACTCGTCTCCTGTATTCTTTACGGCCGTCCCCAACACGGCGCTTTTTTAAAACGATAAAACGATTAAAACGATACTTAAATTAATTACGAAATATGGCAGGCACTGTGTGTTGATCTCGTGACTTTACCAAATCACCCTCGGTGTGAAACTCACTCGGTGCGCTCAGAGCAAGGCGATGTATCAAACGACACAAAAGATGTAACAAAGAAACATGTAAGATGATGACTATGTGGAAATAAAGTGGTTGGTAATTGGAATGATTCGTATTACCGAAATAATCACGAAGTAATTTTATAAAATCGTGATGTGGATAAGTGGAAAAAAAATAAAAAAACATGCATTATTAGCTTAGTCTAATGAAATCTATGAAATGAATAATTTGAATGTTTGGAATTGTACTTGAAAATAGGAATGGAAGGGATTTAAGTAAGTTCACTGAACATCGAATGAGACTGGATGAATAGTTTGAAAGTAATGAATTGATCGAACTCACGAAACTGCTTCTACCAAACCCTTTTTCGTCCGTTATAGCGAGAGATGTTGCTGACGCTGCTTGATCGTGCTGCTCCCAGATGCTAGTTGGCTGCGCACGCGTTGCGATGACCGCTGTTTGACCTCCAGCTGAATTCCGGAAGCTGTGTGACGGTGTGGCTTTTTTCTTGCGATCACTGCTCGACTTTTAAATCTATTTGACTGTTGCTATGATGGAATTGAAGCCTCGAAGGCCCATGTCTAGACCCAGGTAAGTAAATCAAGTGGACTGTATTACTTATAGGTTTATTCGGTGGTTTACAATATATAGCAACTTATCTAGTATTAAAAAAGGTAAATATGTCCGAGCGCGGTCGTGTCGAATGATGCACTGCTCATGCTGCTGCGTCCCGTGCCGCGCCGCGCTGCGTATGTGTGTGAACAATAGCCCATACCAACATGGGCTATGGGAGTTTAGGCAGGACATGAACATTCAATAAAATGTTGTTATGGGCTTCCATAGCCCATACCAACATGGGCTATGGGAGTTTAGGCAGGACATGAACATTCAATTAAATGTTATTATGGGCTTCCATAGCCCATACCAACATGGGCTATGGAGCTTAGGCAGGACGTGAACATTCAATAAAATGTTCTGGGCTTCCATAGCCCATACCAACATGGGCTATGGGAGTTTAGGCAGGACATGAACATTCAATAAAATGTTGGTGTGGGCTTACATAGCCCATACCAACATGGGCTATGGGAGTTTAACAGGACATGAACATTCAATAAAATGTTGTTATGGGCTTCCATAGCCCATACCAACATGGGCTATGGGAGTTTAGGCAGGACATGAACATTCAACGAAATGTTGTTATGGGCTTCCATAGCCCATACCAACATGGGCTATGGGAGTTTAGGCAGGACGTGAACATTCAATAAAATGTTGTTATGGGCTTCCATAGCCCATACCAACATGGGCTATGGGAGTTTAGGCAGGACATGAACATTCAATAAAATGTTGGTGTGGGCTTACATATCCCATACCAACATGGGCTATGGGAGTTTAGGCAGGACATGAACATTCAATAAAATGTTGGATGGGAGTTTAGGCAGGACATGAACATTCAATAAAAGACGGGCGTATCATCAGGGTTTTTATTATTATTTAGAGATCAAAGACCAGCCCGCGTAGTCCGTAACTCCAAATCTTTACTTCGTTAATTAATGAATAACGGTCTTGTAAAATTCAAAATATTTTATTTCACATTAAACTACATGGGCACTTATGAAGCGTCAGAAACTAGGTGCACGGTTCCAATTGGTCGTTTCCTATGGAGAAGAGCCAGCAAGAAACTCACGGTGACTCTTTTAAAAATAATTGGCTTAAATAATATTTTCAAATAACAGTGTTAGTAGGTATGGTAGGACAGTGTAGGTCTTTCAACAGGTACTTAACAAAATAATAATGGCCAACAAATCTACAGTCCACTAAGCCTACAGCGTTCTCACATTCTCAAAATAGAAAATGATCTATAAAAAAATTAATAAAAATAAAAACGTATTTTAAACGAAGTGACTTGATTGATATTACAGCTGTATCAAATCTGAATAATTATCATGTCCACAAAAGCCACTAATAAAGAGTTGAAATTAAATTGTAGGTATATAATGTCAAATTATAGCGTGATTAAGTCAAGGAAGAATGTAAAAATATATATATATATATATCTAAACATGGTAATTTGGGAGCAGTTAATAGTAACTACTTGTTAGATACTGAAGTATGTATGCGGAAGGACGGTGACACTTGTCAATCAAACTCGCTAGTCTGTTGCACACTGGTTTAATCCTTGGACGTTACCACCCGGCGCGGGGAGGGGCGGGGCGCAGCCCGCTTACCTACATAGCACTCGTAAACATACATAACATCCCTTCCCCTTATACTAGGCAAAACTATTATCCTATTTATATCTAAATCTACACTTAACCTATGGTCGTTTCCAATTGTTCGTCATCATCATCATCACTGACGTACCGGGCCGCCGTAGGTGTCGAGAAGGTCGGACTTATTTCCTGCCGCCTGTGAGTTACAGTGACGCGCGGTGGAGTCGCCGGAGTCCCCCATCCGGGATCCGTTATCGGCCCTCCTCCCTCTCCTGGCTGCGTGACGGGCTCAGGGTGATTGGCGACAAGTGACGCCAAATCGGGCACCACGTCTGGATCCCAGTCCTGGGTCGTCGTTCGATGATGAGTGCGGTCTTGTCCTTATTTGGTCGATATGCCTGGTGACTTCGCTTCCCAAATGTGGCACGTATACCACATACATTATATTGCCGATTTTTTTCCTTATTATTCCTTGCATCCAACTGTGTTTTTTATTATTTGTATTTTTGGTTATCCAGACATTCTCGTTTTCTCTGAAGTCTCTTCTGTGTTTTCCATTGTAATATTTAGCCTGTAAGGACTGATTGCGTGCGACGGTTTGAGTTAGGTCTGTGGACGAAGGTGACGGCGCGGTCGGACTCAACAGATCCAGCCGCGAGCGCAACGCGCGCCCGAATACTATTTCCGCGGGTGTTTTATCAGTGGTACTATTTTTAGAGTTCCTGTAGTCGAATAAAAATTTCGCAATTTTACCTTGAATTGTTTTTTTATTACAACCTTCCAAAATTATAGCCTTTAGCCCCTTTTTTACTATTTTTACAAAACTCTCGGCCTGACCATTACTGGCCGGGTGATATACAGGAGATAAGACATGCTCGATCCCGTTAAGTCTACAAAAGTCCCTAAATTCTAATGAAGTAAAAGATGTACCGTTGTCACTCACCAACGTGTGTGGAATCCCAAACCGCGACATAAAATCATATAATTTACTTATAACCGCTTTTGAATTATAAGTTGAGGACATATCGTAACATTCCACCCATTTACTATACGCGTCTACAACAATTAAAAACATGTATTCATGGAACGGGCCCAAGAAATCTATATGAATTCGGTAAAATGGGTGCGGCGGCAATGGCCAGGGCGCGAGAGGCGCGTGCGGGGGCGCGGGGCGCAGCGCACAGCACACACGACAAGCACCCGCTACTCGTTCCAACGCTGCGTCTACGCCAGGAAACCACAGCCGCTTGCGAGCCTCTGCTTTCATCTTCACTATTCCGAAATGAGAACTATGTAGTTCCCTACATACTTTTTCTTGCAAAGATGAGGGAATAACGACTTTATGCCCACGCATTAAGATATCCTTTTCATAAGATAACTGTGTACGACAATTGAAAAATGGTTTTAAGCCTGCGTCATTTACTGTCCTTGGCCAGCCGTTTAAAATATAATGTTTGATAGTGACCAAATGAGTGTCGCGAGCCGTCTCGCGACGCATGTCGTTTAGTGTCACCGGTAGGTCTCCCTCCACTACAAAGTTGACGTAGGTCGCGCGATCCTCGCAGTCCACGAGTGTGTCCGGCGCCTTTGTCCCGTTCTCGCCCCCACTACCCCCGCACGCCCGAGATAAATAGTCCGCGCTGTTATGCTTGCTGCTGATGTACTCGATCGTATAGTTATACGCAGCTAGAAATATAGCATATCTCTGCAGGCGGTTGGCGGACACTTCGGGAATGCCTTTGTGGGGCCCGAATATAGCTAGCAGGGGTTTATGATCCGTTCGTAGCACGAAAGGCTCGGACCGACCATATAGGTACTGGTGAAATCGTCTTACCCCAAAAATTATCGCTGTTGCTTCCTTTTGAATTTGCGCGTAATTTTTTTCCGCTGACGACAGCGTCCGGGAAGCGTATGATATTGGCCTCTCTAGCCCCTCAGCACCTATTTGAGATAGTATAGCTCCTAACCCCGTTGGTGAGGCGTCTACAGTTAATATTAACTTGGCGTTCGGGTCGAAATGCGCTAATGTCTTATCGGATCCTAAAATGTTTTTTATTCGGATAAACGCGTCATCGTGATTGCGAGTCCATTCCCACTTTTTATTTTTGTTTAATAAATTATATAATGGACTTAATACGGATGATGCGTCCGGCACAAAATTCCGGTAATAATTAGTTAGACCTAGAAACGACTGTAACTGTAGCACGTTTGTTGGCTTAGGTGCTTGTAAAATAGCTTTGACTTTCTCTGGCGACTTCCTAACTCCGTGTTTATCTATGACGTGTCCTAGATACGAAATCTCGTCTTTAAAGAATTCACATTTACTTATTTGAACTGTTAATTCGGCATCGTCTAAGCGTTGTAAAACTGTGATGAGTCTCTGCCTATGCTGATCTTTATTTGCACCCGTTATTAGGATATCATCTAGTAAAAATATGATTCCGTCAATACCCGATAGCAAACATTCCATTGTCCGCTGGAAAATGGCGGGTGCACATGCCAACCCAAATACTAATCGAGTGAAATTAAAAAGACCGCGATGAGTATTAATGCAGGTTAACCTTTGTGATTCCCCATTTAAAATAAATTGGTTATATGCCATAGACAAATCAATTTTACTGAAGTGTATGCCCCCGTGCAACTTTGCCAACAAGTCGTGTACCGTCGGCAAGGGATATTGATCGATTATTAATTGTTTATTGATCGTTACTGAGTAATCTGCACATAATCGGATGCTACCGTTCTTTTTCAAAACAGGCACAACTGGTGATGCATATTCTGAGTGTTCCACAGGCTTTATAATGCCTAGTGATAATAATCGGTCGAGCTCCTTGTCTATAAGTTCTTTTAGCGCGTACGGAACCGGTCTTGCTTTAATAAAAATTGGTTTAACGTCAGATTTTAAATGTAGATCAATTTTATGTTTGTTAAACGATCCGAGGTTGCCTGAGAAAACTTTAGGGAACATGTTAAGGAGTTGCTTGTCAATATTGGCATGGTTAATAGACTCGCATACCGCTTGCGCTTGGTCGAGCACGGCATGTACAGGTACACGTGCAGGCGCTAACTCAAGGTCAAACTCACGAATGAAGTCGCGTCCAAGCAGCGGCGGTCCGCCTGCGCGCACTACGTACACATTCATAGTATGCGTTCGGCCCAGATACGATACAGGCAAATAAACAACTCCGATCGTTTCAATATTTTCCCCCGTATAACTAAATAACTTTTTGTTGGTGACTGACAATGGCAATCGTTTAAAATTCGAGTTGTAGGTTTTCTCTGAGATCACGCTTACTGCTGAACCACTATCGATTTCGAACTCTAAAGCTAGACCACTGATCATTACACGCTCCGTCATTGGTTTCCCTTTTACGCACCGAATATTGTAAAAACACTCACCGTCGTCGCCTCCGTCGTCCACAGTACCTTCCTTTACGAACTTTACTTTGCCCTCGTTTGGGCACATTTTCCGCAAATGACCCTTATCTCCGCACTTTTTACACTTATAGGTTTTATAACGACACTGATTTGATTTGTGATTAGTGAATCCACACACACTGCACTTTTCCTTTTTGGAAATGTTGAAGACGCCGTCCGGGCCCGCTGCGCCGACGCCGTTAGTGCCCGACGCTGCCAGCGACGAGGCATCGCGCGCGCAGCGCATGCTCTCTGCCAAGTCGATGGCTTTTGCGAGGGTCAGCTCCCGCTGATCCTGCATGAAAAGTTTGTCCCGCTCTCGTCCTGCTGCCATGCCCATGATAAATTTGTCTAGCAAGGCCTCCTCCAAATTCTTGAACGCACAGTGGGTCGCTAATCCTCTTATCCTGGCCGCCCATTGAGTGTGCGTTTCTCCTGGTCGCTGTGTTGCCGAATAGAAGATTGACTTCTCCGCAAACCCGAACCTTTTAGGAGTGAAGTGCTCGTCGAGGAGTTTTACTATTCCCTCGTAACGCAATTCTTCCACCTTGTTGGGTAACGCCAGGTCACTAGCAAGCTTGAACGTTGATTCACATAATGACGTTAACAATATCGCCCTCCGTTTGATGGTTGCTTTGTCCGTTTCTGGGGTTATGTCGTTAGCGATAAACCACTGATTTAATCGCAACTTGTAACTATTCCACTCTTGTGACTGGTGGTCAAAAGTGGAAAGAACCCCATACGTCGGTCCCGTAGACATTTTATTATAAATGTGAGTCCGCTCGTCGCCACGTGTTAGATACTGAAGTATGTATGCGGAAGGACGGTGACACTTGTCAATCAAACTCGCTAGTCTGTTGCACACTGGTTTAATCCTTGGACGTTACCACCCGGCGCGGGGAGGGGCGGGGCGCAGCCCGCTTACCTACATAGCACTCGTAAACATACATAACACTACTTATATAATTTTTTTTTTTTTTTTAAGAGTGTATAATTTGCCGTTAATGAGGTACCAGGGAAGCCACATGTGCAGAAGGAATAGGGAAGATGACTAAAAAAATGTTTTTTGTCCGTAATGTAGATTATGAAAAAATAACGTACATGTATTTTTTCTTTTTTTACGTTATCAAAAGATTACGGCGATACATTGAGTTATAATGTGCCATGACGTCACTTGTATGTAGATTTTATACATACTTGTGACGTATCAACCCCCACTCTCCAACTTTAATGCGTTGTATCTAAGTCATTTTTTATTAATATGATAAAGCAAAAAATACGTGTCTAATATTTTTTTATTATCTGGCTGACGGACTAAATATAATTTCTTTTTTTTGACCCAGGCATCTTCCCTACTTCCTTGTCTTCAACGTAGTCTTTAATTTTATAATATGTTTTCTTGATAAGAACGCATATGTATACAATAATATGCTTTACGCATACGCATATCTTTCTTCATATGCTTTGTTGAAAAAAGCGTAGGTACACATTGTGCGTCTGGGGAGAGGCTTAATGCAGCTGAACAAACATAACATAACTGGTGAAACGTGGGTGTGTGTATGTACACCTCTGTCCACCACCGCAGGGAACACGGGCATGATGTCATAGTGTATACGATCGTGTATTGTTATAATGTATACGATCGTGTATTGCTACTAGCATTTTCATTGTGATCTAAACACGGCGTGTCCCTGCGACCGGCGTACGCGCGTGCTCTATTTATTAGCACTGGTCAACTGTCGAAACTGGCAGTATCGACCAATACGCGTCCTACTCACAGTACTCACCTACACGTTAGCTATCCACGCAATAGTACCAGCAATCATATTTTGTTTTATATGAAGTGATTTTATTTAAATGTTAATCTCGAAGGAGCAATTTGCAACAGGGCTCCCAGGTGTAATGTAAACAGCAAGTTTGTTCGCACGTGACCGCTGCAGTGGAGCGGCGATGACTGGGGCTGGCTTCTGCTCTAAGGACTAGATAGAAGGGTTTGATTCTCACACTGAACAACTCACTTAAAAGCTGACAAATGAGTGTAACAGACTAGTGGTAAAAACTGTCAAACGACGATAACCGGTTATCGCGCTGTCAAAGTCAAATTGTCAAAGTCAAAGTCAAATAATTTATTTCAATTAGGCACAAAAAGGCACTTTTGAACGTCAAACTTTACAAAAAATAATAATAACTGATTCTAGTCGCCCATTCCAAAAGGTAGTTTTCGTATGGAGATGAATGGGCAAGAAACTCCACCGTTACTCTTTAAAAAAAATATTATATCTTGTATACACTAATTACACAACTAAACGTGAAGACAATGCACCTAGAATAAGATTACTATACCACGATAGGTAAAAAGAATGAAAAATGAAGGAATGACATAAATTAATTATGTGATAGATGCATGGTGCTCACATACTTACAAACATTGTAAAATTATACCACATTTCTAACATTATAATAAGTAATACTAATAATAATAAGTCAGTGTGTGAGTTCAAGTAATCACAAAAAATAAATAAATGTAAAAAAAAAAAAAATATATATACAGTTAAATTAGCAACCAGTTCGATTTTGTCTAGATTCTGAATTGTCCTATGGAGCAGGACCAGCATGTTTCCAAGCATTTTTATCTTGGATATAATCCTCTAATTTGTAATATGCTTGTTTACAAAGTGTACTTTTTATATGATTTTTAAATTTTCTTTCATTTAATTCTAATATATCACAAGGTATTCTGTTGTAACATTTAACACAGTAGGTACCCCATAAAAGATGTATTTACTTTAGATAGTCTGAAAAATGGTTGATCTATTTTATCTTTATTTCTAGTATTAAAATTATGTCTATCACTTATTTGATTAAAAAGTTATTTTTAAAGTTATTGTTCCCATAGAGCGGCGGTTGACTGTACTACTGTAAATGCCTTGAACAATCTGTGTGTCACTAGACACTGCGCCAATGAGTTTGTTAGAATCAATCTATAAATAAATATATTTAGATGCATTGTACTAATCGACCACTATTCGGAGCGGCCACATGCGCAAAAGTGGCGCGCGCGATGCGTTCACATCTAGACCAATTGAGAACGATTTGACAACAGTTTTCAACTTTATACTTAAAGCGTGCTCATGATATGCAACTCTTTAACAATTAAAGAGTAAAAAAATCCTGTTCGAGTGATCACTGGTACGTAGTTCGAGTCGTCGAGATTATAGCTCTGAGAACTGGTCTAAGTTTATTGAAGCCATTAGTAATCTTAGTTTTGTTGAAGTATACAATAGTACCAGAACTAGCTTTTAGTTCATTTCATGACCTATTTAAACTATTCTACGATTTGTGTTTCCTGACTGTGAGAAAAAAGATCTCTACTTGTAAATCTCCGAGATGGATTTCTAAAGGTATCGGAAGATTTAGTAAACGAAAAAGAGAAATGTTATGGCAGTGTAGGCGATCGCGTAGTTTTGAAAATAAATAGTTACTTAAGCAATATTCAAAACGATTAAAAAAAGTGATCCACTTGACACAAATATCTCAAAACAGACATCTAATTAATAGTGCTGAGAATAAAACTAAAGCTACGTGGAAAATAATTAATAGATGTAAATCAAACTTCCCCTCTGAATCCGTAAAAAAATACTCAATGGTGATAAAATAATAAGTGATGGCCCTAAAGAAATGGCTACTGCATTCAATAATGACTTTATAGACTCAATTCATCCTGAAAATAATTATAATAGTAATGCTATATCTTGCGTAAATTATTATCCCAAATCTCTATTTATGACACCGACAGAGAGAAATATTTAATAATATCAATACATTAAAGAACACTACAACACTATACAGAATAGCGTGGGTTATGACGGAATAACTACTAAGATTTTAAAATCTGTGTCGCATATAATTGCACCAGTTTTGAGTTTTATTATTAATCTATACATGGCCACTTTCCTAGTTTGTTAAAAATTACCATAATTAAACCACTGCGTAACAAAGGCGATAAAGCTGCTATTTCAAATTACCGTCCAATAGCTCTGATACCCGGTAATCTCAAAAATGATTGTAAAATAATTTATAAATCTATAAACTCATTCTTTGAAGTAAACAATATACTGGCTAAAGAATTTAATGCAATTTGGCAATTTGGCAATTGCAGCAGTACGTGCAGGACATGTCGAAAACATTCGATTATGTAAATCACGAAATATTACTGGGTAAATTAGAACGATACGGCGTCAGGGGAAACATATTAAATCTATTCAAAACATAGTATTGCATTATAGTAGTCAAAGTCAAAGTCAAAGTCAAATAATTTATTTCATTTAGGCACAAAAAAGGCACTTATGAACGTCAACATTTACAAAAAAAGATATAATAATTGATTCTAGTCAGTATTGCATTATCTCACTGGACGTAAACAAGCCACTGTTTAAAAATGAATTTGTTCTAAATCCATGATAGAAGTTACTCGTAAGTCACCAATTAGAGATACAACATGTGGTGTACCCTAAGGAACTAACCTCCTCGAGTCCATGGGCCCTTATTATTTCCCATATATAATAAAGATTTGCCATGCACTGAACATCAAACTGTTTTGTTTGCCGATGACAGTACACTTATTGTTCCATGTAAAATATAGAAACTTACGAAGAGGACATAAACAAGTCTGTTCTGGCAATTTGACACTTATTTTAGACGATCGAGAAAATATTTTATTTAAAGTGGACTGTGTTCTAGAGGTATACTGGTGATCGCCTATAGGGCGTTAGATGATGAACAGGCGAACAATTAGGGTGGATGAGAGGAAAAAGCACGCACCTGGGTCTCCGCAGCACGTGGCGCGTGGTAGCCGACGGCGTGATCCGTTCGGCATAAATGGCGGCGCTCCTGCTTGCAACACTGATGTCGTTCACGTGCATCCACTAGATTTCACTCGCGGTAATGTTCATCATGATGTAAGCGTATTTTTTAAAGCGAAGCGGGCGGTGCGCAGTGCGGTATCCACGCGGCACAGTATCTCGAGGCGGACTCTCGTCTTCTAACATGGCGGCCATCCCCGCCGCGTGCGTTGAAGAGGGAGGAAAAAAGGATGATGCTCGCCTGCTCAGACAGTGACGTCAAAAATTACAGGACTATCTATATACGAAATTTCAATGCGCGAAAAATCGAGAGATGGCGTGACCATTTCCCCCCGGCCCCCCGTGTTAGGTGTACTACCGCATAACCCATCCACAAGCTAATACAGCGTTATGAAATTAAATTAATCTAAATTAACTTCAACAGAACACTTATAACGAAAGCTATTAACTAAATACCTAAACTAAGAGAGAGATCCAACTTCAGGTTAGATCTCACTGAGTCGGTAGCGGACAGAGACGTACGACAGGTCGCACGTAACTACCCTTGGCGGTTTTTACAGTAACAACGCGGGTTGTACCGTCTTTAGACGTGTGCAATTTCTCTATGGTAGCTAAGGGCCATGAAAGCGGCGGAGAATTATCATTAATGACAATGACTAACGTACCCTCCTGTATAGGGGACGCAGGACTATACCATTTAGACCTAGCCTGAAGCTGGTGAAGGTATTCCGAACGCCAGCGCCGCCAGAACGACTGCACGAGTTGATCAAGCAGAGTATGTCTCTGAAGCAAGCTAGAAGAGTCTGCTTCAGAAGCGGGAAGTGACGACAATGGCGCTGTGTTCAAGAAATGCGCAGGGGTTAACGCGGATGATTCAGCAGGGTCACTACTCAGTGCTGTGAGAGGACGCGAGTTAACTAATGCCTCGACTTGAACAAGTACAGTTAAAAGCTCTTCATAAGAGAGGGTCTGTTGGCCTATGACTTTGAAGAGATGCGCTTTGATTACCTTGACCATGCTTTCCCAACATCCGCCGAAATGTGGTGAAGCGGGCGGAATAAACTTCCAATCAATGTGATTTATAGAAAGTTCTTCCTGAAGACGGGTACGATATTCTCTGTTGAGAAACTTATAGAGATCGCGTAAATAAGAATTTGCACCTACGAAACAAGTACCGTTATCAGTGTACAAACATTGTATAGCCACTTGAGGTGTGCGGCCGCGGCTCGCGATTACGTCAGAGCGTTCGAACTTCGACAAAAAACGGCGCCCCGCCGCGCGCGGGTCGGACGGGTTCACAGATTATTTTTTTGTTGGCGTGTTGTAATCAATAGACACTTCAAGTAATTTTTTTGTTCAAGCTTATGAAAGACCTTTTCAAGTGGTGTCAAGTGTTTGTCTGTATTTCGTTTGTAATTTATTATACTTAGCGTTAAACATTGACTATAGTTGAAAAAAACAATATGTGAACTTTAAAAAATATTATTTCAAAAAGTAATTCGATACTATATATATTTTATGTGTTTTATTGGTGGAAAGGTTCTATTTACGTACGAAAAAAAATTAAAAAACATACTTGATAGTATTAAATATTGATTTACAGGCATTAGCAGGTCAGGTTTTGTTGCCGACGGTGAATAAATAATCACTTAAATTAAATAATTTATTACAACTATAATCTTTCACTTAAATTAAAAATATTGGTACTATCTGAAAGAGAATGTAATAATGTAACTTACATGTAAGTATTATGCTGCTAGGTTTATACAATACAGTAAAATATGGAATTGAATGAAGGAAGAACCGCCATCAAAATTTGGTTTTTTTGGGGTTAACTTGAACAAAACATGTAATTTTGACTTCAATCTACTATTTTTTGTATATGTTTTGGCTGAAAACTATTGTCGAGTAAATATTCAATGCGATAACTATTATTTTAGATACGGAACAGGTCTTAAAATTTTATAAATTACGAAAGTATTCCGACAAAATTCTAAAACCGGTACAAGCACACGTAAAACCACTCATAATTTGAAATATACTTACCTTCAGGTTAAAACCCGGTTGCACACATATAGTCTGTATTATAATTACCCATTTTATACCATTTTATCAGTAGTTTAATCAAAAATACTCACCAAATCGTAATTAAATTCGCAGCGGTCGCAACGGCACGGTCACTCACAGACACAGATTCAACTACTGACATTCAACTTTTTTTTTTAAATCGAATTGAAGATAAAAGTAAAGTTTTGTCGTATTTTTAGCATGTAGAATTTAATAAAGTATCGAGTAAAAATGAGAAAATGGATTGAAACTTCATGGGATAGAATGAAATAGATATATTCCGACGTCATGCCAACGAAAACGTAAAAAGTGACAAAAGTCACTTGAGAACGCCCGGGCCGCAAAAACGCAAAGGGACATTAGTCACTTTGAAAACGTTGAGATAAGATAATTATCTAAATGTAAGGTAGATGTAGTTATGCGGCAGTTTTTCCTATGTTGGCAAAAACTTTATTGTGAATTGGCGGTATTACTAAAAGATGCTTGAAATATCTAATTTCAAGGCAACTATGATAGTTTTTATTATAGGTTATAATTAGGTATGTAGGTAGCTACTTGCGTATATTACCTACATGGGTGCGGGAATGACCACTTAATGGGTATAATTAATAGTCTAGGGGTATAGCTAGGTGCTTTATCCGCCTAGGTAGGGACTTCTAGAAGATACCTACGCGTTATAATGGAGAATATGGATTATTAATCCTTCTCCTGTGGGTTATGGGATTGAGTCCGGCTCGAATGGACCAAAAAATATTCTGGCAATTTGACACTTATTTTAGACGATCGAGAAAATATTTTATTTAAAGTGGACTGTATTCTAGAGGTATACTGGTGATCGCCTATAGGGCGTTAGATGATGAACAGGCGAACAATTAGGGTGGATGAGAGGAAAGAGCACGCACCTGGGTCTCCACAGCACGTGGCGCGTGGTAGCCGACGGCGTGATCCGTTCGGCATAAATCGCGACGCTCCTGCTTGCAACACTGATGTCGTTCACGTGCATCCACTAGATTTCACTCGCGGTAATGTTCATCATGATGTAAGCGTATTTTTTAAAGCGAAGCGGGGCGGTGCGCAGTGCGGTATCCGCGCGGCACAGTATCTCGAGGCTGACTCTCGTCTTCTAACATGGCGGCCATCCCCGCCGCGTGCGTTGAAGAGGGAGGAAAAAAGGATGATGCTCGCCTGCTCAGACAGTGACGTCAAAAATTACAGGACTATCTATATACGAAATTTCAATGCGAGAAAAATCGAGAGATGGCGTGACCAAAGTCCATCCTTTGCATCATAAATTGGTTACTTATAAATAAATTAAAAAGAAACTTAGATAAGACAAATCTTATAACATTTTACCAAAGAACAAAAAAATTAACTTATACATAGCATTAGTAGATCAAATAATAGCTGAAAAAGCAGTGCTAGATTTCTGGGACTTCACTTGGATATTCATTTAGACTGAAAATGTCATGTTGAAACTGTTTGTATGAAACTAAACCTGTACTCATATGCGCTCTACAATTTAGCAAAAATAGTAAATGAGTCCATCTAATATCACATCTACATTATATGTATTTGTTTTGGAAAGATATATTATATATATATATATTGGGGAAATTCTACCGACAAAGAAATTGCATTTTTAAGGCCCAAAAAAATGTGTGCGAGCCATTGATGTATTAAAAGAAGTAGATACGGGACTTAGTCACAGCGCTTGGTCCTACTCAACTACGGGATTGTCCGTAGTTGGCACTCAGTCGCGAATGGAACATCGTAGATCACACAGCTCAATAATATAAAAAATTTACCTTCAAATAAAATTTGTATTATGTTTCCTAAGACGTCCGAAGTCCATTATGAGAGAGTGCACGCTTCGTTCCTTGAACAGCTGCTAGATGTCCTTCCTTTTCCGCCTAGTAATCGCGCCACTAGCGCCCTCAACCTCATATCTGTGAAATTCTTTCAAAACCGCATACAAGCCGCCATGATGGAGTGTTATGTCATTGTTGGGCTCACGGAGTAAATATTTACTCCGTGGTTGGGCTCATAATGATGCGAAGGTAGGCAGGTATGTAACAGGAAGATCTTACCTGGACTTCGGACGTCTTAGGAAACATAATACAAATTTTATTTGAAGGTAAAAAATTTATATTATGTTTCCGTTTGACGTCCGACGTCCATTATGAGAGATATGTTTGTTATCTCCTGGTGGATTGTATGAATGAAAGCAACAATGTGAATTATAAACCAATATTATTTTTTAATCACCATCTTATATCTTAGGTACATTAATATATACAGGTTTTAAATATGAACAAAAATCTAGCCATTTCAGCACTGGCAGTATAATTACATTAATAGAAAACGTAAGTACCTAAGTAAGCAATCGTACAATATCTTCATGAGTAATTTTAACCTGAATCAATTTGATTTGACATATCGGTTGACTTAGAATCAATTGGGGACTGGGGAATAATCTTGATAACGAATGCGCCGAGGACATTTCGTTATTAGATCTGATTTCTTTACGGTAAAATTTTCTGAAAGTTGATTCATGCCTCTAGTTTGCCTTAGATAATATGTCATTTATAGGATAATTTTCTAGCCAATTTAATGATGAGACAGCCGATCTAAAGCTACCTGGAGAGGCTTGTATTCCAGCATCAGATAGAGCACGTTTTACCCAACCACCGATTATAGTTGGTGTGGCTGCTCTAACGGGATCTCTAGTAGTTATGAAAAATTTTTTTAAAGAACCCCGTCTTTCCTCTGATAAGTTTTTTAATGTGCGGAGCCAATATAATGGATTTGTATTTTGATCTTGGGATGCCAACAAAACCCAACTGGATTGCTGGAAAATCGCACTATCTGTCTTTGACCCGAATACTGGGTGTAAAGTAATGGAATCCCCATTATCTACAAAATGATCACAGTCAATATGCAAAAGGGATAGGTCGTGTACACGACGACCCGAACATAATAATAAAATAGTCGCCGTTCGCTTAGACACCTCAAACAAACTACTGATGCAAGGAGTTTTATCTTTTAAATAAGTAATTAATTCCCTGGTGTCCCATGTGGGCACCTTAGGTGGCAACGGCTTTGCAATTTAAATTGCTTTCAAAATGTGCTTAACAATGTGACTAGAAGAAATTCTAATATTTGAAGCAGTTTCACAAATAGATGCGATAACGGACTTGTGCACAAGAATAGTTCTGTAGGCTAACTTTTGATTTAGATAATATGCTAGATATTTCGCAACATCTGTCGGATTTGGTGTACGGAAATTTACATTATTTTGACTACACCACAAAGACCACTTACCCCAAACAGGTGTGTAAGTTTTAATTGTTGAAGGTCTCCAGCAAGGTAAAAGAAGATCTTTCTCTTGTGGAGACCAATCGCTTTTCATGGTGTCCCAGCCGAAATGAGCCAGGCTTCCAACTGCAGATCTTTGACATGAGATGGTGGTAGGCCGGTCACTGTGTCCACCAAGGTCTTCTTCAGGTCTCTGATCTTCAGCGGCCGTGCCAAGGATCGATTCCTCAGGTCTGGTCGCCAAAAGGGTTTCTTCCACTTGGGTGCTACTATTATGTACCGACCTGATGCCGAGTTGAGGTGGTGAAGAACTCGTGGAAGCAACGCCGGCGGTGGGAACACCCATGCCAGGACGTATCGCCAGTATCTGCTGAACGCGTCGTGATAACAGGCGTTGGAGTCTGAAGAATCTAGAGAAACGTAATCTAGCACGACGTGCGCGGTTTGTGACGCGAACAAGTCTATGTCTGGTTTTCCCCAAGTCTGAAATATCTGCTGCCACCTGCAGGTGCCACTCGCTGCCGGCGCGATTTCGCGACAAGTGGTCGGCTTCCGTGTTGTATACCCCTGGTAGGTGGTGAGGGATCAGTACAACATTGAGATCGTCTATCAGAGTCAACAATTCCCGCGTCAATTCCATCAATCGGTGTGATTTCGTGCCGCCTTCCTTCTGAATGTACGAAACCACTGTCTTGTTGTCGGTCTGTAGAATGATCCTGGAGTCCCGGAGAGCTCTGGATTCCTTTGACAAAACAGCTATCACAGCATACATTTCTTTGAGATTGCAATGCAATTTTTTCTGGTCGGGTTGCCATGATGCACCTTGTTGTTGTTGACCAGGGTGCCCCACAGAATGTCGGAAGCGTCCGTGATGACAAAGTTTGTGGGTAGCACATCTGTGTGGATTGCTGTCTTTTGACCTACATTCTCCATCCACCACTCGAGTTCTTGGCGAGAGTCTTGTGTCAACTGTACTGCTCCGAGAGGATTTTGACGCAGTACTTTGATGTGACATTGCAGCGCACGGCAGTGCATCCTTCCCCGGTGGGTGATGAAAGATGCAAAGTTGAGAAACCCTAAGAGGCGTTGCGCCTGCTTGAGGGTCCAACTGCCCGCTGCGAGTCTGGTCGAGAGGATCTGTCGAATTTTTCTTACCTTCTCTGGTTGTAGCGACTTGCGTTTTGTTTGGGTGTCCCAAACGATGCCGAGATATTCGATCGACCTCGTTGGCCTGGTGATCGATTTCTCGTGATTTACACACCAACCCAGACTGGACAGGAAGCGTACAGCTATGTTTAGATGCGTGCTGAGTACTTCCTTGTTCTGGTGGACTAATAAATAATCGTCTAAATACACGACGAGGCGCAGACCTTTTGTGCGAAGGTATTCTGCAGTCTAGTTTGTTATAGTAGCAAAAATTCTGGAAGCCGCAGCCAGGCCGAATGGTAGACATGTCATCTGCAGAAGTTGACCACCGTAGCTGATGCGCAGAAAGCGCCTGTGTTCTGTGCGTATTGCGAGGTGATAATAGGCTTGGCTGAGGTCTAACTTGACCATCCAGTCGCCTTGTTGCAGAAACGAAGGCATTTGCTGATGGTGGAAAAGATGGAAATGCTTTGGCACCATGTATAAATTTAATGCTTTTAAGTTGAATATCACTCGAGTTTTGCCATTGCTTTTTGTGACCATGAAAAGGGGGCAAATGAACGATGGGGTCGAAGGAGCAGGTTCTAATACTCGTTCTTGAATCATCTTGCGAATTTCTAGTGTCATTTTTTCCGAAACAGGGGTTTGAAATTTTGACAGGTTGTCCGAAGTAGGTAGAATTAAGGGCGGTGCCTGATTGAAGGGGATGCGATATCATTTTTAAAATAGTCTTTGGAGGGTCGAATCGATTCCATATTTCTATATAATGCTGAAGACAGCCGCCCCAAAATCTCGGTATTAAATAGTCATTTATGTTTATGTCCTGCTCGCCTCCCGTTCTTATCTTTTCGCCCTCCCTTCTTTTTTGAAGAGAAATCGTAATTTCGTTTGTTGTCTTTTTTGTCGTTTCGCTTCGGTTTGTATTGTCGGGAACGAAAAGTATTATTTTGAAAAGACGTCGAAGGCTCTAAAGTTATCGGACGACTAGTTCCTAAACTATTATTCTGTTTTTCTAATTTTTCTATACCCGCAATTTTTTGTAAGTAGTGCGATAAATTTTGAGGATTAAATATATATTCGATTGAGGGTGGAACTTTTTCTATGTCGTCGCGTATGTATTTTCTTTTAACATTTTTCAATAACGATCGGCGCCGCGTCTCTATGACCTCAGCTCGTTTACCGCAAATAATTTGGAGAATATCATGAGATACCGTTTTATAAGATGACTCAGCACCAAACAACTCTTTTAGTTTGTCATAGAGATTAGTTGAAGATAATTGGACGTTCGAATTAGCTGACCAATCAATTAGAGTTTGTAATGCCGCGTTCACATGCTCATTTTGAGTTAGGAAAGCATTAGATAACGCCGCAAAACTGCGTTCCATTTGAAACTATCTTAATGGTGAAAATGGATCTTCAAAACGCCGCAATTCTTCGTTCACTTTCAATTCGACAAAACTAGGAAAAGCTACATATTTTTTCTGTACTTCTGTGTAACGTACAGCATTCCAATCCGGGGAGTCGAACCTCTGCATTTCTGCTATTTTCGTTACACGTTCTGGATTTGCTTTAGGTACACTAGGTTCCTTAACGGAAACGTCTAGGTTTGCAATATTTTCTAAGCAAGGGGCAAGCTGCGGCGGACGTAAGAAATTTTCTTGTAAATTTAGGGTAGGAACAGTCGATGTTGAAGGTAACGCGGTGCCAATATAATTTTGCGTGGCGGGTAGGCTTTTTGCTAATGGAGCATTATTTGCGACCATATAACTTGTTAAAACATTATTAACATGACTCACCAACTGCTGGGATAGTAGATCAAACCTGCGATCCATTTCAGAATCTTGCGAGAGGGAACGCTCGCGTACCTGACGGGGGCGTTTTCGTGGCGCTGGATGACCTACATTGCTCTCCGATGACAACGTATCACCTCTTTTCGATGACGATGAAGAACTCGAACTCCGAGTCCTTTTCCGTGCAGTATCATTTGGCGCGATAGTTTCGTCGTCCATTTTAAATAAACACAGTTCACGAGACGGAAAATTAATTTAAGTTATAAAACTACTAATCTAATGAACTTTCTACTTTAATCTCAAAAGTTCTAAAAATAAAAAATATCGCTTTAAACGATATTTAACTGACAATTACATAACACTCCATCATGGCGGCTTGTATGCGGTTTTGAAAGTAATTCACAGATATGACGTTGAGGGCGCTAGTGGCGCGATTACTAGGCGGAAAAGGAAGGACATCTAGCAGCTGTTCAAGGAACGAAGCGTGAACTCTCTCTTAATGGACTTCGGACGTCAAACGGAACACATAATATCAGTTTTTTTTGTAATAAATACGCATCAAAATGACTTCTTGTGCAGCTAAACAGTGCTTTAATAATGCAAGAAAGAAAAATATTTATTTACTTTTTTTTTTTTTTTTTTTTTTAGCAGGAGTGTGAAATCCTCATGGACGCCCAGACTGCCTCACTGGTTAGCCAGTCTGGGCAGTGCCGGACTCTTACCGGCTAAAACCCACTCCTGCCTTTGCTCAGTGTCCCTCTGACATGATCAGAGACCTTTTTAGAGCTGTGTGTTCTAGTTTTACTCCTCCCGTTTTCGGTGTGATTTTTGTGTTCCGGAAGCTTTCACCTCTGGCCGTCTATTTAACCGTATTTTAAAATTTCTATTACACTACTATAATTATAATATTTTTAACATTTAACATCCTACGTAACTTATATACTAATAACTTATCTACTTAATTATTTATTTTCTCTTTTTGTTTTTCTTCTTTTTTATCTATATCTTAATCTATACCATTTTTATGTTATGGCTATGCTAATTATATGCAATATATCATATTTATAGACATAATTTCTTATTCTACTTGTTTTCATCTATTTCTTAATTTAACAATTTTTACTATTAGTTTACTATAATATGTTTCTCTTGGATTACATTTTGACGGTCCGTACAGATTAGCAGCTGTGAGTTTGCACCTCACAGCTGCTAATCTTATTACGATTTTAACTTCTTCTTTGGCCTGCTTCTCTCTAAGGCCCTACACCTACATGCATTTTCATATCAACCAGTGCTTTCACCACTTCATGCTCATTATTCACTTTTTGTTTCAGGTATTGTTTGGCATCCTGCGCACTCCAGATTGGCGCAGCGCTTCGACTGTACCTTCCCAAGGTGTTCTCTTCTTTCTTTACATCAACAAGCTCATTTGACCACCAGGTTACTTTAAATTTGTCTCTAATTTTGCTTTTAGCTTCTGTTTTTATGTATTCATGTATTGTACTTACTAAACCTATTTCATTATTACTTTTATTATGGATTATTGGATTTGATTTGACTGCTGTATATAATTGGGCCAATTTCTCATGAAGTTGGTTCCAATTCATATGTTTTGTGTTGTTACTTCTTGTCCTTCTAATAGTCAATGTTATTTCGATTATCTGTATGTTAGTTTTGAAAAAGGTACCGTCGTAGTGGTCCGAGCTTGTGATGTCTTCCTCAACCCTCCAGTAGTTTGCACATGCGCTAGGGTCTGTTTGGGTGTTAATTCCTGAAGAGGCTAGTTGCACCTTAACAATATGCCACCGACAGGCGCGCCAAAGCATCCCACTTTACGCGGACCGGGCATTTGGTGTCGAAAGCGTTGTGGTCGGTCTTTTCCATTTTTGCTGATAGGCAATTATGACACCTTGGCGACTCCTCTGCCAGGCGCGACGGACACTCAGTCCGCATGTGGGGGTCGCCGCAGTGAATGCAGAGGTCGGCGGGCCGCGTGCACAGTTTCCGGCTGTGACCGAAGCACAGACAGCGAGTGCACTGCACCAGTGGTGACTGATCCTGCACTCGCACTCGCTGTAGGTCGATGTGCACGCGACCCACTGTAGTCAGCCTCTGCCATACCGTAGGAGACACCTGCAGGATGACGTGGCACATATGGGGGTTCCTCGTCCTTCGACGGTACTTCACCCCCAACCTCACGTCCTCCGCAGGAATGTCCCCGATGAGATGGGTGTTTTGCCTATGCAGAGACTGGATAATCTCCGGATCTGTGTGGCAGGAGAGGACGTCTTTGATGATGATAAGCGGATCCTTGTTTTTAACCTCTTCTACCGTTAGGTTGCCCGCTTTCCTGATCCTTTCAGTCACCCTGGTCATCTCTTCCCTGGTCTTAAACCCAACCACCACCTTTTGGTCCCTCGCCTTGCGCAGCCGTTCCACCCGAGTGCCCTCATTTCGGGCATCGACCGCCGTCCTGAACTTCTCAATAAAATCTTCACCGGTGTCCTGATCATTGACAGATGATACGACCACCGAGTGAAGAGGCTCTTGGATGTTCTGCTTTGGACCGACGGCGGCCATCTCCGCGAAAGTTGGACCTTGGCCTGCGACGTAGCGAGGAGCCTGCTGGAGATGCTCCGACAGAGCCTGGGTGTGGTGTTGGCTTTCCTGCAATGCCTGTTTATGCTGTTTGAGGCCCTCCACAAGGCTCTGCATCAGCTCCGTCGGTTCATACGTGGTGGGTCTCAATGGCGTGGGTAATGGTGAGGCTGCAGGTATGATCGCAGGTGCAGGTGCGACAGGGACTTTGTTTTTCTCAGACTCCTTCACCAGCTCATAAAGCCTGTTTATGGCGTCGAGCACCGCCGTCTTTATCTCGGTCTTTAGGTTGCGAGAGTTGCCCAAATGAAGCTTTTCTTTATTTAGGCAAGCTCTCGCCTCCGCTGTGATGTTAGGATAAACAGCGTCGGACTTCTTTGGCAGTCTCGCGGTATCCGCTGGTACCCGGCGCGTCTCCAGAGTGCTGGTAGTCTTCTGGGATGCAATTTGTGTGTCGTCGCGCTTAGAGTTGGCCGGGGACTTGGCCTGGGGCTCAGCTTTTCCAGCCTCCCATTCCCCGATGCTACGCCTAACGGAAGGAAGCGAAGGTCCAGCCTTTTCTGCCGAACGCAGTGAGCCCCTGGAACCCGACGAGCTCGCGTCTTTGGCCGGTGTACGCAACAGGGACATGTTGGTGGTCTGTGTAAAGGTAGTGTTCATAAACAGACCAGTCAGAGAACACTAGCGATAATTCTGGGTCTCTGTAAAGGGGGGACCAATCAGAATGTGTCTAAGAAATAAAAATAAAATAAATTAAGTCCTTACTGGAACTTTGTCCAGACAATTTTAAAATAAATATATTGTTTTGTCAGCCGTTTAGTCGATTTTATCTCCCCTACCACCTCATTTAAGACCAGATGAATGTCAAAACGATATAAATTTGCTCTACGGAACGAGAAGACGCTTCGAGAAAAATATCCGAATAAAAAATTTTTGACCAAAAATCCCAGTCTACCTTCCCTATATAGAACAGGATGTGGCGGGTGGGAAATTTTTTCGTGCTAGACGGGTGTGAGAGGTGTCCAAAAAACCGTCTCGGCGCGGGCCAGCGAACTACGAAATAAAACGGGGTATGTGCCGGACAAACATTTTGAGTTTTGGTCAAAAAACCAGTTTTTGAAACAAACTATTTGGAATTTCACCCCACCACCTGAAAACCAGCACACGGATCGCGGACCAGAGAACAAGGATGAAGGGTTTGGCAAAAATTTTTGAAGAAACACTAAATTTTTATGATTTTGTATGAACATTTTAAAAAATTACAAGGGTTGTAGGGGAATCTTTTTATTTAGGGGTAGAAATGGGTGCAACGTCGTCAGTACGTAGGCGGACGCCTAGTTATGTCTAAATTAGCCGAAAACAGCTTCAAAATCGCACTCCAAACGAAAAAGATATTCGGGTTAGGTTAGGGTAGGTTAGGTTCCCCCCCGAAGGGTTCCCGCATTGTCGTTGCGGGGGGGCTCATTAGCCGTGGGTGCCCAACCACGGTGAAGCCAAGAGGAACCCAAGGAGGGGCCGCTCGTCAGGGCTTTTTGACCCAAGCCCATGACGTAGCGGCCAACGTGTAGGTTGCGGTGGCGACATCGCAACTGAGGCGGGCCGCGATGTCATGTATCTGGGGCATCGCGGCTGCGGTTTCGGGGCCGCGGCTGGAGAGGTGTATTGCGGTACAGCGCTCTCCCTCCCTGCCGCGGCCTTGACGGGGTCGCCACCGTCCGATGGCGAACGCGGTGGGGCCGCAGGGGAAGAGGAGTGTCGGTAGGTCGTAGGCCGCTCTCCCTATCCTCTGCGGCCGAAAATTGGTAGACGGCGGGGCCAATTACCTGACCCGTCGAAGAGGGGCCAAGGGCGCCTAGACAAGGGGCTGTCTGGCGCCCATGTGCTGGTTTGGTCCCTGGGTTGGTCACGGCGTGCCATGTGTTCTGGTGCGCCGGTGATGAAGGAGGAGGGGCCCGCTGCGGCGGGCTGGCACCAGTCGGGGGTTGCGGAAGATTCTTTCGTTCCCGCGACCCCCGGCGTAGGTGTGAGTCGGAACACCGGGGTGGTTTTTAGTCAGTAAGAGTCTGACAGACCCCTCCGCTCGCCCCAGGCGGAGGACATCCATGAGGATTTTCCACCCCGAGACCAAAAAAAAAAAAAAAAAAGGGTAGGTTAGGTTCCCCCCCGAAGGGTTCCCGCATTGTCGTTGCGGGGGGGCTCAGTAGCCGTGGGTGCCCAACCACGGTGAAGCCAAGAGGAACCCGAGGAGGGGCCGCTCGTCAGGGCTTTTTGACCCAAGCCCATGACGTAGCGGCCAACGTGTAGGTTGCGGTGGCGACATCGCAACTGAGGCGGGCCGCGATGTCGCGTAGCGGGGGCATCGCGGCTGCGGTTTCGGGGCCGCGGCTGGAGAGGTGTATTGCGGTACAGCGCTCTCCCTCCCTGCCGCGGCCTTGACGGGGTCGCCACCGTCCGATGGCGAACGCGGTGGGGCCGCAGGGGAAGAGGAGTGTCGGTAGGTCGTAGGCCGCTCTCCCTATCCTCTGCGGCCGAAAATTGGTAGACGGCGGGGCCAATTACCTGACCCGTCGAAGAGGGGCCAAGGGCGCCTAGACAAGGGGCTGTCTGGCGCCCATGTGCTGGTTTGGTCCCTGGGTTGGTCACGGCGTGCCATGTGTTCTGGTGCGCCGGTGATGAAGGAGGAGGGGCCCGCTGCGGCGGGCTGGCACCAGTCGGGGGTTGCGGAAGATTCTTTCGTTCCCGCGACCCCCGGCGTAGGTGTGAGTCGGAACACCGGGGTGGTTTTTAGTCAGTAGGAGTCTGACAGACCCCTCCGCTCGCCCCAGGCGGAGGACATCCATGAGGATTTTCCACCCCGAGACCAAAAAAAAAAAAAAAAAAAAGGGTAGGTTAGGTTGGGGTCCCCCCCGGGTCAGCCCTTCGCCCCGGAACAGCGGGAGGCCGTCCGGCGGGAGGCGAGGGACGCCATCGTCGTCCACTGGACGACGGACCTCGCCGCCGCGGTCTTCGGCCGCCGAACCCTCGACGCGATCGGGCCGGTCCTGCGGGACTGGCTCGAGCGGCCGCACGGGTTCCTCTCGTTCCGCCTGGTGCAGGTGCTGTCCGGACACGGTTGTTTCGGATCGTACCTGCATCGGATCGGACGGGAGGAGACGCCGTCGTGCCACGACTGTGGCGCGGCGGAGGACACGGCGCAGCACACTCTCGAGGTGTGCCCGTCGTGGTCCGGGCCGCGCCGCAGTCTCGTCGCGGCGATCGGGCTGGACCTCTCGCTCCCCGGCGTGGTGGGCGCCATGCTGAGGGACGAGGGGTCCTGGGCGGCGGTCGCCTCCTTCTGCGAGCACGTCATGTCCCAGAAGGAGGCGGCGGAGCGCGTGCGGGAAGATGATCCCGACGCGGCACCGCTCCGAAGGCGGAGGAGGGGTCGAAGGAGACGTCAGTTCGACGCTCATCTCCGACTCCTCCTCCCAGGTGGAGGCCAGCAGGCAACGGGTGCGGGGGCACCCTCGCCTGCATCGCACAGGCCTCCACCAGTGCCGGACGGGAATGGCCAGGTGTTCCCGGCCATTCCCGTAGCCCCCCAGTCAGGGGGGCATGCGGGGCCCGCCAGCTAGGCGGGCATGCGCCGGGAGGGTCGTGGATGTAAAGGCTACGCCGGTTTCCCATGGCCCTCCCATCACGGCGATGCGGGAACACCGCTGAGTTTTAGTGGGTATACTGTCCTTCTGACAGGAGTCCCACACACCCCGTCTCGTCCCCCACGAGCGGCAGTGCATAAAGCATTTCTCAGCGTCAAAAAAAAAAAAAAAAAAAAAAAAAAAAAGGGGTCCCCCCCGAAGGGTTCCCGCATTGTCGTTGCGGGGGGGCTCATTAGCCGTGGGTTGGGCACCCACGGTGAAGCCAAGAGGAACCCGAGGAGGGGCCGCTCGTCAGGGCTTTTTGATAAAAGCCCATGACGTAGCGGCCAACGAGTAGGTTGCGGTGGCGACATCGCAACTGAGGCGGGCCGCGATGTCGTGTATCGGAGGCATCGCGGCTGCGGTTTCGGGGCCGCGCTGGAGAGGTGTATTGCGGTACAGCGCTCTCCCTCCCTGCCGCGGCCTTGACGGGGTCGCCACCGTCCGATGGCGAACGCGGTGGGGCCGCAGGGGAAGAGGAGTGTCGGTATAGCGTAGGCCGCTCTCCCTATCCTCTGCGGCCGAAAATTGGTAGACGGCGGGGCCAATGTCCTGACCCGTCGAAGAGGGGCCAAGGGCGCCTAGACAAGGGGCTGTCTGGCGCCCATGTGCTGGTTTGGTCCCTGGGTTGGTCACGGCGTGCCATGTGTTCTGGTGCGCCGGTGATGAAGGAGGAGGGGCCCGCTGCGGCGGGCTGGCACCAGTCGGGGGTTGCGGAGGTTTTTTCGTTCCCGCGACCCCCGGCGTAGGTGTGAGACGGAACACCGGGGTGGTTTTTAGTCAGTAAGAGTCTGACAGACCCCTCCGCTCGCCCCAGGCGGAGGACATCCATGAGGATTTTCCACCCCGGAACAAAAAAAAAAAAAAAAAGGTTAGGTTGGGGTGGGGTGCATGTTGAGAAGCCTCCTCGTGGCGCACCCTGGGCAACGTCAGCTCCAACTGCCCACCAGGTTTTGGTGGACACTTGGCGCTGGCGGCGAATTCTCAACAAACGGGGAAGGGTCACGGTTCCAATCACCGATCATCCACGATGGTCGGTGAAGGGAACCGGGCTAGAGTTGGTCACTCCCCCCTCTGCTTACAGAGGGGAGTTGAGTTGGCGTACACTGGGGAGTCCCAATCCCAAGGTCTAGCGTGCCGAGGGGATGAATGGCCGGAGGGTTATCCGGTTGCTAGCGCGAACAGGGACCTCACCCTTAAAAAGGGAAAAAAAACAATGAACATGCAGGCTAATGGTAATATTCCCCAGGCGGGCAACCTCCACACGGAGGCACAATCCCGCCCTTCCACGGAAGGCAGCCCCACCGTATCTGGGGGGGGCACCCATAGCCTCGTAGACCGGCAGACCACCGCCGGTCTTCGTCAACCACCTCTTGCGTCGCAAGAAAAGGAGCTCCGGGTTAGCCTGGAGCGACTGTGCGACGCAGGGAAGCCGCTTGCCGTCAGCGACGGCAACAAGAGCCGAGGAAGCTCATGTTTGTCCGACCAGGACAAGGAACCTGGGGGGAAACGCTCGCGCAGCGAGCTGTCCTCAAGTGAGGAGGAGCTGTCGGCCCCAAGATTGGGAACAGCAAAGAGGAGGTTACCGGAGCGTAATGCACGGGGTCACTTCATGCGGCCCGCTACGCCAGTGCCAATGAGCGCGGAAAGCGAGGACTCCGCTGCGTCCCCGCTTATGTTGCAGAGCAACAAGGCGGAGGTGAACTCCGCAAAGCGGACGCAGCGGAAGGCTGTGGCAGCTGATGAGGTCAGCGAGATGGCCCGGCTGGCCCGAGAGCGACGCACTGCTCAGGCGGCTGCCGGAGGAAGTTTGTCGGCGGTGGCGCTCAGTCGCCAAGTTTTGGACGGCGTAGACGTTGTCCTGAAGGTTGCCACGAAATCTGGCAGCCTAAAGGGCACGTTCACGCGCGCTCTGAAGGAGGCGGCTGACGACATCAAGGAGGCAGTTGGGGTCCTCCTAAGTCGCACAAGCTCGGATGAGACGGCGAAGCTGTGGGAGGAGAACAGCCGTCTCAGATCCGAGCTGGAGGACCTCAAGCGGGAGCTTGCCGAGCAGAGGGCGGAATGGCAGCAGAGGCGTCCTGTGGCCACCAGCTCCGCCCCCGGCGTCGTTGCCAAGACACCGCCGGCCCCCCCGTCGTCCGTACCTGCCCCCGCACCTGCGGATGCGGAGATCGAGAAGATCGTCCGCATCTGCATGCTGCAGTGTGGGGGCATGATGAATGCCCGGCTGCAGGGTCTCGAGTCGAGGCTCCTCCCTGCTGAGACTCTCCGGCCGCCGCTCGCTGCCGACGGGCGGGGGAAGGCGGAGCCTGCTAAGCCGGGTCCGGGGAGGAAGCCCGCGGAGGGCTCGTCAGCGTCCACGTCCCGGACGGCCGCGCCACCGGCGCCCGCTCCCTCGGCGACCGCACCCGGGTCCACCGCGGACTCCTGGACGACGGTGGTAAAGAGGGGCCGCCGCCGTAAAAAGAAGAAGACGGCGCCAGCAGCGACAGCAGCACCCGCACCCGCTGGAGCACCGGCACCCCAGAAGACTCAAGGGCCGCCAAAGATGAGAGCCCCACGCTCCGCGGCTGTAGTTATTACGCTGCAGCCCGGAGCCGTCGAAAGGGGCGTCACTTACAAGGCGGTCCTCATGGAGGCAAAAGCGAAAGTCGCGTTCCCCGACTTAGGTGTACCGGCCGGCCTCAGAGTGAGGCAGGCGATCACGGGGGCGCGACTGCTTGAGGTGTCGGGTGCCTCTAGCGGCGAAAGGGCGGACGTCCTGGCCGCCAAGTTGAGGGAGGTCCTCAACCCGGATGACGTCCGGGTGTCCAGGCCAATGAAGACAGCTGAGCTGCGCGTCGATGGCCTGGATGACTCGACGACCGCGGCTGAGGTCGTGGCGGCCGTCGCCCGTACCGGTGGGTGTCCGCCCGCAGACGTACGCACGGGCGAGGTTCGCGTCGATGCCTCCGGGCTCGGCGCGATCTGGGTGCGGTGTCCGGTGGCGGCGGCTAGGAAAGTCGCCGACGCCGGGCGTCTCTTGGTGGGATGGGTGGCAGCGAGGGTGAAGCAGCTGCAGCCCAGGGCCTTGCGGTGCTACCGTTGCCTCGACATTGGGCATGTCAGGGCACGGTGCACCGCCGCTATTGACCGCAGCGAGGAGTGCTATCGCTGCGGTCAGGCCGGCCACAAGGCGGCCCAGTGTCTCGCGGCGCCAAACTGCAGCCTCTGTACAGCTGCAGGGAGGCCTGCGGGGCACAGAGCGGGCGGAAAGGCCTGTGGCGCACCCACCAAGCAGACGCAGAAGAAGAAGAGAGGGGCTGCCATGGCTGCCGGGGGCTCTTTACCCCCCCCGCAGCCTGGCTGCCCTTCGGCCGACTCCCGGCCTAGGAATGGTGCGGTGGAGGGAATGGATGCCGCATAAATGGCGGTCTTCCATTACCTCCAGGGCAATATCAACCACTCTGCTAGAGCTCAGGATCTTTTGCTCCAGAGCATGGCAGAGTGGTCGATTCACGTGGCCGTGGTCGCCGAACCGTATTTCGTCCCCCCCAGGGATAACTGGGTGGGAGACTTGGACGGTTTGGTGGCCATCATTGGCGGGGCTCTTGTCAACCCGTCCCGAGGTCGCGGCTGGGTAGCTGCTCTCGCGGACGGCATTGGCACCGTTGGGGCGTATTTTTCGCCCAACAAGAGTCTCGCCGACTTCGAGAGGTTCCTTGTCGAGTTGGGTGCCGTCGTGGGCCGACTCCACCCTCGCCCTGTGCTGTTGCTGGGGGATCTCAACGCCAAGTCTGCGGCGTGGGGATCCCCTGTGACCGATGCTAGGGGCGAGGTGCTGGAGGAGTGGGCGGTTACGACTGGCTTGACCGTCCTAAATCGGGGCTCGGTACACACGTGCGTGCGGCAGCGGGGCGGGTCTATAGTGGATGTCTCGTTCGCCAGCCCCGCTGTCGCGAGCCGTGTCCACGACTGGCGTGTCGCCGTGGAGGTGGAGACGTTGTCGGATCACCGCTACATCCGATTCGACGTCTCCGCCCAGACCACCGGCGGCCGCGGTCGACCGACCCCGCGAACGGACGGTCCGCGTTGGGCGCGTAAGCGCATAGACAGGGAACTTCTCGAGGAGGCCGCTATTGTCCAGGCCTGGAGCCGGGAGTCGGTGACGAACGGACCCGTCGACGTCGAGCGGGAGGCGCTGTGGTTCCGCGGGGCGATGACGCAAATCAGCGACGCGTCCATGCCCCGGGTCCACGCACAGTCCGCAAGGCGCCAGGTGTACTGGTGGACCGCCGAGATCGCGCAGCTGCGCGTCGCGTGCGTGGCGGTCAGACGCCAGTACACCCGATACCGGAGGAGACGTCGTCGGGTCCCTGACGAAGAGGCCGCGCTGTATGAGGTGTACCGCACGGCCAAGCAGACTCTGTGGCTGGCCATCGGCGAGTCGAGGACGCGAGCCAGGGAAGAGATGTTGGAGACTCTAGACGGGGATCCGTGGGGGCGCCCTTATCGCGCGGTTCGAGGGAAACTTCGAGCCGCGGCGCCTCCGCTTACGGAGAGTCTCCAACCCGAGCTGCTGGAGGAGGTGGTTGCAGCCCTCTTCCCGGCCAGAGCGGAGCACACTCCGCCGCCGATGGCTTTGCCCACGGCCGCAGAGTCTGCAGAAGAAGAGGAGGAGAACGCCATCAGCGTCCCAGAGGTGACACAGGCAGAGATGAGGGCAGCCGTGATGCGGCTCCGGGCCAAGAACGTGGCTCCGGGGCCCGACGGGATCCACGGCTGTGTGTTGGCCCTCGCTCTGAAGGAGCTCGAGCCCCAACTGAGAGGACTCTACACAGCGTGTCTTGAGCGGGGCCAGTTTCCCACTTTGTGGAAATCTGGTCGTCTGGTCCTGCTCAGGAAGGCGGGGCGCCCGGCGGACTCGTCGTCCGCGTACCGGCCCATAGTGCTGCTAGACGAGGTGGGCAAGCTGTTCGAGCGAGTAATCGCAGCCCGCCTCGTCGGCCACTTGTGCAGAGAGGGGCCGGACCTGGACGACAGTCAGTTTGGGTTTCGGCATGGGCGCTCCACGATACACGCTGTGTCGCGGGTTAGAGTCCTGGCGGAGGAAGCGGTGTCTCGGGGCGGGGTGATGTTGGCGGTGTCCTTGGACATATCCAACGCCTTCAACACCCTGCCCTGGAGTTGTATTCGGGAGGCACTGCGCTATCATGGTGTGCCTCCCTACCTCCGCCGCATCGTTGGGGCTTATCTGTCGGAGAGGTGTGTCACCTACGCGGGACGTGATGGCGGATTCCAGCGCCGCATGTCGTGCGGTGTTCCACAGGGCTCGGTCTTAGGGCCGCTCCTGTGGAACATCGGGTACGACTGGGTGCTGAGGGGCGAGCTCAGGCCGGGGGTAGACCTGACGTGTTATGCGGACGACACGCTGGTCACTGCCCGGGGGAGCTCGTACAGGGAAGCAGCGTTGCTGGCGACGGCTGCGGTCTCACAGGTGGTGAGCCGCATACGTCGCCTAGGCCTGGAGGTGGCCCTCAGCAAGTCGGAGGCTATGGTGTTCCATGGCCCCCGGCGGGCGCCGTCACCCGGCTCACATATCGTGGTCGGGGGGGCTCGGATCGCTGTCGAGGGTACCATGAAGTACCTAGGATTGGTCCTCGACAGCCGGTGGGACTTCGGGCCCCACTTCCGACGGCTGGCGCCCAAGTTGCTGGGCGCTGCTGGAGCGCTCTCAACGCTGCTTCCCAATCTGGGGGGCCCGAGCGCCGCTTGTAGGCGGCTATACGTGGGGATCGTGCGATCGATGGCCCTTTACGGGGCCCCGATCTGGGCGGCTGACCTGACGGCCGGGAGCATCGCCGTCATGCGGAGACCGCAAAGGGCGATGGCCGTCAGAGTCATCCGGGGGTATCGCACGATCTCCTACGAGGCGGCTTGTGCACTGGCCGGATCCCCGCCCTGGGACCTGGAGGCGAAAGTACTCGCGTCATCGTATCGGTGGCGCGAGGAAGCGCGGGCGCGGGGCGAGCGACCGATGCAGCGACATGTGGAGCTGCATCGGTCTCAGCTTCGCGAGGTCCTGGTGGCGGAATGGCGGGACAGGCTTTCGCGCCCTACCGCCGGCCTCGACGTCGTCGAGTCGGTCCGGCCGGTGCTCGAGCGCTGGCTCGGGAGGAGGCACGGCTCCCTGTCGTTTCGGGTGACGCAGGTGCTCTCGGGGCACGGTTGCTTCGGGAAGTACCTGTGTCGCATAAACAGGGAGCCGGACGCCCGGTGTCACCACTGCGTCGACTGCCGGGAGGACACGGCGCGGCACACGCTGGCAGAGTGTGCCGCTTGGGAGGGGCCGCGCCGTGCCCTCATCTCAGGAGTAGGCAGTGACTTGTCGCTGCCGGCCGTAGTGAACGCTATGGTCGGCGGCGCCGAGTCCTGGGACGCGGTGGTCGCCTTCTGCGAGACGGTCGTCTCGCAGAAGGAGGCTGCGGAAAGGGAGAGGGAGATCTCGTCCACTCACCCGGCCCGCAGCAGGCGCACCGGGCGTCGGCGGAGGGCGGACAACGCCCTCTTCCGGCCCCCCTAATTGGGTCCAGGGACGACGGACTCGGGGACGTCCGTCGCCCCCCACACATCAGGACCCGAGGTGGCGGCGCGTAGTGTTCCACGCGCGCCCCTCTGAGACGTCGCGGGGGGAGTCAAACACCTCACTCCCCCCCCTGACCCGAGACGAGGCCCGCGGTGGCGGGCCGGCACCAGCCGGGGGTTGCGGAAGATTTTGTCGTTCCCGCGACCCCCGGCGTAAGTGTGAGTCGGAACACCGGGGTGGTTTTTAGTCAGTAAGAGTCTGACAGACCCCTCCGCCCGCCCCAGGGCGGAGGATTTCCATGAGGATTTTCCACCCCGAGACCAAAAAAAAAAAAAAAAAGGTTAGGTTGGGGTGCATGCAGAAAACCTCCTCGTGTGCCTGATACCTGCTGGTCCCTTATGGATACGTTCGAGGGGAAGAGCAGTTGTCGGGCCGGTGCACCCTGGGCTAGTTAGAAAAGATTATTGTTTATGGCAAATTTCTGCGGGGGGAGAGCCAGTAGGCTCCACGTTGTTCTTACACGTGTCCCTCTGTCAGAGGGCACAGTGTAGGAACAAGTGAGATGGGTCGCTCCTGATTGATCGACGGTCGTCGATCGACAGAGGACGTGACCTTGAGCCGCTGAGGTGCAGGCGCACTAAAGCGGCGAAGGTATCTCTCCTTGAAGTGTTCGAGGAGAGAACTTTCGGCGGGTTCGCTGAGTCGGGTTGGCCGGACAGCGAACGGAGGCATGTCTAATGCCGCCGCCGGGGGCTTGGCTTAACCGCCTGGCCCAGAGGAAGGTCACCTCTAAGATAAAAAACCACCCAATCCTAAGTTTTGAAGCGCGGCGAGAGGATGAATGGCTGGAGGGTGTCCAGTTATTAGCGCTTCCCCTGTGGGGCACCTGCCGCACCCTACAGTATATAGGCTTACCTAGGTAAAAGGCTCTGCCTAGGTGGACGAATAATTCCTTACTACTCGTGGGAACAAAATGGAAAAGAACAATTTAAAACCAAAAAAAGTGGATGACGTGCCAATTTCATTGGCGGAGGTACCGTTTGTCGGCGACGGCAACAAGAGCCGAGGAGGCTCCAGTCCAGAAATGGACGTAATGTCCGATAAGGACACACGCAGGCGCGCCTCCAGATCTGTATCTGGATCCAGGTCCAGATCCAGATCTCGGAAGCGCAGCCTCTCCTCCAGTGAGGAGACACAGGGGGCCGCAAAAAGAAGTACGGCACAGAGAGCAAAAGGTGGCACGGTGGCGCAGAAGACAGCGCGTGACCTTCGGGGTCGCTTCAAGCGCCCTGATACACCAGGAGGGAGTGCGGAGAGCGACCCCGGCGTCACCATGGCGGACTCGAGCGGGGGCTCTACTGTGACCCTGCTGGGGAGTAACCGTGCGGAGGCCGCTGCTGCTAAACGGGCGCAGCAAAGGGCTGTCGTGGCTGACGAGGTCAGCGAGCTGGCCCAACAAGCGCGAGAGCGGCGCTCCGCTCGGATGGCCGGAGGGAGCCCGACAGCGGTGGCGCTCAGTCGCCAGGTGTTGGACGGCGTGGACGTAGTCCTGAAGGTGGCCACCAAATCGGGCAACCTGAAGGGAACGTTCACGCGCGCCCTGAAGGAGGCAGCTGAGGGCATAAGAGAGGCGGTTGAGGTCCTCGTTGCACGGACTGGCACGGATGAGACGGAAAAGCTGTGGGAGGAGAACAGCCGTCTCAGGTCCGAGCTCGAGGACCTCAAGCGGGAGCTTGCCGCGCAGAGGGCGGAATGGCAGCAGAGGCGTCCTGTGGCCACCAGTTCCGCCCCCGGCGTCGTTGCCAAGACACCGCCGGCCCCCCCGTCGTCCGTACCTGCCCCCGCACCTGCGGATGCGGAGATCGAAAAGATCGTCCGCATCTGCATGCTGCAGTGTGGGGGCATGATGAATGCCCGGCTGCAGGGTCTCGAGTCGAGGCTCCTCCCTGCTGAGACTCTCCGGCCGCCGCTCGCTGCCGACGGGCGGGGGAAGGCGGAGCCTGCTAAGCCGGGTCCGGGGAGGAAGCCCGCGGAGGGCTCGTCAGCGTCCACGTCCCGGACGGCCGCGCCACTGGCGCCCGCTCCCTCGGCGACCGCACCCGGGTCCACCGCGGACTCCTGGACGACGGTGGTAAAGAGAGGCCGCCGTAAGAAGAAGAAGACGGCGCCAGCAGCGACAGCAGCACCAGCACCCGCTGGGGCACCGGCACCCCAGAAGGCTCAAGGGCTGCCAAAGATGAGAGCCCCACGCTCCGCGGCTGTAGTTATTACGCTGCAGCCCGGAGCCGTCGAAAGGGGCGTCTCTTACAAGGCGGTCCTCATGGAGGCAAAGGCGAAAGTCGCGTTCCCCGACTTAGGTGTACCGGCCGGCCTCAGAGTGAGACAGGCGATCACGGGGGCGCGACTGCTTGAGGTGTCGGGTGCCTCTAGCGGCGAAAGGGCGGACGTCCTGGCCACCAAGTTGAGGGAGGTCCTCAACCCGGATGACGTCCGGGTGTCCAGGCCAATGAAGACAGCTGAGTTGCGCGTCGATGGCCTGGACGACTCGACGACCGCGGCTGAGGTCGTGGCGGCCGTCGCCCGTACCGGTGGGTGTCCGCCCGCAGACGTACGCACGAGCGAGGTTCGCGTCGATGCCTCCGGGCTCGGCGCGATCTGGGTGCGGTGTCCGGTGGCGGCGGCTAAGAAAGTCGCCGACGCCGGGCGTCTCTTGGTGGGATGGGTGGCAGCGAGGGTGAAGCAGCTGCTGCCCAGGGCCTTGCGGTGCTACCGTTGCCTCGACATTGGGCATGTCAAGGCACGGTGCGGTCAGGCCGGCCACAAGGCGGCCCAGTGTCTCGCGGCGCCAAACTGCAGCCTCTGTACAGCTGCAGGGAGGCCCGCGGGGCACAGAGCGGGCGGAAAGGCCTGTGGCGCGCCCACCAAGCAGACGCAGAAGAAGAAGAGAGGGGCTGCCATGGCTGCCGGGGGCTCTTTACCCCCCCCGCAGCCTGGCTGCCCTTCGGCCGACTCCCGGCCTAGGAATGGTGCGATGGAGGGAATGGATGCCGCATAAATGGCGGTCTTCCATTACCTCCAGGGCAATATCAACCACTCTGCTAGAGCTCAGGATCTTTTGCTCCAGAGCATGGCAGAGTGGTCGATCCACGTGGCCGTGGTCGCCGAACCGTATTTCGTCCCCCCCAGGGATAACTGGGTGGGAGACTTGGACGGTTTGGTGGCCATCATTGGCGGGGCTCTTGTCAACCCGTCCCGAGGTCGCGGCTGGGTAGCTGCCCTCGCGGACGGCATTGGCACCGTTGGGGCGTATTTTTCGCCCAACAAGAGTCTCGCCGACTTCGAGAGGTTCCTTGTCGAGTTGGGTGCCGTCGTGGGCCGACTCCACCCACACCCTGTGCTGTTGCTGGGGGATCTCAACGCCAAGTCTGCGGCGTGGGGATCCCCTGTGACCGATGCTAGGGGCGAGGTGCTGGAGGAGTGGGCGGTCACGACTGGCTTGACCGTCCTAAATCGGGGCTCGGTACACACGTGCGTGCGGCAGCGGGGCGGGTCTATAGTGGACGTCTCATTCGCTAGCCCCGCTGTCGCGAGCCGTGTCCACGACTGGCGTGTCGCCGTGGAGGTGGAGACGTTGTCGGATCACAGATACATCCGATTCGACGTCTCCGCCCAGACCACCGGCGGCTGCGGTCGACCGACCCCGCGAACGGACGGTCCGCGTTGGGCGCGTAAGCGCATAGACAGGGAACTTCTCGAGGAGGCCGCTATTGTCCAAGCCTGGAGCCGGGAGTCGGTGACGAACGGACCCGTCGACGTCGAGCGGGAGGCGCTGTGGTTCCGCGGGGCGATGACGCAAATCAGCGACGCGTCCATGCCCCGGGTCCACGCACAGTCCGCAAGGCGCCAGCTGTACTGGTGGACCGCCGAGATCGCGCAGCTGCGCGTCGCGTGCGTGGCGGTCAGACGCCAGTACACCCGATACCGGAGGAGACGTCGTCGGGTCCCTGACGAAGAGGCCGCGCTGTATGAGGTGTACCGCGCGGCCAAGCAGACTCTGTGGCTGGCCATCGGCGAGTCGAGGACGCGAGCCAGGGAGGAGATGTTGGAGACTCTAGACGGGGATCCGTGGGGGCGCCCTTATCGCGCGGTTCGAGGGAAACTTCGAGCCGCGGCGCCTCCGCTTACGGAGAGTCTCCAACCCGAGCTGCTGGAGGAGGTGGTTGCAGCCCTCTTCCCGGCCAGAGCGGAGCACACTCCGCCGCCGATGGCTTTGCCCACGGCCGCAGAGTCTGCAGAAGAAGAGGAGGAGAACGCCATCAGCGTCCCAGGGGTGACACAGGCAGAGATGGGGGCAGCCGTGATGCGGCTCCGGGCCAAGAACGTGGCTCCGGGGCCCGACGGGATCCACGGCTGCGTGTTGGCCCTCGCTCTGAAGGAGCTCGAGCCCCAACTGAGAGGACTCTACACAGCGTGTCTTGAGCGGGGCCAGTTTCCCATTTTGTGGAAATCTGGTCGTCTGGTCCTGCTCAGGAAGGCGGGGCGCCCGGCGGACTCGTCGTCCGCGTACCGGCCCATAGTGCTGCTAAATTCAAAAAAATTCAAAATTCAAAATATTTTATTTCACATAAACCTACATGGGCACTTATGAAACGTCAGAAGCTAGGTGCACGGTTCCAATTGGTCGTTTCCTATGGACAAGAGCCGGCAAGAAACTCCACGGTTACTCTTTTAAAAATAATTGGTTTTTACAATATTTTCAAATAACAGTGTTATTAGGTATGGGAGGACAGTGTAGGTCTTTCAACAGGTACCAGGTACTTAACAAAATAATTATGGTCAGCAAATCCCCTAAGCCTACAGCGTTCTCACATTCACAAAATAGAAAATAATCTAAGTATATAAAAATAAATAAATTATTAAAAATAAAAAAGTATTAAAAACGAAATGACGTGATTGATATTACAATTCTGAATAATTATCATGATCACAAAAGCCACTAATAAAGATTTAAAGTTAAATTGTAGGTATATTATAATGTCAAATAATAGCGTGATTTAAATGTCAAGGAAGAATGTAAAAATAAAAATGTAAAAATATATATATATATATAAACATGATAATTTGGGAGCAGTTAATAGACTTATACAATTTGCCGTTAATGAGCTACCAGGGAAGCCACAAGTGCAGAAGGAATTATTGCCAAACTTCCTTGTCTTCAACGTAGTCTTTAATTTTATAATATGCATTCTTGATAAGAACGCGTTTAATGTGGGTTTTGAACTTCCCATCGCTAAGTTCTGTAACCGACTTAGGCAACTTGTTATAAAAGCGGATACTGTTTATAAGAAATGACTTGCTTGTTTTAGTTAATCTAAATTTGGGTATCAAAATTTCATGTCTACTACGTGTATTTATATTATGGAAATCGCTTCTTATTTTGAAAAGTCCTAAGTTTTTGCGAACATACAAAATACTTTCTAAGATATAAAGAGAAGGCAGAGTCAGTATATCTATTTCTTTGAATTTGTTTCGAAGGGATTCGCGAGGACCCATTTTATAGATAGCGCGGATTGCTCTCTTTTGTAAGATGAAAATTGAATCTACGTCAGCTGCCGATCCCCACAGCAGAATGGCATAAGACATAATACTGTGGAAATAAGCAAAGTATACTAACCTAGCTGTGGCTATATCAGTCAACTGCCTTATTTTTCTTACTGCATATGCAGCTGAACTTAATCTACCTGAAAGAGTTCTAATGTGGGCGCCCCATTGCAATTTTGAATCTAAAGTAATTCCCAAAAATATAGTTTCCGTTATTGCATCTAGTTGTTTGCCATCAAGTTTTAGATTTAGACCAACTTGAGGTACATTTGGTAATGAGAATCTAATACATTTAGTTTTGTTCGCATTCAGTAAAAGATTATTAGCTGCGAACCATTTCGAAAGAACAGCTAGACTATCGTTGACATGTAAAACATCTGTATCTTTTCTATCTATTTTAAAAATTAGAAAAGTATCGTCAGCAAATAGAATTATATCCGATAAGTTAGCCATCATATAAGGAAGGTCATTTATATAGACTAGAAATAAAAAAGGGCCAAGAATTGAACCTTGAGGCACGCCCATTTTAACTAGAGACCCCGAGGACGTCGCCCCATTAACGTTTACTTTTTGTTGCCTGTTTGATAGATAAGAAAGAACAAGGTCAGCAGCTTGTCCACGAATTCCGTAGTGGTGTAATTTACAGATCAGTGTAGTATGGTCAACGCAGTCAAACGCTTTTGAGAGGTCACAGAAAATGCCAATTGCATCCCGGGAATTCTCCCAGGATTCCAAAATGTGACTGATGAGTTTTACTCCAGCGTCAGTTGTCGACCTACCTTTCGTGAAACCAAACTGGTGACTATGTAAAATCCCATTTGAATTAAAATGTGACAGCATCTGGTCCAGCATGATTTTTTCATATATTTTACTCAATGCTGGTAACACAGATATAGGTCTATAATTAGAGGGATCACTCTTACTACCCGATTTGAAAATTGGTACTACTTTACTATGTTTCATTAAATCAGGAAACGTACCGCTATCTAAACATTGATTAAATATGCCTGTTAGAACAGGGGCAATTGTGTCAATGATATCTCCAAGAACCTTAACGGAAATGCCCCATAAGTCTTCAGTGTTTTTTATGTTAAGACTTTTGAATGCTTTTTCAATTGTGACAATAGAAATAGGCTTGAATTCAAAACTTGGAATGTCCTTACTGAAGTTTTCTTTTAGAAGAGATTCAGCTAGTATAGATGATGAGGAGAGAGATTTCGTAACTTCTATTGGGATGTTGGTAAAGAAATTTTCTAGTGTCTCAGCAACTTTTAACTTATCTGAAATGGTTTCATTATCAATTTTTAAAGACACTTCATTCTGTTCTCGCTGTTTCGTGTTTCCAGTTTCTTTGTTAATTATCTGCCACACAGCTTTTATTTTATTATTAGAAATACTAATTTTGTTACTTAATAATTTTGATTTAGCTTGGGCGCAGACTCTTTTAAATATCTTTGAATAGTTTCTTACATAATTATGGACAGCTTCATCAGAAGTCAATGATTTTTCGTTATACAAATTATATAAAATATCTCTGCTTTTTCTAATGCCAGCAGTGGCCCATTCGTTAAATTTTGGTTTAGTATTTATTGTTACTTTTCGTACAGGACATGCTTTATTGAATTCTTGGCATAATGTAGAAAATAATGTACCGTAGTTTATATTGGGGTCTTGTGAATCAAAACTAGCTGTTGAAAGATTGTTATGAACATTATTATTAAACATTTTCAATTTATTTTTAGTAAGAGGTCTTATCTGAATAGTTTTATTTAAAAGTAACTTTTTATATGATTCAAAGGCTACAAGTTGACCTGTATGATCAGACCTGACGCCACTAATTAGGGACGAGTCTTTTATTTTACAATTAGTAAATACATTATCTATGCATGTAGCTGAGGTTGCAGTTATTCTAGTTGCTACATTAAATATACATTTTAAATTGAAGGATTTAAACAATGAGATGAGCTTACATTTTTCAGGTGAATTTACTAATAGATCAATATTTAGGTCACCACAAACAAAAACTATTTTATTATCTCTAAAAAGTTTAGTTAGTATATCTTCCATTATGATTAAAAATGATGACAAGTTTGAGGCTGGTGGTCTATAAACACATAAGAAAGTATGGCCTTCAATCTCTGCACATGCTACCTCACATAAGCGATCAACAGAGCAAGCAGTGATATCCTTCCTTTCCTTATATCTGAAATGACTATTGCATAATATCAAGGTACCACCCCCTAATGAAGACCTGTTGTACGCACTGGCAACTGAAAAATTATTTACATTAAACAACATCCTATCTGGTTTTAACCAGGTTTCACAAAAACACAAGATATCCATATGATATTTATCTATTAACATTTCCACGTCTAGGATTTTGCCAGAGAAGCGATTTAAATTCTGGTGATATAGTAAAATATTATTATTATGCTTCTCTTTTGTCGATTCTAAAAGTTTAAAGAATCTGTTACAGTATTATTAGAAGTACTAGATAATACTGTTTCGTCACTTAAGCTAATCTCAGTTAAAACATTAATAACTGCGTGTATATTGAAGGCTAATAAAGTAGCTAATACATGTTGGCTTTTCTTAGGTAAAAACATATGATCCTGAGTCAACACAAAATCTCTAACAAAATTGTTAGTATCAAAATACAATAAACGGTCACTATGACGACATGCCAAAATATGCATAAGATTATTTAAGCTAAAAATGTAATTGTTATCTTGCTCATATAACTTATCAGAATATGGCAATGCACATAATATTAATTTACCTAATTTTAATTTAAGTAGGGTGTCAATACCATTAACTATGTCCCTTTTAGTAATGCTCAGACTGTTTCCAATTAATAGCACTACAGTAGTCTGCTCATTCATTGGTGTATGTTTTATTTTATGAACAAGCTCATTAAAGTGCAGGTTATGGTAACAACAGTTAACTATAGTATGTTTAGAGCGATTATTTAACAATGATCCAAAACCTGCTCCTAGTCTATCTGAATAGACCAAAACATTACTTTGAGTTGGGTTTACAGTTTCTAAAGTATGAGTTAAAGTGGGTAAAGCTGTAGGAACAACATGCTGTGATGTGAGAGGTGGCGGAGTGGGAGCATAACTACAGGTGAGATTGTTTGTCAGTGACTCACACCTCTCTCCATTGCACTTCACCAAGTCCACCAACTCACAGGCCCCTTGCAAGCGCTCACTTAACATTTGTTGGCTATGCTCATACTTAAAAAAGATTTCCTTTAGTGAATTTTCCCTGCTCAGTAATTCCTTCTGAAGGTTCTGTATGTCAACATCATACATTTCTCTGCTAGTTTCCAACTTATCATTACATACATTTAATTGATTTTGTAAGTTGATACGCTCTTTTCTAAGATTAATGTTACACTTATAAATATTATGTGTTTTCAAGAGTTTTTTATATTTTTAATATTTCTAGTGATTTTAATATATTTTTTAATTTTTTTATGACTAGTTAGGATGGGACATTTAGTTAAGGTATCTTCCCCAGTCAGATCTATGGTAATGGTGGACTTTTCACACTCCAGTCCGGATACACTAGGAGTACCAACCAACTCGTTGAAAAGTTTATTGGTGTTGGCTACCTGTTCGCTGGCTTTCAGAGAATCGATGATGGAAATTTTGTTGTGTGCCTTGCACAGTTCCGCTTCAAGACCTGATATGCGTTTCAGTGCCTGGTCATGAGTGTCACTGCACTGTTGGAAGTCTGACACTAGTTGACGGAGATGGTGATGCTGGTCAAGTATATCCATGTGCTGGGTGTGGAGTTCAACAAGCTGGCTCTTGAGTTGAGTATTTCTGTCATTTACCCTCTGGACTTCAATCTCGCTGTCCTCTCTTTCCTGCAGCAGCTGGTTGGAAAGTATTTTTGATGCCTCTAGCTCCTTCAGTGCAACATTCAGTTTGTCACTGATGTCACGAATTGTGGCTCCGCGGGTCATCATAGTCACAAATTACTCCAAATGGCACCTGGAATGTGATAAGAACAGATGAGTAGGTATATGAGAATCAAGATGAGATAACTTGAGAAGATAGAATAGTTAACAAGAATATGAATTAATACAAAACAAATATGGAGTTCTAGAATAGACTATGAAAATATGGAGGTAGAAAGAGTAAGAAGTTATTTTATTTATTCAGACTTATCACAATTTGTACGAATAGTAATTACTTATTATATTAGCATTTAAATTAAGTACTTAATTAATTATTATCTAGTTTTTTTCTATAAGGGCTTAATAAAGAGGTAACAAAGTTTCATCAATTCGACAGTAAGATTGGTTTTAAACAATGGTAAGTAGCAAATTAAGGATAAATATGTGTAAAGTAAAGTTTGTATTGTATGTTTTATGTCTGGGGCAAGTGTTTTTGTCGTCGATTTTGCTTCCACTATTTGTCAAGCAAAAGGAGACATAAGCGGTGCCGGTGAATACTGGACGTAGCTCATAGCTCTGAGCAGTGTTTACAGGTGTTGTGAAGTGTGTAAATATAACTACAATATTGAATAGTTTAAAACAAAATACTCCCCGGGTTCGATGAATTCAAATTTCCAATCCAAACGTTGACAGCCGGTAGATGACTTATCGAATTATCGAATATTATGTGTAATCTCAACAAAAACACGGCACAAACACTGAGTGTGATACTTTTTACTTAGATTCTAAGATTAAGAGTAGATTTTACACTAATTAAACACAATTAATTAATAATTCAAAATAATTTAACTAAGACGTCGTTTTTTTCACGACCCGTCACCAGTGTTGCCAGCGCGAAAAAAAAAAAAAGCTAGACGAGGTGGGCAAGCTGTTCGAGCGAGTAATCGCAGCCCGCCTCGTCGGCCACTTGTGCAGAGAGGGGCCGGACCTGGACGACAGTCAGTTTGGGTTTCGGCATGGGCGCTCCACGATACACGCTGTGTCGCGGGTTAGAGTCCTGGCGGAGGAAGCGGTGTCTCGGGGCGGGGTGATGTTGGCGGTGTCCTTGGACATATCCAACGCCTTCAACACCCTGCCCTGGAGTTGTATTCGGGAGGCACTGCGCTATCATGGTGTGCCTCCCTACCTCCGCCGCATCGTTGGGGCTTATCTGTCGGAGAGGTGTGTCACCTACGTGAGACGTGATGGCGGAAACCAGCGCCGCATGTCGTGCGGTGTTCCGCAGGGCTCGGTCTTAGGGCCGCTCCTGTGGAACATCGGGTACGACTGGGTGCTGAGGGGCGAGCTCAGGCCGGGGGTAGACCTGACGTGTTATGCGGACGACACGCTGGTCACTGCCCGGGGGAGCTCGTACAGGGAAGCAGCGTTGCTGGCGACGGCTGCGGTCTCACAGGTGGTGAGCCGCATACGTCGCCTAGGCCTGGAGGTGGCCCTCAGCAAGTCGGAGGCTATGGTGTTCCATGGCCCCCGGCGGGCGCCGTCACCCGGCTCACATATCGTGGTCGGGGGGGCTCGGATCGCTGTCGAGGGTACCATGAAGTACCTAGGATTGGTCCTCGACAGCCGGTGGGACTTCGGGCCCCACTTCCGACGGCTGGCGCCCAAGTTGCTGGGCGCTGCTGGTGCGCTCTCAACGCTGCTTCCCAATCTGGGGGGCCCGAGCGCCGCTTGTAGGCGGCTATACGTGGGGATCGTGCGATCGATGGCCCTTTACGGGGCCCCGATCTGGGCGGCTGACCTGACGGCCGGGAGCATCGCCGTCATGCGGAGACCGCAGAGGGCGATGGCCGTCAGAGTCATCCGGGGGTATCGCACGATCTCCTACGAGGCGGCTTGTGCACTGGCCGGATCCCCGCCCTGGGACCTGGAGGCGAAAGTACTCGCGTCATCGTATCGGTGGCGCGAGGAAGCGCGGGCGCGGGGCGAGCGACCAATGCAGCGACATGTGGAGCTGCATCGGTCTCAGCTTCGCGAGGTCCTGGTGGCGGAATGGCGGGACAGGCTTTCGCGCCCTACCGCCGGCCTCGACGTCGTCGAGGCGGTCCGGCCGGTGCTCGAGCGCTGGCTCGGGAGGAGGCACGGCTCCCTGTCGTTTCGGGTGACGCAGGTACTCTCGGGGCATGGTTGCTTCGGGAAGTACCTGTGTCGCATAAACAGGGAGCCGGACGCCCGGTGTCACCACTGCGTCGACTGTCGGGAGGACACGGCGCGGCATACGCTGGCAGAGTGTGCCGCTTGGGAGGAGCCGCGCCGTGCCCTCGTCTCTGGAGTAGGCAGTGACCTTTCGCTGCCGGCCGTCGTGAATTCCATGGCCGGCAGCGAGGAGTCCTGGGACGCGGTGGTTTCCTTCTGCGAGACAGTCATCTCGCAGAAGGAGGCTGCGGAAAGGGAGCGGGAGATTGCTTCTGCTAACCCGATCCGCAGCAGGCGCACCGGGCGTCGGCGGAGGGCGGACAACGCCCTCTTCCGGCCCCCCTAAATGGGTCCAGGGGCGACGGACTCGGGGACGTCCGTCGCCCCCCACACATCAGGACCCGAGGTGGCGGCGCGTAGTGTTCCACGCGTGCCCCTCTGAGACGTCGCGGGGGGAGTCAAACACCTCACTCCCCCCCCTGACCCGAGAGGAGGCCCGCGGTGGCGGGCCGGCACCAGCCGGGGGTTGCGGAAGATTCTTTCGTTCCCGCGACCCCCGGCGTAAGTGTGAGTCGGAACACCGGGGTGGTTTTTAGTCAGTAAGAGTCTGACAGACCCCTCCGCCCGCCCCAGGGTGGAGGACATCCATGAGGATTTTCCACCCCGAGATCAAAAAAAAAAAAAAAAGGGTAGGTTAGGTTGGGGGCCCCCCCGAAGGGTTCCCGCATTGTCGTTGCGGGGGGGCTCATTAGCCGTGGGTGCCCAACCACGGTGAAGCCAAGAGGAACCCAACGTGTAGGTTGCGGTGGCGACATCGCAACTGAGGCGGGCCGCGATTTCATGTATCTGGGGCATCGCGGCTGCGGTTTCGGGGCCGCGGCTGGAGAGGTGTATTGCGGTACAGCGCTCTCCCTCCCTGCCGCGGCCTTGACGGGGTCGCCACCGTCCGATGGCGAACGCGGTGGGGCCGCAGGGGAAGAGGAGTGTCGGTAGGTCGTAGGCCGCTCTCCCTATCCTCTGCGGCCGAAAATTGGTAGACGGCGGGGCCAATTACCTGACCCGTCGAAGAGGGGCCAAGGGCGCCTAGACAAGGGGCTGTCTGGCGCCCATGTGCTGGTTTGGTCCCTGGGTTGGTCACGGCGTGCCATGTGTTCTGGTGCGCCGGTGATGAAGGAGGAGGGGCCCGCTGCGGCGGGCTGGCACCAGTCGGGGGTTGCGGAGGTTTTTTCGTTCCCGCGACCCCCGGCGTAGGTGTGAGACGGAACACCGGGGTGGTTTTTAGTCAGTAAGAGTCTGACAGACCCCTCCGCTCGCCCCAGGCGGAGGACATCCATGAGGATTTTCCACCCCGAGACCAAAAAAAAAAAAAAAGGTTAGGTTGGGGGGGGTGCATGCAGAAAACCTCCTCGTGTGCCTGATACCTGCTGGTCCCTTACGGATACGTTCGAGGGGAAGAGCAGTTGTCGGGCCGGTGCACCCTGGGCATGAACAATAATCTTTTCTAGAAAAGATTATTGTTTATGGCAAATTTCTGCGGGGGGAGAGCCAGGTAGGCTCCACGTTGTTCTTACACGTGTCCCTCTGTTTGCAGAGGGCACAGTGTAGGGACAAGGGAGATGGGTCGCTCCTGATTGATCGACGGTCGTCGATCGACAGAGGACGTGACCATGATGCCGCTGAGGTGCAGGCGCACTAAAGCGGCGAGGGTATCTCTCCTTGAGGAGTAGTCTTTGAGGAGAGAACTTCCGGCGGGTTCGCTGAGTCGGGTTGGCCGGACAGCGAACGGAGGCATGTTGAATGCCGCCGTCGGGGGCTTGGCTTAACCGCCTGGCCCAGAGGAAGGTCACCTCTAAGATAAAAAACCACCCAATCCTAAGTTTTGAAGCGCGGCAAGAGGATGAGTGGCTGGTGGGGGACCAGTCGCTAGCGTTTCCCCTGGAGATACCTGCCGAACTCTTCCAGTATTTAGGCTTACCTAGTGCAAGAGGCTCTGCCTAGGTGGACATTTATTCCTCATTACTCGTGGGAACAAAATGGAAAATTTAAAACCAACAAAAATGGATGACGTGCCAATCTTATTGGCGGAGGTACCGTTTGTTGGCGACGGCAACAAGAGCCGAGGAGGCTCCAGTCCAGAAATGGACGTAATGTCCGATAAGGACACACGCAGGCGCGCCTCCAGATCTGTATCTGGGTCCAGGTCCAGATCCAGATCTCGGAAGCGCAGCCTCTCCTCCAGTGAGGAGACACAGGGGGCCGCAAAAAGAACTACGGCACAGAGAAGAAAAGGTCACACGGTGGCGCAGAAGACAGCGCGTGACCTTCGGGGTCGCTTCAAGCGCCCTGATACACCAGGAGTGAGTGCGGAGAGCGACCCCGGGCCCACCATGGCGGACTCGAGTGGGGGCTCTACTGTGTCCCTGCTGGGGAGTAACCGTGCGGAGGCCGCTGCTACTAAACGGGCGCAGCAAAGGGCTGTCGTGGCTGACGAGGTCAGCGAGCTGGCCCAACAAGCGCAAGAGCGGCGCTCCGCTCGGATGGCCGGAGGGAGCCCGACAGCGGTGGCGCTCAGTCGCCAGGTGTTGGACGGCGTGGACGTAGTCCTGAAGGTGGCCACCAAATCGGGCAACCTGAAGGGAACGTTCACGCGCGCCCTGAAGGAGGCAGCTGAGGGCATAAGAGAGGCGGTTGAGGTCCTCGTTGCGCGGACTGGCACGGATGAGACGGAGAAGCTGTGGGAGGAGAACAGCCGTCTCAGGTCCGAGCTGGAGGACCTCAAGCGGGAGCTTGCCGCGCAGAGGGCGGAATGGCAGCAGAGGCGTCCTGTGGCCACCAGTTCCGCCCCCGGCGTCGTTGCCAAGACACCGCCGGCCCCCCCGTCGTCCGTACCTGCCCCCGCACCTGCGGATGCGGAGATCGAGAAGATCGTCCGCATCTGCATGCTGCAGTGTGGGGGCATGATGAATGCCCGGCTGCAGGGTCTCGAGTCGAGGCTCCTCCCTGCTGAGACTCTCCGGCCGCCACTCGCTGCCGACGGGCGGAGGAAGGCGGAGCCTGCTAAGCCGGGTCCGGGGAGGAAGCCCGCGGAGGGCTCGTCAGCGTCCACGTCCCGGACACGAGACATGAGGTCCTCAACCCGGATAACGTCCGGGTGTCCAGGCCAATGAAGACAGCTGAGCTGCGCGTCGATGGCCTGGATGACTCGATGACCGCGGCTGAGGTCGTGGCGGCCTTCGCCCGTACCGGTGGGTGTCCGCCTGCAGACGTACGCACGGGCGAGGTTCGCATCGATGCCTCCGGGCTCGGCGCGATCTGGGTGCGGTGTCCGGTGGCGGCGGCTAGGAAAGTCGCCGACGCCGGGCGTCTCTTGGTGGGATGGGTGGCAGCGAGGGTGAAGCAGCTGCAGCCCAGGGCCTTGCGGTGCTACCGTTGCCTCGACATTGGGCATGTCAGGGCACGGTGCACCGCCGCTATTGACCGCAGCGAGGAGTGCTATCGCTGCGGTCAGGCCGGCCACAAGGCGGCCCAGTGTCTCGCGGCGCCAAACTGCAGCCTCTGTACAGCTGCAGGGAGGCCTGCGGGGCACAGAGCGGGCGGAAAGGCCTGTGGCGCGCCCACCAAGCAGACGCAGAAGAAGAAGAGAGGGGCTGCCATGGCTGCCGGGGGCTCTTTACCCCCCCCGCAGCCTGGCTGCCCTTCGGCCGACTCCCGGCCTAGGAATGGTGCGGTGGAGGGAATGGATGCCGCATAAATGGCGGTCTTCCATTACCTCCAGGGCAATATCAACCACTCTGCTAGAGCTCAGGATCTTTTGCTCCAGAGCATGGCAGAGTGGTCGATTCACGTGGCCGTGGTCGCCGAACCGTATTTCGTCCCCCCCAGGGATAACTGGGTGGGAGACTTGGACGGTTTGGTGGCCATCATTGGCGGGGCTCTTGTCAACCCGTCCCGAGGTCGCGGCTGGGTAGCTGCTCTCGCGGACGGCATTGGCACCGTTGGGGCGTATTTTTCGCCCAACAAGAGTCTCGCCGACTTCGAGAGGTTCCTTGTCGAGTTGGGTGCCGTCGTGGGCCGACTCCACCCTCGCCCTGTGCTGTTGCTGGGGGATCTCAACGCCAAGTCTGCGGCGTGGGGATCCCCTGTGACCGATGCTAGGGGCGAGGTGCTGGAGGAGTGGGCGGTTACGACTGGCTTGACCGTCCTAAATCGGGGCTCGGTACACACGTGCGTGTGGCAGCGGGGCGGGTCTATAGTGGATGTCTCGTTCGCCAGCCCCGCTGTCGCGAGCCGTGTCCATGACTGGCGTGTCGCCGTGGAGGTGGAGACGTTGTCGGATCACAGATACATCCGATTCGACGTCTCCGCCCAGACCACCGGCGGCCGCGGTCGACCGACCCCGCGAACGGACGGTCCGCGTTGGGCGCGTAAGCGCATAGACAGGGAACTTCTCGAGGAGGCCGCTATTGTCCAGGCCTGGAGCCGGGAGTCGGCGACGAACGGACCCGTCGACGTCGAGCGGGAGGCGCTGTGGTTCCGCGGGGCGATGACGCAAATCAGCGACGCGTCTATGCCCCGGGTCCACGCACAGTCCGCAAGGCGCCAGGTGTACTGGTGGACCGCCGAGATCGCGCAGCTGCGCGTCGCGTGCGTGGTGGTCAGACGCCAGTACACCCGATACCGGAGGAGACGTCGTCGGGTCCCTGACGAAGAGGCCGAGCTGTATGAGGTGTACCGCGCGGCCAAGCAGACTCTGTGGCTGGCCATCGGCGAGTCGAGGACGCGAGCCAGGGAAGAGATGTTGGAGACTCTAGACGGGGATCCGTGGGGGCGCCCTTATCGCGCGGTTCGAGGGAAACTTCGAGCCGCGGCGCCTCCGCTTACGGAGAGTCTCCAACCCGAGCTGCTGGAGGAGGTGGTTGCAGCCCTCTTCCCGGACAGAGCGGAGCACACTCCGCCGCCGATGGCTTTGCCCACGGCCGCAGAGTCTGCAGAAGAAGAGGAGGAGAACGCCATCAGCGTCCCAGAGGTGACACAGGCAGAGATGAGGGCAGCCGTGATGCGGCTCCGGGCCAAGAACGTGGCTCCGGGGCCCGACGGGATCCACGGCTGCGTGTTGGCCCTCGCTCTGAAGGAGCTCGAGCCCCAACTGAGAGGACTCTACACAGCGTGTCTTGAGCGGGGCCAGTTTCCCACTTTGTGGAAATCTGGTCGTCTGGTCCTGCTCAGGAAGGCGGGGCGCCCGGCGGACTCGTCATCCGCGTACCGGCCCATAGTGCTGCTAGACGAGGTGGGCAAGCTGTTCGAGCGAGTAATCGCAGCCCGCCTCGTCGGCCACTTGTGCAGAGAGGGGCCGGACCTGGACGACAGTCAGTTTGGGTTTCGGCATGGGCGCTCCACGATACACGCTGTGTCGCGGGTTATAGTCCTGGCGGAGGAAGCGGTGTCTCGGGGCGGGGTGATGTTGGCGGTGTCCTTGGACATATCCAACGCCTTCAACACCCTGCCCTGGAGTTGTATTCGGGAGGCACTGCGCTATCATGGTGTGCCTCCCTACCTCCGCCGCATCGTTGGGGCTTATCTGTCGGAGAGGTGTGTCACCTACGTGGGACGTGATGGCGGAAACCAGCGCCGCATGTCGTGCGGTGTTCCACAGGGCTCGGTCTTAGGGCCGCTCCTGTGGAACATCGGGTACGACTGGGTGCTGAGGGGCGAGCTCAGGCCGGGGGTAGACCTGACGTGTTATGCGGACGACACGCTGGTCACTGCCCGGGGGAGCTCGCACAGGGAAGCAGCGTTGCTGGCGACGGCTGCGGTCTCACAGGTGTTGAGCCGCATACGTCGCCTAGGCCTGGAGGTGGCCCTCAGCAAGTCGGAGGCTATGGTGTTCCATGGCCCCCGGCGGGCGCCGTCACCCGGCTCACATATCGTGGTCGGGGGGGCTCGGATCGCTGTCGAGGGTACCATGAAGTACCTAGGATTGGTCCTCGACAGCCGGTGGGACTTCGGGCCCCACTTCCGACGGCTGGCGCCCAAGTTGCTGGGCGCTGCTGGAGCGCTCTCAACGCTGCTTCCCAATCTGGGGGGCCCGAGCGCCGCTTGTAGGCGGCTATACGTGGGGATCGTGCGATCGATGGCCCTTTACGGGGCCCCGATCTGGGCGGCTGACCTGACGGCCGGGAGCATCGCCGTCATGCGGAGACCGCAAAGGGCGATGGCCGTCAGAGTCATCCGGGGGTATCGCACGATCTCCTACGAGGCGGCTTGTGCACTGGCCGGATCCCCGCCCTGGGACCTGGAGGCGAAAGTACTCGCGTCATCGTATCGGTGGCGCGAGGAAGCGCGGGCGCGGGGCGAGCGACGATGCAGCTCCACATGTCGCTGCATCGGTCTCAGCTTCGCGAGGTCCTGGTGGCGGAATGGCGGGACAGGCTTTCGCGCCCTACCGCCGGCCTCGACGTCGTCGAGGCGGTCCGGCCGGTGCTCGAGCGCTGGCTCGGGAGGAGGCACGGCTCCCTGTCGTTTCGGGTGACGCAGGTACTCTCGGGGCACGGTTGCTTCGGGAAGTACCTGTGTCGCATAAACAGGGAGCCGGACGCCCGGTGTCACCACTGCGTCGACTGTCGGGAGGACACGGCGCGGCATACGCTGGCAGAGTGTGCCGCTTGGGAGGAGCCGCGCCGTGCCCTCGTCTCTGGAGTAGGCAGTGACCTTTCGCTGCCAGCCGTCGTGAATTCCATGGCCGGCAGCGAGGAGTCCTGGGACGCGGTGGTTTCCTTCTGCGAGACAGTCATCTCGCAGAAGGAGGCTGCGGAAAGGGAGCGGGAGATTGCTTCTGCTAACCCGATCCGCAGCAGGCGCACCGGGCGTTGGCGGAGGGCGGACAACGCCCTCTTCCGGCCCCCCTAAATGGGTCCAGGGACGACGGACTCGGGGACGTCCGTCGCCCCCCACACATCAGGACCCGAGGTGGCGGCGCGTAGTGTTCCACGCGCGCCCCTCTGAGACGTCGCGGGGGGAGTCAAACACCTCACTCCCCCCCCTGACCCGAGACGAGGCCCGCGGTGGCGGGCCGGCACCAGCCGGGGGTTGCGGAAGATTCTGTCGTTCCCGCGACCCCCGGCGTAAGTGTGAGTCGGAACACCGGGGTGGTTTTTAGTCAGTAAGAGTCTGACAGACCCCTCCGCCCGCCCCAGGGCGGAGGACATCCATGAGGATTTTCCACCCCGAGACCAAAAAAAAAAAAAAAAAAAGGTTAGGTTGGGGTGTCTGCTGGCCTGGAGGATCGGGCGATCGTCCTCGTGAACAGGGCTGGCCAAGTCCGGCGGTACTCCGTTGGGGCCGGCGTTCCGCAGGGGTCAGTCATAGGACCTCTCCTTTGGAACATTGCCTATGACTGGCTCCTGCGGGGAACTCTCCTCCGGGGCACGAGTGTCGTCTGCTATGCAGATGACACTCTCCTCACCGCCCGGGGGGGGAGTTTCAGGGAGGCGGCCAACTTGGCCTCGGCGGGCGGATCCTTGGTCGCGGGGAGGATCCGCCGCCTAGGTTTAACGGTGGCGCTGCACAAGACCGAGGCCGTGTTCTTCCACGGACCTCGGCAGCGCCCCCACCTGACGCCCACATCTTCGTGGAGGGCGTCAGAATTGAGGTGAAGGCCCAGATGAAATATCTGGGCCTTATACTCGACAGCAGGTGGCGCTTCGGCCCGCAATTTAGCGGGCTGTCGTCGCGCCTGCTGAAGGCCGCAGGGGCGCTCTCGTGGCTGCTCCCCAACTCAGGGAGGCCCAGCGCGAGATGCCGGCAACTTTACGCCGGCATCTTGAGGAGTATGGCCCTTTACGGGGCTCCTATCTGGGAGGACTCCCTCCGAAGGAGTTAGAACGCCACCGCCTTGCGGGCACCGCAAAGGGCCATAGCCCAGCGGGTGTCGCGGGCCTACCGCACGGTGGGCTTCGCGGCAGCGTGTGCTCTGGCCAGCACCCGTCCTTGGGAACTCGAGGCGTGGGTGCTCGCCAGAGTATACGAATGGACGGCGGGGCGGAGGGCGAGAGGAGAACGCCCAGCCCCGGAAGAGCGGGAGGCCGTCCGGCGGGAGGCGAGGGATGCCATCGTCGTCCATTGGACGGGGGACCTCGCCACCGCAGCCTTCGGCCGCCGAACCCTAGACGCGATTGGGCCAGTCCTGCGAGACTGGCTCGAGCGGTCGCATGGGTTCCTCTCCTTCCGTCTGGTGCAGGTGCTGTCCGGACACGGTTGCTTCGGATCGTACCTGTACCGAATCGGAAGGGAGGAGACGCCGTCGTGCCATGACTGTGGCGCGGTGGAGGACACGGCGCAGCACACACTCGAGGTGTGCCCGTCGTGGTCCGAGACGCGCCGCAGTCTCATGGCGGCGATCGGACCGGACCTCTCACTCCCCGGCCTGGTTAACGCCATGCTGGGGGATGAGAGGTCCTGGGCGGCAGTCGCCTCCTTCTGCGAACACGTCATGTCCCAGAAGGAGGCGGCGGAGCGCGCGCGGGAGGACGATCCTCAGGCGGCGCCGCTCCGAAGGCGGAGGAGGGGTCGAAGAAGACGTCAATTCGATAGTCATCTCCGACTCCTCCCAGGTGGAGGCCAGCAGGCAACGGGTGCGGGGGCACCCTTGCCTGTATTGCACAGACCTCCACCAGTGTCGGACGGGAATGGCCAGGTGTTCCCGGCCATTCCCGTAGCCCCCCAACCTGGGGGGCATGCGGGGCCCGCCAGCTAGGCGGGCATGCGCCGGGAGGGTCGTGGATGTAAAGGCTACGCCGGTTTCCCATGGCCCTCCCATCACGGCGAAGCGGGTACACCGCTGAGTTTTAGTGGGTATACTGTCCTTCTGACAGGAGTCCCACACACCCCGTCTCGTCCCCCACGAGCGGCAGTGCATAAAGCATATCTCAGCGTCAAAAAAAAAAAAAAAAGGTTAGGTTGGGGTGCATGTTGAGAAGCCTCCTCGTGGCGCACCCTGGGCAACGTCAGCTCCAACTGCCCACCAGGTTTTGGTGGACACTTGGCGCTGGCGGCGAATTCTCAACAAACGGGGAAGGGTCACGGTTCCAATCACCGATAATCCACGATGGTCGGTGAAGGGAACCGGGCTAGAGTTGGTCACTCCCCCCTCTGCTTATAGAGGGGAGTTGAGTTGGCGTACACTGGGGAGTCCCAATCCCAAGGTCTAGCGTGCCGAGGGGATGAATGGCCGGAGGGTTATCCGGTTGCTAGCGCGAACAGGGACCTCACCCTTAAAAAGGAAAAAACAATGAACATGCAGGCTAATGGTAATATTCCCCAGGCGGGCAACCTCCACACGGAGGCACAATCCCGCCCTTCCACGGAAGGCAGCCCCACCGTATCTGGGGGGGGCACCCATAGCCTCGTAGACCGGCAGACCACCGCCGGTCTTCGTCAACCACCTCTTGCGTCGCAAGAAAAGGAGCTCCGGGTTAGCCTGGAGCGACTGTGCGACGCAGGGAAGCCGCTTGCCGTCAGCGACGGCAACAAGAGCCGAGGAGGCTCATGTTTGTCCGACCAGGACAAGGAACCTGGGGGGAAACGCTCGCGCAGCGAGCTGTCCTCAAGTGAGGAGGAGCTGTCGGCCCCAAGATTGGGAACAGCAAAGAGGAGGTTACCGGAGCGTAATGCACGGGGTCACTTCATGCGGCCCGCTACGCCAGTGCCAATGAGCGCGGAAAGCGAGGACTCCGCTACGTCCCCGCTTATGTTGCAGAGCAACAAGGCGGAGGCGAACTCCGCAAAGCGGACGCAGCGGAAGGCTGTGGCAGCTGACGAGGTCAGCGAGATGGCCCGGCTGGCCCGAGAGCGACGCACTGCTCAGGAGGCTGCCGGAGGAAGTTTGTCGGCGGTGGCGCTCAGTCGCCAAGTTTTGGACGGCGTAGACGTTGTCCTGAAGGTTGCCACGAAATCTGGCAGCTTAAAGGGCACGTTCACGCGCGCTCTGAAGGAGGCGGCTGGCGACATCAAGGATGCAGTTGGGGTCCTCCTAAGTCGCACAAGCTCGGATGAGACGGCGAAGCTGTGGGAGGAGAACAGCCGTCTCAGATCCGAGCTGGAGGACCTCAAGCGGGAGCTTGCCGCGCAGAGGGCGGAATGGCAGCAGAGGTGTCCTGGCCACCAGTTCCGCCCCCGGCGTCGTTGCCAAGACACCGCCGGCCCCCCCGTCGTCCGTACCTGCCCCCGCACCTGCGGATGCGGAGATCGAGAAGATCGTCCGCATCTGCATGCTGCAGTGTGGGGGCATGATGAATGCCCGGCTGCAGGGTCTCGAGTCGAGGCTCCTCCCTGCTGAGACTCTCCGGCCGCCGCTCGCTGCCGACGGGCGGGGGAAGGCGGAGCCTGCTAAGCCGGGTCCGGGGAGGAAGCCCGCGGAGGGCTCGTCAGCGTCCACGTCCCGGACGGCCGCGCCACCGGCGCCCGCTCCCTCGGCGACCGCACCCGGGTCCACCGCGGACTCCTCGACGACGGTGGTAAAGAGGGGCCGCCGCCGTAAGAAGAAGAAGACGGCGCCAGCAGCGACAGCAGCACCAGCACCCGCTGGAGCACCGGCACCCCAGAAGACTCAAGGGCCGCCAAAGATGAGAGCCCCACGCTCCGCGGCTGTAGTTATTACGCTGCAGCCCAGAGCCGTCGAAAGGGGCGTCACTTACAAGGCGGTCCTCATGGAGGCAAAGGCGAAAGTCGCGTTCCCCGACTTAGGTGTACCGGCCGGCCTCAGAGTGAGGCAGGCGATCACGGGGGCGCGACTGCTTGAGGTGTCGGGTGCCTCTAGCGGCGAAAGGGCGGACGTCCTGGCCGCCAAGTTGAGGGAGGTCCTCAACCCGGATGACGTCCGGGTGTCCAGGCCAATAATAATAATAATATATAATATTTTTTTATTGAATAAAACGTTTACAAGAAGTGTACACATAGTCAACAGTAAGTAAATATTATCCAAACAATAATTATAGTGCCTAAAAATAAACTAAAACTAATATATGTTAAGAACAGGTGCAAGTAATCATGGTATGGAATTACAATGTTAGGTAGCGACTCGCCCGACCTAGGTTAATTCAAACCTGTGTTTCAGGCCATCACTTTACATTTTAATTAAATTGGAACACTAAAATTTTAAGTTAAACCGATATAAAATAATCTGTTAAAAACTATGAGAAAAAGCATTTTGGTTTCTTATTATCTAAAACTAAACCTATGTAAATATACAAAAGTAAATACTTACGACATAAATTACCATCATGACAAATTTTCTAGAAGTTTTTCTGTGTCTGTGTAATTTAGTATCGCTAAATGTTCTGATAACATTTTACTACATGTTTTATAACTTACACTATAGAAGGTTAATAACTTGTTGAGCCTATTATACAGAAAAGGTCCTAAAAATACATAAAATCGATTAGCAAACGCATGTCGGGTTTATGCAAACTAAGTCCTTCCTTCTCTTGTCGGAGGGTACTGGGTCAAAAGGAAGTGCAGTGTGCTGGTGTAGTACTATGCTTAGTATAAATAATTGCCGTACTGTTAGTACATTACATGCTATGTAGAGCTGGTGTGTAGGAAATCTAAAAGGGCGAAAGGTAGCAACCTTTAGAATTGCTCTTTGAGCACGCTCTAGAGGGAGTAAAATTGTTTTTGCAGCACCACCCCAAGAAGTTATGCAATAGGTAAGAATGGATTGACACAAAGCGAAATAAACCTGTTTATATAATTTATAGTCGGCTATGTTCCGCAAATTCTTAAAGACATATATTAATTTGCGCACTCTAGTACATAGTAACTCGATATGTTTACGGAAATTTAGATTGGAGTCAATAGTGACACCTAGATATTTTAAATGGTCAGCTTTAGCTAAAGTGGGGCAGGAACATGCAGTGTCAGCGTACGTGCTACAATTATGTGCGTATATGTTTATATTAGTAAGCGGTATGTTAGTATTTCTCATTGTAAATAAAATGTATTTTGTTTTATCTGTATTTAATGTTAGTAGATTATTATGAAGCCACTTTGACACAGTGTTAAAACCATTCTGAGCATGTTCATAGACCTCAACTCTTGATTTTGCTGAGAACAATAGAGCGGTGTCATCCGCATAAGACATTATGACACCATTTTGGAGTAACAAGCGGCACAGTTCATTTATATAGATTAAAAATAACGTGGGGCCCAAAATGCTGCCTTGTGGTATTCCAAAACAACTATTTTTAAGTTCAGAACTTGTATACTGATCAATTTTTACACATTGCTGACGATCGCTAAGATAATCAGAAAATAATTGAAGTTGTGCTCCTCTTATCCCAAGTGTTTCAAGCTTGTGCAAAAGTAAAGAACATGAAATAGTGTCGAAGGCCTTGGCAAGGTCTAGAAAAATGCCAATTGTGTGCATACCATTATCTAGATTGGTAGTGACATAATTAGTCAATTTGTGTACTGCTTGGCTAGTTGATCTTTTCGTTGAGCAATGAAGACAGCTGAGGTGCTCTTCTGCGACCTCTCGAAGGCGTTCGATTGCGTACACCATGAGACACTTCTGCTGAAACTTGACCACTATGGGATTAGGAATACAGCTCATGATTTGTTAAGATCATACCTGAAAGATAGAAAGGTTAAAGTTCAAGTCAACGGCACAAACTCATTAGGGTCTGAAATGGTAATGGGCGTTCCTCAAGGTTCGATATTGGGTCCATTCCTCTTTTTAGTTTATATTAATGATTTACCTCAAATATTTCTAAATCAGCCAAAGATGGTGTTATTTGCAGATGACACATCATTGATCTTTAAAATAAACCGACGGTCACCAAATCTTGACGACGTGAATAGCTCTATTGTTCAGGTCCAAGATTGGTTTACGGTAAATAATTTGGTACTAAATAATAAAAAAACCAAATGCATTAGATTTAAATTACCAAATGTTAGAAGTAGCGAATGTGACATCATATTGAATGGAGAAAAACTGGAATTTATTAATCAAACAGTTTTCCTTGGAATCACGCTAGACGAGAAATTACAATGGGGACCCCATATAACATCTCTCGCGGGGCGGCTAAGCTCGGCCGCTTATGCTGTTAGAAAGATAAGACAGTTAACAGATGTAGAAACCGCGCGTTTGGTTTATTTTAGCTACTTCCACAGTATTATGTCGTATGGCATTTTACTGTGGGGTCGGGCTGCTGACATTGAATCCATCTTTGTTTTACAAAAAAGAGCTGTCAGAGCCATTTATAATCTACGTCGTCGCGAATCTCTCAGGGAACTATTTAAAAAGATTAATATTATGACGGTACCTTGCCAATTCATTTATTCAAATATTATGTATATGAGAAAAAATCTACATCTTTTTAATAAAATAAGTGATAGACATAATTTTAATACTAGAAATAAAGATAAAATAGATCAACCATTTTTCAGACTATCTAAAGTAAATACATCTTTTATGGGGTACTGTGTTAAATGTTACAACAGAATACCTTGTGATATATTATAAATAAATGAAAGAAAATTTAAAAATCATATAAAAAGTACACTTTGTAAACAAGCATATTACAAATTAGAGGATTATATCCAAGATAAAAATGCTTGGAAACATGCTGGTCCTGCTCCATAGGACAATTCAGAATCTAGACAAAATCGAACTGGTTGCTAATTTAATTGTATAATTTTTTTTTATTATTTTTTTAAACATTTATTTTATTTTATTTTTTGTGATTACTTGAACTCACACACTGACTTATTATTATTAGTATTACTTATTATAATGTTAGAAATATAGTATAATTTTACAATGTTTGTAAGTATGTGAGCACCATGCATCTATCACATAATTATGTCATTCCTTCATTTTTCATTATTTTTACCTATCGTGGTATAGTAATCTTATTCTAGGTGCATTGTCTTCACATATAATTATATAATAAGTGTATACAAGATATAATGATTTTTTTTAAAGAGTAACGGTGGAGTTTCTTGCCCATTCTTCTCCATACGAAAACTACCTTTTGGAATGGGCGACTAGAATCAGTTTTATGTATTATTTTTTGTAAAGTTTGACGTTCAAAAGTGCCTTTTTTGTGCCTAATTGAAATAAATTATTTGACTTTGACTTTGACTTTGACTTTGCGCGTCGATGGCCTGGACGACTCGACGACCGCGGCTGAGGTCGTGGCGGCCGTCGCCCGTACCGGTGGGTGTCCGCCCGCAGACGTACGCACGGGCGAGGTTCGCGTCGATGCCTCCGGGCTCGGCGCGATCTGGGTGCGGTGTCCGGTGGCGGCGGCTAAGAAAGTCGCCGACGCCGGGCGTCTCTTGGTGGGATGGGTGGCAGCGAGGGTGAAGCAGCTGCAGCCCAGGGCCTTGCGGTGCTACCGTTGCCTCGACATTGGGCATGTCAGGGCACGGTGCACCGCCGCTATTGACCGCAGCGAGCAGTGCTATCGCTGTGGTCAGGCCGGCCATAAGGCGGCCCAGTGTCTCGCGGCGCCAAACTGCAGCCTCTGTACAGCTGCAGGGAGGCCTGCGGGGCACAGAGCGGGCGGAAAGGCCTGTGGCGCGCCCACCAAGCAGACGCAGAAGAAGAAGAGAGGGGCTGCCATGGCTGCCGGGGGCTCTTTACCCCCCCCCGCAGCCTGGCTGCCCTTCGGCCGACTCCCGGCCTAGGAATGGTGCAGTGGAGGGAATGGATGCCGCATAAATGGCGGTCTTCCATTACCTCCAGGGCAATATCAACCACTCTGCTAGAGCTCAGGATCTTTTGCTCCAAAGCATGGCAGAGTGGTCGATTCACGTGGCCGTGGTCGCCGAACCGTATTTCGTCCCGCGTCGCGTGCGTGGCGGTCAGACGCCAGTACACCCGATACCGGAGGAGACGTCGTCGGGTCCCTGACGAAGAGGCCGCGCTGTATGAGGTGTACCGCGCGGCCAAGCAGACTCTGTGGCTGGCCATCGGCGAGTCGAGGACGCGAGCCAGGGAAGAGATGTTGGAGACTCTAGACGGGGATCCGTGGGGGCGCCCTTATCGCGCGGTTCGAGGGAAACTTCGAGCCGCGGCGCCTCCGTTTACGGAGAGTCTCCAACCCGAGCTGCTGGAGGAGGTGGTTGCAGCCCTCTTCCCGGCCAGAGCGGAGCACACTCCGCCGCCGATGGCTATGCCCACGGCCGCAGAGTCTGCAGAAGAAGAGGAGGAGAACGCCATCAGCGTCCGAGGGGTGACACAGGCAGAGATGGGGGCAGCCGTGATGCGGCTCCGGGCTAAGAACGTGGCTCCGGGGCCTGACGGGATCCACGGCTGCGTGTTGGCCCTTGCTCTGAAGGAGCTCGAGCCCCAACTGAGAGGACTCTACACAGCGTGTCTTGAGCGGGGCCAGTTTCCCACTTTGTGGAAATCTGGTCGTCTGGTCCTGCTCAGGAAGGCGGGGAACTCGTCGTCCGCGTACCGGCCCATAGTGCTGCTAGACGAGGTGGGCAAGCTGTTCGAGCGAGTAATCGCAGCCCGCCTCGTCGGCCAGAGAGGGGCCGGACCTGGACGACAGTCAGTTTGGGTTTCGGCATGGGCGCTCCACGATACACGCTGTGTCGCGGGTTAGAGTCCTGGCGGAGGAAGCGGTGTCTCGGGGCGGGGTGATGTTGGCGGTGTCCTTGGACATATCCAACGCCTTCAACACCCTGCCCTGGAGTTGTATTCGGGAGGCACTGCGCTATCATGGTGTGCCTCCCTACCTCCGCCGCATCGTTGGGGCTTATCTGTCGGAGAGGTGTGTCACCTACGTGGGACGTGATGGCGGAAACCAGCGCCGCATGTCGTGCGGTGTTCCACAGGGCTCGGTCTTAGGGCCGCTCCTGTGGAACATCGGGTACGACTGGGTGCTGAGGGGCGAGCTCAGGCCGGGGGTAGACCTGACGTGTTATGCGGACGACACGCTGGTCACTGCCCGGGGGAGCTCGCACAGGGAAGCAGCGTTGCTGGCGACGGCTGCGGTCTCACAGGTGGTGAGCCGCATACGTCGCCTAGGCCTGGAGGTGGCCCTCAGCAAGTCGGAGGCTATGGTGTTCCATGGCCCCCGGCGGGCGCCGTCACCCGGCTCACATATCGTGGTCGGGGGGGCTCGGATCGCTGTCGAGGGTACCATGAAGTACCTAGGATTGGTCCTCGACAGCCGGTGGGACTTCGGGCCCCACTTCCGACGGCTGGCGCCCAAGTTGCTGGGCGCTGCTGGTGCGCTCTCAACGCTGCTTCCCAATCTGAGGGGCCCGAGCGCCGCTTGTAGGCGGCTATACGTGGGGATCGTGCGATCGATGGCCCTTTACGGGGCCCCGATCTGGGCGGCTGACCTGACGGCCGGGAGCATCGCCGTCATGCGGAGACCGCAGAGGGCGATGGCCGTCAGAGTCATCCGGGGGTATCGCACGATCTCCTACGAGGCGGCTTGTGCACTGGCTGGATCCCCGCCCTGGGACCTGGAGGCGAAAGTACTCGCGTTATCGTATCGGTGGCGCGAGGAAGCGCGGGCGCGAGGCGAGCGACCGACGCAGCGACACGTGGAGCTGCATCGGTCTCAGCTTCGCGAGGTCCTGGTGGCGGAATGGCGGGACAGGCTTTCGCGCCCTACCGCCGGCCTCGACGTCGTCGAGGCGGTCCGGCCGGTGCTCGAGCGCTGGCTCGGGAGGAGGCACGGCTCCCTGTCGTTTCGGGTGACGCAGGTACTCTCGGGGCACGGTTGCTTCGGGAAGTACCTGTGTCGCATAAACAGGGAGCCGGACGCCCGGTGTCACCACTGCGTCGACTGCCGGGAGGACACGGCGCGGCACACGCTGGCAGAGTGTGCCGCTTGGGAGGGGCCGCGCCGTGCCCTCATCTCAGACGGACCTTGAGGCCTACATTCGACCGGACTTGATCGCGGATGATCGTCAAGTCCGCCTTACTCGCGCACCTCAGAACCACCTTTTGGTTCCGCGCTTTCCGGACATTGTCGACTCGGGCTCCACTCGTCTTAAGGTCCAGGGCGGTCCTGATCCTTTCGATTACATTGTCTCCGGTGTGCTGGGGGTTGGTAGAGGAGATGATCAGTGTGTGGTTCGGCTGTGTGGGTGGTTTGGGGGGCTTCGGCGTACTGGCGATCTGGGCGAAGGTTTTGGGGCCCTGGTGTTGTTGGGGCGGTCTTTCCACTTTGCCCAGGTCCGCTACCCCTTTGCGGATGTCCTGGAGGGTCTGCTTGACCTCCCCAACTGCTAATTCCGCTTCCAGATTCAGCGCAGGAGGCGCCTGGATTTGCGGCTCTTTGTCGCGCAGCACGCGGAGGTCGGCCGAGACGATCTCCAATCTTTCCGAGATCGGCTTGAGGTGTTGTGGGAAATTTATGGGTGACTGTGGTGGTGGGGGAGAGGGGACAGGCCTGTTGGCAATGGCCTGTAATTGAGTCTGCAGTTTGGTTATTTCTGCCTCGAAATGTTCGGTCTTGAGGAGACCTGTTTCACCGCTACTCGGGTCCGTTTCAATTATTTGTGGCCGGTTGAGGTCTTCTTTGAGCCTTTCAAGGGACTTGCGCAGAACGTCCAGCTAATTGGAGATGCTGGTGACGTTTGAGTCGAGGCGCGAGAAGCCGGCCCCCATTGCATCCCACTTGGGATCCCCCGGGGCTCTCTGGCATTCCTGTCTCGTCCTTTCGTGCTCCTTGATATTTTTGAGGCTCATTGACGTGACCTCGTCCTTGATTCCCTTGATGCCCGTGAAGGCATCAAGGGTCTCGTGTCCGAGCCATTCCCGGATCCCTTTCGCCTCCTTCTTTGTGTCCGAGACGTCCGACCGCATGAGGGAGAGTTCCGCCTTCCACGTCATCAGCTCTCGAGTGTGAGCTCTCTCGACCCGCAAAAGCTCTTTTGCGTTTCGAGAGCGCTCCTTCTCGAGGTTGAATTTATGACGGGCTCTCGAGTCGGCTAGTGACAGGGCCGTCTCGTACAGACCTTGGAGGCACTCGTGGGCGGTGGCCTTGCACTCCCTTTTCATATTCCCCGTGGCCTCCAGTGCGTCCTTGCCCTTTTGGAGAAGGTCGTTGGCCTCTCTGGTCGCAAGGTCCATCTCCACCCCCGTGCCTCTTCTCGGAGTTCTGTAGAGTAAACTCGGCCGTCCCGTCTCGGAACGGTCAGCCTGGCTCACTGAGGAGGCCACCGAGCTCTCTTCGTCCGACATGATATGGCGCGGGGGGGGGGACGCCGCACTGTTCCCAGTGTATGATTGTTTCTGATATTCTCCTACGGTCCTCTGCCGATGGTGATGGCGGTATGGCGCTGGTTACGTCAGGTTCCGACGCCGCCTTTGGTGCCAAGGGCGTCTGCGACGGACGCGCCGACCTCTCCGAGACCACTGACTTAGCCGAGTTTTTTAAGGCTGTTTCCCGAAGGGATTTGGAAGCTTTTGCGGCGTCCGTGGTCATTTTGCGGGTGGTGGAGGACTGTTTGGAGGACATTGTGTGGTGGTGTTGGTTTGTTAGTTTTTATAAATTACTAATTAAAAGTTACAAGTGAAGTGTGATGCCTTGAATAGAATTAATAACTATGCCTTAGTATTATTAAGGTTTTTTTTTTTTTTTTTTTTTTTTTATGTATAAGTCTTAAGCTAGGATGGACTCACGGATGTTCCGCTGGTGATCTGCGTGCTGTCCGATGAGGAATCCGACAAATGCTTGGGGTTCGGTGGTCTGAACCCTTTTGCGCGCTGGTGGTAGTTTCCAGTGGAATCTTGGTAGGTCGCCGGGTTGCTGCTGGTGTGTGGTGCCGAAACTAGGGATTCTGTAGGGGCCAAGTTGTAGAGCTTCTTGAGCCCTTTCAAATGAGCCCAATCTCGACTCTCCAGCTCCAACGGGTGCGAAGTTAGACCCCGGGGGGGTGAAGTCGCCCAGAGGGTTGAGGGTCTCGTGGGGAGACTTTTTGGGGGAGGGGGAGTGGGGGGGGGAGGTCTCGTGTGGAGTAAGTTTGGTGGGGGGGGAGGTCTCGTGTGGAGTAAGTTTGGTGGGGGGGGGGTAATTTGAAAAGTGGTGGGGGTAGTGGGAGTAGTGGTGGGGGTAGTGGTAGTGGTAATGGTAGGGATGGAGGTAAAAGAGGAGGTGAGGGATTGAGGGGGGGGAACTATCTCAATCAACAACCCAACCCTTCAACCAGTCACCCTCCAAAACACAACAAGACCGACAGCAAGATTGAAGTTCATCCAAGTCAATCTCCAGCGCTCCAAGCTGGCCACAGAGGAACTTCATATGGCGGCCCAGGTAAAGGGAGTTTCAGTAGCACTTGTTCAAGAGTCCTACGTAGGAAGAACAGGTGTGATGAAACAAATCCCCGGCACACAAGTCATCCAGTGCAGCCTCAACCGCCAAAAGCCAGTCAAGGCGGCAATCGTTGTGTTCGGTGGAAGCTGCCAAAGATCTCAGGGAAAAGCTAGCGCACCGCTTAGGAGATCGTGTAAAAACAAAGGTGCGCACTATGGCCTCAATCTTAGCCAACCGGCTCTTATGAACCATTTTGGGGCCATAGTCATGGCAGTCAAGTTGTCAGGAGCCAGCGAAATTGTCCTCATCGGAGACGTGAACCAGCTTCCATTTTTGGACAGAGAGAACCTTTTCGAACTAAGGTATACCCGTCCAAATCTGGTGGCTGGAATCACCCGGGACTTGCTCTGCACACACCGAAACCCGATGGATGTGGCCGTAGCACTAAGCGAGATATACCCCGGTATATACTCCTCCAAGTCATCGTTGTCGCGGGTCCACTCCCTGAGTGTGAAGCGGTATACAGGAGCGCAAATACCCAGCACCGCCCAAAACACCCTGTTCCTGGTTCACACTCAAGAGGAGAAAGCTTCTCTCGTGAGCCAGGGATATAGGTCCGGCGAAGGGTCGCGCACTTTGACCATCCACGAGTCCCAGGGGTCAACCTACGACAGCGTAGTAATCATCAACACCAAGTCCAGGAGGCTCCAAATCCACGACAGCGTCTCCCACGCGGTAGTGGCGGTATCGAGGCACACAGCCAGTTGCGTCTATTATTCCGACGACGCCGATGACGCCACAGGTCGCTTTGCAAAGAAGGCGATGGATGCTCCGACGAAGATGGTCGTCGACTACAATCTTAAGACGGCCATACAGCATCGAGACGTAGTCGTGATGGAGGCTTTGTTTAAGCTAGCGAAGTCCCTGGTCAGTAAAACCCACTCCAACACCACGTAACAAAACCCACTCCATTTCACACCAAAACCTTAAAACCCTATACCCTATTCAAATCAACCAAACCCAACCAAAACCACTACTAATATTCTTAAGATGTGTAATAAAATATAGTTGTAAATCGTAGATTAAAACCTTTTAATTTAAAATGTAAAACTGCATGGTGGAGCGAGTCTGTCATTCCCACGCAAAAGCCCTCCGTCGGTGGCGCTGTGCATCCGGTCTTTGAGTTCCCTAAAAAATGGTCGAGTTCAAGGGCGCGGATGTGCACGTCAAGTCCGTGAACGGACGCCGTCGTACGGGGCTGGTCGGTTCGCACCATCATGTAGTTCTCTCCTCAAATTTCAGTATTCAAATTCTTTCAAATCAATAATATGTGTTATCATTAAATTATAATTAATTGTATAAATTAAGAAACAAAGAAAGTGTAATGCCTTAGTATTCATAACAAAAAAAAAAAAAAAAAAAAAAAAAAAAACAACCAAACTAACACTCAGCATGTACAAAAAAAAAAATATATATTTAAGATGGACTCATGTAGATTTAAGTTAGTATTTAAGTATTTAAGTGTTACCATTAATGTGTCCGATGTCGGAGCACGACAAATGTAACTTGATAAGAAAAAAAAAACAAACTGTAAACAAACCAACACCTGTAAAAAAAGGCGCGGACGCTTATGTCTGCGATAAAAAAAACTCACTAAAAAAAAAAAAACCTAACCTAACCTTTTTTTTTTTTTTTTTTTTTTTTGACGCTGAGAAATGCTTTATGCACTGTCGCTCGTGGGGGACGAGACGGGGTGTGTGGGACTCCTGTCAGAAGGACAGTATACCCACTAAAACTCAGCGGTGTTCCCGCTTCGCCGTGATGGGAGGGCCATGGGAAACCGGCGAAGCCTTTACATCCACGACCCTCCCGGCGCATGCCCGCCTAACTGGCGGGCCCCGCATGCCCCCCTGACTGGGGGGCTACGCACACTCTCGAGGTGTGCCCGTCGTGGTCCGAGCCGCGCCGCAGTCTCGTCGCGGCGATCGGGCTGGACCTCTCGCTCCCCGGCGTGGTGGGCGCCATGCTGAGGGACGAGGGGTCCTGGGCGGCGGTCGCCTCCTTCTGCGAGCACGTCATGTCCCAGAAGGAGGCGGCGCACGGTGGATCGAAAATGGGCTGTAGAAGACATAGGATCTCGATTTCTTAAATGTTATTTTTTTTGCTAGAAATGACTTCTGCTGATCATTACTGTTCTATAAAATGTCATATGAAGTAAATGTGTGCACAAATGGAAGAGTTATAATTTTTATAAGAAAAAAATGTATGGAGCTAGTATGAAAAATCGAATTATCTCCTAAACGGCATGTTTAACCGTAATATCCTTGGAGGTGGTCATAGTTCTAATTATTTATAATTTTTTGGTTGCGGATTTGACGAAAAATTTCATGCCGTTTTTTTTTTAAAAATCGTCAAAATATTTTTATTTGTTTTTTCATATGAAACTATTCATTTTAGTGTTTATGTTGAAGAACACGGACTTTTAACTACACGTAACATAAAATAGCATCACTCCTATATTTCCGAAGGAGTTGGCAGAGGTTTATAGTACACCCACACGTAGACAACTATGTTTGAGCTAGATATTTATCAACACATCATGAGTTTTAAAACCTTTCATACAACCAAATTACCAATTGTTTACTCTTCTAATGAGTCCGAAAAGAAGTGATTAAGTAACTACACTGATTAGGTCTTCTAATGAGTCTTTATAGGTGATTTAATGATTTTCAATATCTCACGACAATGCCAACTATGGATTACATTCAACTTTTCTTGATAAGTAAGCTAATTTGTTAATTAGCAGTGCTATGAGTTCTAAGAATAGTTAGTGACAATTATAAATTTTCATTAGCTAATGAGAAGATAACGAATGAGGGTAGTTACCTAATTATTGGCGTTTTGCAATAAAAGGGCTAAAGTTTTGTTTTATAATTTAGTTTGTTCACAACTGTGTAACTGCTAACACTAAATCTGCGACTATAAAATCTTAGAATGGAAAGTTTAATCACGAATTTAGACTTGTTTGTTCTTCTACGAAGTGAGAGTACTTCATTTGATCATGAAGTATTGTTCAGTGCAGTTGTATCCCGCATAGGCGATTGCCTGTCTGACGAAGATCGTGTTGTTCTCAAAGAATTTTGTCGGAGATTTACGCGAGCCGCTTTACAAAGGTGGCAGAAATCCAACCGATTCCTTGATAATTTCAGGAGAAAGTACGAGAATTGGTTGGGAGCAAATATTGATTGGCCGAGTTTTGTGCAAACTTTAGTTAATCAAGAACCAAGTGTTGATGAGATACCAAGAGCGCCCTCAGTCTCTCCAGAACCGTTGACATCAACGTCCATTGGAACAATGACGAAAAGATCCCGTAAACCATTCGAAGATCTGGGAAGTAAACAAAAAAAGAGAAGATCTGATGAACACACAGGCGAAGATTCCAGTGAATTGGCATATGCAGCTGCAGCACGTTTAAAAGAAGAAGGGCATGGAGATATCGCCTCTGTCATCGAATACATGATGAAAAATCCTGAAGCAGCCGCTAAATTAAATGAAACGCTTAAGAAACCAGCGAAAACAATCATATTTACGTCAGAAAAGGCGCTTGGATTGCTTCTTTCGCTAAAACTCTCAAAGTGGCAATATATTACGTTGCGAGAGGCTGCCATTCGGGAAGGTGCTAAGGATATTTATCCATCTTACTATAAAGTGCAACAAACTAAGCTTGATTGCTACCCTCCGAAGCAATCAGTGACAGTTACTGATTCATCGGCTAGGATTACACTTCAAGCTTTACTTGATATCACAGTTACAAGAATCCTTCAAAGCCTTTCTAAGGAAGAGCATAACAAGCAGTTGAAGCTGATATCCAAGTGGGGATTTGATGGTGCTTCTAACCAAAGCCGATACAAGCAGAAAATGGAGGGTGAGGAAGATGACTCGAGCATTTTTATGACCTCCTTGGTGCCACTTAAACTGACAGATGGAGACAACATCTTATGGACGAACCCAAAACCATGCTCAGTTTTGTATTGTCGTCCAGTTCAGTTTACTTTTGTAAAGGAGAGTGAAGCAGTTGTCCTTGAGCTGAAAAAACAAATGGATGAAGAAATTGAGGCCCTTATCCCCACAGAGTGCAATAATAATAATAGGGTGACTCATGAACTAATGATGACGATGATCGACGCTAAAGTTTGCACTTACCTTTCTGAAGCTAGATCAAATGCATCGTGCTACCTGTGCTTAGCAAAGCCTACAGAAATGAACCGCTTAGATGCTGTAACATCAAAAATTGTGTGTTCTGACCTTTATGAATTAGGCTTGTCATCCCTACACGCCCGTATAAATTGTATGGAATGTCTGTTACACATTGCATACAGGCTCGACTTCAAACGGTGGGCAGCGAGAAGTGATGAGCACAAAGAAATGCTACAGACAAGGAAGAAAATAATTCAAAATAAATTCAAAGATGAACTCAATCTGTTGATTGATATAGTAAAACAAGGCTCGGGAACCACCAATGACGGGAATACTGCAAGAAAATTCTTTGAGTTTCCTAATAAAACCGCAGCTATAACCGGTTTGGATGAAGACCTCATCAAAAGATTTGCTGTAATTTTACAAGCAATTACATCTGGAGAGCAGGTCGATATAATAAAATTTAGAGATTATGCCCGCAAAACAGCAGAAAAGTACGTATTATTATACGACTGGTACTACATGTCGTCAACCGTTCATAAATTATTAATCCATGGGGCTGACATAATCGAGAAAAATAATATTGTGCCGATTGGGACTCTCTCGGAAGAAGCCTCAGAGTCTCGAAACAAAGATTTTAGGAGGTTTCGAGAACATCATTCGCGGAAAAGAAGCAGGCAGGATTCCAATCAAGACATTTTAAATATGCTTGTTGTTTCTTCGGATCCTTTGCTAAGTGCACAAAGGCCTAAGTTAGATGCCAAGAAAAAGCAGAGCTTTTTTGCTGAAACTCTCGACTTAATTCAATTTCAGGAAACTGAGTTCGAGTTTTTGGACATATCCAATCTGGATGCTGACTCAGAATTGGAGTCTGACAACGAGAGTGATAAGGAAAATTTGTAAAAAAATTATACATTTGTAAATTTGTATTTGAGTCTGTTTGGGTTTTTTTTTTGTAATATTTAATGATATTTTGTCTTTTTTTTTATTTATTTTACTTTATTTTACAAATGCTTAGTATTAATTCCTTCAATTAAATTATTTTGTGTATAATATAACTTTATATGTTACTTAAATAAGAGTTTGGTAATCTTTTTTTATTTAAATTAATAAAAATGTGTCAAAAAACAGCAATTTTTTTATTTAATTTTTCTTGTTTTGTGTGTTTTTAATATTTGGGTTAATAACATATCGAACTTTTTAACTTGGACACTAAAAGGGATCGTTTTACATGTAAAAATAAAAAAAAATATTTTGACGATTTTTTTTAAAAAAACGGCATTAAATTTTTCGTCAAATCCGCAACCAAAAAATTATAAATAATTAGCACTATGACCACCTCCAATGATATTACGGTTAAACATGCCGTTTAGGAGATAATTCGATTTTTCATACTAGCTTCATACAAATTTTTCGTAAAAAAATTATATTTCTTTCGTTTTTGGGCAGAATTAACTCGGGTGTCATTTTTGTACATAGTAATGATCAGCAGAAGTCATTTCCAGCAAAAAAAATAACATTTAAGAAATCGAGATCCTATGTCTTCTACAGCCCATTTTCGATCCACCGTGCGGCGGAGCGCGTGCGGGAAGATGATCCCGACGCGGCACCGCTCCGAAGGCGGAGGAGGGGTCGAAGGAGACGTCAGTTTGACGCTCATCTCCGACTCCTCCTCCCAGGTGGAGGCCAGCAGGCAACGGGTGCGGGGGCACCCTTGCCTGTATTGCACAGACCTCCACCAATGTCGGACGGGAATGGCCAGGTGTTCCCGGCCATTCCCGTAGCCCCCCAGTCAGGGGGGCATGTGGGGCCCGCCAGTTAGGCGGGCATGCGCCGGGAGGGTCGTGGATGTAAAGGCTTCGCCGGTTTCCCATGGCCCTCCCATCACGGCGATGCGGGAACACCGCTGAGTTTTAGTGGGTATACTGTCCTTCTGACAGGAGTCCCACACACCCCGTCTCGTCCCCCACGAGCGGCAGTGCATAAAGCATTTCTCAGCGTCAAAAAAAAAAAAAAAAAAAAAAAAAAAAAAAAAAAAAAAAAAAAAAAAAAAAAAAAAAAAGGTTAGGTTAGGTTAGGTTAGGTTCTTAGGTGTACCGGCCGGCCTCAGAGTGAGGCAGGCGATCACGGGGGCGCGACTGCTTGAGGTGTCGGGTGCCTCTAGCGGCGAAAGGGCGGACGTCCTGGCCGCCAAGTTGAGGGAGGTCCTCAACCCGGATGACGTCCGGGTGTCCAGGCCAATGAAGACAGCTGAGCTGCGCGTCAATGGCCTGGATGACTCGACGACCGCGGCTGAGGTCGTGGCGGCCGTCGCCCGTACCGGTGGGTGTCCGCCTGCAGAAGTACGCACGGGCGAGGTTCGCGTCGATGCCTCCGGGCTCGGCGCGATCTGGTTGCGGTGTCCGGTGGCGGCGGCTAGGAAAGTCGCCGACGCCGGGCGTCTCTTGGTGGGATGGGTGGCAGCGAGGGTGAAGCAGCTGCAGCCCAGGGCCTTGCGGTGCTACCGTTGCCTCGACATTGGGCATGTCAGGGCACGGTGCACCGCCGCTATTGACCGCAGCGAGGAGTGCTATCGCTGCGGTCAGGCCGGCCACAAGGCGGCCCAGTGTCTCGCGGCGCCAAACTGCAGCCTCTGTACAGCTGCAGGGAGGCCTGCGGGGCACAGAGCGGGCGGAAAGGCCTGTGGCGCGCCCACCAAGCAGACGCAGAAGAAGAAGAGAGGGGCTGCCATGGCTGCCGGGGGCTCTTTACCCCCCCCGCAGCCTGGCTGCCCTTCGGCCGACTCCCGGCCTAGGAATGGTGCGGTGGAGGGAATGGATGCCGCATAAATGGCGGTCTTCCATTACCTCCAGGGCAATATCAACCACTCTGCTAGAGCTCAGGATCTTTTGCTCCAGAGCATGGCAGAGTGGTCGATTCACGTGGCCGTGGTCGCCGAACCGTATTTCGTCCCCCCCAGGGATAACTGGGTGGGAGACTTGGACGGTTTGGTGGCCATCATTGGCGGGGCTCTTGTCAACCCGTCCCGAGGTCGCGGCTGGGTAGCTGCTCTCGCGGACGGCATTGGCACCGTTGGGGCGTATTTTTCGCCCAACAAGAGTCTCGCCGACTTCGAGAGGTTCCTTGTCGAGTTGGGTGCCGTCGTGGGCCGACTCCACCCTCGCCCTGTGCTGTTGCTGGGGGATCTCAACGCCAAGTCTGCGGCGTGGGGATCCCCTGTGACTGATGCTAGGGGCGAGGTGCTGGAGGAGTGGGCGGTTACGACTGGCTTGACCGTCCTAAATCGGGGCTCAGTACACACGTGCGTGCGGCAGCGGGGCGGGTCTATAGTGGATGTCTCGTTCGCCAGCCCCGCTGTCGCGAGCCGTGTCCATGACTTCGGGCCCCACTTCCGACGGCTGGCGCCCAAGTTGCTGGGCGCTGCTGGAGCGCTCTCAACGCTGCTTCCCAATTTGGGGGGCCCGAGCGCCGCTTGTAGGCGGCTATACGTGGGGATCGTGCGATCGATGGCCCTTTACGGGGCCCCGATCTGGGCGGCTGACCTGACGGCCGGGAGCATCGCCGTCATGCGGAGACCGCAAAGGGCGATGGCCGTCAGAGTCATCCGGGGGTATCGCACGATCTCCTACGAGGCGGCTTGTGCACTGGCCGGATCCCCGCCCTGGGACCTGGAGGCGAAAGTACTCGCGTCATCGTATCGGTGGCGCGAGGAAGCGCGGGCGCGGGGCGAGCGACCGATGCAGCGACATGTGGAGCTGCATCGGTCTCAGCTTCGCGAGGTCCTGGTGGCGGAATGGCGGGTCAGGCTTTCGCGCCCTACCGCCGGCCTCGACGTCGTCGAGGCGGTCCGGCCGGTGCTCGAGCGCTGGCTCGGGAGGAGGCACGGCTCCCTGTCGTTTCGGGTGACGCAGGTACTCTCGGGGCACGGTTGCTTCGGGAAGTACCTGTGTCGCATAAACAGGGAGCCGGACGCCCGGTGTCACCACTGCGTCGACTGCCGGGAGGACACGGCGCGGCACACGCTGGCAGAGTGTGCCGCTTGGGAGGGGCCGCGCCGTGCCCTCATCTCAGGAGTAGGCAGTGACTTGTCGCTGCCGGCCGTAGTGAACGCTATGGTCGGCGGCGCCGAGTCCTGGGACGCGGTGGTCGCCTTCTGCGAGACGGTCGTCTCACAGAAGGAGGCTGCGGAAAGGGAGAGGGAGATCTCGTCCACTCACCCGGCCCGCAGCAGGCGCACCGGGCGTCGGCGGAGGGCGGACAACGCCCTCTTCCGGCCCCCCTAAATGGGTCCAGGGACGACGGACTTGGGGACGTCCGTCGCCCCCCACACATCAGGACCCGAGGTGGCGGCGCGTAGTGTTCCACGCGCGCCCCTCTGAGACGTCGCGGGGGGAGTCAAACACCTCACTCCCCCCCTGACCCGAGACGAGGCCCGTGGTGGCGGGCCGGCACCAGCCGGGGGTTGCGGAAGATTCTGTCGTTCCCGCGACCCCCGGCGTAAGTGTGAGTCGGAACACCGGGGTGGTTTTAGTCAGTAAGAGTCTGACAGACCCCTCCGCCCGCCCCAGGGCGGAGGACATCCATGAGGATTTTCCACCCCGAGACCAAAAAAAAAAAAAAAAAAAAAAAAAAGGTTAGGTTAGGTTGGGGTGCATGCAGAAAACCTCCTCGTGTGCCTGATACCTGCTGGTCCCTTATGGATACGTTCGAGGGGAAGAGCAGTTGTCGGGCCGGTGCACCCTGGGCATGGACAATAATCTTTTCTAGAAAAGATTATTGTTTATGGCAAATTTCTGCGGGGGGAGAGCCAGTAGGCTCCACGTTGTTCTTACACGTGTCCCTCTGTCTGCAGAGGGCACAGTGTAGGAACAAGGGAGATGGGTCGCTCCTGATTGATCGACGGTCGTCGATCGACAGAGGACGTGACCTTGAGCCGCTGAGGTGCAGGCGCACTAAAGCGGCGAAGGTATCTCTCCTTGAAGTCTTCGAGGAGAGAACTTTCGGCGGGTTCGCTGAGTCGGGTTGGCCGGACAGCGAACGGAGGCATGTCTAATGCCGCCGCCGGGGGCTTGGCTTAACTGCCTGGCCCAGAGGAAGGTCACCTCTAAGATAAAAAACCACCCAATCCTAAGTTTTGAAGCGCGGCGAGAGGATGAATGGCTGGAGGGTGTCCAGTTATTAGCGCTTCCCCTGTGGGGCACCTGCCGCACCCTACAGTATATAGGCTTACCTAGGTAAAAGGCTCTGCCTAGGTGGACGAATAATTCCTTACTACTCGTGGGAACAAAATGGAAAATGTTAATAATTTAGAACCAAAAAAAGTGGATGACGTGCCAATTTCATTGGCGGAGGTACCGTTTGTCGGCGACGGCAACAAGAGCCGAGGAGGCTCCAGTCCAGAAATGGACGTAATGTCCGATATGGACACACGCCGGCGCGCCTCCAGATCTGTATCTGGGTCCAGGTCCAGATCCAGATCTCGGAAGCGCAGCCTCTCCTCCAGTGAGGAGACACAGGGGGCCGCAAAAAGAACTGCGGCACAGAGAGGAAAAGGTCGCACGGTGGCGCAGAAGACAGCGCGTGACCTTCGGGGTCGCTTCAAGCGCCCTGATACACCAGGAGGGAGTGCGGAGAGCGACCCCGGGCTCACCATGGCGGACTCGAGCGGGGGCTCTACTGTGTCCCTGCTGGGGAGTAACCGTGCGGAGGCCGCTGCTGCTAAACGGGCGCAGCAAAGGGCTGTCGTGGCTGACGAGGTCAGCGAGCTGGCCCAACAAGCGCGAGAGCGGCGCTCCGCTCGGATGGCCGGAGGGAGCCCGACAGCGGTGGCGCTCAGTCGCCAGGTGTTGGACGGCGTGGACGTAGTCCTGAAGGTGGCCACCAAATCGGGCAACCTGAAGGGAACGTTCACGCGCGCCCTGAAGGAGGCAGCTGAGGGCATAAGAGAGGCGGTTGAGGTCCTCGTTGCGCGGACTGGCACGGATGAGACGGAGAAGCTGTGGGAGGAGAACAGCCGTCTCAGGTCCGAGCTGGAGGACCTCAAGCGGGAGCTTGCCGCGCAGAGGGCGGAATGGCAGCAGAGGCGTCCTGTGGCCACCAGTTCCGCCCCCGGCGTCGTTGCCAAGACACCGCCGGCCCCCCCGTCGTCCGTACCTGCCCCCGCACCTGCGGATGCGGAGATCGAGAAGATCGTCCGCATCTGCATGCTGCAGTGTGGAGGCATGATGAATGCCCGGCTGCAGGGTCTCGAGTCGAGGCTCCTCCCTGCTGAGACTCTCCGGCCGCCGCTCGCTGCCGACGGGCGGGGGAAGGCGGAGCCTGCTAAGCCGGGTCCGGGGAGGAAGCCCGCGGAGGGCTCGTCAGCGTCCACGTCCCGGACGGCCGCGCCACTGGCGACGGCTCCCTCGGCGACCGCACCCGGGTCCACCGCGGACTCCTGGACGACGGTAGTAAAGAGGGGCCGCCGTAAGAAGAAGAAGACGGCGCCAGCAGCGACAGCAGCACCAGCACCCGCTGGGGCACCGGCAACCCAGAAGGCTCAAGGGCCGCCAAAGATGAGAGCCCCACGCTCCGCGGCTGTAGTTATTACGCTGCAGCCCGGAGCCGTCGAAAGGGGCGTCTCTTACAAGGCGGTCCTCATGGAGGCAAAGGCGAAAGTCGCGTTCCCCGACTTAGGTGTACCGGCCGGCCTCAGAGTGAGGCAGGCGATCACGGGGGCGCGACTGCTTGAGGTGTCGGGTGCCTCTAGCGGCGAAAGGGCGGACGTCCTGGCCACCAAGTTGAGGGAGGTCCTCAACCCGGATGACGTTCGGGTGTCCAGGCCAATGAAGACAGCTGAGTTGCGCGTCGATGGCCTGGACGACTCAACGACCGCGGCTGAGGTCATGGCGGCCGTCGCCCGTACCGGTGGGTGTCCGCCCGCAGACGTACGCACGGGCGAGGTTCGCGTCGATGCCTCCGGGCTCGGCGCGATCTGGGTGCGGTGTCCGGTGGCGGCGGCTAAGAAAGTCGCCGACGCCGGGCGTCTCTTGGTGGGATGGGTGGCAGCGAGGGTGAAGCAGCTGCAGCCCAGGGCCTTGCGGTGCTACCGTTGCCTCGACATTGGGCATGTCAGGGCACGGTGCACCGCCGCTATTGACCGCAGCGAGCAGTGCTATCGCTGCGGTCAGGCCGGCCACAAGGCGGCCCAGTGTCTCGCGGCGCCAAACTGCAGCCTCTGTACAGCTGCAGGGAGGCCTGCGGGGCACAGAGCGGGCGGAAAGGCCTGTGGCGCGCCCACCAAGCAGACGCAGAAGAAGAAGAGAGGGGCTGCCATGGCTGCCGGGGGCTCTTTACCCCCCCCGCAGCCTGGCTGCCCTTCGGCCGACTCCCGGCCTAGGAATGGTGCGGTGGAGGGAATGGATGCCGCATAAATGGCGGTCTTCCATTACCTCCAGGGCAATATCAACCACTCTGCTAGAGCTCAGGATCTTTTGCTCCAGAGCATGGCAGAGTGGTCGATTCACGTGGCCGTGGTCGCCGAACCGTATTTCGTCCCCCCCAGGGATAACTGGGTGGGAGACTTGGACGGTTTGGTGGCCATCATTGGCGGGGCTCTTGCCAACCCGTCCCGAGGTCGCGGCTGGGTAGCTGCCCTCGCGGACGGCATTGGCACCGTTGGGGCGTATTTTTCGCCCAACAAGAGTCTCGCCGACTTCGAGAGGTTCCTTGTCGAGTTGGGTGCCGTCGTGGGCCGACTCCACCCTCGCCCTGTGCTGTTGCTGGGGGATCTCAACGCCAAGTCTGTGGCGTGGGGATCCCCTGTGACCGATGCTAGGGGCGAGGTGCTGGAGGAGTGGGCGGTTACGACTGGCTTGACCGTCCTAAATCGGGGCTCGGTACACACGTGCGTGCGGCAGCGGGGCGGGTCTATAGTGGATGTCTCGTTCGCTAGCCCCGCTGTCGCGAGCCGTGTCCACGACTGGCGTGTCGCCGTGGAGGTGGAGACGTTGTCGGATCACCGCTACATCCGATTCGACGTCTCCGCCCAGAACACCGGCGGCCGCGGTCGACCGACCCCGCGAACGGACGGCCCGCGTTGGGCGCGTAAGCGCATAGACAGGGAACTTCTTGAGGAGGCCGCTATTGTCCAGGCCTGGAGCCGGGAGTCGGTGACGCACGGACCCGTCGACGTCGAGCGGGAGGCGCTGTGGTTCCGCGGGGCGATGACGCAAATCAGCGACGCGTCTATGCCCCGGGTCCACGCACAGTCCGCAAGGCGCCAGGTGTACTGGTGGACCGCCGAGATCGCGCAGCTGCGCGTCGCGTGCGTGGCGGTCAGACGCCAGTACACCCGATACCGGAGGAGACGTCGTCGGGTCCCTGACGAAGAGGCCGCGCTGTATGAGGTGTACCGCGCGGCCAAGCAGACTCTGTGGCTGGCCATCGGCGAGTCGAGGACGCGAGCCAGGGAAGAGATGTTGGAGACTCTAGACGGGGATCCGTGGGGGCGCCCTTATCGCGCGGTTCGAGGGAAACTTCGAGCCGCGGCGCCTCCGCTTACGGAGAGTCTCCAACCCGAGCTGCTGGAGGAGGTGGTTGCAGCCCTCTTCCCGGCCAGAGCGGAGCACACTCCGCCGCCGATGGCTTTGCCCACGGCCGCAGAGTCTGCAGAAGAAGAGGAGGAGAACGCCATCAGCGTCCCAGAGGTGACACAGGCAGAGATGAGGGCAGCCGTGATGCGGCTCCGGGCCAAGAACGTGGCTCCGGGGCCCGACGGGATCCACGGCTGTGTGTTGGCCCTCGCTCTGAAGGAGCTCGAGCCCCAACTGAGAGGACTCTACACAGCGTGTCTTGAGTGGGGCCAGTTTCCCACTTTGTGGAAATCTGGTCGTCTGGTCCTGCTCAGGAAGGCGGGGCGCCCGGCGGACTCGTCGTCCGCGTACCGGCCCATAGTGCTGCTAGACGAGGTGGGCAAGCTGTTCGAGCGAGTAATCGCAGCCCGCCTCGTCGGCCACCTGTGCAGAGAGGGGCCGGACCTGGACGACAGTCAGTTTGGGTTTCGGCATGGGCGCTCCACGATACACGCTGTGTCGCGGGTTAGAGTCCTGGCGGAGGAAGCGGTGTCTCGGGGCGGGGTGATGTTGGCGGTGTCCTTGGACATATCCAACGCCTTCAACACCCTGCCCTGGAGTTGTATTCGGGAGGCACTGCGCTATCATGGTGTGCCTCCCTACCTCCGCCGCATCGTTGGGGCTTATCTGTCGGAGAGGTGTGTCACCTACGCGGGACGTGATGGCGGATTCCAGCGCCGCATGTCGTGCGGTGTTCCACAGGGCTCGGTCTTAGGGCCGCTCCTGTGGAACATCGGGTACGACTGGGTGCTGAGGGGCGAGCTCAGGCCGGGGGTAGACCTGACGTGTTATGCGGACGACACGCTGGTCACTGCCCGGGGGAGCTCGTACAGGGAAGCAGCGTTGCTGGCGACGGCTGCGGTCTCACAGGTGGTGAGCCGCATACGTCGCCTAGGCCTGGAGGTGGCCCTCAGCAAGTCGGAGGCTATGGTGTTCCATGGCCCCCGGCGGGCGCCGTCACCCGGCTCACATATCGTGGTCGGGGGGGCTCGGATCGCTGTCGAGGGTACCATGAAGTACCTAGGATTGGTCCTCGACAGCCGGTGGGACTTCGGGCCCCACTTCCGACGGCTGGCGCCCAAGTTGCTGGGCGCTGCTGGTGCGCTCTCAACGCTGCTTCCCAATCTGGGGGGCCCGAGCGCCGCTTGTAGGCAGCTATACGTGGGGATCGTGCGATCGATGGCCCTTTACGGGGCCCCGATCTGGGCGGCTGACCTGACGGCCGGGAGCATCGCCGTCATGCGGAGACCGCAGAGGGCGATGGCCGTCAGAGTCATCCGGGGGTATCGCACGATCTCCTACGAGGCGGCTTGTGCACTGGCCGGATCCCCGCCCTGGGACCTGGAGGCGAAAGTACTCGCGTCATCGTATCGGTGGCGCGAGGAAGCGCGGGCGCGGGGCGAGCGACCGATGCAGCGACATGTGGAGCTGCATCGGTCTCAGCTTCGCGAGGTCCTGGTGGCGGAATGGCGGGACAGGCTTTCGCGCCCTACCGCCGGCCTCGACGTCGTCGAGGCGGTCCGGCCGGTGCTCGAGCGCTGGCTCGGGAGGAGGCACGGCTCCCTGTCGTTTCGGGTGACGCAGGTGCTCTCGGGGCATGGTTGCTTCGGGAAGTACCTGTGTCGCATAAACAGGGAGCCGGACGCCCGGTGTCACCACTGCGTCGACTGTCGGGAGGACACGGCGCGGCATACGCTGGCAGAGTGTGCCGCTTGGGAGGAGCCGCGCCGTGCCCTCATCTCAGGAGTAGGCAGTGACTTGTCGCTGCCGGCCGTAGTGAACGCTATGGTCGGCGGCGCCGAGTCCTGGGACGCGGTGGTCGCCTTCTGCGAGACGGTCGTCTCGCAGAAGGAGGCTGCGGAAAGGGAGAGGGAGATCTCGTCCACTCACCCGGCGTCGGCGGAGGGCGGACAACGCCCTCTTCCGTCCCCCCTAAATGGGTCCAGGGACGACGGACTCGGGGACGTCCGTCGCCCCCCACACATCAGGACCCGAGGTGGCGGCGCGTAGTGTTCCACGCGCGCCCCTCTGAGACGTCGCGGGGGGAGTCAAACACCTCACTCCCCCCCCTGACCCGAGACGAGGCCCGCGGTGGCGGGCCGGCACCAGCCGGGGGTTGCGGAAGATTCTGTCGTTCCCGCGACCCCCGGCGTAAGTGTGAGTCGGAACACCGGGGTGGTTTTTAGTCAGTAAGAGTCTGACAGACCCCTCCGCCCGCCCCAGGGCGGAGGACATCCATGAAGATTTTCCACCCCGAGACCAAAAAAAAAAAAAAAAAGGTTAGGTTAGGTTGGCACGGGGTGCATGCAGAAAACCTCCTCGTGTGCCTGATACCTGCTGGTCCCTTATGGATACGTTCAAGGGGAAGAGCAGTTGTCGGGCCGGTGCACCCTGGGCATGAACAATAATCTTTTCTAGAAAAGATTATTGTTTATGGCAAATTTCTGCGGGGGGAGAGCCAGGTAGGCTACACCTTGTTCTTACACGTGTCCCTCTGTTTGCAGAGGGCACAGTGTAGGGACAAGGGAGATGGGTCGCTCCTGATTGATCGACGGTCGTCGATCGACAGAGGACGTGACCATGATGCCGCTGAGGTGCAGGCGCACTAAAGCGGCAAGGGTATCTCTCCTTGAGGAGTAGTCTTCGAGGAGAGAACTTCCGGCGGGTTCGCTGAGTCGGGTTGGCCGGACAGCGAACGGAGGCATGTTTAATGCCGCCGTCGGGGGCTTGGCTTAACCGCCCGGCCCAGAGGAAGGTCACCTCTAAGATAAAAAACCACCTAATCCTAAGCTTCGAAGCGTGGCGAGAGGATGAGTGGCTGGTGGGGGACCAGTCGCTAGCGCTTCCCTTGGAGATACCTGCCGAACTCTTCCAGTATTTAGGCTTACCTAGGGCAAGAGGCTCTGCCTAGGTGGACATTCATTCCTCATTACTCGTGGGAACAAAATGGAAAACGAAAAAAAAAACAAAAGTTGATGACGTGCCAATTTTATTGGCGGAGGTACCGTATGCCGGCAACGGCAACAAGAGCCGAGGAGGCTCCATTCCCGAAAGGGACGTAATGTCCGATACGGACACACGCAGACGCGCCTCCAGATCTGTATCTGGGTCCAGGTCCAGATCCAGATCTCGGAAGCGCAGCCTCTCCTCCAGTGAGGAGACACAGGGGGCCGCAAAAAGAACTGCGGCACAGAGGGGAAAAGGTGGCACGGTGGCGCAGAAGACAGCGCGTGACCTTCGGGGTCGCTTCAAGCGCCCTGATACACCAGGAGGGAGTGCGGAGAGCGACCCCGGGCTCACCATGGCGGACTCGAGCGGGGGCTCTACTGTGTCCCTGCTGGGAAGTAACCGTGCGGAGGCCGCTGCTGCTAAACGGGCGCAGCAAAGGGCTGTCGTGGCTGACGAGGTCAGCGAGCTGGCCCAACAAGCGCGAGAGCGGCGCTCTGCTCGGATGGCCGGAGGAAGCCCAACGGCGGTGGCGCTCAGTCGCCAGGTGTTGGACGGCGTGGACGTGGTCCTGAAAGTGGCCACCAAATCGGGCAACTTGAAGGGCACGTTCACGCGCGCCCTGAAGGAGGCAGCTGAAGGTATCAGAGAGGCGGTTGAGGTCCTCGTTGGGCGGACTGGCACGGAGGAGACGGCGAAACTGTGGGAGGAGAACGGCCGTCTCCGATCCGAGCTGGAGGACCTCAAGCGGGAGCTTGCCGCGCAGAGGGTGGAATGGCAGCAGAGGCGTCCTGTGGCCACCAGTTCCGCCCCCGGCGTCGTTGCAGAGACACCGCCTGCCCCCGCACCTGCGGATGCGGAGATCGAGAAGATCGTCCGCATCTGCATGCTGCAGTGTGGGGGCATGATGAATGCCCGGCTGCAGGGTCTCGAGTCGAGGCTCCTCCCTGCTGAGACTCTCCGGCCGCCGCTCGCTGCCGACGGGCGGAGGAAGGCGGAGCCTGCTAAACCGGGTCCGGGGAGGAAGCCCGCGCAGGGCTCGTCAGCGTCCACGTCCCGGACGGCCGCGCCACCGGCGCCCGCTCCCTCGGCGACCGCACCCGGGTCCACCGCGGACTCCTGGACGACGGTGGTAAAGAGGGGCCGCCGTAAGAAGAAAAAGACGGCGCCAGCAGCGACAGCAGCACCAGCACCCGCTGGAGCACCGGCACCCCAGAAGGCTCAAGGGCCGCCAAAGATGAGAGCCCCACGCTCCGCGGCTGTAGTTATTACGCTGCAGCCCGGAGCCGTCGAAAGGGGCGTCTCTTACAAGGCGGTCCTCATGGAGGCAAAGGCGAAAGTCGCGTTCCCCGACTTAGGTGTACCGGCCGGCCTCAGAGTGAGGCAGGCGATCACGGGGGCGCGACTGCTTGAGGTATCGGGTGCCTCTAGCGGCGAAAGGGCGGACGTCCTGGCCGCCAAGTTGAGGGAGGTCCTCAACCCGGATGACGTCCGGGTGTCCAGGCCAATGAAGACAGCTGAGTTGCGCGTCGATGGCCTGGACGACTCGACGACCGCGGCTGAGGTCGTGGCGGCCGTCGCCCGTACCGGTGGGTGTCCGCCCGCAGACGTACGCACGGGCGAGGTTCGCGTCGATGCCTCCGGGCTCGGCGCGATCTGGGTGCCAAACTGCAGCCTCTGTACAGCTGCAGGGAGGCCTGCGGGGCACAGAGCGGGCGGAAAGGCCTGTGGCGCGCCCACCAAGCAGACGCAGAAGAAGAAGAGAGGGGCTGCCATGGCTGCCGGGGGCTCTTTACCCCCCCCGCAGCCTGGCTGCCCTTCGGCCGACTCCCGGCCTAGGAATGGTGCGGTGGAGGGAATGGATGCCGCATAAATGGCGGTCTTCCATTACCTCCAGGGCAATATCAACCACTCTGCTAGAGCTCAGGATCTTTTGCTCCAGAGCATGGCAGAGTGGTCGATTCACGTGGCCGTGGTCGCCGAACCGTATTTCGTCCCCCCCAGGGATAACTGGGTGGGAGACTTGGACGGTTTGGTGGCCATCATTGGCGGGGCTCTTGTCAACCCGTCCCGAGGTCGCGGCTGGGTAGCTGCCCTCGCGGACGGCATTGGCACCGTTGGGGCGTATTTTTCGCCCAACAAGAGTCTCGCCGACTTCGAGAGGTTCCTTGTCGAGTTGGGTGCCGTCGTGGGCCGACTCCACCCTCGCCCTGTGCTGTTGCTGGGGGATCTCAACGCCAAGTCTGCGGCGTGGGGATCCCCTGTGACCGATGCTAGGGGCGAGGTGCTGGAGGAGTGGGCGGTTACGACTGGCTTGACCGTCCTAAATCGGGGCTCGGTACACACGTGCGTGCGGCAGCGGGGCGGGTCTATAGTGGATGTCTCGTTCGCTAGCCCCGCTGTCGCGAGCCGTGTCCACGACTGGCGTGTCGCCGTGGAGGTGGAGACGTTGTCGGATCACCGCTACATCCGATTCGACGTCTCCGCCCAGACCACCGGCGGCCGCGGTCGACCGACCCCGCGAACGGACGGTCCGCGTTGGGCGCGTAAGCGCATAGACAGGGAACTTCTCGAGGAGGCCGCTATTGTCCAGGCCTGGAGCCGGGAGTCGGTGACGAACGGACCCGTCGACGTCGAGCGGGAGGCGCTGTGGTTCCGCGGGGCGATGACGCAAATCAGCGACGCGTCCATGCCCCGGGTCCACGCACAGTCCGCAAGGCGCCAGGTGTACTGGTGGACCGCCGAGATCGCGCAGCTGCGCGTCGCGTGCGTGGCGGTCAGACGCCAGTACACCCGATACCGGAGGAGACGTCGTCGGGTCCCTGACGAAGAGGCCGCGCTGTATGAGGTGTACCGCGCGGCCAAGCAGACTCTGTGGCTGGCCATCGGCGAGTCGAGGACGCGAGCCAGGGAGGAGATGTTGGAGACTCTGGACGGGGATCCGTGGGGGCGCCCTTATCGCGCGGTTCGAGGGAAACTTCGAGCCGCGGCGCCTCCGCTTACGGAGAGTCTCCAACCCGAGCTGCTGGAGGAGGTGGTTGCAGCCCTCTTCCCGGCCAGAGCGGAGCACACTCCGCCGCCGATGGCTATGCCCACGGCCGCAGAGTCTGCAGAAGAAGAGGAGGAGAACGCCATTAGCGTCCCAGGGGTGACACAGGCAGAGATGGGGGCAGCCGTGATGCGGCTCCGGGCCAAGAACGTGGCTCCGGGGCCCGACGGGATCCACGGCTGCGTGTTGGCCCTCGCTCTGAAGGAGCTCGAGCCCCAACTGAGAGGACTCTACACAGCGTGTCTTGAGCGGGGCCAGTTTCCCACTTTGTGGAAATCTGGTCGTCTGGTCCTGCTCAGGAAGGCGGGGCGCCCGGCGGACTCGTCGTCCGCGTACCGGCCCATAGTGCTGCTAGACGAGGTGGGCAAGCTGTTCGAGCGAGTAATCGCAGCCCGCCTCGTCGGCCACTTGTGCAGAGAGGGGCCGGACCTGGACGACAGTCAGTTTGGGTTTCGGCATGGGCGCTCCACGATACACGCTGTGTCGCGGGTTAGAGTCCTGGCGGAGGAAGCGGTGTCTCGGGGCGGGGTGATGTTGGCGGTGTCCTTGGACATATCCAACGCCTTCAACACCCTGCCCTGGAGTTGTATTCGGGAGGCACTGCGCTATCATGGTGTGCCTCCCTACCTCCGCCGCATCGTTGGGGCTTATCTGTCGGAGAGGTGTGTCACCTACGTGGGACGTGATGGCGGAAACCAGCGCCGCATGTCGTGCGGTGTTCCGCAGGGCTCGGTCTTAGGGCCGCTCCTGTGGAACATCGGGTACGACTGGGTGCTGAGGGGCGAGCTCAGGCCGGGGGTAGACCTGACGTGTTATGCGGACGACACGCTGGTCACTGCCCGGGGGAGCTCGCACAGGGAAGCAGCGTTGCTGGCGACGGCTGCGGTCTCACAGGTGGTGAGCCGCATACGTCGCCTAGGCCTGGAGGTGGCCCTCAGCAAGTCGGAGGCTATGGTGTTCCATGGCCCCCGGCGGGCGCCGTCACCCGGCTCACATATCGTGGTCGGGGGGGCTCGGATCGCTGTCGAGGGTACCATGAAGTACCTAGGATTGGTCCTCGACAGCCGGTGGGACTTCGGGCCCCACTTCCGACGGCAGGCGCCCAAGTTGCTGGGCGCTGCTGGAGCGCTCTCAACGCTGCTTCCCAATCTGGGGGGCCCGAGCGCCGCTTGTAGGCGGCTATACGTGGGGATCGTGCGATCGATGGCCCTTTACGGGGCCCCGATCTGGGCGGCTGACCTGACGGCCGGGAGCATCGCCGTCATGCGGAGACCGCAAAGGGCGATGGCCGTCAGAGTCATCCGGGGGTATCGCACGATCTCCTACGAGGCGGCTTGTGCACTGGCCGGATCCCCGCCCTGGGACCTGGAGGCGAAAGTACTCGCGTCATCGTATCGGTGGCGCGAGGAAGCGCGGGCGCGGGGCGAGCGACCGATGCAGCGACATGTGGAGCTGCATCGGTCTCAGCTTCGCGAGGTCCTGGTGGCGGAATGGCGGGACAGGCTTTCGCGCCCTACCGCCGGCCTCGACGTCGTCGAGGCGGTCCGGCCGGTGCTCGAGCGCTGGCTCGGGAGGAGGCACGGCTCCCTGTCGTTTCGGGTGACGCAGGTGCTCTCGAGGCATGGTTGCTTCGGGAAGTACCTGTGTCGCATAAACAGGGAGCCGGACGCCCGGTGTCACCACTGCGTCGACTGCCGGGAGGACACGGCGCGGCACACGCTGGCAGAGTGTGCCGCTTGGGAGGGGCCGCGCCGTGCCCTCATCTCAGGAGTAGGCAGTGACTTGTCGCTGCCGGCCGTAGTGAACGCTATGGTCGGCGGCGCCGAGTCCTGGGACGCGGTGGTCGCCTTCTGCGAGACGGTCGTCTCGCAGAAGGAGGCTGCGGAAAGGGAGAGGGAGATCTCGTCCACTCACCCGGCCCGCAGCAGGCGCACCGGGCGTCGGCGGAGGGCGGACAACGCCCTCTTCCGGCCCCCCTAAATGGGTCCAGGGACGACGGACTCGGGGACGTCCGTCGCCCCCCACACATCAGGACCCGAGGTGGCGGCGCGTAGTGTTCCACGCGCGCCCCTCTGAGACGTCGCGGGGGGAGTCAAACACCTCACTCCCCCCCCTGACCCGAGACGAGGCCCGCGGTGGCGGGCCGGCACCAGCCGGGGGTTGCGGAAGATTCTGTCGTTCCCGCGACCCCCGGCGTAAGTGTGAGTCGGAACACCGGGGTGGTTTTTAGTCAGTAAGAGTCTGACAGACCCCTCCGCCCGCCCCAGGGCGGAGGACATCCATGAGGATTTTCCACCCCGAGACCAAAAAAAAAAGGTTAGGTTGGCACCCACGGTGAAGCTAAGAGGAACCCGAGGAGGGGCCGCTCGTCAGGGCTTTTTGATAAAAGCCCATGACGTAGCGGCCAGCGAGTAGGTTGCGGTGGCGACATCGCAACTGAGGCGGGCCGCGATGTCGTGTATCGGAGACATCGCGGCTGCGGTTTCGGGGCCGCGGCTGGAGAGGTGTATTGCGGTACAGCGCTCTCCCTCCCTGCCGCGGCCTTGACGGGGTCGCCACCGTCCGATGGCGAACGCGGTGGGGCCGCAGGGGAAGAGGAGTGTCGGTATAGCGTAGGCCGCTCTCCCTATCCTCTGCGGCCGAAAATTGGTAGACGGCGGGGCCAATGTTCTGACCCGCCGAAGAGGGGCCAAGGGCGCCTAGACAAGGGGCTGTCTGGCGCCCATGTGCTGGTTTGGTCCCTGGGTTGGTCACGGCGTGCCATGTGTTCTGGTGCGCCGGTGATGAAGGAGGAGGGGCCCGCTGCGGCGGGCTGGCACCAGTCGGGGGTTGCGGAGGATTTTTTTTTTTTTTTTTTCGTTCCCGCGACCCCCGGCGTAGGTGTGAGACGGAACACCGGGGTGGTTTTTAGTCAGTAAGAGTCTGACAGACCCCTCCGCTCGCCCCAGGCGGAGGACATCCATGAGGATTTTCCACCCCGGAACAAAAAAAAAAAAAAAAAAAAAAAAAAAAAAAAAAAAAAAAAAAAAAAAAAAAAAAAAAAAAAGGTTAGGTTAGGTTAGGTTAGGTTGGGGTGGGGTGCATGCAGAAAACCTCCTCGTGTGCCTGATACCTGCTGGTCCCTTATGGATACGTTCGAGGGGAAGAGCAGTTGTCGGGCCGGTGCACCCTGGGCATGAACAATAATCTTTTCTAGAAAAGATTATTGTTTATGGCAAATTTCTGCGGGGGGAGAGCCAGGTAGGCTACACCTTGTTCTTACACGTGTCCCTCTGTTTGCGGAGGGCACAGTGTAGGGACAAGGGAGATGGGTCGCTCCTGATTGATCGACGGTCGTCGATCGACAGAGGACGTGACCATGATGCCGCTGAGGTGCAGGCGCACTAAAGCGGCAAGGGTATCTCTCCTTGAGGAGTAGTCTTCGAGGAGAGAACTTCCGGCGGGTTCGCTGAGTCGGGTTGGCCGGACAGCGAACGGAGGCATGTTTAATGCCGCCGTCGGGGGCTTGGCTTAACCGCCCGGCCCAGAGGAAGGTCACCTCTAAGATAAAAAACCACCTAATCCTAAGCTTCGAAGCGTGGCGAGAGGATGAGTGGCTGGTGGGGGACCAGTCGCTAGCGCTTCCCCTGGAGATACCTGCCGAACTCTTCCAGTATTTAGGCTTACCTAGGGCAAGAGGCTCTGCCTAGGTGGACATTCATTCCTCATTACTCGTGGGAACAAAATGGAAAACGAAAAAAAAACAAAAGTTGATGACGTGCCAATTTTATTGGCGGAGGTACCGTATGCCGGCAACGGCAACAAGAGCCGAGGAGGCTCCATTCCCGAAAGGGACGTAATGTCCGATACGGACACACGCAGACGCGCCTCCAGATCTGTATCTGGGTCCAGGTCCAGATCCAGATCTCGGAAGCGCAGCCTCTCCTCCAGTGAGGAGACACAGGGGGCCGCAAAAAGAACTGCGGCACAGAGGGGAAAAGGTGGCACGGTGGCGCAGAAGACAGCGCGTGACCTTCGGGGTCGCTTCAAGCGCCCTGATACACCAGGAGGGAGTGCGGAGAGCGACCCCGGGCTCACCATGGCGGACTCGAGCGGGGGCTCTACTGTGTCCCTGCTGGGAAGTAACCGTGCGGAGGCCGCTGCTGCTAAACGGGCGCAGCAAAGGGCTGTCGTGGCTGACGAGGTCAGCGAGCTGGCCCAACAAGCGCGAGAGCGGCGCTCTGCTCGGATGGCCGGAGGAAGCCCAACGGCGGTGGCGCTCAGTCGCCAGGTGTTGGACGGCGTGGACGTGGTCCTGAAAGTGGCCACCAAATCGGGCAACTTGAAGGGCACGTTCACGCGCGCCCTGAAGGAGGCAGCTGAAGGTATCAGAGAGGCGGTTGAGGTCCTCGTTGGGCGGACTGGCACGGAGGAGACGGCGAAACTGTGGGAGGAGAACGGCCGTCTCCGATCCGAGCTGGAGGACCTCAAGCGGGAGCTTGCCGCGCAGAGGGCGGAATGGCAGCAGAGGCGTCCTGTGGCCACCAGTTCCGCCCCCGGCGTCGTTGCAGAGACACCGCCTGCCCCCGCACCTGCGGATGCGGAGATCGAAAAGATCGTCCGCATCTGCATGCTGCAGTGTGGGGGCATGATGAATGCCCGGCTGCAGGGTCTCGAGTCGAGGCTCCTCCCTGCTGAGACTCTCCGGCCGCCGCTCGCTGCCGACGGGCGGAGGAAGGCGGAGCCTGCTAAACCGGGTCCGGGGAGGAAGCCCGCGGAGGGCTCGTCAGCGTCCACGTCCCGGACGGCCGCGCCACCGGCGCCCGCTCCCTCGGCGACCGCACCCGGGTCCACCGCGGACTCCTGGACGACGGTGGTAAAGAGGGGCCGCCGTAAGAAGAAAAAGACGGCGCCAGCAGCGACAGCAGCACCAGCACCCGCTGGAGCACCGGCACCCCAGAAGGCTCAAGGGCCGCCAAAGATGAGAGCCCCACGCTCCGCGGCTGTAGTTATTACGCTGCAGCCCGGAGCCGTCGAAAGGGGCGTCTCTTAGGGCTATCGTCGAAAGGGGCGGCTCTTGGACATATCCAACGCCTTCAACACCCTGCCCTGGAGTTGTATTCGGGAGGCACTGCGCTATCATGGTGTGCCTCCCTACCTCCGCCGCATCGTTGGGGCTTATCTGTCGGAGAGGTGTGTCACCTACGTGGGACGTGATGGCGGAAACCAGCGCCGCATGTCGTGCGGTGTTCCGCAGGGCTCGGTCTTAGGGCCGCTCCTGTGGAACATCGGGTACGACTGGGTGCTGAGGGGCGAGCTCAGGCCGGGGGTAGACCTGACGTGTTATGCGGACGACACGCTGGTCACTGCCCGGGGGAGCTCGCACAGGGAAGCAGCGTTGCTGGCGACGGCTGCGGTCTCACAGGTGGTGAGCCGCATACGTCGCCTAGGCCTGGAGGTGGCCCTCAGCAAGTCGGAGGCTATGGTGTTCCATGGCCCCCGGCGGGCGCCGTCACCCGGCTCACATATCGTGGTCGGGGGGGCTCGGATCGCTGTCGAGGGTACCATGAAGTACCTAGGATTGGTCCTCGACAGCCGGTGGGACTTCGGGCCCCACTTCCGACGGCTGTCGGACGCGGTGGTCGCCTTCTGCGAGACGGTCGTCTCGCAGAAGGAGGCTGCGGAAAGGGAGAGGGAGATCTCGTCCGCTCACCCGGCCCGCAGCAAGCGCACCGGGCGTCGGCGGAGGGCGGACAACGCCCTCTTCCGGCCCCCCTAAATGGGTCCAGGGACGACGGACTCGGGGACGTCCGTCGCCCCCCACACATCAGGACCCGAGGTGGCGGCGCGTAGTGTTCCACGCGCGCCCCTCTGAGACGTTGCGGGGGGAGTCAAACACCTCACTCCCCCCCCTGACCCGAGACGAGGCCCGCGGTGGCGGGCCGGCACCAGCCGGGGGTTGCGGAAGATTCTGTCGTTCCCGCGACCCCCGGCGTAAGTGTGAGTCGGAACACCGGGGTGGTTTTTAGTCAGTAAGAGTCTGACAGACCCCTCCGCCCGCCCCAGGGCGGAGGACATCCATGAGGATTTTCCACCCCGAGACCAAAAAAAAAAAAAAAAAAAAGGTTAGGTTGGGGTGCATGTTGAGAAGCCTCCTCGTGGCGCACCCTGGGCAACGTCAGCTCCAACTGCCCACCAGGTTTTGGTGGACACTTGGCGCTGGCGGCGAATTCTCAACAAACGGGGAAGGGTCACGGTTCCAATCACCGATCATCCACGATGGTCGGTGAAGGGAACCGGGCTAGAATTGGTCACTCCCCCCTCTGCTTACAGAGGGGAGTTGAGTTGGCGTACACTGGGGAGTCCCAATCCCAAGGTCTAGCGTGCCGAGGGGATGAATGGCCGGAGGGTTATCCGGTTGCTAGCGCGAACAGGGACCTCACCCTTAAAAAGGAAAAAAACAATGAACATGCAGGCTAATGGTAATATTCCCCAGGCGGGCAACCTCCACACGGAGGCACAATCCCGCCCTTCCACGGAAGGCAGCCCCACCGTATCTGGGGGGGGCACCCATAGCCTCGTAGACCGGCAGACCACCGCCGGTCTTCGTCAACCACCTCTTGCGTCGCAAGAAAAGGAGCTCCGGGTTAGCCTGGAGCGACTGTGCGACGCAGGGAAGCCGCTTGCCGTCAGCGACGGCAACAAGAGCCGAGGAGGCTCATGTTTGTCCGACCAGGACAAGGAACCTGGGGGGAAACGCTCGCGCAGCGAGCTGTCCTCAAGTGAAGAGGAGCTGTCGGCCCCAAGATTGGGAACAGCAAAGAGGAGGTTACCGGAGCGTAATGCACGGGGTCACTTCATGCGGCCCGCTACGCCAGTGCCAATGAGCGCGGAAAGCGAGGACTCCGCTGCGTCCCCGCTTATGTTGCAGAGCAACAAGGCGGAGGTGAACTCCGCAAAGCGGACGCAGCGGAAGGCTGTGGCAGCTGATGAGGTCAGCGAGATGGCCCGGCTGGCCCGAGAGCGACGCACTGCTCAGGCGGCTGCCGGAGGAAGTTTGTCGGCGGTGGCGCTCAGTCGCCAAGTTTTGGACGGCGTAGACGTTGTCCTGAAGGTTGCCACGAAATCTGGCAGCCTAAAGGGCACGTTCACGCGCGCTCTGAAGGAGGCGGCTGACGACATCAAGGAGGCAGTTGGGGTCCTCCTAAGTCGCACAAGCTCGGATGAGACGGCGAAGCTGTGGGAGGAGAACAGCCGTCTCAGATCCGAGCTGGAGGACCTCAAGCGGGAGCTTGCCGCGCAGAGGGCGGAATGGCAGCAGAGGCGTCCTGTGGCCACCAGCTCCGCCCCCGGCGTCGTTGCCAAGACACCGCCGGCCCCCCCGTCGTCCGTACCTGCCCCCGCACCTGCGGATGCGGAGATCGAGAAGATCGTCCGCATCTGCATGCTGCAGTGTGGGGGCATGATGAATGCCCGGCTGCAGGGTCTCGAGTCGAGGCTCCTCCCTGCTGAGACTCTCCGGCCGCCGCTCGCTGCCGACGGGCGGGGGAAGGCGGAGCCTGCTAAGCCGGGTCCGGGGAGGAAGCCCGCGGAGGGCTCGTCAGCGTCCACGTCCCGGACGGCCGCGCCACCGGCGCCCGCTCCCTCGGCGACCGCACCCGGGTCCACCGCGGACTCCTGGACGACGGTGGTAAAGAGGGGCCGCCGCCGTAAAAAGAAGAAGACGGCGCCAGCAGCGACATCAGCACCAGCACCCGCTGGAGCACCGGCACCCCAGAAGACTCAAGGGCCGCCAAAGATGAGAGCCCCACGCTCCGCGGCTGTAGTTATTACGCTGCAGCCCGGAGCCGTCGAAAGGGGCGTCACTTACAAGGCGGTCCTCATGGAGGCAAAAGCGAAAGTCGCGTTCCCCGACTTAGGTGTACCGGCCGGCCTCAGAGTGAGGCAGGCGATCACGGGGGCGCGACTGCTTGAGGTGTCGGGTGCCTCTAGCGGCGAAAGGGCGGACGTCCTGGCCGCCAAGTTGAGGGAGGTCCTCAACCCGGATGACGTCCGGGTGTCCAGGCCAATGAAGACAGCTGAGCTGCGCGTCGATGGCCTGGATGACTCGACGACCGCGGCTGAGGTCGTGGCGGCCGTCGCCCGTACCGGTGGGTGTCCGCCTGCAGAAGTACGCACGGGCGAGGTTCGCGTCGATGCCTCCGGGCTCGGCGCGATCTGGTTGCGGTGTCCGGTGGCGGCGGCTAGGAAAGTCGCCGACGCCGGGCGTCTCTTGGTGGGATGGGTGGCAGCGAGGGTGAAGCAGCTGCAGCCCAGGGCCTTGCGGTGCTACCGTTGCCTCGACATTGGGCATGTCAGGGCACGGTGCACCGCCGCTATTGACCGCAGCGAGGAGTGCTATCGCTGCGGTCAGGCCGGCCACAAGGCGGCCCAGTGTCTCGCGGCGCCAAACTGCAGCCTCTGTACAGCTGCAGGGAGGCCTGCGGGGCACAGAGCGGGCGGAAAGGCCTGTGGCGCGCCCACCAAGCAGACGCAGAAGAAGAAGAGAGGGGCTGCCATGGCTGCCGGGGGCTCTTTACCCCCCCCGCAGCCTGGCTGCCCTTCGGCCGACTCCCGGCCTAGGAATGGTGCGGTGGAGGGAATGGATGCCGCATAAATGGCGGTCTTCCATTACCTCCAGGGCAATATCAACCACTCTGCTAGAGCTCAGGATCTTTTGCTCCAGAGCATGGCAGAGTGGTCGATTCACGTGGCCGTGGTCGCCGAACCGTATTTCGTCCCCCCCAGGGATAACTGGGTGGGAGACTTGGACGGTTTGGTGGCCATCATTGGCGGGGCTCTTGTCAACCCGTCCCGAGGTCGCGGCTGGGTAGCTGCTCTCGCGGACGGCATTGGCACCGTTGGGGCGTATTTTTCGCCCAACAAGAGTCTCGCCGACTTCGAGAGGTTCCTTGTCGAGTTGGGTGCCGTCGTGGGCCGACTCCACCCTCGCCCTGTGCTGTTGCTGGGGGATCTCAACGCCAAGTCTGCGGCGTGGGGATCCCCTGTGACTGATGCTAGGGGCGAGGTGCTGGAGGAGTGGGCGGTTACGACTGGCTTGACCGTCCTAAATCGGGGCTCGGTACACACGTGCGTGCGGCAGCGGGGCGGGTCTATAGTGGATGTCTCGTTCGCCAGCCCCGCTGTCGCGAGCCGTGTCCACGACTGGCGTGTCGCCGTGGAGGTGGAGACGTTGTCGGATCACCGCTACATCCGATTCGACGTCTCCGCCCAGACCACCGGCGGCCGCGGTCGACCGACCCCGCGAACGGACGGTCCGCGTTGGGCGCGTAAGCGCATAGACAGGGAACTTCTCGAGGAGGCCGCTATTGTCCAGGCCTGGAGCCGGGAGTCGGTGACGAACGGACCCGTCGACGTTGAGCGGGAGGCGCTGTGGTTCCGCGGGGCGATGACGCAAATCAGCGACGCGTCCATGCCCCGGGTCCACGCACAGTCCGCAAGGCGCCAGGTGTACTGGTGGACCGCCGAGATCGCGCAGCTGCGCGTCGCGTGCGTGGCGGTCAGACGCCAGTACACCCGATACCGGAGGAGACGTCGTCGGGTCCCTGACGAAGAGGCCGCGCTGTATGAGGTGTACCGCGCGGCCAAGCAGACTCTGTGGCTGGCCATCGGCGAGTCGAGGACGCGAGCCAGGGAAGAGATGTTGGAGACTCTAGACGGGGATCCGTGGGGGCGCCCTTATCGCGCGGTTCGAGGGAAACTTCGAGCCGCGGCGCCTCCACTTACGGAGAGTCTCCAACCCGAGCTGCTGGAGGAGGTGGTTGCAGCCCTCTTCCCGGCCAGAGCGGAGCACACTCCGCCGCCGATGGCTATGCCCACGGCCGCAGAGTCTGCAGAAGAAGAGGAGGAGAACGCCATCAGCGTCCCAGGGGTGACACAGGCAGAGATGGGGGCAGCCGTGATGCGGCTCCGGGCCAAGAACGTGGCTCCGGGGCCCGACGGGATCCACGGCTGCGTGTTGGCCCTCGCTCTGAAGGAGCTCGAGCCCCAACTGAGAGGACTCTACACAGCGTGTCTTGAGCGGGGCCAGTTTCCCACTTTGTGGAAATCTGGTCGGCTGGTCCTGCTCAGGAAGGCGGGGCGCCCGGCGGACTCGTCGTCCGCGTACCGGCCCATAGTGCTGCTAGACGAGGTGGGCAAGCTGTTCGAGCGAGTAATCGCAGCCCGCCTCGTCGGCCACTTGTGCAGAGAGGGGCCGGACCTGGACGACAGTCAGTTTGGGTTTCGGCATGGGCGCTCCACGATACACGCTGTGTCGCGGGTTAGAGTCCTGGCGGAGGAAGCGGTGTCTCGGGGCGGGGTGATGTTGGCGGTGTCCTTGGACATATCCAACGCCTTCAACACTCTGCCCTGGAGTTGTATTCGGGAGGCACTGCGCTATCATGGTGTGCCTCCCTACCTCCGCCGCATCGTTGGGGCTTATCTGTCGGAGAGGTGTGTCACCTACGTGGGACGTGATGGCGGATTCCAGCGCCGCATGTCGTGCGGTGTTCCACAGGGCTCGGTCTTAGGGCCGCTCCTGTGGAACATCGGGTACGACTGGGTGCTGAGGGGCGAGCTCAGGCCGGGGGTAGACCTGACGTGTTATGCGGACGACACGCTGGTCACTGCCCGGGGGAGCTCGTACAGGGAAGCAGCGTTGCTGGCGACGGCTGCGGTCTCACAGGTGGTGAGCCGCATACGTCGCCTAGGCCTGGAGGTGGCCCTCAGCAAGTCGGAGGCTATGGTGTTCCATGGCCCCCGGCGGGCGCCGTCACCCGGCTCACATATCGTGGTCGGGGGGGCTCGGATCGCTGTCGAGGGTACCATGAAGTACCTAGGATTGGTCCTCGACAGCCGGTGGGACTTCGGGCCCCACTTCCGACGGCTGGCGCCCAAGTTGCTGGGCGCTGCTGGAGCGCTCTCAACGCTGCTTCCCAATCTGGGGGGCCCGAGCGCCGCTTGTAGGCGGCTATACGTGGGGATCGTGCGATCGATGGCCCTTTACGGGGCCCCGATCTGGGCGGCTGACCTGACGGCCGGGAGCATCGCCGTCATGCGGAGACCGCAAAGGGCGATGGCCGTCAGAGTCATCCGGGGGTATCGCACGATCTCCTACGAGGCGGCTTGTGCACTGGCCGGATCCCCGCCCTGGGACCTGGAGGCGAAAGTACTCGCGTCATCGTATCGGTGGCGCGAGGAAGCGCGGGCGCGGGGCGAGCGACCGATGCAGCGACATGTGGAGCTGCATCGGTCTCAGCTTCGCGAGGTCCTGGTGGCGGAATGGCGGGACAGGCTTTCGCGCCCTACCGCCGGCCTCGACGTCGTCGAGGCGGTCCGGCCGGTGCTCGAGCGCTGGCTCGGGAGGAGGCACGGCTCCCTGTCGTTTCGGGTGACGCAGGTGCTCTCGGGGCACGGTTGCTTCGGGAAGTACCTGTGTCGCATAAACAGGGAGCCGGACGCCCGGTGTCACCACTGCGTCGACTGCCGGGAGGACACGGCGCGGCACACGCTGGCAGAGTGTGCCGCTTGGGAGGGGCCGCGCCGTGCCCTCATCTCAGGAGTAGGCAGTGACTTGTCGCTGCCGGCCGTAGTGAACGCTATGGTCGGCGGCGCCGAGTCCTGGGACGCGGTGGTCACCTTCTGCGAGACGGTCGTCTCGCAGAAGGAGGCTGCGGAAAGGGAGAGGGAGATCTCGTCCACTCACCCGGCCCGCAGCAGGCGCACCGGGCGTCGGCGGAGGGCGGACAACGCCCTCTTCCGGCCCCCCTAATTGGGTCCAGGGACGACGGACTCGGGGACGTCCGTCGCCCCCCACACATCAGGACCCGAGGTGGCGGCGCGTAGTGTTCCACGCGCGCCCCTCTGAGACGTCGCGGGGGGAGTCAAACACCTCACTCCCCCCCCTGACCCGAGACGAGGCCCGCGGTGGCGGGCCGGCACCAGCCGGGGGTTGCGGAAGATTTTGTCGTTCCCGCGACCCCCGGCGTAAGTGTGAGTCGGAACACCGGGGTGGTTTTTAGTCAGTAAGAGTCTGACAGACCCCTCCGCCCGCCCCAGGGCGGAGGACATCCATGAGGATTTTCCACCCCGAGACCAAAAAAAAAAAAAAAGGTTAGGTTAGGTTGGGGTGCATGCGGGGGATCCCCCACAGCGCATACTTCCTCGTAGTATCCCCTGGGCAACGCCGTGTCTGACCACCGTAACGGAGTGGCAGACCGGTGGCTAAAGTGCGCTGTGACTTTTAAATCGTTATTTTAATTTTATGCGGACATTTGCGAGCATGTCAGGAAAGCCGGCACGCGATGCGTCTGGCCGTTTTGTGCCGAGTCGCTCTCCCCAGGGCGACCCAAACGGCCCTTCTCAGGGCCACCCCAACGGCCCTTCTCAGGGCCACCCCAACGGCCCTTCTCAGGGCCACCCCAACGGCCCTTCTCAGGGCCACCCCAACGGCCCTTCTCAGGGCCACCCCAACGGCCCTTCTCAGGGCCCCACCAACGGCCCTTCTCAGGGCCACCCCAACGCTGGCGGCGTTTTGACGCCGAGAGGAGCAGACCGCCCACGATCCGCGGCCAGTTTGTTCCGCAGGCCGGACGAGTCTTCGGACTCGGACACAGAGTCCAACATGGACACGTCGGCTGCGGAAAGCGGCGACCGCTTCAAGCGGAAGCGGTCCGAGGGCTCCTCGGAGTCCACCGCAAGCCGCAGCCGCAGCAAGGCGAAGAAGAAGTCGAAGCCCAAAAAGGCTCCGACTTCTTCTCCGACGGCCTGTACCCATGACGTGGGCTTAGTGGACGCCGAGCGCCAACTTAATTTGGCGAAACGGGCGCAGCTCCAAGCGGACTTGGAGGAGAGGGTGAGCGCCAAGGAGCAGCAAGCTGCCAGGTCGAGGGCTGGCTACGGTGCATCCCATGTGCTGTATGCCGACCACTCCCTGGCAGAGCTGGCGCGCATGGCGGAGGAGGACAGGCAGGAGGTCCTGGAGGTCGCCTCAAAATCCTCCAACCTGAAGGGGACCTTTCAGAAGGCCCTCAAATGCCGTGCCGCCAGCATGCACGGCATTGTCCTGGAGCTGGTCAAGCGGACGGCCACGGAGGAGACGCGGCAGCTGCAGGCGAAGGTGGATCGCCTGCAGGCGGAGGTCAGCCAGCTTCACCAGAAGCTGGCTGAAGCCACGGCCCTGCCTGCCCCGGCTCCGGTGACAGGGGGCCCCTCCTCCTGCGGGACTGGCTCGAGCGGCCGCACGGGTTCCTCTCGTTCCGCCTGGTGCAGGTGCTGTCCGGACACGGTTGTTTCGGATCGTACCTGCATCGGATCGGACGGGAGGAGACGCCGTCGTGCCACGACTGTGGCGCGGCGGAGGACACGGCGCAGCACACTCTCGAGGTGTGCCCGTCGTGGTCCGAGCCGCGCCGCAGTCTCGTCGCGGCGATCGGGCTGGACCTCTCGCTCCCCGGCGTGGTGGGCGCCATGCTGAGGGACGAGGGGTCCTGGGCGGCGGTCGCCTCCTTCTGCGAGCACGTCATGTCCCAGAAGGAGGCGGCGGAGCGCGTGCGGGAAGATGATCCCGACGCGGCACCGCTCCGAAGGCGGAGGAGGGGTCGAAGGAGACGTCAGTTTGACGCTCATCTCCGACTCCTCCTCCCAGGTGGAGGCCAGCAGGCAACGGGTGCGGGGGCACCCTTGCCTGTATTGCACAGACCTCCACCAATGTCGGACGGGAATGGCCAGGTGTTCCCGGCCATTCCCGTAGCCCCCCAGTCAGGGGGGCATGTGGGGCCCGCCAGTTAGGCGGGCATGCGCCGGGAGGGTCGTGGATGTAAAGGCTTCGCCGGTTTCCCATGGCCCTCCCATCACGGCGATGCGGGAACACCGCTGAGTTTTAGTGGGTATACTGTCCTTCTGACAGGAGTCCCACACACCCCGTCTCGTCCCCCACGAGCGGCAGTGCATAAAGCATTTCTCAGCGTCAAAAAAAAAAAAAAAAAAAAAAAAAGGTTAGGTTGGGGGATCCCCCACAGCGCATACTTCCACGTAGTATCCCCTGGGCAACGCCGTGTCTGACCACCGTAACGGAGTGGCAGACCGGTGGCTAAAGTGCGCTGTGATTCGTAGACAAACGCGGTCGTCTGCGAATATGAGCAAGAAACCAAGCCGTGACGCCTCCGGGCGATTCTGTTTTAATCCCAATCACCCTTCACAGGGTGATTCCAACGGCCCTTCTCAGGGCCAACCCAAAGGCCCTTCTCAGGGCCAATCCAACGGCCCTTCTCAGGGCCAACCCGATGGCCCTTCTCAGGGCCCCAGCGGTGGCGCTTTGGCGTCTGAAGCTGACCGCGCACCATCTGCGGCCAGCGTTTTCAGCAAGCCGGACGATTTGCTGGACTCCGACGACGGTTCCAATATGGACACGTCGGCGGCCGAGAGCGACGCGGCGACGAGCAAACGGAAGAGGGCGGATCTGAGGCCTGGGTCCGGAGGCTCCTCGGAGTCTGTAGGAACAAGGGCGAAGAAGAAGTCGAAGTCAAAAAAGGCCTCGACTTCTGCTTCGGCCTTTGCTCACGATGTGGGCTTGGTGGACGCCGAGCGCCAGCTGGATCTGGCGAAGAGGGCGCAGCTTCAGGAGGACCTGGAGGAGAGGGTCGCCACCAAGGAGCGGCAGACGCAAGCCGCCAGGTTGAGGGCTGGCTATGGTGCATCCCATGTGCTATATGCTGACCACTCCCTGGCGGAATTGGAGCGCATGGCACAAGAGGATAAAGAGGAGGTACTGGAGGTCGCCTCAAAGTCCTCCAATTTGAAGGGGACCTTCCAAAAGGCCCTCAAATGCCGGGCCGCCAGCATGCACGGCATTGTGCTGGAGCTGGTAAAGCGGACGGCCACGGACGAGACGCGGCAGCTGCAGGCGAGGGTGGATCGCCTGCAGGCGGAAGTCAGCCAGCTTCACCAGAAGCTTGCTGAGGTCACGGCCCGGCCTGCCCAGTCTGCCCCAGGTGTGGTGGAAGGAGGCTCCTCCTCCACTGCCAGCATTGAGGCCATAATCCGCGGGGTTGTTCTGGAGGAAAGGGCCTTCATAAGAGGCTGCTTCGCGGGGATAGAGGATCGGCTCTTGCCGGAAAGGCGGCTCCGCCCGCCGCTAGCGGCGGATAAGTGTCCACCGCCGACGGAGCCGGAACCTGCGCCTCTGAGCCCAGAGTCGGGTGAGCAGCCCCGGAACCCGCGGCCCTCCAAGGGCAAAGGTAAGGGCAAGAAGACCACGGTGGCCCCTCAAACGCCCACCACGAGCGCGGAGGGAGCTGCCGGGTCGTCTCCAGCAGCCCCCCCCAACTCGCAGGTGAAAGACGCCCTTCTTCCGTCCACCACCCCGTCCAACTCATCGTGGACGGAAGTGGTCAGGGGGGGGAAGGCGAAAAAGCCGACCTCCAAGCCCACTGCGACTGCTCCAGCAGCCGAGAGGGGTCTAGCCGGCGGGAGGAAGCTGGTTCCTCCCAAAACCGCGGCCGTCGTGGTGACTATCACCCCGGAGGCCGTGGAGCAGGGCGAGACGTACGAGTCCGTCCTAAGACGGGCTCGTACCAACGCGGACCCCTCTCAGCTGGGGATCGGTGGCATCACGTGCCGCCGAACCCAAACCGGGGCTCGAATATTTGAGTTCTCGGGGGAGCAGCGCGGCGCAAACGCGGACCTCTTCGCAAAGAAGTTGCAAGAGGTCATCGCGGATGCGGCAACGGTCGTCAGGCCCGTGAAGACCGCAGCCTTGGAGGTGGCCGGTCCGGGCACTTGAAGTCCAGCCAATGCGCTGCTTCAAGTGCTTCGCCTTCGGCCACACCCGAGCCACGTGTCCCTCCAAGTCCGACTGGGGAAACTGTTGCTTCCGATGCGGGCAGGAGGGACACAGGAGTGCTACTTGCCACGCCACCACGCTACACTGCGCGGCGTGTGCCGGCAGTGGCCGCCCTGCGGACCACAAGATGACGGGCAGGAGCTGCAAGCCTCCTGCGAGGAAGGGCGTGGCGCCGGCGCAGGTTCGCCGTGTTGCTACCACCGCCGCCGTCATCGCCGCTGCAGCTCCTGCGGCGGTAAATGAGGAGGGTGCGATGTCGGAATAATGTTTTCCGACTACCGCATCCTCCAAGTGAATGGCACTAACGGCGCGGTCTCCCACGGATTCCCCTCCCTTCTCGCTACTAGAGAAGGGACCGGGATACGTGGCCGCCGCGTGGGGAAAATAAGCCCTTGGGAGTGCCAATTTTATTGGCGGAGGTACCGTATGCCGGCAACGGCAACAAGAGCCGAGGAGGCTCCATTCCCGAAAGGGACGTAATGTCCGATACGGACACACGCAGACGCGCCTCCAGATCTGTATCTGGGTCCAGGTCCAGATCTAGATCTCGGAAGCGCAGCCTCTCCTCCAGTGAGGAGACACAGGGGGCCGCAAAAAGAACTGCGGCACAGAGGGGAAAAGGTGGCACGGTGGCGCAGAAGACAGCGCGTGACCTTCGGGGTCGCTTCAAGCGCCCTGATACACCAGGAGGGAGTGCGGAGAGCGACCCCGGGCTCACCATGGCGGACTCGAGCGAGGGCTCTACTGTGTCCCTGCTGGGAAGTAACCGTGCGGAGGCCGCTGCTGCTAAACGGGCGCAGCAAAGGGCTGTCGTGGCTGACGAGGTCAGCGAGCTGGCCCAACAAGCGCGAGAGCGGCGCTCTGCTCGGATGGCCGGAGGAAGCCCAACGGCGGTGGCGCTCAGTCGCCAGGTGTTGGACGGCGTGGACGTGGTCCTGAAAGTGGCCACCAAATCGGGCAACTTGAAGGGCACGTTCACGCGCGCCCTGAAGGAGGCAGCTGAAGGTATCAGAGAGGCGGTTGAGGTCCTCGTTGGGCGGACTGGCACGGAGGAGACGGCGAAACTGTGGGAGGAGAACGGCCGTCTCCGATCCGAGCTGGAGGACCTCAAGCGGGAGCTTGCCGCGCAGAGGGCGGAATGGCAGCAGAGGCGTCCTGTGGCCACCAGTTCCGCCCCCGGCGTCGTTGCAGAGACACCGCCTGCCCCCGCACCTGCGGATGCGGAGATCGAGAAGATCGTCCGCATCTGCATGCTGCAGTGTGGGGGCATGATGAATGCCCGGCTGCAGGGTCTCGAGTCGAGGCTCCTCCCTGCTGAGACTCTCCGGCCGCCGCTCGCTGCCGACGGGCGGAGGAAGGCGGAGCCTGCTAAACCGGGTCCGGGGAGGAAGCCCGCGGAGGGCTCGTCAGCGTCCACGTCCCAGACGGCCGCGCCACCGGCGCCCGCTCCCTCGGCGACCGCACCCGGGTCCACCGCGGACTCCTGGACGACGGTGGTAAAGAGGGGCCGCCGTAAGAAGAAAAAGACGGCGCCAGCAGCGACAGCAGCACCAGCACCCGCTGGAGCACCGGCACCCCAGAAGGCTCAAGGGCCGCCAAAGATGAGAGCCCCACGCTCCGCGGCTGTAGTTATTACGCTGCAGCCCGGAGCCGTCGAAAGGGGCGTCTCTTACAAGGCGGTCCTCATGGAGGCAAAGGCGAAAGTCGCGTTCCCCGACTTAGGTGTACCGGCCGGCCTCAGAGTGAGGCAGGCGATCACGGGGGCGCGACTGCTTGAGGTGTCGGGTGCCTCTAGCGGCGAAAGGGCGGACGTCCTGGCCGCCAAGTTGAGGGAGGTCCTCAACCCGGATGACGTCCGGGTGTCCAGGCCAATGAAGACAGCTGAGTTGCGCGTCGATGGCCTGGACGACTCGACGACCGCGGCTGAGGTCGTGGCGGCCGTCACCCGTACCGGTAGGTGTCCGCCCGCAGACGTACGCACGGGCGAGGTTCGCGTCGATGCCTCCGGGCTCGGCGCGATCTGGGTGCGGTGTCCGGTGGCGGCGGCTAAGAAAGTCGCCGACGCCGGGCGTCTCTTGGTGGGATGGGTGGCAGCGAGGGTGAAGCAGCTGCAGCCCAGGGCCTTGCGGTGCTACCGTTGCCTCGACATTGGGCATGTCAGGGCACGGTGCACCGCCGCTATTGACCGCAGCGAGCAGTGCTATCGCTGCGGTCAGGCCGGCCACAAGGCGGCCCAGTGTCTCGCGGCGCCAAACTGCAGCCTCTGTACAGCTGCAGGGAGGCCTGCGGGGCACAGAGCGGGCGGAAAGGCCTGTGGCGCGCCCACCAAGCAGACGCAGAAGAAGAAGAGAGGGGCTGCCATGGCTGCCGGGGGCTCTTTACCCCCCCCGCAGCCTGGCTGCCCTCCGGCCGACTCCCGGCCTAGGAATGGTGCGATGGAGGGAATGGATGCCGCATAAATGGCGGTCTTCCATTACCTCCAGGGCAACATCAACCACTCTGCTAGAGCTCAGGATCTTTTGCTCCAGAGCATGGCAGAGTGGTCGATTCACGTGGCCGTGGTCGCCGAACCGTATTTCGTCCCCCCCAGGGATAACTGGGTGGGAGACTTGGACGGTTTGGTGGCCATCATTGGCGGGGCTCTTGTCAACCCGTCCCGAGGTCGTGGCTGGGTAGCTGCCCTCGCGGACGGCATTGGCACCGTTGGGGCGTATTTTTCGCCCAACAAGAGTCTCGCCGACTTCGAGAGGTTCCTTGTCGAGTTGGGTGCCGTCGTGGGCCGACTCCACCCTCGCCCTGTGCTGTTGCTGGGGGATCTCAACGCCAAGTCTGCGGCGTGGGGATCCCCTGTGACCGATGCTAGGGGCGAGGTGCTGGAGGAGAGGGCGGTCACGACTGGCTTGACCGTCCTAAATCGGGGCTCGGTACACACGTGCGTGCGGCAGCGGGGCGGGAGGGTCGTGGATGTAAAGGCTACGCCGGTTTCCCATGGCCCTCCCATCACGGCGATGCGGGAACACCGCTGAGTTTTAGTGGGTATACTGTCCTTCTGACAGGAGTCCCACACACCCCGTCTCGTCCCCCACGAGCGGCAGTGCATAAAGCATTTCTCAGCGTCAAAAAAAAAAAAAAAAAAGGTTAGGTTAGGTTAGGTTTTTTTTTTTTTTTTTTTTTTTTTTTTTTTTTTTTTTTTTTTTTTTTTTTTTTTTTTTTTTTTTTTTTGGCAGGAGTGGGAAATCCTCATGGACGCCCAGACTGACTCACAGATGAGCCAGTCTGGGCAGTGCCGGACTCTTACCGGCTAAAACCACACTCCTGCCTTACAATGAAACCACAGACTTTGCGTCCGTGCCTTTGTTTGATTATTCGTTTTTTGCCTCCATGAGCTCCACTTACAAGTGGTGACTCCAGAGTACAATATTACTCACTATACTTATACTTACTAACTAGCTAACTATATATATATATATAATTTTTTTTTTTTTTTTTTTTTTTTTTTTTTTTTTTTTTTTTTTTTTTTTTTTTTTTTTTTTTTTTTGAGTATCCCTTGTTTTAATTTGTATAATGACTTAAATACATTACTCTTTCCGCCAACCCTTATCATTTTCAGTGTCACATTCATTACCTTATAATAGTCTACATTCTTACTTTACACACATTACATTATTTTAATTTACAACTTTTTTATAATATAATTTGTCAACTGCAGGCTTCCCACCGCAAAACCGAGTACTGCGGCCTGGTGTTGTAAGGATAACAGAGTCGTCGTCCAGTCCACAGGGGCCTGTTGCGTCAAAAGCAGCGTCAGTTATGTCTGTGGAAAGCGTTTCAGTGCGTACAGGACCACTCTTGGCTGATGGTCGCCAGCGAGTTTGGACGGACGTGACTAAGGGGCGGTGAATATGGTTGAGCCATTGGCCCTCGCTACTATTTGCACGATCTTGCTCGCGAATGTCAAGAATGCTGTTCTGGTGGCCTTTTTCTCTATGATGGAATGGAACGTGGACTGCATTACAGATATCTGGATTTCAGTTTCCAGGTCCATTCTTTCACGGCTGAATCTTGGGCACTCAGTGAGCACGTGCCATATCGTTTCTTCGCAGTCGGGATCGCAGACACACGAGGGACTGTCTTTAATGTGGAAGCGATGGAGATAAGCCCCGAATCCTCCGTGTCCGGTAAAGACTTGGACATGGGTAGGTGACAGTGCCATGCCTTTGAGGATCTTTCTTGCCGTCTGGACGGTGGGGAAGAATACCTTGGTCACCGAGCCTGTACTGGAGTATTCGTAGCGCTGCTGCCATTTTTTCACAGTTTCCTCACGTATCTGCCGCTTGACGAACGATATTGGTACCTTGTCGTAGTCCGGGGCTGTCTTTTTGGTGAGTGCCGCTTTCTTTGCCAACTCATCCGCTCTTTCATTTCCAGGGTTACCCACGTGTGCTCTCAACCAGAACAGTCTCACATCTCTGTCCTCCTCTCGGATCTCGCGCACCAATCTCTTTATACCAAGTGCTAACGGGTGGTTGACAGACGGGTTCCTCAATAAATCGAGCGAAGATCTTGAATCGCTTAATATGTTGACGGAGGCCATCCTGGACGTTCTCACCATCCCGACTGCTCGATATAGTGCGTACATCTCTGACTGAAAGACGGTGTTGTGGGGCTCCAAGCGAAAGGTTGAGTACCTGGTCTCCTTGCCTTCGTTCCACCAGGTAAGGGCGGCTCCGACTTTCCCCTCTATTTTGCTGCCGTCTGTGTATATCTGCGGTCCGGTTAGTTGGCGGTCACTCAGGGTTCCAGGGTCCAGGTTCTCGAGACATTCATATTCCGTTATTGTGAGTCGCGATGGATGGGGCATCCGTGACGGCCCCGCCTTGCGCTCAACCTCCCTTCCCGGTGGTAGGTACTCCTCTGAATAACCCTTCTTAATTTTGAAGAGGGTGGCAGCCTCAGTTACCCGGAAGTCTAGGGGTAGTTGCCCCGACAGAATCAGTGCCGATGTCAGAGATACCGTGCGATATGCTCTGCAGATCTTCTGCGTAAATCCTCTCTGCAGCGAGTCTAACTGATTTCTCGTCATCAGTTTCTCTGCTGCCGGAGCCCACGCGCTCGCTGCATACAACACGATTGGCTCTATCACCGACACATATATAGTCCTGATTATTTCACTGTTTAGACCCCATGTCACCCTTGCTGCACACGCTAGTTGTTTATAAATATCTGCAGCTTTCTTACAGGTTGCAGTCACGTGTGCATTAAATGTGAGTTTGTGGTCTATGATGAGTCCCAACAGCTTGATTTCTTCTGCTAAATTCAGCCGAGTACCGGACATGTGAATAACCGGGGTGTCGTACTTAAGCCGCTTCGTTATCACCATTGCGTTGGTTTTATGGGCGGCAAAACGAAGCTTGTGTTGAGCACCCCATTCTGTGACTGTCCGCAACGTGCTATCGGCTGTCTGCTGTAGCGAGCTGACTTCGTGGGACGAGAACACGAGGACCACATCATCCGCGAACGCCTGACAGTATACTCCCATTGCTGTAATTTTTTCCAGGAGCGAGTCCAGGATAAGATTCCAGAACGTCGGACCGGCTATTGAGCCCTGGACGCATCCTTTTGTGGTACCCTTTTCGCTGGATGCTCTAGCGTAGTTGACCTTGATGTATCTGTCTTCCAGGTAAGAGACTACGAAAGCGTACAGATTTTTTGGGCATTTTTTTCTCAACATCTGAATTTTGAGGGCGGGCCACCACGCGTTGTCAAAGGCCCCCTCTATGTCCAATGATACTAAGAGCACTACCTTTTTTGCCCTTAATTCAGCCCGTATGTGCTCCATTAAGACATATAGGGCGTCCTCGGTTCCTTTTTGTGGCATAAACCCATATTGGTTAGTGTTAAGTGTGGGAAGGAAGTGGTATTGCAGTCTGCCGACCACGAGCTTTTCGATGATCTTGCCCAAAACCGAGAGCAGTCCTATTGGTCTGTATGACTTTGGGTGGGTGTAGTCGTCCTTGCCCGGCTTACGGAGTATGCAGACGTGAGCTACTTTCCATTGCCTTGGGAAGTATGATAGTGATAGGCACTTGTTTGCCAGTGCCAGGAACACCTCCCTGTTGCAATTGATTGCTGCTGTACAGATGTCGGCCGTCAAACCATCGGGACCTGGAGCTTTCTTCGGGTTTTGTCCCTGAAGGACCATTTCTAGCTCTGCGGGTGTAAATGGTGGATCATCGACCGACAGATCATGTATCTCAGCCGGGTTACACCCCTCCGCGACTCTCCGGACCGACGCGTGATGTTGAAGTTCGGCATCCACAGAGTCGTCAGGGTAGAAAGTTTTTGCCAGAAGATCCGCTGATTGTTCCGGACTTAGCGTGTTGCCCGCTGTATCCCTCAGGAGTGTGTCTTCCTGTCTTCTGGCAGTCTTCCTTAAGACCCTGTAGATGCCGTCCCACATGCTCTCCCGATCCTGTGTCGAACAGAACTGCTTCCAATTTTCTGTTGCTGCCTCCGCCGCTCTTGTCGAGTATTCTAATTTGGCCTGTACGTACTCGCTGATGGTGAAATTTCTTCTAGTCGGGGCCGCGTTCCGGATTCTACGCTTTTTGGTCAGAACTTCTCTTTTTAATTGTTCTAGAGAATCAGACCACCACGGAGGCCTCGGATCGGTTTTCCTTTTTCCCAACTTTGGTATTGACTTTTTGCATGAACGGTGTATCATGTCGACGTATGTTGAGACCAAATCCTCCAGTTTCTCAGGGTTTGGGACCTCCGTTACCCTGTCGGGAGTGATGGTGTTTTCCAACAGTTTTGCTTTGAAGTGTGTGCTAAAATCTGACCACTTAGCCTTCCTGGTGTTATATATGCGTGTAGAGATTGGTTTTAGTGGCTCTAACGCTTTTTCTAGGCGTAATGAAAATGTGATCGCGTTGTGGTCAGATGTTGTTATGTTCCTATCCACAAGCCATTCCTCAATTCGGCCTAATAGCGACACACTGCACGTGGTAACGTCAACTATACTTTGGTAGAGCCTGTCTCCCCTGTATACTTCAAAGGTCGGGGTTTGGCCCGTGTTGAGGATCTGGAGGTCCTGTTCGGAAAGGAAGCCGTTGTAAGCCGCCCCGCGGTGGTCTTCGCTGTTGCTTCCCCACCATTGACTCCATGCGTTCACGTCACCCCCCACCAGGATGTTAGTTGTCTGTGATCTTGTGATTGCCTCTTTGGTTTTCACAAGGTAAGGGTCTAGATCATGGTCACCCTCAAAATAAACAGATATCACTGCAAACTTTAGTTGGCCCGCCTTCAGCAAGACGGCTGCAACGTTTTCGGTTACAATCTGGGGGTCGTGAATGACCTCCAGATTGTCTCCGAACACGATGATTGCCGCCTTTACGGGTTTTTGCCGGTTCAGGGTGCACTGGATGACTTGTGTGCCGTGGTTTTGTTTCATTACCCCTGTCTTCCCAACATAAGGTTCCTGGACTAGTGCAATTGAGACCCCCTTCTGTTCGGCGGCGTGGTGGAGTTCGGCTGTCGCGAGTTTGGAGCGCTGCAGGTTAACCTGGATGAATTTCAGTCTTCCTGCTGAGCCTCTTGCGCTTTGTGAGGTAACTGAATTATTATCCCCGTCGTTGCCCTTAGCAGTAAGAGACGCGTGACCTAGCTATATTGTCCCATTTTTGTCTCTCTTGACACTCTGTGCTGAAGGCTGGGTGAATCGAGTCCTTTCCCTCTCTTCCGACCCTAATGCAGTTCACGCAGGCGGGCGGGCCGGCAGAAGCTCTTACTGGGCAGTCCCTCCCAGTGTGTGTCCCGCCGCAGTATCCACAGCTTTCCTTCTCCACCTTGCAGAGATTTTTGCCGTGTCCGTAACCGAGGCATTTGGTACACTGCATTAGGGGGGACTGATCCACTACCGGGCATCTCTGTATTCCCAAGTGCACCTTTTCCGCTTCCGTAAGTCGCTTCCAAAGTTCTGGGGAGGCTTCAAAGACCGGGTGGCATTCGTGGGGGTTCCGTGCACGTTTTCGGTACCTCAATTTAATTGTTTGACCGGCATGTTCTAAGTCCTTCCACAGGTGTTTGTTTTGGGCTTTGAGGAGGTCCACCATCTCTTCGTTGGTGTATAAGGAAAGAACCCCTTTCACACATACCAAAGGATTGTTAGGCATGGGCTCCTGGACCTTAAGCCCACTGCTGGACTGAACCCGGCCTTTGACTAGGGTGAGGTCTTCCTTACTCGCGCAACTCACCACGATCTTTTGGTTTCGAGCTTTCCTCATCCTGTCGACTTTCACGCCTGTCTTTTTGAGGTCCAGAGCTACCCTCACTCTCTCAATGACATTGTCTCCCGTGTGGTTTGGGTCTGTCGAGGAAATTATGAGCGTGTGGTTTGGGCGTGTGGGAGTTTTCGCAACCTGGGCAAAGGTTTTAGGGCCCTGTTGCGCATTTTCTGGCTTGTTCAAGTCAGAGACTCCCTTTTCTATGGAGGCAAGCGTTCTCTTTACCTCTTCAACCGCAAACTCAGTGTCCAGGCTAGGTGCTATTTGTGCCACGTACTGCGGCTCCTTGTCTCGCAGCACTCTTATGTCAGAGGACACTATTTCCAACCTCTCTGACAGGGGCCGAAGGTGTTTACCCAGGTCTAATGGTGGTAATTCCGGGGGGGGCGGTATTATGGGCTTATCCAGTATAATTCCTATCATGGTTTGAGTTTTTACAATCTCTTCAGCCAGTCGGTCCAGCTTCGCTTCGGTTTGAGTCTCGGGGAACAGAAGAGGAGCAGTGGTGGGCTCCGCTGGTGTTTGAAATTCTTGTTTCATTTTATCCACTGCTTGGCGGAGCATGTCCAGTTGGTTCGAAACACTGGCCATGTTTGACCCCAACTTTGAGAGGCCCGCCGCAACGGTATCCCATTTTGGGTCCCCGGAGACGGGTGCATCTTCATTCCTGCTTCTCTCCTGCCCCGAGTGGATAAACTTGTTAAGTGACTCGATCGCCCTCTTGTTTTCAGCGATTTCCCTAAATGGCTGCTCGGTTTCATACCCTAACCAGTTCCTGATGTCTTTGGCTTCCTTTAGGGTTCCAGATATATCCTTTCTAGCAAGGCTCAACTCAGTGGTAAGGCTCTGTTGCATTTTCTGGATTTCCTGGTGGTGAAACCTCTCCACTTTGACGAGTTCTTGGGCGTGTCGAGAGCGCTCCTTCTCCAGGTTATATTTGTGCCTTGCTCGCGAGTCGGACAAAGACAAGGCGATCTCGTACAGCCCTTGAAGGCTGTCGTGGCAAGTCGTCCTGTACTCCCTTTTCATATTCCCAGAGGACTCCAAAGCCTCCTTGCCGTTTTGTAAGAGCTTGTTGGCCTCCCTTGTCGCCATGTCCATTTCCACACCAGTCCCTCTCCTCGGTGTGCTGTAGAGGAGACTGACCCTTTTACGTGCCTGGTGATCGGTGATAGATGATGTCACCGAGCTTACTTCGTCGGATAAAATTTGACTAGGGGGAGACATGCCCAGTTGCTGCCAGTCCATGACTTTTGATGCCGTTATCTCTGCGGCCTCAGGTAGCTCTGGAATGGAGCAGTTGTCTACGGATGACGCCTGGCTTCCTTGACATGTTGTTTCTCCATCAGCGGGTTCCGACGCTGCCCTCGACGCCTCAGGCTTGACGCATGTGGGTGAAGATAACTGTTTCGTAAGCCGCTCGGAAGTTGTGGATTTCGCGGCGTTTTTGAGGACTTTAGTCCGTAGTGATCGCGTTTTGGGTGCGACCTCCGCAGCTGACTTTCGCGTAATAGGAACATTTGGTACGGACGACATAATAATATTACAATCGTTACTAAAATCTTAATTAGATTACTAAGTTTAAAAATCCGCAAGAAAAAATGTTTCAGGGTTCCCGGTTCCCGACTTAGAGTCGAAAAACCTCAGTGCTCTATGTAGAGACGGTTTTATGGTCTCAACAGATAGACCTCTCCGAGCCCTTTAAGATGACACCAAGCACGGCTCCGTAGCTCAAGGGGTTCTGGAGATACAACGTTCCGAAAATTCCGGATACTCCACAAGATGGCCGCTGAAAAACGGATATTAGCTGTATCTTCCGAACGCCTCGGCCGAAATGTACCGTGCTTGGGCTAAAATAGAAGTGCTCAGTGAGATCTCCCCGCTGCCTGGATTTTCAGCACTGAAAAATTTTTTCCCCTGAAAACTCCTGAAACAAATTTTCCCCGGTAGCCGAAGTCCAGCCAGAGTCAATAAAGGAAACCCCAGCCCTCCACGACCCCCCGTTCCAGAGATATGGGAGTTTTAATTTGCACAAAATGGCCGCCGTAACTGTCAAAGTGACTTTTTGACCTGCGATATCTCCGGTCGTGAGCGTCGTAGAAGGCCCGAGTTTGGGTTCGCTGGCTTCAGCTCGGCTTGCCCTGTCTGCTGAACCCAATTTCAGGAAACTGAAATTTTATTGCCTGAAACCTCCTGAAACCGAGGGAGGGGGTAGGTGTTATGCCCTTGAGTTATATTTCGAAAACAGAATCGATTTATCTCAGTCGGTTCAGGAGTTAGAGCCAAATGAAACAATCCAAGATGGCCGCCGATCTGTCAAACGACAAGTTAAACTCCCGCGTTCTCCTCAACCAAAAGTCGTATCGAACCGGGGTTTTCGATTCACAGATAGGCCCCACCTTCTCTATCTGTAAATATGGGTTTCAGGCCTGAAAAAGTTTTCAGCCTGAAAACGCCTGAAAATTATATTTTAACAATTGAGAATAGATGCTCCTTACTAATCCGAAAACCGCAGCTCCGTAAGCCAAACGGTTCAGGAGATATTCAATTTTTAAGTCAGTATCCGGTTTTATTAAAATGGCTGACTTTTCCAATTATTGGCGTTTCTAACGTTACAGGGGCCGAGTTTCGGCTTAAGTGAGTCGGAATAAGGTGGAAAAACACAATATTGCAATAAAAAAGTGATTTTTTCCTATTTATAAGGAATTATTTGCAAAAAACATGTAAAATTCAATAACTTTGACACTATTTGTCTGAAAATTTTGAAAAAATGTGCTAAAAATACATAAATTAGAGGGCTACAAGATACAAAAATAAAAAATTGAAAAACTAAAAACAAGTGTGAGAATTTTTTAAAAATGTGGTTTTTCTATAAAATAAGGTATTATTTAAAAACTATTGGAACTAAAAATCTAAATCTTAGGGTCTCTACTAAGCTAGTGAGCGCGCAACAGGCTGCAGTTGAATAATCTTAAAAAGATTCCTCAGTCCGGAGTTTTGAGGGGTCAAAGTTGAGATCTTCTTATTGTTATATAAAGTTTTTTAGTTGGGATAAAATTCTAAAAATTATGACACTCGCCTTATCTTGAGTGGGTCTAGGATGCCTCCAAATTTGGTGCTGCTGCCTCCACTCCTTCAGGTTTTTCTGTCCACGTGGTTTTCAGCGATTCCTGAATATCTCAGGAAACTGCGATGTCAGGATGACTTGAAGTGGCCCAGATGGTCGGGGGCCTGGTTGTCCACGGAACTTCGGAGAAAAAGACGGGGGTCGCCGCTCTTGTTTTGGCAGCGTATGCGATTTTGCCTTTTTCTGGTTAAACTTAACCTCTAAAATTGAGGTTTTTGAAGAATAACTTTTTGGGCACTTATCACTGGCACAATTTGGTGATGGCACTTTAAGCAGCTCTGGTTTCCGCATCCAAAGACACCTCACACTTCCCAATCGGGCAACAAAAACCACTTTATTTAAATTTTTAAGCGCGGAGCGACTTTAAAAATGATCCGACCGCCACGAGAGCTGGGGGGGTACTGGGGTTAGGTTAGGTTAGGTTAGGTTAGGTTAGGTTAGGTTAGGTTCGATGCCGGCAACTCTACGCCGGCATCTTGAGGAGCATGGCCCTCTACGGGGCCCCCATCTGGGAGGAGTCTCTCCACAGACGAGAGAACGCCGCGGCCTTGCGGGCACCTCAAAGGGCGATAGCCCAGCGGGTGGCGCGGGCTCACCGCACGGTGAGCTTCGCCGGGGCGTGCACTCTGGCCGGCACCCCTCCTTGGGAACTCGAGGCGTGGGTGCTCGCCAGAGTGTACGAGTGGAAGGCGGGGCGGAGGGCGGCGGGTCAGCCCTTCGCCCCGGAACAGCGGGAGGCCGTCCGGCGGGAGGCGAGGGACGCCATCGTCGTCCACTGGACGACGGACCTCGCCGCCGCGGTCTTCGGCCGCCGAACCCTCGACGCGATCGGGCCGGTCCTGCGGGACTGGCTCGAGCGGCCGCACGGGTTCCTCTCGTTCCGCCTGGTGCAGGTGCTGTCCGGACACGGTTGTTTCGGATCGTACCTGCATCGGATCGGACGGGAGGAGACGCCGTCGTGCCACGACTGTGGCGCGGCGGAGGACACGGCGCAGCACACTCTCGAGGTGTGCCCGTCGTGGTCCGGGCCGCGCCGCAGTCTCGTCGCGGCGATCGGGCTGGACCTCTCGCTCCCCGGCGTGGTGGGCGCCATGCTGAGGGACGAGGGGTCCTGGGCGGCGGTCGCCTCCTTCTGCGAGCACGTCATGTCCCAGAAGGAGGCGGCGGAGCGCGTGCGGGAAGATGATCCCGACGCGGCACCGCTCCGAAGGCGGAGGAGGGGTCGAAGGAGACGTCAGTTCGACGCTCATCTCCGACTCCTCCTCCCAGGTGGAGGCCAGCAGGCAACGGGTGCGGGGGCACCCTCGCCTGCATCGCACAGGCCTCCACCAGTGCCGGACGGGAATGGCCAGGTGTTCCCGGCCATTCCCGTAGCCCCCCAGTCAGGGGGGCATGCGGGGCCCGCCAGCTAGGCGGGCATGCGCCGGGAGGGTCGTGGATGTAAAGGCTACGCCGGTTTCCCATGGCCCTCCCATCACGGCGATGCGGGAACACCGCTGAGTTTTAGTGGGTATACTGTCCTTCTGACAGGAGTCCCACACACCCCGTCTCGTCCCCCACGAGCGGCAGTGCATAAAGCATTTCTCAGCGTCAAAAAAAAAAAAAAAAAAAAAAAAGGTTAGGTTAGGTTGGGGGATCCCCCACAGCGCATACTTCCTCGTAGTATCCCCTGGGCAACGCCGTGTCTGACCACCGTAACGGAGTGGCAGACCGGTGGCTAAAGTGCGCTGTGACTTTTAAATCGTGATTTTTAATTTTTAATTTTATGCGGACATTTGCGAGTATGACAGGAAAGCCGGCACGCGATGCGTCCGGCCGTTTTGTGCCGAGTCGCTCTCCCCAGGGCGACCCAAACGGCCCTTCTCAGGGCCACCCCAACGGCCCTTCTCAGGGCCACCCCAACGGCCCTTCTCAGGGCCACCCCAACGGCCCTTCTCAGGGCCCCACCAACGGCCCTTCTCAGGGCCACCCCAACGCTGGCGGCGTTTTGACGCCGAGAGGAGCAGACCGCCCACGATCCGCGGCCAGTTTGTTCCGCAGGCCGGACGAGTCTTCGGACTCGGACACAGAGTCCAACATGGACACGTCGGCTGCGGAAAGCGGCGACCGCTTCAAGCGAAAGCGGTCCGAGGGCTCCTCGGAGTCCACCGCAAGCCGCAGCCGCAGCAAGGCGAAGAAGAAGTCGAAGCCCAAAAAGGCTCCGACTTCTTCTCCGACGGCCTGTACCCATGACGTGGGCTTAGTGGACGCCGAGCGCCAACTTAATTTGGCGAAACGGGCGCAGCTCCAAGCGGACTTGGAGGAGAGGGTGAGCGCCAAGGAGCAGCAAGCTGCCAGGTCGAGGGATGGCTACGGTGCATCCCATGTGCTGTATGCCGACCACTCCCTGGCAGAGCTGGCGCGCATGGCGGAGGAGGACAGGCAGGAGGTCCTGGAGGTCGCCTCAAAATCCTCCAACCTGAAGGGGACCTTTCAGAAGGCCCTCAAATGCCGTGCCGCCAGCATGCACGGCATTGTCCTGGAGCTGGTCAAGCGGACGGCCACGGAGGAGACGCGGCAGCTGCAGGCGAAGGTGGATCGCCTGCAGGCGGAGGTCAGCCAGCTTCACCAGAAGCTGGCTGAAGCCACGGCCCTGCCTGCCCCGGCTCCGGTGACAGGGGGCCCCTCCTCCTCCTCCTCCTCCTCCCCCTCCCCCTCCACCCCTGCCAGCCTCGAGGCAGCCTTGAGGCAGGTAGTGATGGAGGAGAGGGCGTTCATTAGGGCCTGCTTCGCAGGCATCGAGGACCGGCTCCTGCCGGAAAAGCGGCTCCGCCCACCGCTAGCGGCGGACAAGAGTCGCCAACCGGTGGAGCCGGAACCTGCGCCTCAAGCAGGCCCTGTATTGGAAGGGCAGCCCTCAAAGGGAAAGGGCAAGGGCAAGGGCAAGGGGACCACGGCGTCTCCTCAGACCCCCACCACGAGCGCGGTGCGAGCGTCAGGGTCCTCTGCCGCTCCAGCAGCCCCGGCCCCAGCCCAGATCCAGGAGGAAGACGCCCTTCTTCCCTCCACCACCCCGTCCAACCTGTCGTGGACGGAAGTGGGCAAGAGGGGGAAGAAGGCCAAGAAGCCGGACCCCAAGCCCGCTGCGGCTGCTCCTGCAGCCAAACGGGCTCCAGCTGGTGGGAGGAAGCTGGTTCCTCCCAAAACCGCGGCCGTCGTGGTGACCATCACCCCGGAGGCCGCGGAGCGGGGCGAGACGTACGAGTCCGTACTGAGACGGGCTCGTACGAATGCTGATCCCTCCCAGCTGGGGATCAGCAAAATCACGTGCCGCCGGACTCTCACGGGAGCTCGAATTTTCGAGTTTTCGGGAGAGCAGCGCGGCACGAACGCGGACCTCTTCGCAGCGAAGCTGCGGGAGGTCGTCGCGGATGTGGCCAAGGTCGCCAGGCCAGAAAAGACCGCAGCCTTGGAGGTGGCCGATCTTGATGACTCGGTCGCCAAAGAGGATGTGGTCGCGGCCGTCGCAGCAGCTGGAGGCTGCGACGCCGGCGCGGTGAAGGCTGGAGTCGTCAGGCTCGGCCGCCGCGGCATGGGCATCATCCGCGTGGAGTGCCCGGTCGCCGCGGCCGGGGCCGTCCTTGCGGCGACCAAAGGACGGTTGCTGATCGGCTTCAGCTCGGCGGTGGTCCGGCCGCTTGAGGCACAGCCTGCGCGGTGCTTCAAGTGCTGCGCGTTCGGCCACACCCGAGCCACGTGTCCCTCCAAGTCCGATTGGAGGGATACGTGCTTCCAATGCGGGAAGGAGGGACACGGGTGGGCCGCGTGCACCGCCACCGCCACCGCGCCACACTGCGCGGCGTGTGCCGCCAGTGGCCGCCCCGCGGGCCACCGGATGACGGGCAGGAGCTGTAAGCCCCCCGTCAAGAAGGGCGTGGTGCCGGCGCAGGTTCGCCCTGTTGCCACCACCGCCGCCGCCGTCGTCGCCGCTGTAGCTCCAGCGGCGGCGGCGGCGGCTGAGGAGGGTGCGATGTCGGAATAATAATTTCCGACCTCCGCATCCTCCAGACGAACGCCAACCACTGCAGAGCGGCCCAGGACCTGGTGGTGCAGGTCATGGCCGAGTGGTTGGTGAACGTAGCGGTGGTCGCCGAGCCCTACTTCGTCCCCGGCAGCTGGCTGGGTGACGAGGACGGCTTGGTGGCACTAGCGGCGCGGTCTTCCACAGACTCCCCTCCCCTCTCGCTATTAGAGAGGGGACCGGGATACGTGGCCGCCGCGTGGGGAGAACTCGCCCTTGTGGGCGTGTATTTCTCCCCAAACCGCCCTCTCCAGGACTTCGAGAACTATCTCGGAGTCCTGGCCGCCGTGGTCGGCAGGGCGGCGCCGCGTCAGGTCTCCGTGCTGGGAGACCTGAACGCCAAGTCGGTGACCTGGGGCAACCCGGCCACCGACGCCCGCGGGCGGGCAGTCGAGCTGTGGGCTGCCTCCTCTGGACTCTGCCTCTTGAACAGAGGCAGCGTCCGGACATGCGTGCGGCGGCAGGGTGGCTCAGTGGTGGACGTCACTTTCGCCACCCCTGCGTTAGCCGCGCGCGTGCTGAACTGGCGGGTGGACCTGGTGGAGACTATGTCGGACCATCGCTACGTGCGGTTCGACATCTCCACCAGTCGCCCCGGAGAGACGCGGACTCTGCCGGGGCGATCACCGTTCCCACGGTGGGCCCTCGCCCGCCTGGACAGGGAGGCAGCGCGGGAGGCGGCGTTCGTCCAGGACTGGCTTTCGCCGCCTTCCGCCAGCCGGCTGCCGGATGTGGACACCGTGGCGGGGCAGCTGAGGGAGTCTCTGACCGAGGTATGCAACTCGAGCATGCCTCGGTCTGGCCGACCACCACCCAAACGGGCCGTGTACTGGTGGTCGGCGGAGCTGGCGGGGCTTCGAGCAGCCTGTGTGGAGGCAAGGAGGGCTTACACGCGGAGTCGGCGGCGGCGTCGACGGGACCAGGCCGTCGGGGACCACCTCTACGAGGCGTACCTGGCGGCAAAACTGGTCCTCGATCGGGCCATCGCCGCCGCCAGAGACTCTGCGAGAGCAGAAATGCTGGAGGGTCTCGACGCGGACCCCTACGGGAGACCGTATAAGGCGGCGCGGAACAAGCTGCGCCCCTTTGGTCCCCCGGTGGCCGAGACCCTGGAGCCCTCCTTTCTGGATGGGGTGGTTCAGTCCCTGTTCCCGTGCAGGGACGACTTCACCCCACCAGCGATGGCCCCACCAGCCCCGCCAGCTGATGATGATGAAGAGGAGACCCCTCCCGTCACGGAGTCGGAACTTGGCGCGGCTATTCTCCATATCCGCGCCAAGAAGACGGCTCCGGGCCCCGACGGTGTCCCGGCGAGAGTGGTGGCGATCGCCGCCACCCAAATGGAGGAGCGGTTTCGGGACCTCTTCAGCGCATGCTTTGCGTCTGGAAGGTTCCCGAAACCATGGAAGGAGGGACAACTGTGCCTCCTTCGCAAGGAGGGCCGCCCGGCAGACTCCCCCTCGGCATACCGGCCCATCGTTCTGCTCGATGAGGTCGGTAAGATGTTCGAGGGGATAATCGCTGCCCGCCTGAAGAGCCATCTGCGGTGCATCGGGCCGGACTTGTCGGACGCTCAGTACGGCTTTCGGGCTGAGCGTTCGACGGTGGACGCGCTGGCCTGCCTCAAGGGGCAGGTGAAGGATGCGATGGAGGCGGGGGACGGGTTGTTGGCAGTGTCGTTCGACATCGCCAACGCCTTCAACTCCGTTCCCCACTCCACCATCCTAGAGGCGCTCCGATTCCACGGAGTGCCTCGCTACATGCGCGTGCTGCTGGCCAGCTACCTGGAGGATCGGGCGATCGTCCTGGTGAACAGGGCTGGCCGAGTCCGGCGGTACGCCGCGGAAGCCGGCGTTCCACAGGGGTCAGTCTTAGGACCTCTCCTCTGGAACGTCGGCTACGATTGGCTCTTGCGGGGAACTCTCCTCCGAGGCACGAGTGTCGTCTGCTACGCGGATGACACTCTCCTCACCGCCCGGGGGGAGAGTTTCAGGGAGGCGGCCTCCTTGGCCTCGGCGGGCGGATCCTTGGTCGCAGGGAGGATCCGCCGCCTAGGGTTGACGGTGGCGCTGCAGAAGACCGAGGCCGTCTTCTTCCACGGTCCCCGGCAGCGCCCCCCGCCACCTGGCGCCCACATCTTCGTGGAGGGCGTCAGGATTGAGGTGAAGGCCCAGATGAAATATCTGGGCCTTGTACTCGACAGCAGGTGGCGCTTCGGCCCGCATTTCAGCGGGCTGTCGTCGCGCCTGCTGAAGACCGCGGGCGCTCTCTCGTGGCTCCTCCCGAACTTGGGGGGGCCCAGCGCTCGATGCCGGCAACTCTACGCCGGCATCTTGAGGAGCATGGCCCTCTACGGGGCCCCCATCTGGGAGGAGTCTCTCCACAGACGAGAGAACGCCGCGGCCTTGCGGGCACCTCAAAGGGCGATAGCCCAGCGGGTGGCGCGGGCTCACCGCACGGTGAGCTTCGCCGGGGCGTGCGCTCTGGCCGGCACCCCTCCTTGGGAACTCGAGGCGTGGGTGCTCGCCAGAGTGTACGAGTGGAAGGCGGGGCGGAGGGCGGCGGGTCAGCCCTTCGCCCCGGAACAGCGGGAGGCCGTCCGGCGGGAGGCGAGGGACGCCATCGTCGTCCACTGGACGACGGACCTCGCCGCCGCGGTCTTCGGCCGCCGAACCCTCGACGCGATCGGGCCGGTCCTGCGGGACTGGCTCGAGCGGCCGCACGGGTTCCTCTCGTTCCGCCTGGTGCAGGTGCTGTCCGGACACGGTTGTTTCGGATCGTACCTGCATCGGATCGGACGGGAGGAGACGCCGTCGTGCCACGACTGTGGCGCGGCGGAGGACACGGCGCAGCACACTCTCGAGGTGTGCCCGTCGTGGTCCGAGCCGCGCCGCAGTCTCGTCGCGGCGATCGGGCTGGACCTCTCGCTCCCCGGCGTGGTGGGCGCCATGCTGAGGGACGAGGGGTCCTGGGCGGCGGTCGCCTCCTTCTGCGAGCACGTCATGTCCCAGAAGGAGGCGGCGGAGCGCGTGCGGGAAGATGATCCCGACGCGGCACCGCTCCGAAGGCGGAGGAGGGGTCGAAGGAGACGTCAGTTTGACGCTCATCTCCGACTCCTCCTCCCAGGTGGAGGCCAGCAGGCAACGGGTGCGGGGGCACCCTCGCCTGCATCGCACAGGCCTCCACCAGTGCCGGACGGGAATGGCCAGGTGTTCCCGGCCATTCCCGTAGCCCCCCAGTCAGGGGGGCATGCGGGGCCCGCCAGCTAGGCGGGCATGCGCCGGGAGGGTCGTGGATGTAAAGGCTACGCCGGTTTCCCATGGCCCTCCCATCACGGCGATGCGGGAACACCGCTGAGTTTTAGTGGGTATACTGTCCTTCTGACAGGAGTCCCACACACCCCGTCTCGTCCCCCACGAGCGGCAGTGCATAAAGCATTTCTCAGCGTCAAAAAAAAAAAAAAAAAAAAAAGGTTAGGTTAGGTTGGGGGATCCCCCACAGCGCATACTTCCTCGTAGTATCCCCTGGGCAACGCCGTGTCTGACCACCGTAACGGAGTGGCAGACCGGTGGCTAAAGTGCGCTGTGACTTTTAAATCGTGATTTTAATTTTATGCGGACATTTGCGAGCATGTCAGGAAAGCCGGCACGCGATGCGTCTGGCCGTTTTGTGCCGAGTCGCTCTCCCCAGGGCGACCCAAACGGCCCTTCTCAGGGCCACCCCAACGGCCCTTCTCAGGGCCACCCCAACGGCCCTTCTCAGGGCCACCCCAACGGCCCTTCTCAGGGCCACCCCAACGGCCCTTCTCAGGGCCCCACCAACGGCCCTTCTCAGGGCCACCCCAACGCTGGCGGCGTTTTGACGCCGAGAGGAGCAGACCGCCCACGATCCGCGGCCAGTTTGTTCCGCAGGCCGGACGAGTCTTCGGACTCGGACACAGAGTCCAACATGGACACGTCGGCTGCGGAAAGCGGCGACCGCTTCAAGCGGAAGCGGTCCGAGGGCTCCTCGGAGTCCACCGCAAGCCGCAGCCGCAGCAAGGCGAAGAAGAAGTCGAAGCCCAAAAAGGCTCCGACTTCTTCTCCGACGGCCTGTACCCATGACGTGGGCTTAGTGGACGCCGAGCGCCAACTTAATTTGGCGAAACGGGCGCAGCTCCAAGCGGACTTGGAGGAGAGGGTGAGCGCCAAGGAGCAGCAAGCTGCCAGGTCGAGGGATGGCTACGGTGCATCCCATGTGCTGTATGCCGACCACTCCCTGGCAGAGCTGGCGCGCATGGCGGAGGAGGACAGGCAGGAGGTCCTGGAGGTCGCCTCAAAATCCTCCAACCTGAAGGGGACCTTTCAGAAGGCCCTCAAATGCCGTGCCGCCAGCATGCACGGCATTGTCCTGGAGCTGGTCAAGCGGACGGCCACGGAGGAGACGCGGCAGCTGCAGGCGAAGGTGGATCGCCTGCAGGCGGAGGTCAGCCAGCTTCACCAGAAGCTGGCTGAAGCCACGGCCCTGCCTGCCCCGGCTCCGGTGACAGGGGGCCCCTCCTCCTCCTCCTCCTCCCCCTCCCCCTCCACCCCTGCCAGCCTCGAGGCAGCCTTGAGGCAGGTAGTGATGGAGGAGAGGGCGTTCATTAGGGCCTGCTTCGCAGGCATCGAGGACCGGCTCCTGCCGGAAAAGCGGCTCCGCCCACCGCTAGCGGCGGACAAGAGTCGCCAACCGGGGGAGCCGGAACCTGCGCCTCAAGCAGGCCCTGTGTTGGAAGGGCAGCCCTCAAAGGGAAAGGGCAAGGGCAAGGGCAAGGGGACCACGGCGTCTCCTCAGACCCCCACCACGAGCGCGGTGCGAGCGTCAGGGTCCTCTGCCGCTCCAGCAGCCCCGGCCCCAGCCCAGATCCAGGAGGAAGACGCCCTTCTTCCCTCCACCACCCCGTCCAACCTGTCGTGGACGGAAGTGGGCAAGAGGGGGAAGAAGGCCAAGAAGCCGGACCCCAAGCCCGCTGCGGCTGCTCCTGCAGCCAAACGGGCTCCAGCTGGTGGGAGGAAGCTGGTTCCTCCCAAAACCGCGGCCGTCGTGGTGACCATCACCCCGGAGGCCGCGGAGCGGGGCGAGACGTACGAGTCCGTACTGAGACGGGCTCGTACGAATGCTGATCCCTCCCAGCTGGGGATCAGCAAAATCACGTGCCGCCGAGCTCTCACGGGAGCTCGAATTTTCGAGTTTTCGGGAGAGCAGCGCGGCACGAACGCGGACCTCTTCGCAGCGAAGCTGCGGGAGGTCGTCGCGGATGTGGCCAAGGTCGTCAGGCCAGAAAAGACCGCAGCCTTGGAGGTGGCCGATCTTGATGACTCGGTCGCCAAAGAGGATGTGGTCGCGGCCGTCGCAGCAGCTGGAGGCTGCGACGCCGGCGCGGTGAAGGCTGGAGTCGTCAGGCTCGGCCGCCGCGGCATGGGCATCATCCGCGTGGAGTGCCCGGTCGCCGCGGCCGGGGCCGTCCTTGCGGCGACCAAAGGACGGTTGCTGATCGGCTTCAGCTCGGCGGTGGTCCGGCCGCTTGAGGCACAGCCTGCGCGGTGCTTCAAGTGCTGCGCGTTCGGCCACACCCGAGCCACGTGTCCCTCCAAGTCCGATTGGAGGGATACGTGCTTCCAATGCGGGAAGGAGGGACACGGGTGGGCCGCGTGCCCCGCCACCGCGCCACACTGCGCGGCGTGTGCCGCCAGTGGCCGCCCCGCGGGCCACCGGATGACGGGCAGGAGCTGTAAGCCCCCCGTCAAGAAGGGCGTGGTGCCGGCGCAGGTTCGCCCTGTTGCCACCACCGCCGCCGCCGTCGTCGCCGCTGTAGCTCCAGCGGCGGCGGCGGCGGCTGAGGAGGGTGCGATGTCGGAATAATAATTTCCGACCTCCGCATCCTCCAGACGAACGCCAACCACTGCAGAGCGGCCCAGGACCTGGTGGTGCAGGTCATGGCCGAGTGGTTGGTGAACGTAGCGGTGGTCGCCGAGCCCTACTTCGTCCCCGGCAGCTGGCTGGGTGACGAGGACGGCTTGGTGGCACTAGCGGCGCGGTCTTCCACAGACTCCCCTCCCCTCTCGCTATTAGAGAGGGGACCGGGATACGTGGCCGCCGCGTGGGGAGAACTCGCCCTTGTGGGCGTGTATTTCTCCCCAAACCGCCCTCTCCAGGACTTCGAGAACTATCTCGGAGTCCTGGCCGCCGTGGTCGGCAGGGCGGCGCCGCGTCAGGTCTCCGTGCTGGGAGACCTGAACGCCAAGTCGGTGACCTGGGGCAACCCGGCCACCGACGCCCGCGGGCGGGCAGTCGAGCTGTGGGCTGCCTCCTCTGGACTCTGCCTCTTGAACAGAGGCAGCGTCCAGACATGCGTGCGGCGGCAGGGTGGCTCAGTGGTGGACGTCACTTTCGCCACCCCTGCGTTAGCCGCGCGCGTGCTGAACTGGCGGGTGGACCTGGTGGAGACTATGTCGGACCATCGCTACGTGCGGTTCGACATCTCCACCAGTCGCCCCGGAGAGACGCGGACTCTGCCGGGGCGATCACCGTTCCCACGGTGGGCCCTCGCCCGCCTGGACAGGGAGGCAGCGCGGGAGGCGGCGTTCGTCCAGGACTGGCTTTCGCCGCCTTCCGCCAGCCGGCTGCCGGATGTGGACACCGTGGCGGGGCAGCTGAGGGAGTCTCTGACCGAGGTATGCAACTCGAGCATGCCTCGGTCTGGCCGACCACCACCCAAACGGGCCGTGTACTGGTGGTCGGCGGAGCTGGCGGGGCTTCGAGCAGCCTGTGTGGAGGCAAGGAGGGCTTACACGCGGAGTCGGCGGCGGCGTCGACGGGACCGGGCCGTCGGGGACCACCTCTACGAGGTGTACCTGGCGGCAAAACTGGTCCTCGATCGGGCCATCGCCGCCGCCAGAGACTCTGCGAGAGCAGAAATGCTGGAGGGTCTCGACGCGGACCCCTACGGGAGACCGTATAAGGCGGCGCGGAACAAGCTGCGCCCCTTTGGTCCCCCGGTGGCCGAGACCCTGGAGCCCTCCTTTCTGGATGGGGTGGTTCAGTCCCTGTTCCCGTGCAGGGACGACTTCACCCCACCAGCGATGGCCCCACCAGCCCCGCCAGCTGATGATGAAGAGGAGACCCCTCCCGTCACGGAGTCGGAACTTGGCGCGGCTATTCTCCGTATCCGCGCCAAGAAGTCGGCTCCGGGCCCCGACGGTGTCCCGGCGAGAGTGGTGGCGATCGCCGCCACCCAAATGGAGGAGCGGTTTCGGGACCTCTTCAGCGCATGCTTTGCGTCTGGAAGGTTCCCGAAACCATGGAAGGAGGGACAACTGTGCCTCCTTCGCAAGGAGGGCCGCCCGGCAGACTCCCCCTCGGCATACCGGCCCATCGTTCTGCTCGATGAGGTCGGTAAGATGTTCGAGGGGATAATCGCTGCCCGCCTGAAGAGCCATCTGCGGTGCATCGGGCCGGACTTGTCGGACGCTCAGTACGGCTTTCGGGCTGAGCGTTCGACGGTGGACGCGCTGGCCTGCCTCAAGGGGCAGGTGAAGGATGCGATGGAGGCGGGGGACGGGTTGTTGGCAGTGTCGTTCGACATCGCCAACGCCTTCAACTCCGTTCCCCACTCCACCATCCTAGAGGCGCTCCGATTCCACGGAGTGCCTCGCTACATGCGCGTGCTGCTGGCCAGCTACCTGGAGGATCGGGCGATCGTCCTGGTGAACAGGGCTGGCCGAGTCCGGCGGTACGCCGCGGAAGCCGGCGTTCCACAGGGGTCAGTCTTAGGACCTCTCCTCTGGAACGTCGGCTACGATTGGCTCTTGCGGGGAACTCTCCTCCGAGGCACGAGTGTCGTCTGCTACGCGGATGACACTCTCCTCACCGCCCGGGGGGAGAGTTTCAGGGAGGCGGCCTCCTTGGCCTCGGCGGGCGGATCCTTGGTCGCAGGGAGGATCCGCCGCCTAGGGTTGACGGTGGCGCTGCAGAAGACCGAGGCCGTCTTCTTCCACGGTCCCCGGCAGCGCCCCCCGCCACCTGGCGCCCACATCTTCGTGGAGGGCGTCAGGATTGAGGTGAAGGCCCAGATGAAATATCTGGGCCTTGTACTCGACAGCAGGTGGCGCTTCGGCCCGCATTTCAGCGGGCTGTCGTCGCGCCTGCTGAAGACCGCGGGCGCTCTCTCGTGGCTCCTCCCGAACTTGGGGGGGCCCAGCGCTCGATGCCGGCAACTCTACGCCGGCATCTTGAGGAGCATGGCCCTCTACGGGGCCCCCATCTGGGAGGAGTCTCTCCACAGACGAGAGAACGCCGCGGCCTTGCGGGCACCTCAAAGGGCGATAGCCCAGCGGGTGGCGCGGGCTCACCGCACGGTGAGCTTCGCCGGGGCGTGCGCTCTGGCCAGCACCCCTCCTTGGGAACTCGAGGCGTGGGTGCTCGCCAGAGTGTACGAGTGGAAGGCGGGGCGGAGGGCGGCGGGTCAGCCCTTCGCCCCGGAACAGCGGGAGGCCGTCCGGCGGGAGGCGAGGGACGCCATCGTCGTCCACTGGACGACGGACCTCGCCGCCGCGGTCTTCGGCCGCCGAACCCTCGACGCGATCGGGCCGGTCCTGCGGGACTGGCTCGAGCGGCCGCACGGGTTCCTCTCGTTCCGCCTGGTGCAGGTGCTGTCCGGACACGGTTGTTTCGGATCGTACCTGCATCGGATCGGACGGGAGGAGACGCCGTCGTGCCACGACTGTGGCGCGGCGGAGGACACGGCGCAGCACACTCTCGAGGTGTGCCCGTCGTGGTCCGGGCCGCGCCGCAGTCTCGTCGCGGCGATCGGGCTGGACCTCTCGCTCCCCGGCGTGGTGGGCGCCATGCTGAGGGACGAGGGGTCCTGGGCGGCGGTCGCCTCCTTCTGCGAGCACGTCATGTCCCAGAAGGAGGCGGCGGAGCGCGTGCGGGAAGATGATCCCGACGCGGCACCGCTCCGAAGGCGGAGGAGGGGTCGAAGGAGACGTCAGTTCGACGCTCATCTCCGACTCCTCCTCCCAGGTGGAGGCCAGCAGGCAACGGGTGCGGGGGCACCCTCGCCTGCATCGCACAGGCCTCCACCAGTGCCGGACGGGAATGGCCAGGTGTTCCCGGCCATTCCCGTAGCCCCCCAGTCAGGGGGGCATGCGGGGCCCGCCAGCTAGGCGGGCATGCGCCGGGAGGGTCGTGGATGTAAAGGCTACGCCGGTTTCCCATGGCCCTCCCATCACGGCGATGCGGGAACACCGCTGAGTTTTAGTGGGTATACTGTCCTTCTGACAGGAGTCCCACACACCCCGTCTCGTCCCCCACGAGCGGCAGTGCATAAAGCATTTCTCAGCGTCAAAAAAAAAAAAAAAAAAAAAAGGTTAGGTTAGGTTAGGTTGGGGGCAACGGCCCTTCTCAGGGCCATCCCAACGGCCCTTCTCAGGGCCACCCCAACGGCCCTTCTCAGGGCCACCCCAACGGCCCTTCTCAGGGCCCCACCAACGGCCCTTCTCAGGGCCACCCCAACGCTGGCGGCGTTTTGACGCCGAGAGGAGCAGACCGCCCACGATCCGCGGCCAGTTTGTTCCGCAGGCCGGACGAGTCTTCGGACTCGGACACAGAGTCCAACATGGACACGTCGGCTGCGGAAAGCGGCGACCGCTTCAAGCGGAAGCGGTCCGAGGGCTCCTCGGAGTCCACCGCAAGCCGCAGCCGCAGCAAGGCGAAGAAGAAGTCGAAGCCCAAAAAGGCTCCGACTTCTTCTCCGACGGCCTGTACCCATGACGTGGGCTTAGTGGACGCCGAGCGCCAACTTAATTTGGCGAAACGGGCGCAGCTCCAAGCGGACTTGGAGGAGAGGGTTAGCGCCAAGGAGCAGCAAGCTGCCAGGTCGAGGGCTGGCTACGGTGCATCCCATGTGCTGTATGCCGACCACTCCCTGGCAGAGCTGGCGCGCATGGCGGAGGAGGACAGGCAGGAGGTCCTGGAGGTCGCCTCAAAATCCTCCAACCTGAAGGGGACCTTTCAGAAGGCCCTCAAATGCCGTGCCGCCAGCATGCACGGCATTGTCCTGGAGCTGGTCAAGCGGACGGCCACGGAGGAGACGCGGCAGCTGCAGGCGAAGGTGGATCGCCTGCAGGCGGAGGTCAGCCAGCTTCACCAGAAGCTGGCTGAAGCCACGGCCCTGCCTGCCCCGGCTCCGGTGACAGGGGGCCCCTCCTCCTCCTCCTCCTCCTCCCCCTCCCCCTCCACCCCTGCCAGCCTCGAGGCAGCCTTGAGGCAGGTAGTGATGGAGGAGAGGGCGTTCATTAGGGCCTGCTTCGCAGGCATCGAGGACCGGCTCCTGCCGGAAAAGCGGCTCCGCCCACCGCTAGCGGCGGACAAGAGTCGCCAACCGGGGGAGCCGGAACCTGCGCCTCAAGCAGGCCCTGTATTGGAAGGGCAGCCCTCAAAGGGAAAGGGCAAGGGCAAGGGCAAGGGGACCACGGCGTCTCCTCAGACCCCCACCACGAGCGCGGTGCGAGCGTCAGGGTCCTCTGCCGCTCCAGCAGCCCCGGCCACAGCCCAGATCCAGGAGGAAGACGCCCTTCTTCCCTCCACCACCCCGTCCAACCTGCCGTGGACGGAAGTGGGCAAGAGGGGGAAGAAGGCCAAGAAGCCGGACCCCAAGCCCGCTGCGGCTGCTCCTGCAGCCAAACGGGCTCCAGCTGGTGGGAGGAAGCTGGTTCCTCCCAAAACCGCGGCCGTCGTGGTGACCATCACCCCGGAGGCCGCGGAGCGGGGCGAGACGTACGAGTCCGTACTGAGACGGGCTCGTACGAATGCTGATCCCTCCCAGCTGGGGATCAGCAAAATCACGTGCCGCCGAACTCTCACGGGAGCTCGAATTTTCGAGTTTTCGGGAGAGCAGCGCGGCACGAACGCGGACCTCTTCGCAGCGAAGCTGCGGGAGGTCGTCGCGGATGTGGCCAAGGTCGCCAGGCCAGAAAAGACCGCAGCCTTGGAGGTGGCCGATCTTGATGACTCGGTCGCCAAAGAGGATGTGGTCGCGGCCGTCGCAGCAGCTGGAGGCTGCGACGCCGGCGCGGTGAAGGCTGGAGTCGTCAGGCTCGGCCGCCGCGGCATGGGCATCATCCGCGTGGAGTGCCCGGTCGCCGCGGCCGGGGCCGTCCTTGCGGCGACCAAAGGACGGTTGCTGATCGGCTTCAGCTCGGCGGTGGTCCGGCCACTTGAGGCACAGCCTGCGCGGTGCTTCAAGTGCTGCGCGTTCGGCCACACCCGAGCCACGTGTCCCTCCAAGTCCGATTGGAGGGATACGTGCTTCCAATGCGGGAAGGAGGGACACGGGTGGGCCGCGTGCACCGCCACCGCGCTACACTGCGCGGCGTGTGCCGCCAGTGGCCGCCCCGCGGGCCACCGGATGACGGGCAGGAGCTGTAAGCCCCCCGTCAAGAAGGGCGTGGTGCCGGCGCAGGTTCGCCCTGTTGCCACCACCGCCGCCGCCGTCGTCGCCGCTGCAGCTCCAGCGGCGGCGGCGGCGGCTGAGGAGGGTGCGATGTCGGAATAATAATTTCCGACCTCCGCATCCTCCAGACGAACGCCAACCACTGCAGAGCGGCCCAGGACCTGGTGGTGCAGGTCATGGCCGAGTGGTTGGTGAACGTAGCGGTGGTCGCCGAGCCCTACTTCGTCCCCGGCAGCTGGCTGGGTGACGAGGACGGCTTGGTGGCACTAGCGGCGCGGTCTTCCACAGACTCCCCTCCCCTCTCGCTAATAGAGAGGGGACCGGGATACGTGGCCGCCGCGTGGGGAGAACTCGCCCTTGTGGGCGTGTATTTCTCCCCAAACCGCCCTCTCCAGGACTTCGAGAACTATCTCGGAGTCCTGGCCGCCGTGGTCGGCAGGGCGGCGCCGCGTCAGGTCTCCGTGCTGGGAGACCTGAACGCCAAGTCGGTGACCTGGGGCAACCCGGCCACCGACGCCCGCGGGCGGGCAGTCGAGCTGTGGGCTGCCTCCTCTGGACTCTGCCTCTTGAACAGAGGCAGCGTCCAGACATGCGTGCGGCGGCAGGGTGGCTCAGTGGTGGACGTCACTTTCGCCACCCCTGCGTTAGCCGCGCGCGTGCTGAACTGGCGGGTGGACCTGGTGGAGACTATGTCGGACCATCGCTACGTGCGGTTCGACATCTCCACCAGTCGCCCCGGAGAGACGCGGACTCTGCCGGGGCGATCACCGTTCCCACGGTGGGCCCTCGCCCGCCTGGACAGGGAGGCAGCGCGGGAGGCGGCGTTCGTCCAGGACTGGCTTTCGCCGCCTTCCGCCAGCCGGCTGCCGGATGTGGACACCGTGGCGGGGCAGCTGAGGGAGTCTCTGACCGAGGTATGCAACTCGAGCATGCCTCGGTCTGGCCGACCACCACCCAAACGGGCCGTGTACTGGTGGTCGGCGGAGCTGGCGGGGCTTCGAGCAGCCTGTGTGGAGGCAAGGAGGGCTTACACGCGGAGTCGGCGGCGGCGTCGACGGGACCAGGCCGTCGGGGACCACCTCTACGAGGTGTACCTGGCGGCAAAACTGGTCCTCGATCGGGCCATCGCCGCCGCCAGAGACTCTGCGAGAGCAGAAATGCTGGAGGGTCTCGACGCGGACCCCTACGGGAGACCGTATAAGGCGGCGCGGAACAAGCTGCGCCCCTTTGGTCCCCCGGTGGCCGAGACCCTGGAGCCCTCCTTTCTGGATGGGGTGGTTCAGTCCCTGTTCCCGTGCGGGGACGACTTCACCCCACCAGCGATGGCCCCACCAGCCCCGCCAGCTGATGATGAAGAGGAGACCCCTCCCGTCACGGAGTCGGAACTTGGCGCGGCTATTCTCCATATCCGCGCCAAGAAGACGGCTCCGGGCCCCGACGGTGTCCCGGCGAGAGTGGTGGCGATCGCCGCCACCCAAATGGAGGAGCGGTTTCGGGACCTCTTCAGCGCATGCTTTGCGTCTGGAAGGTTCCCGAAACCATGGAAGGAGGGACAACTGTGCCTCCTTCGCAAGGAGGGCCGCCCGGCAGACTCCCCCTCGGCATACCGGCCCATCGTTCTGCTCGATGAGGTCGGTAAGATGTTCGAGGGGATAATCGCTGCCCGCCTGAAGAGCCATCTGCGGTGCATCGGGCCGGACTTGTCGGACGCTCAGTACGGCTTTCGGGCTGAGCGTTCGACGGTGGACGCGCTGGCCTGCCTCAAGGGGCAGGTGAAGGATGCGATGGAGGCGGGGGACGGGTTGTTGGCAGTGTCGTTCGACATTGCCAACGCCTTCAACTCCGTTCCCCACTCCACCATCCTAGAGGCGCTCCGATTCCACGGAGTGCCTCGCTACATGCGCGTGCTGCTGGCCAGCTACCTGGAGGATCGGGCGATCGTCCTGGTGAACAGGGCTGGCCGAGTCCGGCGGTACGCCGCGGAAGCCGGCGTTCCACAGGGGTCAGTCTTAGGACCTCTCCTCTGGAACGTCGGCTACGATTGGCTCTTGCGGGGAACTCTCCTCCGAGGCACGAGTGTCGTCTGCTACGCGGATGACACTCTCCTCACCGCCCGGGGGGAGAGTTTCAGGGAGGCGGCCTCCTTGGCCTCGGCGGGCGGATCCTTGGTCGCAGGGAGGATCCGCCGCCTAGGGTTGACGGTGGCGCTGCAGAAGACCGAGGCCGTCTTCTTCCACGGTCCCCGGCAGCGCCCCCCGCCACCTGGCGCCCACATCTTCGTGGAGGGCGTCAGGATTGAGGTGAAGGCCCAGATGAAATATCTGGGCCTTGTACTCGACAGCAGGTGGCGCTTCGGCCCGCATTTCAGCGGGCTGTCGTCGCGCCTGCTGAAGACCGCGGGCGCTCTCTCGTGGCTCCTCCCGAACTTGGGGGGGCCCAGCGCTCGATGCCGGCAACTCTACGCCGGCATCTTGAGGAGCATGGCCCTCTACGGGGCCCCCATCTGGGAGGAGTCTCTCCACAGACGAGAGAACGCCGCGGCCTTGCGGGCACCTCAAAGGGCGATAGCCCAGCGGGTGGCGCGGGCTCACCGCACGGTGAGCTTCGCCGGGGCGTGCGCTCTGGCCGGCACCCCTCCTTGGGAACTCGAGGCGTGGGTGCTCGCCAGAGTGTACGAGTGGAAGGCGGGGCGGAGGGCGGCGGGTCAGCCCTTCGCCCCGGAACAGCGGGAGGCCGTCCGGCGGGAGGCGAGGGACGCCATCGTCGTCCACTGGACGACGGACCTCGCCGCCGCGGTCTTCGGCCGCCGAACCCTCGACGCGATCGGGCCGGTCCTGCGGGACTGGCTCGAGCGGCCGCACGGGTTCCTCTCGTTCCGCCTGGTGCAGGTGCTGTCCGGACACGGTTGTTTCGGATCGTACCTGCACCGGATCGGACGGGAGGAGACGCCGTCGTGCCACGACTGTGGCGCGGCGGAGGACACGGCGCAGCACACTCTCGAGGTGTGCCCGTCGTGGTCCGGGCCGCGCCGCAGTCTCGTCGCGGCGATCGGGCTGGACCTCTCGCTCCCCGGCGTGGTGGGCGCCATGCTGAGGGACGAGGGGTCCTGGGCGGCGGTCGCCTCCTTCTGCGAGCACGTCATGTCCCAGAAGGAGGCGGCGGAGCGCGTGCGGGAAGATGATCCCGACGCGGCACCGCTCCGAAGGCGGAGGAGGGGTCGAAGGAGACGTCAGTTCGACGCTCATCTCCGACTCCTCCTCCCAGGTGGAGGCCAGCAGGCAACGGGTGCGGGGGCACCCTCGCCTGCATCGCACAGGCCTCCACCAGTGCCGGACGGGAATGGCCAGGTGTTCCCGGCCATTCCCGTAGCCCCCCAGTCAGGGGGGCATGCGGGGCCCGCCAGCTAGGCGGGCATGCGCCGGGAGGGTCGTGGATGTAAAGGCTACGCCGGTTTCCCATGGCCCTCCCATCACGGCGATGCGGGAACACCGCTGAGTTTTAGTGGGTATACTGTCCTTCTGACAGGAGTCCCACACACCCCGTCTCGTCCCCCACGAGCGGCAGTGCATAAAGCATTTCTCAGCGTCAAAAAAAAAAAAAAACAAAAAAAAAAAAAAAAAAAAAAAAAAAAAAAAAAAAAAAAAAGGTTAGGTTGGGGGACCACCCCACAGTGCTTGCGTCCACGTCGCGTCCCCTGGAAACGACCCAGTTCTGACCACCGTAACGGAGTGGCAGACTGGGTTGGCCAAAGTGCACTGTGCTGTCGTAGCGTATTTTAATCCATTTTCGTATTTTATTGTTATTTTATGTCGGAATCTACGGCACCTGCGGAGGCTATGCCTAAACCCTCGCGGGAAGCCTCCGGGCGTTTTAAAAAAGGCCCTTCTCAGGGCCAACCAAAAGGCCCTTCTCAGGGCCAACCAAAAGGCCCTTCTCAGGGCCAACCAAAAGGCCCTTCTCAGGGCCAACCAAAAGGCCCTTCTCAGGGCCAACCCAACGACCCTTCTCAGGGCCACGCCGGCGACGCCTTGGCGTCGGATGCTGACCGCGCACCATCTGCGGCCAGCTTCTTCAGCAGGCCGGACGAGATGTCGGACTCCGACGGTTCCATTATGGACACGTCGGCGGCCGAGAGCGACCGCCCAAAGCGGAAGAGGGCCGATCTGAGGAGCCCCCGGACCGTATCCGGGGGCTCCTCGGAGTCGGTAGGAAGTAGGGCGAAGAAGAAGCCGAAATCAAAAAAGGCTTCGACTTCTGCTTCGGCCTCTGCGGCGCAACTCCAGGATGACCTGGAGGAGACGGTGGCCACCAAGGAGCGGCAGGCAAAAGCCACCAAGAAAACGGTGTCGGACACCCACGACGTCGGTCTGGCAGAGGCCCAACGCCAGTTGGACCTGTCACGGCGGGTGCAGCTCCAGCAAGACCTGGAGGAGCGGGTTGCGGCCAAGGAGCAACGGACGCGCGCCGCCCGAGCCAAGTCCGGGTACGGCGCGTCGCGCGTACTGTATGCGGACCACTCCCTGGCCGAGTTGGAGCTGATGGCTGAGGAGGACGAAGAGGAGATAATTGAGGTCGCCTCTAAGTCCTCCAATTTAAAGGGGACTTTCCAAAAGTCCCTCAAATGCAGGGCCGCGAGCATGCGTGGCATCATCGGGGAGCTGGTGCAGCGCAAGGCGACCGATGAGACTCGGCAACTGCAGGCGAAAGTTGATCGCCTGCAATCAGAGGTCAGCCAGCTGCATCAGAAGCTGGCTGAAGCCACGGCCCGGCCAAACCAAGCTGAGCCGAGACCAGCGGCTGAGGTCCCTTCCTCCAACCTTGAGGATATAATCCGCAAGGTCGTCACGGAGGAAAGGGCCTTCACAAGAGCCTGTCTTGCGGGCATTGAGGACAGGCTCTTGCCAGAGAAGCGCCTCCGACCATCGCTCGCGGCCGACAATAGGCCATGTGAGCCGGAGCTGCCTTCCCAGAGGGAAGACGCCCATCTCCCGTCCACCACCCCATCCAACCAGCAGGGGTGGACGAAGGTGGGCAAAAAGAAGTCAAGGACGGTGGCTGCCTCTGCCGCCCCCGCCACCACTCCTCCCGGCCCATCCCAGACTACGGGCAAGGGAAAGGGGAAGGGGAACACGTCAGCCACCAAGCCCACCGCTGCTGCGCCGAAGAGGAAATTGGTTCCTCCCAAAACCGCAGCCGTAGTGGTGACGCTCACCACTGAGGCTGCGGAGCGGGGGGAGACGTACGCGTCCATCATGATGCGGGCGCGTACCAATGCCGATCCTACCCAACTGGGGATCGGCAAAGTCTCATGCCGCCGGACCCAGGCCGGAGCTCGAATTTTCGAGTTTCCGGGGGCTCAGGGCGGCGCCAATGCGGACCTCTTCGCCAGCAAAATAAAAGAGGTCATCGCGGACGCGGCCAGTGTCGCCAGGCCCGTGAAGTCTGTGGCCTTGGAGGTGACCGACCTGGACGACTCGGTCACCAAGGAGGAGGTGGTGGCGGCGGTCGCAGCAATGGGGGGCTGTGCCGTCACAGCGGTGCAAAGTCGGGCCATGAGGCCCGGCCGCGGTGGCATGGGCACCATTCGTCTTGAGTGCCCAGTCACCGCAGCTATAGCCGTTCTCGCCAAGGGACGCCTTGCAGTCGGGTTCAGCTCGGGTGTAGTCCGGGCACTTGCAGCCAAGCCTTTGCGCTGCTACAAGTGTTTTGGAGTCGGACACACTCGGGCCCTTTGTCCGTCCGAGGTCGACAGGGCGGACAAATGTTACCGCTGTAGCAAGGACGGGCACAAGTCCGCCTCCTGCGACGCTGCCACGCCGCACTGCGCGGTGTGTGCCGCCAGTGGCTGCCCGGCAGGCCACGTAATGATGGGGAGGAACTGCAATCCTCCCCCTAAGAAGGGCAAAACGCAGGCGCCAATCCGGCCTGTCGCTGCCACCGCCGTCCCTGAGGCTGGGACTTCAGCGGCTGTGGAGGGGGGTGCAATGTCTGATTGATGGACAGGGTCAGACATCGCATCCTCCAGGCGAACACCAACCACTGCAGAGCAGCCCAGGATCTGCTGATGCAGACCATGGCTGAGTGGTTGGTGGACGTGGCGGTGGTTGCCGAGCCGTACTCGGTCCCTGGCCGTTGGCTGGGTGATCGGGACGGAACGGTGGCATTGATTACGCGGTCCTCCACGGACTCCCCTCCCCTCTCGCTCTTAGAGAGGGGACCGGGATACGTGGCCACCGCGTAGGGAGAAGTAGCCCTGGTGGGGGTGTATTTCTCCCCAAACCAGGTGGAGGCCAGCAGGCAACGGGTGCGGGGGCACCCTCGCCTGCATCGCACAGGCCTCCACCAGTGTCGGACGGGAATGGCCAGGTGTTCCCGGCCATTCCCGTAGCCCCCCAGTTAGGGGGGCATGCGGGGCCCGCCAGCTAGGCGGGCATGCGCCGGGAGGGTCGTGGATGTAAAGGCTACGCCAGTTTCCCATGGCCCTCCCATCACGGCGATGCGGGAACACCGCTGAGTTTTAGTGGGTATACTGTCCTTCTGACAGGAGTCCCACACACCCCGTCTCGTCCCCCACGAGCGGCAGTGCATAAAGCATTTCTCAGCGTCAAAAAAAAAAAAAAAAAAAAAAAGGTTAGGTTAGGTTAGGTTAGGTCCTGCCGGGGCGATCACCGTTCCCACGGTGGGCCCTCGCCCGCCTCGACAGGGAGGCAGCGCGGGAGGCGGCGTTCGTCCAGGACTGGCTTTCGCCGCCTTCCGCCAGCCGGCTGCCGGATGTGGACACCGTGGCGGGGCAGCTGAGGGAGTCTCTGACCGAGGTATGCAACTCGAGCATGCCTCGGTCTGGCCGACCACCACCCAAACGGGCCGTGTACTGGTGGTCGGCGGAGCTGGCGGGGCTTCGAGCAGCCTGTGTGGAGGCAAGGAGGGCTTACACGCGGAGTCGGCGGCGGCGTCGACGGGACCAGGCCGTCGGGGACCACCTCTACGAGGTGTACCTGGCGGCAAAACTGGTCCTCGATCGGGCCATCGCCGCCGCCAGAGACTCTGCGAGAGCAGAAATGCTGGAGGGTCTCGACGCGGACCCCTACGGGAGACCGTATAAGGCGGCGCGGAACAAGCTGCGCCCCTTTGGTCCCCCGGTGGCCGAGACCCTGGAGCCCTCCTTTCTGGATGGGGTGGTTCAGTCCCTGTTCCCGTGCAGGGACGACTTCACCCCACCAGCGATGGCCCCACCAGCCCCGCCAGCTGATGATGAAGAGGAGACCCCTCCCGTCACGGAGTCGGAACTTGGCGCGGCTATTCTCCATATCCGCGCCAAGAAGACGGCTCCGGGCCCCGACGGTGTCCCGGCGAGAGTGGTGGCGATCGCCGCCACCCAAATGGAGGAGCGGTTTCGGGACCTCTTCAGTGCATGCTTTGCGTCTGGAAGGTTCCCGAAACCATGGAAGGAGGGACAACTGTGCCTCCTTCGCAAGGAGGGCCGCCCGGCAGACTCCCCCTCGGCATACCGGCCCATCGTTCTGCTCGATGAGGTCGGTAAGATGTTCGAGGGGATAATCGCTGCCCGCCTGAAGAGCCATCTGCGGTGCATCGGGCCGGACTTGTCGGACGCTCAGTACGGCTTTCGGGCTGAGCGTTCGACGGTGGACGCGCTGGCCTGCCTCAAGGGGCAGGTGAAGGATGCGATGGAGGCGGGGGACGGGTTGTTGGCAGTGTCGTTCGACATTGCCAACGCCTTCAACTCCGTTCCCCACTCCACCATCCTAGAGGCGCTCCGATTCCACGGAGTGCCTCGCTACATGCGCGTGCTGCTGGCCAGCTACCTGGAGGATCGGGCGATCGTCCTGGTGAACAGGGCTGGCCGAGTCCGGCGGTACGCCGCGGGAGCCGGCGTTCCACAGGGGTCAGTCTTAGGACCTCTCCTCTGGAACGTCGGCTACGATTGGCTCTTGCGGGGAACTCTCCTCCGAGGCACGAGTGTCGTCTGCTACGCGGATGACACTCTCCTCACCGCCCGGGGGGAGAGTTTCAGGGAGGCGGCCTCCTTGGCCTCGGCGGGCGGATCCTTGGTCGCAGGGAGGATCCGCCGCCTAGGGTTGACGGTGGCGCTGCAGAAGACCGAGGCCGTCTTCTTCCACGGTCCCCGGCAGCGCCCCCCGCCACCTGGCGCCCACATCTTCGTGGAGGGCGTCAGGATTGAGGTGAAGGCCCAGATGAAATATCTGGGCCTTGTACTCGACAGCAGGTGGCGCTTCGGCCCGCATTTCAGCGGGCTGTCGTCGCGCCTGCTGAAGACCGCGGGCGCTCTCTCGTGGCTCCTCCCGAACTTGGGGGGGCCCAGCGCTCGATGCCGGCAACTCTACGCCGGCATCTTGAGGAGCATGGCCCTCTACGGGGCCCCCATCTGGGAGGAGTCTCTCCACAGACGAGAGAACGCCGCGGCCTTGCGGGCACCTCAAAGGGCGATAGCCCAGCGGGTGGCGCGGGCTCACCGCACGGTGAGCTTCGCCGGGGCGTGCGCTCTGGCCGGCACCCCTCCTTGGGAACTCGAGGCGTGGGTGCTCGCCAGAGTGTACGAGTGGAAGGCGGGGCGGAGGGCGGCGGGTCAGCCCTTCGCCCCGGAACAGCGGGAGGCCGTCCGGCGGGAGGCGAGGGACGCCATCGTCGTCCACTGGACGACGGACCTCGCCGCCGCGGTCTTCGGCCGCCGAACCCTCGACGCGATCGGGCCGGTCCTGCGGGACTGGCTCGAGCGGCCGCACGGGTTCCTCTCGTTCCGCCTGGTGCAGGTGCTGTCCGGACACGGTTGTTTCGGATCGTACCTGCATCGGATCGGACGGGAGGAGACGCCGTCGTGCCACGACTGTGGCGCGGCGGAGGACACGGCGCAGCACACTCTCGAGGTGTGCCCGTCGTGGTCCGAGCCGCGCCGCAGTCTCGTCGCGGCGATCGGGCTGGACCTCTCGCTCCCCGGCGTGGTGGGTGCCATGCTGAGGGACGAGGGGTCCTGGGCGGCGGTCGCCTCCTTCTGCGAGCACGTCATGTCCCAGAAGGAGGCGGCGGAGCGCGTGCGGGAAGACGATCCCGACGCGGCACCGCTCCGAAGGCGGAGGAGGGGTCGAAGGAGACGTCAGTTCGACGCTCATCTCCGACTCCTCCTCCCAGGTGGAGGCCAGCAGGCAACGGGTGCGGGGGCACCCTCGCCTGCATCGCACAGGCCTCCACCAGTGCCGGATGGGAATGGCCAGGTGTTCCCGGCCATTCCCGTAGCCCCCCAGTCAGGGGGGCATGCGGGGCCCGCCAGCTAGGCGGGCATGCGCCGGGAGGGTCGTGGATGTAAAGGCTACGCCGGTTTCCCATGGCCCTCCCATCACGGCGATGCGGGAACACCGCTGAGTTTTAGTGGGTATACTGTCCTTCTGACAGGAGTCCCACACACCCCGTCTCGTCCCCCACGAGCGGCAGTGCATAAAGCATTTCTCAGCGTCAAAAAAAAAAAAAAAAAAAAGGTTAGGTTAGGTTAGGTTAGGTTAGGTTAGGTTAGGTTAGGTTAGGTTAGGTTAGGTTAGGTTAGGTTAGGTTAGGTTAGGTTAGGTTAGGTTAGGTTAGGTTAGGTTAGGTTAGGTTAGGTTAGGTTAGGTTAGGTTAGGTTAGGTTAGGTTAGGTTAGGTTAGGTTAGGTTAGGTTAGGTTAGGTTAGGTTAGGTTAGGTTAGGTTAGGTTAGGTTAGGTTAGGTTAGGTTAGGTTAGGTTAGGTTAGGTTAGGTTAGGTTAGGTTAGGTTAGGTTAGGTTAGGTTAGGTTAGGTTTTTTTTTTTTTTTTTTTTTTTTTTTTTTTTTTTTTTTTTTTTTTTTTTTTTTTTTTTTTTTTTTTTTTTTTTTTTTTTATACGTCTACCTCCAACATTATCGGAGCCTATGCTTGTCTTCTTTTCATTTCATACCAGTTCTCGCTATTATGCCTCTCGTACTTTTATTCCTCATTCTTGGTCTTTCTTTCATTCATCCTCATTTATGTCTTTGATGGGTGGGATTCCCAACTGCTATCATCTTCTCTACGCTATCTTTGCCATAATTTTATTTCTTTATTCATTTGGGTGTTACAGAAAAAACAGGGAGACAGTTTTTATTTCGTGGCTTTCTTACACATTTAGACTTAATCTTAGCTTAATTTCTAATTACAGTTTTTATATCTTAATATCTAGTCTTATAGGTTATTACAGTATTTTATTTCTGTCTTTAATTTGTGGTCTTATACAGGGTAGCTATTCTTATAATATGTGCTCTTGCTCTTACATTTACAATCTAAATTTAATCTTATTTATACATATTGTGTTTATTTCCTATTTTTCCTTATACTATTGATACATATACAAACTATGCTAGTCTCTAATATAGTACATTATATTATGGTAGCATATTTACTCATGCGGTTTTGTTTCGATCGATTACTATTTTAATTATACTTTTACAATACTCTAGGAATAAATCTCTTTTTTTACTTTTCATTATTTCCTTCACATTAGTCGGTGTTATTTCCATGCCTAATAAATTTTCAGCGTTAAAGTGGTGTTTCGCGAATTGTGGGCAGTCAAAGAGTATATGCGGGACCGTTTCGCTTGCATCCGGGTCACAGATGCAGGATGGACTCTCCTTGCACTTGAAGCGGTTCAAGTACCCGGAGAATCCACCGTGCCCCGTCATTATTTGTGTGGTTAAGCCATCTGCTCCTATCTTGCGAATTATATTATAGGCTACCCGTACGTCAGGGAAGAACAACTTGGTAACGGATGCGGTGTCAGTGGTCTCGTATCTGCGGTTCCATTCATCAAGCGTTTCCATACGTATGCTTCGCTTGATAAATGAGATTGGACACCGATCGTAATCATATTTCCTTTTGGAACCTTCAGCGGCCTCTTTTGCTAACTGGTCAGCCCTCTCGTTTCCCAATAGCCCCACGTGAGCTTTAATCCAGAACAAGTTTACCACCTTGTTCTGGCGGGATGCGGATATTATATTATCCCTAGCTTCTACAGCAAGAGGGTGGAGCGAACCGGGATTTGTAATACTTTGAAGAGCCGCCGTTGAGTCGCTGAATATTCCGAAAGAAGATGCTTTTAGCTTGCTTATTTCCTTAGTTGCCCTCGTTATTGCCAGGAGTTCAGCCTGGTATACCGTGCAGTAATTTGACAGAGTAAGTTTAAGGGCCCTGGTTTCAGCCTCACCATTCCATATGGACAGTGAGGCGCCAACCCCTCCTCCGATCTTGCTCCCGTCCGTAAAGATGCGGAAGTCAAAGTTGCAGTTGTTGTCCAGTTGTTCTTGGTTCACCAGGCTGTCGAAACGCAAGATGTCACGTGCCGCGGGATGGGGTCCCTCGATCGCAGCGTTCATTCGCTCGACCTCCCTGTCCCGCAGTGATGCCTGGGGCACTCCCCTTCTGGCTTCGTACAGTGAAGCCGCCTCACGAACTCGGAGGTCAAGGGGGAGCATTCCAGACAGCACCAATGCTGAGTTCAGGGAGACCGTGCGATATGCCTTGCACATTTTCTGGGCGATACCACGCTGAACAGTCCCCAGCTGTTTGATTATTCCCAACTTTTTAGCAGCCGGCGCCCAGACGCTAGCAGCGTAAAGTATTATGGGCTCTACGGTCGCCACATATATTACCCGTACAACCTCTGGGTGAAGTCCCCAACTGACCTTTGCGGCTCTACACAGCTGCTTGTATATAGCAATTGCCTTCCTGCAAACGAGTGAGACGTGGGTGTTGAAGGTCAGTTTTTCATCGATGGTTACACCCAGAAGCTTAATTTCTTTGGACATGCCAATATCGATCCCCCCCATGCTCAGGCGTGGTGTGTCATATTTGAGTTTTCGTGTTATCACCATAGCGGTTGTTTTGTGCGGTGCAAATTTGAGCTTATTCTCAACACCCCACGCCAGAACATGATTGAGAGCGGCACTGGCACATTGCTCCACCTCTTGCGCAGTCTCTCCGTCAAGGACCAAGATGACGTCATCCGCAAACGCCTGTATATAGGTTCCCCTATTCTCTGCTGCTTTAAGGAGGGGGTCTAAAAGTAAATTCCAAAATATTGGGCCCCCAATTGAGCCCTGGACACAACCCTTGTTTGTGACCTTGCCATATGCTTCCCCACCGTATCTGACTGAAACCTTTCGGTTTCTCAGGTAGCTGTCTATGACCCGCCTAAGATTAACTGGACACTTTTCCTCCGCCAGACGGACTCTAATCGCTGGCCACCAGGCGTTATCAAAAGCTCCCTCTATGTCCAAAGAAACGAGCGTCACAATTCTTTTTTGGCCAAGTTTTCTGTTAACATGCTGCATGAGAGCATAGAGGGAGTCCTCAGTGCTTCTCTGCGGCATGAATCCGTACTGACGGGTACTCATCCTTGGTAAAAGGTGAAACTTAAGACGGGCCACCAGCATCTTTTCAAAAATTTTTCCTAATATAGGCAACAGTCCAATCGGCCTATATGATTTGGGGGAGAGATAGTTCTCTTTTCCGGGCTTCCTAAGAATCACGATTGTTGCCTCCTTCCAGGCTGTGGGGAAGTGATGGTGTTCCAGGCACTTATTCAGGAACTTTAAAAATACCTCCGGGTCGTTACTCACGGCATGACAACAAATGTCGGCGGTAAAGCCGTCTGAACCCGGTGCCTTCTTTGGATTGAAGGATTCCATCGAATTTCTTAATTCTGCCATCGTAAACGGTGGGTCACAAGTGTCATCTTGTTTACCGCAGTTTACATTCTCGGCTTTAGCTCGAATGGATCGGTGATGAGCGTTGTCGCATTCTATGAGGTCTTCCGGATAAAACGTTTCCGCTAGTAACTTCACAGAGCCTTTCGCATCCAGCACATCACCATTCTCTTCCAGTGGCAGATCCTCCTCCCTACGCTTCGTTCTGCCTATGACCCTGTAAATCCCCTCCCAAACCCCCTCCCTATCCTGTTTCCCACAGAAATCCTTCCAACTCTCGGTCTGAGCTTTGGCCGCTTCTAACTCATATTCTTCCTTCTGTTTCAGGTACTCTTTTATGACCTTCGACTTCCGGACTTGAGCAGCACAGCGGATCCTGCGCTTCATGGTAGCGACGCTCCTCTTCATCTCAGCGAGTCTCTCGGACCACCACGGCAAGGTAAGTTCCTCTTTAATTTTCTTACTCGGTATTGTCTCTTTACATGCTTCATCTATAGCTTTAGTTAGGTTATTTGTTATTGTGTCAATTTGCTCCATGTCTTGAATTTGCTCAATTTCTATAGATGTGAATTTATAAACTATTTTCAATTGGCCGAACTTCTCATGAAATTCGGACCAATTGGCTTTTTTTGTGCTAAACTTTCTAGTGGTTCTCTCAATTTTGATGCCCTTTGATTTCTGTAAGAGGATCTCAAACATAATGCCGTTGTGATCCGAGCTCGTGAGTCCTTCGTCAACCCTCCAGTTGTCTACCAGATCCAAGATATCATTGGAGCAAGCAGTAATGTCCACGTAACTGCTGTATCGTTTTCCGCCGCGGATAGTGTCGAAGGTCGGAATTTTCCCCCGGTTTAATATATTAAGGTTTAGCTCGCCGAGAGTTCCCACAATTTCTTCCCCCCTAAGGTCAGCCTTCGGACTGCCCCACCATATGCTCTTGGCATTGGCGTCCCCTCCAACGATCAGTTTTTTGGAGCCGACTACGAGCTCTATTTGTTTAAGATGTTCTAAGTAGCGTTCGATTGGCTGGTCTGGCTCAAAGTAAAAGGAGACAAGCGTGATTTCCCAGGCACCGGTGCAGATTCCCACCACTACGATGTTATTTGTGGTGAGTTTTGGGTACTGTTTGACTGTGAAGTCACTGTTAAAAACAGCTATTGCCGCTTTGACAGTCCCGTCTCCTGTGCCGGTGTTCTGGAATATCTTAACGCCCCTGTGACTCCTCATTACTTTGGCTCCGGCCACGTACGGTTCTTGAAGTAGTGCCACCGCTATTCCTCGCTTTGTGGCTTCTGTCAGAAGTTCGTTGGTCGCTAATTTCTTTCGTTGGAGGTTTGCCTGTGCTATTTTATATGCAGTGTTTTCGATCGGGGTGCCCTTAACAATACGCAACGGTGGATCTGGCCACTTCATCCCATTTTCTGCGTACTGGGCATTCATGGTCAAATGCATTGTGCTGCGTGCCGTAATCGATTTTCGCCTTTGAACAATTCCTGCAAGCGGGTGGTGAGCCTGCAAGCCAGTCCGGGCACTGTGGTCTCATGTGCGGACCGCCGCAGTGGCTGCAAAGGTCCACAGGCTCTTTGCAGAACCGCTTTCCGTGTCCGAAGCCCAGGCAGCGAGTGCATTGGACCAACGGGGTCTGATCTTCGACCCTAATGCGCTGCAGATCTATATGAACAGTCCCGACTTCCAGTGCTCGTCGCCAGATGGTGGGCGAAACGCTGACGATGACGTGGCCAGTATGTGGGTTTCGAGTCCTTCTTCTGTACTTCACTTCCACTCTGTTTTCCCCATTGTCGAGGCCGTCAAAAACTCTCTGATTCTGATTCCTTAACGCCGTAAGGACGTCTTCGTCAGTGTTAACCACTAAGACGTTTTTTAGAATCAGAAAAGGGTCCTTGTTTTTAACTTCCTCGACAATGAGGTCAACTCCTTCTTTTTGTAGTCTATCCTTGATTCTGGTCCTTTCTTCTTTTGTTTCTAAACCTATAATAATTTTCCTGTCCTTGGCTTTCCTAACCTTTTCTACTTTTATCCAGCCATCTTTTGCATTTACGGC